>BTCW01000008.1:10015000-11265000 GCA_033239725.1 Echinochloa phyllopogon
TGATCACCCCGATGATTAGGGGACCCCCTGGGTTTGTCCCCGACAACTTGCATTCTTTATTCATTTTTTGATAATTTTTACAAGTCTCCTCCTTTACAAATATCTCTGCATGGCGCTCAATACACAGACGATTGCATAGTTCCTGAATCCTGGAGTCTCGAAAGAACTCCAGTTAATTACATCCACAGGTTCAAGCCTATGGAACACCTCCGATTATGCTGCGTCAAATGGTCGCCACGGTCGGGCACCTCATCCTGTACTCCATGGATATGTATTGTGTAAAAATTAAATAAACAGCATAGAAGAACACGAGTTGCCAAGTGACGTAATTCCATATTCCATCATGCACAGAATTCTAACTAAATGTATCTGTTGTGTAGATGGTGTTCGGCCTCGTCGGTCACGGACGTGATGTGTCCAGCCTCGTTGGTCAGGACATAGTAAACACTTCCGGCATCGTCAGTCACGGAAAGATGATAATGATGAACAAATAGACCAGGGATTTAGCTAGATCCCTGGCATCACAGAATATGGATTTCCATCTAGCTTGACGGTCATATTTCTATAATATTGTTAAACCTGCAAAACAAGAGTATTCGACCAGCAAGATGTCGTGGCCATGTGTATATATATCGCTTGAACCCTGCGACATGTGCCGATTGAATCTATATCCTCGCAAGCCTCCTGTACCTGCAATGTGCCAAAGCACCGCTATCTCTAGAACGCAACCATTCAGATCTACAGTGGGATGGTAGAGATAACATCAATTTTATACCTGCAAAAACAAAAGAGATAGATATGCACTGCCATTGGCTTGTGACATGCATGAGCATCGGCAGTGATTTTTGCATCTGAGCGCTGCCAGTGTTTCTTTTCTGAAGGAAACCTGAAGACTGTATGGCGCTCACGGCCTCGCCACCAAAGCGGCATGTCCCTGTAAAAGAAAGAAAAATACAGGCCGTGACAGCCATGCCAATTACTCACCCTGAGACAAAGCCATAGAAGGCGATGGAGAAGAGGCACTGGCCGGCAAGCCGATCTCCTGCCCGCTCGATCTCCACGAGATGGTGTTTGTGAATGGGATGAGGTGTGTGGTGGTGTGTGTAATGCGCAGGTGTGTGTGCGTGTGATCTCTAGAGCTCTGACTCTCCTCCCGGAACCCCCTCTACCTGTAGTGCAAATGGCAATATATAGAGGAGGGAGTAGGTCAGGTCAGAGGAGCGTCTCAGAGATGAGCGCCGCCGTCCTTCTGTTTGCTGAGGCCGAGATGAGAGGGCGCCGTTCCTCTCGGCGCGTCGTAGTCCTCTTATTCAAAATTCAAACACTAATCAGTAATCACCGTTCAACATATCCTTTCCCTGACCAGGATCATGCATCGTTCAAAGGGAAATAAAGACCGGTATCAGCAGCCTATTGCACGATATGAGGGTGGGCTTCGGCCCACACAGAAACTAAGCACACGCTAAATGGGGTGATTAGCATGGGCTGCAATTAAGAAAATATTGCATGGCAGTTAGCTGGGCCTTATCAGAATATTTTAAGGGCCTTTTGCCGTCATGCATGTAGCTAGTTTATTAGCCGAATTTGTTTGGCCTTAAGCCTTTGTATACACGTACATTCCACTGGCCAATTAGCAATGCTAATTCTGAATATTTTCATAACAAACGATTTCTCAATATTTAGCATATGATTTTGAGATATAACAATTTATTGTCAAACAGGAGCAAACAAATCAATAGAGATAAACCGGTCAGACCACTTTCAGAAACCGGTCAGACCGGTTTAGTACTGAACAGTGCCAGTCAAGCCAAACCGGTCAGACCGCTTCTGGGAACCGGTCAGACCGGTTTACGTCGGGACAGTGGCTTCAAGAGCGAATTGATCATTTTCGAGAAAAAATAGAAGGTACATTTGAAGCCATTGAAGATCTGGGTGATATGGATAAGCTGGGTCAAGGTTTTACATCAGCCGACCCTTTAGAAAAAATAGATATTGGTGATGGTACTATTCCTAGGCCAACTTATGTAAACAAAAATTTATTGGCTGAGTTTAAAGCCGAGTTAATAAATTTGTTAAAGGAGTATGTCGATTGTTTTGCTTGGGAGTACCATGAGATGCCCGGTTTGAGTCGTGATCTAGTTGAGCATCGTTTACCAATAAAAGCCGGTTTTAGACCTTTTAAACAATCGGCTAGACGTTTTAATCCCGCTATTTATGACCGAATAAAAGAAGAGGTTAATCGTTTATTAGATGTTGGTTTTATTCGAACTTGTCGTTATGCGGAGTGGATTTCTAATATTGTTCCCATTGAAAAGAAAGATTCGGGAAAGCTTAGAGTTTGCATTGATTTTAGAGATCTTAATAAAGCTACTCCGAAGGATTCGTATCCTATGCCTATAGCCGATGTTTTGATTAATGAAGCATCCGGACATCGTGTTGTTAGTTTTCTTGATGGTAATGCCGGATATAATCAAATATTCATGGCCGAAGAAGATATGCACAAAACGGCCTTTCAATGTCCGGGATTTATTGGTTTATTTGAGTGGGTGGTTATGACTTTTGGATTGAAGAATGCTGCCGCAACTTATCAAAGGGCTATGAATTTAATCTTCCATATGATTTACTTGGTGTTATTGTGGAAGTGTATATTGATGATATTGTAGTTAAATCGGATGGCTTGGATCATCATTTAGCCGATTTAAAACTTGCTCTTGAGAGGATGCGACGGTATGGTTTGAAGATGAATCCGCTCAAATGTGCTTTCGGTGTTTCATCTGGGAAGTTTTTGGGATTTATTATTCATGAGAATGGCATAGAAGTTGATCCCAAGAGAATTGAAGCTATGAAGAACGTCGAAGCTCCTACTTGCAAAAAGGATTTGCAAAAGTTTCTAGGCAAGGTGAATTTCTTGAGAAGATTTATAATTAACTTGTCTGGAAAGGTTGATGCTTTTACTCCTTTACTTTGGTTGAAAGATGAAGCCGATTTTACCTGGGGGGCAAAACAGCAAGAAGCTTTTGAGAAGATCAAAGAGGACTTGTCTTCACCACCGGTTCTTAGGGCGCCTAAGAGAGGTGTTCCTTTCAGACTTTATGTGGCAGCTGAAGATAGAGTTATTGGAGCTGTTTTGACCCAAGAGATCGATGCTAAAGAGTATGTGATTGCTTATATAAGCCGACGGCTCATTGATGCAGAAACGAGGTATACTTTCATTGAGAAGTTATGTTTGTCATTATATAATGCTTGTACTCAGTTAAGGCATTATTTATTATCTAGTACTTGCATCGTGTTATGCCAAACCGATGTTATCAAACATATGTTGCAAAAACCGATTTTAAGTGGTAGAATCGGTAAATGGGCTTATGCTTTAGTTGAGTATGATTTGACTTGTGAACCTTTAAAATCTATGAAAGGCCAAATTATAGCTGATTTTATTGTTGAACATCGGATTGATGATACTTGTGACTTCGACGTCGGTTATGTTGCTTGTATACCATGGAAGTTATACTTTGATGGATCGGTTTGCAATGATGGACAAGGAATTGGTGTTGTTTTGGTTTCTCCAAGTGGTGCCGTTTTTGAGTTTTCAAACCGATTAGAAGAAAAGCGTACCAATAATCAAGTTGAATATGAAGCCCTTCTATTTGGATTGGAATTTTTGCAAGACATGGGAATTAAGCATGTTGAGGCTTTTGATGATTCACTCCTGGTGGTATAGCAAGTATCCAAGGTATGCCAATGTTATAATGGTTCGCTAAATGCATATCTTGATAGATGCCTTGATATCATAGCTTCTTTTGATGAATTTACAATCAAACATATTCCAAGAGAAGATAATGGCAAGGCTAATACTCTGGCTCAGAAAGCATCTGATTATGTTGTTGCAAAGAAATATTTCTACCTTCAAAAACCGATGCGATTGAAAGCCGAGATTCAGGTTCTGGACGAACCGGTCCAACCGGTTTCACAAACCGGTCTGACCGCCAGAACCAGTCTGACCGGTTTGAAAACTGGTCTGACCGCTTTGTCTCCTGACAGCGGCAAAAAAGTCTTGGATGATGTTAGTGACTCCAAGTTTAAGGATCCGGACTGGAGAGTGCCTATTATTACTTATTTGAAAGACCCTGGTCGTGGTGCTGAAAGAAATATTCGGCGATTATCATTTAAATACATATTGCTTGATGATGAACTTTATCGTTGAACCGCCGAAGATTTGCTTTTGAAGTGTTTAGACTCGGATCAGGCCAATGTCGCCATGGGAGAAGTTCATGAGGGTATTTGTGGTACACATCAATCGGCTCCCAAGATGAAGTGGTTACTTAGACGAGCCGGTTTTTATTGGCCTACTATGATGGCGGATTGTTTCAAATACTATAAAGGGTGTGAAGAATGTCAGAAATTTGGTGATTTACAATTGGTACCTGCTGCATTGATGCATCCTATTATCAAGCCATGGCCGTTCCGAGGTTGGGGGTTAGATTTTATTGGGCAAATTAATCCTCCATCATCAAAAGGACATCGTTTCGTGTTAGTTGCTACGGATTATTTTACTAAGTGGACCGAAGCGATTCCATTGAAGAATATGACGCATAGAGAGGTAATTGAGTTTATTACACAAAACATTATTCATAGATTTGGTATTCCTCAAACTTTGACTACGGATCAAGGTACTTCGTTTATGTCTAAAGAGGTATGTGAATTTGCCGAATCCTATAGAATAAAGTTGCTCAATTCATCTCCATACTATGCTCAGGCTAATGGATAAGCCGAGTCAAGTAATAAGACTTTGATTAGATTAATCAAGAAAAAGTTAGAAGAAAATCCTAAGAGGTGGCATGAAGTGTTATCCGAAGCATTATGGGCTCATCGTATATCTAGACATGGTGCTACTAAAGTTACTCCTTTTGAGCTTGTGTATGGTCAAGAGGCCGTTTTACCCGTTGAAGTGAATCTGGATGCTTATAGATTAGCTAAACAAAATGACCTTGATGCTGTTGATTATCATGATTTGATGATGGATAATATTGATGAGGTCACTGACAAGAGGTTGAAGGCTTTAAAGGAGATTGAAAAAGATAAGCTTCGGGTTGCTAAAGCTTACAACAAGAAGGTGCGAGGGAAATATTTTCAGATTGGAGAGCTTGTTTGGAAGACAATTTTGCCTATTGGAACGAAGAGCAACAAGTTCGGTAAATGGTCGCCAAGTTGGGAGGGGCCGTATAGAGTTGTCAAAGTTATATTTGGGAATTCTTATATGCTGGAGACATTGCAAGGGGATCGTTTACCTAAAGCTATCAACGGAAGATATTTGAAGAAATATTACCCAAGCGTATGGCAAGATGCATGAAGATTAAATGGCCGTTAGATTTTTTGATATCGCCCTTAGTATAAATTTTGGCTACTGAGTTGTAATTGTCTATATACATGCTTTTTAGTTTGCAAGCTCACTAAAAAGACAGGGGGGGCATGTGTTGATAGTCAAAATTGGCAGCAGCCGAGGGAAACCGGTCTGACCGGTTTGGAGTTGTAATTCGGGTAGGATTAGGATTCCGAGTTTTATCCCATATTGTAACCGAATTGGAAGGGGTACGACTTCCACGGCCTATATATATATGAAGGCTAAGGCCGATTGAGAGTTATTCCAATCGAATCAAACACAACTGTTCCTTACTTTTTATCTCCAAACCCTAAACACTTTTCCAACCCTAATTGCTATCCTTTGCTCGTCTCCGCGACGTACTAAGGCGTTCTAGGTGGCCTGCCGACCCTAGAGCAACCCTAGATTGCTTGAGCTCCGACGGGGTCCCTCCCGAGCTTGAGTTTCTAGGTCTTCACGACCTCCTGTTAGAAAGCGGTCTGACCGGTTCTAGGAACCGGTTTGACCGAGGGAGGCCAGGTGTTGTCCGTGGTGACGGCCGTGCTGCGATCTCGAGTGTGTTGTCGCATCTTTGTGTCGACAAGATCCAAACTGCCTGACTGAATGGGTATTCAAAGAACAGGTGTGTTCTAGTTTCTTGTACATTCTCAATGCAGAGGACACAACAATAACTCTGCAGATGCATGTTCTTCCTATGAAGGAGGTTTCTCAGATTGAGACAATCACGGAGGAAAAGTCAGAAGAAAAACTTGAGCATGTTCGGCACCCTTGATTTCCACATCCACTTAAATAATGGGGAGGTAGGGATTGTTCCACAAAGACTCTGATAAGCCTGTTTGCTAGTGAAGTTTTCTGAACCCCAAATATATGACCAGGTGTCCTGCAATTGCTCATCAAAAGCAAATTGATCCAAAAGAGCTTGAACTTTAGTTAATTGATCAGAGGCCTGTTGCGACTGTGGCAGTCAAAAATTGGAGCTTGCTTCAAGGGTCAAGAACCTACTGACCAGAATACTTGGCTTTTTTGGAAATGAGTGAAGCTGTGGAAATCTCCATTTCAATACTCCAATATTCCACAGGTCATTCCAAAAAAGAGACAATATCACCCTTAAGTGCATTGCAGCTTGCGATCACGAAGAAATTTTCAGAGAGTGACATAATGTCCCTCCACCAGAAGGATCCTACATTATTCCATTCATGTGGAGGCTTGTCTGTCTTATACATGCATTTCCACGTAAGTTGAACCTATGGCAGATCAATTTTGTTGTAGAACTTGTGGAGATTCTTGAGCAATAAGGTTGTGTTTTGCGTCCTCAAGTTAATAATGCCCAAGCCACCTTCTTCCTTGCTTCTACAGGCATATTTCCAAGCAACTAGACAGCCACCCTTCTTGGAAAGATCACCACCATTCCATAGGACATGCTTCCTATATTTGTTAATTTGGCCAATGATTTCCATAGGTAGTTTCAGTGAGCAGAGGTAAAAGGTGGGGATGCTAGAGAATATGGACTTGACCAACACTAGTCTACCAGCATAAGAAAGCATTTTCGTGATACCCATTAAATGCCTTTCCATCCTTGTCAAGATAGGCATGAAATCCTGAACTGAGGGCCTAGTGGTTCCAAGAGGTAATCCTAAATAGGTGAATGGCATTTGACCCGGCTGATAGCCCAAAGTTTCTGTGAGAACTAACCACCCATCTTCAGGGACATCGATAGGCACCATGAAGGATTTTGCAAAATTGACTCTAAGTCCAGTAGAAGCTGCAAAAGTATCTAGGATGTCCTTTAGATTCCTCAGCTCATCTGTGTTGGCAGGCATGATAATGAGTGTATCATCTTGAGACATTTTTTTTGCGACCAATATTGAGACATCTTTTGATAACCCCGCATTAAGAAAGATTAACTCTCAGATGCTAATCGGATGGAGGTATCAAGCACGATCACTTGGAGTGGTTAGATCTGAAAGCTTGGAGCGGTTTGGATATAGGAGCGGCTTGAAGTCACTTACCCACTGATCGCGAATGCACGTGAGCATGCAGTTTGGTAGTGAACCAGATAATTGAAGGTAACTAAACAAAGTTATTTGCCGAAGCTGTTTGATCTTTGCTATACCATCACTTAGCTATAGAAGAAAAAAGTCTATTCCACACCATTCAACTATCAACGTTGTCCGAAACCAAAGATTAAAGAGAAGCTTAGTCAGTGGATGTGTAACAATCTATAATTGTTGTAGCTTTTCTTTTTTCCTTTGGCTTAAAGCCAAATTCCTGTACATATTCTTATATATGAAAAAAAAGAGAGGTAGGGGCCTTCCCTACCGGTTCGCTAAAAAAAACGTTGTCCGATTTTCAACCCTAAACTACGAAACCAGATATTTGACACCCTTAAACTTTGCAAACCATCCAATTTACACCCTTTGGTGGTTTTAATGGCGTTTTTTGCTGACGTGGTGTAACGTTTGCCATCCCATGTGGCGCCACGTCAGCCATAAAGGGTGGTAAAGTGGTCTGCTCTAATAGTTCGAGTGGGTCGACTAAACTTTATAAAAAATATTATAGAAAATATTTTTTTCTTAGAAAACATATGTAATTAATTACAATCTTGTTCAGTCTTAGAAAATGAATAGAAAATTAGTTTTAGCTCAGAAAAATATAAACTACTTATATACTCTTTTCTAAAATCATGCTCTACTCTTATAGTGGCTGGTTGGGAGTTATTTTGATCTTTTTGATGAACTTTTGATGTTTATTTTCTGGTACCCAGTCTCATTGATGTTGAGGGCTCATACATTGAAAAAGATGGTTAAACTAGCTCTATATGTTACAAAAATAACTCAAACTCATAAAATTGACTCTATATTTTTCTAAGCTAAAATGAATTTTCTGTTGATTTTCTAAGACTAAATTAGATTTTAGTATTTTTTTGTTATATTTTTCTAAGAAAAAAATATATTTTTATGACTTTTTTTATGAAGTCTACCCCCTCAAACTATCAAAGCGGACCAATTTGCGTCCGTCATGGATGATGTGGCACCACATGGAACTACAAACGTGACGCCACGTCAACCAAAATTATCATCAACACCACTAAAGTTTGTAAATTGGACGGTTTGAAAAGTTAGAGGGTGTCAAATATCTAATTTTGCATTTGAGGGCTGTAAATCGGACAGCGTCCATAGTTGGAGGGTGGGAAATGGACTTTTTCCTCTATAGAATAGCCCCAGCGTATCTGTTTCATGGGCCTCGTGGGACATGAAATGCTCTGTTGCAACAAGGAATCTATACAGCTGCTTCAAGTTGTGAAAGCCCAACAACATTGAAATACAGCCCAGCAAGCATGGCCGGTCTGTGGCAACACCAAGCTGCAATTTGACGGCTTGAACATGAAGATGATGCACTGAACTGGGAGAGATGGCGAAAGAAATAAAATTACCAGCCATATAAAACGAGCATACTACTGACCTGTGGGCATGTGGCGTAACAAGATTATACTGAAGAGTGAAGAACTCACGGTTAATCCCACGGTTGGTTCCCTTCATTAATTTGCTTGGCCCACGCTCCCACACCTGCATTTGGTTCTGACGTACTTGTTGGCTTTTGCATGTGTGGACAAACCATAGATAGTTGCGCCTAGAAAACTATGATATTTAAGCCAAGGCAAAATAATGGAGTCTTCTGGTTTCTTCAGATTTACACTGATTTGAACCCCTTTTGTCGTGGATCTGCTTCTGTAATTAAAAGCTTGCAGGATTGGCTACAAAACGCAGCGACACCGACACTATCACATGGATCTCCTAAAATACTAAAAATACACATGACAATAGTATATAGTATATATCTGTATGGATTATGGATACAGATAGAGTTCATAAATCGATCTCCACTTACTCCAACAACTGTGATGTAGACATCCTAGGGAACTGTCACCATCGCTGCCACCTACTGTATGTAGCATATCGATCATGATTGGTTGACTACGTAGTGCATGCCAGCTTATTCAGGTAAGTCGCTTATTACATAGTAGTTGCAACTATCGTGGTTTCTGAGCAAAGCACGTACACCTTCTTCGTACAACAGATGAACACCTTGCTTGTAGCATTCTGGTGTCACTGTCATCTAACCTACATGATCTTCGGATAGACATTGTTGAGATATGCGCAAGGAATTGTCTAAACCTAGTGCAGATCACAACAAGATTATTTTTGGCAAAAAGGAAAATTGTATGTGATCCTCAAGGATATCAGAGCTGTGGTGTACGTCAACGGCAGCTCGGAATAGCAGACCAAAGAGGAATGAAATTATCGAAATGCTGCGTTGATTAAAAGAAAAGGGACCACGCGTGCGCAGATCGAATCATCCAATCTTGCAAATATTTGCTCTTTGGCCTCATCTGCCAATGTAAGCCTTTCCGCACTAGTAGTGTATATATATATACCTTCACCCGTATATCTCATATTAAAAGGCGTATATGACCCAACGGAGAGTATGTACATATAGTATATGATGATACTAGACTATCTGGGTGATATGTAGGTTGAGTATGTAAGCATACTTTGAGTATGTGGACATACTAATTTTATATACTAATATAATGGTATAATCATAATAAATTTAAAAAATAGGGTTGCTTTTGAATTTTTTCGTGCAATTCGTTTTGGAGTATCTTAGAATTAGTATACGAACATACTCAAACTGATAAATGAGTATGTGAACATACATATGATAGTATATTAATGGTGATGGTAGCTACAAGCGAGGGTAGATAAAACTCATCATATATATATATATATATATATATATATATATATATATATATATATATATATATAGGACTCCGCTAATTCATACCCTGGGTACAGAATAGCTATTCCGTACCCGAGCCTCTCCGACGCGCGCCTCGCTCCCGATCCGAGGCTGGCGCGCTGGTTTTGGTTTTCACCCCGGTTTTTTTCCGCCGTAAGCCCAACCATTCTGTAGACGTGAACATTTGAGTGGTGGGCCCAACATTATTTAAGATCACCAGATTATTTAGGCTCTGTTTCCGATTCAAACGTACATATGATGGCTGAGCTAGCTAGCTCTTTTCGATACTACTGCGATTATGTTTGTTAAGATATACGGGTCGCGACGTAAATATTCCAGATTTCACGCTATAGAATATGATAAGTTTTTACTTAGCAACTATTTTCTAAGATATCATGGCGAATTTCACCCTTATTTAACTGCAAATAGAAAAAAAACAAAGTTAAATATTACAAATCCGTGAAAGAGTTTAGTTAGCAAACGCCTCACATGTTTCGTGCTCCAATGCTTCACGAGATGTATTTTCTTAATCATGACACAATAAAGTTATACGAGAGGGGATTGTGTATACATGACGATTATGTAGGAGTGTATATGGGAATATAATACAGGAGAATCCTGCTCATTAGAAAATACCATAATCACTGCACCCAGGAATTAGAACAAAAAAAAAATACAGGTATTTGAGTGGAAGAAGACACGCCCGACACCACCTATGCAGCGTTGGTGTAAATTGCCAAAGGTACTTTAGCACTGCCATGATGTTGTACATCTCCAGATCATCACAGTAATGAAGTGGTAATCTAACTGGTTGCTGAACTACTATTAGCCATAAAAGCTTTAAGGTGAACTTTTGCTTCTGGGAGTGTTAATTGACTGAAAAGACCAACATGTTTTCCTGCTTCTCGACTTAATTCTTCAATCTCTATCCATTATCATAGTATCCTAGCTAAGGAAATGCAAAAGCACACATTCATATTAAAAATCTGCAAGCATCAACGAAGCAAGACCGGAGAAGATGAGTTCCGGACAAGCAGGCTCCACTGGTAACCAACTGCCCATCTCCTCTGACTGAATTTCATCAAACATCACCATGGAACACCTGCATATGAAAGCACGTCTTCATTCCCTTAGTCCCTTCTCATCTGGAAGATAGCCAATATCAGTCAACAAGGAACAACATACAGGTCCTTGTATGAATTGAAGCAAAAGAATACAGGACTAGGAATATTGATCGGCCAAATTAGCATTATGAAACACAATGTTTTCAAGTCCAAAGCTTCAAAACTACTAGAATGTTTAACAAAGTATATTGATCCAAATATAACTCATATTAGGCAACCAGACCAAACCAGGTCTACACGTAGCACCAAATTGGGGTTGGCAAATCTGATCATTATCTCTTGGGTGTAAGAAGCGATGGCACTAGCTCTGGTAGTCTGGTAGTTCTTTCGGGACATCAAGATAATGTTAAGAAGCAGAGAATTTGTTCAGGAGCAGGAGAACAAAATAGAAGCAAAATTTGTTCAGGTGCAGGAAAACAAACAAGAAGCATCCCCTAGTTCTGCCAAATTAACATTGTTAATATGCAAGCATATTCCACCAATTCATCTATGCTAATTATCACCATCATTGTTCCAACAAGATAAGCATCATTATGCTTAAAAAATATGAATAAAAGTAGTCTCTCAGGAAAGAAACCTTATAAGCTCCGTGCAATCAGGCCTGAACACTTACATCTTTGATCAAAAACATGTTTCATATCTGAATTTTGGACAAGACCACATCTAGTGATCTTCACAGATAAAAGTCATTAATTCGTTTGAGAAAAAGATGGAAATAAAGATCTAGTTATCTGAACAGGTATTCCTCGGCCATCAAAGAAATCTCTGGGTTATATCTTAACAGATATCCCTCAGCAAACAAACTATGGATTCCACTTCTTGATCCACTCTTTATTGCAAACTTGAACTAATAATCAATAAAAAGGGAAATACCAAGACAACAGTTTACAGGATTCATCTCATGAATGAGCCCGAACAACTGAACGGGAGCTGAAGTACAGTCTGACAATAATGGGAAACCAAACCAAACTAGTAAGAAATCTACCTCAGCACTTGGGAAGTTTGCAGGAAGATGGCCCTAGCGTTCAGCACCTAGACAGAGGGTGCCCTGCTCGTCACCTCCAACTTGTCGGTCGAGGATAGCCATGACAGCTGAATAGATCCCATCATCACTGCAGAGACACCAAGCCTGGGACCAAAAAAGCAGCTGATTGGAAGAACTCGCACAGAATTGGTGCATATTTCATTCCATTATACCACATCTGAAATTAAATTCTATGACAGCAGTACAAAAATAAAGGAGAACAGACTGAATATTGCAATACTAAGGTCCTACTCTACCACACACGTATTGTGATCTTTCACCAGTATCCGATCATAATTAAGTAATACTCACTCTGGTCATGAAAGCTTGTCATTTCAGACAAGTTAAGAAACTTGTTTGCAACTTACTCAGCGTGTCAACAACAAGCTGTCGTGACCGGAGGTAATAATAGATTGGCATGTGCGTCACAACAAGCCCCATACAAGATATTATCTCTCAAGATTAATTAGTCAATTGGAAACAAAAGTAATGTTAACAATATACTTGAGCTGAATATAAATCAACATGCACGCCACTGATGGCAATAAACTTTTTATTATCCGGTAGTCACTACTCTGAAAGTTCAACATGTATGTGTCCCAGTAAATTCGATATGCTAGTTTTAACATGATAAGTTCATGTCAATTAGCAAGATAATGGCACGATCAAAAACATTGTAGATCAGAAGTTGTAACTCACTATTAATGATGAATCAGCAGCTTTATACCTTGAATTTCACCATGTATGCTTCTGCATCAGACAAAATTTGCTGCCGAAGTGACGCTGACAGAGCTCCCATGGTCAGATTGAGTATTCTTCTGTCGATCCAGCCAATTACGAGCTGGTGGACCGATCCTTGTGCTGCCGCCAAGTCATCGATCGTGAGTGTCTCTGCTGCTACAGCGGCCTCCTAGCCGCCTGGGTTTCATCTAAGAGGATGTATTAGGAGGCAAGCCGGTGCATCAGTTTGGGCCTTTGAGGTCTGTCGAACAGCAGAAAACAAGGAGATCTCGCTGAGCTACAATATCTAGTAAATGAATTTGCCACAACGAACTGAAAATTTGACTACAGTGAATTAATTAGAAATGTTGCTTCGTGGACGAATCTCACAATACCAAAAGAAACGATCGAATTTTCTGCTCAAAATTACCTCAACAAGCTCCGGACGACGCCACGATGGTCTTGACGAGGGAGGGAGGCGGGCCGCCACCGCTCGTCGTGGGAGGGAAGCGGGCAGCCACCACTCATCGTCGGAAGGAGGCTGGGCCACCGCCGCTCGTCGTAGGAAGGGACGTGGAGCTGCTGCTGCTCGTCATGGGGAGGGAGGCAAGAACGTGCCTCCCCACCGCAGCACCTTGGGAAGAAGCCGTGCGTCCAGCTGCAGGGGAGCTCCGGTGAGGGGAGAGAGGCATGTGCGCGGCCACCGGTGGGGGTGGCCGCACCTCGCCGCATAAGAACAGATCCGGGCGTCACGGAGCCCGTCGCCGCCACTGCCGACTAGATGAGCAGGAGGGCTGTAGGGGCTACCTCCTCGTCTCGCCGAGCAGGATGGCGCAGGGGAGGCCGGGAGTGGAGGGGAGAAAGCAGGCGAAGCTGGGACGGGAGCAGTGGACAACTGCCTTCTTCGGCGAGCTCGTCGGAGCACCGGTGCCCGCGAGAGCTGGAGGGGAGCGGCGGCGCCGGCCGGGGACTGCGGGATTCGCCACCACAGTCGAGCAGAAGCAGGGAGACAAAATGAGGAACCGTCGCGACCCCACGTTAATCTTATCGGAACGTGGACAGGTTAATAAAAAAACCTACAAAAGACGCGGAGGGCTGGAGTGGGCGGGGTCGCGGGGGCGAGTTGGTTCCGCAGGCTGTGGCTGTGGCTGGCTCGGGTACCGATTATTATTCTATACCCATGGTAGGATATAGTATTATTATATATATATATGTGTGCTCTAAGAGTGTAGACTAGAAGCATGTGAAAGAAGGAACCGAGAAGGGAACATCAAGAGTACGCGCGCATTTGCTTTGGTTTCTAACTTTCTATTATTGTGTCTGCAATGCAAGCACTAAGCAGTGTTCAGATTCCTAGAAATCTTATCTTGTTCCTCTTGTATATATGCTCCTTGTTTTCTGCAGGATCGAGAGGTGATGGATGAACCAAACCAATGGTGCCCGCCAGAGTCATCGCAGCCGGTAAGAACATTCATTTTCCCTGGGAACTAACCTCCCGCGTGAGCTCTGGAAATTCCGATGCCTTGATTTCGAGTGTTAATTTGACTTGCTCTTGGGTTGCAATAAAATCGATGCTGCCATGTCGATCAGGAACCTGCTGATCAGGACGAGTTTGCATACATATACCTGCAACAAGAGCACGCCGGGATGCAGCAGCAGCGGTTCCAAGATGAGCCACCGATGATGGAGCCAAACAACCCGTTCTTTCCTAGCAGGGATCCCCAGAACACCTCCGGTTTCGAGAGGATTGGGAATGCCTCGGCATTGCCCAACCTGCCGTTTGGAGGAGCGGTGGCGGTCAAGACCGAGCAAGGGCAGCCGTCGTCATCGAGCATGCTCCTGTCGTTCGGCGGTGGGCTGCCGGCGGGCCCACCGCGGCTAGCAGGCTCAACTTCGCCGGAGGAGATGACTGGCCAGATGGCGCCATGGAAGGGGTGGCGCAGGAGCCGGAGAGGCGGCGCCGGTCGCAGTTGAGCACGGAGGACCACGTCGCCGCCGAGCGCAAGCGGCGTCAGAAGATGCAGCAGCAGTTCGTGGCGTTGGCCACCATGGTCCCGGACCTCACCAAGGTAATCCGCCAAATATACACAGGTGTCGGTGTTTAACGATCGAGCACTTGCCTAGGGTATCTTAGAGTAAAAAATCATGCTAGTGTATAAACAGGATTGTTAATGAACAATGCTAAACTTTAAAGTCTTAAAAAACGAAAAGTCATTAGCTAGAAAAAGAGTGCTAAAGTCTAGCGCAAGCTCTTTAGCCAATCCAAACATTCTTTAAGATTAGTGCACGTCCAACTCTAGTATGCTAGGTTTTTTTCTATGGCTAGGTTTTTCTCTTAGTTTATAAAAGATGTTGGATATTATATATTTGGATGTAAAGTCCGAGTTGAATTTGGGTATATTGTTTTGAACATGCTATACCTATGTAAGATATGAGAAAGATATGGCCGATGCCAGGGGTTACATCTTATTGCTAAATGCTAAGACACTAACAATGTTGTGCAACACCTTAGCATGTGGGTTATATATAGATATGAGTCCTATATCTACTTAATAGGGGTGGAGCCATTGAAGCTAGCGATGGAGGTAAACAGCTACCTATATATGATTTGTTGAGAGTTTTGCAGGTACTATTATATCATGGGCTTCAGACTTACTCATTGTGCTGTACTAATTAATTGCTGATCTATGAAATGGTTTGACAAAAATTTCTGAAGTTACCAAACTCTGATGCAGAGAACTTTAGTCAAAACAATATGAGGTCGCTATATGATGTGTACTCCCTCCGTCTCTAAATGTAGGTCGCCGTTGGTTTCCGTGCCACGACTTTGCTTTGATTCATAGAAAATACGTGCAACATTTTAATCTTCAAATAAATTTATTAAAAAACTAGATTCAAATATCTATCTAATGATATTTATTATGTACCATAAATATTAATATATATTTTTATATATTCGATCAAAGATGTTTCTCGGGAAGCGAAAACGACGTATATTTAGGAACGGAGGGAGTAGCTAACGAGTTATTGACTTTCTGCATTTGTAGACCGACAAGATCTCTATTCTAGGGAGCACCATCCAGTATGTGAAGCATCTAGAGGAGAAGGTGAAGACACTAGAGAAGCAAAGTGCAAGGAGAATATACTCAGCTAACAACCAGCAGCACACCTCAGGTCCCAGCAGGAATGCCCATGGTGATGGCGGCTCCATCCCATCTGTTGAGGCTAGCATCCATGACGACACTGTCCTGCTGAAAATCTGTTGCGAGAGGAGGAGCGGAGTGCTGGTGATGATCATCTCCAAGCTTGAGAGTATGGGCTTTTTCATCATAAACACCAGTGTCTTCCCATTCAGTGACTCGTATTTCAGCATCAACATAACAGCAAAGGCAAGGGTCCTATGCATACCGCAATTGATTATACATTGTCTCATGTGATTAATTGCATCTCAGATGTATGGTTAATTAACGTTTATCATATTTGATTATATATTTACAAGGAAGTTAATATTTTCCTTTCGTAATGGTTTCTCAAACCCCAAATTTATTTCTTCTAGACATACCTAATTAACAGGTTTCAGTTTCCTGCAGATTGGAGAAAGCTTTTCTGCGATAGATGAGCTCGTGAACAATCTTAGAACGGCTCTCCGAGATTTCTCTTGAAAAATAGGAAAAAGATAAAGGGGAGTAAGTAAAAATAAAAAATGATCATTTATGTTTTATTCATAGTTATACTTTTCGATGTATCCTATCTTTTTATAAGAGTATTAAACATTCCTTTTTTTCCTTGGTTTCCTTTTTTTATGAAATTTATGGCACCTTGGTAAATGTACAACAAATTTCATAAAATATATAATCCTTTTGCGGGGATCTCAAGAAAATAAATAGTCCTTAGCACATGTATGTTTAGGAAACACAATGTTTACTTCTTATTTCTTTAATTTTGGTTTTGTGTCAAGAGTCTGCATGTGGCGACCTCTTGACTAAGCTACCCACCCATCCTTATTCCCTATAAGAGATAATAACACCACATGCTGCCAATATTCTTGTCGATTTTTTCATCTCCCTTTCTTCCCCTATCTATAGGTTGAGAAAAAGAATCATCTCCTCCAACTGATATTCCACATAAAAACAAAAAAAACAAATGGAAAAGATCTTGAAAAAACCACAGAACGTTGACAGATTTTGCACCTAAAGAATTGCAACAGAAGCTCAACAAAGTTTCATTGATTATTTTTGCAAAAACATTTTCACTATAAGTTTGCGCAAAAAATTTCACCAATATTTTGCACACACACTTTCCGCAAAAACGATTGCACAAGAAAGGTTGCACCAATCATATGTAAAATAAAACATTTATCCAGTTTCCACTCTAAAATAAATTTCAAAATAAAAATTAAAAATTTCAAAGACCAAAAAATGGAAAATAGGAGGGAGGCAACTAAAATCAGAAATCACGTACTGTGGATACGTGACATGCAGGACTAAAACTGATTTGATATATTTTACCAGCTGCTACGCTAGATGGCCCAGTTACACATCCTAGCCCACAACGTGACTGTATCAGTAACGGGCCGAATTCGTGTTCATTTTGCGAAATGGATGAAGCCCAAACATACAGCGAGGCCTGCACTGCACATCCCAAGCAGGTTGGCCCAACCCAGCCCAACGACACTTCCAGAGTCTCCGACACAGCTTCTCCGCTCCACCGACATGCCTCCCTCCATCGTCAACCAACCAGAAACGCCTAGAAACATGAGCTGGTGCCGTACGGGCACGGGCTGGTGTGGCCGCCGGACCTGCTCGACGACCCGTTCCGGGTGCTGGAGCAGTCGCCGTTCTCGTCGTCCCCGGCGCCGGCGACGGCGAGGGAGGCCGCCGGGGTGGCGCTAGCGCGGTGCGACTGGAAGGAGACCGCCGAGGCGCACGTCGTGTCGGTGGACGTGCCCGGGGTGCGGCGGGAGGACGTGAGGGTGGAGGTGGAGGAGGGGGGCAGCCAACGGCCGGTGCTCCGCATCTCCGGCGAGCGGCGGGCGGAGGAAGCGAAGGACGGTGAGCGGTGGCACCGGACCGAGCGCGCCGCGGGGCGGTTCTGGCGGCGGTTCCGAATGCCCGCCGGCGCCGACGTCGGCCGCGTCACGGCCAGGCTCGAGGACGGCGTGCTCACCGTCGTCGTGCCCAAGGTCGCCGGCCACCGTGGGCGGGAGCCGCGCGTCGTCAGCATCGACAGCGCCGACGAGGGCGGCGCCGAGGTCAGGGCGTCCAAGGCCCAGATGTGAGCGTGAGCGTGCTGGCGCCGACGGTCTCCACCGGACACGACACCTCTATCTGTATCTGTAGTTACATCTGAAGTAAAATACACCGCGGTTCTTAGACTTGTCTCCATGTGTCATCTAGATCCCCGAACTCTTAAAATGTATATTTAAGTCCATGAACTTGCTAAACTGTGTTATCTAGATTCGAAGTTCCAAAAATACCCCTATGTATGATGACATAACTGCCAATTGATCATAAAATTTTATACTATTTCCCTACCCAAATTGATTGTTTCCATCGCAATTCAGACTGCAAAGGGGCCGGAGCGGGGTGCCCCTAATCTTAACCCGCTGCTCCGCATACGAACACGCAGGTTCAGGGTCAATCCGCTCCTTAATTTCCTCTGGCACATCTGACCCGCGGGGCAACGAGGGTTGAACCTCCTAGTATATGAACTACCGTGAGTGATTGGTTGGGCCAGCTTAGCGAAGCGGCGACGAGGACTTGAGGCACAGCGGCGCCGCGACAAGTTCGATGGAAGGGTCACCACGGATCGACAGGATCAAGACCCTTTTGCTCCTTCTCCTATCAGGGTTAGCCCGCTTCGAACCGTGCGCTAGATTAAGGAGCGGAGCGGACTCAGAAATGGGCCGACCCGAACCCCTTGCAGCTTGAATCACAATAATTAGAGAATTTTTTTTGATTGTACCATATCGATAATTATAGATCAAGAGATGGACAAACATCACTAATATAGGGGTATTTTTGAAACTTTGGACCTATATAGCACAGTTTAGCAAGTTCAGTGACTCAAATATGCATTTTGAGAGTTGGGGGACCTAGATGACACCTCGGGACAAGTTTGAGGACCACTGGTGTTGTATTCTACTTTTACATCTGAGACGCATCGAGTGAGATGAGTTCACGCCCTGTGTTCCCGACACGACACCTCTGTCTGTTCGTGGTGTACGTGTGTGTGATCATATCTTGTCCTGTTCGCCCATAAACCACCGTTGGATCAAGCCATAATAGATGGATGGCCGAGGTTATTATCGGGTTTTTTTCATACCGTGCCAGAATCTATCTCTACAACTCTCTACAATACAACTTATAAAACTAAACATGGGAACGGTGTACGCAAAAAAAATTCCTCCTCTGCCTCCACCATCCGCTGCAATCCGTTCTAACCGTCAATTCTCTCCCCTCCCTCATCCAACGCGTGCTGCATGTCCTCCACTCGGTAAAAAAAACCGCCCTTCTCCCCCGCGATCTCGCAGCTCGCCCCTCGCCTTCGCCTTGCGCTCGCCAACTCCACCGCCCCCACGAACTCGCCCCTTCGCCGCACTCGCCCTCGGCCTCCACCGTAGTACCGGCTGCCGCCGCCCGCATCTCGTGCCCCGCCGCCGCCCCAACGACGACCGCCGCCCCGTCGTCGGCCGCCGCTCCGTCTCCGAAGCGGTTGCCCCAGCTCATGCCACAGCTCGTGCAGGACACCGCCGCCGCCGCCCAGTCTCCGCATCTCGTGCCCCGCCACCGCCCCAATGTCCACCGCCGCCCCGTCGTCGTCGGCCGCCGCTCCGTCTCCGCAACGGTTGCCCCAGCTCTCAGGTGTTCATCGTCAGAGTCCAGGTGAGTTGCGACTGTTTGCCCAAGGCAAGTTCGACATCCGCCTGCTGCATCTTCTGTTAGGAAGATTGGTTGATCTGCTGCATTTTCTCCATGGTCGAGCTGTTGTTTTTTACTTTCCAAATGCAGGTCCGACTACATATTGGGGGTTAGTTGGGATCATCCTCTTTGAAATTCGAGATTGAACTTTTGTGGGGATTTCGCCCTTCAATGCTAATCGCCCGCAGGTATTGTGGGGAGTTAGTTAAATTTCCATAAATGTCCAGCATCGAATTTTATTTAGTAATCAAACCTGTGAAACTGGCAGAGCATCATTTGTTCTCACACTGAGTGATCAATCAAGTAGTTTTGTGAGTCAGGAACCTGTAATATCTAAAACTGCTTTCTTCACTTGTGAGTCAGATTTATATGTTTCATGTTTGGCATTTGGATTTGGATTTGTATTATGGGAGTGTGATTATTAACAATGTAATTGTAGAATGGTAGTCTTACCAATCTATTATCAGTTAGAGTACTGATCACTTTATCAATAGTATTTTACCACTGGGTGCTGCATCATGCTCCGAATGATCCCATTGTCCGAGCATCTCCAGCAGAGAACCTAAACTGACTTGCTATACCTAAAAACTGCTTCAAGACCTAAAAATAGCCAAAAATCTTGCTCTAGCAGAGGACCTATATGAGTTGCTATTTTAGATCCGGACCTAAAACCCACCCTCCGGGACCCAAAAATACCAACCGAGCACAGGGGACCTAAAACTTGGACGCTGGCGCGGGAGTGCCAACTGCCAGCTCTGGGACATCTCCGCCCGCCCTGGCGCCGTCGCAGCTCGCGCCGACGCAGCTGCCTGCGCCGCCGCAGCTCGCGCCGCCGCAGCAGCCCGCGCCGACGCAGCTGCCTGCGCCGCCGCAGCACGCGCCGCCGCAGCTCGCGCCACCGCAGCAGCCCGCGCCACCGCAGCGTGCCACCGCGCCGCACCCCGCCGCGCCGCCGCAGAGGAGAGGAGAGGATGAGAGGGAAGACGAGCAGAGGAGAGGAGAGGATGAGAGGGAAGACGGGGTAGGGGAGAGGATAAGGTTGTACATTTTGCACATTGGACCCTGGAAAAAATGATTCCTCGCAGATTAGTCGTAGAGTGAAATATATGTATCCAGTTTTACCAACACTGCTGGAGAGAGCCTCTTTGTGGTACCTAAATTTTTTGTTTTCCAGGACCTAAAACCATTTTTAGGTCTCCGAATTTAGCAACACTGCTGGAGATGCTCTAAGAATCATAGTAGATAGTGTGCTATCTAAATAAGGAGAATGTGATGATTGTAGTTCAGAGGTTAAAGATTGGCATGTGCTATCTAAATAAGGACAAGATGTTCAGTTCTCAAAAAGAAAATGAAAAAAAGATGCATTGTGGTGCATCTTTTAATTGTTCTGGTGTTTCTTGCTTCTAAAATAAGCATATGGGGTTGAAGAATCACATGGCTATGATGGAACTCTATGTTACTGAATTTTTTAGGCCAATGACCACTGAATCACACCTTTGTTGGTACAAATTAGTGAGGTAAGTGGAAGATAGCCAATCTCTACCAGTATAGTGCACCAAATAAATGCTTCATGTGGAGTCCTTTGCTACTCTAAATTCTTCTTTGCCATGTACTACTTTTTATTGCTGTAGATGCTTCGTCTGTGGAGTACATAGCTTATGTAGTTGCTTTAAGGCATCAATGCAGTTTTCATGGAGTTCATTAAATTTCCATAAATGTCCAGCATGGAATTTTATTTAGTATTTATTTTCAGCTATTCTCTTGCAGCTTAGTATTGTATATTTTTCTATACCAGAAATGCTTCTTTGCCATGTACTACTTTTTATTGCTACCTCCCTTTATAATCTTCAAAACTGTTCAATTCCTGGGTGCAATAGGTGTTGGAGGGCTCGTTCTGGGTGCCGTTGGTCTCTTGCTTCTCGAGGTTTGCCTTCTGCCATTGGAGTTTCAAATTTTCAACCGCAATGTAGACTGCAGAGAGGATACCAATCTTGAAACCTGAATGTTTGTTATGGTGACAAGTTACATTGTCGAATACAACATTTTCTCCATACCAAATAGGATGGTCTTGTGATTTGCACTGCATTTACACACCAACCATGTATAGTTTTTTTTGTTTAAACTTGATTCAGTTTAGAAGAAAACAATGTGGTACATATTATAGACAGGTTACAGATTTGGTCAGGCTCTTGAATTACAAGCTGATGCATGTATGTATGCTGTATGTGAACTTGTGAGTTGAAAGTCAGTACTATCTAATCTTGCTTCCACATCTGAATGTGTTCTTTTTTAAGTAGATTCAGAGCTAATGTGTCATGTGTGATTGGTTTAACATTTGCTCGAATTGGTGACATTTAAGGCCTTCCATGGATACTATTAGGAGAAGCTAATTAAACTGGAAATCCTTTTTTTAGAAACAGGATGGGCATGACCCCTACTGGTTATATATTAAAAAGTAAAACCAAAGTTACAGAAACATTTACAATGACAGAGGAAGAGAAAAAATGGGTTCCTGTGTTTGGATTCTGCTTTGTTTACGTATATTCTTACTTATTGCTGAGTGGTCCACGGATGCTTCATTGCCCAATATATCTGCTATGCATGGTATTTGTAAATTTTGAGCTATTATCATGTGTTCGTCAAATTGGCCATTTAGGCGGTGTTCACTTCCTTGAAAAGGGAATGTGAATTTGGATGAAAATATCACATCAAACACTGTAGCGCACTGTAGCACTTTTCGTTTGTTTGTGGTAATCATTGTCCTACCATGACTTAACTAGGCTCAAAAGATTTGTCTCGTCGTGTACATCAAAACCATGTACTTAGTTTTCTTATTTACCTACATTTAATGCTCCATGCATGAGGAGAGAGATTTGATGTGATAGTGAATAGTGAAGTTTAGAGAGAGAAAGTTTGGGGGAAGTTTTGGATTTGAAGGGAAGTGAACACCGCCTTAGGCCTTATCTGGATACATAATTCTGATTTGTTTTTTATTTAAAAAAAGCTGGATCGTTTATGCTACATACTCCAAGTATCTTGTCTTCTTATCGCCCACCATGTTCAACGAAATACCCTTGGAGATACGGCAGCTGCTAAATTTAGAATTTTATGCCTGTGTTGCCCATTGATATTCAAATGTGTGGCCAATGTTTTAAGCTAGCTGATGTTATGGTATTCGGTGTCCTGTGTCTCACTATGGAGATGGGTGCTCGCAAACACTGGATGCCGGTGATGGCACGTATACGAAGAATATAGTATACAATGAGGTTCTGACACTGTAGGTGAGGTAATATATATAATCATTATTCTTGCGTTTCTTACCCTTCTCATTCAGCTTAATTATATTTTAGATCCCTTGCATCATCCATTTCTTATCCAGAACTGGTAGCGATGATTGTCCAAAATAGATTCTATTAGAAAGAATATACATTATGTGCTTTAACCATTGACTAGCTATTCAATATTTGATTGTTTGCTTTGTTTAAATATTTATATATTATTTGCTATAAATATTTTATTGCCCGTAGCAACGCACGGGCATGATCCTAGTCTAATACTAAAGTAAAAATTGATCGCGTGTAAAAAAAATAAAGATTAATTCAGCGTTGTCTAATATTAAAGTAAAAAATTGAACGTTTGTAAAAAATATATTACAAAAAAAATATAGATTAATTCATCATAATTTTATAAAAAATTACTTAATCTATACTATAACAAAAATGTCGAAAAAACACTCAGTAAAGATAAGTGTTTGCGGATTGTTTTTTAGGCATTCGGTAAAGATGAGACACTACCAGAATCCTTCACATCCGCCCGCCTCCTCCGCCTCGGCCATTTTTGGACCCGGTGCTGATGGGGCTTCAGCACCGGGTCCAACGGCTAGGAGCGGGGGCGGCGCGGAGGTGTGTCAGGGCGGACACATTAGCACCGGGTCGTGGATGGATCTGGGACGAGGTCGTCAATCCCCGAGGAGAATACTACTCGCCAGTACTGGAGGACGTGCCAGACAGTCCAACAAGCTAGTCGTCAATCTTAATTAAGTAGAAAATACAGTTTAAATATATATAACTCGAGTTGACATGCATGAATATCTACTTTTGTAATATATATGTCTTCTATTTTGATGAAATGTCAGCTAGTATGAATATAGAGTCGGCCGAATACGCATTAGAATACACGTATTAGAATATATACGTATATAGACGTGCACACATGGCTACTGAAAAAAGCAAAAAAAAAAAGAAATCCGGGGCCTTTAGCACCGGTTGCAGACAGCAACCGGTGCTAAAGGCAGGCCCTTTAGCACCGGGTGCAGCCACGACCCGGTGCTAAAGGCCCTGCTAACGGCGCTGCGGGGCAGGCCCTTTAGCACCGGGTCATGGCTGCACCCGGTGCGCTAAAGGGCTCCTTTAGCACCGGTTATTCAACCCGGTGCTAAAGGGGTACCCCTTTAGCCTCGGATTAGTTGCACCGGGTGGGAAACCCGGTGCTAAAGGGCTTTCCCACCCGGTGCAGATGTCGATCATTCTGGTAGTGAGAGTTACCGAGTGTTTTTTCTGACACTTTGCCAATAATTAAGTTTTTTTTCTCTTTTATACTCAACATTTTATCTACTATCCACATACAACGTGTTACTGCATGTTAAAATTTAGTATATTTTTGTATTTATTTGCTATAATTAATTAATTAATTATATTTCAAGCAATGTTTTAAACCAATTTAAATTTGAACGGCAAGTCATTCAAATAATATAATATAATGAGGTTGTATTCATGTTATTTATCTCCTTTGAATGTGTTTGGCCATCCAAAATTTAGTTATAAGCGCAAAGAGAAAATACACTCGCCACGTTACCGATCCACCCTTCAAAATTATGGCTTCCTATTGGTCCATACATGAGCACATGGATCCTCCCTTTTCCATACAAATAAAATATCTCTCTCTCTCCCCCACCTCTTTCTCATCTCTCTCGTCTATCTCTTCCTCTCACCTGGCCGTGGCCTGGGCGGTGTGTGCGGCGTGGCGCGGACGGCGGTGTGTGCGTGGGCGGGCGGGCAGGGCATGGCACGCGGGAGCTGCTCGACGCGCAGGCGACCGGACGACGCGAGGAGCCGACGTGTACGGGCGGGTGGGCGGCGATGTGATGCGGCGACACACGGCCGGGCGGAGCTCTTGCGCGGGTGGGGAGGGCGACCGAGCGGGGCCGTCAGGGTGCACGCACGGCCGGCCGGGCGGCGCTCCCTCGGCTGGCAACTTCTTTTTTTTTGCCGAGTGTCTGTTTTGACACTCGTCAAAGGGTTTGCCGTGTGTTTGACAAAAAGCACTGGGCAAAGAGCTACTTGCCGAGTCCCATTTCATCGAGCGTTGTTTGCCGAGTGTTTTTCCGGGGTTTGCCCAGTGTCCATGACACTCGGCACACCTTTTGTTTTGTTCTGATTCAAAAATGTTGTAATTAATGCTGTTTATAAACAGTTGATATGCTTGCATTGATTGTCTATGACTTCTCTTGAATCTATTTTGATTTGGCATTTTGATCTTATTCTGTTTTGGTGCTTATATACAAAGTGAATATTGGTTGAATGGCAAAGAAGTACTAAGTGGAATGACCCTCGTACTGCTAAAGTTGGAAACAAATAGGTGGGGCATCAAGTCAAGATCAGCTTAACCAAGACAAAGGTGACTGCAACGAACATCATCATCAGAGTGACAGGCTTGACACAACCAAAAGCCCTACGGGTCTGGTTCACAAGCAAAGTTTCCTTCAGTTCATTTGCTGTACTTGGTCCTGGTTCAAAGTTATGGTAAGCCATCATTGCCTCGTCTCTTGAATTGAATCCCTAGTTGTAACCAGAAACTTGCTCCTGGAAGGCAACTGAATCAGCATATACACCAGGCATTCTCTTATGATAATCCTCACACCGCTTTATCTGTGCAGTGAGAATGCACAACAAAGGAAACATTACAAACAAATACATGATATATACACACATGACTTGTTGGAAATAACTGCTAATTATGTTACTAATAAATACAATGCTTTGCCGTGTGCCGCAGGCACACGACAAATGCCGGAAATCCTACAGTGAATGCTTCATCATGCCTCTAGTGCGGAAGAGGACATAAAACTGGAATAAAAAAAGGGATCGATCCTAGGCATCAGAGTGATAGATGAACCCTATGTGTCATCCTAAGCAAGTTTTTACTAGTGATAGGCGAGTTTTTTACTAGTGCCTACAGAAGGAGGTAGAGGATGGGATAATAAGGAGGGCGAGGTTTGCTGAAATGGTGTTCTTGGCTTATGAAGTGAGGATATTAGGCAAGAAGTGGGTGAGAAGAACATCATCAAGATTGGTTTTCTTATGCCTTGTTGTAGTGCTTGTGGACATCATGTTTTGGGTGATCTCCAAGATCAAGTGAAGGCATGAATGGAAAGTTGAGAAGATAGATGTTTCTTTTGGTTGTTTGTCCCATGAATGTTCATGTTCGCTATAGTAAACCTTGCATGTTCCCATGTTTGCCGAGTGCCTCAATCTTTTCCGAGTGTATTTTTTCGGGCACTCGGCAAACAAGCTCTTTGCAGAGTGCCAATGGAAAGAGATCTTTGCCGAGTGCCAAAGACGAGAGTTTGCCGAGTTTTTTTCGTGACACTTGGCAAAAAATTAAGTTTTTTTCCTCTTTTAGCCTCAACAATTTTCCTAACTATTCACATACAACATGTGTTACTCCATGTTAAAATTTGGTACATTTTTGTATTTGTTTGCTACAATTAATTAATTAATTACATTTCAAGCAATCTTTTGAACCAAGTCAAATTTGAACCGCAAGTGATTCAAATAATAAAATAAAATGAGTAAAAAATTTATATTCATACTATTTAGCCCAATTTGAGTCCATACCCATAAAAAGAAAAGAAATTTCGAACATATTATGTCAAGAAATATGATCACTAACATGTGTCCTAATGATTTTTAAATCTAAAAAAAAATAAAGTCTGAAAATCATGAGATTTGTCATGATGTGATGGTATCACACATATAATATGTGATAAAAGGTTGAGAAGATTTCGCACATTTTTTGTGACGATGTTTACAAAATCAAAATATCTCATAAG
The DNA here is from genome assembly GCA_033239725.1 of Echinochloa phyllopogon. Classification (NCBI taxonomy): domain Eukaryota; kingdom Viridiplantae; phylum Streptophyta; class Magnoliopsida; order Poales; family Poaceae; genus Echinochloa; species Echinochloa phyllopogon. Next base: position 10,042,080 of record BTCW01000008.1, read on the forward strand.
AAGTATATGTGTGGTTGTATGTGAGTGAGTTAGTAGATGTATTTTTTGAATACAAACTTTTTTATATGATCTCATATGAAAAAAAAGTTTATACCAAAGTCGTACATCTTGACGAAATCTAAAACTTTGTAGTAGACAACTTTTGTATTTGAGATTGTTCAGTATACCTCAATATATTATTATAAGTTATCAAATTTGAAATTTTGAATTTTTCAAATGACCTCGAATGTGAATAAGTTATATATACCAAAGTTGTATAGATCCACGAAATCTAAAACTTTATAGTTGACAACATTTCATTTAAGATTGTTTAATACTTTAAAATATCCTTATAATGTATCTAATTTGAATTTTGAATTCTTAAAATTTTCAAATGATCTTGGATGTAAATATGTTTATATCAAATTTGTAGGTATCTAAGAGATGTAAAAGTTTGTAGATTACAACTTTTTAAAAGCATTGCCGGCGCCGACGAGGGCGGCGCGGAGGTCAGGGCGTCCAAGCCCGAGATGTGAGCGTGGTGGCGCCGACGGTCTCCGCCCGACACGATCGATGACACCTCTGTCTGTACATCTGAGACGCTTTAGTGAGATGAGATTGCGTGCTCTGTGTGTTCCCGACACGACACCTCTGAGTGTTCGTCGTGTACGTGTGTGATCATATCTTGTCCGTGCTGTTCGCCAATAAACCACCATTGGATCAAGTTATAATTGATGGATGGTTGAGGCTATTAGCCGGTTTCATTTTGATACCGTGCCAGCGTCCACATATATCTCTAACTAACAAAACATACTCCATCTGTCCCATTTTAAATGCAATTTTATGATTTGAACACCAAATTAATACCGAGGGAAAATGATATTAATACCCCTACATGTATATAGGTAACAGGTAGCCATGAAAGGCAACCATGTGCCACATATACATCTGGAAGGTCTCAGCTCTTCTAGCGGAAGTGGCGCCATTTACACTGATTCAAAATTTGAACTGCATGCATCTAGATTTCAGAATGAGCTCCCTCACAGTAGTACTACTACATTCTCTATATAAACCATGGTTTTAAATCTCTGGCTAACCCATTTAGTGGCAGTAATCTGCAGAGGCTACAAACGCTGTCGCGGGCTATAGCGTAGGCTAACCCATTTAGCGATTTCGTAAAATATGTTAGTGAAATAAGTGAATTACATGCATACAAAACATAGAATCAATCTATCTTAGATCCGTTCATCCATTTTCCAGACTTGAGAGAGGGTGGCCGTTGTCTGTTTGGCTGGACTGCCGCGTCGCTGCTACACACGCTCGTTTTGGGCCTGCTCTAGTTTTTTGGCCCATGAAATTTTGAGAAGCCCACACTAACTTTGGCCCGACTACACTGCATAGCGAGCGCTAAATTGATCCTTGTTAGCGGTTTTAGCGCGCTAAAAGCCGATATTAGCGCCAAAGATCAGTTAGCGTCAAAAAGTGAATATCCTAGCGCCAACTCTCCGTAGCGGAGATATCCGGCTATAGCGACATGCTCTAGATCACCCAAAAGAAAGCCATCCATTGTAGCCTGCAATCCACTACATCATCAGCCATGCCCATTGATATAAACACAGTACCAGATCAAAGAGATGGAAATCCCTTACCTGGTCTAAATGAACCACAAGATGAGCAAGATGAAATCCATCATCTCCAACAAGATGAAGTCCATGCCTTAGAAGATGATGAAATCCATCTGCTCCAAGAAGCTCAGTCCCATCTTCTCCAGCAAGATGAACATGTTGTTGTGCATGGAATAGAGCTCAACGTTGATCCTTCTGAGCTGCAACAACCAAACCAGCAAGGTGAACAGATTGTTGTGCATGGAATAGACCTCAATGTTGATCCTTCCGAGCTGCAACAACCAAATGAAGGTAATATGTTATCTTAATTAAATCGGTCCATCAAGTCTTGTTGCTGCCATGGTACTGCTTATGGCACCATGACAATTCAAGTCTGCCCCTGTTTTGGTTCTATGTAATAGGATGTGGTTGCAAAATGGTTGTAACTTTGGTGAGAGTAACAATCATTTTGTAATGTGGATAGGCTACCAACCAGTGTCATAACATAGGCTAACAATCACAACAACATTTTGTAATGTGGATTAACAAATGATTCATGGTCATTTGAAAGGGAGTAAAACAAGTTATCCTCGTTATAAGGAAATAAGTAAAATAGTTATGTAGTAGAAAAGGAAAGACCCATCAGATTAATGCAAGCTTCATGTATCTAATTAAGGAGTGCACATGATGGAGTAATTGTTTTGTAATTGTTTTTGTAGACATGATGGAGTACGCTGATGCTATGGACATACCTTTTCCTGAACATGACCCTGCAAATGCAAACATTTCACATCAGTCCAGAACTTAACAGAAGCTGAAAGACATGCAATTTATGCGGCATTGCTTAAGAGAAGTGTGCGTGGAAGATTAAAAAGGAACACTACAACTAGAGTTGCTGAAATGTTACAGGTTAGTAGGTATCAAGTGCAGCGTGTTTGGCGGAGAGTGAAAGAGTGTCATGCACAAGGAATAGCGGTTGATGTTAGGTCAAGGAAGACCAAGAACTGTGGCTGCAAAAAAATACATGTAGATCTATCTGCAGTTCTTAATGTTCCCTTACACAGTAGGAGTACTATACGATCTCTAGGTGCAGCTATCGGTGTAACAAAGAGCACACTACACAGGTTGTTCAAGGATGAGCACCTACAACGCCACTCTAGCACACTAAAGCCTTTATTGAAGAAAACAAGAAAGAGAGACTGCGGTGGTGTATTTCCATGTTAGATCAACGAACATTTCCAAATGAACCTAAGTTCACCGATATGGAAAACATCATCCACCTAGACGAGAAGTGATACTACGTCACAAAAAAGGACAGGACCTACTATTTGCTCCCAGGAGAGGATGAACCCTACAGGACTGTGCAAAATAAGAATTGTATTGGCAAAGTCATTTTTTCTTGACAACAGTGGCTAGACCTAGATATGATCATGAAGGTAACTGTACTTTTGATGGAAAGATAGGCGTGTGGGCATTTATCAGAAAGGTACCACACTTGTTTTACTTTTTTACATTACTTTTCGGTACTCGTTTGTGATCCTTACTTCAATTTCATTTCCCATAGGAACCAGCAAAAAGAAGAACCCGTAATAGAGGAAGAAGGGAACCCTAGTCACCAAGCCTATCAAGGTAGATCGGGATATTATGAGGTTGTACATGATTGCTAAAGTTCCGGCAGCCATTGTTGAACAATGGCCTCGAGAACATGCAGGAAAGACCATTTGGATTCAGTAAGATAATGCTCCTTCTCATGTGCCGGTACATGATGAACAATTTGCTACTGCTGTAGCACAAACAGGGCTAGACACATGGATCATCAACTAACCTCCCAATTCTCTAGATATGAATGTACTAGACCTAGGATTCTTTGCTTCTCTTCAATCCTTAGCCTATGGTATGACCTCTAGGAACCTGGATGAGCTGATTGAAAATGTACAAAAAACATGTGATGAATACGACCCATCTACTTTGAATAGGGTTTTCCTAACACTACAATGTTGCTTGATTGAGGTGATGAAAGATGGTGGCGGAAACAGATACAAGATTCCTCACATGAACAAAGATAGGCTTGAGGCACTAGGAATAATGCCTAAAAGCCTTAGTGTTGACCGGCACGTATATGAGAATGTGATGCAGTCTTTAAACAACTAACTATTCTGCTACTGTGCCATGGCACAGAGTTGTTGGAACTTGATTAATCTGCTTGTGCCAGCTGCAGCAGACCCTTTTCAGATCATCTACAGCTTTAAGCTTCAGCTTCATGTGCCTTTTTCAATGGAAGTGATTATCATCATGGCTTGGTGCATTTGGATGCTACGAAATGAGCTAATCTTTGAAAGCACTCAACCCCGGCTGACCTCTTGCACAGAGAGATTCAAGTCTGAATTTGTCTTAGTTATTCTAAGGGCAAAAGATACGCTCAAAGTGTCAATGTCTCAATGGTTGGAGTCAATCATGTAACCTTTCTTATTTTCTTTGTCTCCTTTTTTGTATCGTGAGTGAATCCTGAGTAATGTAATGTAATGTATTGTTTTTTACCTTTTTAATATATAATCAGCAGAGGTGCGCCTCTCCTGTTTCATCAAAAAAAAACTATTCTGCTACTGTTGTACAAACCACTGCTTTGGTAATTTAGGTCCAGCATGTAATAATGCAATGACCTGTATTGGTGGTGTTGTATAAACCACTAATTTTGTAATTAAGGATTACGCACTTCCCATGATATTGGAGAAGACAATGTGAACTTAAGTTAACAGAATCCTGTGTTAGTCAGGAACTAGGAACTTAAGTTATACAGTATGCCAACATTAATTCCATTCAGGAAACAAGAATCTGACCAAAAATGTGAAAAAATTTATCTGAACAATTTTCTCCCTGTCACGGCAAGGAGAATGCAGGCATCATTTTAATTCTCGGGTAGTAACACCACTTTATTAGAATATCATAACTACATAGACATTCATTAGCACATATAAGTAGTCAATATTGCACATAAACATTGACCATCACATATAGTACACGTCCCTGATCTCACATCAATATCATTTTGTCATCACACATCAAGTATCAGCAATTAAACTAGGGGTTGAAGAAAGCAGGCACCATAATCTTGTACATGCTGACGAAGACGTCATGGAAGGTTGGATCCATATGCCTGCAAGCAACGAATTTAGGCGGGCTGCCACCTCCGGATGCATCTCCTTGCTGGTAGCCATATCCGCTGCAACCTTAGTGCCGTCAATGGTGCCCCCCGTGCCCACAACCTCGACGGTATCAGCGGGGACACCCTCGGCCGCCACATCGACGCAACCCACTGCAACCCCATCGGCCCCAACCACGATGGCATCTGTGGGGACCCCAATAACAGCCATCTGCACGCCATCTGCGGCGACCGAAGGCCCCCCTAAATCGGCCACCTGTACGCCGCCTGCCTGCGTCTCCACCTCCATGTCGAACTCTTCATCCTCAGAGTTGGGGACATAAAGTTGCTGTTGGCGTCCATGCTCATGCGACCCTGTCGTCTGATGCACCGCAGTTGTGGCTATCTGGCTTCACGGCAATGTCGTCGTTTCCTCCACCGCGGCCGCCTAGCTTTGAGCCTCCACGACGCCGTTGGCCCCTACTTCCACCAGCCATGAAAGCGAGGCGGAGAAGTGCTGGATGGGGAAGCTGCACTGATGGAAGGGGCGTTAGGGGAAAGCGCCCAGAAGGAGAGGGGAGGGAGCGTTGAGCCTTGCCGGAGGTGAATCGCCAGACGCGGTGCTGCAGAAGCGAGCAGGCGAGAGAGGATAGATGCAGCGCATATACTCGTTTCTGGTGCGGAAGGAACGAGAGTCTGCGGGAGAGCATTGGTTATTTGGTTTAGAATTTTTATTTATCAAATGGGCCCCACGAATATAATGAATGGTGCACGGGCTAAGGGCCACGTACTCCTATACTTGTGAAGGGGCTCAGGCTTTGGAACTGACGAGAGCTGAGCACCTAGGAGTACTCCCTATTGATCGTTTATTGTGGGAAAAAATTTGAATCATAGAAATGCGCTTAAATCGGGACGGAGGGAGTATATATCTTCGCAAACTGCAGAATTGGTTCATTGGTTTGACATAAAACTTGTCAGTTCAAATGGTTTGCATCATAGCCCCGCTAATCAACAGCACACTGAATGATTGGCAAGTACGCGAGGGACACTGACAAAACTATGGTGATGGACCTAATATTGGCTGTCACTATGTGAAAACTAGAGATTTGTAACGGGCATGGATGGCCATTGGTAATGAGTTACCCTCTTTGGGTTACTGAGAACACAAACTTGTAACCCGTATTTAACAATGATCGTTACCAATAGAAGCAACTAGTAACCTAAAATTGTTGTTTTTGTGGGCCCATAGAGAGATTTCGTAACGGGTACAGATAATAGACTGTTACGAAAACTCAACGTTTGTAACGGGCATAACTGTAACAACCGTTACAGTTGTGCATTGACCGGTCTCCATCTGGACCCGCTGGTCAGAGCTTGTAATGGGCATTGATCTACAACCGTTGCAATTTTGTCATATATGTAACGGTTAGTCCTCGATGCCCGATACAAAGAGGCATTACCAATAGCCCAAATGTCTCTTTTGGGGCCCACTGTTCAGATATTGTAATGGTTCTTAACTAAAGCCCGTTACGTTTATTCTGTATAGGTAACGGTTAATCCTCAATGCCCGATACAAGAAGGCGTTACCTATAGCCCAAGTTACTTTTTTTAGGTCCAATGGTTAGGTTTTGTAACGGTTCTTACCTAATGCCCATTGCGATTACTCTATATAGGTAACGGTCTTTGTTAGTGCCCGTTACTATTACTTTGTATAGGTTACGTTTCTTACTTAATGCCCATTACCTTTATGTTCAATATGTTGTAATGATTTTTACTTAATGCTCGTTACCTATAGTTGTTCCTCCCCCACAGGATCCTGGCCAGATTTCTGGCTGCATCCTGGAACCAGCAAGGATTTGGCAGCCACCAGGGTATTCACATCACATACAGATTGAGATACACATCACATATATACACAAGTACACAACAAGTTTGTACACACCATACACCAGTAACAAGTTTCAAACACATGCAACAAGTTTCAAGTTTATGAGAGCCACTGAATCTACAAGTTTCAAGCTGGTCTCTCCCCCTCTCAACTGGCCGCGACCTGGGTGGCGTGCGCGGCGGCGCGCCCAGGTGGGTCTGGCGGTGGGCAGCGGCGGCATGGCGCGGCGTGCGCACGGGCAGGCGGGGCATGGCGCATGGGTGGCCGGACGACGCGGGGAGCGGGTGAGGACGCGGGCGGGCACATGCGTGGGGGCGCCGATGTGACACAGCGTGGCGTGCGGCACTTGTTAGCAAATAATGCGGAAACAAGATCGAACACGAGACACGATTTAACGTGGAAAAACCCTCGCGGGAAAAAACCACGGAAGACAATCACTATTGAGGAGAGTTTTCAAGTAGGGATGATACATGGCTTATTTGTCTTGCCTTGTCTTGTCTTGTCTTACCCTACCGTCTACATAGGCTTACATATATATAGGCAGATCACGCGCCCGTACTTGGTTGCGTTACCAAGGTGGGACTAAACTGTGCACTTTCTGATAGAAACCACAGCGTGATGGGCCTCCGCTTCGCTCCGGCCCAAGCCTGACCTATATCGTGGATGTGAATTTGGAACATATCCAACAAACTCCACCTTGAGACAAATTCCATCATGTAGACGAATAATAAACCTCCATATTCAAATCTTGAATACCAATGTCCATCGGACAAATAAGATCACTTGAGTATTCTCCCAACACTTGAGCAAATAACCAATAGGTTCAAACACACACAACTATCAACAAAGCAGACGAACAATCTGGGCCTTCAACAAATTCATAATCCCAGCAAAAGTCTGAGTCTGTGCAACTGGCCTCGGAAAAATAAATGGCAATAATGCTCAATCATTAAACGACATAAAGTCGCAATATCACCTGTGGTATTAAATAAATATCCAGTGAAGAACTCAATTACTGCTCCATTCAAACACGGTTCAGATGTGGGCATAAATGTGCAACCAACAAAGTATAAACCTCTGCAATAGACCCTGCAGTAGTGCAGTCATGAGTGGACGTCTCCACCTTGAACAATAAATGTACTGAATGCTGGCTAGTACAAAACATTGTAGTATCTATGCAGCAACTTTGATCTAGATCCCTCAACAGGAGCAAAGACAGCAATAAACGTATTGCTTCCGCAATACAAAACACTGTAATATCTAGCCAAACAAAACTTCCTCTGTTGCACTTGGAATCCTCCACCTCGAACTCAATTCGGAGCAAAACCTTCACTTTCAATTAACCAACTCCATTGGAGTAAAAGAAAACCACTAGGCTGGCATGAACGATGTTGTCAAAACATTAAGATGAATTAACTCAAAGTGATCCGATAATAATCCCAACATCTCCTCAGAATCTCAATATATCTCAGCAGTGGAAATCACATATCATAGAAGCCATATGAAAGAAATATCCAGAAGAAAATAATCTGCAATAAATAATCTAGAAATGTTACTGTGAAACTCTAGCAATAACCTGCCGCCTGGTACACTTCGTGTATACGTCCAGCGAGCAACTCTGGAAATCTTCTGGTATATCTTTATGTGTGCGGCTAGCACAATTCGCTTCTAATCTTTTTCCACTAAACAGCAGTCGACGCTCTGCCTCTTCTCGATCTGCGTGCAAGCAACAATCTTTTTCCTCCCGGTGCAAACGGAGAGACACAAAATTAATTCCTCTGCCGAACAACGCAGTGGCGGTGGCGCGACGCAATAACAGGGGTGAAACCCTATTTTTTTACGCGATCTCGTACCAAGCTCTGATACCACTTGTTAGCAAATAATGCGGAAAACAAGATCGAACACGAGACACGATTTAACGTGGAAAAACCCTTGCGGGAAAAAAAAAACCACGGAAGACAATCACTATTGAGGAGAGTTTACAAGTAGGGATGATTCATGGCTTATTTGTCTTGCCTTGTCTTGTCTTGTCTTACCCTACCGTCTACATAGGCTTACATATATATAGGCAGATCACGTGCCCGTACTTGGTTGCGTTACCAAGGTGGGACTAAACTGTGCACTTTCTGAGAGAAACCACAGCGCGATGGGCCTCCGCTTCGCTCCGGCCCAAGCCTGGCCTATATCGTGGATGTGAATTTGGAACATATCAAGTGGTATCAGAGCTTGGTACGAGATCACGTGAAAAAAAAATTAATTAGGGTTTCGTCCCTGTTTATCGCGCGCCGCTAGCTGGATCAATCTCCAAATTGGCTACCTCGTGCAAGACTCGTCGACGTGGAGTTCAAGATGGAATCTGATTCCGTATTGCGAGAGGCTGCAGACCAATCCACGAGAAGCTACCAGAAGGTTTTCTCAACTTTGCTGAACGTACGGAGGTGTACACAGGCTGCAAGTTATTGCTAGAGTTTCACAGTAACGTTTCTAGATTATTTACTGCAGATTATTTTCTTCTGGTTATTTCTTTCATATGGCTTCTATGATATGTGATTTCCACTCCTGAGATATATTGAGATTGTGAGGAGATGTTGGGATTATTATCGGATCACTTTGAGTTAATTCATCTTGATGTTTTGACAACATCGTTCATGCCAGCCTAGTGGTTTTCTTTTACTCCAATGGAGTTGGTTAATTGAAAGTGAAGGTTTTGCTCCGAATTGAGTTCGAGGTGAAGGATTCCAAGTGCAACAGAGGAAGTTTTGTTTGACTAGATACTACAGTGTTTTGTATTGCAGAAGCAATACGTTTATTGCTGTCTTTGCTCCTGTTGAGGGATCTAGATCAAAGTTGCTGCATAGATACTACAATGTTTTGTACTGGTCAGCATTCAGTACATTTATTGTTCAAGGTGGAGACGTCCACTCATGACTGCACTACTGTAGGTTCTATTGCAGAGGTTTATACTTTGTTGGTTGCACATTTATGCCCACATCTGAACCGTGTTTGAATGGAGCAGTAATTGAGTTCTTCACTGGATATTTATTTAATACCATAGGTGATATTGTGACTTTACGTCGTTTAATGATTGAGCATTATTGCCATTTATTTTTCCGAGGCCAGTTGCACAGACTCAGACTATTGCTGGGATTATGAATTTGTTGAAGGCCCAGATTGTTCGTCTGCTTTGTTGATAGCTGTGTGTGTTTGAACCTATTGATTATTTGCTCAAGTGTTGGGAGAATACTCAAGTGATCTTATTTGTCCGATGGACATTGGTATTCAAGATTTGAATATGGAGGTTTATTATTCGTCTACATGATGGAATTTGTCTCAAGGTGGAGTTTGTTGGATATGTTCCAAATTCACATCCACGATATAGGCCAGGCTTGGGCCAGAGCGAAGCGGAGGCCCATTGTGCTGTGGTTTCTCTCAGGAGTGCACAGTTTAGTCCCACCTTGGCAACGCAACCAAGCACAGGGACGTGAGCCGCCTATATATATGTATGCCTATGTAGACGGTAGGGTAAGACAAGACAAGACAAGGCAAGACAGATAAGCCATGTATCATCCCTACTTGTAAACTCTCCTCAATAGTGATTGTCTTCCATGGTTTTTTCCCGCAAGGGTTTTTCCATGTTAAATCGTGTCTCGTGTTCGATCTTGTTTTCCGCATTATTTGCTAACACGGGACACGTGCACGGGTGGGGCGTGGCGCGCGCGGGTGGCCGGGCGTTAGGGCGCGCTGCGTGCAGCAGTGCTCCCTCGCCCGGCGTATTTTTATTTGTTTTAAAAATTGTTTGCCGATTTTTTTTGGCACTTGGAAAGGAACTCGTTGCCGAGTCCATTTCACCGAGTGTTCAAACCCTTTGCCGAGTGTTTTTTGGGGGTTTGCCGAGTGTCCATGACACTCGGCAAGGTAGTGTCTATGACACTCTTCAAAACTTGCCGAGTGTCCATGACCTTTATTCTGTTTTGGTGTTTAATTATATACAAAGTGAATACTGGTTGAATGGCAAAGTAGTACTAAGTTGAATGGCCCTTGTACGGCTAAAGTTGGAAATAAATAGGTGGGGCATCCTTAAGTGAAGCTCACACAAACATCCATAGTGACCCATTATTACATAAATGTGCGAACCAAATTTTCACGAACGCTTGAATTCGTCCTATATTCAGTACAGCTTAACCAAGACAAAGGCGACTGCAACGAACATCATCATCAGAGTGACAGGCTTGACACAACCAAAAGCCCTACGGGTCTGCTTCACCTGCAAAGTTTCCTTCAGTACATTTCCTGTAGTTGGTCCTCATTCAAAGTTATGGTAAGCCATCATTACCTCGTCTCTTGAATTGAATCCCTGGTTGTAACCAGAAACTTGCTCCTGGAAGGTAACTGAATCAGCATATACACCAGGCATTCTCCCATGATAATCCTCGCACCGCTTCATCTCTACAGTGAGAATGCACAACAAAGGAAACATTACAAATAAGTACATGTTATATACACATCAATTTCAAAAAAAATGATATATACACATGACTTGTTGGAAATAACTGCTAATCATGTCACCAATAAATATAATGTTGTTGATGATGACATGCTTCAGCATGCCTCTAGTGCGGAAGAGGTCTGCTATATAAGATAACACATGGAACGGTTGCAATATCATATGACATCACAGCCAGTGCCAAATCACATCATAGGCTGTAGGCCATGTGTTAAAACGAGAGTTTAGAATTCACCTCATATTCATCTGACGTAGAGTTCATTGAAAAAAACAGATGCTTTGTGTAACAGAACTATATTCAGATGGACCCTAACTAGAAAACCTTATGAATCTACAACTAAAAACCCATAATAACTGTTCCAGTGAAAGACAGACTGACATTGTCGCAAACAATGCCAATATATGAACTATTGCTAAAGAGAGCCAGATCTAGCCATAAAATTCTATGCAAACATAAGAAATATGTGCAAGCCAACGTCAAAACCAAGATAAGATATATGCAAAGTCGAACAAGTCCTCGCAACATGTTTCATTGGCAATACAAGAAATATTTGAAACCAAACTAACTTCAAGTCATAGAAATCAAAGACAAGTCAATATATATTCAAAAAATGAAACAAAATGTAGATTCAACACCTACATGATACCCGCAAGACAAAACCAGATCTATGCGCACAACAAGAACTAATGAGAGCAACCTATAGGATAATCTAGTTAGGCAGAACCACTCGTTCCAAATCCTTCCACATCCTAAATCAGCCTTGCAATGATGGCGGGGCAGCGGCACGCTGGCCCTAGGGTAGCAACAGTAAGGATTGCACTACAATGAAATATAATCAACAAATGTGAAAGCTTAAGTAAACACTAGCTTGGACCAAATTGAATTCAAGGATAACCAAATCCACTGTTCAATCAAATCATCCAAGCAACAAGCAATGAAAACAATAAAATATCTCATATGAATATTTCATACGACAATTTGCAACGAGGCATGTAGCTCAGAGGAATTACCTCCTTTGGAGTGCCAATATCTCATGGGCTCACCATCTTGGTCGTCCTTCAGAGCCCTGAAGTATTCATCAATCTTTCTTTGCTTCATTGGAGGTCCTAACAGATCCCAAAAACAAAAGGAGGCAGGAAACCCAGTGAGAATGTGAGAGAATCAGAACAATATAATGCAACAATATAAAGAATGAAGAAGAAAGAGAGAACATAGAGGGAATTTTGCAGATGGATGTGTAAGAAATCAGAGTGACTAGTACACATTAAAAATTGTCTCTTGCAATAATAAAACAAGTGTAAAACAACTGTAATCCGATTCCATGATGGAAAATTCCCTCTGCAGCATGACATCATGTTTCAGGCAATATCCACCTAGAGCAGTTGCTTTGATAAATACAGTTTCCAATAGTGATGCTTACATTTATCAACAGTTAAAAATTCTAATTGTAACATTTTTAAACTACAATTGCAACATTATATTCTAATTGCAAATATATTAATTTTTTCAAAATGTCAATGAAACGAATAGAAATAGTCAATTAAACTACAAAAGGTAGAACGTGGCAAATCAACTATTGCATCATCTAGAATAGAATTTCACAACATGACATCACATTTAAAACATTCTGAAATAATTGTTGCAACATCACGGATCAACCCATTGCAGCATCTTAAACCCACTAGCGCAATATCCAGAATCAACTGAATTTCCTGTTAAGACATCATCGCATGCCAATCTCGCAATAAAACAACATATAAAAAGGTTCCCGCTGTAACATCCACCGTTCCGTGGAAGTGTCACTCCCACCCGCAAACATCAACACATGCCTATCATGGTAAATAAAATGGGCATAACATATTCTCAACAAACACCCACATCTGCCCGGGTTGGAGCACCCGATTTTTTTTGTGGGGCTTCGGGTGCCCTACTAAAAGTAACAATGCCCGCATTGGTTTAGATGGTTTCGAACCAGTGGTTTACACGGTTTGGACCGTCTGATTCTTTTTTTTACACGATTGTATCTGTAAACTTGCACACGACTTCAGCCCACGTATTGCCGGATATTCTATCATTTTGGACCAAAGAGGATTGATGGCGAACAACGCGGCCGCCACCATATTAGACTGTTTGCAACGGTGTCCTCTATGTTTCACCGGTGATGCGGTGGGGCTCGAAGGCATGGCAGATGCTGCGGAGAGTCTCCAGGCTTCAGCGGTAGGGTGACACGTAGAAGTAGACCTTCCAGTCATCGTCGCCGGAATTGGAAGAGAAGTTGTCTAGGAGGCGGCGGCCGCAGTCCTTGGCGTCGCGCCATCCCTTGGCGGTGAGGCCTATGCACGGGTCGGAGAAGCGGGTGTAGGCGGCCTCGTCCACGTTCCCTTCGCTCTCGCTGTGCCGGACCAGCACGATCAGACGGGGACGTGGCGGCGGAGGACGGATGAGTCGGGCAGCCGCCGGCCAGCTCTGAGAAAAACTTCTGGGCCTGCTCCTTGCTGCAGCGGTGCGGGACGCAGCGACGACGACGAATGGCACCTGCTGCTGGGTGCCGTCGTAGCCATCGAATCGATGGATGGCTGCCGAGCGGGACCTCGCTCGCATCGCTGCCGTCAGCAACCCCGAGCTGCTCCCGGAGGGCCTCCTTGCCAAGGCCGCGAGGACCCAGCGAGGCTCATGGCCGCGATGGCTGAAACAACCGATGTCGTGGCCTCCGGCTCGGCCGCCATCTTTTCGTTGGTGGGGAGCTGTTGCTAGAGCGTCACGAAGAGCACGCTGTAGTGGGAGAGCCCGACGGAGAAGAAGAAGACGGGCATCTCCTTGAGCCCCATGGACGCGCCCAGCAGAGCTCCGACAAAGTTTCCCACCAAAGAGAGGTGGTTGGACGGGTTCGCCACCTTGGAGAGATGCCGCTGCCCGCCGGACATCCACTGGCCGTAGATCTTGAGCTCGAGGATGAGCACGGGCACCATGAGCGTGTACCAGAGCCAGTGTGGGAGCTCCGTGCCCACGGACGGCGGCACACCGATGGCCAGGAAGAGGCAGGCGATCAATGCGTGCGAAGAAGAAGCGCAGTGTGAAGCGTGCGAGGATGCGGCAGCGAGATTTGGAGGAGGCCTCCGCCTCCGGGAAATTTGGGGGAGGGTACGGCGAATAGGCAAAGTACGAGTCTTTAGGGCTCCTTTGCAAACGCCTTTCCCCGCCGGGATCCCCGTCTTTTTCCAGGGCTGGAAACGCACGGGGCTTGCTCACCCGCGAAAGATTGCCGCGGCATTTGGAAGCAGGTTCATCAGGGATCCGCGGCCCTAATCCCTTTGTTTTTCGCGGGGTAGAAATCCACGATCCTCTAGGCCGGGCGCGCTTCCCCTCCCTCGCTCGTCGGCTCGCACGGGTCGAGACGCTTCTTCGCAAACCCTCTCTACCAAACACCGATGCGGATTAAACCCCCCGACGTGGAGGGCTGCCCAGGGAAACGAAATGCCACAAAAATTCCCCCTAGGGGCTTTACTTCCCTGGGTTAGGTCCCCCTTCCTTCCAAACTAGCTAGCCCTTAGGGGATGCCGCTGCAGATGGGATTCGAAGGAAATAAACTCTACTGTAGCGGCCAGGAAGCTTTAACAGCCACCATTGCAAATAGCCTTACATAGCACCGGACCTTCCCTAGCCTTGCCCTAAAGCCATCCACAAGCTAGCTAGTTTCCCCATGGTGCAAGCCAGCGGCCAGGATTGTTGTTAATTCCTGCCACAGATGAGGGATCTCACCTAGCTCCACTTCGGGCCGGCCGTCACCTGCTACTCGTGACGTGAGCCCCTAGCTGGATCTGTCCGCGGGACATCGGCTATCAGCACATCGACTATCCTTCTTTCTTCTCCGACAATTCCGATGTCCCAAGCGCCATGGAGATCGACATGGACATTGTTGATTCGCTGCCCTAGACTCCTACTTCGCGTCCGTGACCAACAATCGAAGCGAGATCCAATCCAATCCAACTAGGTTAACCAAAACTACCACTCTACCAGAAGGCACCGATCCATGGCTTACTCACTCGATTATTGGAGACGTCTGGAAATTGACTGAATCAACTGAATCAGCGAATCAACTGAATTTCCCATTAGGGCATTATCAGATGCCAATCGCAACAAAACAACGTATACGTGTGAAAAAACTCCCACCGTAACATCGACCATATTCGGTGGAAGTGTCATTCCCACCGCAAACATCATCACATGCCTATCACAATAAAATGAGCATAACATATTCTCAACACAACATTGGTTTAGATGGTTTCAGACCAGCGTGGTTTACACACGGTTTGGACTATTCGATTTTTTCCCCCGACTGTATGTGTAAACTCTTGCACATGACGTCAGCCCACGTATTGCCGGATATTCAATCATCTTTTACCAAAGAGGGCCGATGGAGAATAGCGCGGCCGCCGCCATTACAGAGCACCGCGCCTTCCGTGCCCTTGCCCTAAAGCCATTCAGAAGCTAGCTAGTTTCCCCATGGCGTGCAAGCCGGCGGCCAGCATTGTTAATTCCTCCCGCAGATGAGGGATCTCATCGACTCATATTCTCGGTCCGCTTCGGGCAGGCCGTCACCTGCTGCTAACAGAATCCAACAATCGAAGCGAGATCTCTAATTCAACTAGATTAACCAAAACTACCACTCTACCAGAAGGCACCGACCCATGGCATACTCACTCGACTGGAGACGGCTGCAAATCGATCAAACCAACGCGTACGTGTTCAGCCCTAGTCGCGAGGTGGGTGTCGGAAAGCTTACTTTTGGGGGGACTAGCTGTCTGCGGCGGCGGAGGAGTCGGAGGCGGCGGCGGCGGCGGCTCGCAGTTGGGGCAGACCCACGGGCCGTCGGGGACCTCATCGAGGGCGGGGCGGAGGCAGAACGTGTGGTGCGGCCCGCCGTCGCAGAGGTCGCAGATCAGGAGCTTGTCCGGCTTGTCGCCGCGGCCGCAGACTTCGCAGACGATATCGTCGTCGTTGCAGGCCGCCGCCGCCGCCGCCGCCGCCGGCGGCGCGTCGACAACGGGGCTCGACCGGCTCGTGATTTCGGCCATGGAGCCGTACCGGAGCGGCGGGGGCTGCCGGCGCGGACGCGGCGCCAGCACCACGCACCTAAGCCGTACCTTCGTCGAGCTCAGCTCCGACGGCGGCGTCGCGCGGATGCTGAGGCTCATGGCGGCGGATCGGAGGGGTATCGGTAGAGAGAGAGAGGGGAGAAATGGGAAGGTAGGTGGTGGGCTCACTCGCTTTGGCCGTGTTTTGTGGTCTGCACGTGGGGCCCGCAGGTTGTCAGAGACCGAAGGCGCGCCTGCGCCGAAGCCCTAGCCGCTCTCTTCTCGTGGTTCTTCTCTGTCTTATTACAACGCGTCTTCTTTTATTTTAAAAGGAATCCTTTTTGGCAACATTTTTGTCTCTTCTCTCTCGGTGGCAGTGTGGCACACACTTTACGGATTCATCCGTCACGGCATCACGTACCAAAGATTTGCTAAGGAAATTAATGAGTCGCGTATCTGCCGGTCACATACCAAAATTAATGAGTCACTTCTGATTGTTGGTTGCCGGCCTTTACAATAAAAACCACACGTCAGAGTTACCGTAACAAAAAAAGATTAGAAAGCAGCACAAGTTTTCGCAGACCATTTGGCACACGTTCTTCGTCATGCTGAATTATATTAATCATCGAGATGCCTAGAACCCTCACTTCTTCTCAGCCAAAAGAAAATAACACACAGCATGTAATTACGAAAACCAACGGGATTACAAGAACGCATGTCAACTGCTGCCAACGAGCAGAGATATATTCGGAGATGCAAAACAGCAGGAGCATGACATTTATTTACCAGCAGCAACCTTTAAAGCAGTGTAATCTTAACAAAAGATAATTTAGCAAAACTTAAATGGCAAGATAGTAAACAATGCTACTTTTTGTCATAAAGAGGAGACAATTCAGCACTTGTTTTCCAATGCCAGTTTGCTTAAATGGTGTGGGCAGTGATACATCTGGCTAGTGGTCTGTCTCATCCCCGTAGTGTGTCCAGTATGTTTGGTGCATGGTTAACGGAATTAGTAATGACCTAAAACCTTTAGTTTTACTTGGAGCTACTGCTACACACGTTGGTCTTTATGGTTGTGTAGAAATGCATTAATATTTGAAAACAAACAATCTTTCTTTTTGCAGGTTATTTTCTCCATTACACATTGGCTCTGTACATAAGCTATTCTCCATAGAGCGACTTCATAGGATCTGGTTGTAGTGGCATCTCAGTGATTGGTATAAGTGGCCAAAGAGTTTTTTACCTAGACGCATGGGTGTGGCGGTCTAGTTTTCGGATTGATAGTCACTAGAGTTCATGTCTTTTGTTTTTCTTTTAGCATGGTTGTGTACTTGTGTGTCTTCTAGGCAGAGGCCGGGAGAATTTCAAGTCCGGTTGTATCAGCTTGATGTAATGTTCTTAAAAGTTAATAAAACTTTCCTTTTCAAAAAGAATTATCAGTTACCACACATTCTCAGAATCAGACATCATGATCAGATGCGAGTTCATTCGGTGGGAAGATTCCCGTACTTGCATGTTTCAATCGGTTCAATAAAGGATGCTATATTTTTTTCTTACCAGGTTTTTACTGCAAGCTCGATTAGAAATCTCCCCACAGACTCTCATCAATACCAGGAGCGGGGAAATTGGTATTTGCGATTCTCGAAGATTGCTGCTGTATATAGTGGAGAGCATCACATGGCTGGAAAATTCTGGACCAAATGCTTACTTCCATGGTTACAACAACTATCACAGTTTCGATCACTAATATACTAGTATTAGGATAATGCTATAGGACAGTAACATGTAATTTGTCTTCTGTACAACACGTGTAACTGTTGCCTATTCATCCCACCATATAAATTTCTCATCAAGTATTTTGATATTGCTGCATATATATTTCACTGCCAGCAGATAACAGTATCGGTTCCAAAACCCCCTACACTACCAGTTTTGAAAACAGTTTCAGAATCCCCTATGCTACTAGTTTTGGAACCAGTACTGTTAACCAGAACGATTATCATCTGTACCCAGCTGCAGGATCGGTAATGGAAGTTGTTATATATGGCCCGGTAGTAATAAGTTCATCATCAGTTCATCACTATTTGTAACGCGAATTAAACAGGAAGTGTTTAAACCACAATTGGAAAGGCAATATCTGTGTCATATTACAGATCAGATAGATTTTTGACAAGACAAATGCATGCGGGGAAATATCAATTGCTTGGAGTTTCAATGTTAGTATATAGACTGAAGAAGATGAAAAATTTATGTATGAAATCACATTGTCACTACAGCTGATCGACCTGCAGTTGCACTTTTTCTGTACGCAACAAGCAGATGTTTACCAACCATTGTGTCTATCATTCAACTATACCAAGATACATAAACATGATTAGGCCTGACCCAGAAAGGCTTTTGTCCTACCACAGATATATAAAGGCACCTTTAAAGTGCATAATAGAGTCGAAGAAAATGTGAACAGATTGTATTCCATCATCTACCACAAATTTTGTGTCGAGACCAAAACTTGCACAAGGAGAAACTAAAAAGAGAAATACGGTAATGGATAGTAGCTGTTTGCGTATTTGATGTGAATAGTTGCAATTCATGACTAGTTTGTTTCTCTAGTTTGTTTCTTCAAGCTCAAGCTTTTGTTCATGTTGGAATTTTGAATGAGGGTAGATGACAGCATGTTCTGCTCATTCATATTTTTGTTTAAAATTTTTATGCATTTTTAGAGTTGTATTTTGTGTGTATGGTAGCACAACAGAACCTAAACTTATATATCCAGGCCAGGAGCAACCCAAGTTATTAATTATTAGAAAACTTCTTGCAAGGAAAAATTAAGTAATGCATGTGTGGATATATACTACTAACCATTCCAATCTGCAACTAGTAACCATACAGCACTTTGGAGCAGATCGACCACAAATCATAATAGAATAATATGTTCAATGTTTATATCATAACTTCTTCTCTTGGATTGTCCTGTAATTGTAGAAATGTTAATAATGTTATGAGCTGGCTTCAGAGGTCTGTTTCGTAGTAGTGTTTTGGCACAAATTTAGCAAACATGAAAATAAGAACATTACATTAATGAAATATGGATAATAGTTATATAGGAACAATCAGAATTCACAAGACAACAAGCAGAAGATTATGGGGCGTAAGTGATAACGAGTGTGGGTTTCATTACATGACTATTGCATGTTTGTTTCATCTCTTGGGTACATATTGTTATGCATTTGCCTCCCCTATACCATGTAACTCATCAGCACATAAGAGACTACGAAACCCAGGAAATCGATGTAGTATTTAATTCAATGCAAAGGTACATGCATCATATGAATACATGTTTGGTAAAGATGGATTCCATTATATTTTCATTACAACACGACTTTGTACATATGCAAATAATGATTTTTGAATTTACTGGAATATACACCTTTATGCATAATCCTTGTGCCAGCTTTCCGCCAGATTTTGGACAGGATGTCACTGACAACAAATTAACAATATTTTATTGATCAAATAAATCACTCAGACTTGCTCAATCATGAATGCTAATGTTGCTTCCTTCTGATATTCCCTTCCCTTGTTGTCCTCTTTCTTTTGTTTGTGCTCCTGCTTATCTTGCACACCAATGTCCATTGTATTCACCTTGTTGCATGGCAGAGTCTAATTCTCCTTGCTTTTAGCCCGTAGCACGCAGTAAAGGCCTCCAACCAGTAGGGTACCGCCAACAATACTGCCATGGCAAATAATAGAGCATTCCATTAATTCATTCATAAGATTTTGTTGTAAACACATTTGCTGCTATTCTAATTAAATAAAATGTAATGAGCAGTGGAAATATAGCTATTCCATTAGTAGCAGCCATGAGAGCTTAATGAGCAATGGTAGGAGCTGCAAGAGGACAGACGACGTGGGTCATGCGATGAGGGTGATGGAAATACAGGTATAAGTTGCTTTAAACTACAACAGTAGTCCAAATAGGTCAAATGTTAGTGTAAATGATTGCCAGTACGCTGATGTCGAGACGGAAGCTTCCACTTGGAGAAGTCCCTCTCGGCCACTACTGCAACAATATAATGAATGACTGCACTGTGCTGAAAATGCATTGTGATAACGTCATTAACATTGTTGACACGAAAGCGCGCCAACACACTCGAAGATCGATCGAACGCGCAGCACGGCCGTCACAACGGCCAACTCCTGAGCTCCTCGGGCAAACCGGTCAGACCGGTTCCTGAAACCGGTCAGACCGCTTTCAGGCGAGAACTCGTGAAGACCTAGAAACTCGAGCTCGGGAGGGACCCCGTCGGAGCTCAAGCAAGCTAGGGTTGCTCTAGGGTCGGCAGGCCACCTAGAACGCCCTTTAACGCCATAGAGACGAGCAAAGAACAGAATATGGGGGTTGGAAAATATTAGGGTTTGAGAGGTAAAAAGTAAAGGATAAATGTGTTTGATTTGATTGGAATACCTCAATCGGCCTTCTAGCCTTTATATTTATAGGCCGGGGAAGTCTTACCCCTTTCGAATAGGTTACAATATGGGACTAAAACTCGGAATCCTAATTCTACTCGAATTACAGAACCAAACCGGTCTGACCGGTTTGGCAAACCGGTCAGACCGGTTTGGCCGGGCCAGAGCCAAATTTGACTGTCAACACATGCCCCCCTGCGTTTTTAGTGAACTTGAGAACTAAAAAGCAAGTAATTACAATTCAGGAGCTAAAATTTATGCTAAGGGCGATATCAACAATATACCGGCCATTGGTCTTCATGCGTCTTGCCAAACACTTGGATACAATTTTTTCAAATATCTTCCGTTGATAGCTTTAGGTAAATGATCTCCCTTCAGCGTCTCTAGCATGTAAGAATTCCCAAAAATGACTTTGACAACTCTATAGGGTCCTTCCCAACTTGGTGACCATTTACCAAACTTGTTGCTTTTCGTCCTAATAGGCAAGATCGTCTTCCAAACAAGCTCACCAATCTGAAAATATTTTCCTCGTACTTTCTTGTTGTAAGCTTTAGCAACCCGAAGCTTATCTTTCTCAATCTCCTTCAAAGCTTTCAATCGTTTGTCGGTTACCTCATCAATATTGTCCAACATCAAATTGTGGTAATCAATAGCATCAAGGTCATTTTGTTTAGTCAATCTATAAGCGTCCAGATTTACCTCAACAGGCAAAACGGCCTCTTGACCATACACAAGCTCAAAAGGAGTAACTTTAGTAGCACCATGTCTAGATATACGATGAGCCCATAATGCTTCGGATAAAACTTCATGCTATCTCTTAGGACTTTCTTCTATCTTTTTCTTGATTAATTTGATCAAAATTTTATTACTTGACTCGGCTTGTCCATTAGCCTGAGCATAATATGGAGAGGAATTGAGCAACTTAATTCTATAGGATTCGGCGAATTCACGTACCTCTTTAGACATAAACGAAGTACCTTGATCCGTTGTCAAAGTTTGAGGAATACCGAATCTATGAATAATGTTTTGCGTAACAAACTCAATTACCTCTCGATGTGTCATATTCTTCAAGGGAATCGCTTCGGTCCACTTAGTGAAATAATCTGTGGCAACTAACACAAAACGATGTTCTTTTGATGATGGAGGGTTAATTTGTCCAATAAAATCCAATCCCCAACCTCGGAACGGCCATGGCTTAATAATAGGATGCATCAATGCAGCAGAAACAAGTTGCAAATTTCCAAACTTCTGACATTCCTCACATCCTTTGTAATATTTTAAACAATCTGCCATCATAGTAGGCCAATAGAAACCGGCTCGTCTAAGTAACCACTTCATCTTTGGAGCTGATTGATGTGTACCACAAATACCTTCATGGACCTCACATATGGCAAATTTGGCCTGATCCGAATTGAGACATTTCAACAGCAAATCTTCGGCGTTTCGACGATAGAGCTCATCGTCAAGCAAAACGTATTTAAACGATATTCGCCGAATATTTCTTTCTGCATCACGACCTGGATCTCTCAAATAAGTAATAATAGGCACCCTCCAATCCTGATATTCAACTTTGGATTGATTAGCATCATCCAAAGAATTTTTGCTCCTGACCGCATCATCCAAAGAATTTTTGCTTCTGTCAGGAGACGAAGCGGTCAGACCGGTTTCAGAACCGGTCAGACCGGTTCTGGTAGTCAGACCGGTCTGACCGGTTTCTGAAACCGGTGTGACCGGTTCGTCCAGAACCAGAAACTCGGCTTTCGTTTGCATCGGTTTTTGGAGATAGAAATACTTCTTTGCAACCATGTAACCAGATGCTTTCTGAGCCAGAGTATTTGCCTTGTCATTCTCTTCTCTTGGAATATGTTTGATAGTAAATTCATCAAAAAAGCAATGATATCAAGACATATATCAAGATATGCATTTAATGAACCATTATAACATTGGCATACCTTTGATACTTGTTGTACCACCAGGAGCGAATCACCAAAAGCCTCAACATGCTTTATTCCCATGTCTTGCAAAAATTCCAAGCCAAATAGAAGAGCTTCATATTCAACTTGATTATTGGTTCGCTTTCCTTCCAATCAGTTTGAGAACTCAAAAACGGCACCACTTGGAGAGATCAAAACAGCACCAATTCCATGCCCATCATTGCAAACCGATCCATCAAAGTATAACTTCCATGGTATACAAGCAACATAGCCGACGTTGAATTCACAAGTATCATTTATCCGATGTTCAACAATAAAATCAGCTACAATTTGGCCTTTCATTGATTTTAAAGGTTCACAAGCCAAATCATACTCAACTAAAGCATAAGCCCATTTGCCGACTCTTCCACTAGAAATCGGTTTTTGCAACATATGTTTAATTTCATCGGTTTGACACAACACGATGCAAGTGCTAGATAATAAATAATGCCTCAATTGAGTGCAAGTATGGTACAAGGATAAACACAACTTCTCAATGAAAGTATACCTTGTTTCTGCATCAATGAGCCGTCGGCTTACATAAGCAATCACATACTCCTTGTTGCCGATTTCTTGAGTCAAAACAGCCCCAATAGTTCTATCTTCAGCCGCCACATAAAGTCTGAACGGAACCCCTCTCTTAGGCGCCCTAAGCACCGGTGGTGAAGACAAATACTCTTTGATCTTCTCAAAAGCTTCTTGCTGTTTTGCCCCCCAGGTAAAATCGGCTTCATTTTTTAACCGAAGTAAAGGAGTGAAAGCATCAACCTTTCCAGACAAGTTAATTATAAACCTTCTTAAGAAATTTACCTTGCCTATAAACTTTTGCAAATCTTTCTTGCAAGTAGGAGCTTCGACTTTCTTCATAGCTTCAATTCTCTTGGGATCAACTTCTATGCCGTTCTCATGAATAACAAACCCAAGAAACTTTCCAGCCGAAACACCAAAAGCACATTTGAGTGGATTCATCTTCAAGCCATACCGTCGCATCCTCTCAAGAGCAAGTTTTAAATCGGCTAAATGAGAATCCAAGCCATCCGATTTAACTACGATATCATCAATATACACTTCCACAATAACACCAAGTAAATCATGAAAGATTAAATTCATAGCCCTTTGATAAGTTGCACCGGCATTCTTCAATCCAAAAGTCATAACCACCCACTCAAATAAACCAATAAATCCCGGACATTCAAAGGCCGTTTTGTGCATATCCTCTTCGGCCATGAAGATTTGATTATATCCAGCATTACCATCAAGGAAACTGACAACACGATGCCCATAAGCTTCATTGATTAAGACATCGGCTATAGGCATAGGATATGAATCTTTTGGAGTGGCTTTATTAAGATCTCGAAAATCAATGCAAACTCTAAGTTTTCCCGAATCTTTCTTTTCAACGGGAACAATATTAGAAATCCACTCCGCATAACGACAAGTCCGAATGAAACCAGCATCTAGCAAACGATTAACTTCTTCTTTTATTCGGCCGTAAATAGCGGGATTAAAACGTCTAGCCGATTGTTTAAAAGGTCTAAAACCAGCCTTTATTGGTAAGCGATGCTCAACTAAATTACGACTCAAACCCGGCATCTCACGGTACTCCCAAGCAAAACAATCAACATACTCTTTCAACAAATTTATTAACTCGGCTTTAAACTCAGCCGATAAATTTTTGTTTACAAAAGTTGGCCTAGGAATAGTACCATCACCAATATCTATTTTTTCTAAAGGGTCGGTTGACGTGAAACCCTGACCCAACTTATCCATATCACCGAGATCTTCAATGGCTTCAAACATACCGGCCGAATGCGCTCGATGATGATCAATTCGGTCTTGAAGCCACTGTGCAGACGTAAACCGGTCTGACCGGTTTCCAGAAGCGGTCTGACCGGTTTGGCTTGACTGGCACTGTTCAGACCTAAACCGGTCTGACCGGTTTCTGGAAGCGGTCTGACCGGTTTGTCTCTGTTGATTTGTTTGCTCCATTAATTACAGCAAGTAATTGAACCGGTTTTTCATCGGCTTTAACGTAGCACGAACAAAACCATCCTTGGTGCAACTGATCAACTCATAGTCGGTCAAATCCATGCCCGACAAACATTGGACCTTCTCATTTGCACTAAGAGAATCGGAATCGGCCGTTGCAACGAAGGAAGAAGTATCACCATGTACAACTTCAACTTCATCGCCGATCCACTGAATAAGATATTGATGCAAGGAAGATGGAATACATTTATTTGCATGAATCCAATCTCGACCAAGGATTAAATTGAAGTTACATTGCACCTCGGAGACGAAGAAAGCCGTAGCAATAGTCTTGCTCCCGACGGTCAACTCCATAGAAGCCACCCCCTTGGCACCAATGGGATCACCTCCACCAACTCCACTGACCGTCATGTTCGTCTTGATCAATTCTTCGTCTTTTCCACCAATCTTCTTGTAGAGAGAATATGGCATAAGATTTACAATAGCTCCACCATCAACCAACATACGAGAAATTAGCTTCCCGTTGATGTGCCCTCTCATATATAAAGCCTTGAGATGATTCTCTGATTCATTAGGCTTCTGAAAAATGGCATCTTGAGGCCCAAGTTGAAGATGAGAGACTTCCTCCTCCGGTATCACATAATAATCAGAGGACAAATATACAACATTGATTTCCATGTTGCCATGTTCTGGAGAAGGCTCAAAATCAACCAATTCTTCATCTTCAACCACTGGAGGAATTGGCGAAGTAGTATCGATGATTGAAGTAATCTCAGTTCCTGCCTCTGTCGTCAAACCGGTCTGACCGGTTCCAGAAACCGGTCTGACCGCTTCTGCAGCGGTGGGCTGATCTAAACCGGTCTGACCGGATTCAGAAACCGGTCTGACCGGTTGTGCTGCTGATTGCACAACGGGCTTAGCTTGCCAGATCTTGGTGTGAGGAATCATAGGCCTATAATTGTTGAAGTATTCATCCCTCAGCTTCTCAGCTTCTTGTTCCCTTTTTTCTTTGTTCCGCAGGCGTTGTAACTTCCGCTTCTGCGTATGAGTCAAACCAGAAGGACACCACCTTGGTTGGAAGACCTTCTTTACGCCCTTGCTACTGCTAGCCTCATGATCATTAGCTATGACCGGCCTTTTAACTGGAACAGGAGCCGAATTTCCAATGACTATCGGCTTTCTACCCAAGTCTTGCATAGCCACTGGAATATCGCCAACTTTTACAAACCCACTGGCTTTGGCTTGCACGTCCTCCTCTTTCTCCTTGACACGGTATTCTTGCTTAGGAGGAGCTTGGAACCTCTACTCAGACCGAAACCGGTCTGACCGGTTTACAAAACCGGTCTGACCGCTTTTGGAAGCAGTCGAAGGACCTGATTGGTATGAGCCCAATCGGTCATATACCGAAGTCCCAGTAACATCACCACGGCGCTTATAAGCTGTAGAATTGATCCAACGCTGTGGTGACCTCTGTCTCTTTTTTGTTGGCCGATCAACTTGAACTACCTTTGTGTACTTGTTCATGAGCTGAGAGAAAGTAGGTCCTTGCTTCAGAACCCTTCCTTGAACCTTTGGCTCATTAAACTTCCAAGTACCCACTTCCGGGCGCTTGGGCTTGAAAGTCCTTGGACGGTCTGGAGGCAAACCGGTCTGACCGGTTTGGGAAACCGGTCTGACCGGTTTCGCCTGACTAGCGAACCGATTCTCTTCCAAGGAACTTCCTTGCCCCCCGGGCCTTGATGTGTTGATTGTAATCTTCAGAGACTCTTCACCATCAAGAGTTCTCCCAATCATCACTGTTCTAACCGGTACTTTGTCATCAACTTTTTCCGGCCTTGGGTCTCCAATCACCACATTCTTACCTTTAGCTCCATCGGCTTGTTCCGGCCGAATCAACACTTTAGTATTCAGATCCAAGGTATGAACAGGGAAAGGAGCCTTATCAACTTGCATTTCAGCTAGCACTAATCGACCTTCATTAAGGGCCGATTGTACCTGTCGTCGGAAAACATTGCAATCGTTGGTCGCATGAGAAAAAGAATTATGCCACTTACAATACGCACGATTTTTCAATTGATCGGCTGGTGGAATTGCATGAGAAAGTTTAATAAAGCCATTCTTAAGCAATTCATCAAAAACACAATCACATTTAGCTACATCAAAAGTAAACTTAATTTCTTCTTGCCGATTTTTCTGAATTGGCTTCAACGAGGGACAAGAACCAGGTTTACTCTTTGATGACCAAACAAATTCAACAGCATAAATTTCTTTATCATCGTCCGAACTATCAGAATCATTATCAACAATATGCACATTCGAACGATGAGGTTTAGCAGATTCTTTTGAATTTTTAAACTTAAGTTCTAGACTCATAGCCTTCATTTGCAAGTGATTAATAGTAAGAAAATCAGAACCCTCTAGTTTTTCCTTGAAATGAGATCGTAAGCCCGCAAAAGCTAAATCTGCTAAATCTTTTTCAGAAACAGTTATGTTAAAACATCGGTTCTTAACATCTTTAAATCTTTTGAAGTAATCAAGAATCGATTCCTCTCGGCTTTGCTTTACCGATGTTAAATCAGACAATTTAGCTTCGTTTTCTCCGCTAAAGAAATGATCATGAAATTTATGCTCCAATTAAGTCCAATTTTGAATAGAATTAGGAGCAAGAGAAGAAAACCATGAAAAAGCAGTTCCAGTTAAAGATAATGAGAACAACCGTATACGCAATGCTTCATAAAATGATGCTTCTCCTAATTGCAAGATATATTGACTAATATGTTCCCAAGGAGTTCTATTATCTTCGCCACTAAATTTAATAAAATCAGGAACACGCCAACCATTAGGATAAGCAACTAAATCAAATTCAGGCGGATACGGTTTTTGATATAAGCGTGAATTACCCAATTCAAGCCCGAGTCTTGTTCTAAGTGTATTAGCTATATCTTCTTTAAACTTAGCTAACTCGGCTTGATAGTTCCCATCACCTCTGTTTTGTGAAATACGGGGAACATTATACATCGCATTTTGAGAAGTATTCGAAATCGGCCCGTGAGACGCGCCAGATCCGTGGGGTATACTTCCCACAACCGTAGTGCGTGGAATAGTGTAAACAGGACCAGAAGCAACCGTACTAGATAAAACCATCGCACCCGATGCCCCTACACCCTTGGAACCGGTCTGACCGCCAGAGGAGGCCAAACCGGTCTGACCGGTTGTGAAAACCGGTCAGACCGGTTCGTGGACCGAACCAGGGTGAAGTGATTGTCCCGCATAGGAATTCATCGGCATGCCTAAATTAGAATATAAAACATGTTCTGGCACGCCTGATGAGATAGGAGTTGAGTTAGGCAATTCATTAGATTCTACATTATTTTTACCCTTATCAGAATTACCTGTCATACTAGCAATCAACTCACTAGTAGCAGTTTGTGTGCAGCAAGCAATTTATCATCCATCATGCGAGTAATTTGCTGCATCAAAT
Organism: Echinochloa phyllopogon; assembly: GCA_033239725.1. Classification (NCBI taxonomy): domain Eukaryota; kingdom Viridiplantae; phylum Streptophyta; class Magnoliopsida; order Poales; family Poaceae; genus Echinochloa; species Echinochloa phyllopogon. Next base: position 10,070,180 of record BTCW01000008.1, read on the forward strand.
CAGAGGATTCGCCAGTTACCTTTGGAAGTTCTTCAACTTGGTCGTTTGCCAGCTTGAAAGCTGGCATGACGAATTCCTCCACTCTCTTGACAAGACCACCACGATCTTTTTTGAAGCCTTTCAAGAATTGCGTCCTGAAGTGCTCCTCGGCGATCAGGTACCGCTTCCGCTCCTCGTCCGTGAGCTCTTCCATCGTCGCGGCGATGATGTTGTCTTTGTCAAGGTCGCACGTTGATCCAGACATTATGGGAGTAAATTAAATCGGTCTTGAAACCAGATTAATCTGTCCCCAGCGGAGTCGCCAAAAAGTATGTTGACACGAAAGCGCGCCAACACACTCGAAGATCGATCGAACGCGCAGCACGGCCGTCACAACGGCCAACTCCTGAGCTCCTCGGGCAAACCGGTCAGACCGGTTCCTGAAACCGGTCAGACCGCTTTCAGGCAAGAACTCGTGAAGACCTAGAAACTCGAGCTCAGGAGGGACCCCGTCGGAGCTCAAGCAAGCTAGGGTTGCTCTAGGGTCGGCAGGCCACCTAGAACGCCCTTTAACGCCGTAGAGACGAGCAAAGAACAAAATATGGGGGTTGGAAAAGATTAGGGTTTGAGAGGTAAAAAGTAAAGGATAAATGTGTTTGATTTGATTGGAATACCTCAATCGGCTTTCTAGCCTTTATATTTATAGGCCGGGGAAGTCTTACCCCTTTCGAATAGGTTACAATATGGGACTAAAACTCGGAATCCTAATCCTACTCGAATTACAGAACCAAACCGGTCAGACCGGTCTGACCGGTTTGGCAAACCGGTCAGACCGGTTTGGCCGGGCCAGAGCCAAATTTGACTGTCAACAAACATCTTGTTTGAGTACTCCTTTGAGCACTTCAGCCTGCATATGAATAAATAAAATGATTATAGCTATGCTCACATTTCCTACAATGATAATACTTCTTGTGGGCGACTCACATGGGTTGAAAGACGGAGGGATCAGAGCAATTTTTTTGTTAGCTAACTAGCTAGCTAGTGCTCTTGTTGAATCATATTGATGGACGGATAGTAACAAATTAAACATACCTTAATAGCAGGGCCGGCTAAGCAGAAGGTGATCACTGGTTGAGAGTTGAACGTTGCAGATGCCACGGTTGCGGATGTGAGCTTCATACTTACATTGTATTCCCTCCATATATGATTTAGATATCGTTTTAGACAGTGGCGGAGCCAGAAACTGATTTGGACCCGGGCTAAATTAGTGAATATTTTGATCGTGATCTATATACAAGGATGTATCTCAGGAAGACAACAAGCTAATAGGCAAATCTTGTGAAGTGCCTTGCCATCTGACTGCTGAGTCTTCTATTTTCTTTGTTGAGTTCCCACGAATTCATCAATTAGCTTGGTGACTTTTATTATTGTATAAGGGACTGCCTGCCTAGGACCCGGGCTGCAGCACCCCCAGCCCAGGTCGTGGCTCCGCCCCTGGTTTTAGACAACGGTCTCCAAAACGTAACTTTAACTTCTTATTTTTACAAAAATATTTATTAAAAAATAATTTATGTATATTTTTATAAAAATATGTTTTAAGACAAATCTATTCATATGGTTTTCATATTTTCAAACTCAACGACTTAAAAGTTATTCGTGATTTATATTCCCAATGTTTGACTAAAATCTTGTCCAAAACGACATTAATGTAGATTTGTATTCCATGGACATTAAGTAGTAAAACACTCCTTGGCCGCCTGCGCGCCAAGCAATAAGAGACATGAACAACAATGTCCTGTGTAGATGGGGTTCTGAAGGATAGCTCACGTACAAAGCGAGTGTGTAATTGAGAAGATAATTTGCAAGAAAAGAAGTCTGTTTGTTTGAAATATTATTGCATTTCTGCAGAACCACAAAGACCAACATGTTGGTGCAACTCCAACCAAAACTACGTGTTTTATATTGATACTAAATCCCGTCAGCCACGATCCAAACACGAAAGAATAAGTTTGTTTGTTTTGAAATATTATTGCATTTCTGTATAACCACAAAGACCAACATATTGGTGCAACTCTAACCAAAACTACGTGTTTTATATTGATACTAAATCTTCTCAGCCATGATCCAAAGATGTGATGTGATGCTGTTGCTTTATTTTAAATAGACATGAAGAACAATAAACATGTTAATATTTCTCTCCAAAAGAAACAACCATGTGAAGCGTGACAACGCATATAGCATGTATGCTTACTCTTGCGCCAATTTATTTGCATTTACAAAGATTCTTGCATGTAATATCTTTTCTTAGTACCATTGTATTATATTATTTGTTGTCAGCACGAATCTTCTATTTGATCTCTTTTCATGTGAAATGGAAAGAGACCCAAATATGCATGTGAGTAGTAAACAATTAATTAAGCAGGAATGACTGCAACGTGCAAGAATTAAATATTGTCCCTCTCAGATGAACAACTCTGTGATTTGTTGGTAACACTCAAGAGAAGATACGATTCTCTCTATTTTAATATTCACACTTGGAAGGTTACCAAATGATGTCTCCCTAGCTTTGGCCGGAACAACCCCCTACAGGAGCTTATGATTGATCGGGGCAAGATTGAAAAGAGAAATATTAGAAATTGTAAGATCAGTTTAAGTTTTAGCTCATTCTTTAACTTTGATATCCACTACCATAGTTGAGAACCTGAGATGCAGTAATGGCGACGGTTTCATAGAAAGAGGAGGAGCTCGGTTCATAGGCATGAAGATTTGTGGGAGGATTTGTGCTTAGAAGACTCTAGGAAAATTAAAGAAAACAGGGCCCTTTGTACAACCTGATTGATAGGATTTTAACAACGTAACCATACAACTTCAGTAACTGTAAAAGTGACTCTGAACCAATGGCAGCCTGATTGATACGGTTTTAAGCAAATAACATAAGGAACAGTAAAAGAGGCTCTGAACCAGTGGCGGTACGTACTTTCTCGAATCATAAACTAATATACGTCTATTGGATTTGACCCAGTTCTAACTTGTTTCATTACAAAAGCTACTTTTTCATAAATATTTGACGCTTTTATTTAATATGATATATATGTTTATCTAGATACTACTAATGAAGTAAAAATATTGACTTAGGGCAAATTTATGGACTCATTTGTGATGGGAAGCAATACTTTTTATATGGTAATAATTGTGAATAAACAAGATAGGCTAGAACAAAGCCTACGATACCATTGAAAATAGTTGACAAAAACACGATTATATTGTGGTTTTGTACTATATCATGCTTTTATATTAGCATAACCAAATAATTGGTTTGCTATCTCCTCTTGTCAAGCTCGTTTTGTCGCTCTTTTCATCCAAATGAACTTATATGCACTGTCACGATTCATACATTCACTTGTGCCTTCAGTAGAACCAATCCTAAAGTTACATGAGTTTATAAAAAAGGGACTTCATTCTAACCCTAGACATCTAGTGAGAAATTTAAGGTAAAACATTATGGTTTTATGTTTTTTTGTGTTGGTATTTCTTACGTCACGAATAAATTGGCGAGTGTTACCGTTGTAGCTTTCATCGATAAGTATTCTATGGTATCGAATCCATAGGGAACATGTGTCTACCAGTGTTCTATTCTAGTGGCCCAAAGACACCAAGATAATCTAGGCAATGGTAGAAAGGATTTCCTATAGTATAGCTTTAGAGATAAGATTAAATGTCGAACCCTATTGATTACTTCGAGTCGCTGGCTTACCCGGCCCCTAGACTGCTAGGAGATTGTGGCCTGAGAGACATACGATAACATACTCGATCATGGAGGATTACATAAAGGATACATATGGCTATCACGACCTACTGCCACCTATCTCTAGCAACCCATGGAGCATGCAACAACCAATGGTAACCCCTACCCTAGGCATCACGTCTATATTATTGATTAATACCCTAACATGTGTGTCGCACATGAAGGCTAAGGCACCCAATTAAGAGCAATATGAACCAGTAAAGGATGAGAATACCCTACGTTATTGACCTTGGGAAGGCGGTAACTTCAAGCACATAGCAGTTGGGGACGTGCACGGAGGGGAGGGGGTGATCTCGTATTCCTCGGTGCCTAGCGGGGTCCATGAGGAAGCACATGTTTGTTCACACTAGGTTGAGGCAGTTTACCCTCAGCTTTAGGCCCATTGGTCCACGAGGTGTGTTTTATTCTCCTTTCCAACTAAAAGCCACGTGCACCCAAATATTGACCAACACATGTGGAATTCGTTAATAAATAACTATACCAATATGTTGGGTGATTAATCTTGGTCCATTTTGTGCAGGATTTGACAACCAAAAGTGGTACTTAAGGAGTGTCAATAACTCCAACACTTAGCCTATAAGGTGGGACATGACTTCCTTAGGTATGATGCAAGCATGTAAGATATTACAAACCATACAAGTACATGTGCACTTTGAAGTGTCTATGGTATCACCTTATGGGGTTAAGCATGGAACGGTCTTGATTCAAGTCACCCCTGCTCTTTAAGTTGAGTAACTTTGGGTTTCTTGGGAGGCTTTCAAAATTATAACCTTACAGGGTGTAACACCTCCGCCATTTCGGAGTGTTAATTGTTTGCAAAAATATGAAAAAAAAATTCAAAAAAACTTCATGACATGATGCTAGTTAGAAAAAAATATAAGAATGTATTTCTGTCTTCTCACTAATTAAACATTAAAATGATTGCTGAGTTGTACTTTTGTCTTATTGTGATTGGATTTTATTTGGTTTCATTTGGATTTTCTTGTGTGTAGTTTGTATTTGATTCAAATACAAACTTGGTCCGAGACCCACCTTATCAAGTGGCCCAATCTCTCTCTGGACCATCATTATGATTCAAATGCTGCTGTTCACGTGTAATTTCTTTCCACCATCATTTTCTCCCAACGTTTTTGCCTCCTATCTTTCTTGCACGTGAGGCCTAGCAGTAATCCAAGATCTCGTTTCAGCCCAGCCCAAGGGAGCCTTGATCTCGTTTCAGCCCAGCCCAAGCTTCCCTTGTTTTCACGAGAAGCCCAGCGTCCGGCCTGGCCCAGGCACCGGTCGTGCATGCTACCGCTGCTGCCGACCCAGCTTGCCTGCTGCCCAGAGCTATGGGGCCCAACACCAACCCAACCAGCCAGCCTAGCCCATCCCCGGCTCCTGTTGCGCGCATGGAAGGAGTGACTTTGGGCCTATTTATTTTTTTAGCCTGCTGAACTCTGCCAAGGTGATTTCGGCCCACTAGATTTTTGGCTTGTTGCGCTGCAAGGTGTCGGGATGGGCTGCGGCGGGATTTCTTTTTAGAAAAAAAGTCATTTTGCCTTCCCTCAACTATTGTCTAAGTCGGACTTTCATCTCTCATCTCTAAAACCGGATGTTTGTGGTTCCTCAACTCTGAAAACCAGTTGTTTTCATCCTCAGTGATTTTAAGAGTTGTTTTGGAGGGGGTACATTAAACTTTGGTTAAAAGTTTGAGGACGTAAAATATTTTATTTGAAAAAAGTTATTCAAATATATTTTTCTAAGAATTATTATTAAAAAATGTTAAAGTCTAGTTTAATCTTATAAATTTTAAAGAAAAAATGTTTTTTTGACCGGAACGGTAGAGGAGGCCCCTACCTCTATTTTTGCTTTTCTATTAAAAGGGAATATTTACAAAATGTACAGACTATCTGGCCTCAGGCCAAAACACCGCTAGGTTACTACTCATCCACCGACAAATCTTCCTCTTGATGCTTGGTTTGGCTCTAAGAGTAACCAACCGCAGTTGTTCGTGGAAAACAACTCTCCAGCTCGCAAAAGATAAGGAGCCCCCATAAAAAAATGATATTGTTCGTGGAAGAAAAAATGTTTTAGATCGGAGGAATGTGAGACTAGTTTTATACCTTTCCTTGAAATCATGTTTTCAGACCACGATACACTAAGAAACTAGCATGGCTCCAAACTAGATATCAAAAGAAAAACATATTTTAGGTAAAATTTAGAAGTACTTTCATATTTTTCTAGTCTAAAACGAAATTTAGATAAAATTTTAAGATTAAACCATATTTTATAGTTTTATATAATTTTTTGAAGAAAAAAATATTTGCATAACTTTTTGCAAAAAGATTATTTTACACCCTCAAACTCCCAATAAAGTCCAATTTACCGCCTCCAAAACCACTCTCAAAACCGCTGAGGATGAAAAACAACCGGTTTTCAGAGTTGTGGGACCACAAACATCCGGTTTTAGAGTTGAGGGAAAAAGTCGGACTTAGGCAATAGTTGAGGGATGGCAAAAGGACTTTTTCCTTCTTTTTATTGGTTGAGCTGGACTCTGGTTTAGACGATTCAGCCCAGGAAATTTGATGGGCTATATACGTGTGCACTACCCTTTTCTCTTTTTTTTTTGGTTGTTTTTCTTTTGTTTTTTCCAAAGAAAATGCACAGGGTTCACACACGTCCCTTATTTCTTTCCTTTTATTTCTTCTCCTTTTTATTTTCTTTTTGGTAATGATCATTATTTCTTTTTATATTTTTTCTCATCTATCTTTTCTATTGTTTTCTCTTTCCTCTCTTTTCTTAATTTTAATTATGTTTTCTTTCTCTTTTGTTTTGTCTTCCTTCTTTCTCTTTCCATTTCTTTTTCTTTTTATCCATAACTAATTTATTCGTCATGTGCGTATACCTTTTTTCTTATATTATAAAAATATATTTGTTAACAATGTGAGCGTGCCATATAGAGTTATTTGTTCGATATATAAAGTCATTTGTTCATCATCTTAGCCTATTTGTTCGCTTCATAGAGTAATTTGTTTGCTTGTAAGAACAAGTTGTTCATAATGTAAACATATTTGTTCTCTAAACAATTTATTCACGTGTGGCGGCTTATTGTTCATTTTATAGACTAATTTGTTCCTAGTGCCTAATTATGTGTTCGCTTTGTTGGCTAACTTGTTCGTCTCTATTAATAATTTGTTTGTGTGGATAAGTTCTATGCAGAACAATTTGTTTGCATATATATATGAGGGCAGTACCAACCCAATGACTAGATGGTATCCATAGAATTAAATTACTGTTATCTAAGTTAAAAAATGATGTTGCAAATGATTAAATGAAAAAAGAGAAAAAAACCAAGTCTTACATGACAAGACAAGATGTGAGATGAGTAGCATTAAATTAAGTAGAAAAAAATGTATTTTTCATCCCTAGATTATTATAAAAGTGTGAGTTTCATCCCTAATGTTTTAATTGGTGCAAATCAACCCAGAACTATTTGAACCGATACACCAAACATCCCCACCTTGACTTAATAACAGTTTAGTGCAATTGTGCACCAGTTTATACCACGTAATCTGCTGACTACTGTCTACTTCGCCACGCCATATCCTAACTATTCCATAACAGCGTGCATCCGAATTTTAAACCTACCTATCATCCACTAATATGTCCAAACAAACTCTAGTAGACCAACAAGGCAACACTAGCAACATGAGCCTTCCATTAATTTTCTTACGGTAGAGCATGCGGGCTATATTGTACCTTGTGCTATCGTTAGAGGTCAATTTCTTCCTTGATGATTAATCACGCTACTTGCTAATCCTAAAATATTTATAGTAGAATTCTTGTTACATCTCAATAGAAAAACAATAACACATTTGCACCTTTACCGGAGAGGAAAAAACTACAAAGGCAAGGTGTGATGTGGCTAAGCAGATGATAGTCAGCTAATTATATGCCATAAACCAGTGTTCGATTGCACTAAATTGTTATTAAACTGAGGTGGAGATGATTAGTGCACCGTTCAGATAGTTAAGGGGTTGACCTTCACCAATTGAAACATAAGGGATGAAACTCACACTTCCATAATACTTTAGGGATGAAAAATACACTTTTTCCAATTAAATATAGAATAGTGGTGTTTGATTTGGTAGAATAGTGTCGACTGCTTGTTTTTTGATGACCCGTAGAGACTATATAAACTATGTGTAGTGTCTTGAGCTGGACTAGCCGAATCGCAAGTGGGTCCATAATGTCACGCACTCTTCGTGCAATGAACCCGTGATGATGATTCCTACTACTCCTTGCGCAAGATGACCGTCTGCTTTTCTTGACCCCTAACAACCGCGGAAACAATAGGCCCAAATATCAATTTGGTGGCATGAGTGGGTCGGAGGTTCTTCGGGTGACAAGAGGTTGGCTATCTCTAAAGTGACACCTAGTTGTGCCCCAACAGCCTAGCCGCCTGCCTTCTTACTTCGTCTTTCCATCCTGCCATTTCCCTTCACGAGCAAGACGACAACAAGAGGCGCGTCTCCCCTCACGTCGCCAACGCTCACGCGCACGACGCGCCTGTGATCACTGCCAGCGGGCTCGACAGGGGCGGAGCTAGGGGTTGAAACGTGTGGGCTACGGCCCACCCTAGAATTTTGGTTGCACAATTCTCTAGTAGATTATTTATATGATTGCCTTAAATCTAGCTGATTTATTTGTTTCTGTAAGACTTACATTGAGTTCTATGATACATATTTTACACTTGTTTATTTCAAAGTTTGTAACATCCTTTTTCTGTGATTGTATCATATTTGGTAAGTTATATATATACATATCAAGATATGTATTATATTTATATAGTATAAAAGAATATATATGTTAGGTTGGACCACCCTAACGTCGAGTCCTAGCTCCGCCACTGGGGCCCGAGTGCCCATGTGTGCGGCGCCGCAAGCATTATCCTCACCCTGCCCACCTCAAATGCCCTAGCTCACACCCAACGCGGATTTAATATACCTAGGGTGTGTAATGTACCACCCTTTTAACGTCACCTTATGCCGCGGTCGCGCCCACCCCTACCCTACCCAACCGGCCTCTTGAACCGCCTGGCCTCCCCCCTCAGGCGGGCGGCGCCCCTGGCAACGAAGGGAGCCAAGGGGATGAACCCCTAACCCCAAACCCTAACACCCTTAACACTAATCTTACAGCGGATCAAACGGGATGAAGAAAGAGAGATAGGGGCGGTACATACCCTCTAGGATACGAGCCCATATCCAGCATGAGGATCAAGTGCGTCCGAAGGACCGAGTGGATGGTCACTTTCCTTGTGATGAGTGATTGACAACGTGGTGTGATTTGATGTTTGTCTTGGCTCAAGTATTGCAGGTGTAGAATGCGGCTTGGTTTGCATTGGTGCAGGTGAAGAACAAGTGCGAAAGGTCTTAGCCGGAGCGGCCTCCCAGGAGCGGAGAGACAAGTAGGCTTGGTTCGAGGGACCCGGTGGACGATGGGATCAAGTGTGGTTCACATTGGTGCAAGAACGAGCAAGACAACGTGGATGAAGGTGATCGAGCCGGTACATTGGGCGCGGCCGAGTCAAGGAACGAGGCAAGACCGAGTAGACCGTCCGGGCGCCGGAGGTGAAAGGCTTGGCGTGCTCGAAGCTTGGCGTGGAGGCTGCACCAAGTACGCGGGGTTTGTTGGTTTGGCCACAAAACCAGCAACGGAGGACGGTTTCTTGGTTTTGGCCTCAAAACCAAGGCCGAAGGACATCGTGTGCCAGAACCGGTCTGTCCGGTTTGCAGAACTGGTCTGACCGGTTTCAGAAAAGCGGTCGGACCGGTTTGCAAATCCAGTCTGACCGGTTTCGCCTGGGCGTCGGGAAGCTTCGAAGCGGAGACACGCGGCGTGATCGTGGTGCTTGCGTTGGGAGGAGGCGAAGGCCCGGTGGATGCGCGGTCGTCCGATGGAGAACTTCAAGTGTTGACCAAAATGGTCCTGAGTGGGCTTGAATTGTAACTCCTAGTGTAAGGGCACTTCGGTCTATCCGAAGGGCTCTATATATAGGGGGATCTTCTTTCACATTTTCACGATATTAGGGAGATGGTCTCCAGCAGATCCCCTTTCCCTCTCCCCTTTTTGTTTACACTGACATACGGGACCCATGCGTCAGCCTCTAATATATTTTTATTTTCGTTTTTTCTTTTTCCCCTCCCCTTCTTCTACATCGCGCGACCGGCAAGACGGACAGCGGCCGGTGCGGGCGTCGGCGAGGCGGCGCACGGCCGACGCAGGCGTCGGCGAGGCGGCGCGCGTCCGGCGGGCGGCGGAGCAGCGCCCCGCCGGCGAGCGGCCGAGGTGGAGCTCGGCAAGCAGGCGTCGACGAGGCGACGCGGTGATGCGAGCGGCCGGGGCGGCGCTCGGCCGGTGGGTGGCGGAGCGGCGGAGGCAGGGCCGGTGAGCGGCGTAGGGCAATGAGGTGGGCACCGGCGGCGCGCGGTCGACGAGCGTCGCAGGGCACCAAGGCGGCCGGCGGCACGCAGCGGCGCGACCAGAGCGTGGGCGGCGGCGCGCACCACGTGGCGGCGGCGTGCGGCGGCGCGTAACGCTCAGGCGCAGAGCGACGCGTGGTGGAATAGAGAGAAAAATTGGATGGTGATTGAGAAAAGAAAGGGGAAAGAGAGGAGGATAAAGGGGATTGAGAATAAATACAGGGAAAGGGGATTGTGAAAGGGGATCTGTTAGAACTGTGTTTTTCCCTCTTAATCCCCTTTAGGTAAGAATATAGGGAAAGGGGATTTCTATTGGGGATCTGTTGGAGTTGCTCTAAGAACCACGAAACATCCCCCCTCCCTCACTCCATATACATGCATGCAATCCATGTGTGTGTAGCAGAAACATGTGTGTCGACAATTAAAGGTTGAGTTTTTTGTGCTCGCGTGAATTGTGACGAGTGATTAACGTAATAATTACTTCAAACTTCTTTTTCCAGTTCACCCGAGCTTGAGTATGCAGTGATTGTGCTTATGACTCAACTGGCTTTGTATGTAGGTGGTTGATGCGGGATGGTATAGTCAAAGACTTAAAGGGAAAGGGCGAAGGTCAAGCAAGGTTCATAGAGATAGACCAAGAGTGGTCAAGGGCATCAAACGAGGAGCCTTGGGACAGATGGACCAATTACTAAGACCGGCCGAGACTATATGGGCGATGCATCGTCCAAATGAAAAGCAAGAGTACATGGAAATGGTGTTTAATGGTAGTGTTGATCAGCGGGTATCGATCAGGAGTCAAGGTGGGAGCACAGGGGACTTGAAGATAGATCAGGCCAAGGATGAGGGTGGACTACACACGTTGACATCGTGAGGCTTGTGAAGGTGCTACATGGCGAGGACGGTTTGGTTGTTTGGGCCTCAAAACCATCGATGATGGTCTGTAGTTTGGATCGACCTTTAAGTTAGAAGCTGAGAGTTGGAGGGCATGTGTCCAGGTGAAGCAAAGTCATTGAGACATCATCCACATTCGATGTTTCTATAAAAACCTGTACAAATACACCCGTAAGGGTGGACAAAAAGCTCGGGCTCGTGAGCTCGGCTTGGGCTTAGCTCGAGCTCGCCTAGCTCGGCTCGGCTCGAATTCTAAATGAGCCGAGCCTGAGCCAATGTTTTAGCTCGTTAGCGAACTGAGCCGAGCCGAGCCGGCTCGCAAGCAGCGCACGAGCTTAATGAGCCAACTACAGATGTTGTTTTGTTCTCTTAAAGAAGTAGCCGGCCTTTATATTATCTTATTATTATTTTGCAAAATGAATATTTAGATTTTTGCTTCTATTATGAGACCTTATTATTTAAAGATCTTGAGACTTTATTATTTAAAGATCATAATGTGGGTTGAACATGTTCATCTAACATACTCTGTCATATTTTTACATTTACATTTTAATGGTTAAATTCATTGATACATGATGTATCGGTGATGATTGTGTAGTTCCTTCTAGTCCTTTAGTCCTCCTGGAGTTAGAGATTTATTTTGCTGACAGGCTCACAAGCTGGCTCGAGCTTATCTACGAGCCGAGCCGAGCCTAAAGATTAGCTCGTTTGTTTATCCAAGCCGAGCCGAGCCGAGCCACCCTTATACCAAGCTTTCACAAGCCGAGGCTCGGCTCGATTCCACCCCTATACACCCGTATATGAGAGTAGTTACCAAGTATTAGGTCTAGGGATATTCTGTTTTTTTCTAAGGTATGGATGGTTGGTTGTACAGGGCATCTGTTGATAGTCAAAATTGGTAGCAGCCGAGGGAAACCGGTTTGCCGAACCGGTCAGACCAGTTTTGAGTTGTAATTCGAGTAGGTTTATGACTCCAAGTTTTATCCCGTATTGTAACCGAATTCGAAGGGGTACGACTTCCCCGGCCTATATATATAAAGGCTAAGGCCGATTGAGAGATATATCCAATCGAATCAATCCATATTTTGTCCTTTACTTTTATCTCCAAACTCTAGATCTTTTCCAACCCTATTTGTTGTTCTTTGCTCGTCTCCGCGACGTACATAGGCGTTCTAGGTGGCCTGCCGACCCTAGAGCAACCCTAGATTGCTTGAGCTCCGACGGGGTCCCTCCCGAGCTCGAGTTTCTAGGTCTTCACGACCTCCTGCTTAAAAGCGGTTTGACCGGTTCTAGGAACCGGTCTGACCAGTTTGCCCGAGGGAGGCCGGGTGTTGGCCGTGGTGATGGCCGTGCTGCGTATGCTGCGTATTCGCGTGATCTCAAGTGTGTCGGCGCGTTTTCGTGTCAACAGCATCCAAAAAACTTAACTTCATTTTAGTATCTACTAGGCTACCAAGTGCACAAGGTGAGAAAGCGAGTGGAGAAGAGATAGTGAGTGCCTCTTGCATCTATCTGTTCATCTTTGGGTGGGAGGAGAAAGGAAGATGACTATATCCTCGTGATCCAATAGCAAACTGTTTTTGTACTATAAGCCAAGCACTCTTTGTTGTGAATTCATGAATCAAATTGCCCTCTTTATCTCTTGCTATTTGGTGAATTTCAAATCCATGATTAGATGTGTTTTGTGGTGCGTATCTTGAGGCAAATTGGTTTTGAAACATTGCGTTCTTGGTCAAATCCAAAAAATCAATAGTGAACATTTTTAAGAGTTCTTTTTGTTGAAGATTCACCATATATATATATGCATGCAAAGGTGGCTAAAAATTCTTTGAGTTTGGACCCCCGCTTGATCGAATTTCAAGTTTGGGGCTTTGAGGTTTTCTATAGTTCATCATCCTTTTTGTTGTCCGATTCCAAATCCATGAATTTGGTGGTAATTAAGATATATTGATATATCTTTTTAAGAAATCCTTTTGGAAAAAAATTACCATGAGGTTGTGATCCTATGGTTCAAATTTGGAAGTTGTTTGACTGGTTTTAGGTCAAATCTTGGATTTCCCAACGTGTTGTATTTATAAATTATATATTATTCCAGATTGGCACTCTATAGATCATCCGAATAATCTGGAACCTCTACTTTCCTGATAGAATATAAACCTCCGGATTGTTTTCTTATCATCTGAGTTTTTTAGTGAACTTGTGGTTCGTCTCATTCTTTCTCCAATTCCACTCGTGTTGTGTATGATTCTGTTTTTCTTCTATAATTTCCTAGCATCATTTCTAGGTTCAGTATTAGTAGGTGCTTTATGACCATGTGAGTTTGGCGATTGGTAGCAAAAAGGTTTATGCATAAATTTGGTACATAGGCCAAGTTCTTGAGGACCAATCTGACTAGAACATATGGACCAAGAACGCCACCATTTTATCATCTCAGGTTAAATTTTGAGAGGGCAGGAGGCAGTGGACGTTTAATGCAAAAGTGTCAATTTCTTATTATTCTTTCCAACTCTAAGCTATAGAAGTTTTAAATATATTTAGTTTAAGTTTAAATCATCACATACATTAGTTTTGTTCTAAGTTCAAATTTCTGTCAGTTTAGTTTTAAATTTAACTAAATAATAATCAAAATATATAAGAACATCATGTCAAGTACAATTGTTCACTAACTAGTGCTTGTGCCTTACCGGTGAGGTCCCCGGCCTGGGGCCTGGGATAAATAATGATTTACCAAATCTATAAAAGTTTTTAGTCGAGGCGCCTTGCCGGAGGAGGTGTATATCTATGCCACATGTCTAGGAAATTTTTAATCAGATATACGTATTTCTATAACAGACACATATATCCATGGCAGAAAATGTCCCCGTTGCAGTTGCAAAAGCATTGCCAAATGGGACTTGCAAACCATGGGAAATAACCTTTATATTATTTAGTAGCAATTGTCACATAGCAAAGTACTGAACTGATTCCGAATACAAGGCAAGCAGCGAGGAAGATGGTGATTAAGGCGAGTACGCCATGATAAAAGAAAACACTGACATGGTCCAACAAAGCTGTCGATGAAATCATCCAACCAGATCTGTCCTAGACTGATTTGAGCGTACACGGTACATGTCAGGCCTGAGTACGTGTACCTGGCCATCTGGTCTAGACTGATTTGATTGTTATGCATATCAAAGGCGTTTAATACTCGGCCTGCAAATGCATGTGCCCCGGCTAACACTATTAATGGAGGTTCATCCAAATTATCCTTCCTGCTCCATGCGACAATGCCAGGCCTGATCCCTGAATGGTATGGACCAGTAGCTGTCTAGCTGAGGAGATAATATAACCTTAAAAGATTTAGGAGTAAATAAGTAACTGATTAAGTTCACCAGCAGATCAGGCTGGCTTAATAATTCTAGGACAAAGTATTCTATTTACTTGTGAACCATCAGATCAAGATCAGTGGCCAAGAAACATACCTGCCAAGGTGTTACACCTGAAAAATAGCAACTCTCTTTGGAGGATCAAACAGGCAGATGTGAACTATATAATTGTAATATATATCTCTACATAACATGAGTAATTATAGAAGTTAATCCTAGGCAGTCCTGGATTTTACTGCGCTCTCACATTAGGCCAGCCATTTTAGTTGAGAGAGAAAAGTTTTGATCGTTTAGGGAAAAATATGCATCTCTACAGAGATTATATATTACTAGTTTGCGCCAGTGCATTATTGTAAATAATCTAGCGTGCAAACTTTTATGTGGCACGCATATACAGTATATATACTATACAGCGTAGAAAGGTAGCTAGTAGCTAGCGTTCAATGATTTAGCATTGGATTCTTGCCTCACTAGCATTAACTATACTTCTGATCTTTTCTGGGGGAATGGACTTGTGGACATAATCGACCAAAGAAAGAATATTCGAACACCAAAGAAAGAATATTCGAACACCGTGTGGAGTACTAAATGAAGTTTATTTGTAAAATCCTTTTAGGGATGGGTGCAACTTTGCGTGACGAATCTAGTGAGCCTAATTAACCCATGATTTGCTACAGTGGTGCTATAGTAACCATACTCTAATCGTACGGTCAAATGGCTCATTAGATAGGTCCCACGAAATAGTCTAATGTTGTGAAGTTAGTTTTATAAACTGATTTATTTAATACCCTTAATTATTGGTCAAATGGCTGGCAAAATTTTTACACACTCAAAAGAAACATGGCTGAGTCATGTCCTTCTGCACATGATGAATTTTCATGCTTCCGTTCTCCATCGTCGTGTCACCCTTGGTGTTTTGGGCTCTATCAGGAGGGGAATAGGAATAATAATCTACTGTATATGATTAGGAGGATGGCCGGACCGACGGTGTGGGTGGCAAAGCTGATAGTACGATGGTGTTGCCGGACATGCATAGCGAAGGCAAAACAGTAGTAGCTTGTCACTGCTAAAGACACCTTCCTGCTTCCTACATATCGGGTCATACACGCCGGTCCAAAGTGGATCAGCAGTGTGTTAAGAATATTCGTACAGGCCCTTTTAAGCCGATGATGAATAATACAACAGACCAATCTTTCCTCGCCCCTTCTGTCGCTTCCACAAGGCGACCCGGGGCTCCCTCGCGCCGCCGCCCAACACCGCCACCTCTCCCCTCCTCCCTCGTCGTCGCCTGAGCAGGCCCTCTAGAAGCCCATAAACTCGCGATGAAGGTGGCGGCAGCGCAAATCAGCTCACACTGGACGCCGTTGCGGGCGGCGCGGCATGGCCAGGGCGGCAAGGGTCCGGGGCTACCACCGGTGGATCCGGTGTTCCCGAGCCCTGATCCATCGCTCCTGCTCCTTCCCAGCGGCGCCGGCCCGGATACGGCGCACGGCAAGGGTCGCGGCGATCGACGCAAGAGTATGGGCCCAAAGGCGGCAGCGCACGGGCGTAGAGGCGGCGACAACGCGCACGAGCGTGGAGCCCGTGAGTGGAGGCGGCTGCTTATGGGCGTGCGCGGCCATGGAGGCCGCTGCACGGATACGGAGGTGGCAGCGCGGGTGGCTGCGACACCCGGTAGCGGCGACCGCGGCGAGGAGGCCTCCCGCCGGCGGTCCGAGCGCGCGGGCAGCGGCTGCGGCCAGGTGGGCGCGCGCCGGCGGTCGGGGGCCGGGCGCACGGACGGCGGCCTGGTGCGCTGGCAGCAGCGGCCGGAGCGCCCGATAGTGGCATGGGACCGCAGCGCCGACTGGGCAAGCGCGGAGGCCAAGCTTGGCGATGGCGAGGGCGGCGCCGTAGAGCTAGCTAGTGAGTTGTTGGCGGTCGTTATATCCCGTTTTCGACCACCAATACTCATGAATAAAATAGATTATATGTGACATTCCTTGCATTTAGGTTTATTTCTAATAAAGTTTCATGAGTTTTTGTGTATATATCAATTGTGCAGGTACAATATGGACAAATATGTGCTACATGGTCAAAATTGACCAATTCGGCCGGTTACCCCCTTAACCGTACATGAAGCGAAGCACAATCGGGAAGCTGTCCACATCAGCGATGACCAAGCAATGACCATGCAGGCCACATAGACCACCACCACATTATCTCTGGGCCAAAATCAATAGAAGATCACCACAAACAAGCAACCCAGGACAGCCTAGAAGGAGAGGCGGTGCAGGGGCCTGGGCGCCACTGGGGTGGAAGCCCAGTTTGGCGGAACCATGTCGGTTCGGCCGAACCGCCCCCATTGCACAACCGCCCCCAGGAATTCATCTTGAGCATCCAGAGCAGATGGCGGTGGATCCACTAGTTCGGCTGAACCAGGGAATTCGGCCGAATTGGCCGGGGGAACCTCGATCCCTTGGGTACCACTCCATCTCCACCGCCTTCATCCAGCTATAAAACCAAGGGTCAAAGCCGGTTCAAGACACACTCAAACCAAGAAGCTCATTTGCCGCTTCTCTCTACTAGAGTTAGGATAGTTTAGTCTGGGAGTTAGAGTTGAGTCGAGCTGTGTCTCGGAGGTTCCGGAGTCGTCTTCAGAACCTTTGGTATTAGCTCTTGTATCTTTTCCTTTTCCTTTCTGTAAGACTTTGAGTTATCAATATAGTTTATCTTTGTCATCTTGTCAGAGTTATATTTACCTTGCCTCTACTTTACTCTAGTTGCAAGTATTTCATGTTTAGAATTTAGTTGGTTGTAGTCCTTGTTCTTCTAGGTCCTGTTTAAGTCTTTGTCTTAGCTGGTTCTTCGATCCTATTCAATATTATTGGTGAACTGTCATTGGGGTATTGACGGGGTTGCTTGCTCTTGCTAGCAGAGTAATTAGTTGTTAGCTAGTGTATGAGTGGTTCCTAGACTACATACCAGCCATGGTTTGTCCCTGTTTCAACAGAGGTGGTAGCCGTAAGGTGGTGATAGCCCTATATGGCCTACATAGCCCATCACGTTCGTCTCAGCCTACAGGAGCCTCCAGCGGTTATTTATAACACCCTTTCTCATCCCTTTCCGTGGGTTGTGGGTTCACAAAAAGTAATGAGTTGTTATCAGTCATTGAAGAGGATTCAGTAGATGAGCACGGATATGTTGATGATGAATCTATCCGGTTCGATAGAAGAGCGAGGTCTTGCAGAGAGTGAAGCAGTCGAGTAAATAAATAGAAGCAAGGCGACGTGATGACTAATCCCCACCCGGAAGATCCACTCTATTCATTCAATGTGGATCACTAGTCTACCCCTTCGACTCATAGCTGCTAGTGAAGTGAGGAAAGAGACAATCCTTTAGCTCTCCTACGTCACTGACTTGATCCTTTCCGTGTCCAGTGAAGTAAGTCAAGCTTGTTAGAGTAAGGCAATTTGGCTTGATAAAATCTATTCAAATAAGTCGTTTTCTTCTTCCTGACGTTAAGACAATAGAGTTAATCCTGATCTCTTAGAGCTGCTCTCTCAACCCCTGTATATCTCTTGACCCGAGTAACCCAGATAGACAAATTACCTAAGAATCCTCTTTCTCTTCTCGTTGTCCTCCAAGCTAGCTAATCCATATCTTCCTTACCTGAGTTATCCTTGAGCTGTGTGTCATGATATATCCACTCTTATCCAATACCGTTATCCCCTGTCTTGATAGTAGTGTACCCTTCTCTGATAGTCTTGAATACTTATTTGCTAGTACTCTTGCAATAAGCTTCCCTACGGAAATATAAATTACGATATCTTGGATTACTCCCAAGTAAAGTGCTACAACGGTAATTTTGTGCGCTTGCAGAATATTTATTTATTTTACAAAGCCATACGAAGAACCACTGAAACATTTCTTGCACCATTGCCGGGATTTACAATCCTGATAGTGGACTATAAGAAGTGCCAAAATGCAGTGATGGCTGCACGCTGCGACGGAGGTTGCCGACGTGACAGGTTCGCGCGGAGTGGCAGATGAGTGAAGCTTCTGCAGCGTGACACGTGGGAATGCGGTGGAGGCGTCGCTCAGGTAGGGTGGCCGTGGCGGTGGTGCCGAATTGCTGCGTCGTAGTGCGCGTGCAGTGAGGGTTGGGATGCTCCGGGCGAAAGCTCTCGCTAGTATCATGCTGGCGGAATGGCGGCGGCGTCCTCGGACGTCACTTTTTCTCTTGGGGGCGTCATTGTGGAGCTACAACCCTGTTGCATGAGGTCTTTGGGTGAAAACCCTGTCAAGCTCCTGGACGAGCGACAGCGGCGCCATTGGCGTCATGCCCTCCTTAGAGGTGTCGCCTTTAGAGATTCCGCTCGATTGGTAGCATGGAGGTCCACTGTCTATGGCGGCCTCGACTTGTGTTGGCAATTCCGCCGTGTGGCATGCAGAAGGGTGTTGGGTACCTCACGTCGGGGCGTATACTTTCTTGTTGGTGGTCAAGGGTCATCGCTCGGTTGTTGTTCGGCTTCTTGCAGTGGACCACAGCGGCCGATATTGCTTAGCAATCATCAATACGGTGTGGGACTACGTTGAAGGACGTCGCTTGTAGAAACGGCAATGGGAGACGACTCGGCTTGTAGCGGATCGCAGCGGTTTGTTCAGCATAGCTGAACCTACCCGGTGCGGTACAACGTCAGAAGACGCATAGGCAACAACCTTGGTCTGCTAGTTTGAAGGCAGCGGCTTCGTGCGGAGGGGAAGCAACGTGGTGAAGTTGAACCACGACGGCGGTCTCGTTGTTTTGCTAAACTTCTTTGGGGGTGGGGCATCCCTGCTCGCTATCTTGACGGGAACATAAAAAACGATTCCGGAGCATGGAGATTTGTGGCGGATGTGACGAGGCTCCCGCGCACGAGAGGAGGAGTGCAACGGCGGATGAGGCGAGGCCCCACGCGCTGTGTTTGCTCGGACTCGGTATTTTGGATTCCGTCAGATGGTTTGCATTGTTACAGCAATACTACGGCGAAGGGTCCTGCATAGCGGTGGCCTTCTTGGTGTGGTGGTGTTTGCCCCTTTTGATTCTCTATGGGCGCTAGATCACGTCGGATGTTCGATGACTACAAGGGTGCAGAACGTGGGTGGGAGCTGCGGATTGTGTCCTCTGCTGTCGTCTTCGTGTGTAGTGGCACGGTCGTGTTGATGTCCCAAACTGTGCGTATAGTTGTTTTTTCTTTCTTTTTTGTTTCCTACCTATGGCATCCCAGAGTCGTAGTTTTGTATTTTTTCTGATATATCAATGAAACAAGCACTATCTTCTGCGGTTCGTTCAAAAAAACATACCAAGACAGTTTTAAACAGATTACAATAAATTAATATTTCCACCGGTTGAATATTGGACCGACACATTTCTATGTTTTATCGTGTCGGTTTTACCAAGAGCGTTGAAGTCAACAGTCAACACACCTAAAGTTGATGTGTGCCACATAGTATGTCGCCTTCATTGATGCGCCAACACGTACACGTGAAGTGAATTCAAGACGGCTCGCGCAGTTGAAACGCTTCATATACCCAACGGCATATACTCATCTCGTATGTTCTTCTTGGCCCTAGTCTCTCTCTCTCTCTCTCCTCGATCTATCTAGCACGTACACATTCTGATTATTCTTAATCATGGATCTGATTGGGCATGATTAATGGTAAGCATTTCTTTGTACCGCTTGATAGTACTCTTAGCGTGCTAAACTACATCGATTTGGATAGTTTAAACAAAACCAATAGGTTAATACATAACTTATGTGTTTAGTACTAACGAAAGTAACGACGCTAAAAAACATCGATATGAATTGTAGTCCCATACGTAACGGTGCTTAAACAGACCAGTATGAGAAGTATGTTAAAATGTACCGATGCTCAATAACATGATTAAAGTAGTGAAGTTATTCATGTCGGTTTTGACGCTGCATGAATGACATACCACACTTGCATCATCTCCATGGTATCGGCCCCATCACCAGTACGAATGATGTTTTTCGCATACGTACGAATTAGGGACCCTACATTAGTGTGTACGTTAGGCGAACGATGAAAAAGGAGGTGGAAATGACGAGTAGATGAAGAGAGATATTATCATGATCGGAGAAACAAGCATGCGATGATGTATGATGAAAACCTAATAAGAGAGATTTATAACCAAAAAATGAAACAAAATCAGATGATCGTAAAATGGCATCTAGATCCCATGTTAAAAAACACTAATCACTCTACCCTTCCTTTTTAAAGAATTCAACCCTAAAGGGTATTCTTTGTCCGAAGAAAATTAACATGTAACTTTAACAGCGAAAAACATGAATATAATATCACAAAATAAAAGGATACAAACAGTTTATCCGGTAAATATACAATTTTATAGACTGATGAGTTGTACAAAACACCATGTTTAGAAGTCATAATGTTGCATTGCACTAGATTTAAGAGATTCTCATGCTTTAGTTTGCACTTGGTTTTGGTTTAATAATTGTTCATTGTGGAAGCCCTGTGGCTGGATTTGCATTGTGGCCCACATGTGGGGCGAAGATGTTTCTATGACTTACATGTGGTCCTAACACGACTCCATCCTATCCTTTTCTAAATGGCCGTGCAAAGTGAGATCAAACCCTGTTGCAAGGTTAATCAATTCTTAACTTAGTGCAAAGTGACAACATGTCGACTTGACTTTAAAACGAAGTGCTTTGTGCAATTTTCTCAAGTGTATATAGCAGTAAGAAATTATATAAGCTAACACTTATAACAAGAATAAAATAATTACATTACCACATGAAGAATTGCCATTGTCCACATGACCTACTATACAAGACTCATTTTACTATTGCCAACTATTCAAGCTTGGTCAATTCACCCACCTAATAAATTTGTCTACTTTTCCTCCTTTGTTATATTCATATTTCTTGGGATTACAAATAAGAAGAAAAAATATAAAAACATTTTGGGGGTATATTGAACCAAATTAAATAGTTTAGGGAGTCGAATGAGTTAATTTTTTTATTGAGGTTGAATGAACAAACCAAACATTTGAGGAAAGGCATACTTGCCCTGTTCGTTTGGCTGGTGGCTGGTGGCTGGCGTTGATTTTTACTGAAAGAAAAAAACTGCTGGTTGGTGGCTGGTGGCTGGTGCTGGTTTCTGCTGAGACAAAAACATTGTTCGCTGGCTGAAACCATCCAATAGAAAAGAGGTTGCCATCATTGAATAATTGTTTGTTTGTAAGCACATCATAATTATCTTTCTCCTTGGTACATGCGGAGTGGAAAAGGTTATGAAATCCTAGCCAAGGACAAGATAAACCTGGATAAGCATATAGATGAAGCGATCAAAGCGGTTTGTGTGGCTATGCATAGCAGTGTATATGTCTGCATAGTTTCGGCTAGTAACTGCATTGCATTGGTTGCTAAACCCCTCCAACAAGTCCTCTGGGGTAATTCGCCTCTACCAAGGAGTCAATGTAGTCATTTACCATGCTTATATGAGAGAAACCCACATCCTCACTCGTAGTCCAATAATGTGATATTTGTCATGGTGCACATCCATATATTCGTCCTTGCATCATATGTTTGGGTTCTTTTTATTTGGCATTGAAATTTATCATTGGATACGCCATACATAGAGTTGTTAATCTCATCTCTGCTAGTAGGCTTCAATTTACCTCCCTTAATGACATGTTTGACTATTTTATATTAACCTTCATGTTACGGATGTGCAAAAAGATCATTTTACACCTGTTGTCATTTACTAGGTAAAATTATAATCCATTCTATGCTATTGGGACATGAACATGTGCTTAACGGATTGGAGAATATACAAAAGTAGCAAAAAAAAGTGAGTTAATCAGATATGATTGCCTCTCAGGGCATGTACTCCATAAACTAACATTGCAAGAATCATGCAATATTTGTCTAGGACCTCCATCTTTCCAATGATGGAGGTGTTGGTGTTTTTGCACTGAGTACTTGCTTAGGATATCCTCAAAGCAGAGTTACAAAAGGGAGAAGTACAATATAGTAATTGGGAAGTCTATTATCAGAAACCCCGCACAGCCCTTTCGAGGGGCGTGCACGTGTACATATAGCACCATGCTTACACTTTCGTCCTTGCTTCATCGAAAAAGGTTAACCCGAATGTGCTATAGCTGGAAGACAATGCCTTATAAGTTGGCCCCACCCTTGCTAAACTAACAAGGTGGCACTAACATTTACATCCTGCACTCATGGATCACTACTGGGCTATCTAAACTAGGTCGGCCGCCCCAACTGCTATACCATTTGCACCATAGCCAGCTTCTAGAGAGTAGTTGGCCAGGCCCACCTAGGTAGGGGAGTTAGGAACGTCCGTGAGTAGTCTTATGGGTCCCAGTTCCATAAGAGGAGAGAAGAAACAGTTGTAACATCCCATGTCCAAAATCTGCTTACAACACAGCTCCTTACGTGAAATGAGCCCACATACACATAGCACCTCTATCGGTGTTTCATACACCGACAGTTTATTTACGCCGTGCTACTTCCAATCTCGATGGTAAACACTCAGACACAGCGAATTATACTAGTTCAGGAGAGTGCCCTATGTCCAGCTGAGAGTCGGTCGTGTTCCTCATGGAGAGTGTTTCAGGCTTACAACGGGGGATTCCTGTAAGCTAGGGAAAGATAGGAGGTGTGTGTGTGTTGACTGAGCTCTACTAAAGAATCTAGTCTGTTCCCCCACAAGGGGACACCTACTCCCCTTATATATATAGTTTTGGGGGTAGGTAACAACGTGAGAGATAAAAAAGCAGGGGCCCTGGACTTGTTGGCTTCACGAATTGTCGCCATGGTGGCACATCTCTCCCTGACCTCCTAGTCGAAGGCTTGGCGCTATCGGGATCCTCGTTATAACTTGGTCAGCGCTTACGTCAGGGTAGTGGTCGTACTGCATCTACCACCTCAGCCTTAACACTCGGGTCGGGTTGCAGCACCCATCGTGGGTGCAATCTCCTACCGTGGTCTTCAACATTGGCTTCCCTATCGCCATATGGCTTGTCACGCTCTCCACAGGGGCGGTGTCTTGCCGTACCACACCCTATTGGGGATGGGGTTTATCCAGTCGTTACTGTGACTGTCGTGAGGCAGTGACTCTTGCTATGTTTCTGGTGCTCCGAGGGTCACAGGTCCCCCGGCCCCAATCCCTATCGTGCGGTCGGGAGGGCACTACATGGCACCTTTAAGTCGTAGGGCTATAGATCCTATCATTGGTTTGGCACGTCCTATAGGCATGGATAATGGCCACTTGGGGTTTTGTCCAATGCCACGGTCAACATGATCATGCGAGCCCCATTGCTATCTCCAGGCGTGGATCCCCATTTGGGGTGGTGTCAAGTGTCATCTCACCAAACCTCCGCTCTAGGCAGAGGGGCCGGGCGTCGTATGGCGCCCGGTTGGTCGGGACCGAGCGACGTGGCTCGGGACCGGTCAGACATCTAGTCGGTTGGTTGCACCGCATTGCCTTAGGCCGGTTAGGCCCTCAGTCGATCAGGTTGCGCCACGTGTTGTACTGGCGCGCAGTTTGCTCCTGGCTGAGCGACCTAAACTTTAGCGACTTCCCATTCCTTGTAGGTACACCGGGTGTAGGTACCCGTCGGTAGCCCCCGAGGCCTCCCATGGCTAGGTCTTGTCACACCCAGGTTTACACAGAATACTGGATGCTGCCATATGTGTGCACAGGAAGTTCACAGAACACATACAGCTTACAAATATGGAAATCAGAGTACATATGCTCGAATAAAAGAGTTTACATTAGAGTTTATCTAAATAAAACACATCGGAAGTCTATTTATTAACTCTCTCGACATGTAGAGCCTTAAGTACACAGGGACACCGAATGGTTGACCACAGCTCAGAAGTATGGAAATCTTCAAGAAACTCAGTAGATGTCTCATTCACTGATCCATCTGTTACCCATCCGGGATTTTGTTGAATAATGGCAAGTGTAAGTAAATCACTTACTTAGCAAGTATAACACGGTGTATGAAGGCTCAAAAGTAAGGCTCTAGACACGGCTGAACTGCATTAGCACTTTTAGTTGATTCATTTTATCATAATCCAAGTTACTACAGTTAAATGAATCTCAGTTGCAAACCAAATTAAATAAAGTATAAGTGACATTCGGCATAAATAACATCAACTTCTAATAAAAAGGATCCAGGCCGCTCGTGACCCTGAGCAAGGCTATCATGATAGCTTTACACTATGCAAAGGTTTCGCCCTTTACCCATCAGTCACGTAAAAGCTTAAAAGAACTTTAAACCCAACCACGCTATGCTGATCAAGCACGTATCACACTACCGAGGTGTGACTGCATAGGGACGCTACGAGGCTTTTCACAAGACACCATAACAAGAAAGTGGCCGCTATGGTACAACACAAGTAGTATGGCCCAAGGCACCAATATCGACGTACGCCTACAGAGTCACACTATAAGGGGGTCAATGGCGTCCAGAGCGCGGGCATCTCACCCAACAATGCGCAACATGTGGAGTTCCCCGTCGCAGGGACTCCCAACACGGGACTGTACCTAACGAGACATAGACAATGAATCTCTCGTCCTCGGTGGAATCAAGAAACACCCCGCGTCTTACTTCCCCTAACGACGTCAGCCCGTCGGTAACCACTGGCAAGCTAGAGACGTACAAGCTACTTGTCCAAGACCAGAGCCATAATAGTTCTAGCGGTGGCGACAGGCTTCTGGGTTGCCGCTTTAAGAACCGGACCTTGCAGAGAAACACTAGAACAAAGCACGAAGCACATGCTCTAGCTCCCTAAACCAAGTTGCTAAAAAGCAAGATATCATCATGTTGAAGTGAATCATTAAGTCAAAATTAACAATTAAACAGTGGTGATAGTAGCTGCGCCTAGCAAAGTTCTACCCATATGCATAAAACCCGGGGTAATCGAAGGACAGGATAAACAAACTAGGTACAACCTTAGGGTACATCAATTTAGATGCATGCATATATGAAATAAATGATTAAAGGGTGTGTAGGTAGCAAGGATTGTCCGTGCTATACTTGCCTCAAATCCAGTATAATCACCTATAGTCTTCAGCTCTTGATCTTCAAACTCTTCTCCTTGAAATCTCTTGATGGCACTCCTCTACTCGTAGCAATCAATGACACGAGCACAACACACCAATCAAAATAAAAGAGTATGGACTAAAAGAATATGGAAGAAAATTACAAGATTTGCTTAGGGTCTTACTGAAAATCTTGAGGCCAAAAACGACGGAAAGCTCGGCGCGACGACAAGATGAAGAATGGACACTAGTGGAAGATATATGGTGGAAGAAGACTAACTTAGGGAATCTCAAACAAAGGGGCCTCCCTATAAAGGAGTTGATGGTGTGCCTTTTTTGATAAGAGAGGTGGTTTCTATATATAAGGAGAAAACCTGTCACCCCCAGGTTCATTAGCAATATGGGATTAAAGGTGGTTCGCCACATTCTAATGCTAATGGGCTTTGAAATTTGGCCCAATAAAGTGATGGGATAGATTTGGGTCAACTATGGGCCAAGGCTAGTCTACTAAGATTTATAGTGATTTTAATTCTCGGAATAATTAATTTCCTGGTTATAAAATAATTTCAGATAAGTCCAGAATTCATATTTAAACCATAAAAAATACTCCAAAAATTCTAAAAATCCCAGGAAAACTCTTAGAGATAGATTTGGACATGAGGAACCCAAATAATGTATTTGGATCTCACAAAAAGGACTTTAGCTTGTTCCAAAAATTGGAATTTGCTCAAGGGAAAATAGAAATAAATTTCAGAAATCTCTGGAAAATTCCCAATAGGCTCCTATATGCTTTTTTTAAAACCTTTGCACACACAAAGACACTAAATGCAAGTAGAACACATTTTTATCACCTATCTTATTTGAATTTAATTTAGAAAACAAAAATTTCCTATATTAAATTTCCTAAAAATTATATAAAGCTGGAGAAAATTTTAGAAAATTGAGAAAAGTATTGTTATAATTGTACTATCTATTCACAACCCAAAATCCAAAAATTTTGGGGTGTGACAGGTCTAGCCATGGGGGCCTCTGGGAAGCGCAGCTCCTTGGATTGTCGTTGGGTTCACGTCAAGCGAACCAGTGGATCTAGCCCCGTAGCCTCCGGGGAAGTAATTTTGGACTCACGCAGAGGGTGCCCTAGCCTTGACTCGAGTGTCCTCGTGGGGTCACCGGGTCATAACTCTGTTGGCCTATGCCAGGCTGGTGGGTCCACGCGAGCAGACCCAATGGGTGTAGCCCCTGAGTCCACGGGGGAGTTTATTGAATCTCACCCGGGTGATCAATTTCGTCTTTTTGGTAGGCATGTCTTTGTCCTGTAGCGCTTGGCCCCTTACGATGCCTCAGGGTGGCCAGAGCGAAGTCATCGCACATTCTTGCCCGACGGTCCGTGTGTGGCTCCCCTACAGGATTGCTGACTTCGATCGGGGAGTCAGAGGCGATGCGGCAGGGTTGCCACTGCAGCTCATCTTTTGATGAACCAAGGGCGGGCAGCTGGGCCTTCGGGTGCTTGAGCTGCTTTGCCGGCCACCGTGACGCCTCAGGGCGGTCGCAACTGGTGTTGTTGTGCTTGTGGGTACCTGTTGCGGAGCCTCGGGGCAGCCGCGGAGGTCGTCATTGTGCAGGTGGAGCGGTGCGGCAGGCTCATGTGTCGACTTGGCCGCCACGAGGTGCACAATGCACTCTGCCCCTTTAAATTGAGCTGGCTGCGATGCCTTATGCTCAACATTCCATTTGATGGAGCACTTGTTGCTTGAGTGCATCGTGCCTCCTCGGGTTTGGCTCCGTCACTATGGAGCTGGTAACCTGTGCACATAATCTTGGTACTAGAAGGATCCCTGCGAGGGGGGAGGCGAAGACAGAAGAGCCACCCGGGGCGGCCGCGGAGGTCGTCATTGTGCAGGTGGAGCGGTACGGCAGGCTCATGTGTCGCCTTGGCCGCCACGAGGTGCACAATGCACTCTGCCCCTTTAAATTGAGCTGGTTGCGATGCCTTATGCTCAACATTCCATTTGATGGAGCACTTGTTGCTTGAGTGCATCGTGCCTCCTCGGGTTTGGCTCCGTCACCATGGAGCTGGTAACCTGTGCTCATAATCTTGGTACTAGAAGGATCCCTGCGAGGGGGGAGGCGAAGACAGAAGAGCCACCCGGGGCAGGAGCAAGCTTCTAATCGTAGAATGCGGCCTGTCCCACCTGCTCATACCGAGCGGCTCGTCTTTGCCTTTTGCAGGCACCATAGGGTGGCACTCGTGCTTCACCAATTCCCCTGCTCAGGAGTTTGACAAACTGGTGAAGTTCCTATGAGCTTCCCCTTTCGATAGGGGAAGCTTTCAGGGAGATGATAGAAGAAGGCATGTGATGTGTGCTCTGCCGAGTCGCCTGCCACTTCTAATTCAGCCCCTTGGCTAGCGGCGCCCTTTCTATAGGGGGTGGTTATATACCTTTGTATTTTTTCAGGGTGGTGGACCCATGTACGTTTGTTACCATTTAGGGGTCCACCCCGTGCAATGTCCCGTGAATGAAGAGAACGATTGCTGCCATGTCGGCTGTCACCGGTTGTGGAGTGCGTTTTCTTGAAATGATGGAAATTTCGGTTGGATCCTAGTGCTAGGATTCGGCGTCCTGAGCCCTCCTTGGTTGGACAGCTGGTCGGTTGACACGGGTGCATCTTGCTTTCGTTCCCTGTCCGCGGGCTTCACGCTTGGAGGGTTTGAGCTGCAAACCATTCACCTCGATGATTCATAAACCGGGCTCGATGAGATTTCTATCTGGCGTGACCTAGTGGAATTCGGGGCCTGTCAGTCTTGACGGGGTTGGCGTGGCGCTAGAGTGATATTCCACTGTTCCTTGACCTACCCTTCGTTAGATTCCCAAGCAGACCGGCCTGCTTAGGCAGCTCGCAGGCCTCCCTCTGAGGAGATTCTGTGGGTGCGGGTTGAAGTTAGGATCGGACGAGAGACCAAGGCGACCCTGCCTGCGCTCGAGCACGTCGGGCATGGGTCACTGGGGCCTCGTCTCTTTTCTCTCCCCTAGCTCTAGTTTGACTTGGGGGGCCCGTGCCATCTGTGGGCCGACCTTTGAACCATGGTCGCAACGACCCTTGGGCCATTTGGTCGTTTGAAGGGCCCTAGCCCTTGGGCGGTCCTGGCCCTACCACGAACCCTTGCGTGCGGTCGGTGGTTTAGGAGTCCTCGTAGTCGGTCGTCCAACCGACCCCGCGAAACCGAAGGGCCAAGGGCCTTCGCCCGTCATTCGAGGCAGTTGCAGGGCCACAATTAAAATTGAAGGGGCGCTTCCCCCATCGACCACAGGGTAGTGCTCCATTTCCCACGCCTCTAATGCATGCGGGGGTGGAACCTAGCCAGGCCACATCCCATCGAGGGTTACTAGTTCCAGCCTTACTTAAGCGGTATCGACGGGTTTTTTACTTTTCCTCACTTTCCCCATACCTCACCCTCTTCTGTTTCACAACCGCCACTACGCTTTTTCTACGCATACGCCTCCTTGCTCCCTTTCCATAGCCATCGCTTCCCTCCGCCCTCTAGCTCGACCAGGCGATGTCAAACTTGAGGCCGTCACTGGTGTGTGAGTCCATGTTGCTCGACCTAGTGGAGAAGGGGCTACTCCCGTCAACAAAGGATGTTGCCCACTGGTGAGCCTCTCTGCCAGAGGAGGAGTTTATGCGTCCTGAGCCCATTGAGGTCATCAGATTCGTCGCGTTCCATGAGCGCGGGCTAGGGTATCCCATGCATTGGTTCTTGCGTGGGCTGTTGCAGGAGTGGGGTGTCGAGTTGTAGCAGATCAATCCGATGGGGGTGATACACATCGCCGGCTTCATCGTCATTAACGAGTGCTTCCTCGGTATGGAGCCCCACACAGATATGTTCCGATCGATCTTCTACGCGCGGCCCCTGTCGGAGACGGCCCTGCTCAGTGGCTATGCGCTGCAGAGGAGGAACAGCTCTCGTCTGTGTATCCCCAGTGCACCCCTAATGATACGAATCATGGGTGACACAGGGACCTTTTGCTATGATATAGGGCTCCTGTTATTGTTTCTCTCAACTATAGTCAATAGTCCTTTCATGCTAAGAGATTGAACATCTTATTCATCTTCTCTTGATATACATATCTATATTTGTTCTTCATGTTTGTCTTACTTGTGTTCTCGAATCCCATGCATGGAAATCCTTTATGGCGAGGTCAATCCTATTGTGCATGGTTTGTAACCAATAGAGCAGTGGTGTGTAATAGTTATAGGGGATCGAATCTGATCAGTGATTTCAAGATGAATCATCAATATCAAGATCTCCACCAATCAACTTACCCATGCCTTATTGAAGATCGAACTAATGTTTCCATCAATGAATGTGCACAAACACACAGGGGGTGTTTGGATCCAGAGGTTAAAGTTTAGAGCTTTAAATAAATGATAATTAGAGGTATTAAACATAAATTAATTATAAAACTAATTACATAAGTCATTGCTACTCCGCGAGACAAATCTAACAAGCCTAATTAACCTATAATTAGTATATAATTATCATATATTTACTGTAGCATTACATTATCTAATCATGATGTAATTAAGCTTATTATATTTGTCTCACAAATTAGTCCTCATTTATCTAATGGATTTTTTAATTAATCTATATTTAATACTTCTAATTAACACATTTATCTCCGATGTGATAGGACTAAACTTTAGCTCATGGGAAACAAACACCCCCATAATAAACATAACCAATAAAATGGAAGTGACTTGCCCCACATTATGGTGGCAAAATAAATAATGTAGTGCTTTAAAACAACATATTTAATTTTTAGAAAGTTTGTTATCTAGATTTGCTTTGGATGGGCTCCGGTGATTTTTTTTTATGGGCGCCTTCTATCCATTCAAAAGAGAAATGGCACATGAGCATACTCAACATCTGCCAGTTGAGTTATCCAATACATTTAGTTCTATATTAACATTATATCTTGAGTAATATGTAATATATTTAAATGACAACTATCATCCTCTGTGACGTCTGAATAAATTGTGTTGACCAACATGAACCATATTTCTACTCACTCGACCACCAGTACGAAGGCTCAAGTGGTTCGTTCAATGAATCAATGGTGAAGTTAAAGTAAATATGTCATAGACGACAGTTGTCTTTTAGTCAATCATGTTTCATATACAACAAATAGTGGACGGCCGACACGTGAACCCTTTTAAAGTGGGCGGGTCCGGTGGCCTCCCAGACCGTCCACGACAGTGAAAAAAAGTTAAACCGCACGATTTGATTTTGACGGTTCGATTTTACCGTTCTTCCTTGTTCTGTGTAGGTCGACGTGTTCTTGTTGGAACCTTCGGAACCCCTCGCGCTGCTTCGCCTCACCTTCTCCGTATCCTTCTTCTCCACGCCCCTCCCCTCCACCGGTGGGCACCCGCGCCACTCCCTCCGTAGCCGCCCCTCCCTCTTCCTCTCCTCTGCGCCGCCCCCCACTGCCGGCGGCCACCCGCGCCGCCCCTCTCTGCCGACCCAGCGCAACAGCGCTCTTCCCTCTCCTCCTCTCCGTTCACTGTGCCGCCTCCTCCGGCGTGCTGGCCTGCGCGCGCTCGCCTGGGGTCAGCGCAGCCTGCTGCGTGTCGCCTCTGCCTGCCTGCGCCGCCCTCTCCGCCCCCGGACGGAGTTGCCGCACCGTCTCCTTCCTCGCCGACGCGCTCGCTCTCCTTGCCCGCTCCCCCTCGCCGACCCCGCCCGCTCCGCCTCCCCCTCGCTGACCTGCTTGCGGATCGTTCGGTGTGTGGGTAGCGCATGCGCGCAGCTCCCCACGGCGGCGGGCGGTGGTGGATGGGCGAGTGCGTCGGAGCGGCGGCGGGCGCACGCGGGCATTGGGCAGGCGGCGGCGGCGGACAGTGGCCGCAGGCGGCTTCCCGTGGTGGCGGAGCTAGGCCGGAGGCGCGGCAGGGCGGCGGCGGCGGCGGCTACTGCTGCACTGTGGGGCGGGCTTCGGGCGGTGGGGTGGCGGGGCGGCGTCAGCGCCGGCTGCTGACTGCGCGGTGGGGCATTTTAGGGTCCGATTGGTCCGTCAAAAAAATCTGAGTCTCGAAGCTTCGTGTCTTCTCCCGTTTCACCCGGCGCCTTCCCACCGGTTCCTTGTCCATGTGGCCGGCAGGCTCCTAATCGCATCCCTTTCAGGCAGTGCTACGCGGGCGACGGGCATGGCGGCACGGATGACTGGCAGCCGCAGCAGTTGGCGTCCGGTGACGGCGAACCGATCTCACAGGTGAGGCTATCCACCCTGCTTTCTGCTTCATAGATCAGCTCGACATAGAGATACAATGCTGCTCACCCCAACCCTATCTGCTGCGCATCAAATCCATCTTCTAATTTCGTTCTTCCCCAAGTTTTTTTCTGCTCAGATCCAATCGATGGCTTTCCTCTTTTCTCTGTAGATTAGCCCAACACTGTTGGCCAAAAAACAGTGCGGCGCGCATCAGACGCAGGCAAGCCGCAAAAGTTGGATGAGGCAGCTGGGCACTCCGGCAAGGTAATTCGGTCTATTTTTTTCTCATGTTAATGTTTATTTGGCTTTTTTCCTGACACCTTTCTTGGTGAAAGAAGACACTCTGTTTCTCTTTCAGTTCTTTTCCATGTTTTGGTAGCTAGGAAATCTAATCTATCACATTATTTAATCTATCACATTATGACTCCCGCCTTCCACAATTTGCAAGCTGTTCGAGGACAGGTGCCTGTAAATCTGTTATCTCTGTGTTCCATGATTGAAAGGCAACCGTACATCCCTTTATTAGTGATGCTTTGCTTTTAATCTTGCACAATCGTGTAATAAATCTGTTATTACATTAGTTTGCTCATATCTTGAAAGAATTGTATACCGATCACATATGGATTCAAAATTAAGTAGGATGAATAATTATATCTCAATAATTATGGTTTTGTTAACATCGGTTACACCAACCCTAGATTTTCCCATTGATTGAGTAGAAACCAAAAGGGCTCTAAAGTCCCCACATTATCCACTTTCTTATGAGATTGAAAAACAAAATCTTCTCTTCTCTTGCAGGAACATAGTTTCTGTTGACACATATTATCAAATCTAATGGGTGCTTCTCCAACGAAGTCCATATACACAATTTACAATGCCTGAAAATTATTATGGTTGACAGAAGGTATACTAGCATCACGCCGTTCATGTAATGCTCATGTTTTGCTGTTACTTTACTTAATTACAATCTTCTATTAGTTGTTTATTATCTATATACAGAAGTAAATTTAGTTATTCATTCATCTCACGCTAATACTTGCTCACTTGCTGTGACTGACATGTGTTGTAAAAGATGACGAATAAACGATAAGAAGTAAAAGAATCAAACCGCAGGAGACACGAGATTTAACGTGGAAACCCTCCCAATGTAGAAGGGAAAAAACCACGGGCGCCAGCCAGTAAAACTTTACTATATGAGGTGTGTGTTTACAACGCCTATTGGCGGCTTACAAAAGGATGATTTATTCATCAAGGGCAAAGCTCTATTATATAGGCAGCTCACGTGACCGAGCTTGGTTGTGTTGCCGATGTGGGACTAAACTGTGCGCTCATGAGAGAAAAACACAATACCCCTTGCTCCGGCCCAAACCTCTGGTGATGGACCTCCGCTTCGCTCCGTCTGTGGATTTGGATCATATCACAACAAACTCCACCTTGAGACAAATTCTCTTGCAGCATCTTCACTTAATCCAGAATCATCACGAAGAAAAAATACGACTGGCGCCAAATAGCCTCTTGGGCTAATTAACTAAACCAACTAAGCTTGAGCATAGCTCAAACTTAGCAACAGGAACAGGTTTAGTCATCATATCAGCTGGATTATCATGAGTGTTGATCTTGCATACTTTCAGCTTACCTTCCCCAACCACATCTCGTACATAATGATACTTGATGTCAATATGCTTTGTCCTCTTATGGAACATCTGATCTTTGGTAAGGTAAATAGCACTTTGACTGTCACAATATAAATCAATGCAAGAAACAGCCCCAACCAGCTCAGAGTACAATCCGCTCAGCCAAATTAATTCTTTGCACGCCTCAGCAATAGCCATATATTCTGCCTCAGTAGTAGACAAAGCCACAACAGACTGCAAAGTGGCCTTCTAGCTCACAGCACAACTGCCAACAGTGAACACATAACCTGTGAGCGACCTTCGCCTATCAACATCAGCAGCAAAATCTGAATCAACATAGCCAATAAGTCCCTTCTCAGTTCTGCCAAACTTCAAACAAGAATCTGCAGTGCCTCTGAGGTACCTAAAAATCCATTGAACTGCCTTCCAATGTTCTTTACCAGGATTAGTCATATATCTACTAACCAGACTCATAGCATAAGATAAATCTGGACGAGAACAGACTATGGCATACATCAAAGAACCAACATCACTAGAATAAGGAACTCTAGACATGTACTCAATATCCTGATCTGTACTAGCACACTGAGCAGCCGACAATTTGAAATGAGCTGCAATAGGAGTACTGACAGGCTTAGCATCATCCATGTTGAAACGCTGAAGAATTTTCTGAATACAATTCTGCTGACTAAGAAATAGCACACCGGATTTTCTATCTCTAGTAATTTTCATGCCCAAAATTTTCTTAGCAGCACCAAGAACTTTCATGTCAAATTCGCTACTCAATAATTTCTTCAACTTAGCAATTTCGACTTTACTCTTGGCAGCAATCAACATATCATCAACATAAATGAGCAAATAAATAGGTGATCCATTAACATGCATGATGTAGACACAGCTATCAAATTTAGACCTCTTAAAGCCGTGCGACAGCATAAATGAATCAAACCTTTTATTCCACTGACGAGGGGACTGTTTCAAACCATACAAGGATCTCTTCAACTTGCACACAAAATTCTCCTTGCCTGGCACTATGAACCCTTCTGGCTGGTCCATGTATATATCCTCCTCAAGTTCACCATGCAGAAATGCAGTCTTCACATCTAACTGCTCGAGCTCAAGATCATGTGCAGCAACAATACTAAAGAATGTTCGAATGGCACTATGCTTTACCACAGGAGAGAAAACATCATTATAATCAACACCAGGAATTTGACTGTAGCATTTCGCTACTAACCTTGCCTTATACCTTGGAGGCTCGCTTGGAGATAAACCCTCCTTTCTCTTAAAGATCCACTTGCAGCGGACTGTCTTCTTCTTCTTTGGAAATGGTACAACATCCCATGTGTGATTCTTCTCAAGTGACTGCATCTCCTCATGCATAGCAGAAATCCACTTCTCTTTATCAGCACAATCAATGGCCTCAACATATGTGGTCGGCTCATGTGAATTCTCCACCTGTTCAGCACAACTCAAAGCATAATGGGTTAGATTACACTCATCAATAAGATGTTTAGGAGGTCCACAATTTCTCTTTAACTTGCGCTGAGCAATAGGTAAATCCTCCTCTAGCTGCAAATCAGGTGGTAAGTGCTTAACATCATCATGAGCCTCATCATCAACAGCTTGATTTTCCTGAACATCCACAGGCGGCTCCACCTGCTCATCTGTATCATCATCCACATGCTCCACCTGCACGCTTATATGCTGCAACCCTTTATTAAAATTATCTGGAACATGATATGAGGACAAACTGTCATTAAACATCACAGATTCATTGAAAGCAACACTCCTGCTCATGAAAGTCTTTTCAGTTTCGGGATTCCACAACTTATATCCTTTAACTCTCGAACCATAACCAAGAAAAAGACATTTAATAGCTCTAGGCTCCAATTTTCCATTATCAACATGAGCATAAGCAGTGCAGCCAAAAACTTTCAGCTGTGAATAATCAGCGGGTGTGCCAGACCATACCTCAATAGGTGTTTTCTTATTAAGTGGAATAGAAGGCGACCTGTTTATCAAGTAGCATGCGGTGTTAGCTGCTTCAGCCCAAAAGCGCTTGCTCATCCGTGCATTGGACAACATGCAACGAGCCTTCGAGATGATGGTCCTGTTCATGCGCTCAGCCACACCGTTTTGCTGCGGAGTATACGGTATGGTGTGGTGCCTGACAATGCCTTCCTGCCTGCAATAATTATTAAATGCAGCAGAACAAAATTCTCCACCATTATCAGTGCGAAGCACCTTCACCTTCCTATCAGTTTGCCTTTCTATCATCACTTTCCAATCTTTAAAAACAGCAAAAGTATCATCTTTATTTTTCAGAAAATAAGGCCATACTTTTCTAGAGTAGTCATCAATAATAGTAAGCATGTAACGAGCACCACCATAAGAAGGCTTACGAGAAGGACCCCATAAGTCAGCATGTACATAATCAAGAGGACCTTTGGTGGTATGAACAGCAGTGTTGAACTTTACCCTTTTATGCTTCCCGTAAATACAATGCTCACAGAACTTCTTGCTACTCAAAATACAACCATCCAGTAGGTTTCTCTTCATCAATTCTGCCATACCAAGTTCACTCATATGTCCAAGACGCATATGCCAAAGGTTAGTCTTACTAGGTTCAGCATTAGTAACAGCAGCAGCAGAAACAGAACCATGTAAAGTACTTCCTCTTAGGACATATAACTTTGCAGAATTTAGATCACCTACTAAACAAACAAGAGAACCTTTTGATACCTTTAAAACTCCGCCTAAATCGGAGTACTTGAATCCTTCTGCATCAAGTGTGCTGAGCGAAATCAG
The DNA here is from genome assembly GCA_033239725.1 of Echinochloa phyllopogon. NCBI lineage: Eukaryota > Viridiplantae > Streptophyta > Magnoliopsida > Poales > Poaceae > Echinochloa > Echinochloa phyllopogon. Next base: position 10,106,480 of record BTCW01000008.1, read on the forward strand.
ATTTCTGGTCATCCCTGGTATGTATCTCACATTCTGTAGCGTGCGTGTCATGCCATCATGAGCCTTGATCTGAACTGAGCCGATCCCCACAATGTCACACGGATTATCGTCTCCCATACGCACAACATCTCCTTTCTGCGCAGGCTTAAACGAACTAAACCAATTTCTGTTAGTGCAGATATGAAACGAACATGCAGAATCAAGTATCCATTCATCATGACCAGAAACACAACCAGCAAGAACAATCAGACAATCTCCTGAATCAGAAGTATTCCTAGCACCAGAAACAACAGATGCATTACCATCCGAGTTATTTTTTCTGTTCTCTTTGTTCTTAAGCTTCCAACACTCCTCAATAAAATGTGATTTCTTCTTGCAATACTTACAGAACTTCTTGGGTGGTCTGGACTTAGAACGCCCTCTACTTTCTTGGCTCTTGTAACGATCATTACTTTTATTTGAAGATCTGTGCTCCGGTCTGCCTCTCACTTGCAAAGCATCGCCCTTGGACGACGACACTCCGTCAGGCTGCACCATGCCTTTCATCTTTTCCCTTGATTGGAGTGCCTCGTAAACTTCCAAAACGGTTAGTTCATCACGGCTAATCAACAAGGTGTCACGGAAATTTGCAAAAGAGTTTGGCAGAGAACATAACAATAGGAGACCTAAGTCCTCATCATCATACTTAACCTCCATCGACGCTAGGTCAGAAACGATCTCCTTGAACACAGATATATGTCTCATCACTGAATCACCCTCCTTCATCTTGAGCGTGAACAACTTCAACTTCATATGCATTTTACTGGTTAGATCCTTCGACATGCAGATCGATTCCAGTTTCAGCCAGAGTGCTGCAGCAGTCTGTTCCTGCAGACATTCTTGCAGAATATCATTAGACAGATAAAGCTGAATTAAAGACAGAGCCTTACGATCCTTGCGCTTCTCCTCATCAGACCATTCGTTGGACGTCTTGCCACCAAACTTATCCAACGCCTCATCGAGATCATGAGTTTGCGCCAGAACAGCCCGCATCTTGACTTGCCACAGCGCGAACCTCGTCTTGTAATCCAACAGCGGTAGATCAAACTTCATCGTCGTCGACATCAAGGAAACCAAATCTGAAACCGGCTCTGGTACCACTTGTTGTAAAAGATGACGAATAAACGACAAGAAGTAAAAGAATCAAACCGCAGGAGACACGAGATTTAACGTGGAAACCCTCCCAATGTAGAAGGGAAAAAACCACGGGCGCCAGCCAGTAAAACTTTACTATATGAGGTGTGTGTTTACAACGCCTATTGGCGGCTTACAAGAGGATGATTTATTCATCAAGGGCAAAGCTCTATTATATAGGCAGCTCACGTGACCGAGCTTGGTTGTGTTGCCGATGTGGGACTAAACTGTGCGCTCATGAGAGAAAAACACAATACCCCTTGCTCCGGCCCAAACCTCTGGTGATGGGCCTCCGCTTCGCTCCGTCTGTGGATTTGGATCATATCACAACAACATGAACTGAAAACTTTTTTCCTCTGTCTAAAATAATGCTACCTACTTGGTTCTGGCTCGTCCCAACAGGAATGTCTCCTGAGAGGTTTGCCACTCTGTTCTTTTGTTTCTTAGTTCTCACCTCTTACGAATAGAATAATATTTTTTTGATAGCACTGAGTAGTGGAAGAGAATGCTTGATGACAATTATGTCACTGTAGCTTATAAGGATAACTGTATTATTATCGGATTGTTTTTTATTATTTGTGGCTATAAATGAGATTTGTCTGAGTTGATTGAGAATTCTGGATAAACATGGAATGAATAAAATTGCCGTTTAGCTCTAGGCTTATATAAAGTCTTTTCTTTCTGGTTAGATGACATGAATGCTCGAACAATGGTATGTGGTCTATCAAGGGCATCTATTTGGGAGATATATATATCTCCCAAATATATATGTTACAAATGCTTTGCACCCTCTAGACAACACAATTGTTCTGCCTATGCTGATAAATAAACCTCCTGTGTGAATCATAAACATTGTAATGCCCGTTGTTGTTCTTTTTCAAAAAAAAATCGATGTCGTGTGCTTTTGGTACTTAATGACATATCTTGATATTTATTGATCATCTTTTGACAGGTTTAAAAAAGCTTGGAACTCTTTGTTACTAACTGATAACCTATAACCGCAGATATTAAGCTAAACTGATATCTGATCAAAGGAAGAGATAAAAGAGGGTCTGGCCAACCGAGCGCATCCACAAGTGCCGCGGTTCAAGACCGAGGCCGTGCGAGGGTTCAGCCATGGCGAGCGCGGATCTGCTGCGGAGGGAGGAGTTCCACTCTTCCCTGTTCAATTCCGCTAAAGGTAGCACCTTTGGTTCGAAACTCTTAAAGATGGTGATGCAATTCGTTGCCATCAGTTTAAGTGTTATGTGCTAATTTATCATGCTTCCTTTTTTTTACTCATTGCAATAAATTTAAGTGTCCTTTGCTAACATATTGTAAGAGTACCTGTGTTCAGAAAAGAAACTCAAGCCTCTGTCTCCAAATTGTTTTTTCCTTGTCAAAGTGTGCTAATTTTAGTTCGTTCTACAGACATGCTTCACCCTGCTGCTTCTACAGTCGATACATTATAGTGAGTTACGGTGAGTGGTTAAACAGCTTCTTTTAGACTTCCTACAATATACGCCATACATTTATTTGTAGATGAAATGCAGGTTCCACAGTTAACACATGCTTGGTGTCCCTCTGATCCTAGCACAGCTGCCTAAACTTACACTTCGTTATTCTGTATTGCTATGCTTTTCAGTGTCAATCAATGCAAGATCTTTGAGTGTACTGCGTTATTCCATTGTCCCGTGACATCTGGTGAGTTTATGCATACAGAATCCGGAGAAATAACAAATATCATTTTTTGCTTCTTTACACTGCTCTACTTGCCATTTTTGTGCTCACAGAATCACAGAGGCAACACCTTTCAGTCAGCCCTGTCATACATCACTTTTCCATAGTTACTTGGTAAGTCCATGCCGGTTTTTTTCCTTCTATGCAATGATTAAATGAATACATCTGCTTTTTGGTTTACCTCCATAATTAACACAAGTACACATTGAATTTTTCGACTTTACTGAATTTTATTTTACAATTCTTAAATTGTATTGTACTTAGATTGCTCATGTCTTCTGTATGCAACAACACAAGAACACCGAGGAATGATTACACCTTTGTTCATGTACAATGTTTTCATCAAACCATCTTTTGTACTAAACACGTGGTTAGGCCCATAGTAAAACAACAGTGATCTAGGAAAGCAGATAAACTGCACTAAAAAATAACGATTCCCATTATAATCGGCATCTTGAGAAGAATCCAACACATAGTTAATATCTTATAGCACATTTATATTTACTTCCCAATCTATGAACTATTTTTGCTAAACTTCTTGAACTTAACATTGGCAGATCTTTGTATACACAACTTCTCACACCTAGACTACACATCATGGTAAGAGCTTAAGCTACCCATTCTTTTCTACTCTTGTTTTTGGTTCAGTAGCTCAATCAACAAATCTACTTTGTTAAAATGACGTAAACAATGAAGAAAAGGGAAGAAAACCTTTGCAATTCCCTTGTAGCAAGCCCAATTGGTTCATCTTCATCCAAACCCCTACTAAGGATATCTATCTTGCTGTTCAAAACAAATGTGATCCTTCAGCTCAGCCAATCAACATTTCTGCTTTCCACCAGATGTTATCCTTCAATTCTCCACAACAAACTAATGGGATGTTGTTCTTTCCCGTGAAACCATAGAAGGGTCAAACTTCAAACTTAAGCTCTCACCATGGACCAATGAATATCAATGTCAACTAATTCCATGGAACACTAAAGTAACAGTGAACATTGAAGGCACTCTCCCTCCCCTTCTAATGCCTTACTGTAACATACAAACCTGTGGCTGTGGATTCTACGAAGACACTAGAGTGTGTACTATTGTGTCAATGATCAAAACTGTTATTTCAGCATGCTCCATTTTTTACTAAACTACATACTTTCATGGTTATCTACTGTAATTCTTATATAAATGCATACATTTGTGTATTCTAACCGTGAGCCAAGCAATGGAAATACAGGGGCATGGATCAAGAACAGAAATACAGTATCTTCACCCCCACTATATAAGAATTTTTGCACTAACAATCTTAGTAATCAAGCTTTTTAGACATCTAGGAACAAATTATCTGACAACTAATTCCTTTCAGCGCTTGTATTGCAAGCTAACAGACGTGCATCTTGTCGACATGATCGGCACTTCTATTGCAATAATAAACCTAGGCATCGCATGTCCATCTCTGTTTATCGAACTGTCATATTTTTGTATTTTGAATAATCCAGTTGTATTCAAACTAAATGATGTTGAATTGAATGTGTTGTAAATTATACATGCCTAAGAGCCATCTTCTTAAGTAACTTTCACGATTGATATCTACCTTTATATGAACTTTTGCGATGTCATGTCTGTAGCCAGTGGCGGATCCACCGCCCGGCAAGCCTGGGCAGCTGCCCAGGCTCCTCGACGGAAAACAAAAGGACCTTTCTTTCTTACATAAAAAACTCGACCTTTCTTACTTTCTTACATAAGATGAACATGATATTTTCTACCTAAATGCTTGAGTATATGGAGAATTGCCCGGGCTCTAAACAAGTTCTAGGTCCGCCACTGTCTGTAGTCTAATGACCAAGCTCATAATACAATATTCTTGTGCCATAGATTCAGCATAATATCAAATTCTTATAGGCCGCGCGCTGGGCGCGCGTCAATCACTAGTAGATACTGGGTTAACAAGTGGAAACATATGACGCTACTAAGAAGACACTTGTAGCTATGCATGTCACGCATATGTCATGTTGAATGTGATGTTGTGAAATTCAACCTATTTTTATGACTTATGCAAAAAAAAATAGTTTCTCTAAACATGGTTCGTATTAATTGTAGTAACGGTTTCATATTAGACTATGGCAAATGGCATAGAGTCATATCATGCATGTCATTTGAACACCATTTGTCACTCTTTGTGGGACTAGGTAGCAACGTGTCAGTCCATGACGTAGAAATGGTGGTCAAGTGTACTCGCTACCCCTATTTTCCTCGTCTCTCCCTAGTCCTAGCGAGATCTTTTTTTCCTAACGTTCATTGAATCAATAAATAGCACCTAGCTAGACCCACTATATAAGCACGGCTTCTTCTCGCATATATCTCCCTTCCTCGGTTGCAAGTAGTGTGAGTGCAACTTTGATCATCATCCCAAGTTTATTTTGTTGCGGACTCTTTGTTTTGTACGTTGTCTTCTTATGAACAAGCCATGGTATTTTTTAGGAGGTCGGAACGTAGTGGGGTGTGGAGGAGCTTTGCTGCTGTACTGCACCTCGTTTCTAAGTTTGAAGGTAACAAGCAACACCAAGGTTCTTCTGGACCACTATTTCTCAAAATTCTTTGATTCTTAATGTATGAATTTTCCTACTGCTATATGTTAGGCTATTATTTTAATATTTGTTAAGTTATCTAGTTTTGTTGTATCAGTTTATTGTAATATTGTTTCATAAATTACTCTTTGAATCTGGCATGTTGCCACCTAGGAGTCATAATATTTCTTTTATCAAGATTCTGTGTATTCCTCGTCTCCAATGTTCTGTTGATCTGACTCTGTGAATCTTGTGTGCGGGTACGTAACAGCTAGTTGATAAAAATTTGCTTGTGGGTGCTTATATTCATATATTAGGCACTGAATCAGTTAATATAAAACAAAGGAGTCAAACTTACAGTGTATATATACTTTTTAAGGTTAGGACCCGTTCAGAACTCTAAAATTTTTCAGAGGAACTTTATTTCGCTCCCTTTTTGTAAAACACCTCAATCGCCATAAGAATTGAGGAAACATTTCAAATACAACATGAAGGGCTACGGGAACTTTGACTTGAAAGAACGATTTCAAATTCTGGTATTAGTTAAAATAAATAAATCGAGTCAACAAAGGAGTAACAACCAATATAGGAGTGTTCATTTCGTAAGGTTTTTCACTAGCATGCTAGTGGAGTGGAGTATATCTCCAGCAATAAGCACAGATCTTTCAGTAATCATTTTCTAGGGTTATAATAGCATCAATCAATGGTACTAATGAACTGTAGTGTCCTTTATAGTTCCCTGCATCCATCCCCTCTCTCAGGCCTTGTTTAGTTCTCCAACTTTGCCCCAAATTCCACTGTGCAAAAAGAAGATTTTCATCACATCAAAATACCGGCACATGCATGGAGTACTAAATGTAGATGAAATCAAAAACTAATCAACCTAATATATTAATGAATGTTTGAACAATTATTCACAGATACAAATGAAATGCTACAGTGGTGCATTAATGGTAAAATGCCAACTTTAACATGCCAAAGTTGGAAACTAAACATGACTCTCTACACTGTTCAGTCTTCACACCAACAGCTAGCACTCAGAAACAGACTAACTCATTTAATGGCATTGAATGTGCAAAGCCAAAATCCTGCGTGATCCATTTAATTTGCGGGCGTCAACCAGCGGATCCAAAATCCTGCGGCTGGGCTTTCATACATTCCAAGTTAGCTAGGATCTTTGCGCCAATTAGATCGGTCCATGATCAAAGGTTGCACGTTAGGTTGAATGAGTTAATCTCTCCGTTTCTATTACTCTCGCTTTTTCCAAATATAGTTTGCCACCTGGTCCTTCCATCACATCAAAAAACAAATCACTCTAGAATTCAAAACTTATTAAAAAAGTCACTTTACCCTATTTAGTACATGTGCACATACTAAATTCTATATAATTTCCGCAAACTAGATAAATCATATAGCACACCGCCTATCACATCCCATCTTTCCATTAGCACATAGTCCACCAACCACGAACAACGCAGTGGCAGTGCGTAGTAGGGAACAAGCAATTATGTTGTTTGTTGTAGCTCCATCGTCATCAGAAAAGGAGAATCAATCATCGAGCATGTTTAGTTTTTATATGTCTTATATATTTATTTGTTTTCTAATCCTCGTAATATCATATTCAACATTCTTGTTAAACAGATTCAATATTTAGAAAAAACAATTCAAACTTTTAAGAAAATGTTAAAATAGTATATTATAAATATTGGACTAATATATTAAAAAGGTTGAATTACTATATTGAAATATTAAAATGCAAAAATTAAAATTATAATAACATAAGGATCTCATTTGGTTGTATTAATTCCAACAAATACCATGGTTAAAGTGGATCTTAAATCAGATGCATAATTTAAAAGAAAAGATCAATGTAAGTTTGTAACAGGTTTAGTTTGCATCCGTCTCCCATTAATGTCACCACGCGTGTCCGTTGAGTCCTCTTGCCAGCTATATCTCCCACGTGGTGTTGCATGTTGGCGTCATCTTGCTTCTCCGTATGCATCTTCTCTACCGTCCAAACATGAACGCACAAATCTCAAGCATCAGAAACCATTAAACTAAAGATTTTCGGAAACTATATAGGATTTCTAGAGCTATACTATTCGTTTCCTCATATATAAAACAATTAGCATGAGCACTACGCCCCAGCCCAGCCCAATATTACCTAACCTAAGTCCTAACTAGTCCTAGTCCAATTTGAGCCCATATCAAGCCCAACTTGGCATAAATACAAGCAGATTCGGAAATTCTGTTCTATATAGAAACTGTGCTAGCTGGACGGATCATATGGATACCATCACTTGGTAAATCCAATACAGTATATGTTTGTCACTAGCTGATATGATAACTCCAACCCTCAGTTTAGAAAAAAACATAATAATTTGCATCTACAAAGAATATCCATAGGAATTTTTGTCTGCTATGATGCATACATCACCCGTATCTTCACATAAAGTCATAAACAAGAGAGGAAAATATAAATATATATTTGACAAATTCTCAACATATACAGACCCAATTAAAATACTGCTGTCACTTTTCATCAATATTCGGAAAGAAAAACAACAGCAGACGAAGTGCCTAGAACAGACAGAGAAATTTATGAAATGAGAAACAAAATTACACAGAAGGCCTGCAAAAGTAGCTGGAATGAGGTTTAAGTGAGAATAAAGCAGCTAGATATTGAAGAATAAAGTGATAGTGATGTGCAAGGCCGGTGGGAGAAAACCAAAAGGTCAAACAAAAATACGCATAATTGCAGTACAGGAACTGAGCCTGTCTTGGCTACGAATGAACCAAACCTGCTTGCATGAACAAGAAAAGGAAAGCAAAGGCAAAAAAAGAAGAGCAAAATAAATTCAGAGAAAGCTAAGGATGCATATATGCACCTTTAATCTTTTTCCCTTGAGAGATATTCCTGGATCATCCAGCCTTATATTGTTCTAAAGATCTCATGGAGGAAGAAATGAACATTCCTCTTGTGATGTTGGGGGACATTCAGTTGATAGAAAGAAAAAGTCGGCTGTCTTGTATATAGTACCCTAAAGATCATTCTGTGTGCACTTTGCATGCTTAGCAGCACTTTATAATATTCACCACCAAAAGAAGTGATTAGGACCTTTCTCCCTCCCCACATGGAAAGGGGGAATCTAATTCCCATACAAGGTGATAATCTAATCCCCATTGATTCCATCATGTGACCTAAACTGAAGCTTTGTGCTGTTAAAGAAAGACTTGGCAATTTTAACTTTTCTTTCTAGGTAGGCAGGGGAATGTTTGTGCAGTGAAGGACAAGAGCACTCACTCATCCACTAGTGACTAGGCATAGGACTAGGCATGCACACCCCAGCCTTGTTTCATTCAGGCAGCAGGTAGAGAGATAAAAGTTGCAGGATCCAAAGCTTTGGGTTTAGTGGGCCTAGAACAGCAGTAATGCACACCCCAAGGTGATGCAGTAGGTGCTAACTCAAATCATGCAACTGGCCAATTATGAGAATCTTTGAGATGACATCTTGTACTCATGCAGCATATTTAAATTGAACTGAATTTCTTTTTAAGGACTATAGGCTTTGTCTTGATTATGATGTTATCATATAACTAATCTAGTCAGGGGCTCTGACCAAAACAAAAGGTGTCAAGCTAAATCTGTCCCCTAACCTGAGTTATGTTGGTTGCTAGCACCACTACTTTATGCTACATGCCATTTTGACCCTTGGGACTGCAAAATTGCAATCCTGCTGTTGTTGCACATTTCAAGGAAGAATAAGATGATTGGTTAGTGGCGTGGTCATTGTGGGGTTACCGTTAGGACAGGGTGGTATGGTCAACTCTTAGGCACAATGATACACTTCTGTGTGATACAGACAAACCCACTATGCTCTGCTACAGACTGATGGCTGAGAAACTACATGCCGGATGCTGCTAACACTGTTTCTTATATCACTATGATGGATGCTTGAAGCATTCTTTTACTACTGAGTACTGACTACTCTTTAGTAAATTGTTTTGTTATTGCACTAATAGCTGGTACGGTATGGAGGCACCCATGATCTACATATCTTCCTCAAACTATTGCGTGGCATTCTTCAGACCACCAAAGATTAGTTTATCTGTATGTATATGTTTGTTCTTTGTGCTGGTTGCCATGCATGTTTCCGCCCTGTTAACATGACAAGATATGGAATTGTATGGCGTATGGGCAATTAGAGACTTTGCCTCTGGCCTGTTTTGGGGGACTTATTCTATTAGGTTAGTAATATGGAAAAAATGTTTCGTTTCATAGAAAATTAGAAATCTCTATATAAATATCTAAACAAGATGCTTCATTTAATCGTAGCATGCATGATTTTTATTATAATTATTACCATCCTTTGACTTTCTATACTTTATGCTGATCTGTGATTTTGGCGGTGCTGCTGTGATATTTCCTAGAACAAATACAGTACTAATCTCTAGATTAAATTATATGTCAAGTTTTGTTATAAGGATAAAAACAAAAAAAAGGAACACCGTAGTTATGGCTTGTGATCATCAGGCAAACAATGAATAGGCTCCGACAATAGAATTGATAATACCCCTCTATCATACATGAGAAATAAATACTGAACACAAGGGTTTTGTGAAAACATGGTACCCATGAGAGAACATTAACTGAGTGCCTAACCTCATCTTATTTTTCCTTGAAGACCTGTCATCTGTCTCCTCGCTCTGCCAAAAGAAAATCAGCGAGAGGAGGGACAAGCAAAATATCATTCTTTTGGATCTCAAAAACAAAAATATCACACTCAAGGCAGGGCATCCTCTCTCTCTCTCTCCTCTAACAGAACACTGCCTCTGCCATCTCTCTCTGAAGTAAGCTTGGATTCCTGATAGTGCAAACAAAGCAAAGCAAAGCAAGCACCAGACACTACTATTTCTCTTCATTCTCTTCATCTCTTTCTTAAATCTCGTCCATAAGTGCTCCCTCTCATCTTTCCTAACCCTTGTTTTCTTTTATCGGCACATTGCAGCGGCTAGCATGCCCTAGCGAGCCCGCTAGTCACCTCATGCAATGGTGGAAGCTGCAAAGGCTGAGTCCTTGCCTCCCTGCTCCTTTGTCCAATCGATTAGCGCTTGACGCAACAAGGTTGGTTGGCTTTTGGTCTCTCTCTCTCTCTCTCTCTCTCTCTCCTGTCCCCCGAGGGAGCAGTTCGGTAGAGAAAAATCTCATGTGGCCTCCAAGACTCCCTCACACACAAACAAACAAACGCTTAAACAGAACATCTGCAGCAGCACGAGAGATATGATATGTCACCATAGTCCCTACCATCATTCAGAGAGCTCTCTCCTCCATGGTTCATGGCCTCTTCTAGTCCTTGTTTCTGTGTGTGTTTGGTTCAAGGGGAGGAGAGAGAAGTGTCTGTGTTCCAAGCCTAGGATTAGAGAGAGAGAGAGGGGGGGGGGGGGGGGCGTCGTCAAGGGCTGGTCCATAGCCCATACCTACATCCAGTGGGAGAGTGAAACAAAAGAATACACTAGCGTAGAAGCAGTAGTATATCAGTAAAAACTTGGAGCCAGCAGTAACAAGCATCTCAAAGTAACCCCGGTGTCTTTTGGTAAGAACAGCCTCACTGTTCATCATCCTTCCATCCATCCTTCTTCCACTATAGCCAGTGAGTACCTTCTCCTTCCTCTCCATTCCTTCCAAATTGTATGCGCTCTTGTTTTGCATTTGCATGGGGTCATGGGGAAGAGCCCAAGAAATTAAAGTAGTGTAGTAGAAGAAGAAGCTGGCAAGATAGATGTATAGGACATGGCAGCAGCAAGCACAGATAACAATATGCATTATTCTATGGCCTGATAATTTAGCAGCTTGTTATGCTTACCTCCTCCCTCTTGGGCTTTGCAAGTAGCAGTATCTTCTTGATAAGGTCCCAAGATCCCCCACCATGCACCTCACCTCAGTGCAGCCCCCTCCCTTTTTGTTCTCTCTCTCCCCCCCCCCCCCCCCCCCCCCCCCCCCCCCCCTTTAGTGCCTTCTGTGTTGAGAGTCCCAAGAAACACTGAGAATTTTGTTGCATCCATCCATCCTTGAGAGTGAGTGAGTGAGTGAGTGAGTGAGTGAGTGAGTGAGGGAGGGAGCTCTGGGCGCCATTGGCCTTTTCTTTCTTGCTTTGTTCTCTCATCATGGTTTCCATTGTGCCGCTGCAGAGAAGAACAGAAGCGTCAGCAGCAGCAGCGGCAGCGAGAAGCATCTTCTCTCTGGAGCGGCGCCACCGAGACGAAGAGGGATCAGGACTAGCAGCAGGCATGGATCTTTCTGGCACGCAGGGCGAGCTCGCGATCCCAATGCACGTCTCGCCCTACGCCGGCGGGAGCGCCGCCGGCGGCGGCCATGGCCATGCCCTGCAAATGCACCATGAGCAGCACGGCGGCAACAACAACAACGGCCAGTCCCCGGCGGCGCTGCCCCCGTCGCCGGCTGCGGCGGCGGCGGCGGAGGACATGGAGAGCTCGGCGAAGAAGCGCGGCATTGGCGGCGGCTGCGGCGGCGCGCCGGCGGTGAGGTACCGCGAGTGCCTGAAGAACCACGCGGCGGCCATCGGCGGCAACGCCACCGACGGGTGCGGCGAGTTCATGCCGAGCGGCGAGGAGGGCTCGCTGGAGGCGCTCAAGTGCTCCGCCTGCGGCTGCCACCGCAACTTCCACCGCAAGGAAGCCGACGACGGCGGCGGCGACGACGACGACGACGTCATGTACGCCGCCGTCGGCCACCGCGCCGCCCGCCGCCTCCTCGCCCACGCCCTGCCTCACCACGCCAAGAGCGCCGGCGGCGGGCTCCTGGTCTCCGCCGCCGACCCCTACGCCGCCGCCTACGCCGCCGCGCGCGCGCTTCCCCCGCCGGCGCTCCCGGCGCCTGGCCACCACCACCACCACCAGTACGTGATGCCGCTGAGCATGGTGCACACGCAGCACAACACCTCGGAGTCCGACGACATGGACGGCGGCGGCGGCCATGGCGGCGGCGTCGGCGGCGGGTCGTCGTCGTCAGCTTCCCGGAAGCGGTTCCGCACCAAGTTCACCCCGGAGCAGAAGGCGCGGATGCTGGAGTTCGCGGAGCGCGTGGGGTGGCGCCTCCAGAAGCTCGACGACGCCATGGTGCAGGCCTTCTGCCAGGAGATCGGCGTCAAGCGCCGCGTCCTCAAGGTCTGGATGCACAACAACAAGCACAACCTCGCCACCACCAAGCAGCGCCCGCCGGAGGCCTCGCCACCGGCGGACCAGGCCATGCCGTCGCCGCCGCCGCCGCAGATGCCTCTCCACCACCACATGCCCGCTGGCCTGATGCCACCGCCCCCGCCCCCGCCGCCGCAGACCGTCGGGCCGTCCTGCCACCGCGGCGGGCCCGGGTCCCCGCCGCCGTCGCTCAAGCTCGAGTGATCGACCGACTGACAAAAAAGAAGGAGGTGATCTGATGAGCACTATGCAGTTGTGTCCGTCCATGGTGATTCTTGATCCCGTCGTCATGGTAACCTAGCCAATTAGCAAAACCAACCGCACCATCGATCGCCATTTCACTGTTCCATTAATTCCATCGACCGAGCAGCTAGCAGACAGAGAGTGAGTGAATGAATGAACCGAAACAAAAGAGAACAGCATGTCAAGATTATTATCGTCTTTTTTTTTCGTTTCTTTTTCCGGTGCTTTGTCATAAGGTAGGGGAGCAAGCAAGCATGCGTCATACTGGTAGGGGGTGATTTCAAGTTTTCAACTGCACTGGACTTAATTTTTTCCCCCTCCCTGAAGAAAGGCTAAAAATCCTAGACTATTTCATTTCTTGTTTTTCTTGGCCGGTGCCTCTGACTTTATTTAGCCCTAGTAGTAGCATTGCAATTTGCAAATGCAATGCAATACTGAAGAATTATATCGAGCTGTCGTTAGGGCGCCCGCAATGGGCGGTTCCATAGGTTTTTCTCTCCTATGGAACCAGGTTCTTATCATTGTGAGGCCGATTCTATAAGGAACCCGCTCCCATGCATGAAACCAGATCCTATAGAATAAAGTGAGAGAGAGAAAGAGAGAGGGTGGAGACGTGGGACCTGTTTATAGATCCATCCCCTAATTCTATACATTGATGGTAATATATCAGTAGTCATCAAATCACTGTGGGACCTATCTATAGAACTAGAACCCTGGTGGTGTTTGGACATTGGAGATGCCTTACGAATAGCTTCTTTTTTATTGAGTTCTGTGCCGGGATTTTGGAACGGTGTGCGTGCATGATGGCAGAGGCCGGCCTGCATGTGCTGTGGCTCTCAGGGTCACTGTTTGGATTGCTGATGGCGGCATTGATTTGGATGTGCTGGGTAGGTTATGTTATGAATTTATCATCCATCCATGCTTAATTCATCGGCAGCTGCTGTCGGCGCTGCTGATGCTGTGACTGATCTCAGCTCACCAGGATCACTGCCACTCAGCCCTTCAGCAGGAGGCCAAAAAAACAAATAAAGAAGAAGGATGGATATGTGATGGATGAAGGTGTGTGTATGAGAAAATGACACCCGATTTTCTGTCTTTTTAGGGTAGCAGTTGAAACGTGTCCTGAGCCCGGACATGCTTATTGGGTTTGTGCATGGCCCTCTAGCGGAACCAACCGAACCAAACCAAACCAATCAATCACGTGTGGGTGTGCAGGGAGGCAGGGGAGCATGTGGCGACCCAATCCCGGCCAGCAATTCTTCCTTGGTTCTCCTTGTTCTTTCAGAGAGAGAAAACAGAGGACCAAGGCAATCAAAGGAGGAGTAGCACTCATGCACAATGCAAGCAGAGAGACAGCAACGCACAATGCTGTTTTCAGAGAGAGAGAAACAGCAACGCACAATGCTGTACAGACAGACGTATACGTGCAGGCAGGCAGAACACGTTGCTCCTGCAGTAGGAATTTCTCTTTCTGTACACAAAAATGCAGAGGAATGTCGTCCTTGGGCCTTTGTTGAGTTCCCAAATTCCACCCAAGAATTTTACTATGTAAAAAGAAGATTTTCATCATATCAAAATGTCGGTATATACATAGAGTAGTAAATGTAGATAAAATCAAAAATTAATTGTACAGTTTTGTTGTACTTTACGAAACGAACGTTTTAAGTCTAATTAATTAATGTTTGAACAATTATTCATAAATATAAACGAAATACTACATTGTCGTATTTATGACACATATCAAATTTTGACATTTCAAAGTTTGGAACTAAACAATGCCTTGGTTTCTTTTCCTTGCATTTGCAAATTCGACTAAAATTCAGAGGTGCTTCTTCATATTTTGTTTTTGCTCAAGCTACCACAGTGGATCAGATCAGCAAGGACCAAAGGAGATGGTGTGCACGGCCGTGTGCTCGGCTTTCTGGCTGCCTAGGTCTCCTAGGGCCTAGAGTAGCTACCCTAGACATGGCTTCCTCTGTACTTTGAGGAAGGACGAAAACGTCCGTGCATTATTGTCTGCACTCACGCCCGTGTCACGACGCGCCCGCCAGTGATCTTTTTAAAATTCTTTCATTTCATTCATTTTTTCTCATCAGCAACGGACATTATTTCCTGTGGCCGAGCCTCTGTTTTCGAATCTTTGTACATACGAAAATAAATACAAACCAAACCTGCCCGGAGCTTAAATCACCTGCCGTCCACGTCGTCCTGGGCGGCCAAAAATTCTGCACCACAGCGGCGATCCCGGCACGTACGGCGTGCTACGCAGGATCCCAATGTGTGTACACATGCGTCGCACGGAAACGGTGCACCAGAAAAACGTGCAACCTTATCAAAAAAAACATTGCCATAGGCAACGGCACGCTTGGGCTAATTAAATCTGTGCAGGCCTTGTTATTTGCTTGCTGCCCACTGCTGCTTGATGGCAAAAGGGGTAATTGGTTGGTTCATGCTTGCATGGTGCTCCTGTCATACATACACAGCTAAGATCTCCACTATCGCTGAAAATACGCACAGGCCGGATCACATCTCTGTCCACTATTTTTTTTATCTGAGTGAATGGAGACGAGCATGCGATCTCTTTAATCATGGCGGCTGCTGAAACACTGGCACAGGCGCATGTGGGATTCGGGGGTGTAGACTATGATGTGGGCAAAGATTGATGTTTCGGACGAGATCATCTGCACAAAAGTTGTTTAAACTTGGACTTCCACTGATGTTTAGAATATTAATTAGTTTCGAGAATATAGTCAATCCTGTTTGTAGATTGTTTTTTATTGAAAGTAATTCGGCACCCTCATAAAGCTACTACATTTTGTAAATATATTGTTTCTTTAAAAGGATGTAAATATATTGTAATATTAGAAAATAGTGGCAAATAAGAGCTTGCCTGTTTGTCTTTGCGAGCAAAGCAAATGCATGCGGGATTTCTCATCTAGCCTTGTTTAGTTTTCAAATTTGCACCCCAAATTTGGTCTTTTGGGATGCGTGCACCACTGTAGGTCTGTAGCATTTCGTTTGTATGTGTAAAAAATTATTCAAAAATTGATTAATTAGGCTCAAAATATTTATCTCGCGGAATACAATAAAACTGTGCAATTAGTTTTTGATGTGATGAGAATTTTTTTTATAATAGATTTTGAAGGTAATATTTAGGATCTAAACAAAACAAGGCCCTAGTACCCATCGTATCATGGTTTTGGTTTGATGGAGGGTGCAGCTGAGCTCCACGACGATGCTGCTACGGGGAGCAGATCGAGCAGGACAACCCAGCCGGCCAGCCCATGCGTGTCAGCTGCCTGCTGCGCCTGTCACGCTTGGCCTGATGGTGGTTGCCGCCAAGGCAAGCCATCAGATCACTCCCATGTTCTTGGCAGGAGAACACCCATCAGTCAGCAACACTACTGTAATTTTTTTTTTTGCCCCTCATGCGTCTTTTTTCTCTTTTGCTTTTTGTGATGGAACTAGACGCGAACGTACTGCAGGTGATGCCCATCCTACCAAATGCTTACTTGCAGGTGATGACTGTATTTTGCACGGACAGAATTATCGGCTCCTCAACCTCAACAAACATGCATGGTTAGGCTACAACTAGGCTGGTCGGCCTGTAAGAGATTTTAACTTTCAGGCTTTCAGCTAATCAATGAGAATGGAGTTAAAACACATCTTTTTGAATTAAGAGGGCAGCGCGGATTATACAGAGCTGGCAACGACTTTCCCTCTGCCTCCGCTGAGCATTGAAGTGGAGTAGTAGTGGTGGTACTTGAACCTCCAAGCAAGCTAGTAAATACGCAAAGTGCAATTGCTTCCAAGATTCCAAACAAATTCGAAGACACCCTTTTCAGTCTTATTTTGATCCGTTTATTTACCCATAGATATTTTTGTTGCATTATATCCTCTTTTAACGGACCACTTTTCAGTCTTATTGTACGTAATCTGTTTATTTAATTATCCATCAGTAAGATCCAATTATCTGGATGCAAGAACTGCACACGCAAAATGCAATTCAATTTGCACAGGTCCAAACGGGTAGTCGAACGGAAACACTCGTCCAGTCGACATTTACACAGCACAGCCTAGTATCCTACTATACGGTCTGATTCCCTCAACAATGCCTCTACTGTACTCCGTATATGGTAAATTGACAATGGTCCCACTCAACCATAATATGAATCCATATGGTTCTGACGGTACCTTACACAGGCTTATAAATATGCAAATGAAGTCTATATGTTACCTATATTCCCGCAACAAACGAATTTCGAAAGAAAAAAGGACTTTTTACTCTGCTTGTGTTTTCATAAATATTCAAAAACATGTACGCATGCGTACGATACAATGAGAGCTCTTTTACGGTGTGCCATACTAGCCTTAAAAGGACTAGTATGTAAAGATCGGAGGACTAGTATATAAAGATCGGACGAACCAGATTAATTGTATACTACTGTAACCGTTTTAGTTCTATGGGTAGTATGAACTCAGTAGTATAGGTAGTATAAGGGTACTATGTGAAAAAAAATAAAATGACAGATATGTAATTTTGACATATAAGTTTGGAATGTCAGATATGTAATTATTGTTGGGTTACGAGGAGGCTACGCTAGCACACACAAAAAACTCGTTCACCCAAAAATAGGAACAGCAGCAGTTATAGATCGTAGATTGTTACCACTAGACGCGCAGTTGCAGCGGAAGCCGTCTTGATGTAGACGAACGCGTCGAAGTGGCAGTGCAGTGCAGTTGCTTACGTCCGTCTGGTCCTGCACGTGCGGTTCGTCCTTGTGCTCCAAGCGCAGCACCTCCGAGGTATCCACACGTACGAGGATTGAAACGTCGCGCACCAGACTGCTAGGTCCGCGAGCACGATGGGGAGAAAAGCAACTATTGCTCGGAAGTCTTGTCTTTCTCAGGAGGGGTTTGGTCTCTATTTATTTGGATGAAATTCTCCACACCATATTTCATTAGCAATATGGGACTAATAAATAATGTACCACTTCCCCTGGTAATGGGCTTCACAACATTTGTGGCCCATTAAGACTAGTGGATCGAATCCAGTTGGCTCTTGGGCATATTCCCAACAGTCTCCCACTTGCACTAGAGACAATCTCATAAGCAAGTTTTCAGTGTTCCAAACCTCTTAAGTGTGTGACCCTATGGGTTCACGTACACAAAGACATGGTTCGAGTACTCCTACTCGTTCCAATAGTTGATAGCGGCCTCTAGCAAGACGTGTCAACTCCCATGAATACGTAAAGATCATATCAGACGAACCACCACAACATCACGTACAAGCTATTCCCTTTGCCTCACGATATTTGGTCTAACTCCAAGTAAGACCTCCCTTTCTCGAATCTGTGAGTCGGATCCTTGAAGAGGTTAACACTTAACCTAGCACGGCCATGCATTTCTTGATCCGATCACTCGAGGGGCCCAGAGATATCTCTCTCGTATAGAGAGGGGCAAATCCCATCTTGATTGACCATGCCTCACAGCATGCTTCCTGACAAACCCGAAAACCACCTTTATAACTACCCAGTTACGGAGCAGCGTTTGGTAGTCCCTAAGTAGGTCAATTCACATATTGAGTACATACGACAATCTCAGGTCTAAGGACAAAGCATACGCGTTGTGAAGAAGAGATAAACAAGTCTCAAACTGGGTCAGTCCAGCCCCATGTCATACATGTGCCAACATTATTAGTTTGGCATCTCCATGTCCATGACTTGTGAAACATAGTCATCAACTAATACATGTGCTAATCAAATTAGGGACAACTTTTTGAATAACCATACAAGTATAGAGTTTCACAAACAATTCACATAATTGCTAATCATATACAAGTTGCCTTTCATGGATATTCAATAAATAAACAATATGTCATAGATACAAAACATTGTCCACTCACACTAGAGCTAATCTAAATGATATCTACTAGAGCTAATCTAAATGATATCTAATACCCATAGCTCTCGTGTGTGATTCATGTTTAGGCTGTGGAAGAGCCTTTGTCAAAGGATCAGCAATATTCAAATCCGTATGTATTTTGCATATCTTTATCTCACCACGTTTAACAAACTCTAGAATGAGGTGAAACTTCCGCAGTACATGTTTGTTTTTCTGGTGATTCCTCGGCTCCTTAGCCTATGCAATTGCCCCATTGTTGTCACAGTAGAGTTCCAATGGGCTAGATGCATTGGGAAACACACCAAGCTCAATGAGAAACTTCCTCATCCAAACATCTTCCTTCGCCGCTTCCGAAGCTGCGATGTACTCTTGTTGACACCAAAAATTAGCACCAGGAAGAGGCTGACATGTGAGCCGGATTTGGTGGAAGGATACCATTCGGCTAAAGGGCTTTCTCTGAAGCATTCGGCAAAGATGCTCTGCGGTCGGGAACGCGTCGCCATTCGGCTGAAGGGTTTTCTCTGAAGCGTTCGGCAGAGATACTCTGCAGTCGGGAATGCGTTATCATTCGGCAGAGGCATTGTTCCGCAGGCGAAGAGCGGTAGTGTTCGGGAAGGCATGATGACGTGGATCAATATAAGGAAAAGGCCGGTTCGAACAAGGAACGCAATATGGGCACGAAGATTCGTCACTTATTTTTAGAAACAAGTATTGTAGTCGTGTCCGACTAGGAGTTGTATCAAGACCTGGGTATAAATATAAACCCATGGCAATTGTAAAAGAGAACACACAATCAATCATACAACAAACCGGCCCCGTGCCAACATCGAGTCCTTTAGTCGAGTCGTCGAGTTCTTCGAGAGGAGTCATCGATCCGTCGACCTCCGTAAGTATCGACAACCTTGTATCATGCTTAGTATCATGCGGTGGATTTAAGCTTTGATGCAAGTAGTCTTGTTACCATGCTTAGTATCATCCGGTGGATTTAAGTTATGGTCTCAAGAAGGTTCCTCTGTTAGGTCATGAGCCATGCGGTGGGCTAAGATCTAGTATGGACCAAGTTATCGGCTCTGTTGGATTTCGGCAAGATCTAACAGATTCATTAAGTTACCCCGTGTTGCTTCGTTTTTACTATGTGCTTAATTCGTGCAACGCGCCTTTGCCCAATCTAGATCGGCTAGAATCGGCTCTACTTCACGATGTGACGACTTATCCCCTCACAGCCGAGTCCGAAACCGATCTAGGTTGCCACGTGTCGCGGGTTCGAGCTTATCGGCATCGTGTAGATCTTGACAGAACCGGATATCATGCGGTAGATGCAGGTTTTTGGGTCGTCTTAGAGCTAATCATCCGGTGGATTAGAATTTGATTCGATCTGATAGATTTATCTTTACCGGTTAAGCTTGTTCCTTCGCCATGGACCCCGATTCGGCTAAATAGCCGCATTCGGTAGTGCTCTCACGAGTGAACGTGTGTTCATGGGTTTGCATTGGACAAAGAATGCTTTTAGCCTTTCACGATTAGATTGTATCATGCGGTGGATTGATCTAATCTGATTGGTGGTGTGGCCTCAAACGAGTTGTATCATGCGGTGGATTAACTTGTTCGTTGCCATGCTTGACGGGTGCTGCTTTCGGCCTATGCATTCTTGTTTCAATGTAAATTCGTGACTGTGTTGTGGGTTCGTAATTAAACATTGAATGCTTTTAGCTTTTCACGGTTAGATTGTATCATGCGGTGGATTGGTCTAATCTGACTAGTGGCGTGGTCACAAACAAGTCGTATCATGCGGTGGATTAACTTGTTTGTTATCATGCTTGACGGGTGCTGCTTTCGGCCTATGCATTCCTTGTTTACTGCGAATTTATGATCATGTTTCACCCTTTTATTTATCTATCATGCTCTGTTTCTCGTTAATCGGCTATGAGTATGTGTTACAATGTTCATTCGGTTGAAAGCCGATCTTTCGTCATGCTTACGTCACGCATTCGGCAGTGCGCTCCTTGTGTGCCTTGCCGATTGCCGAATGAGGCTTTAACTGCCGACAGATAGCTTGTCCGTAGCTATATGTCTCTCGAAATTGGCTTTAATGCCGCAAATATGGAACTGTCTGGTCTCGCCCGACACGTTCCAGGTTTTGATCTAAACTTTTTTGTCCCTTTGTTAGTTTTCAGGCAAACTGACTGGCACGCTTCCGGATTCAAAAGCCCGGACCACGTGTGAAGCCAGCTAATTCGGCTTGCTGTGTGCTTGGCGTGAGGTGCAGATTTTACGTCAACACACTTTTTGGCACGCCTAGTGGGACACACACAAGTTTTCAAGATGCCTGAGTTGAGCGACATCATGGGCGTTACTTTGGAAGAATTGTCTGAAGAGCATCAAAAGATGGTAAAGGCTGCTGCTGACCAATTCATTAACAAATGTTTACTGTCTTTCGCCAAGAACAGGAGTGGTGCACCGTTTCTCAAGTCCGATTTGCCAAGAGTTCTCCTTCCTGGGCAGTCTGATTTTACTGGAGAAGAAGAGAGGGAGAGATTCTCGGGCTTGTTATACAAAGCTTTGGGGGAAGCAATGACCAATCACAATGCTGCGTTCTTGAACAGCTTTCGGCATATAATGGTAAGCATTTTTGGGCAACATGTGGATAAACCCTTCGAGCAGATACACGGGCAATTGGGTGGCCCGACATACTTCAATGTTCAAGCACCAGTTCAGAAACCACATGGTAAAGGAAATGCTGATGAAACTGGAGGTTCTGGTACTAAAGATACAAATGGACAACCGATTCGGCAAGATCCTCAGCCTGCACTGCCGAAAACTCGCACATACGGTGATATGGCATTCGGCACCACAGGGAATCCGCCTGCTTCTGCTTACAAGATATCTCCCTTGAACAACAGACTGCAGAGGGATTTATATGGAAACGGATATTCAGAGTTTATGGATTACAATGCTATCGACGCTCTCCCGAACCCTGGGTATGTTGGTACTGCAGGCATGCTTGCTGGGAGACCAGGGAATCAAGATACCAGTATTGACCTCATGGTGCAAAAAATGACCGATGTATTGCAAAATCAATTCGGTCTGAAGCCTAAAAATCAGGGGTACATGTACTCGTCTCCTTTCCCGGAATGGTACCAAAGGGTATCATTGCCGAATAGAGTCAAGGTGCCTACAGAGTTTACTAAATTCTCAGGACAAGATGATACTAGCACTGTGGAACATATAGCTCGATATCTGATGCAGCTTGGAGAGGCTTCGGCAGATGAGGCTTTCAGAATCAGATACTTTCCTTTGTCACTGACGGGTCCAGCTTTTACATGGTTTGCTTCTTTGCCTGCTCAGTCGATTTGTACTTGGAAAGACCTGGAACAGAAATTCCATGCTCATTACTACATTGGCAGTACCGAGAAAAAGTTGGTTGATTTGACCAGCTTGAGACAGAGGAATAATGAAACACCTACGGAGTTCCTCAGGAGATTTAGGGAAACAAAGGGTATGTGCTTTTCTCTGAACATACCTGATGATCAACTGGCTGGTATGGCTGTAGCTGGCATGCTGCCTGCCATTCGGGAGAAGCTATTCGGGATGGAGTTTGATGATCTGGGCCAGTTGTCGCACAGATTGGCCTTGATGAGTAACCAGGCATATGGTTTCAAGAAAGATGCCAGATTTGCTAAAAATAATGATGTAGCTGACATCTATAACCAATTCCTTGAAAGAGCAGATCAAGAAGATGGGTATGAAGATAGCGAGGAGATAGCCGCAGCAGAGATAGTGTGGAGCAAAGAACCAGTTACAATGACTCAAAGATGGATCAAACAGGTGAAGGGAACGTATGATTTTGATGTGACTAAGGCGGACAAATTGTTTGAGTTCCTGGTGAAAGAAGGCCGAATCAAATTGCCAGAGGGGCATTCTATGCTTCGGCCCGATGGAGTGAAAGATAAGAGGTACTGTGGGTTTCATGATAAAAATTCTCATTCCATTAATGAATGCAGAGTCTTTAGGATGAGGATTCAGAGAGCTATCCAGGAAGGACATCTGAAATTCGACAACAAGATGAAACTGGACAGTAACCCTTTCCCTCAGAATATGATCGGGTTCTCGGTTAATATGGTGAATGCTGTTCAATCTGGAGAAAAAGGAAGATTGAAAGTTTTAACCTCAAAGAAGGCAAGACAGGATGGTTCAGTTGATCCCACTCGGCAGATCACAATTGAACAGATTCGCCAGAAAGATCTTCGGTTCCCGAATAGCCGATTTGAAGTGGGAGAATTCTTTAAACCTAGAGTTACTACACGTATTCTCCTCAACAAATGGCAGCGTCAGCAAGAAAAGGAGCGTTTTCAAAGGCGTGAATATGAGGAGGAGAAAAGAGGGCGCGAAGAAGAAAGGTTTGAGGAAGAACAAGAAGAGTATGCTCGAGAGCAGGAACGTGCGCATTGGGGGTGTGCATTCTTCAGACACTGTTGGAACGAAGGTTTGAAGCTTCCCACATGGAATAGTTGTCCTGAATGCAATAATAGGTATGATGAATATAGGCAGGGAACTGTCAATCGCCGATCTGTCCATGAAAGAATTGGCAGGGTGCATCCTAGTGATGATCGGCGTTTTAAATGATCAACCAAGAAAGAGACATGCTGATTACAAGTGGGTTGATTGTGAAGAAGAAGAAGATCATGCTTATGTTTGGCAAGAAGGACAATGGTGCCCACCTGGTTTGAGGAAGAGCCAGAAGAGAAGAGTACAGCGCCTGAGGAATCGGGAATTGAAGCAAGCAAAGGTCAAGGTGAAATCAATATGGCTCCCAAAAGACAGGCCTGACGAACATGGTCATTCGGCTCCTACATGTATGGTATGTTTTCTGCCGAACGAATTCATGGCTCCAGCTAACCAAATTGTACAGGAAGAGATATTGCCCGATATAGATGATGCCGAACGATTTGGGTTAATAGCACAATTGATGTTGAACAAACAAGCTGTTTTTGAGAAGCCAGCCCAGAATCGGCACATGAAGCCACTATACTTGAAGGGATATGTTAATGGCAAACCATTGACCAAGATGTTTGTCGATGGAGGAGCTGCTGTCAATGTAATGCCATATACCACATTCAGGAAGCTTGGTATGGGCCTTAGAGATTTGACACCAACGAGCATAATTCTAAATGATTTTGCTGGAAATCCTTCGGACACCAAGGGATGCGTTCACGTTGATCTGATGATTGGGTCCAAGACTCTGCTTACGACTTTCTTTGTCATTGAGGGCAAAGGGGCATATAGCTTGCTGCTTGGAAGAGATTGGATTCATGCAAATTGTTGTATTCCATCTACTATGCATCAACAGCTTATTCAGTGGATAGATGATGAGGTGGAGATTGTCCAAGCAGATGATTCAATAAGCGTGGCAAATATGGAACCAGCTTTCTGGGAATATCAAGGCATAGATTGTTTCTCAGGCAAAGACTGGGGAGAAGGTCCTGTGGCACCAGCCAGCAGTGATCAGCAGCCGATCGAAGCAGTCGGCTCTCATAGTAATTTTTGATGGAAAATCCAATTGATGGAACTGATGGAAAATTAGGACGTGGATTTGTGTCGGCCGATAAATTGGAAGAAGTGGACATTGGAGATGGTGACAAGCCAAGACCGACATTTATCAGTGCTAACTTGGATTCGGTTTTCAAAGAAAAGTTGGTGACATTGTTAAAAGAATACAAGGACTGCTTTGCTTGGGATTATTCGGAGATGCCCGGTCTAGACCGTTCTATTGTTGAGCATCGGTTGCCAATCAAACCTGGTTACAGGCCTTACAAGCAACCACCCCGAAAAATCTACAAGGAAGAAGTGTTGGCCGATGTGAAAAAGGAGATTGAAAGATTATTAGATGCAAATTTCATTCGGCCATGTAAATACGCAGATTGGATCTCTAATATCGTTCCTGTCTATGAGAAAAATGGAAAAATGAGGGTTTGCATAGATTTTAGAGATCTAAACAAGGCTACACCCATGGATGGATATCCAATGCCTATTGCTGATTCGTTAGTTGATGCTGCTGCTGGATACAAAGTGCTCAGTTTCATGGATGGTAATGCAGGATACAATCAGATTTTTATGGCATTGGAAGATATAGTAAAGACAGCTTTCAGGTGTCCTGGACACATAGGGTTGTTCGAGTGGGTTGTCATGACCTTTGGATTGAAAAATGCTGGTGCAACTTATCAAAGGGCTATGAATTATATTTTTCATGAGTTGATCGGCAAGATTGTGGAAATATATATTGATGATGTGGTGATCAAGTCATTGGATCATGAATCCCATTTGGCCGACATAAGGAAAACTCTAGAATGCACCAGGAAACATGGGCTTAAGATGAACCCGAACAAGTGTGCTTTTGGAGTTTCGGCTGGAGAGTTTCTGGGATTTTTGATACATGAAGGAGGAATAGGAGTTGGTAAGAAAAGCATGAAGGCAATTGATGAAATTGTTCCTCCAACTAATCTTAAAGAGTTACAATCGCTGCTTGGCAAGATAAATTTTGTGAGAAGATTCATATCAAACTCGTCACAAAAGGTGTTGCCCTTTTCCTCACTGTTGAAAATAAAAAAGGATCAAAAGTTTGTATGGGGTGACGAACAACAGAAGGCTTTTGATGAAATAAAGGAGTACATGAAAAAGCCACCAGTATTGGTGCCTCCACAATTGAACAAGCCTTTCAAGTTGTACGTGGCGGCCGATGCCCAAACTATTGGATCGGCCCTCATTCAAGAATTTGAAGGGAAGGAAAGAGTAGTTGCATACCTTAGCCGAAAGTTACTAGATCCAGAGACAAGGTATTCGGCTATAGAGAAGCTTTGCTTATGTGTTTATTATTCATGTACAAAATTTCGGCACTATTTGCTAAATGCCGAATGCGTTGTACATTCAAAATTTGATGTGATTAAGCACATGTTGTCAATACCCATTTTGAATGGAAGGATTGGCAAATGGATTTTGGCCTTATCTGAATTCGAATTAAGGTTTGAGTCGGCAAAGGCTGTCAAGGGGCAGATTATTGCTGACTTCATTACTGAACATCATGATACATCGATAAATTTGCTTAACATTATTCCTTGGGTACTATTCTTCGATGGATCTTCATGCAACAAAGGTGGTGGAGCAGGTATCTTATTAATTTCACCCAAAGGAGAAACATTTGAGTTTGCTGTTCCCATTCAATCTGCTGTTACTAACAATCAGGCTGAGTATGAGGCATTGCTCAAAGGGCTCCAATATTTGAAAGAAGCAAAGGCCATTGCAGTTGAAATTTTTGGAGATTCAGAATTGGTCATAAAACAATTGAATGGTGAATATGAGTGCAAAAGTGATACCTTGAGGAATTACTATGAAGAATGCAAAGAAATATTGAAGAGCTTTCGGTCAGTAATTCTACAACACATTCCTAGAGGGGATAATGGAGAGGCAAATAGATTGGCCCAAAGTGCATCAGGTTATAGAGAGCTTCAAGAAGTGTTTGCTAATGATGTATATGCTTTCGGGAATAATCTGGCAGAAGATGATTGGAGGAAAGAAATTGCCGATTATTTGGAGAATCCATCCCAGAAAGTTTCTAGAAGACTCAGATATAAAGCTATAAAGTTTGTTCTTCTTGATAAAGATTTATATTATAAATCCTTGGACGGAATATTGTTACGTTGCTTAAATCAAGAAGAAGCAAAGAGGTTGATGAGTGAAGTGCATGACGGATTATGTGGAGCACATCAGTCAGCTTACCGAATGAAGTGGGTTATTAGAAGAACTGGATATTACTGGCCGACAATGTTGGAAGATTGTTTTGAATATTATAAGGGATGTCAAGACTGTCAGAAATTTGGAAACATTCAGAGAGTTCCAGCGTCGGCTTTGAATCCCATTATCAAGCCATGGCCATTCAGAGGATGGGGAATAGATTTGATTGGCCAAATAAATCCTCCATCGAGTAAGGGGCATAAATTCGTACTTTTAGCAACTGATTATTTTACTAAGTGGGTTGAGGCAGTTCCGTTGAAAAAGGTGACATCAGAAAATATGGTTGAGTTTGTTAAGGAACATATCATTTACAGATTCGGGATTCCTCAGACAATCACCACTGATCAAGGGACTCAATTTACATCTTCAGAATTCAGAGATTTTGCTGAAAGTATGGGGATAAAATTACTGAATTCTTCTCCTTATTATGCTCAAGCTAATGGTCAAGCAGAAGCTTCTAACAAGATTATGATTAAAATCATACAGAAGAAAATTGATCAAAAGCCAAGAAGGTGGCATTCGGTACTCAATGAAGCGTTGTGGGCTTACCGAATGGCTCCTCATGGGGCTACAAAAACATCTCCTTATGAATTAGTGTATGGACATCATGCTATCTTGCCGTGGGAGATGCAATCAGATTCGAGGAGGGTTAAATTACAAAGGGATTTACGTTCTAAAGATTACAATGATCTGATGATGGATGAATTAGAAGATTTACATATGATTCGTCTCAGGGCCTTGGAGAATATTGAGAGGAACAAAATGCGAGTTGCTAAGTATTACAATAAGAAGGTGAAAGTTAAGCAATTTACAGAAGGTGATTTAGTTTGGAAAGCGATATTGCCGATTGGAACCAAATATGCAGCATTCGGCAAATGGTCTCCAAATTGGGAAGGTCCTTTCAGAGTGGTTAGGTGCGTGCCTGGAAATGCATATATTTTGAAGACATTATTGGGAGAAGAATTTGCTTCTGCTATAAATGGAAGATATTTGAAGAGGTATTATCCCAGTATTGAAATCGATCGATGATTGATATATCAAATTGCCGAACAGCCGATATTCGGGAAGAAATCGCCTTCAGAACAAATGTTGACAGAAAAGGAAAATGGCCAGTACTGAATGTATTGCCCTTAGCACAAAATATGTTACATCAAGAGTTCACGCAAAAGATAAGTTTTATTGCCGAAATTCCATAAATCCCTAGTACAAACTACTGAAAGAGCCTGTTCAAAACAGACTGGGGATGAATGGAATCGGCAATGGCAGCACCATGGCCATCAAGACGATCAATGGAGGCGTCAATATCATCGATGTCTTCTGGGTTGCTGTTGGCAAAACCAACCGGCATCCTGGAATAGTCAGTGCCGGTGTGCGTCGACATAGCAACGAGACCCGTAGCGACGCCCAGGCGAACGCCATGGGAAGCCACTTCGTCGACACGACCTGCCACCGCACCAAGGCGTGCCTCGGGTGTGTCCCCTTGGGCGTTCACCTTGTCCGCCAGCTCCTCCACCAGCGCCTTCAGTCGATCAAGTTCAGCATCACGCGGTGCAAAGTTACAAGGGGATAACAGATTAATATCATTTGGAGGACGAGAATTGAGGTTGAGCAGATTGCAGGACTCACCATCAATGACTTCAAGCAGCTGCTTGCGCTCGTGCTGCCATTCAAGGTCAGCAATCCCGGCTTGCTTGGAGATAACCTCCAACTCGCGGCGAGTATCGTCACGCTCCGCTTTAAATCGGCGGGCGTCGCTGTCCGTGTAGCGGGAATCATCCGATTCGAGAGATCGATTGGACGAACTCGAAGAGCTGGGCGCCGCGGGAGCAGCGGCTGGAGCCGCAACTGGCGCACCAGCGCCGGCAATCCATTGGATTACCCTGAAAGAACAAAGGGATTCGTCAAAGAGAAAGGAAATCTCGAGAATAACCGAGAGAGGTAGGCAGCCAATCACCTGCGGCGAGCGCCGGCGCGGCTTCCTTCGGCTTCATCAGCGGCCGGGCGCCTCCTGTTGTTATCAGCCATTGGAAGTTCCTCGGAGTTACTGTGAGTGGGGAAAAATATGACTTGGGCCGGCAAGAACTTGGAAGATGAAGAACTTGGTGAAAACTGTAGGCTGCCTGGGTGTTTATTTATAGAACCCGCAGAGGAGATCGTGGTTAGAGATCGTGGCGCGCGTCCCAAAATTTCGGAAGGTGGAAAGCCCCACGATCCGAGCAGTTTCGGTGTCGTTTGGGATTCATGCCGAATCGGGTTCAGTTCTACTGAATTGGATTCGGCTGTGTTGTGTTAGGTCGATTTTCGGGTCTAACGCTGTTACGACTAAGCTTTGCCGAATGTGTTGTTCACAATAAAACAAGGAAGAAAGCAAAAGATTGGTGAGACTACAAAGTCGGTAAGACATTCGGCTAATTAAATATTCGATACAACTACACACCCAAGTACTTGGAGATTACATCTTTAGCATCAGATATCATTCTATTAATGGTCTCCAAAAGATTTTTGCCTGCTTCTTGGGTTTTTACCAGAGCAGAGAGCTTCGCTTTGAGTTGTTTATCTTCAGTTAGAATTGCCGATGCTTCCTTTCGTATCCTCTCTGTCAGATCAGGGAGTTCGGCTAATTTCTTCTCGTCAGCTTCGATTTCGGTTGACAGAGTCCTCAATTCGGCTTCTAGTTCAGCTTTTCTGGCCTTCTTCAGATCAAGTGCTGGCTGCAGTCTAGCTGATAATTCTTTGTTACTCTGAGCTTGAATATACAGATCTTTCAAAGATTGCTTAGCTATGGCTCTTCTTTGTTCTAAAGCTGGTTGTAAAGATTGACTTTTCAGAACCTGTCTGACTGCAGCAAATTGTTGGTCCAATTGAGAGATTGGTTCCAAAGAAGCTTGAATATCAACAGGAAGGTTTTGTTCAATGGGCTCAAGCATATCTCTCAGAAGATCAGCATCCTTGACTTGATCTTAGATGTCTTTGTGCAGAAAGGAGAAGATTTCCTTTAGTTTTGCCTGGGTTTCTTCTGATAAAGTCTGACTAGAAGAAATTTCCTCTGCTTGTTCGGCAACAAGATCATCCAAGGGAAATGAGTAGCTGAGTGATGAAGTTATTTTCTCCTGGAAAAAGATATTGCCGAATTAATGATTATCCATTGAATAAAGAACTGGGGAGACTGGGTAATTATCTCTACCTCATTCCTGATCTCTTGGATGGAGAGAGAGGGCGGCTCAAGCTCAGGCAAAGATTCTTGTATGTCATGCTGAGGAGAGCTTGGAAGGTTCTTTGGTTGAGATGAGGCTTCTGGCTGAGGTACATCAGGTAGAGCTGAAGCTGGTTCTTGATGAAAAGGGGAGCTCTCCGAAATTGGATCCATTGAAGCTTGCTCTGTGACTGAAAGAAAGTTAGTGCTGATGAAAAGAGTTTTAAAGGACAAGATGGTGAGAAATTTTACTGATCACTGAAGCATCGGCAGGTCCTGTGCTAACGGCCAATTGCTGTGATTTGGCCTGAAATCATAAAGGAACAGAAATGAGCAGAATGAAATTAGCATTTTTACTCGAGGAGGGAGAAATTTGACCTGTGCAGTTATTTTGCTGCTTGTTCTTTTCTTCTTTATAGATGAAGGGGCAGTTAGAGAAGAAATTTTTCTCTTGGCAGCAGGTGGTGCAGCAAGAGTTGGATCCAGACTGGCAGGCCTAGACATTATTTGAGCCAAAGAAGGAGAGTGATGCCCCAGAATAGATATTGGGCCTGCAGTGTTATATGCAATTGCTCTGGCCAGAGGGGCAGGGACTATGTCCTGCAGGATAACAAAGTTAAAAGTCGATGAAAGAGGATGTTATTGAAAAAACAGATGATTTATAAGCATGTTTACCTCTGAATTCGGCTGATAGTCAGGCATCAGATCAAGGCAAAGAGGGTGAACTGGCACATTGAAGATATGATCATGGAGTTCTTGCCACCAAAGAATAAAAGAAGGATGAGCGAGTGCTGTCGGCACAAAAGGTTCGATCTGGTAGATGGCTGCACAACACTTGTAATCAAAAATTCTTCTTGTTTCTGTGGAGTCTTTGGTGATCTGCCTGGGCTTGAGGAATTCATGGAAGAATAATCTTGGGGGCACTTGGCCACATCCTAATTGCCTGGCTACTGTATTCGGCTGGTAATATTCATATGAACTTTGAACCAGCCTTCCTCCACAAAATTCGGCTGGTAAGATGCAAGGCCGAATAAAAGTATTAAAAATTGCTGTGGACTCTACATCTATGCATCCAGTTTCGAAGCTGAATTCACAAGGAAAAGTGAGACTGTCATTGTCCATGTATGGGAACCAGAGGGGATTGGCAAAGCCTTTGAAGAAAAGTTCAAACAGTTCTCCAATGCTCTTGTTGATAGCAATAGTGGAGGCTGCTTCCCCATAGGTTTGACAGCCTTTGGTGCTCTGGGCTTCTGCTTCCTGGTAATTGACCGAGGGGAAGTGTTGGCTGTTGAGGTCAATGGAGACAATTTGGTGCATGTACAATTGCAGCCACATCTGGACGAACCACCAGGGACCATTGACGCAGGAAATTTTCTTGTTGGTGTGCATCTGATAAATGGTTTGATGGAGCATGTGATAGACACTTCCCAAGAGATATTTCCCGAGAGGGATAAGTGTGCCTGCAGCCAAGTCTTCGGCCATTACTATGTGATTTAGAGTTGGCTCATTGGCTTTACCACAGAAAACAAATCTGCACAACCACATATTCAGAAAGGCCCTGTATTCAACGTCAGTCAGAGGACCATCATGCATGTAAGTCTGGATGTATTTCTTATAGCCAACTCCGGTCTTCACCCCTGTCTGTTTGGAAGAACCTTTGTACCTATATGGGTGTGTTATCCCTGTAATGTTCAGGCCGGTTATCATGTAGACATCGGCCAGGGTTGGAGTCATTGGTCCGTGACCAAAGAGAAAGGCATTCATGCCATTGGACCAGAAGTGACAAGCTGCAATCAGGAGATTTTCATTCTTGGGTGTTTCGGCTAGAGATAGCTCCAAACAATGAGAAATACGAAGACTGTCCCAATTCTGCGTCTGGGGGCTTTTATCTTCAAGAATCCTTTTGTACCAGTTTCTCCAGCCGGCGATTGGGGGGAGAGGCCAGTTCTTGAATGAATCTTGCCATTCGTGAGGTCTCGACAGTGAAGTTTTGAAAGGGATCCTCTGAGACTCGGCCGCAATAATTTCGGAGGGATCTGGATTCCCTGAGGGGCCGAGGAAGAAAGATGCGGATTGCTCCTCGGTAGGGGTTAAGATTTCAGCGGTCAGAGCCTATCGAGAACAGAAGAAAGGCGATTCGGGAATTCAAAATGCAGCTCAAAAAGAGTAATGCCGAATGTGATTGAAGAAAACGAAACTTACTTGAAGAATTTGATCCTGGTTCGCCATTTGAAGATTGGAGCTTGAAGGATTCGACGAACTAGGGTTTGAGTTTGGGGACGCACTCTAAGGATTTAGGAGCGGAAAACGGATATCGAGCGGGCTCAGCCTGGAAATGTTGGGGATTCCTGGTCAATTCCGAGATAAAAGTATCCTTTATCCCGAAATTGAAGGGGCATGTGTTGACACCAAAAATTAGCACCAGGAAGAGGCTGACATGTGAGCCGGATTTGGTGGAAGGATACCATTCGGCTAAAGGGCTTTCTCTGAAGCATTCGGCAAAGATGCTCTGCGGTCGGGAACGCGTCGCCATTCGGCTGAAGGGTTTTCTCTGAAGCGTTCGGCAGAGATACTCTGCAGTCGGGAATGCGTTATCATTCGGCAGAGGCATTGTTCCGCAGGCGAAGAGCGGTAGTGTTCGGGAAGGCATGATGACGTGGATCAATATAAGGAAAAGGCCGGTTCGAACAAGGAACGCAATATGGGCACGAAGATTCGTCACTTATTTTTAGAAACAAGTATTGTAGTCGTGTCCGACTAGGAGTTGTATCAAGACCTGGGTATAAATATAAACCCATGGCAATTGTAAAAGAGAACACACAATCAATCATACAACAAACCGGCCCCGTGCCAACATCGAGTCCTTTAGTCGAGTCGTCGAGTTCTTCGAGAGGAGTCATCGATCCGTCGACCTCCGTAAGTATCGACAACCTTGTATCATGCTTAGTATCATGCGGTGGATTTAAGCTTTGATGCAAGTAGTCTTGTTACCATGCTTAGTATCATCCGGTGGATTTAAGTTATGGTCTCAAGAAGGTTCCTCTGTTAGGTCATGAGCCATGCGGTGGGCTAAGATCTAGTATGGACCAAGTTATCGGCTCTGTTGGATTTCGGCAAGATCTAACAGATTCATTAAGTTACCCCGTGTTGCTTCGTTTTTACTATGTGCTTAATTCGTGCAACGCGCCTTTGCCCAATCTAGATCGGCTAGAATCGGCTCTACTTCACGATGTGACGACTTATCCCCTCACAGCCGAGTCCGAAACCGATCTAGGTTGCCACGTGTCGCGGGTTCGAGCTTATCGGCATCGTGTAGATCTTGACAGAACCGGATATCATGCGGTAGATGCAGGTTTTTGGGTCGTCTTAGAGCTAATCATCCGGTGGATTAGAATTCGATTCGATCTGATAGATTTATCTTTACCGGTTAAGCTTGTTCCTTCGCCATGGACCCCGATTCGGCTAAATAGCCGCATTCGGTAGTGCTCTCACGAGTGAACGTGTGTTCATGGGTTTGCATTGGACAAAGAATGCTTTTAGCCTTTCACGATTAGATTGTATCATGCGGTGGATTGATCTAATCTGATTGGTGGTGTGGCCTCAAACGAGTTGTATCATGCGGTGGATTAACTTGTTCGTTGCCATGCTTGACGGGTGCTGCTTTCGGCCTATGCATTCTTGTTTCAATGTAAATTCGTGACTGTGTTGTGGGTTCGTAATTAAACATTGAATGCTTTTAGCTTTTCACGGTTAGATTGTATCATGCGGTGGATTGGTCTAATCTGACTAGTGGCGTGGTCACAAACAAGTCGTATCATGCGGTGGATTAACTTGTTTGTTATCATGCTTGACGGGTGCTGCTTTCGGCCTATGCATTCCTTGTTTACTGCGAATTTATGATCATGTTTCACCCTTTTATTTATCTATCATGCTCTGTTTCTCGTTAATCGGCTATGAGTATGTGTTACAATGTTCATTCGGTTGAAAGCCGATCTTTCGTCATGCTTACGTCACGCATTCGGCAGTGCGCTCCTTGTGTGCCTTGCCGATTGCCGAATGAGGCTTTAACTGCCGACAGATAGCTTGTCCGTAGCTATATGTCTCTCGAAATTGGCTTTAATGCCGCAAATATGGAACTGTCTGGTCTCGCCCGACACGTTCCAGGTTTTGATCTAAACTTTTTTGTCCCTTTGTTAGTTTTTAGGCAAACTGACTGGCACGCTTCCGGATTCAAAAGCCCGGACCACGTGTGAAGCCAGCTAATTCGGCTTGCTGTGTGCTTGGCGTGAGGTGCAGATTTTACGTCAACAACTCTGCTTCCGTTGTAGAATCAGCCACAGTATCTTGCTTAGAACTTTTCCAGCTTACAGCACCACCGTTTATCGTGAACACGAATCCTGATTGCGACTTTGAATCATCTGGATCAGTTTGGAAACTAGCATCAGTGTAACCCTTTACAATGAGCTCTTCCTCACCTCCAAAGACTAGGAACACATCTTTAGTCCTTCTAAAGTACTTAAAAATGTTTTTCACCGCTGTCCAGTGACTTTCACCTGGATTAGACTGGTGTCTGCTCGTAACACTTAGAGCATATGAGACATCTGGACGAGTACTTATCATGGCGTAC
The DNA here is from genome assembly GCA_033239725.1 of Echinochloa phyllopogon. Taxonomy (NCBI): domain Eukaryota; kingdom Viridiplantae; phylum Streptophyta; class Magnoliopsida; order Poales; family Poaceae; genus Echinochloa; species Echinochloa phyllopogon. The sequence goes on from BTCW01000008.1 coordinate 10,140,894, forward strand.
ATGATGGATCCAATTGCTGAAGCATATGGGACCTTACTCATGCGCTCACGCTCATCAGTCGTCGTAGGACACTGAGTCTTGCTGAGGTGTACGCCATGTGACATAGGCAAGAACCCTTTCTTGGACTGTTCCATGCTGAACCGATTCAGCACCTTGTCAATATAAGTATCTTGACTTAATCCTATAAGCCTCCTTGATCTATCCCTATAGATCCTTATGCCCAGAATGTATGCAGCTTCCCCTAAGTCCTTCATAGAAAAACTATTTTTCAACGAAGTCTTAACGAATTTTAGCATAGGAATATCATTCCCAATCAACAATATGTCATCCACATACAAGATTAGAAATACAACAGAGCTCCCACTTTCTTTTTTGTAAACACAAGCCTCTTCTTCATTCTGCCGGAAGTCAAACCCTTTGACTACCTCATCAAAACGAAGGTTCCAACTCCGAGATGCTTGCTTTAATCCATAGATTGATTTCTGAAGCTTGCATATTTTTCCAGCATTAGTTGGATCGACAAAACCTTCGGGTTGTATCATGTATACATCCTCCTCTAGGTTCCCATTGAGGAAAGCTGTTTTGACATCCATCTGCCATATCTCATAATCGAAATACGCAGCTATTGCTAGAATGATCCGGATAGATTTAAGCATCGCTACTGGAGAGAATGTCTCGTCGTAGTCAACTCCTTGAACTTGTCGAAAACCTTTTGCAACAAGTCGTGCTTTGTAGACGTTAACATTTCCGTCTACATCTCTCTTTCTCTTAAAGATCCATTTGCACTCGATGGGTCTCACACCATCAGGCGGGTCAACTAAGTTCCAAACTTGATTTTGCCCCATGGAATCTATCTCGGATCTCATGGCACTTTGTCATTTCTCGGAATCTGGGTCCATCATAGCTTCCGCATAGGTCCTAGGCTCATCGTTGTCCATCAACAATATGTCGCGCTCTCCCGTAACTAGGAGATTCATTTTCTGTGTTGCGCGACGTGGCCTTTCCGACCTTCGTGGTTGTGGCAGTTCTTCTCTTACCATAGGTGCCTCAACTCGTTCTGCTACATTAGCATCACTCGTAAAGTCTTGCCTCATAGGCTCATCTCGAATTTCTTCAAGATACACCTTCTGTCTACTTTTCTCGCTTTTGAGAAACTCTTTCTCCAAGAAAACACCGTTCCTAGCGACAAACACTTTGCCCTCTGATCGGTTGTAGAAATAATATCCAATTGTTTCCTTTGGATATCCCACGATATGCACTTGTCCGATTTTGGTGTAAGCTTGTCCGACTGAAGTCGCTTGACATATACCTCACAACCCCAAATTTTTAGAAAAGACAAACTGGGAGTCTTGCCAGTCCATATCTCATATGGTGTCTTCTCCACGGACATAGATGGTACCCTATTTAGTGTGAAAGCTGCTGTTTCTAGAGCGTAACCCCAAAATGATAACGGTAGATCTGACTGGCTCATCATTGATCGCACCATGTCTAACAAGGTTCGATTACGTCGCTCGGACACACCGTTCCTCTGAGGTGTTCCAGGTGGCGTTAGCTGTGGAACAATTCCGCAACTCTTTAGATGAGTGCTAAACTCGTGGCTCAAATACTCGCCTCCACGATCTGATCGCAAGGCTTTAATTTTCTTACCACGCTGATTTTCAACTTCATTCTGAAACTCTTTGAACTTTTCAAAAGTCTCTGACTTGTGCTTCATTAAGTATACATAGCCATATCTACTAAAATCATCAGTGAAAGTTATGAAGTACTGAAATCCACCTCGAGCTGTCGTGCTCATTGGTCCACATACATCAGTATGTATGAGTTCCAACAAGTCTTGCGCCCTCTCAGGAAAACCTGTGAAAGGTGCCTTGGTCATCTTGCCCAGCAAACAAGCTTCGCACGTCTCGTATGATTCAAAATCAAACGAAGTTAAAAGTCCATCAGAATGGAGCTTCTTCATGCGCTTCTCACTTATATGACCCAAACGACAATGCCACATATAGGTAGGATTCAAATCATTTAGCCGAGGCCTTTTAGCAATTATATTACATATAGGTGAATCATCAAGATTTAAAATGAACAACCCATTCACAATGGATGCAAGAGCCACAAACATGCCATTCTTTGAGATCACACAACCATTGTCTTTACTCGCGAATGTATAACCATCCTTCATCAAACATGAGGGAGATACAATGTTTCGACTCAAACTAGGAACAAAATAACAATTATTCAATTCCATGATAAATCCTGACGGAAGGTCGAGTTGCATCGTCCCGACGGTCAAAGCAGCAACTCTTGCATTATTGCCCACGCGGAAATCAACTTCGCCTCTTCCCACGCTTCTACTTCTTACTAATCCCTGCATCGAATTGCAAATATGAGCAACCGATCCGGTATCAAATACCTAGGAATTAATAGAAGATTCAGCGAGAAAAATGTCTGTAATATTAATGTCAAGTGTACCTGATGCGGAAGTACTCTTACTACCGCCTTTCTTCAGAGAAGCCAGGTACTTCTTGCAATTCCTCTTCCAGTGACCAAGTTCCTTACAATAAAAGCACTCCTCTTTTTCTGCAGCTGGTCCTGACTCAGTCTGGGGCGTTGGGCTTGTCTGAGAGATCATATCTTTAGCCTTGCCCTTCTTCTTCCAAGATTTGCCCTTCTTCTTCCAAGATTTGCCCTTCTTCTTAAAGTTAGGCCTGTTTTGGATGGCCATCACATGGCTGCTGCTAGCGCTTTTCTTAATGTCAGCCTCTGCTGTCTTGAGCATGCCACACGACTCATTCAATCCCTTCTCCGCCCCATGCATATGGTAGTTCGAAATGAAGTTCCCAAAGCTAGGCGGAAGTGATGCTAAAATAAAATCGGTGGCTAACTCTGGGCCAAGTGGGAAGCCTAGCTTCTCCAACCTCTGGGAGTAACCAACCATCTTGATCACATGCGGCCCTACAGCTGCGCCTTCTGCTAGCTTTGTTTCCACAAAGGCCTTTGAGACATTGAACCTTTCAGTCCTGGCCTGAGTTTGGAACATATCCTTGAGCGCCTCGATCATATCATGCGCCTCATGGTTTGTCTCAAACTGCATCTGCAGCTCGGGTTTCATGCAAGCAAGCATAAGGCAACTCACTTCAAGATTACCATCACATGCCTTCTTGTAAGCAAGTTTCTCAGCAACAGTTGCGTTATCACCAGGCTCATCTGGTAATGGGGTGTCTAGAATATCTTCCTTTTTCTCAGCCCTGAGAACAATTCTAAGGTTTCGGATCCAATCCGCATAATTTGTTCCATTCAACTTATCCTTCTCAAGGATCGAACGCAAAGAAAACGGTGTGCTAGGTGCCATTGATCTACAACAGAAAATAATATAAAATACTAAGACAACATATCTATGACTGAGTAAAATACATTAAACAATTTAACGGAATTTACTCCCACTAAAATCAATATCCCTCCATTGATACTTAGTGATTCAGGATCCATAGCTAATAAGTCGACTAGTGAGCTTTAGCATCACCGCTAGAAGACATGATAGATCGGTAAGCAACTTTTGCTAATCATATCATATATGACTCATGTTGTTGGTTGACATCTCTATGTCTCGGCGTCCAACCTTTATGTCCCAAGGTCCTTAACCGTTAAGATGACCTTGTCTAAGTTAACCAACCCTTTATGCGAGTAAGTATCCGATACAAACCCATCTAGTCAAGGAAAACTAGTGTCACCCTAATTTCATAGACCCACCACTAATTGTATAAGATATATGATGGTGCAAGATTTAGTTGGGAGGACATTCAAAACTTAAACATTTCTGAGGGATCGTTTTCAAAATTTTAATTTCGCCGGACTGTCCGACGTTCCCTGCGGACCGTCCGCCGTTTCCTTGAGGACTGTCCGACCTGCTCTGGCGGACCGTCCGACCCTCTGGAACGCAAGATAACGTCTCTGTAAGATTCTTGACCGAATTTACGGACCGTCCGCCGTTCTCTCGCGGACCGTCCGCCGTTCTTTCGCGGACCGTCCGCCGTTCTCGCTCCCAGCAATTTACCTAAATTCGATCCGACCAATCACATTGATCTCTATCTCACCATGCCTGGGTTTACGTGTATCACTTAACTCTGATGGCGGAATTCCGACCGGTAGGAGTAATTCGTTACACTACCATCGTAGTGGATCCAATCAACACCGTCGTGTATCGACATGTGAAGCGGTCATTGATCTAAGTTCGATTCGACCAATCCAATTGATCTATATCTCACCATGCCTGGGTTTACGTGTATCACTTAACTCCGATGGCGGAATTCCGACCGGTAGGAGTAATTCGTTACACTACCATCATAGAGAAGATAACGAACCGATCAGAGACTAATCTACATCCAAGCATATCTCCATATGCATACATCCAAATCTATAACGAAACAGCTACGGCTCTGATACCACTGTTGGGTTACGAGGAGGCTACGCTAGCACACACAAAAAACTCGTTCACCCAAAAATAGGAACAACAGCAATTATAGATCACAGATTGTTACCACTAGACACGCAGTTGCAGCGGAAGCCGTCTTGATGTAGACGAACGCGTCGAAGTGGCAGTGCAGTGCAGTTGCTTACGTCCGTCTGGTCCTGCACGTGCGGTTCGTCCTTGTGCTCCAAGCGCAGCACCTCCGAGGTATCCACACGTACGAGGATTGAAACGTCGCGCACCAGACTGCTAGGTCCGCGAGCACGATGGGGGAGAAAAGCAACTATTGCTCGGAAGTCTTGTCTTTCTCAGGAGGGGTTTGGTCTCTATTTATTTGGATGAAATTCTCCACACCATATTCCATTAGCAATATGGGACTAATAAATAATGTACCCCTTCCCCTGGTAATGGGTTTCACAACATTTGTGGCCCATTAAGACTAGTGGATCGAATCCAGTTGGCTCTTGGGCATATTCCCAACAATTATGGCATATCTTTTTTGGATCCGGCAGTTCGGACGGGCGAGACATGGGTGCGCACACGGGCGAGACAGCACGGGTCCGGCCGCCTGGAAATTTTTTTTAGGGGTTTTTTTATGTTACCATAATACCCCTGTCAGTATCAGTATCTAGTTTATACTACCATACTAGCAGGTACTAGTATGGCGCACCGTAAAGAAGCTCAATGATGAATATTTACTACGGAGTATTCTCATGACAGTAACAAGAAGCTATATCTTTATTCAATGCAACGAGTATATATGTACGCGTACATACGTACGACCACGTACAGCTCTAAACTCACGAGCCTCAAAGAAAATGCAACTGCTATACACTCTATCCGTCTATCGTAAATGCAAGTAATGTTTATTCTAGTCTATTCTGGACTTACAGTCGAATTCTGGTTGCTGCAGGCTGCTAGCCTGCAACTGGCCATTTTGGCAGTTGACATTGTACGTGAGACAGGTTATAAAGCATCGATGATAAATTATGCTTCGGTACCGTAGAAAAAAAAACGAAAGAGGGTGCATATATATATATATATATATATATATATATATACACGCGTACTTTTCGTTTGGTTTATCAGCCACCAGTCAGCAGTGTTTTTCTCTCAGCAAAAACCAGCCCCAACCACCAGCCACCAACCAGCAGTATTTTTCTCTCAGCAAAAATCAGCATCAGTCACCAACCACTGACCAGCCGAACAGGTAGACAGTGTGAATATAGTGTTTGTCTGCAAACTAAGTAAAGAGCTGTGTAGGAAAAAAAAAGATAAAAGCTAGCAGTACATACTAATCAAAGGAAGTACTCCGTAATAAAGCACTCTGATTTGCAAATAACACTCGTCCTACCTGTCCTCTCCAAGGAGGCACTTATATGGTAACGGCCCCCATGCACTATATATGGTTCTGGCGGTACCTTACATGTTGATAAATGATAGCTACAGTCATATAGTACAGTTTTTACTTGTACAGTATATGCAATGTATCCTCGTTTCATCATCCAAAAACAGACGACTTCGATTCAAAATCTTATTGCAAGGAGGGTATTCGATGAACATAGGTACAATAGCACTTGAACGTACAGTTACTTGTGTCCGCGATTTATCCTCGTCTTGTGATCCAAGAACCGAGAATTTGAAAAAAAAACTCAACCTGTGGAGGGTAAGACCACCCTACGACATTGTATTAATAAAAAACACCTTCTCATACAGGTCGAGAAAATCTCTGAACTCCTACCCCATTCATACGCAGCGGCACCGCAATCTATGTGAGATTAGACCGGCCTTCGACCTATGTTTTGGCTGGGACAGGCGAGGGAATTTTTTTCAATGAAGTCGCTCCCTCCCAGAATCGAACTCCCGACCTCCCCGTAGGGGTCCAACGCAACCTGGTCACTGCTGCCGTTCGCAGAACCGAGAATTTGAAAATATCTTATTGCAAGGGTAGTCGATGAAGGTACCATATAAAGCTAGGAACTGTCAGCACATAGATAGATAGTACGTACCCATCTTTAAAGGAAGATCATATCTTTTGCATCTACTATATGATGTACTCGTATTTGTTGTATCGCGGATACACTGTGGTGGGCCTTGGCCCCGGTGCCTAGGAGGACGCAAGTACGCGGTAGGAAATGATCAAATGAAATGAAGAGAAAACAGGCTCACACAGTCACACGTTTGGAGAGCCAATGGAGTAGCACTACTGACAAATCGCGATGTACTTACTCTAGCGAGCGAAAGAGGCAGAGGAATTGAATCGCATTTATAACAAGGGGTTGGAATTGCATGTAGGCAGATACTACCGGTAGGCGGAGGAGAGAGAATGAATGTTGTGTTTAGTCCCGAAAAAGAAATGATCCAATTCCCAATCACATCACCAAACTTTTAAAAATTCTCTCTCCAAACTTCACTATTCACCTATCACATCAAATCTCTCTCATCGTGCGTGGAATATTAAATATAGGTAAATAAAAAAACTAATTACATGGCTTCGATGTACACGACGAGATGAATTTTTTGAGCCTAGTTAGTGTCCGATGTGACATTTTCACCAAACTTTCTCTTCCTCTTTTTGGAACTAAACACACTGTAGCATCGGATACTATAGCGCACTGTAGCACTTTTCGTTTGTTTGTGGTAATCGTTGTCCTATCATGACCTAACTAGGCTCAAAAGATTTTTCTCGTCGTGTACATCAAAACCATGTATTTAGTTTTTTATTTACCCCACGTTTAGTATTCTATGCATGAGGAGAGAGATTTGATGTGATTTGATATGATAGGTGAATAGTGAAGTTTGAAGAGAAAATTTTTGGGTTTTAAGGGAACTAAACAAGACCGAAGTGCACTCAAGGGCTAGATCAGAGCCCGGCCGGCCTCGATTTACAACAGTCCCCGTGATGTCAAACAGTATTACATGAACTGTCCTATAGTAGAGAAACCTAATTAATAACTCGTATGGGCGTGTGTCAGCGGCAGACGAGCAAAGCATTAAGTTATCTGCACTCGACTCGTCGTACTCTATTTTCATCCCTTTCGATTTTAGCGCATCAGCGCATCACGTTTGACCATTCGTCTTATTCAAAAAGTTTATGAAAATATAAAAACAATTATGATATACTTAAAATATATACGATGATAAAACATGTCATAATAAAATAAATAATATTTTTAAATGCTTTTGAATAAGACGAACGGTAAAACGTGACCAGAAAAAGTCAACAAATGCTTATATTGTGGGACAGAGGGAGTATTATGTTCTGGTCATCGAGATTCTATCCTCTATAACAATTTCTCTGTCACCTATTATATTCTATTCTCATTCTCTATACCAACTAGTAGCTAGTGGGACCCACATGTCATATTTTTTTCTTTTTTCCTCTCTCCATTCCCGGTCACTCACTCTCCTCTCTCCAGCTCCCTCCCCCGCCCCTCGTCGGCTCCCTCGACTCCCTTCGCCACCCTCTCCCCGACAAGGGGACGCGCGTGCTTCCCTCGAGCCCCGAGCGCCGGCTCGCCTACCCGTACCGGCACCCAGCATTAGTGGCGGCGACCCCCTCGGTCGCAGCGGCAGCCACCAATGCCATGGAGAGGCTCCTCTTCGCCATCCTCGGTGGCCTCCTCAGTCGCGGAGACTTCTCCTCCGGCACGGCTTCATGGATGGAAACCTCTAGGAGCGCGTCGGCATCGGTGTCGGTGTCACCTTCTTGCTCCTCCTCGTCCTCCTCTCCCTGTTGTGCCTCCTCAACTCCCGACACGCCGCCGCTCCACCCTAGCCACCTCCGTTCCCCACCTTCTTGTCGTCGCACCCCACCAAGCTCCCAAGGACATCCAAGAGGTACCCTTCAGCAGTAGTCGCGCAGGTGCTCTAGGCGTCGCCGCCGGACTCTATTAAGAGACCAGGAAGGAACACCGCATCACGTTCCTGCCCCGCCCATGCTTCCTCCGCGCGGATCTTGGCCGGGGCCGACGGCGGGTGGCCGAGCAGTGGTGCGCCGAGGAAGCAATGCAGCGGTCGCGAGGAGGTCGTGACGACGAGGAGGAGGTGGCCTGGCCGCGGTGAGGACAGTGGCGGCTCTCCTCGCGGTCGACGAGGACGGTGGCCGGCTTGGGTTCCTCGAGACAGTGACCAACAAGGACCAGCGGTGGTCATGCGGGTCCACGACGCCAACCTTGGGGATAAGGCGAGGCGGCGCCACGGCTGTGGAAGAAGAGTCGGGCGACGGCGAGGGAAACAGGGGCACGGGCTGAGCGGTTAGGGTAGACGGTGCGAAGAGGAAGCGTATCCTCGGAGCGCGCTGAATATAGTGAAATGAGAGCCTTCTTCTATTTTATCGGAAGCCTTACCGTAGATCCGTGCACGAGTTTTTACAATAAATGGATACTGGGGGAGAGATAGAGGAAAGGTTAACGGATCCAGTGCAGACAGCCTAAGACCCCAACATAGTACTGTGCAGCAGAACTCTTAACAAAAAAGTACCAGTCATGTACTCACGACATGCTCAGCTCCTACCAAAATATGGACATGAAAGACAGTGTAATACTAACAACATTTGCTCCGGCCACAATACTTAGAAAAATTGGAACAAAGACGGAAACACGTCTTCTCCCCCACTTCATCTCCCTCAAGAGGCGACTCGAGGGCGACCGCCCAACCGTTGACCCCCGCCCCTCTACAGGCCAACGCGACCGCCGCCGCTGCTGCTGCTGCTTCCTGCCGGCGGTGACCAGCAGGGCGGCGGCCAGCGGGAGGTGCTAAGCGGCAACCCCCTACGGGCTCCCTCCCTACCCCTTCCATTCCTTCATGTAGCTCCAATCCTCTTCTTCAAGATCCTATCGATCTCTTGTTTTTGTGTCCAGGTGCCTGGTGGCCGGATCGATGCCCGTAGTGGTTGGATCTGTTGGCTGCTCCTCCAAAAATGCAAGCAGAATCGGCCCTATCAGCTGCTCAGATCGCGAGGCGATGGTGCATCTGCCTGGCTCACCGTTACAGGAGCAGCATGCTGATGGCCCGACGAGGCGCTGCCTCGGCGGCATGGCGGCCTCGGTGAGCAGCCGGCTCCGCGAGCGGATCTTGCGGCTCCTCTTTAGGGGGCAACCTGCGCTACAAGAAATATGTTGATTTACGACGATTTTTCCATGACATTTTAAAAAAACGTCACAGTGGCGCACCATCTGTGACGATTATCTAGTTTTCGTCATAGATTCACAGTAGTGGGTATTAGGCCCAAAACATAGTGACGTTTTATTGTTTTCGTCACAATCCGGCTCATTATACAATGACGTTGTAGCAAATCGCCCCGACCAATTAATTAAAAATCACCATAATCCTCGTGGCCTTAACTATCAAGTATGCCACAAAAATTCTATACATAGGACAAAAAAATGTAGATAGCCAAGAATTGGACTTGCAACCTCCAAAATAACACCCATGTGCTATTACCATCATGGTACTCACCATTTTATTGTTCTTTTCTAGTATTCAAGATATTTATACAAATTGTCTTTTTGTTGGTGTCGTGGTCATCAGCCACAAGGGCCCAACAAAATCCATATGTTATAATTCTTTTTCCTTCAAACCATTTTTTAAGACGTATATATGAAATATTCTGCCAGCACACCTAGCAAATATTTTTATGTGGATAGCTGTATACAAAATAAAATTCGTGTGTTATAATTCTTTTTCATTCAAACCATTTGTAACACGTATATATGAAATATTGTACAGCAAACCCAGCAAAATTTTTTGATGATGATAGCAGTAAAAAAATAAAAATTGAGGGAAAAAATAAAATAATAGTAAAGATCTAGAATTGAAACTAGAACCTCTCATCACAATAAAACTGTTGCCTTACCACCAAGTTACCTCTCCTTTTGTGAAAGACTATGGCATTCCTTGTTTTTATACCTTTTTTTCTACTGTTTTATTCAGTCAAGACTATGGCATTCCTTGTTTTTATACCTTTTTTTTCAGTCAAACGGCAAAAAATAGTGTTGGCTAGGTGAATCGAACCCAAGACCTCACTGAGCAGCAAAGCGAGACTAACCACTGCACCACTTCAATGTTTGTGATAGGTTGTGGCATATTTCTTTATTATAACAATCTTAAATTTCGTAATTGGTATTTTCCCTCATATGAACTTAAGTTTTACATTCAGGTCCTCGATTATTCGTATTCAGGCCCCTTCAAGTTTTAAAGGTTTTGCAATGTGGTCCTCGCCGGCAAGCGCCTCGGGCGACGTGAAATTCCGGTGATGTGAGCCCTGGCCGGTGACTTGGCCTACCTAGGGAGCACCAGGAACTTACGACGAGTCGATTGAGGTGCTTGGAGTGGTAAGGGATGGCTCGACGGCGGCCGCCGACGGTGGAGCGGATCGGGCGGTCGCCGGTGAGCGAGCTCCGGCGATGGTGACGGCTGGGGGAGGTCGGGAAGGGGTCGGTGAGCTTCCTGAGTAGATGAGGAGTGCGTCTGTGTGCTCGGTTGGGTCGGAGAGGGCGTGTGCGCGGCTGCCCACGTGTCAATGGCGGCCGGCGGCGATGGGCGAGCGGGGGCGGAGCTAGTGGGGGCTTCGGGGAGTTGCTTTGAGGGGTCGGAGAGCAACACGGGGGCACAAAGAGTCCGTAGTTGAGCTCGGTTCGGGCTGGGGCAGCGCGGAGTGGCTCGCCCACGACGAGGTCGGCGGTGGTGGCGGAAATGGCGCGGGGCGAGCTAGGGCAGCGTTGGGAGCACTGAGGAGGTTCAGCGTGGGAAGGGACGAGGCACTGCGCGCTGGTTGGCTGGCGCCTTGGGCCACCAGGCATCGCCGACCACGTCGGCGCGGCTGGCCGACGGGAGTACATCGATGGGAGACGCCGGGAGAAGAAGAAGAACATGGGAGGAGTTTGACCCATGGTCAAACCACGTTTGACCCATGGTCAAACCACGTTTGACCCATGGTCAAACCACGTTTGACTAACTTTAACTCAAAAATTTTCTGAACAACTCGAAATTTGGTCAATACAAAAGTTTCTTAGATTCAAAAGTTCTACAACCTTCATATTGGATGATTTTTTATTTGAGCACTAGTTTAGACAGAACAAGAGGGATTCTAAAGTCATTTATTCAAACTTTTATTTCAAAATTCAAATAGGAATTTCTTAAGTTTTGGGCTCCTAGTTTTGAATTGTAATAACTATTTTGTGGGCCAGGACCATGATCATGATCACTTCCTCAAATCAATATTTGAAATTTGGTTTGGTAAATTTTTGTAGACATGAACATGAGTTTGACTTTGTCATAGCATGCGTTTAGTCTTTGATTGTGCCCCTAAAGGTTTCTTGTTTAGTCCCTAAACATTGGTTTGTCACAATAAGGTTCTATCCAAGTTTTGAGTTCCATATGAGTTCGAAAATGTAATGTGCTACTTAAATCTTAAAGTTAGACTAGAGTTATACGAAACTATGTGAGAGATGTATCCAATTTTGAACAATGTATGGTCTTACTTCACTAAAATTATGTAAATTTTTTATGACAAACTTATGGACCAAAAGTATGTTGTCATATCAATTTATAGATTTTTTTTGAGCAAATTTGGATATTATTGTAATTATTATGTGGTAATTCAAAGAAAAAATATTGAATTGTTTCTAGGAGATATTTAATTTTTTTCATCTATATGTATGAAATAGACTAGAATGGAGCATATAAGTCTAAATATGATTTTTGTGCAATTATATGTATATTATTAGATGCACATGTAGTTCAATTTGAAATTAATTTCAATAACCACGTAGAAATTCATTTATTACATAGAAAATAGTAAATCACTTCTAAAATTTTTTAAACTTCTTGAATACAATTCATACGTATTCTATTATATATAAAAAATGAGTAGGTGTATATAAGATAATTATTTTTATGTGCTACTTAAAAAAGGTGCAATAAAATGAAAAAAGAAAAAGAAAAACATTATTCTGAGTAAAAAATACACTAAGGCCATTTGGCCCAAATGGCCCAACTGATTCTGACCATCCATCGCCGATCCAACGACTATTATCGCGCCCCTGTGGTATAAAAGAACGTGAAACCCTAACCCCCCTCACTCCCTTCACCCGCCCACTCTCCCTTCAGCCCTCGTCCACGCGACTCGCACTCGCCTCCGCCGCCTGCTCTTTCCTCACCTCCCCCGCCCCCCTCCACGCCCTCTCGCGCGGCCGCCGCTCCTTCGCCTCGCCGCCGTAGGGCCAAGCAGCTCGGCCTCAGCTACCCTAGAATGCTCTGCCGCCCCCCTCCCGCAGTGTCCCTCTCCTCAGATCCACTCCTCAGGTCCACCCCGGGCGGAGGTGCGGAGGCGGCGGCTGCTCCCCCGGGCAGAGCCACATCGGCGACGCGGTGGTGGCTTCTCACCCCGTGCGGACCCGCCACGGCTGCTCCCCTGGGCGGAGGCGGGCGGCGGCTGCTGCTCCCCCCGGGCGGAGCCGCATCGGCGGCACGACTGCTAGCCCAGTCTCTCGTCTTCTTCGTGCCTCCTCTCTCCGGTGAGCCACCACTGTCAGCTAGCGTAGCAACTAGTTAGTATAGTAGTATAGCTCGTTCGTATTCTGGTACTGCTGGATCTGTGCTATCTTGGGTTGTTCCTGATCTGTTTGGATTTGATCTGATAGTTCTGGATCTATTACGGCATTTATTCCAGGGAACAAAGCTTTAGTTTATGCCTTTTTCTGATAAGTATATGCACTTGCAAGAAAACTCTGTGTAGTTCACTACTCCTATGTATATGCTGTGGATACTATATTATTTTTCCCTTGACAAACATGAGAGTATGAGACTCGGTGTAGTAAACAAAGCTGCCACGGTATTTCTTGTTACATGCTTCAGTTAACAAATATATTAGTTTTAGCTGTCACCGTAACATTAGGATATGTACTGAAAATCTCTCAAGCTGAAAATCTATTCTTCAAAAACAGAACATATTGGAGCTTACCCTGCTAGGGATAAGCACTTTAGCAGGACCTTTGCAGAATTATGAACCAGGACTTCGTATTTTGAAACGTATGTTATAAACTTGACCTGCTTAGTTTTTTGAAATTATCTTAGAATATTCCCTCTTATTAAATTACATATTTTGAATTTCAGGCTTAGGTCCCTATTTTCTGTTGGTAGATAAGAATGACGGAGCTCCTGATGGAGTACGTGCTGCCTAGGATGTCAATGCTGTTTTGGAAGGCTTTTTTGACAGATACATGTATCACTGTACAAGCTACATTTTTTTTGGTTTGGTTGTTTCTTGTTGGGCTGCTAATATTGCAGCAGCTGAATTTTGGCATACTTTTCTTACCCTGAATCTTATGCAGGACAGCAGGAGCAGTAACACATTTTGCTTCAAGTCTCCAGTTCCAGTTGTGAAAGTTCTTGGCCTCACTGATACTGGTATTTCACTCCAAAAATTAAATTGACCATTTCTATCTTCCAGTAAATGAAGAAACATTAAATCTGATATCTGATTTTCTAAGTCACTTGATCACAAGCTAGCTGACAGTACTAGATTTGTTCATATGCTATAAGAGTTTATTTATTTTCCAAAGTAAAGAAAGGAATCATTTGCCATGTGTTCCCTGTAAACTGTTGTAATACAGAGATTTATTATTATATTGTGAATGTCTACCTAGTGATACCTGGATACAAAGACATATCAGAAATATATCCCTGAATCTATGCTACAGAAAACTGCTCTTTGTACAATATACATAACTCCTGTGCATTTGCTTTGCTTGTGACCTTCATGTTAATAACATCATTTGGATGATTGTACATGGACTATGGCTAGTTCAATTTTATTTGGTTTTCATTCTCTTATCGTTTTTGTTTCTTGCAGTTTCATTGCTGATGCATTAGGGCCGAAGACTCCCAAGACCGGATGAATGCATATGGCCTATGAAGCAATGAAAGTCTAAGATTGAAAAGTTGTTGATGCTAGTGTTGTCGCGGCCTGATAGGTGCTGCTAGTGTTGTTGCTGTCAGTGCTGGCGCAGCCTGATAGGTGCTCCTAGTGTTGCCGCTGCATGTATTCCTTATTTTGATGTCAAGATTGTTGCTGTCAATTGATTGTTCCTTGCATATCTGAGTTGAATTAATTGCTGTGATTTTTGGGCCGTAATTTTTAAATGGGCTGATAACTTGTATGGGCTGATTTTTATATGGGTTGTGATTTTTATATTTTGTATGGGCTTATTTTGAGATGTGGGTCAAATTTGGCCCATTTTAGGGGGCCCAGTTTGAATTAGGCCCTACCACAACATTGCCATGTCATTGTGCCACGCCATCGCCATGTCAGCTGCCACGTCATTGCCATGTCAGCTGCCACATCATCATCCATGCCAGCTAGTTGTGACGTGTCAATTGAATCTGTGACGTTTATTTTCGTCACAAGTAATGGGCTCGGGCTGGGTTGTATGGGCTGGATCCAAACTTATGACGATGTCGAATCGTCACTAGGTTCAACCGTGACGCTCAATACATGACAAATTTTGAGAACGTCACAGGTGCTAGTTTATGACGTTTTTTTAGTGATCTGTGACAAAAACTAAACGTCATAGATCAACAGATTTCTTGTAGTGCTAGTCTCGGCGAGGATGTCCGTTCCTAGCTAGATGTACAGGAGGTTGGTTGTGGCATGGCGAAGCTCGCACTGCTGCACCTATCTGGGAGGGCGTGTGGACTCGACGAACTCGAGTCCTCGGCTATCATTGCCGCAACACCTGTTTGCTACTATCAGCCTTCCTCGAGCTCCCAGGCATGGCTTGGTGGGGACTTGGATGTCGTTGTTAGTGTCGGATCACACGCTTGGGTGTCGTTGTTAGTGTCGGATCACACAGTGCTCCAACACACATGGTAGCCAAGCCCTTGGTGAAGGCCAAACGACGATGCCTTCGCGCGCCGCTTTCCTTCCTGTCTTCATGCTCCTGTCGTTCCCGCGACCTAGGGACCTCTAGGGTGCAAACCCTGATTCGGTTTCTACCGGATGACCCGCGGCGGCATCAACAATGTTGCATCCTACCTATAGGCGTCACGCCGATGCCTTCTTTGCTCCTCCATACTCTTCACAAACAAGGTTGGCATTGGGTGTTGACTATCGTCGTGGCCCGATGAGTGTCCTCCTCCGGCGCCTCGGCTTCGTCGACGTTCTCCTTGTTGGTGGTGTCAGAAGATCAAATGCCTGGTGGTTCAAGGCCTCCTTACCTTAAATGGCATTGTATGGCGGTAGGTGGAGCATGGATGTACTGTATGATGTCTCCATCAGCTCAAAGGGAGACTGTCGTGTCCGATGAGCTTTGGTTTGTGTATCCTTCACCACCTCTGCCTTTAGTCCCCTTTTTGCTGGGTGCTCCCTCGGATGGAGGGGGACAACAGAACAACGTAGTTACGAGTGACGGTGTGGGCCGGATGCAAAGGTTATGGCGAACGGGCATGTATGCTGTCTCGGTGGTGGTGCTATTTCAACGATCGGTGGTCGTCTTTCAGATAATGTCATGGCTTGTTTTTAATTTTTTTTTGTCAGTTGTGTATCTCTGATTTCTGTTTATATTCTATGCCCAAATCATGTAAGGCGCTTTGCTTTAAATCATCATCGACTAGTTTGACATCTCGGTTTAATGAAATTCAGCTGGGGACTTCTCGTCTCCCTATGACCTCTCAAAAAAAACTTTGGAAAAATGAGAACTAAAAACAGCCAGTTCAGCCCCTGAGGACGCTGAGGTGAGCTGAGCACGCGTGCACGTATGCAGCAGCTAGCTAGCTGCGTGCAGCAAGGTTTTCTAGCGGCACAGCCCTGCCGAGGCACGCGCGCCTCTCCCCGGCCGATTCCTATTGCAAAAGCAAAGCGGAGGGTGAAAGCAAAGAAACGAAACAGCGGCCAGCGCCAGGGCGTACGTGCGATCAAATCAACAGCCAATAACACGCACGCTTGCGTCGCGTGATCTCAGGCTGCTTTCAACTCATCACGCCACGCCACGCATCTCTGCCAGCAGAGCCGGCCTGCAGGCAGCAGCAGCAGCGTGGTGTCATTTCCCTGCACACACACACACACACCCATCGGCAGAGCCATTGCAGCAGAGCGCTCGCACGTGAAGTACTTGTTGTGAAGTGGAGTACAAAGCAGTGGAGCCAGCCAATGCGATCATCCATCTCTCGAGCTCAAGCAATGCAAAGAAGCCAGCATAGGACTGTAGCCGGCCTGTAGCTAGCCCTGTAGACTGGTGCAGTGGCCTAGTTAGCGAGGAGCTTATCCGGCCTTGTACGTGCTGTGTGTAGCAATCGATCGATGCAGCCTGCATGAGCATGAGCGTGTCAGCTACACGCCTACATACTTGCCTTTTGGAGGTCTCTCCTTTTCTTCTCACTTTTCGCCAAAGCTACAGTAGCATCAGTGCTTCAATTGATCGATCGATCGATCGATCTCTTGGCCTCACTCAGATACCCCAGTGCTATAGTGGCATGCATGCTGCGTGCGCACAGTGATGACACGGACGCGCGCAGCTGCTCTCTTTACGTTTAATCTCTTGGTGTGGGCAGGCATGTCACACCCATTGTCACTGTAGCAGCAGTAGCCGGTCAGCGTTTCCTGTTTTTTTTTGCTCATGCCTCATGGGTCATGGCATGCCACAATGCAAGAAGAAAAAGGGCAACGGGAAGCATGCATGCGTGTTTTTTCATAGAAATGTTAAAACGATCGATGATACGGGTTCTTCGTGTACCGGCCTACCGGGAATGATCGATAAGTCATTAATAAAGTTCGGTTCAATCTATATATGATGATGCATGCCGTGATTATATATATACAGAGCACGCACGAACTAGAACACTACTAGCTTGCTAGTCAACCACACGTACGAGTACGTTCTTAGGTGGGGGCTGGGATGCATATATATATGGCCAAATCGTCTTCCACGCTAGTGAAGACGCACCTAACGAGATTGGAACCTACTTAGCTACTCCCTCCGTTCCAAATTAAAATGTAGGCGTTGGACTTTTCCAACCACAAGTTTAACTCGCTCGTCTTATTCAAAATTTTGTGTAAATTATTGTATTTTTTGTGGTAGCTTGCTTTATTAATATAAAATCTTCAAAAATATCTTAAATTTGACTATATTTTTACAAATTTATTTGAATAAGACGAACGGTCAAACTTGTAGTTGAAAAAGTTAAACGACCTACATTTTGAAACGGAGTGAGTAGGTCGCAAGCTCCACCCTCTAAGCTTCCTGGGCTTGGCCCGACCTGACCAATTGCCCAAACATGCATGGATGGCCGGGGACGGCCGGGAAGATCGATCAGCGAGATCCTGTGATCCTTGCATTGCATTGTGGTCCCGCACCGGACGGCCAAGAACGCCGCTGACGCCGGGATGGTCTGTGTGTTAACTCCAAGCAACCAAACAAAGGATCGCATCACGCAGACGAAACGATGACGAGTTTAATCCTTTTCAAAAAAAATGACGAGTTTAAGGGCGAACCTCTCACTGTCACCTCACCTCACCTATCTCGAGTTATTACACACGCGGCAGCTAGCTAATGAGCAGGAGAGAGATCAGAAGATGAGATGGCAGGCAAGAGGTGATGGAGTGCGGCCAAGCACGCTACAGACAGAGCCGTGGCCGTACTGTTGCTGCGAGCTTGGCGGGCGTGTCGAGCTGTAGCTGCTGCTGCTTGCTCAATCCTCAGTGTCTCAGTGGTCGGCGATTTCGATCCAGCAGCATGCTCCATCAGAACGGCCGGAATAGTGTGTGTGATATCTTTGTCCCCGGCTGTCATGTGCATGCATTTTTTTTTCTCTTTTTTTGTTTCCGGAGGTGCATCATCAGTGCATGACTGCATGCATACCATCGTTTAGTTATCAGAGCAAGGACGACTGGGCGAGGTCATTGATTCTGTTTCCTGCTCATCGCAATATACACTACGGGAAACCCGACGTATGCCGAGTGTCCAGCCCTTTGCCGAGTGTATTCTGTCGGGCACTCGGCAAAGAAAGCCTTTGCCGAGTGCCCTTGGCAAGGCACTCGGCATACACGGGACACTCGGCAAAGAGGTGTTTTGCCGAGTGTCAGGCCTGCGACACTCGGCAAAGAGGTGTTTTGCCGAGTGTCAGGCCGGAGACACTCGGCAAAGAAGGCGCACGTGCTCGTCAGCCCCCCACGCACGCCACCGGCCGTTCGCGGCCGTCCGTAGCCGTTTGGGCGGCCACCGGTTTGCCGAGTGTCGGGTCAAAGACACTCGGCAAAGAGCACCTTTGCCGAGTGTCAGGTCAGAGACACTCGGCAAAGGTGCGGCACGTGTCCAGCACGTGCCACGCGCGCCCACGTCCGACGACGGCCGTTTGAATCGTCACAGTTTTGCCGAGTGTCCTCCAGCCGACACTCGGCAAAGAGGTGGCAAAAAATTTGAAAATTTGAAAAATTTTGAAAATTTGAAAATATTCTTAAAAAACTTGGAATTCAAACATAAAAGTTTGAAAATTTAAAAATATTTTTGTAAAACTTGGTGGGTTTGCCGAGTGTTTACCAAGCAACACTCGGCAAAGCTATCCTTTGCCGAGTGTTCACCACTCGACACTCGGCGAAGCTATCCTTTGCCGAGTGTTTCTTGGTAAACACTCGGCAAAGTCAGGACCTTAGTTTTTAAACTTATGTTTTTGGGGTCCAAACTTTATTTTTTTTTCTAGTGATACTTGTCAAAGGCTCTTTATATATTATGTGAAGTCTGTGGGAAAAAGTTGAGATGATTTCGAAAAGTTTATATATACGACCCTTTCCAATCGGAGCATATCCCCATAGAAGTTTCGGAGAGTTGAGAAGGAGACAGCCGGATTTCGAAACGAAGTGAAGTTGAATTAGAGTTTGAGTTCATAACTTTTTCTATAGGCAATAGACGACGTAGATTGGTTCATTTGAAGTTATCATATTTTTTCGGACCTATTTGATATTTTTTAAAATATTTTTACGCCCTTCTCCGCATGAAATAATGAAATATATGAAGGAATTATTAGATATATATGCTTCAAATAATGAAAACATTTCATCTAAGCATAAAATGTGCATTGTTGAATGTATTTGACAAGATATTTTGATGTGTATTTGACCGAATTTGAAAAATTTGGTATGTAAGAATTGGTCTGGGAAATGTTTGCCGAGTGCCTGCACTCGGCAAAGGGCAGATTTGCCGAGTGCCCTGGGCAGACACTCGGCAAACAGGCCACGTGGCCGTCCCCTTCGGCCGCGCGCGGCCACGTCAGCGGCCAGCGCGCGGCCACGTCAGCGGCCAGTGTGCGGCCAGATCTGTTTGCCGAGTGCCTGGATCTGGGACACTCGGCAAACAGGGGGTTTGCCGAGTGCCGGATCTGGGACACTCGGCAAACAGGGGGTGCCGGGGGGACTTAACCGCCCACGCGGCCCCCAACCCTACACACGCACACACGCACACGCGCCGCCGCTCCCCTCCCCACCCCGCCCGCCGCCTCTCTCCCCGCGCCGCCGCCTCTCTCCCCGCCCGCCGCCGCCGCACGCCGCCACCGCCGCCGCTCCCCGCACGCGACGCCGGCCGCCGCCTCCGCCCCGGCCGGCCGCCCGCGCACGCGCCCCGGCCGCCGCCTCCGCCCCGGCCGGCCGCCCGCGCACGCGCCCCGGCCGGCCGTCCCCGCGCCGGCCCCCGCCCCCGCCCCGGCCCCGGCCCCAGCCGGCCGTCCCCGCTCCGGCCCCGGCCGGCCGTCCCCGGCCCCGGCCGGCCGTCCCCGGCCCCGGCCCCGGCCGGCCGTCCCCGGCCCGGCCCCGGCCGGCCGTCCCTGGCCCCGGCCCCCGCCCCCGCCCCCGCCCCGGCCCCGGCCCCGGCCGGCCGTCCCCGTCCCCGCCCCGGCCCCGTCCGCGTCAGCCCCGGCCCGGCCGCCGCGCAGGCCGGCCCGTCCCCGCTCCTTCCCCGGCCGCCGGCTCGTCCTCCTGTCCCCGCGCCCGCCCATCTCGTGTAGGTACCCCGCCCGTCCTCTTGTTACCTTTGTTAATTTGTTCATTTTGCTGCAAAACTAGGATGTGGTGGTTTGCCGGCCTTCGTGCCGTTGTGGTTTGCCGGCCTTCGTGCCGTGGTTTTTTGCAGGATGGGGTTTCAGAAACCTCCCCGTGCAGGGGAGGTGCTGCCGAATTGTCCATTTGACAATATTTTGTTTTTTTCAGGGAGAGGCCCTTTGCACCGTCCTCGGCTTGTAGCCCATAGTCGTGCCCGAAGCTCCGCCGCACGTCGTGGACGGCCGTCTGCACCGACACGAGCGTCACCCACTCGCCCGCCTTCGAGCCCGTAGGTGAGCACATGCAAAACCATACGCCCTCGGTATTTAATTCGTAGATTCATATTTAAGTTGTGTACCTTCTTCGTCTCTTGTATTTATCTGTACCGTGTGGCTTCTTTGCCATGTTCTTGCGTTCCTACAGTAAATAAGATTATATGACATCTTATTTACTGTAGGATACGCAAAAACATGACAAAGAATTCATACCGTACAGTTAAATACAACAGGCCAACATTGTGCACAACTGTGTCACGTAACCTAGTTAGGCGTCTCCCGTTCGAAAGAGATACAGTTGTGAATATGTGAATCATTGCATATGTCTAACCGTATCTGTTTCGAATTGTCCACGTTTTTGGACAGCTCGAGGATGTGTAGATGGGTAGTTTCCATGCTCTACTCGTACCGAGGCTGAGTTTCGGCATCATCTCCCTGTTGTTCTCCGAATACACAATCTCCGTAATTGGACGTGTATTTGGAGAACAGCGGGGAGGTGCTGCCGAAATTCCGCCAGCCTCTTCCCGGTTCACACTTCGGGATGCAGGCACTCCAGGTTATTTCTATTTCTATCTTTGTACGTGAAGTTTGCTTACGTTTATAATGTATTATAACAATGTGATTGAATATTGCAGGCCCGGTTGGATGAAGAGACGGAGAGACGGAGGCAGCTGGAGTTGGAGGTGCAGCAGATACGGGAGGCGGAGGCCGAGAAAGACAGGCAGAAGGAGGAGGCCGAGCGGGCGAACCGAGTGTGGCAGGAGCAGGTATTTGCCTACCTGCAGAGCATTGGCCAGCGCGTGGGTGAAGGTCCGCCGCCGCCGATGCCACCACCGCCTCCACCACCACGTGTTCCTATTTCTCCCGTGAGTCACTTGAGAACCCTATGATTTCATTTCACAACTCATTTCTGTCCAAAATCTTGTAACACACACCACTAATCTCTTTTGGGCAGGCTCCTGGCTCGGCCGCGTCGAATGACGGCCCTCAAGACGAAGACCTTGCGGCGCGGGCGGTTAGATCGTTGTTCGGACCCCCTCTTCCGTGAGTGATGGATGTTGGACTTTGTAACATATGAATGATGGATGTTGGATGTTTGGATATTGAATTTGTGACAGTTCTGTGATGTTGGATGGTTTAGTGACTTATATGTGTTTGTTTATGGTTGTTTGATGGTTTAGTGGCTATATATATATATGAATTGCCTGTGATGCCTATTATAAACTGCATGTGATGTTTTTGTTGAGGGGTCCTTTTAACGCAAAAAATTAATAAAAACAGGAAAAAATTTGAGCCTTTGCCGAGTGTTACACTCGGCAAAGAGGTGCTTTGCCGAGTGTATTGGCTTTAACACTCGGCAAAGAGGCTGTTTCTGTCATTTCTGGAACAGCCTTTGCCGAGTGTCTTGGCTTTTACACTCGGCAAATATGCAACCTTTGCCGAGTGTTAAAGCCCTTACACTCGGCAAAGGGTTGTCCAGGGCCTGCCCCCTAACCAAGCTTTGCCGAGTGTCGGGGTCCAACACTCGGCAAAGGCTGGTGTCTTTGCCGAGTGTGACACTCGGCAAAGGGTCCGTTAGCCCTAACGGCCGTCTGCAGACGGTAGCGGGCGGGCTGTTAGTGCTTTATTTTGCCGAGTGCTGGCTTTGCACTCGGCAAAGCCTTTGCCGAGTGCCCGACAGAAGACACTCGGCAAAGGGCCTGTTTGCCGACACGAGCTATGCCGTAACCCCTTTGCCGAGTGTAACACTCGGCAAAGCCTTTGCCGAGTGTATTTCGGGGTTTGCCGAGTGCCCCAGGCACTCGGCAAACTCCGGGTTTCCCGTAGTGATACGGTTTGCTATAACTTAAACAGACATCATTCATTCGCAAAAAGAAAAGAAAAAACGTCATTGATTATTTCTTTTTAGAAATACATGACATGTTGGTGTGATGTGTTTCCTAGCTAATTTGTTTTAAATTGAGAGGACGAAGATAGATTCATCATTCCCTAACCTTGTGACCAGCAAGACCAAACATGTAAAGGCCAGCCCCACCAATGCTGCATCACATATTTTTAACATTTGGAAATCTTACTATTACTAATTGGAGACTCCTTTTGAAGCCTCCACGTTAATTCTCACGAGACGCGCTAGAAAAAAAGATAAATACTAGAAATTCTCACAATAATCAAAAACATCTAGCCATCGATCTAATAGATTCTAATAATCTAGCCATTGGATCTGGATCTATTATATTTAAAAAAAAATTAACCACCCCTGCCATTATAAAATTTTTTTAAAGTAACCCCTAATTATGTATCTAAATTACCCACTTTGCCATTGTAAAAACTAACTTAAAGATCTCGATGGCCAGGCTGCAGTACGTAAGGCTACAGAGGCATCATCTGTTAGCCTCTAAATTTTCTCGATCTTGACGACATCAGGGAAGATCGATCGCCAGGCTGCACTAAGGGTAGCGGCGTCATCTGTTGGCTTCCCAATTTTCTTCCTCTTTCTTAGGGACCAATATGGTTCGAAAGAAAACTTGCAACGGCCACGTGCGTGTGCTGCCGTCGTCTGCATCTGGAGAGAGCCTTTTGATCCTTCTCGGAGGACAACATTGCAAGGATCATCCCATCCATAGAGAAGCTAAATCAAAAGGTAGTGACAGAGTCCAATTTATCAACAAGATGGTGGATTCAATCCACGGAGGAGCTCGACGTGACCGTCGACGGTGCGTACCAGCCCCGACAGGTTGCGTTACTGATGCTGCGGATGGCAGACGTTACGACTCCTATAGTGTCCGCGACAGGTTAAGCCTTCAGGAAAACAGAAGCCAAGCAGAGCAGAAAGAGCATACGGAGGGGAAGTTTCATCTACTGCCACTATTGGAAGCACGCTAGCATGTGATTAGGATCACTAGATCAATGGTAGCCTGCTGCCCTGCTCGGCACTTCAAAATAAGGGGACCTATTTGACCCACACACATTCGTATGATTATAGGATCTTGGCAAACTAATTCTACTGTTGGAGCAAGTGATGTTAAATTGCAAGATCGAGAAAATGATTCAGGGTTGAGACCTCTTGATCGACAAGCTCTATCATACATCACACGCAATCTAAAATCAATAAGTAACAAAATCCTAATTACATTGGTCGATAGCTTATATTTTGTTATTCCTAAATAATTTTATCATTTGGTGTAGTGAGCCAATGACCGATGATCAATTGATTATATTTGACCTGGTGTACGTCTAGACTAATTAATAAGGATTCTAAACAACAAAGGGTCATGTTACCGTATTGCAAGGGGCCTATGTTTCAAGAGGATCCAGCGGCAGCTCCTCACGAAGGACGAAGCCGTGAAAGATGCCGGCCATGATATGGCAATAATAACATCAAGCAATATGATATCCTAAGAACTATGCAATGGAGTTATTTCATATGGGTAAGTGTGCGTGCTTATTTGTGAGCATCTACATCTGTACTGTGTTTCTCAAAAGAAATATATTAGGGACGAAGCTTTCAAGTTTCTTCTTTTAATTCATTAATTGGGGCCTATAATATGATGAGGTTATACGGCTGGGGTCAATAGCCATAACATGAGCCTATGCAGGATCTGCATAGTGTCCTTTGGAAATAATGAAGAGATTGTGACCCAAGGTAACATTGTTGAGTTATAGTCAGATTTATGAACCATACACTTATCCGTGTTCGTTTATTGATTTTAACCATATCTTTTAGATAATTAACGTAGGCGAATTTAAAGTATGGTACGCCAGTGAGTGTATCTAAAGGAAGGGATGATATAGTTTGCGGTTAAAGTGTTAAACCCCTACAAAGTAGGATAAACTCGCAAAACTTCGTGCATGTAACTTTTTAAATTATTTCCTTTTTTATAATCTCAGACATTGATGTTAGGTTTCATATCCTAAAGTTAAAGCTTTAGAGTGATGTCGAAAACTTTAGCTAAAACTAAAAAAACTGAGGAAGTAATTATTTTTTAACCAATGTTTCAATGTGGATTTTATTCTAAATACAGTTAAATTGGTGTGGTAAATTAAGATGGTCAAATATAAAGAAATTTTTATATGGAGAAAAATTATGAATTATAATGTCCTTTATGTAGCCCTCTGAACCAAAGATATGAAGAATATTATGTATATCATAATTTTTTATCTATTTCTATTTTCTAAAAAAAATTATTAACACGTGCGGTAGCACGGGTTGATAGACTAGTAGTTTTATAATGAAGAACGGTATACAAATTAGTGATGGTGAACATGGGTTGCAAACTGCCTAAAAAGGTGAAACCTGAGGTACAATGTTCACGTTATTTAATAACACTGGATACGACTTGCAGTAAATTAAAATTGACATTGACGTAGTACAGATCCGTTCAAGAAAATGCAGGAGGCTACAGCAGAGTACCAACATTAGTGACGTGAAAAAAGTAGGTTTATCCCTGGTGGTACAAAGAATAGTGAATTGTGTAAAAATGCACGGTTGCTTCATGTGAATATCAGTAAAGTATATATGCTTATTCTTTGTTGTGGACATCTAGAGACACATCAGTCTGGTAATATAATTGAAATCAATCCTTATAGTTTTTATGCAATGCAAAATAAGGACGTTGTATACAATTCCAGATTTCTTTCGTGGAAGCTTTTTTTAGGATTCCTGACTGCAACTCATTGGGTCACCGATTAAATGGTGCTCGGGAGGATGGGCGGCCCAGCAAACAGAAAGAGAACAGCCCAGTTGCAGTATCTCATTGGTTCGGCCCTGTTGTTCTTTTGCCTTTTTTTATTAATTCTGTTCACATTTTCATACCTTAGGATGTGTGATTATGTCAATGGGCCACTGAAACCTGAAACTGCAAAAAAAAAAGGATTAAATATGATTGGAGTCTGGAGGTAGTAGTTCGCACCAGGGGCAGAGACACATGTAACCACAGGGGGTCAATAACTCGTTGCTAATCCCAACTCTTTAGATCTTCCTTTTCATGACCTTGGAACCATCTTGAGTACGGTAACGTGGACACTGAGGCCCCGTTTTGACAGAGCTTTTAAAGCCGATTCTTTGATGAATCTCTGCCAACTAATTTTTTCGGAGAGAAGTGATTCTCTACTGATTCTATGAAGTGATTATTTGAAATGAACTAAGAGCGTGAGAGCTGAAAAAAAGTAGCCTCTTTTAATTATGTGGAGTGATTCTCCCTCTTAATTCTGAAAGTTTATGATAGAGATCCAAAGAGTTCAATTTGGAACTTAAAGGAGCGATCAATTACTTAAGTAGCATGTCTCAGGCACAAATTACCTAGTGCAGATTTAGATACCTCATTTTGGAATCTTAAGCGAGCGACCAATTACTTAATACTCCGTAAGTAGCATGTCTCTGGCACAAATTCAAGCAGAATCAGAGATCAGAACGAAATATGGTTTCTTTCCTCCCTCTTGATAATTTACACGCATGGCACATTCTTCAGACCCTCACACACGCACACATTGCCTCCCGGTACAATCAAACGCAGCAGCTGCTGCTGCATGCGTCGCCATTGCTCTCCGGCCGGCGTGCACTTACTCTTACAGGCTGGGCGTCCTCTCGGCGGCGCCGGAGATGACGGTGAGCAGGTTGTTGCCGAAGGGGTCGCTGAGGTGCTTGGCGAGGTTCTCGACGGGGCCCTCGCCGGTGACGTAGGCCTGGATGAAGAAGGCGAACATGGAGAACATGGCCAACCGGCCGTTCTTGATCTCCTTCACCTTGAGGAGGGCGGCCTGGTCGGGGTCGCTGGCGAGGCCCAACGGGTCGAACGGGCCGCCCGGGTGGAGCTTGTCCTCAAGGTCCAGCCCGTTGATGATCCGGTAGTACTCGGCGCCGCCGACGAGCACCACCTCGGCGATGACGGCCACCACCAGGTTGATGGGGATGCTGTTGCCGAAGTAGTTGAGGGTGTTGCCGTCCAGGAGCAGGGCCCCGGTCTGCATTGTATTACAGAGTTTTTAGTTTCAGAGATTGATTATTTGCAACTACTCTTAACACTGAAAATGTGATGAAATTTGTGTGAAACTATGTTGTGTTATGTTCTTCTTGCATAGATTCAATTGTGCAAAATTCTCTCTGGCACATTTGAGAAAGAAAAATTCCACTACTGAGGGATGGTGATCAGGAAGGACCTTGAACCAGACGGCCTCAGGGCCACAGTTGGCGCCGAACTTGTTGCAGGCCTCAGGGATGACGGCACCGGCGGCGCCGAGCATGGCCCACCTGGCATGGATAAGCTCGTAGGCCTGGTACCTGCACGGTTATGGTAAGATTAGAATCTCGAAGTAGTTCATTAGTGTCAACTGTCAAGGCAGTGCAGGTGATTTGTGAGGGACGGAGATATGAGACTCACTTGGCGAAGTCCTCTGGCTTCTTGCCGAGGCCAAAAGGGTCGTAGCCATAGCTGCAAGTTGGAAGGGCAAGATTGTTTAGTTCAGATGCATTCACTTCAACAAAAAGTAGATCCAGTGACAGACTTAATAGTTGAAGGCTGTTGCTTAGCAGTGTGAGAAAATTAGTCAAAATTGCAAATGCTGGTTTGAACGCTTGACAGATGTCTGAGCTTTCGAAACGAATTTGACAAACAGCAAAGTTGCACAATTTGGCATGGAAAATCTGAATTTCACCACCAAACTACTTTACATCACAATTTTAGCTAATTTCAAGCCAACTACCAACTGAAATCTTAATTTTCTGAAACCAACACAAGCCGTCTATTTCTTAAACCAACACAAGTAGTACTTAACCAAGTTTCAGCCAACTACCAATTGAAATCTTAGCTTTCTGACGGAACAAACATGAAACCTATGGGAACCAAAATTAGAGTCATGTGACTTACTCTCCAGGGACCTCTCCGGTGAGGTACTCCGGCACCTCCGAGCGGTCCAAGAGACCATTAGGCAGGTAGATCCTCCTGTCAGGGCCTATCAAGACACACAAAAAAAGAGTCAGTCACTACACAAGAAGCTTCTGAAAATTTTCATGACAAATTAACTTTCAGCCAACCACAAACAAAGTTCAGGTCCTAGAAGTTGTGCAATCCCAGCAACCAGTTTCAGTTCTACTCACCGTACCACTTGGCAAGCTCATCACTGATGTCCGGGGACGCGGACGATACTGCGGCCGGCTTCGGCTTTGGCTTCTGGGGTGCAGGTTTCTTGCTGAAGTTGAAGAAGGAGACGATCTTCTGCGCTCCGGCGGCCGGCGCGGCAGTGGCGTAGCGGGAGGAGCCGGTGAAGTTCAGCTGGGTGCCCAGGATCTTGGATGGAGCTAGCGCCGCCATTGCTGCAGACCAACAGCTTCAGAGGGAAGATTTCGCAGCAGGAGGGGATGGCTGATGGGCGTTTGTGGAGGAAAAAGTTGAGCTAGTTTAAAAGGATGGAAATGGGGATCGGAGGATGTTGTGGGCCCAGCTGGGATTTGGCCATGGGAGCTGCCATTGGCTGGGTGCCCAGGGATGCTATCTGTTGCTTGAATGTGATTGGGCGGGGTGCGGTGACATGGCAGATGAGGGTGCTGATGTGGCAACTTTAGATGGCGCTGATGTGGCAGCTTTAGGGCCTCTTGTGAACTTGTTTGTCTGGGAGGGGGGCTAGATGGTCCAAACATGATAGATAAAGACGCAGGGAGAACCAACCAGAGGGAGAGAGAACCAAGACAGCAATCCCAGGCCACATACTGATACCGTTACCAGGAGTGTGAAGAACACAAGCAAAAACAGAAAGCAGAGTTTCATCTGAATCTCACTGCATCAATTTGCCCTCAAATAAATTTAGCATCTGTGATAGGGACACAGTAACAAGAATACCCAATATGACAGCACCCAAACTAAAATATCGACAAGAAATCATTATTCTCAGTTTCAGGATCCTACCTAAATACAAATCTAAACAAGAGTCTAGGTGATGCAATCCTAGATCCTAGATGACTAGATCTAAGTGCAACTGCCTGTTCAAGATAAACCCTGCAGCTAATCTTCACTTGATACACAGTTGAAGGCAGCTAATATCGACAATGACACAGAAATGCAGCTCAACGCCATTTTTCGATCCCTTTTGAAGTTGCCGTCACAAGCTTCTTGGTATTTGTAACCAGCTCGTCAAATAAAGCGACAATGGTGTCCCTGAAAACATGCAAAACAAGTTTAATGATGAAAAACTCTGGACTACAATAGTCCTGTTCTTTTTACTAAACAATTGGTGCTCTAAAAATAATGCGTCATGCAAAACAAAGAATAGCTGGGAGAGGGAAACCAAACAAGTCTAATGTTATTTATGGTATCAGACTATAGTATGTCCTCTAATAAAATAATTCTGTTTTCCTTCTCACCGAAAAACAAAATACTGAAACTAACTGTACGGCTTGAAGGGTCAAGATTTTTGGAGAAAACACGAATGGTTCCACGCCACTTCTTCGAGATATTGAAGAATAATAACATGATATTTTCATGTAGACAGTAGACTAGCGAGGAAGTTCCTATTTTTGTTATTTATGTGCAAGCACTTATTGTCACTTTAAATCCATACTCACATAACTATACATTTGGCGCCACTTCAAATATCTTGGTCTTCTAAGGCCATAGGACAATTCCTGCACTGGTCTTCTAATAACTGGATTTCAAAGAATCTGCACTGGTCTTCTAATAACTGGTCAATTCCTGCATCCACTAGGCCATAGGACATGCAATTCAAACAAACTTAGGCAGTTAGGCAGGCTTTTTATGCATGATTTCCTATGGCATTGGTTTCTTGCATGATGCACAGAAAACAGTACTTTACATCCAACGAAATTCAGTGAGCAATATAGTTCCAATGAGTTTCTTTAGATTTGGAGCACATGCAGCACCTAGCTTTTTCAAGTTTAAAGACCTCATTGTTCATTCAGCTGGTTGATACACCCCTTCCTCTGTACAGGAACTGTATGAAATTTTGAAGATGCGGTCAAAACAACCGGGCATTAACGTGAGAGTAAATATGTATAAAGATCAATTATTAGTAGAATTATCATGAAATATCCATTATACTGCGGATGTGTGAACATAAATAGTTCAGAAAATACCAGTCAATACTACAGAAAGGTTTAATTCAATTTTATCCTCTCAAATCATCTTCTCTTCCCCATTGTCCACTCTGACCCCACCCACCCCAATCCGAACCTGCCCACCAATAAAATGTAACGAGGGGAAAACCTTCTCCCTCATCTTTCTTGCCATATCCCCCTCTCTCTGCTTTTGGATTTGACAACCTTTTCGCCCCTCCATCGCAAACTGTACCAAGGGTGAAAAGGGTGCCTGAAATAGGCCAGCTGTCCAACTAGCAGCGACCATGGTAGGTGACCTGTTACAGCCTATAGAGTGACAAGTCAACTGGGGCTGAGACCTCAGATACATAGATGATCAAAGGCAGCAGTTGCACATGAATTTTCAAGGTTTTGGTGCACTGAAGGCAGGCTTCCATTCCTATTTTCTCTCACATATCATGTAAATGGTCAGCTGTGGAAAACATGCATGGCAGGCAATGGCAAAGGGACTGTGGAGAAAACAGAGAGCTAAAAACGGGCAGCATGGATTGTCCTGGAATTTTCAGGATAGCGTTGGGGACCTTAAAAAGGTTCAGCACTATGGTATTTGCCAAAGAATGTATCATTTGGTGGTATATAACCCTATGTTCCTGGATGAAATTGCGTGCTAATATATTATGTGAAGCTGTTAGCAGACAGTTTGAGTTGAGTTACTGTAAGTGCAAGATTGAGATATATTTTTGCTTTACAAAATAATAATGAGATTCTATCAGCTTGCTCTTCCAATATTATTTGCATTGTGCATGACTCAAGTCCAAAACAATCACCAGGTATCTTTCTCTAGTTCTTTTTCATTGACTATTGAGTGTTTTCAGGATAACCTTGACTTCTAGGCTGAAAGCCACATGCGGATGCAAGGGTAATGGTACAAGGAAAAAGGCAAACAACACAGTTCAAGGATGATATATGTGAACTCCAATGTGTTGATAGTAATAGCATTTGATTATGCAATGCAAATTTCGAAGCTAAGTGGGGAAACTCAAACAACATAGAATTGAACAGAATAAATGGAACAAGATTATTGAATATATTTACAAGTTTAATCATGAACACCTAAATACGTCATTTAAGACCTGTTAGGAAAACTGGCAAAAGCATACTAAAATGAATGAATTGAAAAAAAAAGAGAGAAGATTCTTCCATACCTAAGACTAGTGCTACAAGTTAAGAAAACTAGCTACAGTGCACGAGGTAATATCATGAACCAAACATTTGCCAAAACAAATACCACCAAATTATTGTTATGTCTGCAATATACTCACGTTGGCAGATGTGGACCTTCCTGGAACATTTTTCCAACATTTGAGTATCTTTTGTGTTCATCATATGCGATTCCTTTGCCCATGCCATAACCAAAACCAATTCCAACACCACATCCAGCTCCAACACCGAAGCCTAAAGTGAGTCCAGGAAGTCCAACGCCTAGTCCCGCACCTAAAATAATCAGGGGAAAATAATATGAATATGCAGGCATACAACATTCATGGAGGAAAAAAAAATCATGTCAAAAGGGAGAAGGTATACTGCACAACATAGGTACATATATTTACACAAGAGCACAAGACTTCACCATGACTATTTTCTACAAGAAGGCACCCATATAGTACTTATTTTTCAGAAATGATTGATGCAAATTTAGTTGTGATAAATCCAGCGAATATCTTCCAGATCTTATTTACCTTCCACCCTTTGCATAAGCTAAAATGGGCCTTTCAACCCTTCCAAATCTCAATTTGAACAACAAAATTCATTGCATCCTGTACTATATAGGGCTCTCCTATACCTGGTGTACACCAGGTAAAATAGGTGAATACATTCTCTGCCTCCTAATCTCCAAAATTCAATATGAGCAACAAAGTCACTGTATCATTCACACAGGCTTCCGGATGTACACCATACAATGTTACGTTGGGCTCTCTTATGTCCTGTGTAAACCATACACTGCCTCTCCCACCCTCTACTTTCACCTCTATGGAGAAAGGATTTATTGATAGGTGGAGAATACTGTTCCTTGATGTATGGATCTTTGGATTTGAGACCCCAAAGATAATATTTATCATTCATTATCATCACAATTTTAAGTTGGACCACAAATTATTTCTTACTTCAGATCATATATTTTATTTTGTAAAAATCAATGAGGTAAACATGTATTTGAATCACTAGAATTTCAGAAATCTAACAAACTCAATAATCAGTATTTGGCTGACAAGCCAACTTATGTAAACTTATCCCGAGAGGCTGAGAATTCCACAAGAAAACTATGCAAATCTGGCAAAAAGTTCCTCAAATGTTGTCGGAGGTTCACTGATTTAGGACAGTAATCATCCTCTCCAATGTTGCAACAAAGAGTCGCTCAGAAAACATTAGCTGAACATACAGAACCTGAAAATCGTAATGCCCCCTTCCCCTCAAAGCCAAGTAGTGTACCACCTGTAACCAATTCATCGAGCATATCCGTATAGTACTTTCTACTTAAATCGTCGCCAATTTCAACAACACTAAGTCTCTCATAGATCCAGTAAGCCACGCAAAATCAGCAAATCCTGGGATGCAATACGCAGGCTCTGACAATCCCAAATCCTAAACCCTGAACAGCTGCGACTCAGGGAAATCAAACCCTACCGTGCGAAATCCACCGCATCAGGCAGGCCGCGAGGAGCAAATAGCAATGGAGAAGGTTCTAGGAAAACAAGAACCGACCAGGAACCACAAACTAAGGCTACAAATTTACGCGAAAAGAGGGGAAGGCCCGGGGGAGGTCTTACCGCCGAAGAATCCAACACCAGCGCCGGCGCCGCAGCCGATGCCGAGGCCGAGGGCGGGGCCGATCTTGCCGATCTCATTGGACGTAAGCTCCGGCAGCCTCCAGAGGAGCGCCTTCTGGTCCCCTCCGCCGCCGCCGCCCTGCTTCTTCTTCCCCATCGTGTCGTGTTTGGTGTCGAAAAGGAAAACTGGAGGAGTGGGCCCGGCGTTCTTGATGAAGGTGTGGTGGTGCTCTCGTGCGGCCTTTGGGCCGCACTCGTGAACAGGGGCCTTTCACGGCAGGTTGAGTATGGGCCCGTGGCTGGCCTCTTCTGCATACGCATGAGCCCAAACATTGTGACGGATCCAGCCAGCGCATGGGCGCGCGCGGGCTAATTACGGCCCAAACGAAGGAATTTGTCTTCAACCTCGTATTTTGTTTTTTTATTTATTACTCGGATTCCGTCTCCAATAAATTTTCATTGTTTGATAAAATAGGAAGCTTAATCATTTTTTGCTAAACAATGGATTAATTTTCAGATTATAGTCCAACTCTTTTTGACCAGCTCAAGGAATAGTGAACAAAAAGAAAATCTGAACTGAAGGTATGGTGCATATTTGAGTGATAAGCTTCACGCCTTTTTCAGAGGAGCAAGAAATGAAAAAAAAACATACTCAGATGCTTTTCTCAAAATGCCTCAAAGTGACAGTTTACGGAGTAACTAAAAATAATTATGTTGTAAATTCGGTACATACTAGAGGTGGGATAGCCAATCGAAAAAATACATACTAAGTTCTTAGCCACTGACAAGTTTTTTATCCCATGGTAGGCTAGCTCTAGCTTCTAAACAATCTCTGTCACCAAGGGCCTATCTTCCGCAATGTTGTCTTCCTGTTCATGAGAAGAAGTTGGAGCTGAAGTCGAAGCCATCTCCGCCAAGCTTCTGAAATTAGCAACAACCGAAAAATTTAAATAGATAGTTACAAAAAAATGTTAAGATTGTGAAAGAATATTGCATTTTGGTTAAAAGGAAGCTTATAAAACGTGTATATATTGAAGTAAACAAAAATCGAGTATGGCTGTTGCGCACACACCTGACGCGGAGGTACTCTCCAAGGCACCACGCGAAGAGCCCGGCGTAGCGCGGCGACGTACATGACCATCATCGCCGCCACGGCGCCGCACGCCGCGCCGGCGACCGCGGCCGCACCGCCGGCCCCGACGGTCCACCAGAACGCGCCGCACAGCGAGACGGCCGCCGGCGGCGGCGTGAGAGCGCGCGAAACGAAGCAGGACCACGCGAGGAGGAACGCGCAGAGGAGGCACGACATCCACAGCACGAGGTCCGCCGGCTGCTCCCAGCACTCCTACAGCGTCGCCATCGCCGCGAGCGCGAACGCCATGCAGGCGACCATGATGCCCTGCATCGCGCACACGTCCGGCGCCGGTCGCGCCTCCGCCGCCACATCTTGGTTGCTCCGGCCGCCGTCGCCGCCGCCGCCGCCGGCGATCGACGTCGCCGTCGGCGGGTTCCCGAGATGGTCGTTGCGCCTCGTGCGGAGGTACTCGCCGAGGCACCAGGCGAAGAGCTCGGAGAGGCAGAGCGAGACGGCGTACATGGCCAGCACGGCCGCGGCGGGGCCGAGCGCGGCGCCGGCGAGGACGGCGGCGGCGGCGGCGTTGACGATCCACCGCAGCAAGCTGAGGAGGGCGCCGCGGCCGATGCGGCGGGCGGCGGGGTCCGTACGTCGTGAGCGTCCGCGTGAGGAAGCACGCCCAGGAGAAGAGGGAGACGGAGAGGAGGCAGGAGAGGCGGAGCACCAGCCGCGCCGGCCTGTCGCCGTAGTCCACCACGGCCAGCACCATGAACGCCGGGTGAATGACCGTGGCGTAAATGATGCCGTACACCGCCCACTCCTCCTCCGCGTGCTTCTGCGGCGGCGGCTGCTGCTCCTTATGGATCGCCGAGCCCGCGGCCGCGTCTTGGCTGGTCCGGCCGTCGCCGCCGGCCGCGGGCGTTGGACGCGGCGTCTCCGACGCCGCCGTGAACGTCACCATGGCAGGATGCGTGATATGCTTGCTGCTTCAATCGGCAGCTGTGGCGTTCTTCTGATCTGATCTGATATTACATATATAAGGCAACCACAAACCGTGTTTTTGCACGGATTATATGGGAAAATAAGAGGAATTTAGGATTCGGAGCGCAGCTTCCCTAGAATGACGCTGACTATTACATGGTACGTATTGCCATGAAATATATTTGATCCCATATTTGGCGCTACAATGCATTGAAGTTTACGCATTTCATTCCATATTTGCAATTATTTCTCTTGAAGGACATCCTACTGTTCATGTTTGGCAGAGATGCACGTACATCTATCTATCTATGTATCTATCTATCTATCTATCTATCTCTATAAAGAGAAATAGATTTGAAAACACTTCTCACCAATAAAAAAATCCACACCCACCTCACATAGGACCCACCTGTCGGGAAAATTGGTTGATGAATGGTCAAAAAAGAGGGGGAGGGACATCCCTATGTTGATTTCCCCCTCTAAACCCAAAACTTTTTTCACCCAAAAAAGGCCCACCTAAATATATACCCACATTTGTACATACGTCTATACACAATTATCCCGTATTGCTAAAAGACAATAAATTAGAGAGTTTTCTCCATATAAAAAAATGCCAACTATCATGAGTTTTGAGAATACCTAAAGCTCTCCATACATGAGAGAGCGAATATAAAGTATTTTTAAAAACGCTTTGCACTAAAGTGAAGTGATATTGTTTTAGTACTTGCATGTCATCAATAAACGTGCGTGCCGCACGTGCGTTCTTGCTAGTAATTATTAAAGATGTGACTAATATTTCAAGGTGATTACCCTCACTACCGGAATGATCGACATCTGCACCGGGTGGGAAAGCCCTTTAGCACCGGGTTTCCCACCCGGTGCAACTAATCCGAGGCTAAAGGGGTACCCCTTTAGCACCGGGTTGAATAACCGGTGCTAAAGGGGCCCTTTAGCACCGGGTGCAGCCACGACCCGGTGCTAAAGGGCCTGCCCCGCAGCGCCGGGGCAGGCCCTTTAGCACCGGGTCGTGGCTGCACCCGGTGCTAAAGGGCCTGCCTTTAGCACCGGTTGCTGCCTGAAACCGGTGCTAAAGACCCCGGATTTCTTTTTTTTTTTGCTTTTTTCAGTAGCCTTGCGTGCACGTCTATATACGTATATATTCTAATACGTGTATTCTAATGCGTATTCGGCCGACTCTATATTCATACTAGCTGACATTTCATCAAAATAGAAGACATATATATTACAAAAGTAGATATTCATGCATGTCAACTCGAGTTATATATATTTAAACTGTATTTTCTACATAATTAAGATTGACGACTAGCTAGCTCTCGTTGGACTGTCTGGCACGTCCTCCAGTATTGGCGAGTGGAATTCTCCTCGGGGATTGACGACCTCATCCCAGATCCATCCGACGAGCTGTTCTGCAATTGCGTCAATTCTTTCTATCTCTAGGGACTCTTCCTTCAGGTTGAACATCTATAATTTAAAAATATTTGAAAGACATTTAATCCGTCGAGTTGGAGACAATAATTGTGCACTTAATAATAATGGAAATGTGTTTATTATTACGTACCATAATATCGCGTTGTGTGAGCTTTTTATGTCCCCAATTCCACATGTAGTCGCACACATAGTATGCACATAAATTATTTCCCGGTCCCTGTTTGGCACACTGTCGACCAAAAGAAATCTAGTAAAATTCATATAATATATTAGTCGATGCCTACATGTACAAATTACTTGCTTACCGGAAAGCCAATGTTCCATTTTAGTGTTTCATGTTGTATACCCGTGTGTTCTGTACGAAATTGAATCCAGGCCCTGCGAACAAAAAAATTGAGTTAAGTCATTGCGAGTGGAAGGGGTGGATTAAGTAGGGGAAAATATACATCACCTTGCCATCATGTCCATGATGTTCTGTAGTTTTTCTTTTGGGGTGTGCAATGAATCAAAGACGTTCACGACACCCCGATCAGGACACAATATAATTAGGAACCAGTGGAATCTGTGCACATGTATACATTATAATCAGAAATGAATTGTTACACAGACAGTATAAGAAGAAGGCTGTGAATGTACTCACTCGATGTTGTACGGGATTAGTATGGAGTCACAGTAATTTTGTTTCTTGATATATTTGTATAGGTTTAAATATGTTTCCTCAGGATTGTGCATTATCATTGCTTCACTTATCCTTCGAGGGTCAACGAAACCAACGTCATATATATTGTCTCTGCGACATTTTTGAATCTCCATTCTGCATATGTTAAGCAATAAATAAAGCCCGCGTCAACATAGATTGGAATTATTGTTTTCAAACTGTGAATTATAAGCAACAACAAAGTACTTACAATGTCCAACATGTGATCAAATCCACGTCCATGGCGTCGCGGTGGTACAGCTCATATATATCATTAAACCTGAGCCAGACAAAATCCGCGTCACCATTGTAGAAGTCTTGGTCCTTCACGCCTACTTTTATCATGCGCCGTTTATTCCTTCTTGATTCTTCCAAATACCAGTCATGGAATCGGCGCATCTTCGTTTGTAGCTTCCTCTCCATTTCAGGAGGGACCATAGGCTCGCCAAGCTTAAACGGCCACTTCAGCGTTGTGTTTACTGGCACATCTGCTTCCCCCAGGACTTGCGCTCTGGTTAGTCCAGTCTCGGCCATTACTCGTTGAATGTTAAGCTCGTCCAGAGATGGCAATGGACCCAAGGGACGCTGAGGTTGCTGGCCGAGTTGAGGAACCTTTTTGGATGGGCCCGCCTCCTTATCCGCAGCCTTCCGTTTCCGGCGAGATTTCAGTAATGAGCGGTCATAGTCTGTTACTATTACTTCCTTCTGTTGACCCTTGCTCAAATTACCGAGGAATGACTTCACGATGGTGGGATCAAGCTTCGGCTCCGGCTCAGGTTTTCTCCTCCACTCGGCCATTTGCCTCTTTGTGTCTGCTTTTACCGAGGCTTCGAGCTCCTCTAGAGTCTTCTCGCCCGCTCTTTTCTCTGGTGCGGGCTTCTCTCTAGTTTTTCGCGCCTTCTTCGCTGGTGGAGTGGGGGCAGAGGCTTTAGTGCGGCGTCCCCTCTTCGGCGGAGGAGACGGAGATCTCTTCGGCGGAGGAGACGGAGACCTCTTTGGCGGAGGAGACGGGCTTGCATCAGGAGCTCCTGGAGAATCGTCATGATCCTGTGGATCTCTTGGAGGTGACGGGGGCTTGTTGGTAGCCGCAGGTGTATCGGGTATAACGATGTCTGCCTTGCTCCATAGAATGATGCAGTGAGAACACTGACCGAGTTTTGTTTCTCCGTCACCTCCGGGGATGTCAAGTTCCAAGTCTTCCCAGCTGGTGACGGCTTGTTGTATCTGCAGCCATGCTACCTTCATCCGTCGCTCCATCTCTGACTCCATTTCTTGGAGCTTTGAGCCCTGGGCGGCAACCGTTTGCTCTAGGTCCCTTACCCTCTGCTCATATTCGGCCTTCTTCCTCGAACGGCTCCTATAGGTGGCGGCGTGCTCTTGGAAACCTTTCTTCCATGAGACGCTTGTGCCTACGCCGCGCGTCCGTCCAGGATGCTCCTTGTTCCCTAAGGCATAGGTTAGCTCATCTCTGTCTCTATCGGCAACAAATTCTCCCCTATCAGATGCCCTGAGGATATCGAGGAGACGCTGAGCTAGTTCTCGCAAGTCCTCGGGAAAAACTAAGGAGCCGTCGATTGGGCTCAGGGTGCCTCCATGACCATAGTACCAATGCTTGGTCCTTGTGGGCCAGTCATGTGTCGCTGGAGTGATGCCTCTAGCATATAGATCTTCTTCCATCTTCTCCCATTTAGCGATGCTTGCCTTGTAACCTCCCGAACCCATCTTATGCGAGTACTTCTTATTTGCGGCGTTTCCAGCGTTTCTAGCGCTAGCCGTTGCACCCTCTTCGGAGGTTTTGTACTCAATGAATGCTTCCCACTCGTCATTGGTGATCTTCTTATACTTCTCAGGATCCGGGGCCTCTCCGGTTTTGAGAAATTGCGAGTACAACTTCTTCTTGAAATCCTGAAACAGAACTGCCATCTTCTTCATTGTCCAATCCCTCAGTTCTGCTTCATGAGTGCTAGGCCAGTCGAATATTGCCTTTAATTCCCTCCATAGCATCTCCTTCTCTGTATCGGGGAGCACGTACTCCTCAGTGGGGTCCGTGGACTTCCATTTTCTGATACTAATGGGCACATTGTCCCGTACAATTACCCCGCACTGAGATACAAATTTCTTGGCCACTTTTGGGGGCTCAACTGGCTCCCCGTCATCCTCCACTCGGGTGATGTGTAACTTGACATCCTTCAGCTTCTTCGTGGTCGATCGTTTTGATTTCTTAGCAGAGGCGGCCTACACAAATTACATATATACGAGATGATATAGAGATGGTATACATAATTGACATGTACAGTACAAATTTATGTTATCTATATACACACCTGACTAGACGAGGGCGCGCTACCGGCTCCTTCAATAGTTTCGGCCCTTGCAACATTGTCGCCCTGGACATTTGCGGCCCCTTCAACATCTTCGGCCCTTGCAACATTGTCGCCCTGGACATTTGCGGCCCTTCCAATGATGCCCAACACATCATCCATCGACATTGGTTGGGTTACAATATTGAAAAGTTGATTCGCAAAGAACGTGTCGTTGTCCTCTTGCATGGGTGGGACAGGGGTGTTGTTGTCCTCTTGCATGGGTGGGACAGGGGTGTTGTTGTCCTCTTGCATGGGTGGGACGTTGTTGTTGTTGTCCGCCATCTATAGAATTAAAAATAATTGGTAAGAATTGATTCGGGTGGGACGTTGTTGTTGTTGTTGTTTTTGTTCGGGTGCGCGGTGTGAATTGATTCGCTAAGGGTTCGCTAAGGGGGTCGGTGCGCGAAAAACGGATTCGCTAAGGGGTTCGGGTGCGCGATGGGTTCGGGTACGCCATAGAATTTCCGATAATAAACATTTTCGATAGTATACATTATACAAACATATAACATTTCCAATATACATTTAAATGAAGCACATATATTTCTAATATACATAGAATTTCCAATATACATTTCAATGAAGCATTTTCCAATATACATTTCAAACATATAACATTTCCAATATACATTTCAATGTAAATATCTCCAATACATTTAAATGAAGCATTTTCCAATATACATTTCAAACATATAACATTTCCAATATACATTTCAATGTAAATATCTCCAATACACATTTCAAACATATAACATTTCCAATATACATTTCAATGTAAATATCTCCAATACATTTAAATGAAGCATTTTCCAATATACATTTCAAACATATAACATTTCCAATATACATTTCAATGTAAATATCTCCAATACATTTAAATGAAGCATTTTCCAATATACATTTCAAACATATAACATTTCCAATATACATTTCAATGTAAATATCTCCAATACATTTAAATGAAGCATTTTCCAATATAAATTTCATACTAGTATTAGGTATAAAACCCAAAGCAATCCCAATCCTACAGCCACTGTTTCCCTGTTCATTGCAAAACAACCATTCCCAACCCATGCACTCACTTAAATTATCCCAAAGTTCATCAGTTGCAAGCCCTGAAACCTGGAATTTCACTTCCATTTAGCACTGTTTAGATCACAAATTTCACCCTCAAAGTTTACAATGCAAAAAGAAGATTGTCATCACATCAAAATATCATAGCATGTATGGACTACTAAATGTAGATAAAATCAAAAACTAATTGCATGGATTGGTTGTACTCTACGAGACGAACATTTTGAGCGGCGCGGGACGAGGGGCACCGGCGCGGGGACGACGGGCGCGGGGACGACGACGGCGGCGGGGACGACGGGCGGCGGCGGCGTGGGTGTCGGAGCGCGGGGACGACGGGCGCGGGGACGACGGGCGGCGGCGGCGTGGGCGCGAGGACCACGGGTGGCGGCGGCGTGGGCGCGAGGACCACGGGCGGCGGCGGCGTGGGCGCGAGGACGACGACGGCGGCGGGGACGACGACGGCGGCGGGGACGACGGGCGGCAGCGGCTGAGGAGACGAGGCGGCGGTTTCTGTGAGGATTGAGGGCGAAGTGAGGGAGGGGAGAGAAGTCCCCGGCCTATATAGGTCCGGGGCATTTAGCACCGGGTGCAGCCACGACCCGGTGCTAAAGGCCCTTTCGCACCGGGTGGTGGGAAGACCCGGTGCTAAAGGCCCCCCCCTTTCGCACCGGGTCTTCCCACCACCCGGTGCGAAAGGCCCTTTAGCACCGGGTCTTCTACACCCGGTGCTAAAGGCCGTAACTGTGCGCCAGACGAAGGCCTTTAGTACCGGGTGCAGCCACGACCCGGTGCTAAAGGCCCCCCTTTCGCACCGGGTCTTCTACACCCGGTGCTAAAGGCCCCGTAACTGGCGCCAAACGAAAATTGGGGGCCTTTAGCACCGGATTTTAGATCAACCCGGTGCTAAAGGCCCCAACTTTTCGTTTGGCGCCCAGTTTCCAAACGGGCCTTTAGCACCGGGGGCTACTATTTGGGAATCTTATAAATATAGTTTTTAATGTATAGTTATTAATACTTGTTTTAATTCAGTTATTAATACCTATTAAAAATATATATTAAAAAAGAAAATCTTATAAATTACTAGAAAATCAATATAAAATGCTAGAAAATCTTATAAATTACTAGAAAATCTTATAAATTAATAGAAAATCTTTTAAATTACTAGAAAATCCTGTAAATTAATAGAAAATCTTATAAATTAATAGAAAATCTTATAAATTACTAGAAAATCTTATAACTTACTAGAAAATCTTATAAATTACTAGAAAATCTTATAAATTACTAGAAAATCTTATAAATTACAAAAATTGATAACTAAATGAAAGATTTTGGAACATTAAACGGTCTCAGATGAAAAAGTCATGAATACCAAAATTTCATATCTCATCAAGATCTACAATCTTTATTTAAGTCATTTTTGCATTTGAGAAAGTGGTAGTGTACATTGTTCATTAATCCTAGATTCACTCGCATAGTTTCCAAAACTTTGTTAGAGACTTGTCAAATTTCTACTACATGTTATTACCCATTTTGAAAATGACAAAATGACCTAAATAAAGATTGTAGATCATGATGAAATATGAAACTTTGGTATTCATCACTTTTTCATTTGACATCACCTAGTGTGAAAAAAACCTTGGTTGTAGGTGTCATTTTTAATTCAAAATTTGGATTGTTCAAACACGAGAAGATTTTTCAAAATAATAACATTAATAAGTTTCATAACTTGATAGAGTATGATTTTAGGAATTTTTAGGAAGAAAAATGATCTTTTTTGAAGTTTGTACGAGGGAGAACGACTAGTTACAACTTTTATACAGAGATTAAAAAGAAAAATTGTTCTTGTTCATCCAGTGACGTGGCCCGGTGACGTGGCCAGCTCTCGCACGGCCTCCGTGGCCAGGCCGGTCTTTGGCCCCGCCGCAGCGTGGCCTTTAGCACCGGGTGCAGCCACGACCCGGTGCTAAAGGCCACGACCGGGCCAGTGACGTGGCTCGCGTGCGCCCGGTGACGTGGCCGGCCGCCGCACGGCCCCCGCGGCCCGGTCGTGGCCTTTAGCACCGGGTGCAGCCACGACCCGGTGCTAAAGGCCACGACCGGGCCAGTGACGTGGCTCGTGTGCGCCCGGTGACGTGGCCAGCCGCGGTCGTTGCCTTTAGCACCGGGTGCAGCCACGACCCGGTGCTAAAGGCCTAAATCTTATAAATTAATAGAAAATCAATATAAAATGCTAGAAAATCAATATAAAATGCTAGAAAATCTTATAAATTACTAGAAAATCTTATAAATTACTAGAAAATCAATATAAAATGCTAGAAAATCTTATAAATTAATAGAAACTCTTATAAATTAATAGAAAATCAATATAAAATGCTAGAAAATCAATATAAAATGCTAGAAAATCTTATAAATTACTAGAAAATCTTATAAATTACTAGAAAATCAATATAAAATGCTAGAAAATCTTATAAATTAATCAGTAGGTTCATTTTCCTGAGCAACATCTTCCTGAGCATCGCCTTCCCGAGCAACATCTTCCTCATCGGCATCACCCATTGCAGCATATGCAAAGGAACCGTAGTATTGAGCCAATAACGGAATGTCGTCATCGGCCTCGTCTTCTTCATCTTCATCCATTAGAATTCCTCTTTCACCGTGCTTCGTCCAAACAGAATAATTCCTCATGAAACCGTGCCTCATCAAATGCACTTGAAGACAACCTCTTTGTTTGTACGATTGTATATTTTTACAATGGGTGCATGGGCAGAACATGAAACCGGACGGCGTCCTGTTAGCCTCGGCGGCATCGAGAAACGTCCTAAGGCCATCACGGAAGGCCTGAGCGTGGGGGTCCCCGTACATCCATTGTCTATTCATCTGCATTATTAACCAATAACAAATATACAATACAATTTAAAGATAAAAAAATTTAATATATAAATAAATACAAATTATAATATATATTCCATTATATAAATAAATTTCTAAAACT
Organism: Echinochloa phyllopogon; assembly: GCA_033239725.1. Taxonomy (NCBI): domain Eukaryota; kingdom Viridiplantae; phylum Streptophyta; class Magnoliopsida; order Poales; family Poaceae; genus Echinochloa; species Echinochloa phyllopogon. Next base: position 10,184,160 of record BTCW01000008.1, read on the forward strand.
ACATTACTATATTCATTAAATATAATATTACTATAAGCCTTATAAGATTTATAAGATTTATAAGATTTATAAGATTTTCTATTAATTTATAAGATTTTCTAGCATTTTATATTGATTTTCTAGTAATTTATAAGATTTTCTATTAATTTATAAGATTTTCTATTAATTTATAAGATTTTCTAGCATTTTATATTGATTTTCTAGTAATTTATAAGATTTTCTATTAATTTATAAGATTTTCTAGCATTTTATATTGATTTTCTAGTAATTTATAAGATTTTCTAGTAATTTATAAGATTTTCTAGTAATTTATAAGATTTTCTAGCATTTTATATTGATTTTCTAGTAATTTCTAAAACCACATTACTATAAGCCTTACAACTATTCACAAGTCATATAAAACAAAATACTAACTAGCTTGCCTTCTCTCTCCATTTAAAACACAACATGCATGAACACTCTCTCCACCATGAACTCAAGCTCTCTCCTCTCTCTCCTCCAAGAACACAATCTCTCTCTAGCTAGCTTTACTTTGATTCACAAATCCCTCTATTTCTAAATCATAGAAGGATTACAAGCTAAATAAAACATTAGAGAATGAAAGAGTGTACCTTGTAGTGCTCCTTAGATGAGTAGATTCTTCACAAATTTTGAAAAAAATTTGGGCAGCACCTCCCCTCCCACGGCCGAGCAGCATGAACACAGCGCCTAAGTGTTCAGCTGGCTCGGGCGGGGGAGGGGAAGCCCCTATATTCAAACACATTAGCACCGGGTCTTGCCACGACCCGGTGCTAATGTTCACCCTTTAGCACCGGGTGCAGCCACGACCCGGTGCTAATGTGCCCGAGGCCTTTAGCACCGGGTCGTGGCTGCACCCGGTGCTAAAGGGTGAACATTAGCACCGGGTCGTGCCACGACCCGGTGCTAATGTGTCCGCCCGGACACACCTCCGCGCCGCCCCCGCTCCTAGCCGTTGGACCCGGTGCTGAAGCCCCATCAGCACCGGGTCCAAAAATGGCCGAGGCGGAGGAGGCGGGCGGATGTGAAGGATTCTGGTAGTGCCTGCGTTGTTGCGGGATTTGAAAATCGCATGCATACTGATGATACGCAGCTTGTTGTCTTATTTGTTCCGTGTAAATAATTTTTGGTGACGTTAGATGTGTTAAGTGATTTTTATTTCCATGGAAAATCAACTGATTTTTTTTGGCAATTTGATCTGCAATCACCACCCTGGGCCAACGTCCTCTGTTTAGGATTAAGATTAGGATATGGGTATGCTATCCACACGGCTATATCTGTTGTCTCTTTGATGCTTTTTTTGCTAAACAATGGATTAATTTTCAGAATATAGTCCAACTCTTTTTAACCAGCTCAAGAAATAGTGAGCAAAAAAAAAAACTGAACTGAATGTATGGATATTTGAGTGCTAAGCTTCACACCTTTTTCAGAATTCAGAGGAGCAAGAAATTAAAAAAACACACACACTCACTTGCTTTTTCTCAAAATGCCTGAAAGTTACAGTTCACGGAGTAACTAAAAGCAGTTATGTTGTAAACTTGGTACATACTAGAGTTGGATGGCCAATCGAAAATACATGTTAAGTTCTTAGCCACTGACAATTTTTTTATCCCGTGGTAGGCCAGCTCTAGCTTCTAAACACTCTCTGGACATGGTGTCTAGGCTAAGGTTCACATTTCTTTGCTTCGTGCTCCATGGATGGTAAGGATAGGCGGCAGGCCGGCAGTGATAGCCACGTCTGTCCTTCGTAATCCTCCACGTTCAGGTACGTCGTAGTTCTCCTAGGCCGGAGTCACCTAGTAGACTGGGCATAAGCCAGCGACCAAAGCTAAACAATCATGTTAGCATCTTTAATCTTACCTCAAGAGCTATCGTATAAGAAACCTTTCTACCCCATCCTAAACCTATCGTTTTTACTTGGGCTAAGTAGACAAAAGGTTATACACAGATGTTCCTTGTGGATACGATAGCATGAATACTTTCGGATAAAAGTTAGAACGGTATATCCATGCACTTACAGATTCATCTGCAACCGTAAGAAATACCAACAAGGTTTCTGGCACCATTGTTGGACAACGGTTGCTGTTTTATCTTTTGATCCTAGTTCCCCTTGTATCTTTTGTTTTTGTTTCTTTTCTTATCTTACCATGGAGCTACAATCTATTCACCACCTTTTTGCTCCGAGCACGAATTCTTAGAAGAACCTTCGTGTTGACAACCCATCATTACAGCACTCCTGCCCGTCTTTATAGCCCATGGTTCAGGAGCAATCCTTCTTAGGTTATTATAAGAAAACCCTTACCACCATATGAATGAGTTCGAGCAACCGTGTTTATGCCTGATGATCCTAGGCATGACTGAGGAGAGTCTAAAGTGAAAAGTGTCCCCGTTCTCTCTCATAGAGAGGGCGAAATAATGGTATATTGGTAATGTAAGGCCAGTCTCAGTGGGGTTTCATGGGGAGTTTCATGACATTAAATGTGTTGACGTGGCATAGGAGAGAGAAAAAAGAATCTCATGGTATGTGAGAGGAGTTTCATCACCATAATACTCCTTTGTCACAGTTACCTAATTTTTGATCTAAATAATTGTATAGTGAAATTGTACACTGAGACCGGCCTAAAGAGTGCAAACGGTGATTGGGCTGAATTAAGTCTAGCTATATAGAGAGTGGGCCCACGAGTCATGAAGAGAGAGATGGGGGAGGTGGGGTGGGTGGCAGAGCTGCTGGGCTTTTGGCCCATTAGAGATTCTATGGTTTTATTTATTCACAATAAAATAATTTTAGTTCAAAAACAATTCTAGAAAACTTCGGATAACATTTTTAAACCAAAAATGACCTGAAAATTCTAAAATTCTCTAGTAAAATCCTATAGATAGAGTTGGATATGAGAAACCTAAATAAAATATTTAGAGTACATGAAAAAGATAGCACCTTCAAAAATGTTAGAAAGGAAATGAGAGAATTGAATGATTCTCTTGATTGTATTGCACAGTGAATGTGTACATATATAGACAAGCCCAAGGGTTGCCAATGAAAGGTCATGTCCCACAGGGGTATAAGCCTAAGGGGTGCCATTGAAAGGGCATGTCCCTTAGATTATGCTAATCCTAATTATCCTAATTGATCACTAACTAAATAATCTTAACACTCCCCCTTGATCAATTGGTTTTGTAATAGTCTTCGCTGTTCAACAATTCTAATCTTGAATCTTTGGAAAAACCCTGTAGGAAAAAACCAAAGTATATATATATACCAGGCAGAACTTCTTCAAAACCCATTGGAAAAAATAAGAAGTAATGCCATGATATATAAGTAATTTCAATGTTAATAGACCCTTTAAGTATTCTTAAAGACATAGTATAAAAACAATTTGATCAAAATCAGTATGTCAAAATATTATCTCTGGAAAAACCTCTGTGAGGAAAAATGGATAGTATGACATCTTGATCAATTGCTACTTGTATACGTAGACTGATGTGTGGGAAAAACTCCTCTAAACCTTATAGGAAAAATACGAGGAGAAACCACATTGTATATGATGGATGACCATCTTATGGATAAAAACTCCTCCAAAACCCAGTGGGAAAAACTTGAGGAGAAATGTATATATGTCATGGGAAAAACTCCTTAAAACCCCTGAGGGAAAAATATAGGAGAAAATGTTGTATGACATATGTAATGTATATTGCCTCATTAAAAACCTATGTATGAGAAAAACCTTGATAGGAAAACTCATTAGGAAAAGAGTGCAATATCTATAATCAGAAGATTATATACAGGTTATATCTGGGGATGTACTCCCCCTGATGCTTCCAAATCTTTGAGCCGTCTCATACTTCTTCCAAAAGGTAGGGACTTTGCGAATAAATCTACAAGATTATCACATAATTTGGTTTGCAAGATTTAACCCGTATTCTTTTATGCAATACAAGCATAATTATCTTCATAGATAATTGTTGGTTTCGTGATTGAACCAAATACCACATTATTATTGTATGTGATTTATCATTCTGCGAAGTCATACACATTCATGTGATGCTTCATATAATACAATTATTTCATAATGATTTGTGGATGTGGCAATGAGAGTCTATTTGATGACTTTCATGATATAGCCATTCCACTATATAAAAATACAAAACATGTCTAAGATCTGGCATAATGGGGATCAGATAAAAAAAAGCCAGTATCGATATATCCAGTAAAAGACCTATCTTGGTTAAATTTGTAGATTAAGCCAAGATCTATTGTACCTTAGAGATATCGCAAGATATCCTTAACTCCAGCCTCAATGGCCTTTTATTGGAGCAGTCTTATGTCTAGCTAGTAAATTTACTGCAAATGCAATATAAGGCCTGATGCAATTTGCGATATACATAAGCGCTCCGATAGCACCGAGATATGGAACCTCAAGTTCCAATATCTCTTAATCCTTTGGTCTGAATTGATTCTTATTCATATCAAGAGATCGAACAACCATAGATGTCTTTGATGGATAAGATATATCCATATTGAATTTCCGTAGAATTTTCTAGATATATGCAAACTAATAATGTATTAAAATCCCTGTAGGGAAGTCCTCAAGCTATAAGCCTAAGCCAAATTTGGTTTTACCCAAAATCCATCTTAAGATGGTTGCGTGCTTCATCTATATCTTGTGTATTCCCAGTGATATTGAGATAATCAACTTACACAGATATAATACACAATCCAATCGAGGATTTCTTGATGAAAGCACATGAGCAATCATCATTATTGGAATAACCCTTATGTAGAAGGAATTCCCTTAGTCGGTTGTACCATATTCTTTTCCGACTGCTTCAAGCCGTATAATGACTTCTAAAGCTTTACACTTTGTATGTTGCAAGAGTGATTCTTTTTCGAAATATCAAGCCCTTCAGGAACTTTCATATAGATATCCGAATCAAGTGACCCATAAAGATATGTAGTCACCATATCCATGAAATGCATGGATAGACCTTTTTGTTCTGCCAATGATATTTAAATATCGGAATGTTATACCACTTATAACTGGAGAGTATGTTGCATCAAAATTGATGCCGGGTCTCTATGTGAACCCTTGTGCTACAAGCCTCGCTCTATTATTCACCACCTCGTTTTGATCCCACAGGATAATATTCCGAGGAGTAGGTATTGTTGCGGTAAATACCTCTCAATTTGAGCGAGTGCAATTCTACCTCGATTGCTACGTTTCATTTGATCCATTCGAAGTGCTGATGCACTGCCTAGGTCTTATGTTTGGATCAGTTGAAGGTTATTTGCAATCTTGACAGAGTAGTGTCGACAATTGTAGGCTTTGAGTTAAATGATTCTCCAGAATCAATATAATTAGTGGAAATTTTATTTACCCTTTTCGACTCGTATGATTTCCCAATACAGTAGAGTCAGGGTCTTCCGATGTCCCAGCACCAAAAATTGTGTGCATACTTGTGCTGGGTATGTGATGTTTTGTTAAACATCTATCCCAATATCCAATCGGTGTCGACCAACTTGACGTTGATTTGCATTTACTGCTTTGGAAGTGAACTTCCATTTTCCGCAGATATCCTTAACAGTTGTACCTCTCCCCTTCTTATTTTGATTTGGGAGATTTTGAGTAAGAGTTAATACTCTTCTTGGTACTCTTAACAATAGGATTAGTGACACCTTTATAATTAGTAAATGCTTCTGGCAGATTGTTTGCAATACTTTGCAAATGTATAACCTACTGAACTTTATGTTCAGAATCTATAGTACGTGGATCATTAGGACTGAATACCAATGGCATTCCAATTTATTTCCTGGCATTATGTATGGTACATATTGTCTCCCCCTAATGCCGGGAAATTGTCTGCATTAATGATACAATCAGCGTACTGGGCAGTATCAAAGTCTCCTATAGGAGGCTCGAGGTATTTTATGATTGACGGAGATTTATACCTCACATATATCGCCATTTGTCTATGGGGGCCCATTGATGTACGCTGTGGTGGTGAAATCGGTACATATATACAACGTAACCGAATTTTCGCAGATGGGGAATACTTGGTTGATTTTCACGTACTAACTGCAGGGGGGGACGTATGATATGCAGTAGGTCTGATTTGAATCAAGTCATCGGTGTGTAAGACCGTATGACCTCCAACATGATGTTGGAGCTTTGCAATTCAATAATAATGGTCTAGCAATTAATTAACTTCTCTTGATAAGAGATTCGACTAATCCTTTATGTGTATGTACATAAGGTACAAAATGTTCCACATTAATGCCTAGAGCTATACGATAGTTATCGAAGGCTTTTGAGAAAAACTCAGCGGCATTGTCAATCCTTATGGATTTTTCGGATAATTTGCTCTTAATTTAATAATTTGAGCAATAAACCTTGCAAAGCATGGTTTCTAGTGGACAATAAACACACATGGGACCATCTAGTAGATGCATCAATAAGTACCAAGAAGTACCTAAATGGCCCAAGTAATGGATAAATAAGACTACAAATATTATCTTGAATACGTTCAAGAAATTGTAGTGGTTTAGCCTCGATCTTAAGATAAGAGGGTCTTAAGATTAATTTCCCTATGGCACATGTAGTGCATACATAATTTGAAGGTTTGGGAAATTTCTGTGATGACCAATTGAATTGCCGATAATTTTCGTATCATCCCAACTCCAGGATGACCTAGACGACATTCCATGTCTTGAAGATATCAAGATTCTAAAAATTATCGTATATGCAACATGTCGTACGGGTTTGATGTATGTGTAATACAATCCAGATGGTAATGAAGGAATTCACTCAAGCTATTGCTTGCTATATCCGTCATTTGTGGTGATGAATAGAAATTCATCCTTGTTGTCATTACGAGTTTCAATATGGAAACTAGAACGACAAATATATTTATAACTCAGTACGGTTTGAGTTAAATTAGGATACTTGAGTGCAACCTTAAGTTCCAGTTTAGTACCAATAGGGAGAACTATGTGGTTCAACTATAACCCATCATCACAAAATCGCGACAAGCAATAGTTGTGATGTTTCCTTTACTCTTGGAAAGAGTTTGGAAATATAAATTTCCCTGAGTATTATATTAGTGGTACTTCTGTCCACTAAACAAATTTCCTTTTTCAAATGGATTGTTCGCGTAGGATAATATCAAATGAGCAAATCAAATATCTGAAGAATTTGACTAACTAGATTATATATAAATACACAATATTTATGACAACTTATTTGTACAACACAACACAGGATTTCATAAAAATAACTTAGAAAATTATTTCTCTGGGGTTCGTACCATCTGCTCATATGCTGCAAGTTCAATGAAATCTATATTGGCTATATGAGCCATTTTCCAACATGAGAAATCATGTATGGAATTAATTTACTAATGTAAATTAAGTTGTGTGGTATGCATGCAAAACATTCAATGTAAGATACTTCTTACAGTAAAATTTAAGGTAAAGGACAATATACAATATGCAGTGTAACTGCTTAAAATATTATTTTAATTCCTAATGGAATATGTGACTTGATAGTCATATGTCCGTTTATATGAATTTTGGATATACACGATGAAGGTAGTCATCAAAAGATGTAGACCTCACAGTGATGAGCAAATAAATTGCTGCCTAAAAGCCTGGAACTCAGGGCAAATAAGTTTAAAAGAACTTATCGCAGCCAGTGCCTAGGGCGCATCACCTTGTGTTATTCCAAAAATCATATTTAATATTCCTTAATTTCAATTTTGCATGATAGAACTCATAGAGTTAATACCAAAACAGTATAAATAAAATAATGGCATATGAAAATATGTTCTGAAAGTAATATGTGTTAAACCGTACAATCAAATTATCAAAATTTTAATAGACACAAGATAGATAATCTCTATGTCAGAGACAAAGAGTAGATCTTTATAGTAGGCAAATATATTGCTGCCTAAGCACGGTCTGAGGGCAGAATAATTCACTAGGAATTAAACGCAGCCAGTGCATTTAGGACTCTACTATCTTGTATTTATCAAGATAATATGATAAAAATATTAATATGTTCAACCAATGCAAGATCCACGGATCAAACGATGCTGAATTACTGCGGTAATCATAGCATTCATAATGCAATGGTTCCAATACCAGAGGGTATTACAAGGTAACACATGCAAAAATTTATAGAACAAAACTATACACTAAATGTTCAGAACAGAAAATAATCTAAATAAATAGAAGTTAGGGGGACTTATAAATCCAGAGAAGAAAAATCGAGAGATGATCGGGCCTGCATTTTCTTCTTTTCTCTGTGCAGCCGACGGGAGTCCAACAGGAGGTTTAGCACGCGGTCAAGTGGGCTAGGCCCAGTGCGGCCTGGTGCACGGCCCATCAGCCGCCGTGGCTCGAATAAAAAAACTGGGCGGGGACGCCGGGTCGCCGCTGCCGCTGGTGCGTCTGCTCGGACGCCGCCGCCTCTTCGTTTGAACGCCGCCGCCGCTTGAGCGCAGGCACCGCGGACGGGAGGGCGCCGCCACCGACGCCTCCATGCTCGATCTCCGCGTTGTGCCGCCGCCGCCGGTGTGGCGTGGCTCGTGGAGACGCCGCTGCCGCCGCCTGTGGGCGGATGCCCATCGTCGCAGGCCGGGCGCCGCCGCCGCTGCCCCACGGGTGGGAGGGAGCGTCGCGGCCTCGGCCTCTCGGGCTTGAGCACAAGGGCGCGCGGCTGCCGATGCAGGTCAGGCGCCGCCGCTACCTCGGTCCTTGGCCGCCTTGCGGATTGGCGCAGGCGCCGCTGCCGAAGCCAGACAGTCGCCGCTGCCGCACTGGGGTGCGGACGGGCGTGGCGGGTGAGTAGCCGCCTCGCCGCCTTGGGGCTCGGCCGGGCACCGTCGCAGCGTCACCGACGCCCCGCGGGCAGGCGCGGTCGCCTTCGTCGCTGCCGGCCCATCGGCGCAGGTGTGAGTGGGGAACGAGCGAGACGATGTCGCTGTCGCCGGGGTCTGTCGGGCGGCGCCGCCGCTTCCGCTCGAATCCGGACCCGCAGCGCGTCGTGGGCGAGGCCACCCACCGCGCGCTCGAAGAAGGGAGGATGGATTCGCTTGCAGCGGTACAGAGGACATCGAGTCTCTGTTCTTCTCCTATTTTCTCGTCGGCGCCGTGGAAGAAGTCTCGAGTTCTCCGTTCGAATTCTTGCTTCGAGGATCGAGAAGACGAAGACTTGGTATTTCTGTTCTTCTCCAGCGACAGAAACTACAAGATCGTCATGGACTTCGGGAAGATGGAGAAGGCAGAAGTCTTGTTGCTACACGCATTGAGTAGCGCACAGATTGCTTCCCGTCATCCTCTTGTGAAAATCTCTCAGTCCATGGCCTCTGTTTCTGGCTTTCTGCCTGTGCGCTCAGAGGCAGAGCAAGTGCTTGATAACGTGTTAGAAAGGAAATTAGAGAATTGAATGATTCTCTTGATTGTATTGAACAGTGAATGTGTACATATATATACAAGTCCAAGGGGTGCCAATAAAAGGTCATGTCCCATGGGGGTATAAGCCTAAGGGGTGCCATTAAAAGGGCATGTCCCTTAGATTATGCTAATCCTAATTATCCTAATTGATCACTAACTAAATAATCTTAATAAAAAAATTAGAGTTTGCTAGGAGAATAGGAATAAATTCCAAAAAAAGAGTCTAGAAAGTTTCCAGAAAATCCTATTAGGCTTCTAGGCACACTTGAAAAATTTTGCACACACAAAAACACTAAAATGCAACCCACAATTATTTTTATTTACTAAATTCCGTGTTAATTATATAAACCTTGAAAATTACTTAGAAATTTAAACTACCGAGTCACGTCGTAAAATAAAAAATTTTAGGGTGTGACACGTGATGTTACGATCATACACATACTCAAAACGCACATAGGGCTTGTTTGGATTGAGGCCTGCCAGGCAGCTTGCCGGCCAGGCAGCGATCTCAGCCCCAGGCCGTCGAAATCGGACGCCTGGGCGTGCTGCCTGGTCCAGGCAGATTTGCCAGGTCCTCATCCAAATAAGCTCCATAGTCCTGACCTGGGCGAAATGGATAAATGCGCGAATGCAAATTCCCTTGTGATCCTCAATGAATTGATGTATGACATCAGCGGTAGCAGGGGACTGTACCTCAGACTCCGGCATTGGGTTGATGTAGACAATAGCCATGTCTTCACTTCTCGTTGTCCTCCAAGCAACAATGGCCCTCACCGTGGGCTCTCTGTTGGGAACTGAGGCATGAAGGGGCGAGCTGGGTTGGCGCGCTGAAATGCCATCTCAGCATGGAGCGACTGCGCTGGCGATTGTTCCGAGCTAGCAATGAGGCGGCGGGAGATTGGGAGGAGTTGGGATTCGAGGGCACATGAACAAAGCCATGGCAGTACGCACCATAGCAGATAAAAATCTGTGAGACAAGTCAACAACCGTGTGTCGCCGGAATGCCGGATCCACTTGCCATTGACTTAGCCTTGACTGCAGGAAGTTTCTATGGTGCAAAAACAGAGCATCCGGACTTACCCAGAATTTGTGAACTTTTGTAATACGGCCGTGGCATTTTAAACCAATTTTGAACTGCTGTTGCCATCCTGGAATGAAGAAAGGCATCATTAATAATGCACTCAGTGCACTGCTTGCCTAGTGAGAAGCCCAAATGTCACACCCGGTTTTAAAGGCAAAACCAGATGCATCTCGTATGTGCGCCAGGATCAGTTTACACACATATGGTAGACGTCACAAGTGAATATCCATAACCATGCATAACGAAAGAGTATTAAAGTGCATTTATTACAATCTCAGAGTTGACACAAATGTCATAGCGGAAGACTTAAATAAACGTTCATCTAACGAAGCAAAAGTGACTCCAACTCCACAGGCATTGACTGGGGGAGACTCGCCTAGAACTCCTCAAAATCAGCAGTGAAATCCTCAAAATTCTCCCAATCTGAGCAGCATTCAGGGTGTAATTGATGCAATAAAAGAAAGAAAACAAGCATGAGCACATGACGTACTCAGCAAATGTAATATGACATACAAGGCTGGGGCAAAAGGCTGGCTGACAATACTGCAGTAAGCACTTTTAGTTGGTCAAGTTTTATTAAGCAACTATTTACTAGCAAATGAAAGTGTATACCACCCACAAATTAATGAATGTCATAATCCCAACATATTCAAGTAACCACAATTTAATCCATGTTCAAGTATGATTATCATGTAAGGGTTCAGGCCGCTCTTGACTGTGAGCACGGCTGTTATAATAGTTTTACACTCTGCAGAGGTTGTACACTTTCACCATAAGCCGTGATTCCCATTGCCGAAGCATGCACCCGTCCCACACCACGTGGACCGAATACTGAGTTTCACTATGAGACCTTTACAAAAGAACTCTAATAAATGATAGCCCGCTAAGGTTTCCGGTTCAGAAGCAAAGCATAACCCTCCCTAATGAGGTCTGTCTCTTACCAAAGCCCACAGCTCAAGACGACCGAGCTATACCCCGTCAACCGCCGCCCCCCATGCCCCTTTCGAGTAAAGCTACCATAAACCAGAGCACCTAATTAGTCAGTCAAAGCCAGAGCCACATGACACTCATGGTTGTACTGTTTTCCTGGGTGGTTCTCCATGTTCCAATTAAAAAGATATAATCTTGCCATTTAATTTAATTCAAAGAGTATTTGGAACATAGAGTAGGGGTTCATTTAACCAATCCCAGTTGAGCAAGCTAAGCATCATCTACCATCAAAGTTAATTAAATAACCCAGTTTCAGGGACAGGAAAATATAGTGGCTAGGCAAATCCTTAAATAGGAACCCATCAAATTAAGACACATGCATGGATGGTGAAATTAATAGTTATTAGGACATTTGCATGACATAATACACTTGCCTTCTTCCCAACTCTGTTGCTGCTCAAATCCTTCTCCAACAGTTGGTTCTTCAGAGAAATCCTCGAACTGCTCGCTTCCTAATCGCACCACACAATCGCATGCAAAGAAACAATACACTAAATAAGAAATAGTACACCAAACAATTCCAACACAAGAAAACAATAGCACAAAACTAATCTACGTGTTACAACGAACGCGTGAGCGTGAGAATCACTAAAATCGGAGTTAAAACGCAAAAGATATGACTTTTCTAAGATTCAAGGACTTGCTGGCAAAGTTTTAAAAGTTCCAGGGGCTTAACTGCGAAAATCCGAGGGCTAAAACATAATTTTGTATAAAAACTCAAGGGCTTACGGGTAAAAAGACCAAAACAGGACCTCGGGCGTAATTTTTAAAACTTGCAGGGGCTAAAACAGAAGAAACAAGACCTAAATTGAAATACTTTTGAACTGAGCTGGACCGCGGGTTGATTTTCAAAAACTTCAAGGGTTCTTTTGCAAAAAACGCCACGGCTGACCGTTTTCCTTATGTTTGACTTAGGCTCGATCTAATGTGAGCCGTTGGATCACGATCGGACGGCCAGGGACGGATCGGGATCTCGGCCAACGACGGCGACGACCGGGACGGCGGCGCCGCTCTCCTCCGCGGCGGCACTTCGCCGGAGCAAAGCCGATCTAAGGCTACAAGGCTTGGTTTGCGACGGGATCAAGTGCTACGGGTGCGGCTCAACGAGACGAACTCATCTAGGAGGTTCTTGACGATAGACGAGCAACGGTGAAGGCCGGCGACGAGCTATGGCGGCGGCGCTCGGACGGCGCGGTGCGACAGCGACGGCTCGATGTAGAAACCGAACACAAATAGGCTTGGGAGACTCGTTACCTCAGCGCGAAGCTTCTGGCGCAGACGAGAGGGGCTGAGCGACGGTGCATCGGTGGATCGACGGTGCGGCCGAAAGCTTGGCGGTGGCGATGATGGCGGCTCGAGCACAGGCGGCTAGGGTTAGGGAAATTGGATGGGGAAAATCAAGGGTGCGGCGGCGGCTATATATAGGTCGAAGACCGGCCTCGGCGTGCGTGAAGAGGAGGGACTCGGAGTCGGGGCGGAGGCGGCGGCGCTCGGACTCGGGGAAGAGTCCGGGTCGGCGAGGAAGAAGGGCCTGACAGGTGGGACCCACTTGTCAGCGACTCAGGAGAAAAAGAAAAAGAAGAGTTCAGTTGGGCCGCGTCGGGCCGAAAAAGGAAAGAACGGGCCGAGCAAAAAGAATTCGGCTCGCTAGAAAAAGAAAAAGAGCGCGGGGAGGAAAATCGAACTGGGCCGAAAGTACAGGGGTGTAAAGTGGACTTTGCAAAGAGTTCAGGGGCCTAATCTAAACTCAACCTATTTAACTTTTCTAAAACTCAAACAAAAGCAAATCAAATTCGAATTTAAACAAAATTTAAATTTTAACTTGATTTACAAGCAACCAAAAATATATGCAACAGCATGAATGCAACAAAAACTTATTTTGACTAAAATAATTATTTAATATGATATTTAAATTGTTAAAAGGCTAGAAATTCCAATTAAATCCTAGAAAATTTATTTAGGCCTTAATAAATCCTAGAAAAATTCAGAGAGTTGCTACAATTTAATTGTGATGAATTTTAGGGTGTTACACCAAATTTACCGTTGATCGAGCTCTACAATGTAGCATATTTTTATGCTACATTATTGCAACTGTAGCAGCAAATTTCATTTCTGAAGTCCAAAAACTGAAGTTTGAGTTCTTAGACTACGTGTTAGTACACGGTAGGGTAGTGAGGATAGAATGGAAGAATTAGAGCAGGGATTAGGAACAACAATGGGGGTCGGAAGAACCAGAGCAACCGGAGCAGAGTTACTTGAAGAGGAAGAAGAACATTATGTTCTGTTAGATGAATATCGATAAGCCTCTCTCTTATACAACTCAGTCACACACTCTTCATGGGCCCGCTGGACGACGCCCACTGGGCTTCCTGGGCTTTCTGGGCTTGATCATCGAAGCTTGATCATCCTGAGACAGCTCCTAACATTCCCCCCTCCTTAAGAGTAGCTTTCCTCCAAGCTGCCTAATCATGTTGAGTACCATAGTGATGAGGATTAGACAGAAATGCAATCACTAGATGGAGACAGTAACGTCCAGCTTGCAACAAGAAGTTCATGGATCATCCACAACTTGGTGGTAGAACTGAATCATGTAGAGTAATAACCTCCTGGATCCCACAAGGTCAGGTGCACAGACAAGAAACTTGCACTGAGGAACACCCTGACACCAATCATACAACACCTTGCACCAGCAGGATGGTGTCTCGCTAGCACATGGGTCAATAGTAGGGCTGAATAGATTGACAAGAGCAGGTTGACACCATTGATCTGCCGAAGGTAATTGAATAACCAAACTGAAGCTGGTAACATCTGCGAGATGTCTCTCCACTGGACTCCTATAGCCTGCACAATTATAGGCCACTGCTGCCAACATTGGACAAAAGTTGCATCCATCCCAAGAACATATGGATCACCAAACTGATATTGTTGTACCAGGAAAACCAAACAATACATCACTTCTTTCTGATCTGAAAATCTGAATATGTTAGAAGCTCTGAGCAGCCACAGAAGATTATTGGAGCAACTGAAACACCAAAATATACTTGCTCCATATATACAACGATAACCAATAATAACCACCACATATACACAAGCTGTCCTGGTGTAGCAGCATCCAGAGATAACTTGAAAACTAATCAAATAAGGTCACTGCAATTTCCATCAGAGCTGATGATGTCGCCAGAGTCTTTTCTAACCAACTAGAGTACATTAGTGAACAGAACTGCACATTCCACTTGGCCTAGACAGGAACTTCTCCCGCTGCAGAATCATCAGTACCATGTGACAACTGAAGGACGGCCAAGGTAATTGTAACTGAACCAATGCATTGGCTGTAGAATCAAAATACCCCACTGACAGAACAATAGATTTTGGTTCAGTTTGTGCTCACGTCCATGTTAGTTTATTTGGCTATGGCAATGGATCTCCCTCTCTGGGCTTTAAAAGCTATAGACAAAATTAGAAGAGGCTTTCTATGGAGAGGCAGAAGAGATGTGAAGGGGGGACATTGTTTGTTGGCTTGGCCTAAGGTCACTCGGCCTCCAGAACTTGGAGGTCTTGGAATATCTCATCTGCAACAGTTGGGTTGGGCGCTCCGGATGCGCTGGCTATGGCTAAAAAAAACTGAACCTGATGAGTCTTGGGTGGCCTTCCAAATTCAAGTACACCCTTCAGTAAAAGCATTTTTTGAAGTGGCAATTGTCTCAGAGGTCGGGAATGGGAAGAACACAGCTTTTTGGACTGATAGGTGGTTGCAAGGACAGAGCCTAGCACAATTAGCCCCTAACCTATTCAGTTCAATCACTAATAAAGCAAAGAGGAGGACAGTATTTGAGGCTGTTACAGAGAGGAGATGGGTGCAGGACATTCGAGGTGCCATTACAGTACCTGTCTTGACTGAATTCTTCAAGTTATGGGACCTCCTCTTGAATTTGGTTTTGCAACCTGAAATAGAGGATACTCATATATGGCAATTCGCTAGCTCAGGAGTATACTCTGCTAAATCTGCATATGAGGGATTCTTTATTGGGGCTGTGCAGTTCGGGCCATGGGAGAGAATATGGAAGAGTTGGGCACCAGGCAAATGCAAATTCTTCATGTGGTTAGTGGCGCACAATAGATGTTGGACTGCAGACCGTCTTGCTAAAAGAGGTCTGCCCCGTCCTTATCGCTGCCTGCTGTGTGATCAAGCTGAGGAAACAATTGACCATCTGCTAATCTCATGTGTTTTTGCTCGACAAGTATGGTTCAACATCTTGCAGCAGGTCAGCCTACAGGCTCTGTCTCCCCAGCCTGAAAACAACTCCTTTGATGAATGGTGGGCAAGCACAAACATTGGAATGGGTGACCTGATTAAAAAAGGTTTCAATTCTATCATCATTCTGGGAGCCTGGTCCATATGGAATCACCGCAATCGATGTGTGTTTGATGGAATCCAACCGAATTTAAATGAGGTCCTAGTTTCGTTTAGAGATGAACTTCACCTTTGGAGGTTGGCTGGAGCACGGGGAATTTCTAATCTCCTTGCTCTAGCGCCAGCTAATGGGTGAGCTCTTATCCAGTGGTCTAGGGTCAAGTCTTTATTCTGGAGAGAGAGTCGTATTGGTAATGTAAAAAGGTGTGGGTATGTGTGTGTAAGGTTGTACGGGGTTTCTAAACCCACTGCTTTATTCTTCTTAATATAATGATGCGCAGTTCTCCTACGTGTTCGAGAAAAAAAGTCTACTCTTCCCACGATCAAACAAAACACTAGCAGCTGAACCCACCAGCATTTCAACTAGTATAGGTGGTGGCCATGGTTGTCTGAGCAGTATAACAAACCAACCCAAACTGAATGGAGGCCATAAAGTGTTCCAGGACTGGATGGTTTCCAAATCTCTCGGCCTCATGTAGCTGCTGGTAAATTTAAGGAAACTGCCTGAACCTACAAGGATAAGCATTGGGTGCCCCGAAATTATCCTCTGAAACTCTGTAGGCAATGGACTACAGACTGATGGCCAGAGGAGAAACGATGCAGTATCAAACCAATGTGTAATCTCTAAACTCCTACCGACAGGCAAGAATCGAACCCTCTGAACAATTTGAACAGCAACCCAAGTACTGAAAGCCATTGTACTTTAACTCGTCATGCCCTCGGACACCTCAATTGTACTCCCCAACAGAACTACATCCACCAAATAAACAGGGACAAGGCTGGTGAGATACCTTTGTTGCACAACGCCGTCTACGACTCGATCGGCCATGAATATGGAGGAATGCTTGCTTGCAATGGCCATCATGGCAACTGGCCGGAGCTCAACATGCTTTTGAACGTCTCAGAACTCCACCACAGGAAGTACCTCGGTCATCCTGGGCACCAGCTCGCCGGCGACGCAATTGAAGCACTCTATCGAACAGCTTGTAGGCGAGTCGTTGGCGTTGTCGTTGTGCTGCACCATGGAAAGTTGTGGGCGATGCCGCAGAGACCGAACCGGATGAGGGTGAGTGTGACGCGGACGTCGAGGCTAGGGCACGCGCTAAGGAGCGCGCCGCGGACGTCAATTACGAGGCGGGCGCGATGGAGCACGCTGCGGTCGCCGAAGATGAAGTACTCACAGACGTCGTCGCCGCGGCCATGGACATCGAGGGCAAGGTGGGCGCGCTGGAGCGCGACGTGCATGCCCAACACGCTTGATGATGTTGGGAATTGGAGCTCGGTGGTGGGCGCGGACGCCGTGGCGACCGAGGAGGCGGCGGTGGAGGACGCTGGCATCGACGCACCGGAAAGTGGAGCGGATGCAACTGGCGCGGTGCGGAAGGTGTGGCCGCAGGCGCGAGGGCGGGCACCGGGACGGCCGAAGTGGCGGAGGAAAGTACTGGCGCGATGGGGATCGTCACACCGATGGATGGTGCGGTCGAGGCTGCAGCGGATGCCGAAGGCGCGGCCGCCACCACCGGGGAAGTGGGTGCAGGCGCGACCGAGGCAGCGGTGGAACGCGGATAAAAAAACCACCGATCCAGCCTAGCGTCGAACTCATCGAAGTGGTTGTTGAGGGCGTCGAGGATGAGCTTGGCGTTGAGAGCCATGGAAGTGATCAAATCCTGAGATCTGATTGGCAGTGGTGGCACTCAAATCCGATTCAAATCCTGAAAATCGGTGTCTTTTGTACCAATTGTTAGCACACAGCAAGGTAGTGGGGATAGAATGGAAGAATTAGAGCAGGGATTAGGAACAGCAATGGGGATCGGAAGACCCTGAGCAACCGGAGCAGAGTTACTTGAAGAGGAAGAAGAACATTATGTTCTGTTACATGAATATCGACAAGTCATGAATATCGACAAGTCAGTCTCTCTCTCTTACAACTTCCGCACACACTCTTCCTTCATGGGCTTGCTGGACGACGCCCACTGGGCTTCCTGGGCTTGATCATCCTGAGACAACTCGACTCCTGACACTACGAGGCCCATATCTTAGATCGGGCAAAAACTAGTCCGAGTCACAGCTACAAAAACGGTTTGTAGCAACTATTGGAATGATATTTGAAAGGGTGTGCGGAGCGCCCGTGCTCACTTGTCACAGCTACAAATATGCATTTACAAGAGCGGGTGGGAGGCCCGTTGCAGTAGTAGTCTAGCAGAGGCGGGTGAAAACATGGCCCGCCCCTACAAATCACATTTGCAAGACCGGGTGGCCGCCTCGTCCGCACCCGCAAATGCCATTTGCTGGTGCAGGTAACCCCATCACCCGCACCTACTAATCAGTTAAAAAAAATAAAAAGTGCGTCCCACTGGGCTAGTGCCCCTGCGTCACGAGGCGCCTGACCGGCCGTCCCTGCGTCGTCGGTCTGGGAGGCCACCGGTGCAGGGGTCCCGTCCGCCGGGGCCGGCCAATCCGCACCGCTGGCCGCACCAGGGTCACGCCGGCCTCCGCGCCGTGTTGCTCCGGCCGCGGGGGCTGGCAGCGCCGCCCGCCGGACTCGCGCCGTCGTTGACCGCCGCGATGCCGCCGAGCACCGCCGAATTGAGGTAGTTCCTGGCCGCGATGGTGAGCTGCGCAAGGGCGGTGCCCAGGCTCTTCTTGCCATTCGGCGAGTGGTCGTGGAAGAACACCTCGCCGGCGCCTGCCACATGATGCTCATCGCCGGCACGTCGGCCCGCGCGAGCGCCAGCCTCTTCAGCCAATGAGAGGGGTTGACGCGGATTGCTGACGTGGGAGGTGTGTTTTTTTTGAATTTGTAACGATTTTTTGGAGGATCTAAACAAAAAAATGTCAACTTGCCGTGGCTTTGTGGTCTCTCTAGCTTGCTATGAACGTGATGAAGGTTTAAGGGTATTGTGGCCCTTGGGGTTGGCTGGATGAGCACTGAAGTGAACGCCACCATTATATACAACAGTATCCCATCCAATTCCATCCAACGATGTGGAAACAACAAAGCCGGCCAGGATCCAGGGAATTGTTTTCTCTGACTCTTTATTTGTCAATTTCATGGTGCAGTATAATTATATCAGTCGGCAAACTGGCAGAAATAGAATAGACAATGATGGGGACGTGTTAGAGACTTGTCTCAAGATGAGGCTCTTTTCAACCTGTATTCAACTCAAAAGTCAAATCTATCATTATTGCTTGCCGTCCATCCATTCCTTTCCTCGTTTCCAATTTCTCATTCATACACGCAAACAAATGCATGGTCAAGAACAGATCGTGATCCACAGATCAGGTGTGGTGAGGCTGGCTGCTGCCAATTGGCGTGGGTGCTACGTACTGCTATTGCTGTTCCTCCTATCTCACGTTCTGCAGCCGATGGTGCCCTCTCCGTGCCTCCCACCGTCTATCCTCTATCCCTGGTTCCCTACAGCTGAGCGGGCGACCTACCCCGAGTTCCCTCTACATCCATAGTCCCCAAATCCTACAACCCCAAAACCCAACGTCACCGTCGTCGCCGGAGAGAGACCAACCAGAGCTTGCCAGGGAGCAACAGGGATATGAATGGCTTCCCGTTAGTCCCCTTTCATTCTCATCATTTCCCTTTTCTGGTGGCAGAATTTCTGGCATGGCGCGCTTGGCGTCTAAAATTTCACTTGTCAGGATTAGTAATTGGAGGTCACACATCAATAATATTAATAGGACCTCCACACATCAGTTCGAGACAGAGAGTGCACTTAGCTTCTTTAAGTATAGGGTCCAGGAGCTACCAATGACGAGTGTGAAACCAGGATAATTTGTCGCTAGGGTGACTGGGTCAGGATAAACCCTCGAGACAACTTATATTTTTTGATAATTCAGCGTAATATATAACACTAATAACTAAGAAAAACAAACAAACTATTGTAACAAAATAATTTTTCACAATAGTATTTGCCTTCGATAGTTTACATCTGTGGCTATTATCCTCTATCCATCTTATAAAAGCAAAATATGGCATTATCAATTGGAATTATGGCAAAAAAAATTCTTTGAAATGTATCGTGCATCACAAATAAATTTGCCACTGAATATGGTTTCACGTTTTTCACGGTATTGTCCTCACAATCTTCATTGGTAAAAAGTACCTTTCCATGGATGCAGTGGAAATAAGAAGAAACTAGTACTAGCTTCATAAGCTCATAGACCAAAGAGAAAACAATATGCTTATTTTTAAATAAACCATTAGCTTAGCAACCTTAGAAATAGCGTTCAACTAGAGAAATTTTTCATGTGCTTGCGCCGGTCAACATAATCCTCCTTTGTATCCAATTTAGACGTACAGCTAGCTCATCAAAATTTAGCTCTAACCTGATTCTATCTCTAACTGGTTTGGGGGATTTCCTTTTCAATAATTGTCCCAATGTGCTTTAATTCTATATAAGGAATCATTAAACATAATTAAACACCAAATTACATACTGAATGAGCAAGCAGACACTACCACAAAAGAGGTTTCCAGGGGCGGGTAGAATGGCATTTGCAGGGTCGGGCGCCCCGCCCGCTCTTGCTTTTCTCAGCTAAAAATAGCTGTTTGCAAGGGCGGGCGGGCGGCCCGGTGCTGCAAATGACGTTTTTAGGGGCGGGCCATGCCCTCACCCACCCCTGAAAACCGATTTAAAAAATAAAAAAAACTGCTGTGCTGGCCGTCGTGGGGCTTCTCCCGCTGGGGCCTCCTGCGGCACCTGGCCGCGCCGCCGCAGGGACCTGCTGCCGCTCTCCGCCAGGGTCGCCTGCGGGACCTGGCCGCGCCGCCGCACCCTACCGGCTGTCGCGCCCAGCGGCAGACGCAGCAATCAGAGGAGGATGAGAACATATAGGAGGACAGGTAGTTCGGCGCGCCGTAGTTGTGGATGCGTGAGTCCTCCGGCGTGATGGGCGCGACGTTGGCCATGATGCGGAAGACGCCCTTGAGCTCCACCAGGATGGTGTTGACCTGCGCCGTCCTAGTGATGGAGAGCGCGGGCGCGGTGGGCGGCACCCACCTGGAGCCCACGAGCTGGTGTAGCGCTGCCGCTCCCGAGCCGTGGGGATGGCCGAGACTTCGCCTCGCCGCCGCCACTCCCGAGCCGGGGTGGCTTTCTTGTGTCTTTCTCCCAGACGGTGCCTCGCCTCGCCGCCGCCGCTCCCGAGCCTGGACGACGCCTCGCCTCGCCGCCGCCGCTCGCCTCGCCTCCGCCGGTCGCTCATGCCCCAGCCCTGTGTCCGACCATGGGCTGTTGTGCGGTGGAGCTAGGGAGAGAGAGAGAGAGAGAGAGGAGTGGGAGAGAAAGAGTGGCCCGCGTAAATGATAAGGATGTGTGTAAAGATCAGCTTGAATATTTTTTGAAAGCACTAGCTGCGGGTGAATGGAACACCCGTTGCAGCAGATGGAGTAGCGGGGAGGCTGTTGTATTTCCAGGGGCGGGGCTGCCTGCCACCCGCCCCTGAAAATGGCCGCTCTTAGCAGGTTCGGGTGACCCCCTGGCCCGGCTTAGCTTATGCATTTTTAAGCACGGGTCGAATGGTACAGTGTATTATTCTCCCTCTCTAGCAATGGTCCGATTTCGCACCCGCGCCTGAAAAAACAGGCCGCTTCTACAGATCCTTTTTGTGGTAGTGAGACATACGTTACGTATGATTAAAAACACTAATTTTCTTACCTCACAATTGACGGAATAAGGAATACAGGAGGGACTGAAAGAGCGCGCGAAGTAACAAATTGGCCTTTTTGCTTCTGATTATATAACTAAAAAAAATAGAAACATGATTCCACATCTCAGAATTGATCCGCTCGTAAACGATCTAATTGTACAAGAGAGGAAATAACCAAGTGTATATATGGACTGACAAAAAGCGACATAAATAGATGCCTCAATAGGATAATCAAGAAATTGGGCATGTTAATCTCCTACAAGATTCACAGGAGTACGTAGGGTTTATCAAGTACCAGGTTGTGTGTGCCTGGGAGCGGAGACCTCGTTTGATTGCAGTGGCGGAGGACGGAAAAAAATTAAGGTATGGCGAAGTTGATAGTGTACCAATTGGTTGAGTTGGACCCTTAGCTATGAAAGCCCTCCTAACTTCATCTCTAATGTCGATAAATAATTGATCAATTGGTATACGAAGTCCCGGGTCAGTGATAATGTGATCCGGGTTGAACTGAGTTATAATACCTTCAACTTGAGCCGACATTTCATTTTCAATCTCTTCTTCCACTCGTTCGGTTGCCATATCATTTTTGAACTCCTCTTCTACTGCAGCAACAGCCCGTTCAAATTCATCTGAGTCATAATCATATTCCTCCTCTTCTGCTTGCTCTTGGACCTCTACTTCAACATTAGAAACATTTGAGTTGCTGCCACGGGACCAAAAGGTCCTTAAATCTGCATTTGACCAATACCCATCAGTCCATCACTAAAGACCTAAGTGTATATGAGTGGAGTACAAACAAAAAATAAATTTATTTCCACATTTGCCATGCAGAAAAGTGCAATAAGTACCTCTGGTTTTGAAATTGCCTTTGCGCTTTCCTTTGGATCCATATTTACTTGATTACTTTCACTGTGCGTCATAAATTAACCAGCCAAAATACCAAATTCAGTATTCCAGGAGCTAACCAGCCAAAAAAATTAGATCAACAAGAATGAAAAACAAATAGCTTCGGTGGTGTTTCCATTATGGCGTTACCTGATGATGTCCTGATCCTGATCCCCGATGGGTTTATCCGATCGTGCACCTGATGCCCCAGCTTGTGCTACGGTGAATTTGTGTCGCCGATTCGCCGTATCGCATCGCCGGCGGCGCCGCGGAATAGGAATCGAAAGGGATAAAGAAAAATATGAACCGTCACTGCGTTGGGGAGTCAAAACAGTCTGAACTCGAATTGAGGCCCAATACAACTCGAATTTAAGCCCATGTGTAGACAAAGCCCAAGCCATAAGGCCCATATACCGGTTCACGTTCAGAGTCTTCTTCCTTGAGTTGTTGTCTGTCTGTTAGTTCAGAGAGCTTCAGAGCTTGGTGTTTCGCATTCATGGCGGGGTGAACACCAGTGGCCGGCGATTCAGTGAGGGGGTCCGCGAAAAAAATCAAGGTATGGCGGCCGCCGTACCTTGCCATACCGGGCCCTCCGCCCCTGTTTGATTGGCGGCCGCCGGTCGCCGCCAGGGCGCGCGACGACGAAAGGGCGACGTCGAGGGGAGAGGGAGGGATATCGATCGATCTGCTCAGTCCTACAAAGGAGGCCACTTCTGGCTTTCTGGGCTCAAACCTCCAACTTCACCTCGTGGGCTTGAAGGATTGGACTGCTACGTGGCCCGCTGCGCTGCTAGCATGTAAGTTATCATTAGATGGGCTGGCCTGCCGGGGTGACAACGGGAATCTCTACAGATCAGAAGAAAGGGAGAGTCCTCCATCGATCTACACGCCTTCTGTTTTTGCTACTTCTGATTTTGATCAATTCGATTTGGTCACCGATCAATGTGCAGAACTGTAGCAACTGAAGCCGTAATCCGTGATTGATGCACGTACTTTTGCCCCTTTTCGGTTGATTAGGAGTTCCTTCTTGCTTAGAAAGAGGCGACATGGGTTAAACTCACCACTTCAAAGAAGGGGTGACCATATTCTAGCCATCCAAGCAACCAAACACGAGGAGCACAAGCCAGGCTTATCTTATACATCAACCCAAACATATACATGTTGCATTGAGCTACCCAGGCTTAGGCTGGCCTAGCTGGCTAGACTAAGCCAACAAACCAAGCATACCCTCCTATATAGCTTTCACAAGTTTTTTTACAGTGTTTGAGATTCGTACATATGTCTTTATCCGTTGGATTCTACTTCATCCCGTTCAACCCTGAATCCCAACACTCTCTTCTGCTCCATGCTGCACCATCGCTGTCGTGACCCACACCCCCGTCGGGAATGGCCACGACGTGCCACCGTGCAGCTGCGCCCCTGCAGCTGGTGATACTACGACCCTTGTGTGCGCCCGGCTGCCGATGCTGCCTCTGCTGCTATCTCCTACGCATGTCGTTTGTGCTAATGCGGCTTGTGCGTGCCGCCGCCGCCGATGTTGGTCTCCCGTGCTTGCCTCATCCGGTCTCACCATCTTTGTCGATGCTCGTGATTGCGCATCATCTCTACCTCTCCACGCTGCATCCGACGCTGCTGCAGTCGCATGCCATGGCCATCGAAGAAGATAGAACGATCACCTAAAATGTTGATTTTTGTTCCGAAGAATGTTGCATTAATTGTTTCAAAATGTTCAAATAGGTTATATAAATATCGAATGTTGTTTTTTTCTAAAAATGGTGATCCATGTTTTAGAAAAGGTTGATTCCATTGTATTTAGATGTTGATTAAACTTCTAAATAATATTAAATTTAGTATATTGAGATACTTATTTAAGTTTCTGATTTGGTTGTAATGGCTTTTAAAGCTACTTATAAATATGCTATGCATATGTGGATGGTTAATTAAACTAATAATTTATTATTGGGCCTCATTTCTTTTTAATGGGATTCTAACCCATGTTTATTACGTGGCTTCCGTAAACCATATAGGAGCCCCCGGGTCACAACGGCGCAACTAAGAGGCTAAGGGATTGATTGGTTCCCTGGTGAAGGGCCTAGTCAGGTTTCTATAAGCATCCTTAGGCTGTTTGGATGTCTGGATTGAGCCCGAGTAGCCAAATGCGTGTGCGGCCTGCAAAATACTTGACCAAAATCTCAGCCCTACAAGCCAATAATTAAGGGGTAACTTCACCTCTTGAGAAACCAAGGTCATCCTCTCACTTTAGGAAGCTAACGAAACACAAACTTTCTAGACCAGGCTTTTATTTTATCAAGAAGGCAAACCAATCAACAGCCCTTGTTTCACTGCAACAAAAGCTTACAAGGTTTTAACAGGGCATAGGGAGGTTCATTATGCTTTCAGGTGGCTTTGGAAATCATCCTGTCAGCCGAATCACAGAGTTTTCTTTTCTCTGTTACATCATGACAGACTTAACACGAGAGGATTGCTTAAGAGGAAAGACATGGTACTTCCATCTTACAATTATGTACATTGCAACAATGCTATTGAGGGAACTCTGCAGCACCTCGTTTGCATGGAATTGTTGGGCCATCTTACATCAGCCTCGGATCCTTTACGGACTCTAGAACTCTGCAGCACCTCGTTTGCATGGAATTGTTGGGCCATCTTATAATTGGAAGTTCCTTTCTTCATGGAGATAATTATTTTGATGAGATTGAGCATATGGATGTCTCGGAATGATCTGATATTCAAAAACATTCAACCCGGTGTGGAGGCCATTAGGGCATTTTTCAAGAAGTTGTTTGCTCAGCTTTTGTTCCGAGCAAAAAGTAGTTATTTCCCTCTAATAGAACAATGGATTGACTTGTATTTGTAATCCTTCTCCCCCCTTCCCCCCATTTTTCTTTGTTCTTCTTGCATGTTTGTAACTCCTTCTTGCTTTTTAATATATCTAACCAGTAGGGGGTTTCCCCTCCCGTTCCTTCAAAAAAAAAAAACAATCAACAACAGATTGTATTGTGCAGGATAGGCTTGGCCGCTTGGGTTAGCTCCAAGCCTGGCTAGTTCTAACACAAGCAACCAATCACTCCATAAGAGCCGCCGCATCGTAGAAGAGAGTGATGTGTCCCTGCATATATATGGGCCCACACAACTAGTCTTCCTCCTCCTTGTGCTGCTGCTGCTGTCGGGGTTAGGGGATTTGGAGTTGCCCGGAGTTGCTTTTCTTTTCCAAGCTTAGAGAGGGGTAGTTGGGTAGCAGAATACCAGCAGTGTGCGCGGGTTATGTACGGGGTGGTAGGGTGCCGTCTGCCGCTGGTGGCATAGGACAACTGGTGGAACTATGTTTACAACGAGGGGCATAAGCAACTATCTGATTACCGCCACGGTGGGCGCAAAGTGTTCCTCGGTTTGAAATGGCTGTCTACAATGCGAATAGCCGCTAGCCAAGCATGATCATATGGGAAAGGGGGCAACCAATAAGTACCCGTAATATTTTTATCCTTTTCAATTTGTATTTAGAAAAATTCTGTGAAAATCTTTTTTTGAAAAAAAGTTACTTGGAAAGGTTATTTGAAAAACTCTACAATTAGGCCCTATTTGGATACATAGTTTTTTTAGAGTTTTAGAAAAATACTAAGGTTTTGTAAAATACTTTGGTTTCAAAAAGTTGTGAGGTGTTTGGACGCTACAAAATTTGTAGTTTTCAAAATCATGGTATTACAGAAACTGTAGTCTTCTTGGAGTTTCAGAAACTCCACTCTATACCTCTTTTTCATAAACAATGGTTTTGCATGATTCTGACCTTTAAAACTAAGTTTCTTGATACTATGGTTTCTTAAAACCACAACATCCAAACATGGCCTTATTGGAAAAGGTTGCCTACAAAAGTTTGTGCATAAGTTTTTTTTAAAAGCATTTCATGTAAGTTTTTTCAAAAAATATTAATAGAAATATTTTTTTAAAAAAACTCTCTTGCCCCCTTAGGAACAATCAACAAAAGTCTTTTGTTGAAAAGATAACTACAGCGTTTGTCCTAAATCAAAATCAACCAACCCCCATAAAGATCAAATCTAACTAACGCACACCAAACACTTGGTGCCTAGTCCTCATCACCATGCCCCACATCCATGCTCTGATGATATACATTTTGCTGCTCCTTGAAGCATCACCAAAGTCCATACCAAACCAAACCATTGCCATCCCACCACACTGGAAACTGTACTGGGGTCCTACACGTACTCCTACCGAGCAAAAAAGCTAAAGGAAACACATCGACCCACTCACTGGTGACTGTTTCGTCCTTGACGCACATAGGCTAGCTGGTGCAGCGCCTCGAGAGTACGTCGAGAGCACCATGACGACGAGCCCCATGGTCGCGCGGAAGGCCAAGCTCAAGACCCACCTCGTCTCCGCCAAGGCCAAGCTCAAGCACCACGTCACCCCGCGCCGCGTCGTCCTCGCCGCCGCCGCCGCCTTCTCCGCCTTCCTCGTCATCCTCACCCTCCGCACCCTCCACTCCGCCGCGTCGCGCCGCGCAACCGCCGCCACCACCTCCACGCCAGCGGCCGTCGCCGGCGTCCACAGCGCCGAGCAGCAGCAGCAGCGCGGGTGCGCGAGCCTGCCGGCGCCGGTCGCGGAGGCGCTGGTCCACTACGCGACGTCCGGCGAGACGCCGCGCCACCAGACGGAGGCCGAGGCCGGCGCCGCCGCGCGCGTTCTGGCGGCGCGCGCGCCCTGCGGCCTCCTGGTGTTCGGCCTGGGCCCCGACGCCGCGCTCTGGGCGGCGCTCAACCACGGCGGCCGCACGCTCTTCCTCGAGCGCGACGACGGCCGGATCGCCGCCGCCCGCGCCGCGCACCCCGCCGGCCTCGACCTCCAGGCCCACCCCGTCTCCTACCAGCAGGACTCCACAATCTCCGACGACCTCCTCGCCCTCCGCAACTCCTCCGACTGCGCCGCCGCGGCCTCCCAGCCGTTCTCGCCGGAGCACCTGGAGCGGTCGGCGTGCGCGCTGGCGCCGCGGGGCCTGCCGGCGGCGTTCTACGAGGCGGAGTGGGACGTGATCGTGGTGGGCGCGCCGGAGCCGGGCGCGGTGTACACCGCCGGCGTGGCGGCGCGGGCGCGGCGGCCGGGGACGGGGGAGACGACGGACGTGCTGGTGCACGGCGTCGACGGCGCGGCGGAGGAGAGCTTCACGCGGGCGTTCTTGTGCGAGGGGTACCTGAAGGAGGAGACTGGCAGGCTCCGGCACTTCGCCATCCCGAGCCACAGGGACAAGGAATCCATGCCATTTTGCCCTTGATGAGATGATCAATGATATGCTGATGAAGTGGTGATGTTAATTGCTGAGAGTTATAGAGATAAAAGAGAGAAATTCATAACATTAATTTTGTATGTTTCATATTTTGTTCTGGTGGAACAACTTTTGACGCTACGCGATGTGTGTATGCGTTGTTTCTTATTTAGATTTCTGTACTTTTGTCAATGCTTGTGTATAATGTTCGGGAGTGGCATACGGAGCTATGAATGGACTCCAGGACGACATGGACATTCAACGAAGCCTGCTACAGTGTACACTTTACACTTTTTGTGGACTATATTGAATTGTTAATATATTTCTTATCATTTCAGGGTTTTGATTGGAGGAATCTTCAAAGACTGGGAATGGTTTGAGGGGAATCAGACAAAAAAGTAGGGTTCGTGTGATGAAGATAACCCCACCTTTTTGAAGGAAGGAAGAACAATTCTTTCAGTCTCAGAAATGGCAGTACACATATGCCAGTCAGAAGCTGCTGTAAAATATTGATGACCATGACGGAATATTCCTTTTAAAGGATGTGTTTAGAGTACGACTAGTGCGGATAGCCTTAGGCCAAGCCCAGCACTCCAGCCTCGGTCTTTTGTTAGATGAGACATCTGCAGGCAGCGGGAGCCTCATCTAACAAAAGACGGACCGAGGCGAACGATAGAGCACGCTTTGGTGCAGAGAAGCATCCTAGGCTAACATGTAAAAGGCATTTAGTTACGCAACAATAGAACGGAAACTGATAAAATGGGGAAACGTAAAGTAGAGCTTGAATTGTAGTCCTGGTGGTTCCAATTTGATTAAATCTACGTGTATCTTTTTTTTACTGAGGCCAACGCTCTCAACCACTTGCGTTGGGTCTGCCATTAGCTCGACTTACCAGCTAATAGTAGCTTTAATAAAAAGTACCAACTTTAAGGGAAGAGCTGTCCGACATAATAACAGTACCAGCAAATGGTAACGTGGACATGCCAACACCTTTTCTTTTCCATCTCAGTGAAGTGGTTCCATCCAACAAATATGGTAGAAAATGTATCATCTTTGACATTCCACTTTGCTTCCTCGAATCTTTTTGGAGACCTGCAGCATTTGTGAAAGAAATTCAGAGATCACAAAAATTTGCCACTCAATTTAGTAGCCTAGTTAGTGAAAGAAATCCTTGGAAATGTTAAAATGTAGCTCCAAATTTCGCTGAAGACAACAGATGCAGAATCGATCTTGCACCAGCACCACTGCTTGCACAACAAACATGATTTTAGGGGAGAAATAATATATTTTCTTCTGTTTTTTTCATGACTCGACAGTGGGCAAAAATGCCCAACTAAGATTTATACTGCAAGGTCGAGGAACCAACCAATTTACAAACGGCTGGAGTCGCTGAAAGCAGCTCTTGGCCGGTTTCGGGGAGAAGAAGAGCAGGGTGGGAGAACAGATTACATTGCAAGCCTACTGCACATAACTGATCGCGCCAGGATATTAATTCCTGGAACGGAAATAGAGATACATAAGTGCTATGAATCTGTCTATAACACCAATATCCACCGGTGTCGAAGGCCTTTCTGTTGCCGATTGTACATCTGATCTAGAGAATAGGAATCTTGGCTCCATCTGTAAGAATGCCCCCCCTCTTCCACACTGGAGGGGAAGACCAGGGCAGAAAACACAGTTGTCAAGGTCGATCCATCCAAGGTCTCCGGAAATCCTGAGATTGAAAACCAGCAGCAATACCGCAGCTTTTGTTCCAGTCTCCAAGCAGCATGAAAGAAAACATATTTCTTTTTTCCAAGCAGCATGGGTCAATAGTATAACCTCAGAGGTCATCTGTTTCACAACTCTTTGCTCTTGTTGATGCGCGCTTTGCGCACCGCTTCTTGGATATTCTTTTCATGCTCCTTGAGCATCTGCTCCATGTTTACTTCTTCTGTAATCATTGAACCTGACACCTGATATCTTCTGCTCCTGCCCTTGTATTTCTGATCACACAAAAGCATACATAACAACTCAGTAATGATAGATAAATTAAAAGACACTAAAATACTCTGATCTTCATCTCCAATAGAGAAGCCATCTGTAATATAATGGAGAACTGATGTGTATAGACAAAGTATCACATTCAAGTCTGTGGATGTCAACTATCAACTGCAAATTACTACATAAACAAGCACTCGGTAGCTTAGGATTACAAATAACTATTCACTAATTGTGAGAACCGAACCAGTGTCTGATCCTGGAACTAACAAATCCATAGCCTTCCTAAACTTTGTATGATTGTGTCAACTCGCAACAAATGGTTCAAGCATAAATATAGGTACAATTCGACATCGACAGTATATAACTGTACTTACCATAATTATTTTTACCAGACCAATTCTTTTACTGAGTAAACAATATTTTAAAGAAATCTTTCAGGAGTTCCTTACCCCTGGGCGCTTCTTCCCTGGGTTATTGATTTGAGAAGTAGACACTCCATTCCTTGCATCAACAGTTTCAGGTTGAAGCATATCTGGTCCATTTTTCACCATGGCAGTGGAGTTCGCTACCCGAACAGAATTGTATTTACGTCCAGGTACCTCCGGATTGTTCCATGTGGAGTCAAATTCTTGAGATTGCACCACAGTAGCTAATGTCCGAGTTTCATCCTCTGAGTTGAGATTTGCATTATTGATATCTGGTGCGATACCTTTTTGTTTCTGTATCATGACAGAACAAGTCAGCGTTAACTATTTTAGGGCTGAGCTGCTAATATGAGGAGTTTTTTGAGTTTATGTTCCAATTACTATCGGTAACCATCCAAATACTGACATGACCAGGAACAGGCACACCAGCAAGTACAGGGAAGTACCGTAGCTCCTGGTTGTCATTATGAGCTATTTTTCCTTTTGTTATTCCTTTCTCTTTTTACTATTAGATTTGCTTATTTACAATTCTGCAAGAAAAACGAAACGAAGTTGTGCGATATCACTCTCAGAATATCTCTGAAAAACGTTCAAAAAATGCTTTCTGAAACCCAAACTTGTTGACAAATTGAATGAATGGACGGTAAAGCATTCAAAGATCATGTAAGCAGAGCAATATCAGGGTGCCAGGGATGGGGGATTGTTTGATCAACCATAGTACAAACCTTTGATTTGGCATTGCCATTATCAGCAAGACTTATTAGTTTAGGATTCAAACTTTCATCCTGAGCTGCCTTTCTTTGCCTATTGAAGTAGGAAAATAGAATGTCAAGATAACTGATAATTAAACTTTGCACCCCCTGGGAAGAAAAGATATATTCAGTAAACAGTACCTCCTATCTTCCTCCCTTCTGAGTCTGGCCTCATACTCTTTGCTTGCTGGATACTTTGGTAAGCTTGAGGGGCTGCAGGCAAGTGGGCTTGTTCTGAAAAACTGAAGATTTGGATTCACTGATTTAGTGCTGCAATGCAAAGATCTCCGAAAGGCTGTCTTTACATGTCTGTCACCTGATCAATCAGTCTACACAATGTATAGAATAGCTTGATTGTTTTCACTAGGTTAAGAATATATTATTGCATGACATTAGCCATATATTTCTGAACGAAATAGAAAATAACAGAAGGCAGTCAGTACAAATTTCCCTGTAAAAGCTAGAAACAGACATAACTTTCATGTGAACTCAGTGTTCACAGGGTTCAATGTTTCTATTGGTAACCCAGCACAGATCAATTTCAGCTCGTGACCAGAAATGTTACTTCCATTTTCTACTTTCGAATAGTAGCTAATTAATGCGTCAAGTCTGTTATTTTAGCCAAATTCATTCAAACTCACCAAAAAACTATCCAAAATCACTGTAATTAGTAATAACATGTTAAAGCTAATATTTGAAAACTGGAAACCGTCTGGTTTGATGTGTAGAACTCACATCACTCTGGAGAGTAGTGGCAGCTGTTCCACGAGCTTCTGGTTCTATGGCAAGCAAACTATTAACAAGATTTAGAGCTGAGTGAGGGAAATCCTTAAAAGTCTCAGCAATGCATCCCCTATACTGGCTACCAGGCTTGAACATCCCTGTGTGGGGCACTTCCAATTTATCCCAATACTCATCAGTAGGTGATCCACAGAGCTTGAAAATTCTGTGAAGTTGCTCCACCTAGCATGTTATTGTTTGACAAAATCATGATACAGACCAAATGAATGTAAAGTAAAATTGTGTGTCAATTGAGATCAGTATGGCCTATCCTGTATTCTCAAAAATGTAACAGTGTCTTGTACCTCAGTTCTTCCAGGCAAGATTGGCTTGCCAGCAAGCAATTCTGCAAGAATGCACCCTGTACTCCACATATCCACAGAAGGACCGTACTTGGTGGCACCGAGAAGAAGTTCAGGTGGTCTGTACCACAATGTTGCAACACGGCTTGTCAGTGGATGCTGGTTTTCTGGATCAAAAGACGTTGCTAGGCCAAAGTCTGCTATCTTCAGAACACCATGACTATCAATCAAGAGGTTGGAACTCTTCATGTCCCGATGCAAGACTCCATTTCTGTGGCAGTGATCAAGGCCACTAAGTAACTGCTGCAGTAAGCATTTGACCTGGATTCATGTGAAATCATGTAAGTTCATGTCACCATTTCAGGTGAACCAGGACAGTAGGACAATCACCTGTGGCTCAGTGAACTTGAGGCCTGGAGTCGCAGCAAGTCCAGCGAGGTCATGTTTCATGTAGTCAAATATAAGATACAGGCTTCGTGAAACAGAAGATGTTACGATCCCTTCCAATTTTATGACATTTGGATGATTGAGTTTTCGTAGAATAAGGATTTCTCTAGCCATAAAGCGTACACTTTCAGGATCCATATTGACAAAACGCACCTTTTTTAGTGCAACAAACTTGCCGATTTTAAGATCTAAGGCTTTGTACACACTGCTATAGGTTCCTTGTCCAACCTGAAATGTGAAAGAAGTTTGTTCAAACAGAAGGGCAACTGAGGAAGTTAGAAATACAACAATCAACAACGCTGAAAACTACCAGATCGATTTATACTTGTATCACAATGTTAAACATTTACCTTGCCAAATTTCTCGAATGAATCCAGTCGCCGAGGGAACCAGCCTTGTACTGCCTCTGGAGCCACATCTATGAGCCAATCTGGCCATCCAGGATCAACACGCTCAACTGATAATGGCTTAGCCACATTGGGGACACCAGACTCCAACTTATTTCCGTACTTTCCTATTACGCCATTATGCCCACTGCTGATCCATATTTTCAGTCTATGGTGCATGCTTGATTTCCTACGGTGGCCAATAGATGAAACTGGCATGTCTGCATTGTCCAACCGGTAACTAGGATCAAAACCGTTTTCTTGTGGCTGGACAGTAACAACTTCATCAGTATTTCCACCATTGGCGTCCGGTACAGTTGGAGAATCATTACTAGACGGTGTGAAGAACCATCGCAAACATGTGCATCCAGGGGTTTGGCTTCCTGAAGCTGTGTCATCATGTCTTTTAGAACACTTAGGGCAAAGGTAACCTAGAAGTCCATTTAATGCCCTTCCACTTGATTGAATGCATCGAGTCTGTACTAAGTTTTGCAGTGGATTCCTGGCGAATATCTTCATTACCAGAAAACCGAGGTACTTGTTTATCCAACAATAGCCTTGCTGAAATTCTTCATCAAAATTCCAAACAAGTAATTGTGAATGCGGTCTTTAGGCAATTCTATAGAGTCCAGACTGGTATATCCTTGGAATTCAGAGGGGAAAAGCCTAATTACAAGAAACTCCGTTCATAAATTAAATTGTAATCCAGAGAACAGACTAAAGGAGAGATGCACGGATTGAAAGTTGACAGTGACTGCAATGCCTGTCTGCTACCCACCAGAATGTGCAGTTCTATGTCTGCAACCCAGAATTCAAATAAGATTCTTCAGAATGCAGATAATGATGAAGAAAAAAAATCTCACCTTTGAGGGTTCGTGTCTCGAGCAAATAATTCCTTCAATTCCGAATATTTTTTCGAAGGTTTCATTGGATTTCTACAAAGGAGAAAACAATTATCAATATCAACACAATTAAAATTCTATCTGCACGGCAGAACACATATATAACACAAGGTGTTGATAACCTACAATAAAACCAATTGATACGCACAACCATGAGATGGAAATCTCAATTTAATTAATAGGCAACAAAGGGAAGTCAACTAATAACGATCAATAAAAACTTCAAATTTGAAACAAAAGAATTGAGGATTTACCAGGCCTTAATTCCTCGCTCTTCTATTCATTTCAAGAAAATATATTGGTAACAAAATTGAAAACTATCCCCCACCTTCCCCTCTCTCCATTCTCATCCTCGGATAGAGGAGAGAAAGGTGGGAAAATATGGAAAAAGGAAATTGGATTACAGTAAACTGCT
The DNA here is from genome assembly GCA_033239725.1 of Echinochloa phyllopogon. Lineage (NCBI taxonomy): Eukaryota > Viridiplantae > Streptophyta > Magnoliopsida > Poales > Poaceae > Echinochloa > Echinochloa phyllopogon. The sequence continues at coordinate 10,218,338 of BTCW01000008.1, forward strand.
CCATGATATTTCTTTTTCATGATTTCTTTATCTTCCCCTTTCTAAGCTAACAGAGGAAGGTGAGGAAAGTTCCAAGAGGAAAAATAGATTATCTACAGAATACTTGCAACAACGAAGCAGGAGAAAAAGAGAGGAGGGGAGGAATTGTCGAGAGCTAAATTTAGGTTTGTGTTTGGTAGGGAGAATTGTAACTGGAATTGTCCCTCATGGGTCATGGCCAAGGGATCAGAGCCAGCTTGGAGGCGGATTGGAAGGCGAGCACCGAGCTGGAAAGGAGCCTTGACACCAGATCCCATCGTCTCCTTGATAGATCGGCATGGGATGCTGCTACTTGATGGCGTTTGGGAAAGTTCCTTTTTTTTCCTTGGAACTCTGCTTTGATCTCTTCACATAAATTTGGCCTTATACACACGAAAAAATTGCATATTTGCCACCAAAATTGAAATCTAAACCTTATGTTTGCTGCTCCAAAAAAAAGTTCTGCCAAAAAATTATCTGAAAACCTTAAATTCATGTTTTTTGTTTGTTTGCAAAATATAAGTACAGACACAACACTGACATACGTACATGCAGACATACCGATCCCTATAAATGCATGCATATATATATTCTACTCTATGAACGACTACAACAATTTGTACAGTTGTATCACTTTAATCCAACATATCTTGATATTGTTGAAAAAAGAAATTGCACCCACCATAGAACAACTTGTATACACTACCAGAAAAACTCATATCCGCACCCCTCATAGGACTCGCACTTTTTGGACCCGGGTTCAATAGCTCGGAGCGGGACGACGCGCATATACGGTACGGGGGAGCTTATTAGCACCGGGTCGTAGCAAAACACGGTGCTAAAGGTCCCCATTAGCACCGGGTGCAGCCACCACCCGGTGCTAAATTATTCAAGCTTATTTAGCACCGGTTGAAACCTATAACCAGTGCTAAATAAGCAGTCCAGCCACCGACCATCACTCTCTTTTTCTATCTCTTCTTCTCTCTAATCTTATCTTCTCACTCCTCCAATTTTATCTTTTTTCTTCCTCTTCTCACTTCGTTCCTTCTCTGGATATCCAGTTGAGCGGGCGGATGGGCGCTGGCCGGCGGCGGCGCACGTGGGCGAGGCGCTGGCTAGTGGTGCGCGGGCGCGGGCGGGCGCTGGTTCGAGCGGCGCTGCAGGCGAGTGGGTGCTGCAGGCAAGGCGAGCGGCGCTGCAGGCGTTGCAGGCAAGGCGAGCGGTGCCCCTTTTCCTTTCCTTCGTTTTTTCCTGGCCAAACGAAATCAAGGTCATTATCTAATAGGCTGCTGTCTCGATCTGTAAATAATTGCCTACTGCTAGTAGCCAAGCCGTGGATGTTGGATCTGTAATTAAACATATTTCATGGTTTTTGTTACTGTTGTTGGATCTTGGATGTGTGATGTAAATTGAGATATTTTAACTTTTTATTTCTTTCTTTCTCCTCTTATTTATCTACTTCTCATCTTCTTTCTTTTTTGTTCTTGAAGAATAAGAACAAAAAAATGTTGTTCTTGTTCTTGAAGGATAGAGAGAAGATGACGACGAGCTAGAAAAGAAAGAGATGAGAGGGAAAGAGTTGAGAGTAAAAGAACGTTTAATTTTTTTTACGCGTAAAAATCTTTAGCACTGGATCATATTTTCAACCGGTGCTAAAGGGCATCCTTTTGGCACCTTTAGCCTCGGAAGGTTAGCACCGGTTGGAAAATCCGGTGTTAAAGCCGGTTCCCAACCGGTGCCAAAGTCATGTTTTCTGGCAGTGATAGTTGTATCATTTTCATCAGTAAGTTGTAAAACATGCAAATAGATGCACGAACTTGTCAAGTGTGTCCATGTGTAGTCATATGTATGATACAAAGTGTATGTTGCCATGGTGGCAGACCACGTGGACTATATCTCGTGTCAAGTACGAAATTTAGACAGTGGAGGGACAACTGTAAAATTGATGTCCTACACCACCCTTTCCTAGCGTCTCTAATCCCTAGCTTTGCTATTCCTTCATTGAAGCCGTCCGATACATTGGGCATGGCAGCAGCCCAGAGGATGATGGAAACGATTTAGTTAATAGTTGCTACTTCTTGATATGAGCGGTATTGAGACAACCAGATTTAGTTATCCCCTATCCTTTTTGTCTCCCTTGAGAGAATTGTTTCTAGCGATTAATCACCAACTTGCTTAGCTCGTTACTTCTTGTTGTCTGTTCAATGTTGGTCATAATTGTCTATATTCGGAAAGGCAAGAGATCGAAATTGTACCAAACCAATACCTAATATGCATGAGCTGCCTGAATTTTGTTGGCTGGATTGTGTCTGTAAATGTGTGCCTGTCTTGAAATGCTGGTAATTGAGCACTCTCTATTTCTGTTTAGATGAAATTGGTGGTGATACTAATATGGGAGGGTACACAGGGGTGCTTTTCCTGGTTTGTGCAGAGTCTGAAATTTCAACCAAGGGTAATTTTTTATCCATTCTTTCCTTAATTTAGGTTGTTGGGTGTAGCATGGAAGTTGCAACAGTCGCCAATATATATAGAGTGATGCATCTGCATTTGTAAATACAACCAAAATGTTTAATCATGCCCTCATCTAGAACCTTGATGAGAGATTTGATCTTTTGTGATAATGAGCGAAAAGGGCTTATTAGGTTTCATCAGCTCCACTATGTATGTGTATCACTTGTGTCTATCTTATCACATTGCGATCTAAGATTACTCATGCTATACATTATTAACTGTGTTTTTTTCTCGTCAATGGTGGTATAATCTGCTAGCTCCTCTAGGCCTAGAGAGTACAGTTCCAACAAGGAATGAAAAGAGCTTTGCTGAATGGTGGAGAAAACCATATTACAAAAGTGGGGAAAGCCCCAAGAAAAGGTTTTAACGGTGTGGTCATACTGAGAGCTTGGACTCTATGGAACCACAGAAACAGGGGTGTTTTTGATGGGGCAGCCCCTTCATAGCAAGTAGCGCATCAGTTCTTTATAGAAGAACTGAGACTTTGGGCACTTGTTGGTGCGCAAAAAATTCAGGAGCTGTTTCATGGTCAAGGGGAGGGTCAAGTGAGAGTTTCTTAGGTCAGGTCTTTAGGTTGTTGCAGCAGCCTGACTACTTTGTACAGTATGTGATCTTCCCCCTTAAAGATACACAGCTCTCCAAGATGGACCCTGCACTGTCTCCATCCACGCCATGATGCCCCTACGGCACCAAGATGGCCAGTTAAAGGAGCAGAGGTTCGTTGTGCTATCTACCACACCCAATCTGTCAATCAACTCCAATGTAGGAATGCAAAGTTAGAGATTAGAGGTGTTTTGGAAAGGGCTTAGGTCATCAACTTTGCATTTTTTCCCTCCACCACCTCAAAATGATACCTGTGACCAAAGCAATATATAGTCCACGTGGCCTACCACCATGGCAAAATATGCTCCATGGTGTACATTTTGATTACACGTGCACAAAAGTAACAAATTCATGCATTCATTTGCATGTTTTGTAACATGTTAGATCAAAGTGATACAAGATACAATCGTACAAGTTGTTTTATGGTGAGTGCACTTACTTATAATTAATTGTAAATGTGAGCACCCATGCTAAGTCAAAGATTAACCATGAAAATAACTGCATTATAATGGAAGAATTCGATGGCATCTCCAAGGAAAAAATATGTGAATTCCAGTTACATTTTTATTTAGTTGATCCTCGATGTTACATTACACATTGCTTTTCATCAGTGTTGGTGATTCTTTATTTATTTACATTTGTGTGTCACAATTCAGATATCAGGTATTCTTCGTCTCTCCCTGCCAATGTGACAAGTTTGGACGGATCCAGGGCAAGATCAAAGGATGTGAAGGAGTGAGGAGCCAGCGTGACTTCCATATGCGCTGCTGCCTCGAAGAGTTGGCTCTTAACTGGCGCGACCTGCACCATTGTATAACAGAGACCTCTAGATTCAGATGAGCCATAGAATGAAAGGAGAACCAAACCAACAGTGAAGTCTGAACATTGCAAAACATTCGATAGGTTATTTTATAGACAAGAGAACAATTGTAGATCACCTTGTTCGGGTTACTGAAAGAATTTTCATCCATCACGTTACTAGATGTGAGAACTGTGGCGGTCGATCGTAACACGTCAATGTTAGCCTTAAGTCCTGACGTGCAGATTGTGACTTGAACAGCAACAGATTCAAAGTTTACAATCTGCCCAAGAGCTTTCGATATTAGTGCAAGGTCATATAATCCTTCAGACACAAGGCTCTGATGCATGCAAGGAATTTTACTTGCCTTTACTCTTAGGAATGAGCTATTTTCTGAATCCTGCCAAGTAATTGCAGATGCTGCTAGAGAAATATTACCAGAGCTGCTGGAACTGATTGTTGTTGGATGAACAATAGCACCACTAGACTCCCGGAAAAGCATCTGCATCCAGTAACTAGGAGTCCCATAGTGTTGCCAGGTATTGAAGACAATAACATCTGGGTTCCACCTGAATGTTTCGTTCAAACACAATTACGTCAATGGGTCAGATCAACTCTAATTGAAGGAAACAACAAAAACATTAAGCCTGTAATCCTCAAAATACTAACTTTTTCTCAATATCGTCATTTACGAATAGTGGAGCATGGCAAGCCATCTCAACAACATCACTGCCAAGGAAAGATTACCGAGTCAAAGAACAATCAGCTCATGGAGACTATATGAGCAAATACAGCATTTAAAATTCTTGCACAAAGTTTCAGGTATGATCACAAGTAACCCGCAGACATAAGCTTTATTAAATTTATTTAAATCACCTATTCTTTTCCAGTCCAGTAAGGAAAGCAGCTTCTGCCAGTGCAGCAAGAAGAGTACCTCTACCTGCATCAGTTTTCCAAACTGCATACTCGCTGACAAAAGCCTGCACTCAAAGTCTCAAAACATGTTTAGAAAGATATTTACTGTCTACCAAGGATATGGTTGATCAAATAGGTGTATTTTGGTGCAAATAAGCAAGAAAAGAGAATCAATAACTTAAAGTTTATAATTGTTTCCAAACTTGTGAGTAACATCAATAGTTGCAGTAATCACTAGTTATAATCCATATATGTAGTCCTGAATTTATCTAAATGATAGGTCAGAAAGGAGCACGATTCTATAGAATCGTCTAACAAATGTCTAGGTTCAGAAAACAATGCAATAGAGCTTATACCTTGGGTCCACTGCGGGATGTCTTGTCAAATGTATTCTTCATGGAAAAAAAGGTTTTCGCATCGGCATAGACCTAAACAGGGGCATGGATGGAATCTAAGATATGATAATTTGAACTTGACAATGAACAATGAAAGAGAATCACAGAATCTAAACACCTACAAATAAGATGCATAGATGGTAGACAGAAATTTACATGGAAATCGTACAAATCAGCTGGGTGATCAAGTGGTCCAGTTGAGCCATCACAGTTTGAAATCAGTTGAATGTCTGGATAGGCCTCTCTTATAGCATTGTAAAACTTGAGGTAATTACCTGCTCAGTAGAAATAGAGAATATCTTTTAACTGTAATTATCTTCTGCTCTACACTGTATAGTTCATATTACATTGTGTGTTGCCACTGGGAGTCATGATTGACTTTTTTTTTACATAAGGCACAAAAGGTATGAGCTGTTGTATTGCCTGTCCTGCACGCAAGGCTTATAGATGGCCAGATGGGCGGCCCAGCCCTAACACGACCCTAGCACAATGGGGCATAGCATGATGGAGCATGGCACTAGGCACAGTTGCCTGGTCATGCCGTGCTGTGCCGTGCCTGCACTCCGTGCCAACCTTTCGGCCCAAGCACAACATTATGTTGTCTTGGTCGTGTTGTGCCGGTACAATAGGCACGGTCAGCCTAGCCCGAGCCCTATGCCAGAGTACATCTCGCTGGTGGCGTGAGATTTCGTCGGCCGGATTCATCCATTCGCCACCCGCCAAACCTCTTAGCTGAAGGACGGATCCAGTAGTGGGGCGTACCATGACGCCGCCGTCGAGTTGGAGGGCAGCTGCGTGCACCACGCCGCCGCCATCAAGCATGGGAATGGAATGCCGGCCTTCGATGAGGAGGAGATGCAGGGTAGCAAGAGGAATTGAGAGAGGGGCAGAGCGGTGTCAGAAGGGAGCGGAGAGGGGGCAGAGGTGCGTTGGATGCTATTTAGGAGCGGCGGGTGAAGGAGTCAGGGGAGCTAGGGTTTAGAGAGATGAGTGGGAGTACATATTTTTTTTGAGAATTACACAGTACAACGCAGACGCTCACACACACACGCACACTCACCCCTATGAATACACTACCCCTATGAGCACCCGGCAAATCTGGAGATTCCTGAAGTCACCATTGGCACCTCGTTGTCGACGGGAACGCCGCTTACCACTTAACGCATAGCGCCGGGAAATCCTGGAAAATCCCAGGAAAAGATGCGAGCACCAGGATTTGAACCCTGGTGGGTAGCGTCCCACTGGACCGTCCTACCATTGGACTACAAGCCCAATCGCGAGTGGGAGTACATATGCTAGAGCCAATATTTTGTCGGGCCGTGTTGTGCCAGCCCATGAATTGTGCCGTGCTTGGGCCGGCAGTAGAGGGCGGCCCAGGCACAACCTGATGCATAGTGCCAGGCCTACACAAGCACTATTTTCATCGGACCGGCCCATGTTAGGGCCGGACCTTGGGCCGCCCATTTAAGCCAGCCCATATGACCATTTATAGACAGGCTTGTTCCAGTCCTGCACGCCTAGGCATCGGGCCGTGCCTGGACCGGCCCATGTTAGGGCAAGACTTTGGTCCGCCCATTTAAGCCAGTCCATATGGTCATTTATAGACAGGTTTGTTTCCAATCATGCACTACTAGGCTATCCTGACCTCTTTTAACTTACCATTGTAAAACTTTTTCCCACAGTTTTCATTTCCAATTGCGACATACTTGACTGGGAACGGTTCAGGGTGCCCCATTGCAGCTCTAACAGAGCCCCATGATGACTTTGCACTCCCCCTTGCAAATTCTAAGCTATCCAGTACATCCTGTACAAAGACGAACAATTGCAAAATAATGAAGCTAATATTACAAGGTAATATGGTATCTCATAAAACTAGGTATATGGTATCTCATAATGCATTTTTACTCTTTACATACAGTCGTGCACAAGCATGGTAAATGCAAACAAGAGAATAAATTAAAGGATCAAGCCACCATAACATATTTTATAGTAATGGTTAAGACGTAAAGAAATTTAGCATCATTCAAGCGGACTGGTCCTATGCGGTTGTCTCATTACTGTCTACACAATGGTTTTTAATACGAAGAGATGTATTCTCATCAGAAAAATAGAAACAAAAAAAAAGGCATGCATTGCTGTGATACACCATCATAATGCCCATTGACGAGCATTATTTGAGAAAAAATTACTCTGCTCGTCAAAGAACTACTGAGCTTGAACCATACCTTTACAAAAGGGGCAATAGCCGCGGTATCAACTTCATCATTGTAGCTTATTCCTGAGTTATAAGATGAAACATTCCATCAGCTAAGAAGGCCAACAGTGTCAAAGATTTGACAAACCTAAGAAGTATTACCATCGTTGAATACCCAGATTGGGGAAACACCCAGGTCCTCAGAAAGCTGTGATATGGATTTCAAATGTAATATTTAGGAGATGATAGATGAGAAAAAAGGGTGATCAAAACAATGTAATATGGTAACCTGGAGAAATTCAAAATATCCAAGGCCATCATCAGTCCAGTAATTCCAACAATCTCCAAAGTGTCCGGGCCTCTCTTCCCATGGACCAATAGATTCTCTCCACCTGAATGCATTTCTTAGCCAGCCACCTTGTACAAAGCAACCTCCTACAATATTTGCATGCAATGTATCACTTATTGCAAACATATTTGAGCATATAACAATACATCACATATGTGATATCTCTAATCATCAATACCCCCCATCAAAAAAGTGTACCAGGAAATCTTAAGAATCGTGGTTTTAAATCCAATAGCATGGATACAAGTCCGTTGCGAAAACCATGTCCCTGTTAGTGTAGAGAAATTTGTTGTCAAATACTCATATAAATCCATGCACAACAAGAATGACCTAGATTAGAAAGTTAACAAATTTTGTTTCTAATAAGATGAAGGTAATCCTAAGATAATGAATGTAAACAGATAAACTACTATGTTCCGAAAATGATATATACATCTGAAACATTTATATGGAAACTTAATCCATCACAAACAAACATTGTGAACTAGGTCCCACATTGTTCTTCACTTATTGTAAAGGGCTATAAGTGGCAAAAGAGTAGTACGCTTTGCACAACTATGTGAAGAATCTTGCAGACAAGTGGGCTGCAAATTAAATCACCCTTGCACATGACAAAGGTGGCTGGTCCATTTAATGGAATATGACTTGATTATTAGAGTACTGAAAGATCAGCATATTTTCCAAACCAAAGTAGATCATTTTTTGTTATATGGTAGTTTTTGATAGAGTAAATTGGGTCCACCATATAAGAAATTGTATGTGTTGTATTATGACTCAAATCTTACTTGGATTAGGACTCATTAGGGGTGTGCTACTAAGACTTCTAATACTACTAGGACTTGAGGGTTGAATCCTACTAGGAATAGGATTCCTACTTGCATGTAGAAGGGGCCTTGGAGAAGACTATATAAACAATGGGTGGAGGCTCTAGGGACCAAGCAAGCCAAAGGTAAGCAATCCAAGAGCCAACGCAAGGGTTTCATCCAAGGCTTGTAAGGGGCAATTAGGAGCGCTCAAGAGGAATAGACTAGACAGTTCTACAACACTAGAATTTTGTATAGGGCAAGAATTAGAGATTCAAGTAGGGTTGTGAGGGAGCAACAATCACTTCTTATGGGGTCGTGCTTAAAGAATTTGCGGTCGGCTTCGCCAAAATTCAGTTCTCTTGTTGCGTTTGCTTCAACGTCGTCATCTAGGGTTTTCTACAAGATCCATCAACACCATTCTTAGTACGGCGCAGGCTCATGTCGTATTCACCCTTTCTAGATCTGAGGGCTGCTGCGCATAACGGGGTATCAGATTCTAACAATATGATTGTATCATTTTGGTCCAACAAGATGCAAAATATGCAATTAAATGGTACAAATAGTTTGTCATGTGCACATATGGTCTCACATATGTCACGTATTTCGCCATGGTGGCAGCTTGACATGGATTGCATTACTTGTCTCACATCAATTGCATGTCAATTCTGTTCTAAGAAGCCAATCGATATCTCACAATTTGCACCATGTATTTATTCATTCATTTTATTTTAGTCCTTCTCTCTCCTATCTATTTTATAATCTCCCACCACCAAATCTAATTTCTATTCATTGCTATCAGTGACATGGATGGGTTTGCCGCCCACCAATCCTTGCACCAAGCTTGGCTATGAGGCACCTTCCTGCACCCACCAAACCTCCCGGCGCAGGTTTCCTCCGACAGCTGTGTGATGGATTTTGTAGTTGGGATCCGCAGCTTGGACAGGCACCTGAGGGCTGAGAATAGTCCACAACTTCGATGGATTCTGACCCCCCCTGTCACACCCGATCCATTTTGTATGGCCCATTAGTGCCCCGTGAGTGTGGGATGCACGTGTTTAGTGCCACATTGCTTGTTTAGTAAGGGTGGAGGTAACTTATAAGCCATTGTCTTCTAGCCATAGCACCTTCGGGTCAACCCTATTACACGAAGCAAGGATGAGACAGTAAGAAGGGTGCTAGGGAAGGGCCGTGCGGGGCGGCTTTGGAGGGCGGGGTGTTACAAATGGTATCAAAGCCAACCCTCGCGGTTGCGCGTAAGGGTCAGTGTGCAGGCATAGGGCGCCATGTGGCTCGGGTAGGGCATACGGCGGCGCCATGTGGCTCGGGTAGGGCATACGGCGGCGCCATGTGGCTCGGGTAGGGCATATGGAATGGACTATGGCGACGTCGAGTTCTTTGAGGGGGGTTGTATGTCACACTCGGTGCTATGTGTACGCGTGCACGCCCCTCGGAAGGGCTGTGCGGGGCGGCTTTGGAGGGTGGGGTGTATCCCGACGCCTGAGTTTGGCATTTCTGCCGCCTACTAAGGGTGTATGCTGACGTCTGAGTTTGGCATTTCTGCCGCCTACTAACATCCCTGCCGTCGCGTCGGTGCGGATGGGTCGGCCACCCCCTGGCGGCGGGCGGAGGGGGCCACCGGCAAGGCCTGTGCGGCCGGCCGTGATGGCGGTGGCGGAGCTTTCTCTTCCGATCCGTGTGGGGCTCAGAGAGATCACTCATGAACGCGACGGTGTCGGACAGTGGCCCGGGCAAGCGCAACGACGGGAGTCCCCATCCTCGGCGCGCCGTCGTTGTGCCGGCGGGGTCCGAGTCCTGCGAGCATGGATTGGGCGTCCTCGGTCCCTCTGCCGCCAGTACCTTCCTCCGTGTGGTGGTGGTTCATCAACGGCTGCCGACGTGCTGTTCGTCTTGTGGTGGTGGCGTCGGGTCGGATTTGGGCCCCTTGCCTTTCGAGTGAAACTGTCGGGTCGTTGGCCGGGCGCAGTGTTGACGGTGGCGGCGGCGGTTTGGGTGAAAACCTTGTCTAGCGTGTTTTGCCGGGCCGGCGACGGTGGAACTGTCTGTGACACCTACCTTGTTGAAGGCGCTACTGAAGTTGTTGTCAGTCCATCTCCTGCTGCGCCTGTGGGTGTTCAATAACTGGGTCAAAACCTAGCCTGGTTTCTCCAGGCTGGCGGCAGTAGCGTAGGCGCGTCGTCGAATTTCTTGTTTGCCAAGGCCTGGCAGTTCTCACGTGTGGCTACCCTATTCAGTTTTCAGCTCAAGGCTGAGGTGGCATTTGATGGCGTAACAACTCGGATGTTGGTTGGTAGGCTGTATCTGTACCAAGTCTTTGTCCTGTTGCCTTGGAAAAAACATCCAATCTTCAACGGTGGTCGGTGTCGAACGTTTTTAGTACCTTTTTAAGGACTAACAAATGTGTTATAGCGACTTTGTTTCTTGACGTTGGTGATCGTATTCTAGAAGAGTTGGCATCACGGAGTAAGCTTGTTTGTTGTGTAGGACTACTAGAGCCCCTTGTTGGGGATGTAATTTTTCCCGTCAATTTTCCTCTTTAATTTTTCTTGATGTAATAAGTTGGCCTAATTCTACCTAGGGTAGATAAAGCCGGATGTTTTTTGTGGCCGTAGCCAATCTGCTTGGTCAAGGCTAGATTCTATCCATTATCTAAAAAAACAATTGCGGATTACTCCCCCTGTCAAAAAGTATAGCTATGTTAAGCATTCAAAATTTGTCCCAAAATATAGCTATGTTTAAGTTGGAAAGCCTGATTGAATGTGTGAATGGACAAAAATAGCCCTCTAGGAATTAATTGTATTGTGGTCCTAACATCAATAAGTAGTGGCATGCACAATCACTTTCATTTTAGCATGAAGGCATGCATGGCCGAAATAATTGTCATACATAAATCATGTATGCATGCATAGATGGGCTTAATGAAGGGCACATTAGACATTTTACGACTCCCCCTAATCTGTCTGAAAATCGCTAAATATTGCTACATTCTGGGACAAACGGTGTATTTAATATGCTGAGTATCAGATTCAATTTGTTGCTGTTGTGTATGAGTGATGAAGTTAACTACCCTCCAGTACCCAATTTAGGTCATCAACTAAATCTTGCGTTGCACGTTCTCCTTGCAATCGTTAGACTAAAAAGGCTATATTTCGTTCATCGATGTCGCAGAAACGAAAGCCGAGGGCATGGTTAAAACTCGAATGAGAAGAGTGACAAAGATAAGGGGTTATGTGCATAAAACCGTCCAAGTCACTCGCTTTGGTGGCAAAATATATCCGCATGGCGTATATATATCTGACAAGTCTCTGTATCTATTTACATGTTAGACTAAAGTGATACAACCACCGGCGGATCCATGTTGGGGCAAGCTGGGGCAACTGCCCCAGCTAAAGTTGGGCTCCTGGCCGGCTCGCCCATCATCACTACTGTGGCCTGTGGCCCATTCGCCCGCAGCCACTTGCTATTAGCTACTTGAATCATGTGATCACTTCACTGTTACTTGTTATTTGCTAATTGATGTCTTTATCCAATTTACAGGTTCATCTATCTCTTACTTTTTTTGCATTTTACCATGTATTGGTGCAAGAATCATCAATTTTTTCTTCAAATTTAAGGTAATATCAAAACTCGACCTGCTCGGACATTGCATTTAAGAAGAAGACCTTCTCACGCAGGTCGAGAAAACCCCCGAACCTTTCCCCACCCTTACATAGGGGCCCGTTTTCCCCACCCTTACATAGGGGCCCGTAACCCTTGTGAGACGACCCACCGGGCTGATGGCTGCTGCAACTACCCCCGGTAGGAGTGCCCAAACCAACCACAGCTACGACCTGGGCCGGGCCTTGACCTATGCTTTGATGTGGTGACAAACGAGGGGATTTTTTTTAACCCCAGCCTGAAATTTGCTCCCACGGGGAGTCGAACCCAGGACCTGAGGAGTGCTACTGAGGCCATCTAACCAACTCAGCTATCTCAACTTCGCTTTAAAATTGTGCAATTACAATGTATGGATACATTAATGCGATGTGAATTGCAATGTGCTTGATTTCGGTTCAGTCGATTAATAAAAGTTCGCCCCAGCTGATTTTTTTTTCCTGGCTACGCCACTGGATACAACCATATAGTAAGTTTTTGTATAGTGGCGTAATTTACTCTTTTTTATGTGCCAGAAAGATTTAGTTGGTCATTGCTTCATATCAGAGCTTCAATATCCATCTCTGTGTTAGACAAAGTTTACACTTCTTATTTGGCCAGGTTTATGTCTTTCAATGTCAATGTTGAGAAAAAAATAATATACCTTGTATGTGTCTGCAGGCATGAGTGATACTTGGTCAAACCACACAGCTCCTTTTTTCTTAGATGTTATTTGAAGCCTTGAGGTTCTATCAGTTCCTTTAGCAACCAACTTCTTCTCCACCTTTATCCAATTCAACTTGCCATCAACTCTGCAGAATGCAATGCGCTTTAAGAGAGTATAAATAATCAAAGGTCCTTTTCTGATCCGGACATAGTACTGAGAAAAGATACAAAAGTCACTGACATTATCGTAACTGAAGCCAGATTTTGTAATCCGTCAGAGCTTATCAGTGAAACTGTCAAGCGTGCGGTTTCTCGTGACTTCACATACATAACTAGATTGTATGTCTTTCCATCTTCTATGTTCTGTATGTTTAAACAATAGCATTATTGAAAACAAAAAAAAGTAGGAAATAAAGAAAACAAAATATACTGAATATTTTCCTAACATCAAAGGGAGAAATATATTACCGTAAATATACAAATAAAATGCATGGAGTTTGATGTTTTCATTAGTTACTACTTTGTGATAAAACCGAATTACCAAAAAGCACTGTTACAACAGGGTAAAACACTACTTTAAAAATTTATCAATACATATTAACGAAAAGTTTTTTATGAAACTAACCAATTGTCATGCAGATATGGACAGCAAACAAATGATCAACCTAAAGTCATACCATGCCCCAGAAACCAGGGTTGTAAATGCCAACACCACCAGTTGGACAGTCGTTGCAGAGGACCTCCATCCTTAATGCAACAATGTTTCGACTGAAACATGATGTACGATCAGTCTCCACAAAAATGGAAGATTCATCTCCAATGATGAGCCATGGGTCAATGTTTGATGGAGTATTGGGACCTCCTGCTTCGAAACCTGTAGCAATAGATCATGAAGCTGGTTATACTAAACTTCGAATGGCAACATTCGGCACAAGATTGTGAGGTAAAAGGTTTATAGTATTCTCCAGCTTATGCTCAAAATGAAAAAAAACAAAAAAGTACAACTATGCTCAGAATGGTCATCATGGCGTCTAGCCTCTCTTATGAGCATATTCACTCCAATAGGCAAACGATAGAATCAAGAACCTTTTTTTTATTGTGAGGGGCGAAAAGGGTAGCTAAATTACCTCTGTTACTAACAAGTTCAGCCCACAGTCCACCAGCTCCTCCGCGGCCCATCTCCTACGGTATAACATGGCTAGTTATAATTTTAAGAGCACGCAGAGTACCATGGATTGTTCGGATTAATATATACTAGCAATTGTACCCGTGCGTTGCCACGAATAAAGACCTTATACATTGCTAGAGTCAACTAGTACTTGTGATTTCAAAAGGATCAAATTGATCATTTATAAAACATCGATCATAGCTAGCAATACAAGAGGAAAGCCAAGCCTTTGTATCATAGCTAGTGGCATGTAGGAGGAGATCGGTTTGCGGATTAGTAATGTTGCTCACATAAAGCGTTGAACGAGTTGACGAAATGAAATCCTTTATACTACAAGAGCCCAACAGAATCAAAGCGGTATATCATTTATTCAAGAACAGAGTATATATGTGTCAATATTAGTACATGCATGCTTCCTTTCACAAATCCAACTGAAATTCGAGTGCAAACTAAAATCATGTACAGCTAGGGTTACATGGTAGACTTTTTTTAAAAAATGACACTGGTGAAGTATATATAATTTTAGAACACATGAACGTAAAATGAAACTCAAGTAAGAAATTATTAAAGAGGACTCTAAACTCACACTGGATTACAGCATAGTCCTGTACTCCTGCGCGGCTGCGCCAGCACCTTCATTCGACATCCCCACCAAGCGAGGGCGACTTAGGGCGCGCATGCGGGTGGCCGATGGCTGCGGGCGAGCGTCGTGAGGCACCTGTTAGCTAGCCGCGGCACGATGGGCCGTCAAGTGGCGAGCTACAGGGCGGCCGAGGGATTCTTCTGACGCCGCACGCAACTGCAGGTGATGTAGGCGCTATCCTAGTAATTACCAGAGAACACACGGTCCTGATTTGGGCCTCATCCTTGCGATCTTGGTTGTGTTGTGTTTGTATATATACTCCTTAGATTTACAAAGAATTATTCCCCGTGACGCAAACGCATAGGGACCAGAAGCAGGAGGCCGTGCCTGGCTGCCTGCCATGGGCGGGCGCGCTGCTGGCTCTGTGCTATGTGGAGTTCGTTTCGAATTTGTTAGAGACCGGGAATATGGGTTGATTTTTAAAGATATCAGGGTCTTTATTGCAAATTTATGACGTACCGCAGAATACCGTGGAATCAATCCTTGCTTTATAATTAGGATAAAACCCGAGAAGATGCCCATCAATAGGTGCTTACCGAAAAATTACTGCTCACCTCAAAGAATACTCCAAGTAGTACATCAGGGATCTTTCGAGCAAGCTTTGGCGAGGCATCGATCTTGAGGGTTACCTTCTGGGTTGCCTCCAAATCTGATGCTAGACATTTCCAGCCTATACAGAAAAGGAGCAAGAAGTGGATGACGGTACGAGAGAGCCCTTCCATGGAACCAATGGACTTCAACTTTGCAAACCCTAGTTGTGTCAGCAGTATGTCGTCTGTTGAACAAATTATTATATGAGAAGAAGCTGCTAAGATCGAGATGCCAGCTGAATTAGGTGTGGAAATTGTAAAGTACAAGCTACTAAGACATGGCACCTCCCTTGGGCATTATATCGAACAACTTGTCTGCACGACCAAGACTAGAAATGGAGTCTTTTTATAAGCTCCTCAGTCCTCACCATGCATGAATCCGCTCCCACAACTCAGGGTAGAACGAAGGCTAGGCGAGCTCTCTTTTTATAAATTCTAGATGTAACTTCTAAGTAGATGCAGTGTAAATAAACAAAAAAATCAGATGTTGAGCTCCTCTAAAGATCTGAATATATGCGGTACATTGATTTGAGTGTGAAGAGCAACTCCAACAGGGGCCTCTCTACTCCAAAATTTAGAGGCTTGGAGCAAACATACAACTCCAGCAGAGCCTTCAAATGGGCCTGCATTTTGCATAGACCTCCAAATCTCCCCACCAAGCCTCCATTATTCCTAGAGGCCCTCCAATTCCCCTCCAAACGTGGGTCCCACCAGATAGAGGGCTGGGTTGATTCCCTGATATATGTGGTCCACAACCAAATAGAGGGCTGAGTTGATTTGTTGCTGGAGTTGGGCTCTAATTTTAAGGGCCTCTGTTTTTGAGTTGGGCCAGCAAATTAGTTTTGAAGGCCTCAATTTGCATAGCATTGATGGAGTTGCTCTAAAACCCCTTTAAAAAGCCGGCCAAATTCTTTCTAAAAGCGACTAACTGGAATGCTTGCAAATTTGGATGCTAGGAGGCCAAAGATATGATACCCGGGGGTTGTGCATATATGACATTGACGTGATTATGTACTTCGCTTTTTCCCCGGATAATGTTTCTTGCCGTTGCATGCAAGCATGCACCGTCCTGTGTTGTCGCAGAGTACTACGTAGTATGTCACTTTATATATATATATCATCATATCAATCAGCTCCAGCAGCCACTTGCGGTTGTTTGTTGAGTGTGTTACACTTGAACCCGCCATACGTCACCACCGTTGGAGACGAGACGAGGACCACCACCTCGTAGCAATCCTCTCCTCTACGTAAGAAGCAACAGTACGCCCTTGTGACTAAACATTTCAAAATTTAAATATTGTGAAAGCTCTATGATATTCTTTTCTTGTCGATGTGGACCCTCGATCTGCTAGCGGTCCTCTCAATCCCTATTGTCGCGTCAAACATTTCGTATGTCCTTAGTGTTACAGTACACTGTACACACCACATTCTGACACTGAAAACTCTGATTGCCGATATACTCCGTATATGAATATCAGTATCAAACTTCAGATCTCAAGTACTCTTTCTCCGCCACGGTGACAGGTTTAGATTGAGTCAACGCGAGGTCGAATGAAGTGAGCGAGTGAGGAGCCACCCAGACTCGCATCTGCTCCCCTGCATTCCAAAGCTGCCTCTTGACCGGGACGACCTGCACCGTTGTTTACAAGCCCCAAAGCAGCAACGAACTGTGAACATTGCAGCAAATTTGGTAGGTCATTCAGACATAAGAGAAATTCTAGACTACCTTTTTTGGGTGACTGAAAGAATTTTCGTCCATCACATTGCCAGATATGAGAACAGAGATGGTTGATCGCACTGCATTGACACTAGCCTCAAGTCCAGTTGTGGAGATTGTGACTCTTACACCATGTGATCCAAAGTTTACAATCTGCACAAGAGCTTTTGAGATTATTAAGGCTATAGTTAGTCCTTCAAATACAGGTGAGTGAAGGAAACTGAACTTGCCTTTACTCTCAAGAAGCTATTCCCAGAATCCTGCCAAGTAATTGCAGACGCCGCTAGAGAACCAGAGTATCTGGAGTTGATTGTGATTGGATGAACCAAAGCACTGCTAGACTCACGGAATAGTGTCTGCATCCAGTAACTAGGAGTCCCGTAATGTTGCCAGGTGTTGAAGACAATAGCGTCCGGGTTCCAACTGGTTGTTTTGTTCAAGCACAATTACCACAATGTTAAATCGACAAGAACACAAGAGCCACCGAAATCATAAAGTCATAAGTACTGACTTTCGATCATTGTCGTTTACAAATAGCGGTGCGTAACTCGCCATCTGAACGATATCACTGCAAGTAATCAACAAGACAGTCATGTTACTTACAGTAACTAGTATCATGGTGACGGCGTGAAACAACACCATCAGCTCATTTTGACTAGATAAGCAAAGACAACATGGAAAACTTATGCAGAAATATTCAGGTGTGTTCACCAAGCAAATCGCACCTATTCCTCTCCAATCCAGTTAGAAAAGCAGCTTCTGCCAATGAAGCAAGAAGACTTCCCCTACCTGCATCGCTTTCCCAAACTGCGTACTCGCTAACAAAAGCCTGCACTCAAATCATATTCAGAAAGATATTTACTGTTCATCTAGAGTTTGATTGTACAACCATATCTTCATGTTCTTGTATTTTAACAATATATTTCTTGAGAGTCTCCAAGACGTGTGAATAACATCACATAATGCCCTTATCTCCAAAAAGAAATCAAACCATATTGGTACTCTGCTTTTTTTTTCCTTTTTACATGGAATAGGAGCAAAGACATGTAAGAATAGTTTAGTTGCATAATAAAACCATGGGGTAACCATCAATACTATCTTGTTAAACCTTAGGTTAGTAGTGAGTGTATGTACCCAAAGTTTTACCCAATATTATATAATAATAGAGAACTCTTATAAGACTGTTCTACCATCCCATGAGCAATGATAAGAAAGTCCTGAACTACAAAAGATGGCTGTTTCACAAGAGTTTCCCCACAAATGAAAGAGTTTGGAAAGAAATTCGAATTAAGACTTACCTTGGGTCCATCACGAGATGTTCTGTCAAATTTGTTCGTCATTGAAAACAAAGTCTTAGAGTCGGTATAAACCTGAAAAATGAATAATTCAGCGGATTTAAGAGAAGGTTCAACCTATATTTACAGGTAACAAGTAATGGAACAGAATCACAGAATGTAGTCAGCAACAAACATGACAGAATTGACTCGGCAGAAATATATTTACATGAAAGTCATATAAATCAGCAGGATGATCAAGTGGTCTAGATGAACCATCACAGTTTGAAACCATTTGAATGTCTGGATAGGCCTCCCTTATCGCATTGTAGAACTTCAGGTAATTACCTGTTCAACAGCAGTATAGAATATTATATAATGTAACATAAGTACGTTCTACATGTAGTACTGGACCTTTTATGTTTGGTTTGTTCATTCTTACACAACATGTTTAATTTCTGTACTACGAGTTATAAAATGTAACACATCAACTTACCACGATAATGTTTTTTTTCCGCAATCTTCATTTCCAATCGCCACATATTTGACGGGGAATGGTTCTGGGTGTCCCATTGCAGCTCTGACAGAGCCCCATGTTGAGTTAGCGCTCCCCCTTGCAAATTCTAGGCTATCCAATACATCCTACACAAAAGTTACCAAAATAATCAAGGTAGGTGTTATGAATCTGCTGCTGGTTGGGCTGCTACAGTACCCGCGGTACTGTTCACGTGGTGGAGGAAGGGTTGGAGAGATATTAAGAAATGCTTGCCCTGCTTGAGAGTGAAGTAGGGAGCAGAAAACAAACCTTTACAAAAGGAGTGATAATAGCAGTATCAACTTCATCATTGTGGCTGATTCCTGATATTTAAGAGGCAAGTTTCCATCAGGTTAAGAAGACCAACAAGGATCAAAGATTTTACAAATCTAAAATAATACCATTGTTGAATACCCAGACTGGAGCAGCACCAAGGTCTTCAGACAGCTTTGATGTGGATTTCAAAGTTACTAGTTAGGGTGTGACTATAGAAAAGGAAAGGCTCAAACATTTTAAACTGGTACCTGAAGATACTCATAATATCCAAGGCCATCATCAGTCCAGTAATGCCAAACATCGCCAAAGTGTCCTGGCCTCTCTTCCCATGGACCAATAGATTCTCTCCATCTGAATGCGTTTCTTAACCATTCACCTTCTACAAAGCAACCTCCTACAGTAGATGCATGCAATCTATGTAATCACTCCAAACATTTCTGTGAATAGATTAATATAAATCACATATGTTCAATCATCAAGAACATGGTTTAGAAAACGAGTGCATACCAGGGAATCTTAAAAATCTAGGTTTTAAATCCAAAAGCATGGATATAAGCTCTGTGCGAAAACCATGTCCCTGTATGTGTGCAGAAAAAATTGGTTGTTAAATACTAAGATGAACTCATTCATGATAATTATGACCATATAATGTACAGATATCATATTAATTCCTAACAAATAAACGAGTTTGTAAATTTAGCCAAACAGGGTGTGCATGATAAGAAACATTTCATGCTTTAGGGAAAGGGCACTGAATTATTGCAGAACTGAACCAGGGACTCTACCTCCTAGACCTAGTAAGAGTTTTTCTTTAATGATGTAGTATTTTTTGGCTATGCAGAACTATTGGTCGTTGCTTATTGAGCCCAATATGCATTTTTCAAATTTACAAATTGTTTTTACTTTGCTAGGCAGTCCTGTCTTTCAATATTAAGGCCCAGAGAAAATAATACATGTTGCCCTCAGTAAAAATAATGCGACATACCTTGTATGTATCTGCAGGCATGAGTGATACTTGATCAAACCATACAACTCCTTTCTTATTAGTTGTTATCTGAAGCCTTGAGGTTCTATTGGTTCCTTTAGCAATCAACTTCTGTTCCAATTTCGTCCAATTTGATGTGCCAGCAACTCTGCACCAATACAACCGTTTCAATTGGTGTGAATAATCAAATATCCTTCTCCGATTCCGAATACTGAGAGAAGATGCACTCACCTTATTTTAATTGAAGCCAGACTCTGCAATCCATCTGAGCTTGTTAGTGAAACTGTCAGGTCTTCTATCTCTGGTGACTTAACGTACATAACTAGATTGTAGGTCTTCCCATCCTCAATGTTCTGGAAGAATAAATTGTAACATTTTTGAAAGCAGAAAGTGAGTAAGATAGGGAAAAAGATTTACAAAATACAGTAGTTGTCTAATATCAGAGCATGAAAAGCTAACACTGCCTGAAATATCCAAAGAAAAGGTATGGAGTATAATTGTGTTGCAAGTAAGAAAGAATAATAATGACATAAGGGTATTAGTTATTGGTTACATAGAAGTTCTTTTTTACGAAATTGTGTATTAGTTATATTGGTATGAACAAGCACCATATGACCAACATAATGCCATACCATGCCCCAGAACCCTGGGTTGTAAATGCCAACACCACCATCTGGACAATCATTGCAGAGGACCTCCATCCTTAGAGCTATAATGTTTAGACTGAAACATGACGATCGATCAGTTGCCACAAAAATGGAAGAGTCATCTCCAATGATGGACCATGGGTGAATATTTGATGGAGTATGGGGGCCTCCAGCTTCGAAACCTGTAGCATAAAATCCAGAAGCTGGTTACACTAAACCTGAATTGTGCACATTTCTCCAGGATCCAGCTTAAACTCAACATAAGAAATTGTGTTAGTGTATTATGAAGGCACGGATAAGCTCAGAATAAACATGGTTTTCTTAAAGTTGTTCCAGCAGAAGTGCAAAACAGAGTTGACTTTAGTTATCAGCGTGGCCAATTATGACCTTGGGAAAGTGATAACATAATATTTTGTTTTCGTTTCACTCCCGAAAAGACAAGTACATCTAATTTCTCATCACACAGTTGACTCTGAAATTCACAGAACACAATCAAATATCCAAAAATACCTCTGTTACTAACAAGTTCTGCCCATATTCCACCAGCTCCTGCATGGTTGATCTCCTACAGAATAACCTGGCTAATTATTGCAAGAACGTAGAGGAGACTGGAGTACATGTGGATAATTCTGACAATATGCTACAAAAGCCCATCAAACTAGCATCTACCAAGAAACCACTATCTCACCTCAAAAAACACGCCAAATAGTGTATCAGGGATCTTCCGAGCAAGCTTTGGCGAGGCATCAACCTTGACTGTTGCCGTCTGGGTTACCTGAAGCTCTGATGCTAGACATATCACATATGCAGCCTAAGCAGAACAAAAGCAAGAGGCAGGGGATGGCTGTCGGAGAGAACCCTTCCATGGAACCCATGCCCCTTCAACTTGCAAGCGCCAGCTCAGCTTGGAGAAGATGCTATTATGCGAGGTCTAGCTGAGTTGGGTGGAAATGGATAAGTATAAAGCTATTGCATCAGGACCACCTCAATTATTGGGAAACTGCAGAGCAGTAGTGCGCATAGGAGTATAGGACAACTGGACCAAGTCTAAATAAGGACTATATATATATATTCAACTGTGCATCCGCAAGCCCTTGAAGGCTTGAACGAACAATGGTGCATATACAACATCTGAACAGAGAGACAGATGTCCTAAATAACGGCCTTTTGTTTTTCTTGTTATATATGGAAGCCAAAAAAATCGCTATCATTCAATCGAGTTCATAGACTACTGGATACTGAATTGTACATGTGTAATGTAAAAGAGGATATGAAATTAAGAGGATACTACTGATACTGTTGACGCAAATCTCGGTCAACACACGAGAGAGCGCTTGACGCGCGGGTCGCAAACAGACCGAATAGCAACAAAACCGCATAAAGCGGTCAGACCGGTTCAGAGAAGCGGTCAGACTGGTTTCAGGGCACAAAGCGGTCAGACCGGTTCAGCAAAGTGGTCAGACCGGTTTCCTAGGGTTTTGCTAGAATCGACTGTTCGTGGGGATAACTATCAAGCTTACGTGCTGGAGAACGACTAGGTTTACGAGCAAACCAGTAAAGAGATAAACAACGCACTTACGTGGCGAAGAACGACTAGTTTACGAGCAAACTAGCAAAGGCCGTCGAAGCTCTCGCCTGGGAGGGACCCCGTCAGGGCGTGGACGTCGCCGGCGTGCCCTAGGTCGACCAGCAAGCCTTAGGACGTCATCTATGATCGTGGAGATCAGAGGATGAAAAGCACGAAGGTTGGAAGAGATTAGGGTTTGAAGGAAAAAGTAAAGTTAATGTTTGATTCGATTGGATGTGTCTCTCAATCGGCCATGACCCTTTATATTTATAGGGTGGGGAAGTCGTACCCATTTAGGTCGGTTTACAATACGGGACAAAACTCAGAATCCTAAACCTACTCGAATTACAGATCCAAACCGGTCTGACCGGTTGGGCAAACCGGTCAGACCGGTTTCCCTCGGTCCGTGCCACTTTTGGGTGTCAACACATGCCCCCCTGTTTCTTGGTAAAGCTTGCGTAGCAAGAAACATTTCTCCAAGCCAAAAATTGCACTGAAACAATGATAAGCACCCGTACATTAGTCACATCTTGTCTCTAATGATGAAGAAACCCAATTGTCCACGTATCTTGGTCTTCAAGACGATGGATTCACTATGTTGCTCATATTCCTGCATCTTCATGAGACATGAACCTGAATATACACCACTTCGGCCATGATTGTCCGGAATTTAGTTCAAAGCCAATATCACACTTTAATTAACCATGGATGCACAATTGACCCAATTACAATGAATAGCAATTGGTCTTTTATCTTTTATAATCACAACTGAGAGTGTGTAATAAACATCCACCAGCCTCAAATCTTTGGATCATAAACCCCTAGCCGAAGTAGAAAAACCATATCCAGCTTGTTTATTAGTGCAAAATATTCTAACTGGCCTCATAAATGAATATGACACAATCACGATGCAAATGGCCAAGATTAGATTGTTGTCAAGAGTTAATCTTGCACTACCACAATGCAAAGCATCTACGCACCAAATTCAGATCAAGTATTTACTGCACCTATCAATATTGAATCACCAGATGCTTTTGCCTATTTCACTCCTATGGATCACAAAATTCTAGCTCGAATACAAAACTTCATATTCGGCCTAAATATTGATGTAAAATATTTGAACCGGCTATGTCTCAAAATAGCATTACCTGATGTAACAAAAATCAGCACCAGTACCTTCAGCACTCTCTCAAGCCGATCCAAATAAAGTACCAAATCCATAATGAAAAATGCTCGTTGTACTAATAATCCTGGTACAAACCGGTCTGACCGGTTTGGGAAACCGGTCTGACCGGTTTCGCCTGATCAGCTGATCGATTCTCCTCTGATGAATTATTTTGCCCCCCGGGCATTAAAATAATTAGGCGATATCTTATCAGGAATTTAACACTTTAGGACGATGATCAAAGACATTCATCGGCCATATATGTTGCCAAGGATGACACAAATTATCATCCACAGTAAATTCATCCATAAGAACATGGGCGTATATGATATTTGTGAACCAAATAGACGATGCATTGACCAATAATTTTGATGATTTGGTGCAAACCTTATATTTGAAGATCGTTCCTTGGCTCTTCTATTCTTCTTTACTTGCATTGCAACTTCTGTGGAAACATCGTCTTCATCTTGAGTTTGAATGCTTCCTTTAGGAACCCACGCCATGCCTTTTTCTTTTAGCTCTTGGGCACTAAGTCTCTGGAGCTTCTTCTTTTGCCAACTCGATGAACCAAGTAAATGCTTCGGCTGTGCTTGAGCTTTGGACAACGACAACTCTTTCTTGATTTCTGGCTCCTTTAACCTTTTTTGCCCAGACTTAGTATTTGAAATATCAATAGCTGAATTTTTCGTTTTATTGCCATTAATAGCCGAAGTCTTTAACACATTAATCGGCTTTTCAACAATTGTATTCAGATCTGAACTTGTAGCTTTGCGACCATCTTTTTTCACTACATAGATCTGCTTAACAACCTTTTTCTTATTTTGAACTCTAGACCGATCTTTATACTCAAAACGGTCATTTTTAACATAAGGCTGTCTTGCATATGATGATTCTTGTGGAGCTGCATACTTTATATAATATGGCCTAAAACATGAAGGAGTATGTGCCCATGAATCATTCCACCCCCGTGATGAGTAAGAATGAAAATTAGTGGGATGTAGAGCACGTGGAACTGGCATTGATGGACCAAAAGAAGAATATGGTGCTGCTGAATTAAAATTCTTCCATTGCCAATTCCAATTCCCAGAATTATGTTTAGGAGGTGATCTTGATGATTTAGCTCCATTTGACCGATTAGCACGCTTGGCCTCATTTTCTTTTTGATATTTAGCCAGAAGTTCATCAAAAGTGAGCTTCGGCCTTTTACCATTGTGCTTGACACGGTCTTTACCTCCATCCATCTTAGGACGCTCTGATTTTAATATGTTTGGGCGTCCTTGGTCAGAACCGGTCTGACCGGTTTGCACAACCGGTCTGACCGCTTTGGAACCGGTCTGACCGGTTAAGTAAACCGGTGTGACCGGTTTGGCCAGCACAGCAGGAACAACCGGTTCTTGTTCCGATTGTGAAGAAATTGCTTGCCCCCTAGTGTTGTTAAGCTCATCGTCCTCTGACACGTCTTCAACTTGGACGATCTCTTCTATACCACTTGAGGGCTTAGAATCTTCCTTTTTGGCAATTAAACTTGGATCTTTAGACAAATCGGTTGATGCTAACCGATTTAATGATCCTTTGGCACCAAAACCAATTGTAGGCAATTGGTTATCCTCTTGTGTTTGAGAAAATCTCAATCGTCCAATATTAATGGCCGATTGGATAAATTGGCGAAACATATTGCAATCACTTGTATTATGATCAAAAGAATTATGCCACTTGCAATACTTTCGCTGTTCTAACTCAAGAGGTGATGAAATAACTTTGTGATCAGATAGTTTAATAAGATTGTTTCCTAGCAAGATATCGAATAAATCATCACACAAAGTTAAATCAAAGGTATATTTTATTTTCTCTAACCGATGCTTTTGTGGAGAAGGTTTTAAGGCCGAACAAACGAATGGTTCAAATTTTTCATTAACCCATTCGGCTATGCTTCTTTGTGTCCTTCTCACATCCGATGCTTTAGAGTTCATCACTACATCATCATCGGATTTCACAATGCTTTTCGGTTTTGGTTTCTTATTTTTAATCCCAGAATGACCATAAGTAAACCATTTAGAGAAAAATTTTGACAATGATGATGGAGAGATTTTAAATGTCAAAATCTTGCTATTATCGGCCTTTCTAACTTTTACATTACAATGACCGACATAATCTAAAGGTATGACACTGCTAGCAAGTAAATTACCATCCTCAATCGATCTTTTAGAAATATTCATAATATCACCACTAGTAGATGAATTAAAAAATGCATGATCTGATTGGGAGTTACTTGCAAAGCATACCTTGCTGAAATTTCTGGAGAGGCGTGGAACCTTGATGTAGATGGTGTCGTATTTCTCCTGATGACAGCCAACAGCAGCCACTGTCCGAAGAAACCGGTCTGACCGGTTTAAGCAACCGGTCTGACCGCTTTGGACAAACCGGTCTGACCGGATTGAACCGGTCTGACCGCTTTGTAACCGGTCTGACCGGATTGTAAAATCGGTCAGACCGGTTTTCCCAGGTTTGCTGGAAATTACCAAGTCGCGACATGTGAAAGTCTCCTCTTTGCCTCCAACGCCATGGTCTTCATCATTTTGGTTGGATGAACTTTTTCCAGCCGAGAGTTGACATTTATTGATAATAAAATAGTCGCTAGACAAATGCACAACTTCATCTGGGATTTCAAGCATAGCTGTTTTCTTGCTACTGACAAGGTTTTGTACAGCCAAGCTTGCTTCTTTTGTTTGAACAGATCCAGACCGTTCGGTTGTTGTAATTACCGAACTATTAATCAAATCTGAATCGTTCTTCTTCTTAGTATCAACCGATGATATAACCGGCTTTGTAATTGCAAATCTCATTTCCTTGAATATATCATCAATGGATGGTAGTTCCATTACTTGAACCAATCCTTGCTCTGTTTCTTGGAAACAAGATTTATACAACCTCATTTGTGTTTCTACAAATTTGCTAAGCTCACCTTCAAGCTGCTTACCATTGTTGAACTTTTTAATCATGTCATTCTTAAGCTCAACACATTTTGCATCCCACAAAGTATTTGGCTTTAGCAATTTAGTAGAAACACTGTTTGGTGTAGCCTTTTGTGCAAAATCACTAGCATGAACTTTCGGTAACGAAGAATGAGTAGTACCGAAAATATGTGATGATGCATGAGATGAAACACATGAATGATTAATTTGTGGAGATGAATATGATCTTGCTGAATTCTCATTAATTCGGCTATAAGTATTGGAAACATTTGGAACCGAAATATGAGTATTAGCATTCGTATATGATACTGAATTTATACATTCATCTTCCACTCTAGCATATAATGGTTGAGAATAATTGGCCGGATATCTGAAATCAGTATGGCCAATTTTCTCATTCATCGGCGTGCTTTGAATCAAATATTCTGAATTTATTGCCGATGAATAAGTATATGAAACACCTTGTTGAACAGTATTAAAATCATTAGCACATGGTGTCTCATAAAGATTGGCCCAACTCATGTTAGTTTGGCCTTGATAATTGTTCATCGACATGTGAACTTGTTCTGCAGCCGATGTGTTAGGATAATGTTGTATGTTGCTAGTAGCATTAAAATTTAAAGCATGCATATTATTTGGCAATGGCTCTAGTTTATAAAATTCAGGTTTATTATAGTTTACATAAGAAACTCCATCTGAACAATTACTAGCCGATGCAATATGCCTACTAGTATCATATCTAGCAACATCAACATGAGAATTTGTGGTACGAGCAAAATAATCATTAGAAACATATGATGTGCTTGCATGCTGTACCTCAGGCGTGGCGTAGTAATATTGTTGTGGTGTATATGAATAACCCGCCATAATAGGTCTTGATGCTCCCAGTCTTGTGATAAATCCAGATATCCAAGATAATCCAAGCAATCAATGACCAAGACTTTGCTTCTACTTTAATCTTCAATATGAAGTAGCAAGCAAAACACAATGCAATCGGTTTGAGCAACCTGATGCAAAGTCACAGGTATAGGTGCAATCGGTCCAAAAAGACCAGATGCAACTATAGCGGCGAATCAAAATAATAGATCAATTAAGTATAAGGCTAAGGTAGAAAAATTCGGTTGTAACAACCAGAATTATCGTTCCCCAGCGGAGTCGCCAAAATGTGTTGACGCAAATCTCGGTCAACACACGAGAGAGCGCTTGACGCGCGGGTCGCAAACAGACCGAATAGCAACAAAACCGCATAAAGCGGTCAGACCGGTTCAGAGAAGCGGTCAGACCGGTTTCAGGGCACAAAGCGGTCAGACCGGTTCAGCAAAGCGGTCAGACCGGTTTCCTAGGGTTTTGCTAGAATCGACTGTTCGTGGGGATAACTACCAAGCTTACGTGCTGGAGAACGACTAGGTTTACGAGCAAACCAGTAAAGAGATAAACAACGCACTTACGTGGCGAAGAACGACTAGTTTACGAGCAAACTAGCAAAGGCCGTCGAAGCTCTTGCCCGGGAGGGACCCCGTCAGGGCGTGGACGTCGCCGGCGTGCCCTAGGTCGACCAGCAAGCCTTAGGACGTCATCTATGATCGTGGAGATCAGAGGATGAAAAGCACGAAGGTTGGAAGAGATTAGGGTTTGAAGGAAAAAGTAAAGGTAATGTTTGATTCGATTGGATGTGTCTCTCAATCGGCCATGACCCTTTATATTTATAGGGTGGGGAAGTCGTACCCATTTAGGTCGGTTTACAATACGGGACAAAACTCAGAATCCTAAACCTACTCGAATTACAGATCCAAACCGGTCTGACCGGTTGGGCAAACCGGTCAGACCGGTTTCCCTCGGTCCGTGCCACTTTTGGGTGTCAACAGATACCTCGTCAGACAAAAATAACCAACAAGCATCCTCTCATGGGCATTCCATCAAACATCTTGTCTGCGCAGCCAAGAGGGTCGTTCAACAAATAATCCGTGGTAAAGTTGACCCTTCAGCGAGTTCCTCGCCATGGATTCACCTTCATTCCAATTGAATATTCGGAAACACTGGCAAGGTTACTTCTCGCACAAAGCACGGCAGTCGGCAGATTAAAATGTTTTTTTTTTCTTGTTATCTTGACAGAGGCTGGCTGTTGTGACACCCCATGACTTGTTGATTGGGTTGCGAGTTGCGCACGATGGATGGAGATGCTATTGGGCTGAGCTTAGCACTGGGAATTTCTTCGTGGGCCTGAAGATGATCTTAGGCCTTAAGAAGGTTGGCGTAATGCTTTTAGTGGGCCTCTGGATTTATATTTCCTTTCCAAATTACAGTTCTAATTCAAACAGATGCGAAGAAACAACAAATTAGAGGGATGCCCCTGTCCCGTGGGTGTATGGATTTGAGCTGTATACATGGTCAAAATTTGCTCATAATAATTGATTTTATAGTTTGGTCTGGGATACTTTTGATGGAATCCGTACATTTGAATTCTTTAGTGGTTGGCAACATTTCTCTTGACAGGGAGGTGTCTTTGGTGACTTTATCAATCTCAAGATTTGACAGCTTAGTTTCTAGAAGTGCTCATATGAGTAAGGTCATGAGCGTGTATTCATAAAGGCGAGTGTGTCTATGAGTGTTACTGTGTTTCCCACAAATAAAAAGGAATTGCACCCACTTGATTCTATGTAGTTTCGCTACTCAACTCAACTCTTGTTACTTAGTCCAAATTTTAAACAAGAAATTAGTTTTCTTAATCTACCATTAAATATGCATTGGTTATGCATTTATTTGAAACCGAGCATCTCCAAGAGACTCTGTATTGTATTAGCTAAATATGGAGATTATAGCCCCTTTGTAAAAATAGAAAGTCATCTAATTCAATGAGGTAATCCAACAGATTCTGTAAAGATGGCTAGTGACGTAGGCTAGCTAAAAATAGGTAGCAAATGAGGTGGGATGAAGAGCCACTAAATTTGGAGTGTCATTTACAGAGTCTGTTGTAAACGTTTTTTCTCTAACAATAACTAAATTTAACTTTAGAAAATGATTTAACTAGCCTCTTGGAGATGCTATTACACGGTATTTTCTTCATGCAAATCAATTTGAAAAAGTAGAAGCTCCAACTCAAGTGTGGGGCACATTCCCTTTCTCCAAAGGAAATAGACTAAGCAATGGACCAATGGTATCATGCTCCATCAAGTCAAAAAAAATATCGTTTTGTTTTGTTTTTAAAATTTCTAATTCTCAAATTTTAGAAAACAAACACAACATTAAAATTTTTTTTTCATTAGACCCACGAAATATGTCTTTGATCAAGACCGAAATTTTCAGCTCATATTTTTTAGTCATGATTTTTATTTTTTAGATAATGGAAATTAATCCAACCTTGACCATAGGGGCTACGGCCAAAGTTTACAAACGCGCAGCACTTCCGTCTGCTCCAATCACCAATGCACAAAAGAAACCACACCATAAAGTTTGAGATACATTAGCCTACAATTCTATTGCTAAATCTCCATCCATGGTGTGCGAAGATCCGGATTGCCAAAGCCTCCAGCGATTGGCATGCCTCCGTTATTGCTTGTTTGTCTTGCTCAAGCCGTTGTAGCTGAGCCCAAAACCGCAGCCAGTATGTCTCTCTGAACAGTACTTGCAAGTAAGTTTTCATGGGAGATTTATCAAAAACTAAATCATTCCTACTGAGTCACAGTGCCCAACACAAAGCCGAAGCTCCAACCAAAAATTGTCCTTTTAACTTCCCTCCCATCCCTACAAGCCATGTACTGAATAAATGATTAAAGCGATGGGGTGTTTGTAAGTTAAAAGCAAATTGTACGGTTCTCCAAAGGAACTTAGCCATATGACAGTCAAAAAAGAGATGTTGAATTGTCTCTGGGTTGGAATAGAAAGCACAAAGTTTACTACCATTCCAATTCCTCCTAGCGAGATTATCCTTGGTTAGGATCACCCCTTTTTTGAGGTACCATAGGAAGACCTTAATTTTTAGAGGAAGTTTAAGTTTCCAAATTCTAGTGTTCCATTGTACATTATCATTATTAATAAGAGCCATATACATAGATTTAACAGAGAAAACGCCGGATTGGGTCAAATTCCACGGAACCTGTCCCGCCTGTTATTCAAATGTATATGACTAATACGACGCACGAGATTATGCCAAAAGTTGAAAGTCGGACCAACTAATGATCTTCTAAAAGACACATTAAGCGGTATTCTAGAAAAAACTGTGGCTACCGTGTCATGCTTTTTTCTCACTATCTGATATAAAGATGGGTACGGTTGTTTCAAAGTGAAATTCCCTAACTATTTATCTTCCCAGAATCTAACTTGCTTGCCATCATTCAGCTGGAAGGAGCCAAAGTTAGTAAAGGTCTGTTTCACCTTCATCAACCCGGACCAGAAGTGAGAATCGCCTGGTTTCTTTTCTATCTGTGTAATGGTTTGAGAACGCAAATATTTATTTCTTAAAAGTTGCTGCCACATACCGTCCTCATTGTCTAACTTGAATAACCATTTACTCAACAAGCACTGATTGTGTAATTCTAGATTTTTAATCCCGAGCTCTCCAATTTCTTTAGGTTGGTATAATATATTCCATCTGGCTAATCTGTATTTCCTCTTGTGTTCATCAGATTGCCAAAAAAATCTTGATCTGTAATAGTCCAATTTCTCTAGAACCCATTTTGGGACCTCGAAAAAAGACAGCATAAACACCTCTAAGCTAGAGAGAACTGAGTTAATTAAAACAAGCCTCCCAACCAACGAACATATGCTTTCCTTTCCAACTACATAATTTCGTTTCAATTTTTTCCTCTATAACCTTCCAGTCCGAATTACTAAGCTTCCTGTAGTGCATCGGGATACCCAAATATCTAAAAGGATAAGCCCCAGACTGGCATCCGAATAGATCAGCATATTGTTGTTCACGGTCCTTAGCCCGGCCAAAACAAAATAATTTGCTTTTATGAAAATTTATTTTAAGCCCGGACAACTGCTCGAAGGCACATAACAGGAGCTTCATATTTGCAGCCTTTGCCAAGTCGTGCTCCATGAACAAAATTGTATCATCCGCATACTATAAGATGGATAGTCCCCCATCCACTAAGTGCGGCACGACCCGCGATACCTGTCCTTACTCCTTATCTCTATTGATGATAATGGTCAACCTATCAACAACAATGTTGAAAAGGATAGGTGACAGAGGATCACCCTGTCTAAGCCCTTTCCATTTCTGGAAATTCTGTCATATTTGATCATTTGTCTTAATACCTACATGACCCTTCTGAGTGAAAGCCTCAGTCCATTGGCACCACTGCTGTGAAAAACCTTTCATTCTTAAAGTTTGTTGTAAAAATGGCCATTTCACTTTATCATACGCTTTCTCAAAATCAATCTTAAAAATGACAGCATCCATATTCTTCCGATTAAGTTCATGGATTGTTTCGTGAAGCACTACAACACCTTCCTATTTGTTGCTACCTTCGTAAAAATCTTAAAACTTACATTAAGCAAACATATAGGCCTATATTGTTTAATTATGATTGCCTTAGAACATTTTGATAATAAAATAATTATTCCAAAATTTAAGCTATATAAAGGCAAATTTCCCTCATGGAATTCCTGAAACAATAGCATTAGATCACCTTTTATTAACTCCCAGAAAGGCTGATAGAACTCTATAGGGAAACCATCAGGCCCTGGGGCTTTATTGTGTTCCATCTAGAAAATTGCCTCCTTGACTTCCTCTTCTGAGAACTCAGAAACAAGGATCTCATTCTCAATTGAAACACCCGGGGAATATCATCGATTCTGGTTTCATCCAGTTGAATGTTATTCTCCTCAGGAGGTCCAAACAGTCCCTGATAATAAGTGGTAATGTAACTCTTCAATTCGTCATCACCACGTATTATTCGATCACCATCCTGCAATTGATATATCCTTGTTTTCCTCTGCCTACCGTTTACTATGAGCTGAAAATACTTAGTGTTCGAGTCACCTTCTAGTAACCCTTTCACCTTGGCTCTTTGATACCATTTGATTTCTTCTTCTCGCAATAATTCCGCCAATCTATTTTGAAGGCAGCGTTTTAGATCAATTTCCTGTTGTGACAGGAGACTAGATTCTGCTTTCTTATCTAGGACATTCAGTTTATCTAGCAACTTCTTCTTCTCTTTTTTGTATAGACCACTTGTGTTTTTCGCCCAGCCCCGCAAGTGCTGGCGCACCCTACGGATTTTCGATTGCCATCGCTCCATAGGTGTACTACCAGCTGTTTCATTCGTCCATAAATCCTTGATCATGTCCGCGAAACCATCCCAGAGCAACCAACCCAATTCAAATTTGAATGGAGCTATATTATCGCCCGAACATGGTTCACCGGTACTAATGAGTAAAGGAGTATGGTCAGAGACATCACGGGTTAGCGCCACAACCGTGGCTAGTGGAAACTTTTGTTCCCACTTTGTTGCCATCAAAACTCTGTCTAACTTTTCATAGGTAGGAGTCTGAAGTGAATTTTCCCATGTGTACTGTCGTCCCGACATATGTAATTCTCTTAAATCCAGACCGTCAATTACTGCATTAAATAAAAACAGCCAACGATCGTCATAATTGTCATTTTCTTCTCATGTGGGCTTCGTAAGATATTAAAATCACCGCCCATGAGAACCGGTAACGACTCATGACTACACATCGAGGCTAGCTCAGTCTGGAAACTTTCCTTGAATTCTCCTTGAGCCGGGCCATACACTGCAACTAATGCCCACTTGAAGCCGTCATGTTAATTGCACAAGTGAAACTTCACATAAAACTCCCCCTCATCTATAGCGCCGATATGAAAAACCTCTAAGTCTATCCCTAGCAAAATACCCCCCGATCTCCGTCGTGGTTCCTTACAATGCCATATAAAATTCTTGCCACCACATAAGTTACGCAGGAAAGGATCAGAAAAATACCTCCTTCCTGATTCCAATATGGCGATGAAACTAAGATTTTGTTCCTTGGTCAGGTCCGATAAAAACCTATGTTTTTTAGGGTCTTCAAGCCCATTACTGTTCCAGAAAATCCCTTTCATTTAGCCTTCTTTTTGTTTTTAGGTTTGGCTGTGGAAAGTTTTTTGTTATCCTTTGATGAAAGTGATTCTAGACATGTCGACCTAGTGGTACGATCCAACAAATCACCACTGGAATCCATCACTTCATCCATAATTTCTTCACACAGATTACTCAAAATAAAATTGTCTATCTCTTGTTCATCCGCTAAATATTTTTCTGGAGGCGGGGCTTATGCTTGGCACAACTACTATGCTATTAGTTATTTTCTTGATTTAAAATTATATTATTCAGTTTATTTTGTAATCGGTTACCACGTCAATTCAAATCCGTTACACCTCGATTTGTGTCGTAATCAAAACACAAAGCTGCACTTGTTCGGCCGTTCTCACATTTTGAACGTGAGGAGTTTGACTGTTTGAGGCCACGCAGACGGCCCCTGGACGGGAACCTATAAATGTGTATCCTTCTCTTCCCCACGCTCCGTTTCGCCGCCATTATCCTCAACCTGTGGCCATGGACGCTCCACCCCGCACCACCACCACCCCGCCCTCCTCCCGCTCCTCCTCAAACCCCACCACCACCCCCTCTCCCACGCTGCCACGCCACCACCTCCCTCCACTCCCCTCCCCATGGCGGCCATCACCACAACCGCCGCCGCCGCCGCCTCCTCCTCCTTCCTCCGCCGCCGCCCCGCGGCGCACCCGCTCGCCGCCGCCTCCCTCCGCGCGTGGCACGGCCACGGCCACTGCCACCACCGTTACAGGCTCGCCTGCCGCGCCGCCGAGGTGTCCGGGGCCGAGCCCTCGGCCGCGCCGGCGGCGGAGCAGCAGGCTGGAGGCGCGTCGTGGGTGCCGGTCGTGCCGCTCGCGGCGCTGCCCCGCGGGGAGCGCCGCGTGATCTTCCAGGACGGGGAGGAGATCCTGCTGCTCTGGTACAAGGACCAGGTGTTCGCCATCGAGAACCGCTCGCCGGCCGAGGGAGCCTACACCGAGGGGCTCCTCAACGCCAAGCTCACGCAGGTGCGTCCCGACCGCTCGGCGGAATGCCTGGCTGCGCCGCGCGTAGCTCATTAGCCTGTTCGTGTGTTCTGAATACCGTTTCAATGTGTGCAATCACGCAACCATCAACCGCAGTACTGAATTCGAAACGTTAACAGGGATCGGCTGTCGACCTGCGAATTGAACTTCCCTAGTTTCAAAGAAGGTGCAAATTCCATAGATAGTTCTAGAGTTTCAAAAGAAGTTACCAATAAGATACCTCTCCTCCAAGTTGTGTGCTTGGTGGGACGAACTACCAACTTTATGCCTCTTTTTGTCTGCACAAAAAATGCATCTTTAAATGAGTTTAGGAACTTGATGTCTGGATACTCCTTGATCCGCACCCACTTCATGAACTAATGAAATGACTCTATTTAAGATTGATGAACACTAATCTGACATCTGGTTTCCGTAAGGCTACAAGTGCTCAGTAAAGCTTTAGTGGTTTCAGAATCTTCTGAATCATACCTATAGCACATATCACCTCTGATTTCTGTACATATTAAAAAAAATAAAGGTTAGAGGAAGCCTTCTGTTAGGCGATCTCCAGCTTTTGAACTTCTAAACTCTCTTTTCGAAGATTCTTGAAGGTTTCCTTCAGACATTGTGTCTACTCCACATTGCTGTCCAGGAAGTGTATGCTAGGTTTTTTGCTTCAACAGATTATAATTTTTTATAATATAATATCTTACTTGTGTGCAACTTATTTGGATGTGATAATTCCATTTTCTTTTGAGAAGATGTGACCTTAATGTGTGTATTTTTCTTTTTGTCTTTCAGGATGGCTGCATTGTTTGCCCATCAACAGACAGTACATTCGACCTTCGTACTGGGGAAATAAAGGAATGGTATCCCAAAAACCCTGTTCTCAGGGCTCTTACGCCTGCTTTGAGGAAACTATTCACTTACCGTGTGAAAACAGACGAACAAAACATCTACATCAGCATCAGTGGGGCTGACAGTGCAGGATCTGCTGAGATTATATTTAGTGGGAAAGCTCAACCTGGGGTTACTGCATCTGATGTCAATGTGGAAGAGGTATTGTTTTTCCCTGTCTGAACGATCACTCTTACTTCAAGTGCTATTTTCAGAGAGAGATTTTCCATTCTACATGATTCCTTCTGCACTTCAGTCTGACCCGTTATATTTTCAGTGAAATGGGAATTTAACTGAACTTCTATTCTGCATCTAGCTTATATCCCTTTATATTTTCAGGTGAGAATGGTAGTCGATGAGGATGTCGGAGGATTTGGTTTCACCGATGCCAATGAACTTATCAATGGAAAAGCCGCTATAATTGGCTTTCTCTTATTGATAGATTTTGAACTTTTAACTGGCAAGGGTTTTCTCAAGGGAACTGGTTTCTTGGACTTCATCTATTCAGTGTCAGGAGCTTTCAACTGATAAATATATGTTAGTTCTTTGGTGTTGAAATGTTATAAAGGTACTTTACTACTATTAAAATTCTAGAATTTATCAGTTTGCAGTTGAGTACATGTAATTGAGCATTATATTCTCCAGTAAAAAAATATGAGAGATACTTTTGCAGTACCGATTTGACTTATATCTGTCCATAATAATGGATTTCACTGATCTTCCGTAGATTTGAAATGAAATGAGTGAAACTATATACATATCTTGCACTGTATATGTAGCACTGTATATTACTTATGTGGAAATCATCTAATCAGTGAAAAGACCAACACACAGCCCATTGTGATCGACTAAACAGAGCCTGATTGTTGTGCATATGAGTTTCAGATTGTGGAAAAAGTAAAGGTGGATGTTGCACAGGAACATGGACGGTTATATATAACAATTGGTCACGGGAAACAAAATGGAAGGACCATTGTAGAACAGGTGGATCGATGAATTTCCTTGTGTTCTCTGGGTCATGCTGTAATAGAGTGACTTCTAGGAGAGAAACATAAAAAAATGAAGATGGCATTGAGTGCCATAGCAACTTCTCATGCAAACTTCAACCTGTTAGGAGATAGCACATTTCTCAATAGAGTTGCGTAATGAGGTTCTTATATGCCATGTCAATGATGTGGATTATTACCATCATATTTATGATGTTTGTTGTTGCTACTCTGCATAGCATTCTGTTCCCATTAGATTTCTTTTTTTAAAAAAAAAAATCTAGCTGGTCGAAGATGGAGTCTCACCTCCTCCCTCCTCTTCTCTTGTTGCTCATCATATTTTGTTAACCCCTTTCCTGCATATCTGAATCTTTAGGAATAAAAGGTACTTTGTTGTTAAAACTTCGAATTTATTTTATCGCATATATGGGGAGAAGATTTGGTAGGCTTCATAGATGCTATCTCACCCCCACCACCGTTTTCATTTAAACACAGCTTGTTCTTGGAGTTCCCAGTTTCTCTATGTTATCTCGCAGCGAACCTAGTATTCTGCTGAAATAAGGTTACATGTTATTCTACCTCTGAGCTGAAGCATCATGAAATAGTTGCGACTGCACAGAAACTAAATGGAACTGTAGAAGTCAGATGGTATGCCTGTATGCGGTCGCAGAGGCCGGAAAACTCTTCTTTTTTTTAAAAAAAAAGAAGTAAGATGGTAAATATCAACAGATCCGTGTGTCGTGTTCTCTGAACAGAGTTTCTAGTTACATCGTCATGGAACGATACTTGGCTATCCTGGGTTGTAAACCCACATTTACCTCCTATGGGCTGGTCTCCATGATTTAGAAAATGTACTTTTTAATATGAATATTAAGCATGTCAGGCCAAAGAAAATATTCAGCTTATAGTTTCTTCCTTGTAAATGATCTGACATTTTCAAGATTCTTTATCTTTTACGATTGACTATGCTCATGGTGCTAACCTGAATGGACTGGTTCATACTGATCAATGATCAGTAGAGTGAAAATAGAGAAGATAAAGATTTAGGCCCTGTTTGGATCCACTAGCTAAACTTTAGCTAGTGGATCCAAACAGACCGGCTAAACTCCTCCCAGCTAACGGGAACTTCACTTTTTCTTTAACTGCTCTAACCTAGCTAAACCAGCTAAAAGATGTTTAAAGACGAAATTGACCCTGCCCTTTTTCCATCCTTCTCTTGCCCCAAGGCTGCTCCGTTCCTTTTTTTTGCATCACTTGAAGGGGGTAATGGGCTGGTTGTTCTTAAGATTAAATCCATCTGAATTGTGCAGTCAAACCCTCTTTGCTGTAGCCTTTTCTTGCTCAGCTGGGCCAGTTAGCAGAGATCTGTATCTCGTTGCTGTTCTGACGATGCGCTATACACCCACTCATAGCTTCCAGTGTCTGCCAAAGTGTGAATGATACCATCTGGATCGATTGTACAAGTTTCGGTTTCAAAGTATGCCATACGTATGAAGTGTTCTCGTGCCATGGAGAACAATCTTGAGACTTGAGAGACTTATCTACGTTTTGCTGTAATCTTTTCAGTGTAAAGTTTATTGCATCCCATGCTTGGCTACACTGTATTGATAACCAACACACCAGGTTTTGAGGTTAGTTACATTGGTGGCAGGACAAGTTTGTTATTTCGAAAAATTGCAGGATGACTCGGAGTAAATTTTACGAGTACATTGTAATTTTCGTGCTGCAAAACGACGTTGAGAGTTTTGCGACACTGTCGTACACGTGTACATAAACCCGAGAGTTAATCGCTTAGTGATGGGGGATGAATGGGTGAACTAAATGTTGCTGGGCCGAGTCCATGTAATAGGATAGCCTTTACTTAAGTATCAGAGAGACAGGGGAGGGTATCTTTGATGTATGAACTAAACAGTATCTTCTTCTTCCCCAAGACTTGTTCTAGCGCGAGGCTCTCTGTCTCTGCTGCTGCCGGATTCCTTGCTGCTCTTCTCTGATCTAGTTCTTCCTTCGGATTCTTCTTGTTGGTTGTTAACAATTGGTATCAGGTTCAACGTTCCTAGGCGCATCTTCGCTCGAGTGATTTTTCCCCTGGTTGTTGGTGTCAAATCGTCGCGCAACCGCACCGGCGAGATTCGATTTGAGCTTGCCGTCCACGCCCCTCCCACCGACTCCCAGTCGGCGGCGGCCACCGCAAATCGCCGGTTAGCTGTTCCAGCGCCACCGACCACCAAATCCATCGCGCCGCTTAGGGAGTAGCCGGGGAATCGCCAGATCGGGCGTGCTGGAGTGGTGATTCTGGAGTTCCAACCTCCCCACGACCACTACACCCGCCTCCAGCGTCGACAAGGAGCCATGAATCCTGACCTCAAGCTCGTCCTCGACGAGATGAACAAGCGGTTCGACGCCCTCGACTCCAAGTGGGAAGCCCACTTCTCCGAGCAAGACACCAAGCTCGCGGAGGCTGAAGACAAGTGGGAGTCTCGATTCTCCACCACCGATGACACGTAGGAGCGCAAGATTGCGGATCTCGCCGTCGCCACCGACTCTTGCGTGGACGCGTTGGAGCGTGCGGCCACAGACTTCGACGAGTGGCGTCCCGCCGTCTCCGACAAGCTTGACGCTGTGAGTCTCGAGGTGGGCAAGATCAACCGCCACTGGGAACGCGCGGTGCTCCACCGTCCGCCTCCCCTGCTCGAAACGTCTCCTCTGGCTGCCACGCGCTCACCTGCATCCTCGGCACCACGGCGAAACGGAAATTCGGGAGGGTGGTTACGGGTTCATCACGACCGTCAATCGTTCCCCGGGTAAGGGTGCGTTGTCCTCTCCCCATCCTTCTATGTCTGGTCAATTTCATCCTGCTGGTGACCCTGGTGGATTTGGGAATGGTCGTCATCATGGTGGGAACAAATTGCCGCGTATGAATTTTCCTGTGTTCACTGGTGAGAATCCCAAGCTGTGGATCAGTCGTTGCAATGATTACTTTGATTTGTATAATGTTGATCAGGCTTCTGTCCTCAAACTTGCTGTTATGAATCTGATTGAGGCAGCTGCTCTTTGGTTTCCTTCGGTTGAAAAACGAGTGAAGGCTGGGTCCTGGTCTCAGTTTTGTACCTTGCTCCTTGATCGTTTTGGTCAGGATCAGCATGAATTTCTGGTCAGGCAGTTGTTTACTCTCAAGCAAACCAGTAGTGTGGCTGATTATGTTGCTGCATTTGGTTCCTTAGTAGATCAGTTGTCTGCATATGAATTGTCTACAGATCCATTGCATTATACTATCAAATTTGTGCATCGTCTATCTGATGATATAAAAGCTGCTGTACTTTTACAACGACCTTCAGATTTGGATACTGCCTATGTGCTTGCGCAGTTGCAGGAGGAGATTTTGGACACAACCAAGAAGAAAGACTATAAGATTCTTCTTGTTGGTTGTTAACACTGACCTAGTAACAAAAAAAAATAATGTTAGGCACCACATGCCCAAGGTCAGCCCAAATCTCTGACTAAATCAGACAGCTAGCCAGAAAGCTCTGCCCTAAATTGTACATTAGCCTGATGTCTCGCGGCATCCTTAAGGCAGTGCTCATCCTAGCTGCTGTCCAGTGAATCAAGAACGCGACGGGGGAATTAATTTGTCTTCCAGGACTGTGCTACTTTTGTTCGTGCACGAGCTGGGAACGAAGCTTCCCGGCCAGATGGAAACAAAACTAAAGATGCCAACGTGACGCAGCTCTGATGTCATGTCTTCTAATATTTTGTTACACTAGCTACATGGGTCCAGCATGGAAGTCTCATTACAAGCGCAACTACTTTTCCTTGATCCATGAGAAATCGTCATTATTTTGTTGAAATCAGGATGGCTCCATTTTGTTTTCCTTATTTTAAAAAGTCCATATGAACCAAGGCAAGGAAGGGCTCTGTCCAATTTGAGTAATAACACTATGAAAATAACATATAATGCAAGTTGCATATATATGAACCTGAGATGGCTGAGCGTATCGGTTCTCTCTTGCTGATGCATGCTGACGTCGAATCGTTAGCTATCAATCTGTCACCTCTAAATGATATGTTTTTCAGCTTTTGTGGCAGTGAAGCATTAAACCATCATCTGATTTCGTCTCACATATATACTACCTACCTAAACATGCATGTCAAAATCATGTGACATCTCAAACACTCATTTATGTACATATCTTAGAATTTAAGAAAAAACATTAAGATTTAGATTCCAACATTGTCCCATTATTTTCTCTTTTTTTTGGAAGAAAAGCAGTGTCTTCTAGAATAGACTGTCTCGTGAAATGTTACATTTGTGACGGTGCATGGAAAGGACGAACACTAGTGATAATCAGATATGCCGCCGCGTGTGCTTCAAGAA
Source organism: Echinochloa phyllopogon (assembly GCA_033239725.1). Classification (NCBI taxonomy): domain Eukaryota; kingdom Viridiplantae; phylum Streptophyta; class Magnoliopsida; order Poales; family Poaceae; genus Echinochloa; species Echinochloa phyllopogon. The sequence goes on from BTCW01000008.1 coordinate 10,259,101, forward strand.
TGAAATCAGATTTTTAACAAATTTTTAAGAACGGATGAGAGGAATGTGTCGCCCTGCAAATACATTATTAAAAAATAAATGTAAGAAAGCAAATCACATTGTTCGCGGGAAAATCAACAAAAGCAACGTAGAAATGGCCATAGGTGGTGGATCGATCACCCATTGGCGCGTAAATTGGTGGTAATGAGTCACACTACATAACATACTACATACAAACGTCACTGGATTGGGGGTGTTGTAGATGTAATTCTTGATCAGGTTTATTGTTTGGCAGGGGCGGCACATGTCTTCTTGCACTTGTTGACCCGGGCAGTGTCCGCCCCACCCTCCTCGGTGCAACGCTTGTTGCATTCCTTGATGCGGCCAAGGGCGTTGTCCTTGACGAGCTTTGGACCTTGCTTGTCGGCACGGGCACATGCCTCCTTGCACTTGCCGAACTCGGCGGCGTCCTTAACATTCTCGACGCATTCCGTGTAGCAAGCGCCGACCACGAGGGCCACCTTGGTGGCGTCCTCGATGATCTTGCAGGGCTCCATGCACGCCTTGATCTGGACGGCATCCTTCTTGGACTGGCAGAACTCGTTGCACTTGGTGGTAATGTTGTAGCCCAGCTTCACATCCCTTTCGTAGCCACAAGCATCCTCGCACACGGCGAAGCGCACGGGGTCATCCTTCTTGTACATGGTGCAGCCTTTGTGGCAGGCATCAACGACATCTTTTGCACCCACCGGCGACGAGGCCTCTAGCATGAAGCCGATGAGAAACAACACAACCATGAAGCTAGTCATCTTCTGAGCCTTATAATAACCTTTCAAGCCTAGCTGTTTCTGCAGAGCACACACTTTGAGATGGATGCAGAATGGTGGTGTGGCTTTTGGTAACATATATGCATGTTGCCAATCTGTCCTTTTATATATGGGTATGGATGCGGAGTATTTTGGTGAAGGAGCTGAGTGAGCGGAAGGCCACAGGACCGCAAGCTGCCCTTGCCACTAGCTCGATGTGCATGCATGTGTTTTTTTGGTCCTTGCAGCTGGGTTGCTTGAGCTCCACTAACTTTCTATGGTTTACCGTGATAGAGGATATGCAGTTGGCATCTATATATGGGATCGATTAAAGATGCCCCCAAAATGGTAAAATCTGCATGTATGCAAATACTTTTGATGTGTGCTTAATCTATACTATAAAGAGCGAGAGAATTATTGTTATTTGTTACCAAGATTAGGCCCACCGTTCCCCTCACAGAGTGGCCCTCATGTCATTTTCGACCCCACCTAAGAGACCAAAAACTGAGGACCAAAGGTGGGGGGAGAGTCATTTCGCCGTCGATTCATGTGTAAAATCGCCTCACACACCAAAACTTTTTTCACCACCGCCGGTCCCACTCCATCATGCGTGCACTTCCACTATAGAAAAAAGTTAGGTCCAGTGACCTGAATAGTTATGCTTTGTGAATATATATTCGAATAACGATTTGTTTGCACAATTAATTGTACTCATTTTAGTTTTCATCATGATTTATATTGCTTAGGGTGTACCGTGTATCATACAAATTTTGTTGGTCAACACAAAACTTCCATGAAGCGTACAATTGAATTTACAAAAATAATAATAATTGTGAGGGTACCATTTAAGCTTATATCAGCATTTACACACACTATTTTTTTTGAAAACAAAATTCATGTTTGAGATATGCTCCTGGCCGGAGTTCCTATTTTGGTCAATATAATCCTGACATGCAAATGATTGCCATTTTTCATTATGTTTAGATAAATAGGGGGTGTTGTCAGGTGTAATTTTCTCTCCTTTAGCTAGAATTGCAGTCAGAATTTCTTTTTTCAAAAATGACAGAACCCATAGAACTACAATCTGCAAGAAACAGTAACTAAGGCAAACTTTCTATAAAAAACAACTTGAAGAAATACCTTCCTGAATTTACACATAATTAAATGGGCATCAAAGTAATTTCTTCTTATTTTGATAGTAATCCTCTACTTCTTCCTTGACCTAATTAGATACGAGGGGCTTCTATTAAATATAATAGAGGTGACTCTTCCTGAAACGAACCGGATTCTCAACGACGAGAATCTGACTCTCTGTACCCTCGAGATAGTCCAGGAATAGCAGCTATCTCGTACAAAACTCATCTCAGTCGAACATCACATCCATACAACGATAAAAGAGATCCAAACATGACATATATAAAACATAGCGGTCTGATACAAGCCCTCTGGGCTAAACGACAATAAGAAACAGCTACGAAGCGGTAGCTAAAGCATCTGGGTCCACCTCTCCACAGGCAACCTTGAGCGTAGCGCGCTCCCTTTGGTCGTACCACCCGTCTTGGTTGAACTCGTGATCGGAGTCTTCACCTGTGTACCCAAAGTCTATCCCCAAGGAAATGGGACAGGTCCACTTCACCAACCATATATGCAGCAAGCTTTATAGTGGCCTATCTAGTAATAAAAGTATTCAAGGGATATAAGCCGGGGTTTCCTATGCGCAGCAACAACATTAACCCAAGTTCATCTCATCACCAGCACATTTCCTCACCAGAGAGATCACACTCCCCAACACCAACCATCAGCATCACAACCACATCGGGCTCATCCTGCCGCAACAGGTTCCCGTAAACAGCATCCACCAACACCTTGAACTCACTAGTCGACTCGGTGAGCTCCCTCCCCACCTTGTCTCATCAGCAATGTTGGACCAATATCTCATAACCAACCAAGGTAAAGGTAAGAAAGCAGAATCCCGGGCTAATATAGACGATATCAGAAGGTTCGTCCATAACCGTGGACACAGTCGGGGGCAGTGGTAAATCAGGGAGAGTACGCCGCAATGAGTCCCCCTTACAGATATCAAACTCGAATCTCCTATAATTCTGGCACCGCACTAAGTAGGCTTTCTGGAACCCTCCCCATTCTGGGTAGACGGTGAGCACTGTAATTTCCGTACTGAAGGCCGCCATCGACACGGTCCTTAATTGTCGGCAAAGCGAGTATCAGCATCAAAAGCGATCCGCGGCAACGGTCCATAATCGGCACCCATTATAGGTGTGGCCACCCAACTCCTCAAAAGTAACCAAAGAACCATGTACCCGCAACAGGTACTCCACAGCACCCCAATCAAAAGATCGGGTTGTTATTACTTGCCTCCACCGCCTAGCTCAACTACACCTTTCCAAGCCCACCCAACTCACGCCAAGAAGATCAATCACAGCCCTCCCAACACATGCAACATAGCATTCTCATAAAGTAGATAATAGGTAGCAAGGAAACAGGGTAGATAAATGGCAGTGCAGGCATATCATCATGCATATAAAGTAGAGCAGTAGCATACTAGTTTGCGTGTCTAATAGGTATTTTAGAGAATGGTCAGGCGTGAACCTGGATAAACTTCTCCTTCCTCCTCAAAGCAGTTGTCGAAGTTGTCCAGCTCCTCCTGGCTCTCCGGAGCTCCTAGGGTCGCGAAAAATAAAATAAGACGTGGCTACTAGCAAAGAAACACCAAAACACCGAGGAAAGAAGACCCAAGGAATACCAAACTCTGCACTAACGTGTAGGTCATGATTTTAGAAAAATATAGAAACTAGTTTCATATTTTTCTGAGCTACGGTTGATTTATTATTAATTTTCGAAGTTTAAAACATTTTCTGAATTAATAATTGATTTTTCCGAAAAAGAAAAACATCAGAAAATTAGCCTGCTGACGTCATCATGATGTCATGCTGACGTCAGCAGCGGGGTCAGTCTTGTTGACATCATCGTGGACCAAGATGACGTCAGCGTTGACTTGGTCAACATTGACCAGTCAACGGTCAGCGGGGTTAACAGTCAGTGGGGCCCACATGTCAGCCTAATCCTGTCTATGACATGTGGGCCCGGGTTGTCAGCGCTTCCAGAAAAAAGAAAAAGGAAAAAGAGAAAGGGATGGCCGGGCTGGAATTGGGCCGAAAGAAACAGGCCGACCCAACAAGGTATTGGGCCAAGGCACAGGAAGCGAAGCTTCTAGCCCATGAAGGCTAGGCGCTTGGCGCCGGTGCGGTGGACCGCGTCCACTGTGAGCTGTGAGTGCGGCTCACGTGCACCAGGCGTACGGGATCTAGGTGTGGATGCAGGGTTCTTCTGCCGCTGTGCAGGTGCCAAGTTGGTGTAGTCTCCGGTGTGGCTGGCCATGGCGCGAACACGAACGCGCGCCCCGGAGTGCGGCCGGAGGCGACGCCCCCGACAGCGAACGACGGGAAGGGGCGCCGACAAGGCTTGGGAACGACGGCTAAGGCTCGGCTAGGGTTTAGCGAGCACAAACGCCACGAAGAAGATTAGACCTTGGCCGGTGAGACGGCTCCCCGACGAGAGCGGCGACGGCGCGGCTGTGCCGCCATGGCAACCGGCGACGCTCGAGCAACAGGCGAAGATCACAAGGGTTGGCGCGGCGAGCGGCTTGCTGGTGCTCACGGACACGAGGCCAAGCCTCGGCCGCGGCTGTGGATCACGCGCGCCCGCGGCTTGCCCGCGGCGCGCTCGCTTGGCACGGGCAACCCCGGCGTGCGGCGGCCACGGCGGCCAAGAACGGCAAGGGCGACGGAGGTTTGCGGGTGCGAGCAGTGGCGCGACGAGGTCCTGCACAAGGAGATGGCCACGGCTCGAAGACCGGGTCCTAGAGGAAGCTAGCAGACCGGAGCGGCGGCGACATGGTCGGAGACAGGGAAAGAAAGGGAGCGGCGGTGCCAGCTCACCTTGGGTCAAGAAGAGGATCACAGCAGCTCGCGGAAGACTTGCGGTACGACGACGGCTAGACGGCTAGACAGCGTCCCTGGTCTGGCTCCTGCTCGTCGGCTCCACGGATGGCAGCGACTTCGGCTCGGCGGCGGTGCGACGGCGAAGCGGCTAGCTCCACCTCCGCGTCTTCCTTGCGGCTACCTCTCCTCCTCCCCCACCCGACTCCTCCTCTCCCTCCCCCTCTTCTTCTTGCTGGTGATGAAAACCCCAAAGGGGCGGCGGCAGCTCGAAGGGAAAGGGACGGCGCCGGGGTGGTTTTATAGGGCCAAAGCCCTAGGGGTCAAGGCTTGGACGGCTGGGGCGGCTTGGCGTCCGTGCCAGGGACATGCATCGCGATCGCGACGGGCCGCAAGGGCTCGGGCGCTGGGATTGGCCGCGGCGCTGCTTTTCACTGGGCGCAGAGAAGAAAGGAGAAGGGGGAAGAACACGAAGCCGCGCGGGACCCGCACGCCAGCGACAGAGAAAGGAGGAAGGGGGCGCGACTGCGGTTTGGGCCGAACTGGGCCAAAAGGCTGGTCGGGCTGGCTGGTTCGCTGGGTTAGGAAGAGAGCTCAGGTGCGGTTTCCAGACTTCAGTTAGCAGGCTGGGTTAGCTGGTTAGGTTAGTTAGGGCCCATTTAGGTTAGGTGGCTTTTTATTTTAAGTTAGCTTTTAATTTGAATTCAAATCTAGGATTCGAATTCAAATTCAAACAAAGAACCACTAAAACAAGTAAGAGCCAAATCAAACTATTTAATCCTTAGCACTTCAGTTTGAATTTTAAATTTAAATTTGAAATTTGCCTAAGAGCAAAGGGAGCAAAAATAGAAGACATCCTTATATGTTTGTTTGCATGCACAACAATTCACCAATTTTTTTTTTAAATTCACAATTTTGCATTCAACAAATCCTATGGTAATTTTTAGGGATGTTACACTTCCGAACCCCAATCTACGGATACTGCTATAGTACCCGCACGCTGGAGTCCTCCTAGGCCCCCATCGCGAAGAACGGCGCCCTCGGAGGACCCGTCGCAGTGCAGCTGGCTACGCAGAGACGGAGATGGCGGTCAAGAGGTTAAAGACGATGTGCAGACGACCCGCGAGTAATATGAGTTCGCGCGTCGCCTGGCCTGGGTTGCCAAAGCTGCACCTAGCACAACCAGTGGTACCTGCGGGGGCGGCCGCCAGAGTCATCGCCGGAGACGCGGTCGGGGCCACGCGCCGGGGCGGCACGAACGCAGAGGTTAAAGGCGGGGCCTCGCGCGGTGGTTCGGATATGAAGTGATGTGTGCGAAGCGGCGGTGCAGATTCCACCGTGCGTTTTGACCTCCCGATGGAGTTCACACCTATGGCGAAAATGTTGGCGATTGGTGCAGGAACGGGCATCACCGCGACGGCCACCGCGGAAGGCGCCGCGGGGACGGGCTCCATCAAGATAGGTGCCGCGGGCGTTGGTGGAGCCATTGCCCTAGACAAGGCCACGGTCAATGGCGGAGACGAGTGCGCGGGCGAGAGGGCGGGCGCCGCAGATGGCGTGAGAGCGGGCATCGCGAAGTGCTTGGTGATGCCGTCCACGAATTCCATCCAAGAGGGCTCGCCACGGTCCTTCTCCAGGCGGACGTACCACTGTTTGGCGGTACATTCCATCCTGAAAGAAACTACAAAGACCTTGAAAGGACCAACACTAGGCCTAGAGGGGGGGGGTGAATAGGCCTGTTTAAAAATTCCTGCAAAAATCCTCCGAAAAACTGTCAGAAAGTCGGATGATCCGACACAGTCTCGGATCTTCCGGCCAGGAAGATCCGACACTGTACAGGATCTTCCGACTGGGACAGAAAACCGGAAGATCCGATGGAAAGCCGGATCTTCCGACAAGCAATTCAAGTAAACTTCGAGATTTGAAAACTAATGACCTTTTGACAATTCCACTTGAATACAAAGCTCACAAATGATGTAAGGAACCTTCTATATATGATCAATATCAGAGAATAGCCACAAATAAGTAGATCGGGACAAATCAAGATATAGAAACAATATGAACAAGAATGAAAGTGGAGACAAAGGATTTTCTACCGAAGTTCACTCCACAAAGGAGCTACGTCTCCGTTGAGATGCTCACAAAGAGCCGGGCTGTCACACTAGCCCCAAGTCTCTCCCAATCAACCACAAAGGAGGATTGAGTTACTTACTATGAGCTCCCACGAAGAGAGAGGGTAATACAAACTTCCGGGACTCAAACCACAAGAGAATGGGAGTTCACCGGCACCTCTATCCGTCTAGGAGCAAGCTCCAAGAGTAACAAACGTAGATCGACGAATCCAAGTGCTTGAAGTGCTTGAGAGATGAACAAGTTGAAGAGGCACAAGAGTCTCACACTACAAAGATTTTCTCTCACTCAAACCCTAATTGAATCTTGAAGAATCAAGCTTAGAAGGGGAGTAGAGGGGTGGATTGAATGCTCAAAGGAGTACTTGTCTCGAGTTAGGTCAGTATGAGCAGCAGCCATGAATGAAAGGGGGTGAGGGGTATATATATACCAACCCCCCAAAATATGACCGTTATGTTCACTGCGAAGGGGTACCGGATCTTCCGACAATAGGTCGGATCTTCCGATAAGCAACAGAACCGAGTAACAAAAACTCCAGGTAAGTTCCGGGGGCCGGATCTTTCGACCAGATGTCGGATCTTCCGGGCGACCCCGGAACTTCCGGCCCAAAGAAATCTCAAGACAGAGCCAGCCGGAACTTGCAGTCGGATCATCCGGCCAGGGGCCGGAACATGTACTCAGGACACTTCCGAGGCTGAAAAAACGGCTAAGTCATGTAAGTTCCGACCAGGGTCGGATCTTCCGGCCAGGAAAAATTCCAAGGCCGAGCGGCCCGGAACATCCGGTCGGATCTTCCGGCCTAAGATCCGGCCAAGCAAGAAAGGAGTTTGTGAAGAGTTTTTGTGGCTTTAAAGAATTTGTCATCTCAAGCAAAGCACTTTGAGCAACTAGAATTCATCAACTACGTCCCCCTTGATAGTACGGTGGTCCTATACTCAATTTCAAACGAAAAATAGAATTTAAAATTCACCAATTGAGTCTTCCACCACATGAATATGAATTGGGATCCTTCCTTGAGTGCTACCTTTCTTTTATTTCATTTTATTCCTGCACAACTCATGCACAACATCATATCCAAATTTCTATTGCCAATAATCACCAAAATAGATTAAATGCCTAGATGCACTTTCAGACCTTCATAGTCTCGTGTATTTGCCCTGCATCGAAGCACTGATCGCAATGGCTCAACCACTGCAATGGATGAGAACTCCCATCAAAGGCTGAGATCTGGAATATGGAGAATCCCATAGTGGATGGATTGGATTAGGAGTGCGATCAGGGTGGGATTTATGGTGGCAGCGGCGGAAGCAGCTACGATCCAAGAAAGCTGGCTCGGAGTACCAAGATGATATGGACTGCTTTGCTGAGATAGGAAGGAGGTAGATGGGATCTTGCCCTCACGCTGGAGGATCTGAGATTAATCCTCCACTTCTTCCTTGACCTAATTAGATAGAAAGGGCATCTATTAAATAGATATGACTGTCCGGAACCGTAATCTACGGGCGCTGCTACACAACCCACGTGCTACAGTACCATAGGTACGGTTCACGGGCTGGGCCCTAGACCCCAGCCAGCCCACTGGCCACAACACATTCACATTAAAATAACAAAAATGTAGCACATTTTTGGGTTGCATACATATATAATAATAGATCTTCACATATATGAAATGTTAACAAAAACAACAAGGTCCTTTTCAATATTGAACAATGCATATGTCCAATTATAATTTGCAAGAATTCTATAGAAAACCAAGCATGATAAATGCAATTCAGAAAGTGGCATTTGCAAAAATGAATGCGGGAAATATGCTCAAAAATTTTTAGATGAAAAAGAACACACAAATCATACTGAAGGTGTAAACCGCATGGTTTAAAAGGATCAATGCAATTAGATTAAAGAATGCAACTAATAAATAACTCATATACTAAAGGGCCTTTTTAGATATGATGGTTTCCATACTGGAGGAGTACTGAAAACAACTTGGTTGAAATATCCCATAGGATCTAAGGTCCTTTAATTTAGACAACCATGTGCTGCCCAAGATAGCATATTAGCATCTATCTGCTATAAGATAGAAGATTATTATTGTCATAATTTCCTACCAAATTAACTGCTTGTTGAATCATGTGCGTCGTGGTAACGTCGCATTGGCTCCGTATATGGTCTATCCTTCGACGGCCTTCATTGCGGGACAGTCTTGCAGCGGCGTCGCAGTGCTTGGTCCAAGTGGCCAAGGCTATGTTTGCCTGGGTGTTTGGGTGGCGGTCTAGTCTTAGGATTGGCGGCTCTTAGTGTCCGGAGCTTCAGCAAACTTTTATTTATTCCTTTTCTTGGGCTGTGTGTCGCTTCACAGAGGCCGGGATCTTTTTTCAGGCAGGTGTACCACCTCGATGTATCTAACTGAAAATTAATAAAGCATCCCATTTCTAAAAAAAAATGTGCGTCGTGGTCCATGGAGCAGGCAGGAGCACGAGCTAGCGAACCAGTACCTCGCTAATTCAACCAATCCAGCCTCCAACGATGGCCAAAACGAAAATTGTTTACTGAGAAAGAAACTTACTAAACATTACTGCATCCTTTATCCACAAAGAATAGAAGAGTATATAATGAGATAAAGCACTGTGGTAACATTAAAATAAAAAAATAGATCCTTCATGAAGCACAGTTTTGTTCTTCTACAAAAATCAAGCACGCAGTTTAATTTGGGTAGCTTACATATATAGGAAATAGGTGTTCAATTCATATATAAGTGTAAAAAAATGACAAGGTCCTTTTCAATATTGAACACTGCATGCATATATTAAATTAATAGCTAAAAATTCTATAAAAGTATTTCTAAACTAAGCAGGAAAATTGCAATTCAGCAAGGAGCATTATGAAAAGAGAAATACAGGAACGATGCTTTCACAGTGAATTTAGATGACAACAACACATTAATCATATTGAAGGAGTAAACCGTGAGGTTTGAAAGGACAATGATCGATCCTAGTAGAATTAAGGGTGTAACTTAAAAAAATATCTCTTGTACTAAAATTAAAGGTCTTTGTATGATAAGATGGTTTCCATACTGAAGGATACTGTGCTTGGTTGAAATATGCTATAGGATCCTAAGGTCCTTTATACAACCATGTGAAGCACAAGATAGAATATTGATAACATCTATTTGCTACAAGCAGATAGATGATTAATATATTGTCATAATTGCCTGCAAAATTAACTTCTTACCAAACCATGTGTGTCCTGTCAATGAACCAGGCAGGAGCACGCGAGAGAACCAAAAAACATCCACCGACGGCAGAAAAGAAAATTATTTGTTGTTCTTTGGTGACTCTATAAGAGCATTTTGTTAGTAAATAAACCCCTTCTTATATATCTTACCACCGTGGATGTAAGATAGAAATGATGACTGGCCTTTGTTTCTGAAGATTCATTGCAGGAGCAGTGCATGTATGCAGAAACTGTCTCCTTCAACGATCTTATAGTTTCTGGCTCGTTGTCCCCATTCTTTTTGGTTTAGTTGTTTCTTATTTGGGGTCATTACTATTTGTAAATTATTGGAAAATGAAGTGTCAATAAGTGTACTGGCTAGTATATTGGTTAATAAGAATGAAAACAAGATAAAGATAGTCGCCATCATTGCCTACCAAGATAACTGCTTGCCAAACCATGCATGTGTCAGTACGTATACGCATACAGCACTACAGGAAACCGGGTGATGCAGCGAGCGAGCGACACGATCTCTGGACAAGCGAGCGAGCGAGCGAGCGACAGCGAGCGGGTGACAACACATGGACAAGAAAAAATACATACACAGTTGAAAAGAGCAAATTAGTGGTAAATCTCAACAAGCTGACACTACCGGATTCCGTCTCTTTGCCATGTGTCAGCGGCACACGGGCAAAGACTATATTACACATAGTAAAAGCTTTGCCGTGTGTCGCCCACGGCTAACACCAGCCGGCAAAGCCGGCTTTGCCATGGGCTTTTGTCGGACACACGGCAAGGGTTCGCTGAGTGCCGAAACCAACCCTCGGCAAATAGTTTCTGAAAAAAAAATCATAGCGGCCCACGCCCGTGCCGCTCGGCCAAGCCGCCACACGCCTGCACGGCTAGTGCCGCCGCCCACACGCGCTACCTGCTGCTCACCCGCGCCGCTCCCCACCTCGCCTCGCCGCGCCATGCCCCGCCTCCTCTCACGTCGCCACGCTGACGCCTCGCCGCACCGTCGGCTCGCCACTTCTTCCGTGCCGCCGGCCCACCCGCCTCCTCCGGCAGCCGGCCCGCCGCGCCTCTCCTTTTGTTTCTCCATACATGGGTTCAATTTTAATTCGAGATATTGCAGGGTGGTAATTGACAACAGAGTCTATGTTAAAAATATATTATGATTTTCTCATCATTCCTTTTCGTAAAATTTTGTATCTCAAGGACAAATCTGTCATCAAATATTGTACACTATCAAAATAGTTGTATAAAAATTCATGATGTATTTTTTTCTAATATGTCTTATGATATTTTCTATGATCTTGTAAAATTTTAACTTAAGACTCCATTTGTGCATGGAGAAACACAAAAGACATCATGGAGTATGTTGAACCAAATAGTATAATTGTTGTGGGTAAAGTTGATCCAAAATTAGTTCAAGGAGTGATTTGGACTTGTTCTATATTTAAGGAAGCAATTTCGACCTTTTCCATCTAGAGATAAAGAACACACGAGATGTGGCGAGGAGGTCAAGTGGATGCTAGTAAAATTTTGTGTGTGCAAATGAGACAGGGAGGTTGGTCTTTTGGAGGACGGATATAGAGAAACGAAGAGTGGCGAGGAAATTCAAAGCATATACATGACATATTCCCGGCCACGGGCAATTCGGTGGCAATCAGCGACTTCAGCTTTTGTTTATAGTTGCTGTATTTAAAGGCAAAACTTCTAGAATGGGATGATTCCACCACCTTCGGGATCTTGGAGCTATGATATTGTCATCCAGGCAGCTTTCTCAAGTTCAACAAGCACTACCAGAAAACCGCTATAAGCCGTGTGCCAGGAGGTTTGCCGTGAGCCAAATATCGGGCACACGGCAAAGCCACTGTTTCTGGTATATACATACTTAAAGGTCAACTCTATTTTTGAATTTGGTGTTTTTTGGAATGTTTTGCTATATTTAGTTATTTTATTTCATTAGATGGATTTTTTGGAAATAATTAAAATTTGAACTACAAGTGTCTAGAATCTTGGAATGTAATAGAATGAAAAATGATATTCATGTTGTTCATCTCAATGTGAAGCCGTATCTAGGAAATGCGAAGAAATTTCGAGCAATTTGGCCACGAACCAATGTCACGAACGTGCGGACGCACTGTTTTAAAATTATATAGAAAGCAAACGGAGTCCGTAAGTCTCAAGATTTGTCGTCAACCTATGATTTCATTCATAATGGCTGTTGTACAAAGTTGAGAAGCGTTCGTGAATGTTTTCTTGTACGCTGCATAGAAGTCCAAATGTCTACAGAGAGATTCAGAGAGTTGACAAGGAATCTTCACATTTCGAAGCCAATCTAAGTTTGAATTTGGATTTGACTTCAACTTTTTTTGTATATGCAATAGACATGTTAAATTGCCTCGTGCCAAATTTTGGTTAATTTTTGGATCCGTTTGATAATTTATAATTTTTTTACTGTAAAAGAATATAGTGTCACAGTCATTGAAACACATGAAATAACAGTGCTTTTTGCAAAAAATTACAAATCATGATATGTTGACCCACTTTGGGAAGGTAATAAATCAGACAAAGTTGTTGAAACATGAAATAGTGGAGTACTTTAGGTTAAAATTTGAAAATATTAAATTTTGTATTTTGCTGTGGGCCGGCACACGACAAACAACCCAGGAGTTTGCCGTGTGCTAGATCTGGCCGTGGGCCGGATCTAGCACACGGCAAACTGCCGGCCTATTAGCGGTTACCGGCCCACCCTGCCCGACCCATCCGCACACACCCCGCCCCCGCCTCCGACCTCGCCCCCGCCCGCGCCTCCGTCCTTGCCCCGCCGCCGCTCGCCGCCCACACTGCGCCGCCTCCACCCCATCCACACGCCGCCGCCAACCGCGCCGCCGCCGGCCGACGCGGCCCCCTCCCCGACACGCGGCTGCCGCCCAACGCGCCGCCGCCGCCCGACGCGGCCCCCTCCCTGACGCGCCGCCGCCGCCCGACGCGCGGCCCCCTCCCTGACGCGCCGCCGCCCGACGCGGCCCCCTCCCCGACGCGTCGCCGCCGCCCGACGCGCTGCCCCCTCCCCGACGCGCCGCCGCCGGACGCGGCCCCCTCCTCGACGCGTCGCCGCTGCCCAACGCGGCCCCTCCCCGACGCGGCCCCCTTCTCGGCTGCCGTGGCATCCACGCCCGCACGGGCCCCGCCGGCGGTCGCGCAGCCTCGGCTCCGCCGGCGCTCGGCACGCCCCCGACGCCCGCGTCCCGACACCCGACGCCGCATTGACGCGCCGTTGTCCCACGTTCGCGCCCCGGTCGAACGTTCGCGTGTCCGGCCGAACGTACGGCAGCGCGGACTGTCGAACGAGCGAAGGCCGAACGTACGGCGGCGCGAACGGATGAACGCGCGAAGGCCGAACGCGCGAAGGGCATTCCTTCACCTCCGGCCATAGCGACTGCTCCCCCTCGACCGTAGGTGAGCACAATATATAGATATCTATCCGGCCATCGAGCCGTTGTGTATGTCCGGCCATCGAGCCACTGTGTTTGTCCGGCCTTCGTGCCGTTGTGTCTGTGCGGCCTTCGTGCCGATGTTTTCTTGCAAGTTGGGGTTTTGGTTACCTCCCATTATAGGGGAGGTGCTGCCGAAATTTTGAAGTGACACCTCTGTTTTCTTGTTTTTTGTTTGCAAGACCGGCTTCCTCCCTCCGTCGTCCCAGCCCCGTGGCTCGGTTTGCCCGCCGTCTGCACCGACACGAGCTTCACCGCCTCGTCCACCGTCAAGCCCTAGGTGAGCATAGCATATGTATGTTGTTGCACGCAACCTAGTTAGATGTCTCCCGTTCGAAAGAGATACGATGCCAGGTATGCAGGATTCTGCATATCTATGACCGTATCTGTTTCGAATTGTCCACGATTTTGGACAGCTCAAGGATCCGTAGACGAGTTAGTTTCCATAGTTTATTCCGATCGGTGACAGCGTTTCGGCATCATCTTCTTGTTGTTCTCCGGATACACAATCTCCCCCTCGGGACGTGTATTTGGAGAACAGCGGGGAGGTGCTGCCGAAATTTTGTCCCGAATCGGAATGACTATGGAAGCTAACTCGACTATGGATCCTTGGGTGGGATTAGGACCTATCTGTACCTATTAGAATGTGTAGGCATCGTGTAGAAGCAAATTATTTTTATATTGCTATATGATATGCAATAAAGGATGGATGACCGTTCGTGGATGTACACGGGCTGGAAGCCTGGGGGTGACGTCACCCCGGAGTGGATTGGGAAGACCGAAGATTTCTTGAATCAAGCATTTGCAAAGGCAAAAGGAGCAAAGACATGGTGTCCCTGTAGGAGATGTGGAAACACGCGTCGGCAAACAAAGCAAGAAATAACCCATCATCTTGGTAATTATGGATTTACGACAAACTATGCTCGGTGGACCTTCCATGGTGAAACCGAGCGTACGAGAGACGAAGCAGTGAGACGACGCATCCGAGATCTTGATGCTGATGCTGGGGTAGGAGACATGCTAGATGACTTTCATGAAGCAAACTTCGATGAAGGACCTAGGGAGGAGGAGCCAGAGGCAACGGCAAAAGCGTATTACGAGATGTTGGCTGCAGCACAGCAACCCCTTCACGAGCACACCGATGTATCTCAACTTGATGTCATTGCACGTCTAATGGCCCTAAAGTCCCAGTTCAACTTGGGTCGTGAGGCCTTCGATGTTATATTGAAAGTGTTCGGCGCGCTCCTCCCGAAAGGTCACGTTCTGCTTCCGAACATGTATGAAGCACAAAAGCTCCTAAGTGCACTTAAGATGCCTTATGACCATATACATGCTTGTCCGAATGGATGCGTCTTATTTAGGAAAGAGCATGCAGAAGCAAAGTACTGTCCAAAGTGCGAGGCGTCTAGATTCGTGGAGGTAGACAATGGTGATGGGCAAAAGACCCAAAGTACAATCCCCGTGAAGATCCTACGGTACCTTCCTAATATACCGAGGGTCCAGCGGCTTTACATGACCGAGGAATCCACGAAACAGATGACATGGCACAAACATGGACATAGATACAATGCAATCCTGAGAAAATGGTACATCCATCTGATGGTGAAGCATGGGCACACTTTGATTCGATGCATCCTGACAAAGCTCTAGAGGCTCGTAATGTACGCGTTGCGCTGGCCACAGATGGGTTCAATCCCTATGGAATGATGGCTCCCCATACAGTTGTTGGCCGGTGTTCGTTATCCCGCTCAATCCCCCCTGGTGTCTTATTTCAGCGTCAGAACATATTCTTGTCATTGATCATTCCTGGATACCTGGGGAACAAGATGAGCGTGTACCTGGAGCCTCCGATTGATGATTTGGAACGTGGTTGGGAAGGTGTATTGACATACGACCGAGCTACAAAGACAAACTTCACAATGCATGTCTTTTACCAGTACTCCTTGCATGACATGCCGGCGTATGGGATATTCTGCGGCTGGTGTGTGCACGGGAAGTTTCCATGCCCGATGTGCAAGACGGTTCTGAGATTCATTTGGTTGATAAAAGGGTGGCAAATATTCTTGGTTCGACAAACATCGACAATTCCTCCCTCTTGAGCACATATTTAGACAAGACAAAAAGAATTTCACGAAAGGGGTCATAGTTAAAGAACCTCCACCTCAGCTTCTGACTGGCGCCGAGATTCGTGCTCAGCTAAACGCTCTTGAACTCAATGAAGATGGAAGTTTCGTGGGATACGGTGAGCAACATGTCTGGACCCAAAAGATGGGCTTGTGGAGGCTACCGTATATGGAGGACCTTCTTCTTCCACATAATATTGATGTAATGCACACTGAAAAGAATCTTGGCGAGGCACTTTGGGACACAATTATGAAAATTTCTGACAAGACAAAGGACAATGTCAAGGCAAGAGTGGATCAAGAAAGGTTATGCAACCGACCAAAGCTCAACATTCCGCCGCCCAAAGACAGCAAGAGATGGAAGAAGCCTAAGGCCGATTTCGTCATTGAGCAGCCCAATGACAGGAGGGAAGTATTACAATGGTTCCAAACTTTAATGTTCCCTGATGGGTATGCAGCCAATCTGAGGTGGGGGTAAATTTATCTACTTTGCATATCAATGGCCTCAAGAGTCACGACTACCACATTTGGCTTGAGCGGCTGCTTCCGGTGATGGTTCGCGGCTATGTCCCTGATCATGTCTGGGTAGTGCTTGCAGAGTTGAGCAATTTCTTCCGCCAGCTTTGTGCTAAAGAGGTATCTAAGGCCGTCATTGCAGAAATGGAAAAACTGACACATGTGTTGCTATGTAAGTTGGAGAAGATCTTTCCACCAGGCATCTTCAATCCGATGCATCATATGATTCTACACCTCCCGTACGAGGCACGAATGGGGGGTCCTGTGCAGAACCGCTGGTGTTATCCAATCGAGAGATGTCAAAAGGTTCTTCGAACCAAATGTAGAAATAAATGTAAGATTGAAGCTTCTATCGCTGAGGCATATATTCTGGAGGAGGTGTCAAATTTCACTTCAAAACATTATGCAGAAAATATCCCTAGCGTGCACAATCCACCCCGTCGTTACAATGTTGGGGAATCTGAATCGAACCTCAGCCTTTTCCGAGGACAATTTGGCAGTGCAAGTGGCGTGCGTAGCAAGACTTTGGAGATTGATGAGTGGCGTTGTATCATGTTGTATGTGTTGACGAGCCTTTCCGAGGTGGAACAGTACATACAGTAAGTTCTCATCAAATATTGTTCTCGAGTAGTCACTCTTCTCGAGCTCTCAATCCAATTGTTGCTCTTTGGTACAGGGAATTTCATATGGAATTCTTGTGTAGATCAAGGGCACCTACCATACAAGAAGCTCAAACCCTTCTAAGACTGGGTGCGGGAAATGCTAAGCCCGATTTCATTTCTTGGTTCAGGCGAAAGGTAATTTTCAATTTGATGTCATGATTAAGACATTACAATTTTTAATTACTTACTGTCCCGCTTTAACCTGCAGAGCCAAACCGATGGATCTATGAGTGCCGAGTTGAGACAGGTTGCCAATGGCTTTGATTGTAAGGTCAAGTCATTTGGAGCTGATGACGTGAATGGATATCGCTTTCATATAACAAGGCACGAGCAAAGTCGACCCAATCGAAGAACCACAAAATTGGGAGTCGTTACTCCAGGAGACGATGGGCTCGAGTACTATGGAAGAGTTGAAGAAATATATGAACTCGACTTTCATGGCTCGCAACGTCTTAAACCCGTCATATTCAAATGTCATTGGTTTGATCCTCAAGTTGTGAGACGCTACCCGAATCTTGGGTTAGTCGAGATTCGACAGAGCTCCGTGTACCCAGGAGATGATGTCTATATTGTGGCTACACAAGCCACCCAAGTTTATTATCTGTCTTACCCGTGCAAAAAAGACGCAAATCTTGAGGGTTGGGATGTTGTGTACAGGGTATTACCACACGACAAACTACCTGTACCAAACAATGAAGATTACAACATAGACCCAAACACCTATGTCGGGGAATTTTTTCAAGAAGATGGGCTTTCGGGGAGTTTTACGATCGACTTAACGGATGTGATGGAAGTAGATAATTCAAGTGTTGCTCTTGAGGATGTCGGAGATGATGTTCATGATGCCAAAGACATAGCATTACTTGAAAAGCTACAATTGTGCGAGGACAGTGATGATGATAGTGATGGACCTTTGAAGAACAACATTGATCATATAGAGATGCGTGATAGTGATGATGAGACATATGATCCGGCTATTCCGGACCATGACGAGTATTTTAAATAAATGTATGATCCTTATTATGTTTTAATTTGATTGATTTATTATTTTGAATTTGTTGTTGTTATTGTTTATTGTTATTGTTTATTTTATTTTTAATACATGTACTGATTGATTTACTATTTTGAATTTCAGGCGGTTGATCAAAGATGGTGGGGCGCGGCGGAGGTGTACTGAGGTCGCTCGCCTCAGTACTCGGGAAGTCTGGCGGCGGTGGTGAGTCGTCCTCCCGGTCGACTCGACAGCGGAAGAAGGAGGCTCCTCCTACTGCAGCAGCCGAGGCTGAGGACTCGGGCACGGCTAGACGGAGGAAGGGGAAGAGGGGGAAGAGGGTGCCTCGTAGGAGGTCACCCCCTCCTGAGGAGGAGGAGGCGGGGGAGGAGGAGGCAGGGGAGGAGGAGGAGCAGCACGAGGAGGTGGGGGAGGACGGGGATGGGAAGCAGGAGGAGGACGAGGTACCTGAGGCGAATGCCTCGGGTGACGAGGAGGAGGTGGAGGAGGAGGAGGTGGAGCAGGTGGAAGTCTCTACTGTTTGGCTGCGAGGACCGTCGAAGCTCCCGGACCGACCGATACCTTTAGAGGGACGGCCGATGCTTGTACCAGACCCTCCTAGGTAGGTAACATTTGCAGTTATGATCACGTTTTCTTTTGAAAATCACAATTGAATCTAATCATTCGTCTTAATCATTTTTTCAGGAACTTCGAGGTCATCTCCCCAGGTGTTCACGGCCGCATGCCCAATGGTATCCTGGGGATCCTCGTCAGGCTTCACTACCTTGGCGTGCGGACAATTGCCGGGAGCCTTCAGCCGGTGATGTCGTGGGCCCAGTACCGCGACTGTCTTGATGCACGTGATCGGGACGACAGGATCTGGGGAAACAAGGCGGAGCGGGTCCTAAACGATTTTTGTGTAAGTCCTAAACTGCTTTTCTCAATACAGTACATTCATTGGACATTCTTCAAATAATAACAAAACGTTTATGTGCAGGATTTCTATTGATGCAAGCCGGGAGTTTTGGCGCTCGCGATGCAGACGGCTGACAGAGCGTGCACCAAGCTGGTGGCGGATATGATGTATGAGGCCCGCTTCCAGGCCATCGTGACATATATGGGCCGACACGAAGGAGTGGTGGTGAAGAAACCGCAGGCAAGAAACATGAGGCTGACCCGGGAGCAATTCATGATGGTAAATAGTAATACTATCTTTTTCTGATATGAAGCGTGCTCCATGTGATACTTATATGTCATGTTTTTTATTACGTGCAGGTGCCTCCATGGTGGTGCGCGGCGGATATGCAGTGCTGGGGATTGATCGTTGATAAGTGGTGCGCGGAGGGTTGGGTGGAGATCCACAACTCTTGTCGTGCGCGTCGGTTGTTGATGCCAGGTGCAACACATCATCAAGGCAACCATCACCTCGGCGCGTACGCAAAGAAATGGGTAAGTAAATGTGTCCATTCTTTATTCTAACATACAATTCTGTATAATCTCTGATCACCGTGCCTTTATTTTTGCAGTCGCGGTCACATGGTGACCAGCCTTGCTCGCAGCTCCAGGCTTGGGCTTTGGCCCAAAAGGGCAAGGCGACGTCCGACGTCACCTTCAACTCGGAAAATCCGCCTGAGGCCTACAGCAACCCGACCGTCCAGAGCCGCCTCAGTGACTACAGCGCGATGGCGAGGGAGGTCCATGGGCCAGATTTCGATCCGGTCACCCAGCCCATTAACGGAGAAGTCATCATGAGGGTGGGAGGAGGCAAGAAGCATGGCCGCTACTGGGTTGCCGACCACCTTGTTGACAGGAACAACACTCCTAGTCTCTCTCAGATTCGAGCTCAGAGCACCAGCTCAAGCCCGACCATACGCACACGGCCAGACGCCGTCACGGCCCAAATGGAGGCACTCGAGGTTATTTCTGTTTCAACAGTCATTGATCTTTCCATATGTTTGTTTTCTATTCTAACATTTGATCAAATATTACAGGCCCAAATGGAGGCAAGATTCAAAGCTCAGAAGGAGGAGCAGCAGAGGAAGTGGGACGCAGAGAAGGCAAGCTTGTTGGACGAGGTTCAGCGCTAGCAGGAGGTCGAACGCAAGAGACTAGATGATGCCTGGGCGTACATCACTGGTCTGGGACGGCAGATGGGTCAACCGCCACCAGCTTACAGCCCACCAACTTTACCTCCACGGGGTGCTTCACATACTCCTGTGACTCACTTGAGCCTCTACTTTCATTTTACTTTGCAATTAGAACGACAACATAGAGTGTAGTAGTGACCTAGGGTAGTACAATGACTATGAACTTAGGTGTTAGCTTAACACATGAAATAATTTCGAACTATATGAAGAATCAATCGGCGGCAGCGTGTGAGGGGCCAGTTGCAGGAGTGGGAGAAGCGTCGCCTCGGTACCCTCCGACCCAGGCTTGTACGTGGCCTCCGCCGCCTGGGTGGGTGCTTTGGCCGCCGGGGCCGTGGTCGCAGCCTCCGTGGATGGCTATGGGCCCGGAACAGTGGGTGCAGCCGCCACTGCCACCGCCTGGGGTACCTGGGGCCCCGGGAGAGTCGTCGCAGCCGCCACCGCCGGCCGAGTGAGTTGTTTGTGGATGGGGATGTATCAGCTCAACATGTAGGACGTTATTTGCATTTGGACTTGTTTGTGGACTTGTACTATGTCGGTTTATGCACTTTTTATGCATTTGTGGATTATAACTGCCTGTGATGTGTATGGTGATGGTTACAGATGATATTATGTATGCATGTGATGGTTATTGTGATATATTAATGCATGTGATGATTTTGTGCTGTTTTGGGGTCCCATTTACGTCGAAATGTAAAAAATACAGGGCCCTGTCTGGTCACTTTGCCGTGTGTCAGAGCCCTAGCACACGGCAAAGTGACCATACGTGGCACCTGGAATAGGAGGTTTGTCGTGTGCCAGGGCTATGGCACACGGCAAAGTGACCATACTTTGCCTTGTGCCAGGAACAGGGCACACGGCAAAGCCTGGGCCTTTGCCATGGGCCTTTCTGTCGCGGCCCACGGCAAAGGCCGCCGTCGCCGTGAGGCTGGGCCGGGCTTTGCCGTGGGCCGCAGGGGCACACGGCAAAGGCTATGCCGTGTGCTCGACATTCGGCCCACGGCAAAGCCCGGCTTTGCCGGCCGCTGGTTGCCGTGTGCCGTTTGCCGTGTGCGGCACACGGCAAAGCTTTTGCCGTGTGCCGCTGGCACACGGCAAACAGCCGGTTTCCGGTAGTTAAGGCCGGACTCTTGTGAGTTTCATTCTCATCCTTTTCACTGATAAAAAGCAAGGGGATGCCCTAACATTTGTTTTTTTATGACATCTTGTAGGTAGGATTGTAGTCAGAATTTCTTTTTTCAAAAATGACAGAACCCAAAGAACTACAATCTGCAAGAAACAGTAACTAAGGCAAACTTTCTATAAAAAAAGTCAATCAATACACCACCAGCTTTTTATTCAGAAAAAACAACTTGAAGAAATACCTTCCTGAATTTACACATAATTAAATGGGCATCAAAGTAATTTCTTCTTATTTTGATAGTAATCCTCTACTTCTTCCTTGACCTAATTAGATACAAGGGGCTTCTATTAAATATAATAGAGGTGACTCTTCCTGAAACGAACCGGATTCTCAACGATGAGAATCCGACTCCCTGTACCCTCGAGATAGTCCCAGAAATAGCAGTTATCTCGTACCGAACTCATCTCAGTCGAATATCACATCCATACAATGATAAAAGAGATCCAAACATGACATATATAAAACATAGCGGTCTGATACAAGCCCTCTGGGCTAAACGACAATAAGAAACAGCTACGAAGCGGTAGCTAAAGCATCTGGGTCCACCTCTCCACAGGCAACCTTGAGCGTAGCGCGCTCCCTTTAGTCGTACCACCCATCCTGGTTGAACTCGTGGTCGGAGTCTTCACCTGTGTATCCAAAGTCTATCCCCAAGGAAATGGGACAGGTCCACTTCACCAACCATATATGCAGCAAGCTTTATAGTGGCCTATCTAGTAATAAAAGTACTCAAGGGATATAAGCCGGGGTTTCCTATGCGCAGCAGCAACATTAACCCAAGTTCATCTCATCACCAGCACCTTTCCTCACCAGAGAGATCACACTCCCCAACACCAACCATCAGCCTCACAACCACATCGGGCTCATCCTGCCACAATAGGTTCCCATAAACAGCATCCACCAACACCTTGAACTCACTAGTCGACTCGGTGAGCTCCCTCCCCACCTTGTCTCATCAGCAACGTTGGACCAATATCTCATAACCAACCAGGGTAAAGGTAAGAAAGCAGAATCCCGGGCTAATATAGACGATATCAGAAGGTTCGTCCATAACCGTGGACACAGCTATACGTATAGTTTTCACTCTGAAGAGGTTGCGCTCCTGGAACCATCCGGGCTACAGACGGTAATGAGCCGTCTTAAGACACAGCCCACAGCAAAGACCCTAAGAAGTAACGGTGTCATACTGTCTCCTTGGGCTCGGGAAACAATCTGAGCTAACAGCTGCCCCAGGGTCGTGAAACCTTCCCACCGTGGCCAGTCGGGGGCAGTGGTAAATCAGGAAGAGTACGCCGCAACGAGTCCCCCTTACACATATCAAACTCGAATCTCCTACACTTCTGGCACCACACTAAGTAGGCTTGCTGGAACCCTCCCCATTCTGGGTAGATGGTGAGCCCTGTAATTTCCGTACTGAAGGCCACCATCGACACGGTCCTTAATTGTCGGCAAAGCGAGTATCAGCATCAAAAGCGATCCGCAGCAACGGTCTGTAATCGGCACCCATTATAGGTGTGGCCGCCCAACTCCTCAAAAGTAACCAAAGAACCATGTACCTGCAATAGGTACTCCGCAGCACCCCAATCAAAAGATCGGGTTGTTATTACTCGCCTCCACCGCCTAGCTCAACTACACCATTCCAAGCCCACCCAACTCACGTCAAGAAGATCAATCACAGCCCTCCCAACACATGCAGCATAGCATTCTCATAAAGTAGATAATATGTAGCAAGGAAACAGGGTAGATAAATGGCAGTGCAGGCATATCATCATGCATATAAAGTAGAGCAGTAGCATACTAGTTTGCGTGTCTAATAGGTATTTCAGAGAATGGTCGGGCGTGAACTTGGATAAGCTTCTCCTTCCTCCTCAAAGCAGTTGTCGAAGTTGTCTAGCTCCTCCTGGCTCTCCGGAGCTCCTAGGGTCGCGAAAAATAAAATAAGACGTGGCTACTAGCAAAGAAACACCAAAACAACGAGGAAAGAAGACCCAAGGAATACCAAACTCTGCACTAACGTGTAGGTCATGATTTTAGAAAAATATAGAAATTGGTTTCATATTTTTCTAATCATGTCTATGACGTGTGGTGCCGGGTTGTCAGCGCTTCCAGAAAAAAGAAAAAGGAAAAAGAGAAAGGGATGGCCAGGCCCAACAAGGTATTGGGCCAAGGCCCAGGAAGCGAAGCTTCTGGCCAACGAAGGCTGGGCGCTCGGCGCCGGTGCGGTAGACCGCGTCCACTGTGAGCCGTGAGTGCGGCTCACATGCACCAGGCGTACGAGATCTAGGTATGGATGCTGGGATCTTCTGCCGCTGTGCAGGTGCCAAGTTGGTGTGGTCTCCGGTGTGGCTGGCCATGGCGCGAACGCGAACGCGCGCCCCGGAGTGCGGCCGGAGGCGACGCCCCCGACAGAGAATGATGGGAAGGGGCGCCGGCAAGGCTTGGGAACGACGGCTAAGGCTCGGCTAGGGTTTAGCGAGCACAAACGGCACGATGAAGATTGGAGCTTGGCTGGTGAGACGGCTCCCCGACGAGAGCGGCGACGGCGCGGCTATGGCGCCATGGCAACCGGCGACGCTCGAGCAACAGGTGAAGATCACAAGGGTTGGCGCGGTGAGCGGCTTGCTGGTGCTCACGGACACGAGGCCAAGCCTCGGCCGTGGCTGTGGCTCACGCGCACGCGTAGGAAGCTCTCGGCTTGCCCGCGGCGCGCTCGCTCGGCACGGGCAAGCCCGGCGTGCGGCGGCCACTGAAAGGACCTTGATGTCACCTAGAGGGGGGGGGTGAATAGGTGAATCTGCAAATTACAAACTTTTTCACACAGTTAGTACAGAAACCGGTCAGACCGGTTTCTAGAAACGGTCAGACCGCTTTTGCCAGAAAGCGGTCAGACCGCTTTTGCCAGAAAGCGGTCAGACCGCTTTGCCAAAGCGGTCAGACCGGTTTTCCACAGAGAAAACCAACTATGTAAATTAACCCCCTCTACAAGTTCTAGTACAAACCAAACTTGATGATGGGCTCTTGTAGATGATAAATAGCAGGTCCACTTAGTCCCTGCACACAAGTAGAGCACAACCAAGTAGAACGATGCGGAAGCGAATATAAATGCTAGAATTGAACTTGCAAAGTTAAACGAGAGACAATGATATGTTTTTCCGAAGTTCGGAGTTCACTGCTGCCACTAAGGTTGTCACAAAGACACGATGAATCCTAGTCTCCGTTGAGGGCCTACGAAAGGCAGGCTTATCCACTCCAAGTCACTTTCCTCGATTCCACTAGCTTTTGACCCTTTTCCACGAAGGAGGCAAGGCCAGCCTTTACAACCAATCCGTGGCTTACCACACACGAGGTAGCTCACCGGCGACACCTAGCCGTCTAGGAGGATTCACCTCCAAGAGTAACAAATGCTTCAATTGTTGCTAGACTTCACCGGAAGTGCTCAAGACTATGGATATGCTCTCAATAGCTGCAATTAGCTCTCTATTGCTATCTAGCTCACAACACATACATCACTCAACCCAAAACAAAAGATATGATCAAAATCAATCAACTCTCACAAAGAGAAGTTTGGGGAGAGCTTGCTGGTGCTTGGGAAGGCTAGGGACGAGCCACAAAGGCAAATGAACCAGCACCCCTCACAAGAGAGGGGTATGGGGTATAAATACCCCACACAACACAAACTAGCCGTTATAACCGTTGGAAACCGGTCAGACCGGGAAACCGGTCAGACCGGTTTCCCAAACCGGTCAGACCGGTTTGGGTCGGCTCAGCACACAAGTCCCAAAAGCGGTCAGACCGCTTACCAAAATCGGTCAGACCGGTTTTGGTCCCCTCAGCACACTAAGTCCCTAAAGGACTTCTCTCTTGAGGTTGTCTCACAAGGGTTGATCTATTGAGCACTTTTTGGTGTTGTCAACACAACTAATGTTGCATCCCTCTTGATAGTACGGCATTCCTAAACTCAAGATAAAAACAATAGATAGAATCTACCACTTGAGCTTTTATATCTTCATTGGTGCCATACTTGATCATCTTCAACTTGAGGGCTTCAACATTTCATGTCTTTGCTGAGCAAATCCAACTTGAGCCAATGGCTTAGAATTTCCATTGTATGAAACAATTCATAAGCCATTCCACTATATGATCAATAAAGATTAGATGCTTTGCATTGCTTCACTTGATATGACTTGATCGACGTATAGAAACCAAACTATAATGTTAGACTTTTCCACAAACAAAGTCCCTCGGCTACAAGACCAACTTGCCCTTCACTTTGTTAGGAATGTCACTCGCATCTAGCTTGATCCCTTCCGTCCTCTCTTGCCAAATTAAGCTACGCTTTGCATTGCATCATTAATGAAATCCACATTGAATATCTTTGTCTTCAATTGATTTGAAATGTCTTCAATATTGTTTTGTATGTTGTCTTGTATGTTTTCTTTGGTAGATAACTCGTCCATAAGCATCAATGCACTTGAGACCATATACTAACCATGGAATCATGTCTCATTTTGAATATAACCATTGCCATGGATCAAGCCCAAAGAAATCCCAATTTCTTCAATTATTTTTGTCCCAAAAACCTTTGACAAGTATCTTGTTTGCTCTCATGTCATTTATACCAATAATGAGCTTATATTCTTCAACAATCATATTACATGAATATTCATAAGAATAAAACCCTGCTCATACACTTAAGCAAACAAGTTAAATACAAATCATGTTGTCATCCAAAATCACCAAAACATATAAGTGCCTAGATGCACTTTCAGCCACGGCGGCCAAGAACGGCAAGGGCAACGGCGGTTTGTGGGTGCGAGCAGCGGCGCGACGAGGTCCTGCACAAGGAGATGGCCACGGCTCGAAGAACGGGTCCTAGAGGAGGCTAGCAGAGCGGAGCGGCGGCGACATGGTCGGAGACATGGGAAGAAAGGGAGCGGCGGTGCCAGCTCACCTTGGGTCAAGAAGAGGATCGCAGCAGCTCGGGGAAGACTTGCGGTACGACGACGGCTAGACGGCGTCCCTGGTCCGACTCCTGCTCGTCGGCTCCACGGATGGCGGCAACTTCGGCTCGGCGGCGGTGCGACGGCGAAGCGGCTAGCTCCACCTCCGCGTCTTCCTTGCTGCTACCTCTCCTCCTCCCCCACCCGACTCCTCCTCTCCCTCCCCCTCTTCTTCTTGCTGGTGATGAAAACCCCAAAGGGGCGGCGGCAGCTCGAGGGGAAAGGGACGGCGCCGGGGTGGTTTTATAGGGCCAAAGCCCTAGGGCTCAAGGCTTGGACGGCTGGGGCGGCTTGGCGTCCGTGCCAGGGACACGCATTGCGATCACGACGGGCCGCAAGGGCTCGGGCACTGGGATTGGCCGCGGCGCTGCTTTTCACCGGGCACAGAGAAGAAATGAGAAGGGGAAAAAGAACAGGACGCGGCGCGGGACCCGCACGCCAGCGACAGAGAAAGGAGGAAGGGGGCGCGGCTGCGGTTTGGGCCGAACTCGGCCAAAAGGCTGGTCGGGCTGGCTGGTTCGTTGGGTTAGGAAGAGAGCTCAGGTGCGGTTTCCCGACTTCAGTTAGCGGGCTGGGTTAGCTGGTTAGGTTAGTTAGGGCCCAGTTAGGTTAGGTGGCTTTTTATTTTAAGTTAGCTTTTAATTTGAATTCAAATCTAGGATTTGAATTCAAATTCAAACAAAGAACCACTAAAACAAGTAAGAGCCATATCAAACTATTTAATCCTTAGCACTTCAATTTGAATTTTAAATTTAAATTTAAAATTTGCCTAAGAGCAAAGGGAGCAAAAATAGAAGACATCCTTATATGTTTGTTTGCATGCACAACAATTCACCAATTTTTTTTTTAATTCACAATTTTGCATTCAACAAAGCCTATGGTAATTTTTAGGGATGTTACACTTCCGAACCCCAATCTACGGATACTGCTACAGTACCCGCGCGCCGGAGTCCTCCTAGGCCCCCATCGTGAAGATCGGCGCCCTCGGAGGACCCGTCGCGGTGCGGCTGGCTGCGCGGAGACAGAGATGGCGGTCAAGAGGTTAAAGACGATGTGCAGATGACCCGCGAGTAATATGAGGTCGCGCGTCGCCTAGCCTGGGTTGCCAAAGCCGCACCTAGCACAACCAGTGGTGCCTGCGGGGGCGGCCGCCAGAGTCATCGCCGGAGACGCGGTCGGGGCCGCGCGCTGGGGCGGCACGAACGCAGAGGTTAAAGGCGGGGCCTCGCGTGGTGGTTCGGAAATGAAGTGATGTGTGCGAAGCGGCGGTGCAGATTCCACCGGGCGTTTTGACCTCCCGATGGAGTTCGCACCTATGGCGAAAATGTTGGCGATTGGTGCAGGAACGGGCGTCACCGCGACGGCCGCCGCGGAAGGCGCCGCGGGGACGGGCTCCATCGAGATAGGTGCCGCGGGCGTTGGTGGAGCTGTTGCCCTAGACAAGGCCACGGTCAATGGCGGAGACGAGTGCGCGGGCGAGAGGGCGGGCGCCGCGGATGGCGTGAGAGCGGGCATCGCGAAGTGCTTGGTGATGCCGTCCACGAATTCCATCCAAGACGGCTCGCCACGGTCCTTCTCCAGGCGGACGTACCACTGTTTGGCGGTACATTCCATCCTGAAAGAAACTACGAAGACCTTCATAGTCTCGTGTATTTGCCCTGCATCGAAGCACTGATCGCAATGGCTCAACCACTGCAATGGATGAGAACTCCCATCAAAGGCTGAGATCTGGAATATGGAGAATCCCATAGTGGATGGATTGGATTAGGAGTGCGATCCGGGTGGGATTTATGGTGGCAGCGGCGGAAGCAGCTACGATCCAAGAAAGCTGGCTCGGAGTACCAAGATGATATGGACTGCTTTGCTGAGATAGGAAGGAGGTAGATGGGATCTTGCCCTCACGCTGGAGGATCTGAGATTAATCCTCCACTTCTTCCTTGACCTAATTAGATAGAAAGGGCATCTATTAAATAGATATGACTGTCATGAACCGTAATCTACGGGCGCTGCTACACTACCCACGTGCTACAGTACCACAGGTACGGTTCACGGGCTGGGCCCTAGACCCCCAGCCAGCCCACTGGCCATAACACATTCACATTAAAATAACAAAAATGTAGCACATTTTTGGGTAGCATACATATATAATAATAGATCTTCACATATATGAAATGTTAACAAAAACAACAAGGTCCTTTTCAATATTGAACAATGCATATGTCCAATTATAATTTGCAAGAATTCAATAGAAAACCAAGCATGATAAATGCAATTCAGGAAGTGGCATTTGCAAAAAATAATGCGGGAAATATGCTCAAAAATTTTTAGATGAAAAAGAACACACAAATCATACTGAAGGAGTAAACCGCATGGTTTAAAAGGATCAATGCAATTAGATTAAAGAATGTAACTAATAAATAACTCATATACTAAAGGGCCTTTTTAGATATGATGGTTTCCATGCTGGAGGAGTACTGAAAACAACTTGGTTGAAATATCCCATAGGATCGTAAGGTCCTTTAATTTAGACAACCATGTGCTGCCCAAGATAGCATATTAGCATCTATCTGCTATAGGATAGAAGATTATTATTGTCATAATTTCCTACCAAATTAACTGCTTGCTGAATCATGTGCGTCGTGGTAACGTCGCATTGGCTCCGTACATCCTTCAACGGCCTTCATTGCGGGACAGTCTTGCAGCGGCGTCGCAGTGCTTGGTCCAAGTGGCCAAGGCTATTTTTGCCCGGGTGTTTGGGTGGCGGTCTAGTCTTAGGATTGGCGGCTCTTAGTGTCCGGAGCTTCAGCAAACTTTTATTTATTCCTTTTCTTGGGCTGTGTGTCGCTTGACAGAGGCCGGGATCTTTTTTCAGACAGGTGTATCACCTCGATGTATCTAACTGAAAATTAATAAAGCATCCCATTTCAAAAAAAAAAATGTGCGTCGTGGTCCATGTAGCAGGCAGGAGCACGAGCTAGCGAACCAGTACCTCACTAATTCAACCAATCCAGCCTCCAACGATGGCCAAAACGAAAATTGTTTACTGAGAAAGAAACTTACTAAACATTACCGCATCCTTTATCCACAAAGAATAGAAGAGTATATAATGAGATAAAGCACTGCGGTAACATTAAAATAAAAAAATAGATCCTTCATGAAGCACAGTTTTGTTCTTCTACAAAAATCAAGCACGCAGTTTAATTTGGGTAGCTTACATATATAGGAAATAGGTGTTTAATTCATATATAAGTGTAAAAAAATGACAAGGTCCTTTTCAATATTGAACACTGCATGCATATATTAAATTAATAGCTAAAAATTCTATAAAAGTATTTCTAAACTAAGCAGGAAAATTGCAATTCAGCAAGGAGCATTATGAAAAGAGAAATACAGGAACGATGCTTTCACAGTGAATTTAGATGACAACAACACATTAATCATATTGAAGGAGTAAACCGTGAGGTTTGAAAGGACAATGATCGATCCTAGTAGAATTAAGGGTGTAACTTAAAAAAATATCTCTTGTACTAAAATTAAAGGTCTTTGTATGATAAGATGGTTTCCATACTGAAGGATACTGTGCTTGGTTGAAATATGCTATAGGATCCTAAGGGCCTTTACACAACCATGCGCTGCACAAGATAGCATATTGATAACGTCTATTTGCTACAAGCAGATAGATGATTAATATATTGTCATAATTGCCTGCAAAATTAACTTCTTGCCAAACCATGTGTGTCCTGTCAATGAACCAGGCAGGAGCACGCGAGAGAACCAAAAAACATCCACCGACGGCAGAAAAGAAAATTATTTGTTGTTCTTTGGTGACTCTATAAGAGCATTTTGTTAGT
The DNA here is from genome assembly GCA_033239725.1 of Echinochloa phyllopogon. NCBI lineage: Eukaryota > Viridiplantae > Streptophyta > Magnoliopsida > Poales > Poaceae > Echinochloa > Echinochloa phyllopogon. The sequence continues at coordinate 10,289,158 of BTCW01000008.1, forward strand.
AAATAAACCCCTTCTTATATATCTTACCACCGTGGATGTAAGATAGAAATGATGACTGGCCTTTGTTTCTGAAGATTCATTGCAGGAGCAGTGCATGTATGCAGAAACTGTCTCCTTCAACGATCTTATAGTTTCTGGCTCGTTGTCCCCATTCTTTTTGGTTTAGTTGTTTCTTATTTGGGGTCATTACTATTTGTAAATTATTGGAAAATGAAGTGTCAATAAGTGTACTGGCTAGTATATTGGTTAATAAGCATGAAAACAAGATAAAGATAGTCGCCATCATTGCCTACCAAGATAACTGCTTGCCAAACCATGCATGTGTCAGTACGTATACGCATACAGCACTACAGGAAACCGGGTGTTTGCCGAGTAACTGGGGCACTCGGTAAAGCCCGATATACACTCGGCAAAAAGGACTCGGCATAGCTCGTGTCGGCAAAACAAAATGGATACATGTGTGGCTTACAAAACAAACGAGGAAGTTCTGGGGTTCTCGAAGTACACATGGCTAAACATTTACTTTAGTCACCAAATTTTCTTGGCTGCAAAACTGATTTAGCCAACATTAATGTACCTCCAACTTACAATCGAACTGGATTACTCTAGCAATGCAAGAACTAGCATTTCCATAACAGAATAAATGACAACACATCGACAAGAAAAAATACATGCACAGTTGAAGAGAACAAATTAGTGGTAAATCTCAACAAGCTGAATACTACTGGATTCCGTCTCTTTGCCGTGTGTCAGCGGCACACGGGCAAAGACTATATTACACACAACAAAAGCTTTGCCGTGTGTCGTCCACGTAACACCTGCCAGCAAAGCCGGCTTTGTCATGGGCTTTTGTCGGACACATGGCAAGGGCTCGCCGAGTGCTGAAACCAACCCTCAGAAAACAGTTTCTGAAAAAAAAAAAATCATAGCCGCCCACGCCCGTGCCGCTCGGCCACGCCGCCACACGCCCGCACGGCTAGTGCCGCCGCCCACACGCGCTATCTTATATCCGAGGTCAACAACTTTGATACAGAATATATTTACATCCGTGGTCATTTGAAAATTTTAAAATTTCAAGATTTCAAATTAGATACATTATAAGAAAATTTTAAAATATTAAACAATCTCAAATTAAAATATTGTGAACTACAATATTTTATATTTCATTGATATGTACAACTTTGATATATAACTTATTAACATTCGAGATCATTTAAAAATTTTAAATTTTCAAATTTCAAATTAGATAACTTATAATAATATTTTGATTTTTTTAAACAATTTCAAATACAAAAATTGTCAACCACACGGTTTCATAACTTTTAAAGATCTACAACTTTCATTTAGAGTGTTTCTACAATATCCGAGGTCATTGAAAAATCTGGATTTGAAATTCATCTCTCTAGTAGTTTCTACTACTACTAGAGAGAAACTACTAGAGACACATGTAAGATTTATGAACAAACTTAGTTTGACATTGTCAAATGAAAAATCGCCAGCAACAAAAATTGTTCATGTTGATGAGTTATACAACTTTATGCCAAAGGGTGGTTAGCCTAGCGGTTAAGACACTCAAGCGGCACTCCACAGGTCCTGAGTTCGAATCCCCGTGGGAGCGAATTTCCCCTCGCCAGTCCCGTGTGCCAAAGCACTAGTTAAGAATCGGCCCGGATCGGCCTGAGGACTGTGTATGGCCCAGGCAATTTCCAGAGGTTACAGATCCTAGTGTCAGGGCGGGGCCGGGGTTGGCGGATTTTCTCGGTCGGGGAAGCCGAGGCTTCTTCTTAAAATAATACCGGTGGGGCGGTCTTTTCCCACCCGAACAAGTTTTAGTTATACAACTTTATAGTTTAAAACATTTTCCGTATGGCTTTGTCGTGTGCCAAAAAACAAAGGTATATTTTGCCGAGTGTTTTTGCAGCGGTGGTTGTGGGTGCAGCGGCACCCCCAAAACTTAAATTCCAGTGTTAACATCTTAATTTTCATCATTTATTCTTGACATTAATGTATATACTATGATATACCGCACCCCCGTCTATTTTTTTCTAGCTTCGCCCCAACCTCTATTTTTTTCTAGCTTCGCCCCAACTTTTTTGGGAAGCATACGACAAATTTTTCCGTGTGCCCGAGAGAATGCACACGGCAAATCCCAAGCACACGGCAAACATGAATTTTCCGGTGGTGTGATGAGAGCACGTACTGATGAATCAACAAACCAAGCAACCAAAAAGCTGGAGGAATAAGCAAATCGAAGCACTCGGCCAATTTAGTTTCCCAAGTGCCACTGAACGAAACCGTGTGATCAGTTCAGTTGTCGTTGACCCTCCTGCAGTGCTTCCTGACCTCGCCGTCGGCCCCGGTGAGCGGCGAGATGTTGCCCATCTTGACCATGGACTGCGCGAAATGCTGGAAGAAGATGTCCTGGTTGGCGCGTAGAGCTTGACGAGGTCGGCGGTGGCGGGGCTGCCGGTGAGGAGCACCTCGTCGGAGGCGACCAGGCCGCGGTGGGCGAGGATGTTCTTGTAGTACTGGTTGTCGAACTTGAAGGGCGTGACGGGGTCGAGGAAGAAGAGGTTCTGGTCGCCCCCGGAGCGCGAGCAGCGCGGGCGCAGCGCCGCCGCGTAGGACGCGTCCAGGGTGAAGTCCGGGAGGCCGTTGCCCGTCTGGTTGTACAGGCGCTGCCGGAAGCTCGTGCACCGGGAGTCGCCGATGCTAAGATACTATATAAGACTGATCTTCGTTACCTCTATTTATTAGACATATTTGATGCTAACTGATTGTTGCATGTCTATATAAGCACGCACAGATGCCAAATTAAGCAAAACGACATCTTCTTTGGGCCAAAGTTTGAATCCTAAAATGATATGTTTTTTCGAGATGGAAGCAACTGGTAATGCATAGCGGCACAGATGCGCAACGGGCCATTAGGCCAACAGCAACAAACACACAAAGGAGATTGCTGATGAGCTACCGCTCTCTTTGCACGTGACGTACCATGAAAAAATGAACATGGTACTGAGTGCCATAGCAACTTCTCATGCAAACTTCAACCTGTTAGGAGATAGCACATTTCTCAGTAGAGTTGCATAATGAGGTTCTTATATTCCATGTCAATGATGTGGATCGTTACCATCATACTTTTTCGAAAAGGGAAGTTTTACTAATTTCAAAAACGTTACATCAAGGTGATACAACCAGACTTGAAATCCTCCCGGCATTTGCCTACCGGCACACAGCCCAAGAAAAAAGAAAGAAAGAAAGAAATATGAGCAGACACTCTAGTGACCATCAATCCGCAGACTAGATCGCCACCCACTTGCCTGGGTAAAACACTCCTTGGCCACCCTCACCAAGCACTAAGAGGCCTGAACAACCAAGTCCTGTGTAGATGGGTTCTGGAGGATAGTCCATGTACGAAGTCAGTGTGTAATTGAGAAGATAACCTGCAAAAAAGAAGTATGTTTTGAAATATTATTGCATTTCTGCATAACCACAAAGACCAACATGTTGCTGCAGCTCCAACCAAAATTACATGTTTTATATTGGTACTGAAACCCGTCAGCCACGATCCGAACATGTCGGGCACGCTGCAGGGTTGTGAGATAGAACTTGCCACTTGGATGACAGCTCAGACCATTCGAGCAAACCGACAATTAAAAAACAAATGTTGTATTGTCTCATCTTTATGACAAAAACAACATTGTTTACCACCCTACCAATTACTCTTTGCTAATCTTTTATTAGTATAACTCCCCTACGCAAGTGCCACAAAAAAATCTTGATCTTCAAGGGTAATTTTAGTTTCCTATAATCGTTTGTTGGTATTAGGAACATCATTATGGATCAGAGCCAAGTAGTGTGATTTTATTGAGAACTCCCCGTTATGGTGTAAGCTCCATATAAAGTCATCTTCTTCCTGACTTAGCGTAATATTGGCAATACGTGAAAGAAGTCTATTCGACATCGTCAACTTGTTTCCAATAAGGACTCTACGCCAAGAGATGTTTGCGTATTATTGCCCAAGACTACTGCCACTGTATCTTGCTTTCAACGGCCAATGTTATAAAGGCTAGGGTATTGATCGCGCAGAGTCATATTCCCAAGCCATCTATCTTCCCGAAACCTTATCTGTGAGCCATCTTTGATAATAAAAGACCCAAAACGAAGAAAGTCACGCTTAACCTTCATTAGGCTAGCCCAAAAGTGGGAATCACCACTTTTCCATTGAGCTTGGACTAATGGTCTCTAGAACCTAGATACTTATTGCGTAAAATTTGTTGCCAAGTACCATCTTTTTTCAATAACCCATAAAGCCATCTACTAAGTAAGGCTTTATTCTTAATTTCCAAATTATGGATCCGTAGTCCACCTTGATCTTTTGGTTGACACAGGATATCCCATTTGGCTAAGCGATATTTTTTTATGGTCATCACATTGCCAAAAGAAGTGTGACCTGAAATAATCCAATTTTTGAAGAACTCCCTTCGGTACCTCAAAAAAGGACATCATATATATGGGTAAGCTGCTAAGCACTGAATTTATCAGTGTCAGTCGACCCCCAATAGGCATGTTCTTGCCCTTCCAACTGCTAAGATGTTTTTCAAATCGTTCTTCTACTTTTACCCAATCGGAATTTGATAGTTTCCTGATGTTTGTTGTTTTTACTCTCCATGGCATTCTGTTCTCATTAGATTTTTTTTAAAAAAAAATCTAGCTGGTGGAAGATGGAGCCTAGCTCACCTCCTCCCTCCTCTTCTCTTGTTGCTCATCATATTTTGTTAACCCCTTTCCTGCATATATCTGAATCTTTAGGAATAAAAGGTACTTTGTAGTTCAAACTTCAAAGTTATTTTATCGCATATATAGGGAGAAGATCACCGTTTTCATTTAAACACACCTTGTTCTTGGAGTTCCCAGCTTCTCTATGTTACATCGCAGCGAACCTAGTATTCTGCTGAAATAAGGTTACATGTTATTCTACCTCTGAGCTGAAGCATCATGAAATAGTTGCGACTGCACAGAAACTAAATGGCAGTGTAGAAGTCAGATGGTACGGCTGTATGCGGTCGCAGAGGCCAGAAAACTCTTCTCTTTTTCAAAAAAAAAGAGAGAAGTAAGATGGTAAATATCAACAGATCTGTGTGTCGTGCTCTCTGAACAGATTTTCTAGTTACAACTTCATGATATTTGTACTTGGCTATCCAGGGTTCTAAACCCACATTTACCTCCTATGGGCTGGTCTCCATGATTTAGAAAATGTACTTTTATAATATGAATGTTCAGCATGTCAGGCCAAAGAAAATATTCAGCTTATAGTTTCTTCCTTGTAACTGAACACTTCAGTGCTAACCTGTATGGACTGGTGCATACTGGTCAATATCAGTAGAGTGAAAATAGAGAAGAGAAAGATTCAAAAGTGTAAATTGGGCAGCCAAACCCTCTTTCGTGTAGCCTGTTCTTGCTCAGCTGGGCCATTTAGCAGAGATCTGTATACCATTGCTGTTCTGACGATGCGCTATACACCCACTCATATGTTCCAGTGTCTGTCAAAGTGTGAACTGATATCCTCTGCATCGATATTGGTAGAAGTTTCAGGTTCAAAGTAAATGTCATACGTATGAAGTGTTCTCGTGCCATGGAGAGCAATCTTGAGAGCCTAGCTACGTTTTGCTGTAATCGTTTCAGTGTACAGTTTATTGCATCTCATGCTTGGCTACATTGTATTAATAACCATCACACCAGGTTTTGAGGTTAGTTACATTTGTGGCAGGACAAGTATGTTACTTAGAAAAATTGCAAGACGACTCGGTAACCATTTCAGGCCTTGTTTAGTTGCTCAAAGGCAACTCCCGCTTTGGGACTAAGACGGCTGACGCGTGTCAGTCGGCGCACTATAGCATTTCGTTTCTATGTGCGAAAAATTATCCAAAAATTTATTAATTAGACTCAAAATATTCGTATCGCAGAGTATAACAAAATTGTGCAATTAGTTTTTTGATTTCATCTACATTTGGTACTCCATACATGTTATGACATTTTGATGTGATGACGAATCTTCTTTTTGCATAGTAAATTTGGGAGTAACTTTTTGGAACTAAACAGGGCCTCAGTGTAATCATCTTACTCTATTTTCGAACTTTCCAACTAAGTACCTTGTCCTAACCATTGTGTACTTAAAAATGGAAGGAGTATAAACTTACGTGTGCGAAGTCCGGAGTGGCAACACGTGGCATTATCCTACGCGCTTACATCTACCGGAGGACAAACAGAGAGGCTGTCATGCTGAACTATAGTAACAAAAAATAATGTTAGGCACCACATGCCCAAGGTCAGCCCAAATCTCTGACTAAATCAGAAAGCTAGCCAGAAAGCTCTGCCCTAAATTGTACATTAGCCTGATGTCTCGCGGCATCCTTAAGGCAGTGCTCATCCTGCTGTCCCGTCGCCATTAGTCCAGTGAATCAAGAACGCGACGAGGGAATTAATTTGTCTCCGATTGTGCTGCTTTAGTTCGTGCACGAGCTGGGAACGAAGCTTCCGGTCCAGATGGAAACAAAGCTAAAGATGCCAACGTGACGCAGCTCTGATGTCATGCATCAGCGTACACTAGCTACATGGGTTCAGCAATGCAGTCTTATTACAAGCGCAATTATTTTTCTTTGATGTATGAGAAATCGTCATTATTATGTTGAAATCTGGATGGCTCCATTTTGTTTTTCTTATTATAATTAAAAAATCCTTGGAACAAGGCAAGGAAGGGCTCTGCCCAATTTGAGTAATAATACTATGAAAAGAATATATAATGCACGTTGCATATGAACCTGAGATGGTTGAGCGTTATGGACATCCGTATCGGTTCTTTCTTGTCGACTATATTTTTGTCTTCTGTTATTTGAGAGAGTTTCTCTTGCTAATGCATGCTGACGTGGAATCGCTAGCTATCAATCTGTCGCTACTGTAGCATTTCGTTTGTATGTGCAAAAATTATCCAAAAATTGATTAATTAGGCTCAAAATGTTCGTCTCGCAGAGTACAACAAAGCTGTGCAATTAGTTTTTGATTTCATCTACATTTAGTACTCCATGCATGTTATGACATTTTGATGTGATGGAGAATCTTCTTTTTGTATAGTATATTTGGGAGTAACTTTTTAGGAACTTTTGGGAACTAAACAGGGCCTTTGTCTCACATTTTTATACTACGGGTCTGTTTAGTTCCTCAAAAACCAAAACTTTCCATCACATCCACGTCGCATCATCATCACATCGAAACATTAAATATTTCAAACGACGCATGCATGGAGCACTAAACGTGGATAAATAAAAAAATTAATTGTATAGTTTCGATGTACACGACGAGACGAATCTTTTGAGCCTAGTTAGGTCATGGTAAGACAATGTTTACCACAAACAAACGAAAAGTGCTACAGTACGCTACAGTATTCGATGTGACCTTTCACCCCCTATTTTTAGAACTAAACACCCCCTACCTAAACATGTCAAAGTTATGCGAGATATCATACACTCATTTATGTATAAACCTAAACATGTATCTTGCAATTCAAGAAAAACATTAAGGTTTAGGTTCTACTTTGTCCCATTCATTTTTTTTTGTTGGAAAGCAGTAACTTCTATAATAGACTGTCTCCTGAAATGTTATCTTTGTTGTGACGGTGCACAGAAAGGAACAGTGTAATGATAATCAGATATGCCGCCGCGTGTGCTTCAAAAGTGAAATCAGTATCTTGCAAAAGAACAAAAAGTAAAATCGAGAAAATAGAGGGTTGTGCACGCGGGGGTATCCACACTGGCATGGTGAATGTTGTATGGCGTTCTTCAAAATTTAAGTCTATTTCTTTCTTCTCGCAGCTTCTAAATGGCATAGCCTATTAGCAAGGAATACCAATTACCTAAAATTGCTACCCTCAAGTGTGGACGAAGTCCGAATAATCATCTAAAGTATGTTTTGGTTTATTTCAGGATGTCAATTCGTATTCCTTACTAATCACCTAAAATTACAACCATCAAGTGTGGACGAAGTCCTGATACCAATTAGTAAAAAAAATAGCCTATTAGCACGGAATACCCACAACTATCATCTCAATCGGTCCAATCTACTGCTTTGTAGGATTTTGCTTTTTTGTTTCTCTATACATAATTGATATTTTAGGTTAAAATTTTGTGGAATGATAGATGATGACTGTAGTATTTTTAAAAAATATAATATTAATTTATTATTTTTTTATAAAATTTCGTATCGATATGTTTAAGTTATTACTTATATATCATAGCCTTTCAAAATAAAAATAAAAATAATCCTAATTTATTATTTAAAATGAATTTATGATTCCCTCTATTGTACCACAAAATATGATATTTTTTCCTTTTTTAGAGCATGATATACCAATTAGCTGAATCTCCTAAAACTGCAGCTAGAAAGATCCGTGGCTATTAAAAATCATTGTGTAGGCGTGTAGTATTTTGACCGCCCCTGAAAATTGAACTTTAGGAGCAGATTATGTCACCATCAGTTGATCAGCCCGAAAAATTCGATTTATAATAGCGGACCATGAGTCTATAGGCTGACTACAGTGGGCACGACAGACATGACTGCCGTAGCAATTGGTGGTATTGGCGTGGTCGAAGGGTGAGTGCTGAAGTGGAAGTGCAGGCGAGTGGCATGGTAGGCCGGTGGGTGGGCGGAGTAGCAACCCACTGCTTAAAAAACGGTTTGTAGCGCCTCTATTTTTTTTTGAGCCGGGCGAGAAGCCGCCCCGCCCCTACTGATCATGGCACTAATTATAGCATTTGGCCCGCACCTAAAAATCCGTTTTCGGGACCGGACCAGAGGACCACCCGCTCCTAAAAATGCCACCCATTTTTAGGAACTTCTTGCCGCATCACTCGCAGCTAAAACAATATTTCTAGGTGCGGGCGTGAGATTACCCGCAGCTAAAAATCAAGCTCCAGCACTTTAAAAAATCAAGCTGACCCTCTCGGCCTCTCCTTATCCACACCGGCGCCCTCTCTTTCTCTCCCACTCCTCTCTCTATTGCCCTCTCATCTCTCTCTCCCCACCCCATCCAATCCTCTCACACCGGGTGGCACCCGGCCTCAAGCGCAGGCGTCGGCAACGTGGCGAGGCGCTGGAGCGGCAGGGCGGCGCGCTAGCGGCGGCGGCGCGGCAAGCGGGCGGCAGGACGATGCGCGGGCGGCGGGAGTGAATCTGCTTTTTCTTCCATCTCCCCTTATCTACAGTTTCTGCTCGTATACATACATGCCTGTTTAGATTTCGCGGCACGTGTGAGATATATGGATGTGTACGAGGTTCACCGTTCCATTTTTTGCATATATTTACTTTCCTGCTTAGACCTTGTAGCCTCGTTCGTATGAGATATAGATCATGTTTTCTTCTATTGTTCTTGTGATTTCTTCTTTTTTACCTGGCTAGCCATCCTGACGGGCAACGCGGGAAGGCGGCCGCGGCGGGGAGCACCGCTGGCGGTCAACCGCGGTGGGGAAAGCTGCCCCCCAGCGGCAGCGCTGCCGGGCCATGCAGGCGGGCAGACCCGGCGGCGGCGTGGGTGCACGAGCGGGGCTTTTTTTTGTTTTTTAAATCGATTTCTAGCCACCGGTGATGCCATGACCCGCGCCTACAAATCAATTTCTTGGCGCGGGCGTTGAACCCCGCTCACAAACGCGCTATTTGTAGCTGCGAAAAGTGAGCGCGGGCGGATATATAGCCCGTTGCTAGAAATATGTTTTCAACCGTCCCTACAAACGTTTTTTGTAGTAGTGAACCGGCTCCACTGGCGAGGTTTTTTTGTTCGATTTTTTGGAGCAGGCAATTGCATAGCCCGCTTCTATTAATTAATTTGTAGGAACGGCTCTAAGACCCGCGTTATAAAAGATGTTATTTTTATCTGTGAAAAGTAGAAACATGCCTCATGTCCGCTCGTACATAGTTTGAACCACACATTTAAAACCGTTTTTCAATTCGTTGTAGTTTTCATTGGCATACATATCAACATAGGTTTATTACCTTTCTCATAGTCTGATTAAATCATTCCATCTTAAGTTTTTATTTTTCTTCATTCTATCCTTTGTCATCTAAATTGCCAGACTAATTAAAATCGTAACCTAATTACTTGATGATCAACCCACAGCCAGATTATATACCTACATACTTCGAAGAAGAGTTGACGAGACTAGAACGACTCGCTCACGAAATGAAATAAAAGGGAATGGCCCGGCACTCTTCCAGCGTGTCGCCATTGTTGCCCGTTCTGACTTCTGAAAGATGACGACAAAAACAAGCTGCCAACCTAGGGCAGACTCTACTGAATGAAGAACACACCTATGATTGCTGGACACCCTCAACTACCCACTGCAGCTCGATCGATGGATCCCTCCGCAGATGCATGCACGAGCGCATGGCCGATGCATCAGAGAGCAGACGAACACACCCAATCCAAGCTGGCCTTGAGGCCCAGCGCCATTAACGCTGGCGAGAGCGAGGAGCTAGCAGCTCGCGATCGAAGCATTCAATTCACTGCTCCCCGGGGGGCCTACTCGATCTTACTCTGAGCCCCTCCTCCTGGCCTGTGGGCCCACACGCGCGGCGCCTGATCTCATCATCGGCGATGGCCCGGCCGGCCGCCGCGACGGCCTGTGCCAGCGGCCGCCAGTGCAGTGCCGCCGCACGCGGCGCCGCATGTGTGGCCTCTGCCTTCGCCATGCCGATGCCCTGAGCCCTCCGTACGCCCTTGTCCATCTCCATTTCTTTATGCGTGCAGCAATTATGACTCTCTACTGTTACATTGGGGTTACATATCGATTTTCCGTACTATGGTTAATTTTGCAGCTAGACAGTGTATGGTGTTTTGGAAATAAGGAGTTTTTATGCTTGCTTTGGGATTTTTTGGTATGGCAAGACCAGTCTCGGTGCACAGTTTCACTAGAGTCCCACGTATCATAAAACTCTTTCTTCTCTTTTATGCCACGTCAGCACATTTAATAGCATAAAACTCAGACGGGCCTGGAATTTCTGTGAAATGTGTTTTGTAAGTTCTATGCTATATATATGTCATAGGAAGTTTTGTGAAATTCCTATATAATTTTGGAGCGAACGCATGATATATTCTACTATAATTACAGATGTATCCAGAAATAATTGTTTTGATTTAGATTATTCAAAATTCAGGTTGTAGCTGGCATAATTATATGGAGGTCCTCCGATAAAAAAATGGTATGAGAATTCTATAGCTAGGATACATGCCACAGGAAATGTTCCAGAAGTACTGCCCTCATTTCATGGTTTGTGATTTTTTTTATTACTTCGGCAGTTCTGCAGTGTCAGGGGGTCTCCATGATTCCATCCCCATACTATTTAATACTCACTAATTCATGAACAAGTGAACGATCAATTATTGGGTATACCCGCATCCAGGCTATGCAATGGACATGATCCGACCCTTAGGTGAACAATCAATTATTGGGTATTCCCGCATCCAAGCAATGCAATGGACATGATCATCCAACCCTAGGTGCAATATAGGCGCGCCCACAGGATCGACTCCTTGCTGTCCTTCTATATTTGCCGGACCCATGAAATATCCGCGATCACCATCACGTACTATTGATGAGGACCACAAAAGAAGATACATTTTTTAAAAAAAAAACAAAACAACAACTAGATTTCCTAGAAGGATGAGTTTTCCGCGCTCCCTCTCCCCCTACTCGCGTCTCACCAGAGAAGAAGATCGAGGGAGCAAAACTCAAAGGGTGGTGCTAGAGATTACTGGTGGAAGGTGGTGCAAGAGCAAATCTATGTTTCAGACGCCACCGATTTTATTTGGTTTTGTTGCGTCATTTGTTACACTAGCAGTAAGATCGATGGTGATGAGGAACAACATAGAGTGTCTACGGCTGCGATTAATAATGCTGTGGAGAATGAAGAAGGCTTCATAAAATTTTATTTTAATTTTAGATATATACATCCTGTACTTACCGTAGCGCTGCTATCATATATCCTCATTAAAATTTCTTATAATACTCTAATTAGCTGATTATTTCCATGTTTTTCTCAGTTATTGTAACCACAAACACAGTATGTTTTGATGTAGAAGAAAGTAGGGAAATTTTGCTCATGGACACCGTTCTTTCGTCGAATTGGCTAGAACACACCGCGAACGGTGAAATTGGCCCAGTACCATTACAAAATCGTAGTCATTTGCTCCAATACACCGCAGCAATTAGAATAAGAATATTTCTGATTTTCAGGATGGAGAAGGTGGGGAATGTCATTTTTGCCTATGTCTTCTTCCTCTCACCCATGGCGTTGTCTCGGTGCCGCCGGTTCCTCCACCACCGGCGACGTTCTCTCTGCCCACCGACGAGGAGGAGCACTGCAGCGGGGAGGGGGCAAGTGGAGGCGGAGGCCGCCACGCCGGCCAACCCTCTCCATCCGCCCCGGTTCCACTCGGTATAGCCTCGCCACCTCGGTTCCACCCTCGGCCGGAGCTCGAACTCCACTGTCGGCTCCGCCCGTGCTGCCGCCGCCGTGACCTCCTGCCCTAGCCGCAGCCGTAGCTAGTAGCCAGACGCAAGCACGAGGATCACCCTACAAGCTCACGCCACCGCTGCACGCCCTGCCTTCAATTAGTGAGGCCCGCCTCCGACGCACAAGCCCGTGTTGTCCTCTACCCGTCGCCTCGCCCTCGTCCTCGCTGGCACGGCCGCGTGGCCCTTCTCGCCTCGGCTCCTGCTCCTTGGCGAGGGGAGGCCGGCGGATGGAAGGGGAGGGGCAGGGCAGATGAGGCGGCTGGTGTGGTGGCTTGCGGTGAGAAGGATGGGGAAGATGAAGCTTACAGGTGGACCCCACTGACCTCAAGGGCAAAATAGTCTTTTCAATCTTGTGGCTCACACCAGATAGCAAGTTTACTATGTAAATAAAAACTAATTACAAATGGAAACGAAACGGAGTGTCATAGTATTTGACAATCAACATAAGTTCCAACTCCAAAAATCTTACAAATAACAAAATTCTTATAAGAGAAAGACTTTATGCCAAAATTGAAAGTTGAGATTAGTCAAGCTGCTGGCATGGTACCAGTGCACTGGCCAATGTGAATCTACTATAAATTGTCAAGACGAACACACTTACAGCTGCTTGCAATATTCTCCGTGTGGCCGCCTCATCGGTGGCCGGTGGCCCGCACGCTGGCGGTGGGGGGAGACGAGGCGTACGGACAAAACCATGCTACGGTCAAACCAAAACGCCACGTGTCCTGCTTACAGCAGCCTCCCTTTGTCGTTTCACTTGACTTCTCTCTACCCATGCTTTCTTTCTTCTTCAGTTCGGCTAGCCACACTGCTCCTCCTAACTGTATAATGCAAGCCAGCCTCTCGAGCACCAATCCCATATCCCCATGCGTGCGGCAGCGACGTGATGGTGACACCCTTTTTCTCTCTCTCTCTTGAACACTGTTCAACTCTATACTCTAACTAGATCGATATATGGGTCTCTACCAGCAAGATCCTCATGATCATATAAACAATAGAACAAGCGGCTTGCACTCTTTCATATATGTGGAACTTAAATATATCGACCTTATAAGATAAAAGTTACCGTCTCTGTCTATCAGTTTGAAAATTGGATTCTCAAGATGTCCCTCGATGATCTGATAGCTCTTAGATCCTAGGTCTACCACATGTTGTTATCCAAAATATATATATATAGTTGAATTTATAAGGTTTTCATTTGTGTCACGATGACCAAATTCTTCCTGGTCGAGTAGTTTATTTTACCTGAGATTACACTGATCTAAACCCCAAGAAAACTAAATTAAGAGATAAAAGTTGACATCTCCTCTGTAAGTTTGAAATTTAAAACAGAATTTAGAGTTTTAGGGCATTCTTGCCTCGGTCTTACCTGCAAAGTAAAAGACTGTTCAAATGGTTTTCAAAACGGATTTTGGGGATGATCAACCCTAAAATAAGGATGTAGTAGCTTTCATCAGATCCTAGGTTTGCCATGTGTTATGCAAAATATATAATTTAATGATTTTTAGTCACGTGACAATGTGCAATTCATCCTAGTCACGTCACCTGAGAATCCGATGAAGATTGAGTCTGTTAGGTATATGTCAATGAAGAACTCGCAAAAATAACAACATGTGCGAATTGTGTATTGTGTGTGACGTGGAGGGCCATTGGCCTGCCATGTGTTGATTGGTAAGTGAAACCACATCAAGTGAGCATCTTCAAACGTTTATTGCTGATACTGCTGTACATATTTACAGCTGTGTTGATAGTGCCACAAAAGGTTTATTTGGATTCACAAAGTGTGTTTCGGTGCAGTGCGTGGTCAAAATGTCACGTTGTCTTGTGTATCTAAATAATTAAGTATTGCCTCTCCACGTTTGATGGAGAGCCACTCAATTCAATAAGGTACAGCTAGTGTGCTCAAGAAGTCAAGATACTATTACCATAGGTGTAACATTTTCTTCATTTGTAGTTGTGTTTTGTTACATCGTTTATTAAGGGCAATTAGCACAACTAAAAGAACTAAGGATTTTATTAGGGACCCTATGGACCTGGGTTACTCACTACCATGGTCCCACTAGTGGAAAACCTAGCTTGCATTACTCCCAGTTGGGAAGAAGCAACTTTAGTCCCGGTTTCCCAACCAGGACTAGGATTCCGAAACCCGTTGTTATCAACTGAGACTAAAGGTCCTCGAGGACCATAAAAAATGTGAACTGGGACTAAAATTACATTAGTCTTGGACCAAAACTTAATCGGGACAAATATAGAGGATGCAAAGTCCATTCTCTACTAGTATTAGTCCGGGTTAAGTTCAAAACAAATATATTATGGACCCAAAAATCCGTATATATGATGCTGCCATGTTTAAAGCTCTTTTCATTGTAGTTTGAAGTCCTTTGTACTGAAAGGATCTAGTTAATTTGAATTCAAATGAAATAAAGATTCTAGGTTCACGTTGAGAGTCTCCATTCATTTTTTTCTGTTTCACCGTCGAAGGTTTAAGTTCAAATCTCTCTTTTCATTTTGTGATGATTAATTTAAAGTTAATTTATGTATTCATCGCACCAAATTAAAGCTCTAAACTTTGAACTTGAGGAGGGAGGGAGATGCCCTATATATGGAGAAGGGGTTATTTATACATGGTGCAGTGGATATTTAGACATATCTATAGAGCATATATAGTGCTACTGGACAAGTATTATACTAATAAGATGCCAAAAAGAAATGTTCCGAGTTCAAAACAAATATACGGAGTAGATGTGTGCTACCTAGCACTAGTTTAGAGAGCCAACAATACAGAAGCTAGCTGCCTTCTACAGCAGCAAACATATAAAATCCAGGTGCCACAAATCTTAAGAATAATGACAAGCAAGTACCACTACATATCCAAACCAACACTTCCAAGAACGTTTGCACTATCCAGGAAGCTCCCTCCCAACCAAAGCAAACCAACATCTCTGATGACTGATATCCTTCTGCCGGTGGATAATGCATCAGCGCAATCTCTCTCCAGCACTTCTTTATATCCCAACACCCACATATATATACATATATATGAACTAAAAGGAAATTCGGACAGGGACACGTATCAGGCTCCAGCTGTCTCCACCCGGCTCAAACATCACCTCGCTTGTCCTCCTCCTCCCCGTGCATGCACCCATGCGCGCGCTTTCAACAACACCTTCTTCCCTCTCTCTCTCTCTCTCATCTTCACTCCTTCACACCTCACTCCCTCTCTCTCCTCTTCTCCCTATATATACATGCACACATGCACCTCCCAATCCCAACACCAACTCTCTCTCTTTCTCATCTCATCTCACTACAACGACATTGCATCAGTAGTGTGTACAAGCAAAGATTGTCAACACAGCTCAAGCTTTCTTGTGTTAGTTTCGTCACGTACTTCAGCTTCTTCAGCTCCTCGCAGAACCGGCCAAGAGGAGGAGGAAGAAGAATTAGGGAGCTTCGGTCACTGCGAGAACAATGGAGATGGTGCTCGATAATGTCGCCGGCGTGACGGCCGGCGAGGTGGCCGGGCAGTACCGGGGCGTGAGGAAGAGGAAGTGGGGCAAGTGGGTGTCGGAGATCAGGGAGCCCGGCAAGAAGACGCGCATCTGGCTGGGCAGCTTCGAGTCGCCGGAGATGGCGGCGGTGGCGCACGACGTCGCCGCGCTGAGCCTGCGCGGCCGCGAGGCCCGCCTCAACTTCCCCGGGATCGTCCACCACTTCCGCCGCCCGGCCACCGCCGAGCCCGACGACATCCGCGCCGCCGCGCTCGAGGCCGCGGCGCAGGTCCGGTTCCGGCCGGACCTCGTAATGCAGCTGCCCGCCGCCGGCGGCGGCGGCGGCGGCGAGAGCTACGACAGCTGCGGCAGCGCCGGCAGCCCGGACCTGCTCGGCGACGACGTGGCCTGGGACGTCGTGCTCGGAACCGACGAGCTGGCGCCGGAGTCGCCCAAGATGTGGGCGGAGCTGGCCGAGGCCATGCTCATGGCCCCACCTGTATGGGACGGCAGTATGACGGACACTGACGAGTGGGCCCAGGGCAATCTCTGGGACCTACCTGTCTGGCAGTGCTAATCATCCCTCCCGGGCCCGCCACTCCCAGCTGATGCAACTTCACATCCTTTGGTTTTTAGAGGTGTGATGAGATACTAGAAATCCATTAATATAATTACTCTTCCCAAAGCCATAATACAGATTAAGGAGCTATTCTAGAGAGCATAATCGTGGTTAAGAATGTTCTGATGATCCTTTTTCTTTGTTTCTGAACATCATCTCTGGTCCTGTCAGTGTGCAATTTCTTGGTAGTTAGCAAAAATCTAGCTATAGCTGGCACGTGCAATTCACGTGGGTGAAAAACAATAAGTATGATGTGTAATTCTTTCTGTTCTCTCTCATATGGATGATGAGAAATTCAAATGTAATTGCAAAAGAATATATGCATAATTGCAAAAGTAATGAGTTCTGCACCAGAGAATGGGTTTCCATTTTTCGGATTTAGTTGGAAGTTTAATTTTGTCAGCAAACTTGCTGTAGCCATTTAGACATTTACCATGGAGTCCAGGATATTTTTTTGTGATTTGCACAACAAGTTTAGCAAGAACAAGACCTCCACAATCTGTTCGTTTTCTTTTAGCAAATGCAGGACCTACATGTTTAATCAATCAGTCATGAATGAGCGACACGACAAGATAATGATCTTGAGGCATATAACTTCATCTCACTCGATGATTCCACATTTATTTTGTTCATCAAGAAATCTGTAGGTGAAAATGGTTTCACTACTGCAATTAAGTAATTTCTGCAACACCACCTAAATTTCAACCAGAAGTAACAAAATTGAATATCAGAAACTCAATTGCCAGAAACAAAAGCCGAAAGAATGCTTCACGCGTCTTGTGTATATACACAAATTTGATATAGTGCTTTATGTATGCATGTAAAAACAAATGGATTCTCGCATGTATACAAAACCAGAGGGGAATCTATATACTAATTAAAAGGCTAATTTGATGGGATCGAGGAACCTGAGCCTGAAGTTTCCTGATGCTGATCTCTCCAACGACAGTGTCAGATATCCTGGGACCCAGCGGAGGCCGTAAGCTTTGTGCGGCCGCTTCGTACACGCACCTGCGCCGTGTGTCGTGCAAAAAACACGCGAGGACCAGGTCAACCCAGGCGTCCAGGTTCAGCTCACGGAATCAGGCTGGGAGATTGCCGTGTCTCCTCGCCATGGGAATTATTGTACTGCCACAGCTCTAGTGACTAATCTAATGCATGCATCTGCTAGCTAGTAGGTGATTACTGTTGTGCTCGTGGGGGACTGGAACTGGCTTAATCATTTGATCGTGTCCCACTGTTTAACAGTAATCATGCATGTTGATGCCTGTTATTGTTCTTATTAATTGCTGTGTTTCTAGGAATTGAAGGAAACCTCGATGAATTTGGATGTTTTAATTTTGGAGCTAGTGCTACGAGTAAACAAATAGACAGTAGCACCTCCTGTTTCTCAGTTCCCCGTACTCTTTCTTTTACATATTTTTTGCAAATTACTTCTGATGTTCGTTGGAACTAGTATATTTTCACAGTCCAAATTATCGATTGTTTTGGCTTTTGTATATATAATGTTTATCTAATTAAACATAACGTTCTAAATGCATAGCAAAAGTTATGTGCTGACCAGTAATTCGGGATGGATGGATTATATGAAATTTTCATGCACGTCTTTTAATTTTCTTGCTATAAATACGTACTATGGAAACTGCAATTTTGGTCGGTTGGTTAAATCAATGGTGGTTGTATAAACCACAATGCGCTGGACGACGACAACATGTATCGGCTTCTCCAAATATATCAGTAACTAGCTGTTTCCAAATCAACCTTGAACCCAACCAAATTTATTTGCATGGGCAGTGGCAAAAGCCATAAGGCCATGTCACACGCAACAAGGGATGGATGCATTCAACAAGCATGGGTTCGTCTGCATGCATATTTCCAGCTTAGCACAAGTATGCTCTACATGCAAAGGCCAGCCTTGTTTGCCCGTTTGTTTCATTCTTTTATGAAAAAGGTATATATATATATATATATATATATTTGAACTTATTTTCTGGGGATATTGATGTATGAAGTTCATATCTATGATTGTGAGCAATCAAAAGCAAGTTGTGCGTAAGTCAAGTATAAATGTTCTACAGTTTGCAATCCCCGGTGCCATTCTTGATTTTCAGATTTATACATTTGACACCTTTCCTGAAGTTAAAGTTAGCAGAATGAAATTACTTTATCAGTTAGATTTCAGCATGCCATGGAGCCAAAAAGGTCGTTGTTTTTCTTGGTAATACTATAGGACAAGTTAGGATATGGACGAAATGTTAGTGCCTTATATATCTGACACCTTGGACATTTTTGTTTCTCTCTGAAACCGTAGTGCTATACTAATAATTACACCCAACTCCAAAATCCTGGATCCCATCACTGTACATTAAGCGTACGGAGAAGCATAGAATTAGTAGAGTTCTTTATTGCAAATGCGAATATGTGCAATAATGACACTTTTCATGTTATGAGCTAATTAGATATACAGAATAGTCTTTTTCCTGTGACTGTGAGCATGTGACCGTGTACACATAGCATCGACTAAATTAAATTAAGATGATGACATACCAAAGCTAATGATACCCAATTTACGTCTACGAATGCGATAGCTAACTTCATCTCACTTCGACACGTATCTGGTCAAGCTCATGTCACGTTATCAGCAGCATTCGACGGTTAATATAATAAATATTATGTCAATCTCATGACCAACATATCCTATTATTTATATATATATATATATATATATATATATATATGTCCTGTACATATGAGATATGATCGTCCAGCCATGTTTTGAAAGCTCAGGAACAAAGGAAACAAAGAAAAGTTAATCACCAAAAGGCGTTATGGCCCAGTTGGCGCAAGCCATCTAGATATAACAGTAGTTTGAAGGCATTGTGTGTTGGGAATATGCCCAAGAGACAACTGGATTCGATCCACTAGTCTTAATGGGCCACAAATGTTGTGAAGCCCATTACCAGGGGAAGGGGTGCTTTATTTATTAGTCCCATATTGCTAATGGAACATGGTGCGAAGAATTTCATCCAAATAAATAGAGACCAAACCCCTCCTGAGAAAGACATGACTTCCAAGCAATAGTTGCTTTTCTCCCCCATCGTGCTCGTGGACCTAGCAGTCCGGTGCGCGACGTTTCAATCCTCGTACGTGTGGATACCTCGGAGGTGCTGCGCTTGGAGCATAAGGACGAACCGCACGTGCAGGACCAGACGGACGTAAGCAACTGCACTGCACTGCCACTTCGACGCGTTCGTCTACATCGAGACGGCTTCCGCTGCAACTGCGCGTCAAGTGGTAACAATCCGTGATCTATAACTGCTGCTGTTCCTATTTTGGGTGAACGAGTTTTTGTGTGAGCTAGCGTAGCTTCCATCGTTTCCCTACAGTGGTACCAGAGCCGTAGCTGTTTCGTTATAGATTCGGATATATGCATATAGAGATATGCTTGGTTGTAGATTGGTCTCTAATCGGTTCGTGATCTCCACTATGATGGTAGTGTAACGAATTACTCCTACCGGTCGGAATTCCGCCACCGGAGTTAAGTGATACACACAAACCCAGTCATGGTGAGATATAGACCAATTGGATTGGTCGAATCGAACTTAGATCAATGACCGCGTCGCATGTCGATATACGACGATGTTGACTAGGATTCACTATGATGGTGGTGTAACGAATTACTCCTACCGGTCGGAATTCCGCCACCGGAGTTAAGTGATACACGTAAACCCAGGCATGGTGAGATATAGACCAATGTGATTGGTCAGATAGAATTTAGGTAAATCGTAGGTCCGCTCAGGAACGGCGGACGGTCCGCGAGAGAGCGGCGGACGGTCCGTAAATTCGTTCAAGAATCTTACAGAGACGTTGTCTAGCGTTCCAGAGGGTCGGACGGTCCGCCAGAGCAGGTCGGACAGTCCGCGGAGCGGATCGGACAGTCCGGGAGAAACGACGGACGGTCCGCACAAGAACGGCGGATGGTCCGCAAGTGAGCGGCGGACGGTCCGCAAATACAGTCGGAATTTTGACAGAAGCGTTTTTCCAGCGTTCCAGAGGGTCGGACGGTCCGCCAGAGCAGGTCGGACAGTCTGCAAGGAAACAACGGACGGTCCGCAGGGAACGTCGGACGGTCCTGCGAAATTAAAATTTTGAAAAACGATCCCTCAAAAATTGTTTAAGTTCTAAATGTCCTCCCAACTAAATCTTGCACCATCACATGTCTTGTACAATTAGTGGTGGGTCTATGAAATTAGGGTGCCACTAGTTTTCCTTGACTAGATGGGTTTGTATCGGATACTTACTCGCATAAGGAGTTGGTTAACTTAAACAAGGTCATCTTAACGGTTAAGGACCTTGGGACATAAAGGTTGGACGCCGAGACATAGAGATGTCAACCAACAACAGGAGTCATATAAGATATGATTAGCAAGAGTTGCTTACCGATCTACCATGTCTTCTAACGGTGATGCTAAAGCTCACTAGTCGACTTGTTAGTTGTGGATCCTGAATCACTAAAATATCAATGGAGGGATATTGATTTTAGTGGGAGTAAATTCCGTTAAATTGTTTAATGTATTTTACTCTGTCATAGATACATTGTCTTAGTATTTTGCATTATTTTCTGTTGTAGATCAATGGCACCTAGCACACCGTTTTCTTTGCGTTCGATCCTTGAGAAGGATAAGTTGAATGGAACAAATTATACGGATTGGATCCGAAACCTTAGAATTGTTCTCAGGGCTGAGAAAAAGGAAGAAGTTCTAGACACCCCATTACCAGTTGAGCCTGATGATAACGCAACTCTTGCTGAGAAAAATGCTTACAAGAAGGCATGTGATGCCAATCTTGAAGTGAGTTGTCTTATGCTTGCTTGCATGGAACCCGAGCTGCAGATGCAGTTTGAGACAAACCATGAGGCGCATGATATGATCGAGGCGCTCAAGGATATGTTTCAAACTCAGGCCAGGACTGAAAGGTTCAATGTCTCAAAGGCCTTTGTGGAAACAAAGCTAGCAGAAGGCGCAGCTGTAGGGCCGCATGTGATCAAGATGGTTGGTTACTCCCAAAGGTTGGAGAAGCTAGGCTTCCCACTTGGCCCAGAGTTAGCCACCGATTTTATTCTAGCATCACTTCCGCCTAGCTTTGGGAACTTCATCTCGAACTACCATATGCATGGGGCGGAGAAGGGATTGAATGAGTTATGTGGCATGCTCAAGACAGCAGAGGTTGATATCAAGAAAAGCGCTAGCAGCAGCCATGTGATGGCCATCCAAAACAGGCCTAACTTCAAGAGGAAGGGCAAATCTTGGAAGAAAAAGAGCAAGGCTAAAGATATGATCTCTCAGCCAAGCTCTACGCCCCAGACTGAGTCTGGACCAGCTGCAGAAAAGAAGGAGTGCTTTTATTGTAAAGAAATTGGTCACTGGAAGAGGAATTGC
The DNA here is from genome assembly GCA_033239725.1 of Echinochloa phyllopogon. NCBI lineage: Eukaryota > Viridiplantae > Streptophyta > Magnoliopsida > Poales > Poaceae > Echinochloa > Echinochloa phyllopogon. The sequence goes on from BTCW01000008.1 coordinate 10,311,266, forward strand.
AAGAAGTACCTGGCTTTTCTGAAGAATGGCGGTAGTAAGAGTACTTCCGCATCAGGTACACATGACATTAATATTACAGACATTTTTCTCGCTGAATCTTCTATTAATTCCTGGGTATTTGATACCGGATCGGTTGCTCATATTTGCAATTCGATGCAGGGATTAGTAAGAAGTAGAAGCGTGGGAAGAGGCGAAGTTGATTTCCGCGTGGGCAATAATGCAAGAGTTGCTGCTTTGACCGTCGGGACGATGCAACTCCACCTTCCGTCAGGATTTATCATGGAATTGAATAATTGTTATTTTGTTCCTAGTTTGAGTCGAAACATTGTATCTCCCTCATGTTTGATGAAGGATGGTTATACATTCGCGAGTAAAGACAATGGTTGTGTGATCTCAAAGAATGGCATGTTTGTGGCTCTTGCATCCATTGTGAATGGATTGTTTATTTTAAATCTTGATGATTCACCTATATGTAATATAATTGCTAAAAGGCCTCGGCTAAATGATTTGAATCCTACCTATATGTGGCATTGTCGTTTGGGTCATATAAGTGAGAAGCGCATGAAGAAGCTCCATTCTGATGGACTTTTAACTTCGTTTGATTTTGAATCATACGAGACGTGCGAAGCTTGTTTGCTAGGCAAGATGACCAAGGCACCTTTCACAGGTTTTCCTGAGAGGGCGCAAGACTTATTGGAACTCATACATACTGATGTATGTGGACCAATGAGCACGACAGCTCGGGGTGGATTTCAGTACTTCATAACTTTCAGTGATGATTTTAGTAGATATGGCTATGTCTACTTAATGAAGCATAAGTCAGAGACTTTTGAAAAGTTCAAAGAGTTTCAGAATGAAGTTGAAAATCAGCGTGGTAAGAAAATTAAAGCCTTGCGATCAGATCGTGGAGGCGAGTATTTGAGCCACGAGTTTAGCACTCATCTAAAGAGTTGCGGAATTGTTCCACAGCTAACGCCACCTGGAACACCTCAGAGGAACGGTGTGTCCGAGCGACGTAATCGAACCTTGTTAGACATGGTGCGATCAATGATGAGCCAGTCAGATCTACCGTTATCATTTTGGGGTTATGCTCTAGAAACAGCAGCTTTCACACTAAATAGGGTACCATCTAAGTCCGTGGAGAAGATACCATATGAGATATGGACTGGCAAGACTCCTAGTTTGTCTTTTCTGAAAATTTGGGGTTGTGATGCATATGTCAAGCGACTTCAGTCGGACAAGCTTACACCAAAATCGGACAAGTGCATATTCGTGGGATATCCAAAGGAAACAATTGGATATTATTTCTACAACCGATCAGAGGGCAAAGTGTTTGTCGCTAGGAACGGTGTTTTCTTGGAGAAAGAGTTTCTCAACAGCGAGAAAAGTAGACAGAAGGTGTATCTTGAAGAAATTCGAGATGAGCCTATGAGGCAAGACTTTACGAGTGATGCTAATGTAGCAGAACAAGTTGAGACACCTGTGGTAAGAGAAGAATCGCCACAACCACGAAGGTCGGAAAGGCCACGTCGCGCTACACAGAAAATGAATCTCCAAGTTACGGGAGAGCGCGACATATTGTTGATAGACAACGATGAGCCTAGGACCTATGCAGAAGCTATGATGGACCCAGATTCCGAGAAATGGCAAAGTGCCATGATATCCGAGATAGATTCCATGGGGCAAAATCAAGTTTGGAACTTAGTTGACCCGCCTGATGGTGTGAGACCCATCGAGTGCAAATGGATCTTTAAGAGAAAGAGAGATGTAGACGGAAATGTTAACGTCTATAAAGCACGACTTGTTGCAAAAGGTTTTCGACAAGTTCAAGGAGTTGACTACGACGAGACATTCTCTCCAGTAGCGATGCTTAAATCTATCCGGATCATTCTAGCAATAGCTGCGTATTTCGATTATGAGATATGGCAAATGGATGTCAAAACAGCTTTCCTCAATGGGAACCTAGAGGAGGATGTATACATGATACAACCAGAAGGTTTTGTCGATCCAACTAATGCTGGAAAATTATGCAAGCTTCAGAAATCAATCTATGGATTAAAGCAAGCATCTCGGAGTTGGAACCTTCGTTTTGATGAGGTAGTCAAAGGGTTTGACTTCCGGCAGAATGAAGAAGAGGCTTGTGTTTACAAGAAGGAAAGTGGGAGCTCTGTTGTATTTCTAATCTTGTATGTGGATGACATATTGTTGATTGGGAATAATATTCCTATGCTAGAATCCGTTAAGACTTCGCTGAAAAATAGTTTTTCTATGAAGGACTTAGGGGAAGCTGCATACATTCTGGGCATAAGGATCTATAGGGATAGATCAAGGAGGCTTATAGGATTAAGTCAAGATACTTATATTGACAAGGTGCTGAATCGGTTCAGCATGGAACAGTCCAAGAAAGGGTTCTTGCCTATGTCACATGGCATACACCTCAGCAAGACTCAGTGTCCTACGACGACTGATGAGCGGGAGCGCATGAGTAAGGTTCCTTATGCTTCAGCAATTGGATCCATCATGTACGCCATGATAAGTACTCGTCCAGATGTCTCATATGCTCTAAGTGTTACGAGCAGACACCAGTCTAATCCAGGTGAAAGTCACTGGACAGCGGTGAAAAACATTCTTAAGTACTTTAGAAGGACTAAAGATGTGTTTCTAGTCTATGGAGGTGAGGAAGAGCTCATTGTAAAGGGTTACACTGATGCTAGTTTCCAAACTGATCCAGACGATTCAAAGTCGCAATCAGGATTTGTGTTCACAATAAACGGTGGTGCTGTAAGCTGGAAAAGTTCTAAGCAAGATACTGTGGCTGATTCTACAACGGAAGCAGAGTACATCGCAGCTTCGGAAGCGGCGAAGGAAGGTGTTTGGATGAGGAAGTTTCTCATTGAGCTTGGTGTGTTTCCCAATGCATCTAGCCCATTGGAACTCTACTGTGACAACAATGGGGCAATTGCACAGGCTAAGGAGCCAAGGAATCACCAGAAAAACAAACATGTACTGCGGAAGTTTCACCTCATTCGAGAGTTCGTTAGACGTGGTGAGATAAAGATATGCAAAATACATACGGATTTGAATATTGCTGATCCTTTGACAAAGGCTCTTCCACGGCCTAAACATGAATCACACACGAGAGCTATGGGTATTAGATATCATTTAGATTAGCTCCAGTGTGAGTGGACAATGTTTTGTATCTATGATATATTGTTTATTTATTGAATATCCATGAAAGGCAACTTGTATATGATTAGCAATTATGTGAATTGTTTGTGAAACTCAATACTTGTATGGTTATTCAAAAGGATTGTCCCTAATTTGATTAGCACATGTATTAGTTGATGACTATGTTTCACAAGTCATGGACATGGAGATGTCAAACTAATAATGTGGGCACATGTATGACATGGGGCTGGACTGACCCAGTTTGAGACTTGTTTATCTCTTCTTCACAACGCGTATGCTTTGTCCTTGGACCTGAGATTGTCGTATGTACTCAAGATGTGAATTGACCTACTTAGGGACTACCAAACGCTGCACCGTAACTGGGTAGTTATAAAGGTGGTTTTCGGGTTTGTCAGGAAGCATGATGTGAGGCATGGTCAATCAAGATGGGATTTGCCCCTCTCTATACGAGAGAGATATCTCTGGGCCCCTCGAGTGATCGGATCAAGAAATGCATGGCCGTGCTAGGTTAAGTGTTAACCTCTTGAAGGATCTGACTCACAGTTTCGAGAAAGGGAGGTCTTACTTGGAGTTAGACCAAATATCGTGAGGCAAAGGGAATAGCTTGTACGTGATGTTGTGGTGGTTCGTCTGATATGATCTTTACGTATTCATGGGAGTTGACACGTCTTGCTAGAGGCCGCTATCAACTATTGGAACGAGTAGGAGTACTCGAACCATGTCTATGTGTACGTGAACCCATAGGGTCACACACTTAAGAGGTTTGGAACACTGAAAACTTGCTTATGAGATTGTCTCCAGTGCAAGTGGGAGATTGTTGGGAATATGCCCAAGAGACAACTGGATTCGATCCACTAGTCTTAATGGGCCACAAATGTTGTGAAGCCCATTACCAGGGGAAGGGGTGCTTTATTTATTAGTCCCATATTGCTAATGGAACATGGTGTGAAGAATTTCATCCAAATAAATAGAGACCAAACCCCTCCTGAGAAAGACATGACTTCCAAGCAATAGTTGCTTTTCTCCCCCATCGTGCTCGTGGACCTAGCAGTCCGGTGCGCGACGTTTCAATCCTCGTACGTGTGGATACCTCGGAGGTGCTGCGCTTGGAGCATAAGGACGAACCGCACGTGCAGGACCAGACGGACGTAAGCAACTGCACTGCACTGCCACTTCGACGCGTTCGTCTACATCGAGACGGCTTCCGCTGCAACTGCGCGTCAAGTGGTAACAATCCGTGATCTATAACTGCTGCTGTTCCTATTTTGGGTGAACGAGTTTTTGTGTGAGCTAGCGTAGCTTCCATCGTTTCCCTACATTGTGGACCATCCAGATCACAAATATACAGCACCAATCGAACAATTAATAATGCACTATTTTTTTTTGCACGATGTTACCAATTGAAATGGGCATATTTCCTCTTTGCATCTTTCTTTTTACTGAAGATGCACACAGATACAGTAGTTGATGAGCAACAACCAAATTTTGGGATTTCCTAGGCGAATTCTTCGAACGCCAGTCGATAAAAATTTAATAGTTAATCAAAGTGTCACCTTGTGTAGAAACCATGATGATATCTTAATGGACTTCTATTTCCATAGGATGATCGGAAGTAGCTAGGAAGAAGATAGGAAATTGAGGACTGAACTGAAGAAGGAACATTGAGCAAACAAATCGGTCTCCCATTTTGTCACTGTGCTGCTGTTAGAGGGAGACAGAAACACAAGAACAGGAGCTCGTCTTGCTGCTGCTCTCCGCGACCAGAACGCAAGCCAGGACTCGGTCGTCCTCGAGAGCGACACCAACACACATGTGCGCATCGAATCTGATTAAACAACTAATCTTTCTCCCGCACTGATATTAAACAAGAGCAGCGATCACCTTCCGGAGATCGTTTGTTCAGATTCTCGTCTGAAAGTCTGACGATCGGTGATACTAGCTAGTTGTTGGAGTACAGACTGGCACACTGAAAGTGAGTAGTGCAAAACTTTGCAAGCACCTGAAAAAAGAAGAAGAACGTCGCCTTCCTCCGGATGGGATCACGCGTGCCGCTGCAGAGACGCGATCGTGCGACGGCTAACCATTTCTGTTTGCTTGATTGCTTTGCTTGAGATCGAGTTGAGATATCCTGCAATCTTGGATGACATTCCAAGCTTGTTTGAGGGTGACTTGTGTGCGAGTTATTTTTATTGCAGGTACAAACTGTGGTGACTCGATCGGTCGATCCTGCTGCCATACCATGGCCGCCTGCTCAAGTTAGAGGGCCTCGTACCTGAAGAGAGCCTACACTGTACAGTGTACTTGTGCGTGGAGTTTAGTGACAAAAGATGAAATGTGTTATTCTAAGCGGATCCAATGAAGTTTTTTTTTAAAAAAAATCTAAGCAGATACAATGATTTTTTTTGTAAATGCAAAGGCTGTTACAAATAAAATTGCTCTCAAAAGATAACAAATGCCTTATAAATGTCATTTAGGTTGGTTCTAAATGAAAAATCACGAGTTGCAACTGATATTTAGGCCTTGTTTAGTTCCAAAAAGCAACTCCGAAATTCACTATGCAAAAAGAAGATTCTCCATCACATCAAAATGTCATAACATGCATAGAGTACTAAATGTAGATGAAATCAAAAACTAATAGCACATTTTTGTTGTACTCTGCGAGACGAACATTTTGAGCCTAATTAATCAATTTTTGGACAATTTTTCGCACATACAAATGAAATGCTACAGTGACACGATGATTACGAAGAGACCTCAAACTCCCAAATTTGATACACCAAATTTGGGAACTAAACAAGGCCTTATGTTGGTTCGTCACACACCACGACACCAACAATGCTTAGGGCGTGTTTGTTTCAGCTTTTGGGGAGCTTTTGGGCCTCAGGAGCTTTTTGGCTTTTGAAAGGTTGAAAAACCGAGGCCCAGAAGCTCAAACAAACACACCTTAGCTAGGTCGGTCTGCCCGGCCCGGCTCTCTCGTTCTTTGAGCTAAATTTCTCGTCCTTAGCTATGTCATGCTTCCGGATTGCTAGCAAGTCTCTAGCCTATTAAGTATGATGTGCCATTGTCGTGTCATACCGGCCGATATTCCACAATGAGTCCCACCAGGAACACAGTAACCAACCTAACTACATCATGCAACAAAAAAGAAGGAATGTCAACACGTGATCGAAAGGAGCCCAATGCATGTATAAAACTAAACACGCTTGCCGCGAGACGGCGCCGAGGTGCACCCTGCCGCCCCCTGTTAGGTTTAGTCCCACATCGGAAATTGATGATGGGAGAGCACAACATATAAGGCGAGGGCAGTCCTCACCTATCAGACTAGTCTTTTGGGTTGAGTTAGGCCTGAGCATTGTTGGTCGTTGCTCCGTTGGACCTGGGCTTAATATCGCGCTGGCCCGCAGGTACCCGGGCCTAGGCCGAATCGGCTGCGCGTTTATAACAAGTGGTATCAGAGCCGAAGGTTAAGGAACCTGTAAAATCTCAGTGGTCACATTTGACGGGGGAGCCCGTTATCGTCACTGGGCTTAGCCCGTGAATGCCTCCAGGTGCTGCAACCGGAGGATTCAAACTCTGGGCCTATAATAACCTCTTCTGATGGAAGAGTTGGGTCCGAATGTGTGACGGGGGAGATTGTTAGGTTTAGTCCCACATCGGAAATTGATGATGGGAGAGCACAACATATAAGGCGAGGGCAGTCCTCACCTATCAGACTAGTCTTTTGGGTTGAGTTAGGCCTGAGCATTGTTGGTCGTTGCTCCGTTGGACCTGGGCTTAATATTGCGCTGGCCCGCAGGTACCCGGGCCTAGGCCGAATCGGCTGCGCGTTTATAACACCCCCCTACTAGATGTGTTCTCTTGCCGCGAGGTGCAGCCTCCCCGGCGCGGTGCGCCATCCGGATGTGGGTGCACGCCCTCATAAACGTTGTCACGGGTGTAACAACCCTAAAAATTCCCTAGGATTTGTTGAGTGCAAAAATGTGAGTTTAAAATTTTTTGGTGAATTGATGTGCTTGCAAACCAATATTTAAAATTGATTCTAATTGCTCCCTAAATTCTTAAGCAATTTAAATTGAAATTTAAAATCAATTTGAAGTGCTAAGGATGAAATAGTGTGATTTGGAGTTATTTGGATTTAATTGGATTTTTGGTTGGTTTGAATTCAAATTCTAGATTTGAATTCAAACTCTAACTATTTAAACTAATTGTCAAACCCATCCTAATCATGTTGGGCCAAAACCCGAAGCCAAGTCCATCAAACCCCCTCGAATTCTTTTTCACCGAGCCAGCCGACCGAGCGGCCCAGCCGGCCTTTCAGCCCAGCTGCGGCCCATCCTTCACCCCTCACCGCGCCCCCGCCGCGTCGCCCTTCTCTCTCTCTGACGCGCGGACCCCACCTGTCAGCCTTCTCTCCCTCCTCGCGTCATCTTCTTCTCCACGCCGCTCTCCCTCTCTCTCCCGAGCGCACACCCGTGACCTCCAACCACCCGAGCCATTGCGGCCCGTCGCGATCGCGACGCGTGGCCCTGGCACAGACGCCAAGCCACCCCAGCCGTCCAAAGCCCAAACCCTAGCGCCAATCGCCTATAAAACCACCGCCGGCCTTTCTTCCTCCCCAAGCCGCGCCGCCCCTTTGGGGTTCGATCCAATCGCGAGGGGTGAGAGGTGCGAGGAGTGGTGGGGAAGAGGTTGAGCAGGAGCAGGAGCAAGGAGAGGAGCCGGAGCGTCTTCACGACGTCGCCGCAAAAGCCCGGAGCGCCGCCACCCGCGGCGTCGCCGACGAGGAGCCAGACCTGGGACGGGAGGAGGAGCACAAGCTTCGCCAAGCCACGACGAGCCCTTCCCCGAGCTGCAGCGTACCCCTATTGGCCCCTAGGTGAGCGCCGACGCTTCTCCCCCTTCTTCCCCAACTCCGGCAGAGCGCCGCCGCCTTGCTAGCCCCTGGGACCCGGCCTTGGAGCCGTGGCCGTCGCTTTTGTGAAGGATCCCGGCGTGCCGCTGCAGCCGACTCGCAAACCGCCGTCGCCCTTCCCGCTGTTGACCCGGCCGCCATGCCGTCGCCGCGCACCGAGCGAGCTCGGACCGCGCTAGCGCCATGGCCGCGGCGCGGTCAAGCCCATGGCTTGAACTGCGCGCACGCGAGCGAAACGCACCCACGCAGCACCGACGAGCGTGTGCACGGCCCTTTGTGGCCAAGTGCACCTGGTGTCGTGTGTCGCCACGGAGCCGGCTCGCTGGAGCACCCGTGCCGCCGCCGCCACTCGTCGGGGAGCCGCTTCGTCGGCTAAGCCACCCCTTTTTCACCCCGATCCGGTCCGTCAAACCCTAGCCAAGCCATTCCGGCCGTTCTAGGCCCCAGCCAAGCCTTGTCCGGCGAGAACCGCCGCCGACCGACACCGCCGGCGTGCTCCAGTGCGCGCCGCGCGCGCGTCGTGTCGCGACGTGGCCGAGCCACACGAACGACCACACCAAGCCGGCCACACGAGCACCGCAGACAATCCCGATCCGGCCACAGTTTGATCCCGTGCACCCGGCTCACGTGAACCGCCCTCACGGTTCACGGTGGACATGGTCCACCAGAGCAGCACCAGCAGCGCCCCCTTCGTGGGCCTAAAGTTCGCGTTTAAGTCTGGTTTGCACCCCTAAGCTATCTTGGCCCAGTCACTTTCGGCCCAATTCCAGCCCAGCCTTTGTTTAATCCTTTTTCTTTTTCTTTTAACTGCGCTGACGTATGGGACCCACATGTCACATGCCCAGCCTTTTCTTTTTCTTTTGCTAGTAGTCGCGTCTTATTTCATTTTACGCAACGCTAGGAGCTCCGGAGAGTCAGGAGGAGCCGGAGCACTACGACAACTGCTTTGACGAAGACGAAGACCTTTGCCCAGGTTCACGCCCGACCATTCTCTGAAATACCTATTAGACATGCAATTAGTATGCTAGTGCTTTACTTTACTCGCATGATAAACCTGCACTGCCTTTGTTATTATCCTGATACCTTGCTACCTACTACTCACTATATGAAATATGCTATGCTATGCATGTGTTGGGATGGTTGTGATTGATCCTCTTGGCGTGAGTTGTGGGTGGTTTGGGAGGAGTAGTGCAGCTAGGCGGTGTAACCGAGTAATAACAACTCGATCGTTGATCGAGGTGCTGAGGCGCTGCACTCGGGCAGTCCCTACGGAGTACCTGTGGCGGGTACATGGTTCCTGGATATTGGTACTTGTGGAGTACTCGTGGAGTACTTGAGGAGTTTGGGCGGCAATACCTGTTATGGGTGCCGATTGCGGACCGTTGCGGCGGATCGCTTGTGACGCAGATACTCGCTTTACCGACAATTAAGGACCGAGTCGTGCCCCCACTTTGGACTTGGGAATACCGTGCTCACCATCTACCCAGTATGGGGAGGGTTCCAGCAAGCCTACTCTAGTGCGACGCCGAGACTATAGGAGAATCGAGCTTGATATGTGTAGGGGGATTCGTTGCGGCGTAATCTCCCTGATTTACCACGGCCCCCGACTGGCCCCGGTGGGAAGGTTTCACATCCCTGGGGCAGATGTTAGATCAGATGTTTCCCGAGCCCAGGGAGACAGGATTGGCGCCGCTACTGTTTAGGGTCTTTGCTGTGGGCTGTGTCTCAGGTTGGTTGCGGACTAGCCTTGTAGCCCAGATGGAATCCTGGAGTGCCACCTCTGCAGAGTGTAAACTATACGTATAGCCGTGTCCACGGTTACGGACGACCCATTTCTGAGAAGCCCCGGCTAGTATGGGAATCTGCTTTCTTACCTCATCCTTTGATTTGGGTTATGAGAGATTGGTTCAGCTGAGGCTGTTTAGACAAGGTGGGGAGGGAGCTCACCGAGTCGACTAGAGAGTGAAAGGTGTTGGTGGATGATGTTTTTTGCGGGAACATGCTGTGGCTGACGGTTGGTTTTGGGGTGTGGATGTGCGTGTGAGAGAAGGAGTTGGTGGTGAGATGAAATTGGGTTATTGCTGCTGCTTGCATAAGAAAAACCCTGGCTCAAACCTTGATTATTTTTACCTCCTTAGAATAGGTCACTTTAAAGCTTGCATCATATTATGGTTGGTGACGTGGACCTGTCCCATTTCCTTCGGGACAGACTTTGGGTTCTCAGGTGAAGACCCCGACCACGAGTTCAACCAGGACGGGTGGTACGACTGAAGGGAGTGCGCTACGCTCAAGGATGCCTGTGGAGGAGTGGACCCTGATGTTCTAGCTACCGCTGCGCAGATGTTTCTTATTGTCGATTTAGCCCAGAGGGCTTGTACCAGACGCTTTGTTTTTTATATATATGTCATGTAATGGATCTTTTATCGATGTATGGATGTGATATTCGACTGAGATGAGTTCTGTACGAGATAGCTGCTATTCCTGGGACTATCTCGAGGGTACAGGGAGTCGGGTTCTCGTCGGTGAGAATCTGGTTCGTCACCGTTGGTATCAAAGCCATACTTGACCGTAGCGCGTAACCCTTAGAACGGAAACTTAGGACAGAAGCTCTAACTGAGTCCTCTATTGTATATGAAACCCCCTGGACTATTTGAAAACTATGTATAAGTACATCTCAACTATTTACAAAACTTTTACCCTTACCTTACCTTACTAACTTGCTAACTTACTAACAACCGACTAACTGTCTGGCAGATGGAAGGAAGAGGATCAGCAGATGAACGACGGGAGATCAGGACCACAGGAGCAGACTGTGGAGGTTTGGCAGTGCTTCTGAGGGAGGTGCTACGTACAGTGGGGATAGATGTGGACAACGTCTTCTACGAGGGCTGGACCTACGGCCCTGGCGAGGGAGTACACACCTGGTTGCAGATGGTAGTACCCAATATCCCTGGACGACCAAGGTCACTGATGCTACGGGCAGCTACCAGCGAGAGCACTTTCAGTCGGGCAGTGCAGACTATAGCTATGAGGATACTCCGACTTGCCACACTTGTGTACCAGAACCAGCTCAGCCACACTCGTTTCCGGTACCTACCGCGGGCTCTTGAAGATCCAACTGACAGAGACGCAGTCAGCTTGCAGGCTCACGCAGCAGACCGAGAGCGGAACGTGACTCTGCGGACCACAGTTCAGTGCATGATTGAGCAGGAGTACTTGAACATTGGTTTAGAGGAGAAAGTTGCCAAGCTGAAAGAGAGCGTATGGAAGCAGGACATCCAGCTGATGGAGAAGGACAACATGATCGCCTTACTTGAGGGGCAACTCAAAGCTAAAGCAAGAGAAGTCAGAATCTTGGAGTACGAAGATCGCAACAACAGGCAGTTGGCAGGACTGATCCGAGCAACTCACCATGCTCGAGATGTCCGTCTGGAAGATCAACTCACAGAGAAAGACAAAGAACTGGCAGCCAAGGAAGAAGAGATAGAAGGACTGAAGTAAGAAGTATACTGGTTGGACAGTCACAACTCAGAACTTCAGGAAGAGGTGGATAGCTACAAGGAGAAGAGTGGACGGATCTACCAGCTGATGAAGTACCTGAGTCTTCAACAGATCATGGCAAAGGATGAAGCTCGAAGGACCCTTAGTAGTTGGGTAAGGTCAGACAGGAAGAGGGTAGCAGAGGTGATCACAGTGAACCAAGGACTACCAGAAGGACGCAAAGTTGAACCCAGAACAGAGAACTACAAAGTATCGCCAAGCCGAGTTGAGCCAATACCACTACCTGAGGCTCGAACCCTTACTCCCGAGATGACAAGACTGAGACGAGAACTGGCACACCTAGAGCAGCAGATGGCAAGACCTGAGGTGGACACAGTGAGGTTGGCAGCGCGCCTCGCGGACACTCTCCACGACGACAGGCAGTGATCAAGCAGCAGACAGAGACTGAGGATGTGAGGTTGGCAGCGCGCCTCACAGGCACTTTCAGCAGCATGAGGAGGATGCAGTAGACAGTATCAGCAGATGTCAGCAGTAATGATGAGACTTGTATCTATCTTCATGAGTAGATGTTTAGACTTAGTAGATCATGACCACCTTTTGGCTCAGCCACGAAGTAGCATTCGCTTAGATGTACTAATCCTCAAGGTTCTAGGAGCTGGCCTCGGGATAGTACTCATGTCTAGGGTGTAATGTTGTAATGAATGATCGATCTTTTTGGCTATTCTTGCAGTTTTATTGAAGTTCATCTTGAGTGTACTTTAGTGTTGAGTCTATTTCATGTGTGCAGCTCCTACTCTAGTTACGCTAACCTAACCCTTACCGACTGCCACTAAAACTGCTCTATGAAAATACAGCAAGATGTCGATCCAAAGATCCAACCGACTCCTTGCACGTTTTGAGGAAGCTGAGCAAGAAGAGGGAGCAATGGCAGATAGAGGCAGAGGACGTGGCAGAGGTCGTGGTCGCGGAAGAGCAAAAGCTGCAGTTGGAGGCAGGGGCCGAGGACACGCAGCAGGCGTGCTCCAGCCCGAGGACAATGCACCAGGTGGAGAACAGGAAGTGGAAATGGAAGAACCAGCAGTGGAACCTCAGCAGAACCAGCAGAACGAACAGCAACCACCGCCACCGCCTAACTTGGTAGAAGTGATGACTACTCAGACACAGCTGATGCAAAAGATGGCACAGGCCAACACTCATATGATGCAAGCTATGCAACAGATGCAGGGAAACCAGAACCAGAACCTTCAGGGACACCGTGAGGAAGACCTGCAAAGGAAGATTGAAAGGTTCATCAGGCTGAAAGCACCCACCTTCGACTACTCAGACGAGCCACTCGACGCACACGACTGGTTGCGTACTATCGAGACGAAGCTGGACCTGACAGACTACACCGAAGAGGAATGTGTGGCCCTTGCGGCGCACCAGCTTGAAGGCGCAGCGAAAGCGTGGTGGCAGAGCTACTGTGACTCTCACGCGAACCCAGCTCAGATCACCTGGCTAGAGTTTTGTGAAGCTTTCAAAGAGTACCATATCCCAGAACAAGTCATGATGCATAAAGCAATGGAGTTCAGGACAATGACCCAAGGAAGTTTGTCTGTAGCTGAGTACGCTCGACACTTTGCGAAGATGTCAAGGTACGCTCCTGAAGACGTCAACACTGAAAAGAAGAAGCCGTTTTGGTTCCAGCGAGGCTTGCACAGAGGTCTGAGGACAGCACTCGCAGCGAGTTCACACAGGACACTCAGAGAGCTGATTGACAGGGCTATCGCAGTTGAGAAGGAAAGAGTGGGTCTTGAAGATACTTGGAAAGAGAAGAAAAGAAAGGTTGAATAGTTGCACAACCACAGACTAAGTCAGAGGCCGAGGAGTGGCCAGAGCAACATGCTCAGGAGAGGATTTCAACAGAGCAACAGCCAAGGAAGCTCAGGATTCAACAGAAACAGCTACCAGGGTAACAGAGGCAGTAACAGCAACAGTTTTGGCAGCAGAGGTAACAACTACAGCAGCTTTGGTAACAGAAACAACAGCTACTTAAGTCAGGGAAACCCCCACTGGAAGCCAAACAACACGCCCAGAATTGGTGGAGGAACCTCAGTGGTCTGTTTTGCTTGTGGGAAGCCCGGTCACAAGTCCTTTGACTGTCCGGAGAAGAAGAGCAAACAAACCCCAGCCAATGCACCGGCACCTGGAGGACAGGACAGGCAGCCAGCAACAGCGCAGAGGGGACACCTCAACCACCTGACAGAGGAAGAAGCCGAGGACGCTCCTGACGTTGTGCTCGGTGAGTTTTTAGTAAATGGCATTCTAGCATTGATATTGTTTGACTCCGGAGCAACTGGGTCTTATATCCCGACAAAGTTTGTGAAAGAGCAGTCACCCCCGACAATACCTAAGGTTAGACCTATAGTCACTACTTCTCCCTTAGGAGAGCTTAGGTGCACCTTAGAGTGCCCAGCAGTTAGACTGATGATAGGTGGGCAGAAGTTCGTAGGAGACCTGACAGTCCTGAAGTCAGACGGAATTGATGTCATACTGGGAATGGATTGGCTTACAGAGCACAAAGGAGTAATCTGTTGCTCACCCAGAACAGTTGAGTTGACACACCCTAGCGGAGTCAGAGTAACAGTAGAGCCACAAAGAAGAAGAACAGGGAATAGATCCAGAACATGTATTCTGAGACAGTTGGTATACTGTATCGAGAAAAGGACGATCGAAGAAATACCTGTAGTATGTGAGTACCCGGACGTGTTTCCCGAAGAACTACCAGGATTACCACTTGACCGAGACGTAGAGTTCATAATCGAACTGCAACCAGGCACAGGGCCCATTGCCAAGAGACCGTACAGAATGTCAGTAGAAGAACTGGAGGAACTCAAGAAGCAGCTGAAAAAGATGCTAGAAAGCGGGGTAATTCGACCAAGTGCATCCCCATGGGGATCACCAATGTTGTTTGTGAAGAAGAAAGATGGATCAATGCGCATGTGCGTAGACTATCGATCCCTGAACGCAGTGGCGATCAAGAACAAGTACCCATTACCGCGGATTGATGACTTGCTAGATCAGTTGAAGAAAGCCAAGTACTTCAGTAAGATTGATCTGAGATCGGGATACCACCAGATGAAGATTAGAGAAGGCGACATTCCTAAAACAGCCTTTGTGACTCGGTACGGGCAGTACGAGTTCACCGTTGTGTCCTTCGGTTTGACCAACGCACCTGCTTACTTCATGAACATGATGAACAAGGTATTCATGGAGGAACTAGACAAGTTCGTGGTGGTGTTCATTGATGACATACTAGTTTACTCAGAAACAGGCGAAGAGCATGAGGAACATCTAAGGATTGTACTAGAGAAGCTGAGGCAGCATCAACTCTACGGGAAGTTCAGCAGATGTGAATTTTGGTTAGAGAAAGTAGCCTTTTTGGGTCACGTGTTGATAGCTGAGGGTGTAGCAGTAGACCCAGAAAAGATTGAGACAGTAGCAGGATGGAAGCCGCCGAAGAGTGTCACAGAAATCCGAAGCTTTCTGGGATTGACAGGTTACTACAGAAGATTCATTGAGAACTTCTCCAAGATTGCCAAGCCAATGACCGAACTACTCAAGAACAAAGTTCCATTCGAGTGGATGGACAAGTGTGAAAGAAGTTTCCAAGAACTCAAGCACAAACTCACAACAACGCCAGTATTGACACTGCCAGATATTCGCAAAGATTTCGTAGTCTATTGCGATGCTTCAAGACAAGGTTTGGGATGTGTCCTAATGCAAGAGGGCAAGGTTGTTGCTTATGCATCAAGGCAATTGAGAAAACATGAGGAAAACTACCCCACACATGATTTGGAACTGGCAGCAGTGGTACATGCGTTGAAGATCTGGAGGCACTACCTGATTGGCAACAAGTGCGATATCTACACGGATCACAAAAGCTTGAAGTATTTCTTCACCCAATCCGAACTGAACATGAGGCAGAGGAGATGGTTAGAACTGATCAAAGATTACGACTTGGAAATACACTACCATCCTGGCAAAGCTAACGTAGTGGCAGATGACTTGAGCCGAAAGAGTTATTGCAACAACTTGATGATAGAAGAAAGTCAGCCAGAGCTAGCAAAGGAATTGTACATGCTGAAACTCGAGCTAGTAGAAGAAGGAAAACCTCAGGAAATGAGGGTGAAGTACAACCTAGAAGACCAAATCAAAGAAGCTCAAGAGAAGTGTCCAGAAATCCAAGAAGTAAAAGAGGATATCCGGCGAGGAGTAGCACCTGACTTCAGAATAGATGAAGCAAGGACAGTATGGCTGAAAGACCGTATTTGTGTGCCGCAGGACAAGGAAATCAGGAGAACAATTCTCTCAGAAGCTCATGAGTCCAAGTACTCGATACACCCAGGATGCACCAAGATGTACCAAGATCTGAAGGATAAGTTCTGGTGGAAGAAAATGAGAGAAGACATAGCAGAGTATGTAGCCAAGTGCGATTCTTGTCGAAGAATCAAGGCAGAACATCAAAGACCAGCAGGACTACTGAAACCGCTGGAAATTCCAATGTGGAAGTGGGAAGATATAAGCATGGATTTCGTAGTTGGCCTACCTCGCACTCAGAAAGGAAATGATGCCATTTGGGTCATAGTTGACCGGCTGACAAAGGTAGCCCACTTTATACCAGTCAAAAGCACACACTCAGTAAACAAACTAGCAGAGTTATATATAGACAACATTCTTAAGCTGCATGAGGCACCTAGAAGTATTGTGTCAGACAGAGGACCACAGTTCACACCTCAGTTCTGGAAAAGCCTACATCAAGCCATCGGGACAACCTTGGAGTATAGCACAGCTTACCACCCTCAGACAGATGGGCAGACTGAAAGAGTGAACCAGATTCTTGAAGACTTGTTGAGGGCATGTGTCCTGGCATACAACACAGACTAGGAGAAGAGTCTATCTTATGCAGAATTTTCCTACAACAACAGTTACCAGGCCAGCCTACAGATGTCACCCTTTGAGGCATTATACGACAGAAAATGCAGAACGCCTCTAATGTGGTCAGAGGTGGGAGAACGAACATTCTTTGGACCTGACATGATTGTAGAGGCAGAAGAAAATGTGGCCAAGATCCGAGAGCACCTAAAGGCAGCTCAGAGCCGACAAAAGAGCTATGCAGATAAAAGGAGACGGGATCTAGAGTTCGAAGTGGGGGACTTTGTCTATCTAAAAGTGTCACCCCTCAGAGGGCATAAGAGATTCCAGGTGAAAGGAAAGCTAGCGTCCCGTTTTGTTGGACCGTATCAGATACAGGAGAGAATAGGGAATCTAGCCTACAAGCTAGACCTACCAAAGGGACTAGCGGGAGTACACCCAGTGTTCCATGTATCTCAGCTAAGAAAGTGTCTGAGAGTACCAGAACATGAGATCAAAACAGAAGCGCTAGACCTACAGGACACCTTGGAGTACCTGGAGTACCCAGAGAGAATACTAGACAGAGCAGTCAAAGAGACCAGAAGCACAGCTATTCCATTTTGTAAGGTGCAGTGGAGCAATCACTCAGAAAGAGAAGCTACTTGGGAGAAGGAGTCAATACTGAAAGAGAAATACCCCCACTTGTTTAAACCATAGGTAATCACAAATCTCGAGGACGAGATTCTTGTGAGGTGGGGAGACTGTAACAACCCTAAAAATTCCCTAGGATTTGTTGAGTGCCAAAATGTGAGTTTAAAATTTTTTGGTGAATTGATGTGCTTGCAAACCAATATTTAAAATTGATTCTAATTGCTCCCTAAATTCTTAATCAATTTAAATTGAAATTTAAAATCAATTTGAAGTGCTAAGGATGAAATAGTGTGATTTGGAGTCATTTGGATTTAATTGGATTTTTGGTTGGTTTGAATTCAAATTCTAGATTTGAATTCAAACTCTAACTATTTAAACTAATTGTTAAACCCATCCTAATCCTGTTGGGCCAAAACCCGAAGCCAAGTCCATCAAACCCCCTCGAATTCTTTTTCCCCGAGCCAGCCGACCGAGCAGCCCAGCCGGCCTTTCGGCCCAGCTGCGGCCCATCCTTCACCCCTCACCGCGTCCCCGCCGCGTCGCCCTTCTCTCTCTCTGACGCGCGGACCCCACCTGTCAGCCTTCTCTCCCTCCTCGCATCATCTTCTTCCCCACGCCGCTCTCCCTCTCTCTCCCGAGCGCACACCCGTGACCTCCAACCACCCGAGCCGTTGCGGCCCGTCGCGATCGCGACGCGTGGCCCTGGCACGGACGCCAAACCACCCCAGCCGTCCAAAGCCCAAACCCTTGCGCCAATCGCCTATAAAACCGCCGCCGGCCTTTCTTCCTCCCCTAGTCGCGCCGCCCCTTTGGGGTTCAATCCAATCCAATCGCGAGGGGTGAGAGGTGCGAGGAGTGGTGGGGAAGAGGTTGAGCGGGAGCAGGAGCAAGGAGAGGAGCCGGAGCGTCTTCACGACGTCGCCGCCAAAGCCCAGAGCGCCGCCGCCCGCGGAGTCGCCGACGAGGAGCCGGACCTGGGACGGGAGGAGGAGCACGAGCTTCGCCAAGCCACGACGAGCCCTTCCCCGAGCTGCAGCGTACCCCTACTGGCCCCTAGGTGAGCGCCGACGCTTCTCCCCCTTCTTCCCCAACTCCGGCAGAGCGCCGCCGCCTTGTAGCCCCTGGGACCCAGCCTTCGAGCCGTGGCCGTCACTTTTGTGCAGGATCCCGGCGTGCCGCTGCAGCCGACTCGCAAACCGCCGTCGCCCTTCCCGCTGTTGACCCGGCCGCCATGCCGTCGCCGCGCATCGAGCGAGCTCGGACCGCGCGAGCGCCATGGCAGCGGCGCGGTCAAGCCCATGGCTTGAACTGCGCGCGCGCGCGACCGAAACGCACCCACGCAACACCGAAGAGCGCGTGCACGGCCCTTTGTGGCCAAGTGCACCTGGTGTCGTGCGTCGCCACGGAGCCGGCTCGCCGGAGCACCCGTGCCGCCGCCGCCGCCACTCGTCGGGGAGCCGCTTCGTCGGCTAAGCCACCCCTTTTTCACCCCGATCTGGTCCGTCAAACCCTAGCCAAGCCGTTCAGGCCGTTCTAGGCCCCAGCCGAGCCTTGTCCGGTGAGAACCGCCGCCGACCGACACCGCCGGCGTGCTCCAGTACGCGCCGCGCGCGCGTCGCATCGCGACGTGGCCGAGCCACACGAACGACCACACCAAGCCGGCCACACGAGCACCGCAGACAATCCCGATCCGGCCACAGTTTGATCCCGTGCACCCGGCTCAAGTGAACCGCACTCACGGTTCACGGTGGACATGGTGCACCAGAGCAGCACCAGCAGCGCCCCCTTCGTGGGCCTAAAGTTCGCGTTTAAGTCTGGTTTGCACCCCTAAGCTATCTTGGCCCAGTCACTTTCGGCCCAATTCCAGCCCAGCCTTTGTTTAATCCTTTTTCTTTTTCTTTTAACTGCGCTGACGTATGGGACCCACATGTCATACACTGTGTGTCACTGACACATGGGGCCCACTGACCAGAGCTGACCGTTGACCGCTGACCGTTGACCCCGTTGACCGTTGACCAGTCAACGCTGACGTCAGCAGGGCCCACTGCTGACGTCATCCTAGGTGGACCCCACTGCTGACGTCAGCATGACGTCATGCTGACGTCAACAGGCTAATTTCTGCCTTTTTTCTTTTTCGGAAATTATTTAATAGTTTCAGAAAATGATTTAAACTTGTAAAATTAATAATAAATCAACCGTAGCTCAGAAAAATATGAAACCAGTTTCTATATTTTTCTAAAAACATGATCTACGCGTTAGTGTAGAATTTGGTGTTATTTGGGTCTTCTTTCATCGCTGTCTTAGTGTTTCTTTGCTAGTAGTCGCGTCTTATTTCATTTTACGCAACCCTAGGTGCTCCGGACAGTCAGGAGGAGCCGGAGCACTACGACAACTGCTTTGACGAAGACGAAAACCTTTGCCCAGGTTCATGCCCGACCATTCTCTGAAATACCTATTAGACATGCAACTAGTATGCTAGTGCTTTACTTTACTCGCATGATAAACCTGCACTGCCTTTGTTATTATCCTGATACCTTGCTACCTACTACTCACTATATGAAATATGCTATGCTATGCATGTGTTGGGATGGTTGTGATTGATCCTCTTGGCGTGAGTTGTGGGTGGCTGAGGGGCTGCACTCGGGCAGTCCCTACGGAGTACCTGTTGCGGATACATGGTTCTTGGATATTGGTACTTGTGGAGTACTCGTGGAGCACTTGAGGAGTTTGGGCGGCAATACCTGTTATGGGTGCCAATTGCGGACCGTTGCGGCGGATCGCTTGTGACGCGGATACTCGCTTTACCGACAATTAAGGACCGAGTCGTGCCCCCACTTTGGACTTGGGAATACCGTGCTCACCATCTACCCAGTATGGGGAGGGTTCCAGCAAGCCTACTCTAGTGCGACGCCGAGACTGTAGGAGAATCGAGCTTGATATGTGTAGGGGGGATTCGTTGCGGCGTAATCTCCCTGATTTACCACGGCCCCCGACTGGCCCCGGTGGGAAGGTTTCACATCCCTGGGGCAGATGTTAGATCAGATGTTTCCCGAGCCCAGGGAGACAGGATTGGCGCCGCTACTGTTTAGGGTCTTTGCTGTGGGCTGTGTCTCAGGTTGGTTGCGGACTAGCCTTGCAGCCCGGATGGATTCCTGGAGTGCCACCTCTGCAGAGTGTAAACTATACGTATAGCCGTGTCCATGGTTACGGACGACCCATTTCTGAGAAGCCCCGGCTAGTATGGGAATCTGCTTTCTTACCTCATCCTTTGATTTGGGTTATGAGAGATTGGTCCAGCTGAGGCTGTTTAGGTGGGGAGGGAGCTCACCGAGTCGACTAGAGAGTGAAAGGTGTTGGTGGATGATGTTTTTTTGCGGGAACCTGCTGTGGCAGGACGAGCCCGATGGGAAAATGTGAGGCTGACGGTTGGTTTTGGGGTGTGGATGTGCGTGTGAGAGAAGGAGTTGGTGGTGAGATGAAATTGGATTATTGTTGCTGCTTGCATAAGAAAAACCCTGGCTCAAACCTTGATTATTTTTACCTCCTTAGAATAGGCCACTTTAAAGCTTGCATCATATTATGGTTGGTGACGTGGACCTGTCCCATTTCCTTGGGGACAGACTTTGGGTTCTCAGGTGAAGACCCCGACCACGAGTTCAACCAGGACGGGTGGTACGACTGAAGGGAGTGCGCTACGCTCAAGGATGCCAGTGGAGGAGTGGACCCTGATGTTCTAGCTACCGCTGCGCAGATGTTTCTTATTGTCGATTTAGCCTAGAGGGCTTGTACCAGACTCTTTGTTTTTTATATATATGTCATGTAATGGATCTTTTATCGATGTATGGATGTGATATTCGACTGAGATGAGTTCTGTACGAGATAGCTGCTATGCCTGGGACTATCTCGAGGGTACAGGGAGTCGGGTTCTCGTCGGTGAGAATCCGGTTCGTCACAACGGGCGTGGGCTCCTCCTCTCGATTTCGTTTCTCACAGGCTCTCCATCTGGACGATTTCTCCCCGCCAAGGATTTCTATGGAGATTTCCCCGCACTGCACAAGGTACTCACTCAATCTCCATTGCATCCGTTTTCCAAAGATTTTTCTCAATTTCCTGTCAATTTCCCGCATTGATTTGCGAATCTAGCGTTGGTCTGACTGTCGGCTGATGTGGAAACGCAGGATTGGGACGGATCCACGCGTGGAGGCCAAGGCCTG
Organism: Echinochloa phyllopogon; assembly: GCA_033239725.1. Classification (NCBI taxonomy): domain Eukaryota; kingdom Viridiplantae; phylum Streptophyta; class Magnoliopsida; order Poales; family Poaceae; genus Echinochloa; species Echinochloa phyllopogon. Next base: position 10,332,629 of record BTCW01000008.1, read on the forward strand.
GCTTGGGTGTTTCACCAACCAGTGGATCCCTGTACTTACCACCAGCGGCATTCTAATGAGAATGCATGCATTTCCTTCGTTTATGTGTGCCATGATTGAGGCTTTGTTGACCAATTTCTTGTTTCAGTGACCTGTACGTCTCAATTAAGCTGGACCATGTATTTGTTTGTAAACCTCTACTGCATCCCAATCATTGGTTAAAATTAGATGACATGTGATGGTGCCATTGATATAAACTAATTAACTAAAGATGCATTTATGTTCTGTTAGACCTGTATACATCCTAGTTTGTCCGACCGGGATGCTCCCCTAAACAGTTTGACTTTGTTGTTTATATTTAATAGAGTCTACTTATTAGGGATGCCGATTGCACAAATAATTTTGAATGAAGCTTTTGGGTACCTAAATCTTTCATGCTGGGGATATTTCTTTTGGGAAGAAAGCCATAACCTGAGCTTGATCTTGGGGTTCGCACCGGTCACTTGTACTCGGCGAATGCTGATGTTTGACAGTGCAACTATTGTGACCTCCCATTCCCTCTTCACTTATGGTTGCATGCAAAGTCATAATATTGGTTTGACCACCTGAACCGGATGGAAATGTGATTGTAATTTTGCTTCAGTTGGTAAATCTTTACTTAAGTTATGTACATTTCTGCTATCTAAAAAATATTGATTCCGTTGACCTTTATTTATCAAGCAGTACGTTTTGTAGCATTCTCTGGTTGCTGTCGCTGACCAGTGTCATTGGTGAGATCCTTCCCTTGCAATCTTCTGAATACCCAGATATATGCATTTTTAACTCTGCAAAATTTGATCTACTCACTGTATACTGAGCAGTACTGCATTTGTAATTGCGTGTCGTTATTTCTGTGCCCAAATTAGTGTCAGTTGTTGATATGGGACTATGTCACAGGACTATTTAGTCTAGCTAGAGTATAGATTTTGAACTTGTGTAGATATTTTATTTTTTTATGTTCTAATTTGTAGCTACCAATTAGCTAGTCGTGTAAAGAATAAACAAACATGCCTTTGTTTTATTCTGGCACTAGCATCGAGGGTCTTTTTTCATGAATAATTTTTAGGGGAACCGAATCTAAAAATTTTATGTGCATACAAATGTAGATGCGGCGGCACTACTCCTGAACTTTGCAGTTTGTACTACTCATTTTTCTGGCAAAAACTGAAGCTAGCTTGTGTTTGTAACTTTATGTGCATACAAATGTTACTGATTTCCTAGAGCTATACAACATGCCAATGTAATTAGCTCATCTTTAACAAATGCACCATATTCAATGCCATAACTGTTGTTTCCTGATTGATGGAAACGCTCATTGGAGCAGAGATAATTTTTTTCTTTTTTGAATGAGGATGCCAAAAAGAGGTCAGTGACACTGGGCTGCTCCGATAGTGCAAGTGATGATCCTCCTAATCACGATGCTGCCCTTATCCCTTCTCAGCTGCTTGTGTTGCTTAATTTTTTTTGAGTGCGCCTGAAATCTGGATTACATAGCGGTGGATTGTTTTTTTTTTGTGTCCGTATGCTTTTTGGATAAATCTGATTTTGTTTCTATAGCCAATCTGGTTCTTACTCTTTCAGTGATTCATGATTTTTATCTAGTTGACAGAGTGCTCCTTAGCATGGGATTCATATATATGCAAATGAAGGATTATTTTTTGTATTGCAGTATAGGGCTCTAGCATTGCATTACTCTCTTCCTATGGCATCTGAATTAATTTCAGATGGCATAATGGTATGAAACATACGCGATTCAATTTCACTCTTGCATTTCACTAACTCGATACTTAGTTGCATATCTGTTAGCAGGCTAGCAGCTCAAGAGGTTAGTTCGTGGATCACTGTTCAGATATTTATGGACTCTGTAGACCAATTTTTTACTATTTATAACTTCAGTTATCCGGCGAAGTTTGGCTCCATCTCATCATCTTCATTGCTTTGCAGTGGAGTGAGGTTGTGTTCGGCTGGTAGATCAAGGTCACATTGTGGCCTTGAGTGGTGGTCAGCTGTCAAGGTGCATGAGTCGGTGGAGTCTCCAGTAGCCACACTCTCTGTTGCGGCAACATATGCTGAAGGGTTACCTCGTGCAGCAGCTCTGCGGCACATGCTTCATCGACAAGTAGTGGTGAGTGAGCTAATAACCCAGAACTCAGATGTGTGGCTCCATGTAAGTTCTATTTCTTTATGTAATTATGTTCATCCGAGAGATACAACACAGTGTCACTGAATCTAAACTTTGGGATATATTCATATGGTATAGCTAGTGTTAATTGGAATACAACACCGCTTTTTTAAGATTATGATGTATTTATACACTTAATTCCCTCTCTATTCAGATTGAGAAGAGTTGTATCTTCTTTTACAGTAGTTGTTTTCCTTCATTGAAGATTGTGTAAAGCGATATTTTTAATTGTATTTCTCTTTGGTTTGGAGGGGTTGAAAAAGGCACAACTGCTAAAGATTTGGAAGTGAAGATGCACCGGTCTTACAACTGGTGAAATGATTGCAATCAGAACAGGCAAGCTGGATTGGGATTCAGATACTGATAGTCGTAGCTGTTATGTGGTGTTGTACTTTAGCTCATGTTGTTAGAAATGCTTAGTAACCTCTTGTTTTGGTTGGGATTTATGTAACATCGAAGTGCATGTTGATTTGTCATTCAGAATGCAAGTGATGGCAGTTGACGTCTCCACTCTTATTTTGTTTTTTATTCGTCATCAGAGACAACGTATTGCTCAAATCGGATGTCATGTACAGTTCCATTCAAATCGAAAATTATCTATTATCTTACCGTACCATACACGCCTTAATTAAACTGAAAAATCCCTACCTTCACATTGTAAGTGAGGTTTTATTTGACCAACCTTCAAATCGAAACTTGCAGAAGAAAAAAAATCTTGCAGATCGGACAAAACCAGTTTGGTGGAAGTGTGGAACGGGTGCCGTGCACGCCTCCGGATAAACAGGAAAGGGCCGCTCGGCCACGCGCGGGAGTTCGGCAGCAGCCGCGCGCGTCGGGTGGGCGAGCCCCGGAGCGGGCGCGCGCCGCAGGTTGGCTCGGGTACAGAATAACTAATCTGTACCCAGTGTATGAATTAGCGGAGTCCTATATTACATGATTCTATGTTTCTATCTCGTGCAAGGTCTACTAAAATTATCTTTGTTATTTTTTCATACATGTTGCTCAGGTACAGTCCAGTAACAGCTATGGAGCAAGTTTTTGGGTGTATGCATGGTGGTTGTTGGATGCCATGAAACACTGACTGACATAGTTTCTTTTGGGTGACAGTTCTTTTGGTGTATGTATGGCTGGCTGGATTGTAATTATTTTGGACTTTGGACTGTATGTGATGGAGCCATGATTTGGACTCCTGGGGCCTTGAATGATTTGGACTGCATGGTGGACTTTGAATGTTGTGTTGGACTGTTGGAGTGACTCCTTTATTCATGGACTAAGACTCCTTATATATGATTGTGATGTTATGCTTGGATTGGACTGTGAACTTTATGTCTGCAGTACATATTAGTTGTATTGTTACTGATTTTATTGAATCTTGATTCTTGTTTTGTCTCTTGTTTAATTGTTTTTACCAAAATTTGCTGATCTATGTATTTTTAAAAATTCGGTCAAAATTCGGTGAAATTCGGTTAAAATTCAAATTTTTTGACTGGTCAACTTAACTGAATCCCAGGTCAAATTTTCCGAAATTTCCGAATTTCATCCAATTCGGTGGCCACCGAATTTTTTTGAGTTTTGAATCCCAAAACCTTGGTTTGGATGTTATACATATTTAAGAAAGCATGGAAGCAAATATTTGACTTTTAGTGAAGATCTTTATTGCAATTTGAAAGAAAACCCCGCGTAATAATGCTTTTCATGTATTTAGGCTGAAATATTCAGATCGTTGTGTTTTTTCCTTGAAGGCATAAAGGTTAGTTCGTCTCACAATTCAGAAGTCGCGCCTATCATTAAGAGGAAGGCATTAATATCATTTTTGGACAACCATATAAGTATCTCTATTTTGCAGTTGACGATCAAAAGCTGACAATATGTTTTACCTCTATGAATGTGAGAACTAACTTCATCACATACACTTCGGCACGTGCCCGATTGCTCTGATCACATTATTAGCAGCATTTCACTGGTTAATATAATAATATGTTGATTTCATGACCAGCATGTCCTATTATATACTATATATGTCTGGGACATATTGGATATAACCGTCCAGCCAAATTTTTTCACTCGGGACTGAAAGCTCTTGAACTAAGGCAAGAAAGTTTAGTCAAAAAAGAGTTGTCCGCGCCAGTTGACGAGTCACGGACACATTGCAAAGTTTGAAGGTATTGTCGATCATCACAATATCAGATGATACAAATAGACAGCACCAATCATATAACGTGTAAAAAGAGCTGGCTGGCCTTTTCTTGTTGGGGCATTAATCTGGCCCGATAATTGCAAATGTTTATATTAATAAAAACGGGCCACACTTTCTCTTTCGTTTCTTCATACTGACAATGAGACTAACAATGTGTGCAGTCAAGGAGAAGCAAGAAAATGTCGGGATTTCTCAGGCAAATTCTCACCCGACCACCAGTCCATAAAAATTTCATGCAGGACTGCAGGAAGCAGATAGGAAACCGGAGGACTTTGTAATCGGTCCAAGCTAAGGGACACTGAGCAAATCTGCCAGCCAACTTTTGTCACCCTCCTGCAGCTGCACGGACGCAAAAAGACATGAACTCTCTCCTTGTCGCTGATCTCAGCGACCTAGACACGCAGTCAGGACTCAGGAGTCAGGACAGACGTACTCAGTCGTCATAGCGCGCGACACCAACACATGGAGAATCTGATTAAGCAACTAGTCGCCCTCCCACCGTGATTAAATTAACAAGAGAAGCGATCACCTTCCCGAGATTCGTTTGTTCAGATTCGTTCCTGAGTCGGACGATCGATGGTACCTGTTGGAGTACGACTGGAACACTGAAAGTGAGTAGGGCAAAAGTTTGGAGAGACCACCTGAAAAAAGATGCAGCTGAGACGGCCTACCATTCCTGTAATCTTGGGTATGACATTCCGTCCTCGTTTGATGGTGACATGTGTGCATGTAGTGGGTGATCTATAGTGCACTGTGGTCGGCAGCTAGCCAAGCATGGTACCATGGCACCTGTACTTATTTGTACGGGGTAATTATTTCGTCTTTTGGGCAAGCAGCCACCTTGCGTGTCGAGGGGCGAATCGCCGTGTAGACATATACCTCTGATTTTGGTGATATATATATATATATATATATATATATATATATATGTGCTCATGTCTCGCTGTGTTATCAATCAGAACAGGCTCCATATTTTTAAAAGCCAACATTTTTTTCCAAGAGTGTGCATGCTTAGCATGCACCCAATTAAGAGTCATTAACTTTATTTCTCTCAACATGTAAACTATCCACGTTACATAGGAACCTATTGTATCAGACATCACGTCACCATCCACTAGAACCATCTGTTTATATGTTCAATTGATTTTCTACGACTAACAACATCTATGCATACAATTTATTAGTCTTTGCGAATACAATGCTACAAAATTCTCACAGTAGATATACATGGATGATCAATCATAAGAGCCGTCCTCTCTCAATAAAATGAACATATTTTCATGTATAATGTCATTTGCAAAAGAATGCTGCCATGCAATCATCTTAGGGTTTCTAATTTTCAGTTTCACCTTAAAATAATGTATAATGTCGATATTACCGTGCAACCATCTTAGTATTTATACTTTTAAATTTTATCATAAAATTTATTAAAAAAATTCCCACAGCATCGCGCGGGTATGACCTAGTTTTATTAAGAGAAACGACCTAGAGTTAATTATTTTAATTGAAAAATATTGAGTTGCAGCTTCTGTGAGTAGAACATTCTATTCTTCTCTATTTTGATACAATTACGGAAAGGTAGACAATGCAAGCCGCTGTGGCAAAGACGTCGTCAGATGACTGTCGCTCCAACCCCTGAACCAATGGAATTTTATGCAAAACCAAAAACACAAATGTGCTCATGCTCAGCTTATTAGTCGTGCCGAACTTACAAATTTAAAGCATTTATACCCAGCGAAAAGACCAAAGAAACCCTCCAAAACCCAAAACCTCTAGTGTCTGGAAAAAAACCCTGGCAAGACATTGAAAGAGAGAGCCTAGTTGTAGTTGGGCCATCAGGCCCAGAAGTTGGCCATGGGCTCCACTTGGATCATCATTTGAGATAAAAGTTGATTCAGCTTAATGTTTTAACGGAGCAACCAAGGTAATACCCAAGACTAGACTTCTCCTTAAGATCTAAAAAAAGGGTACACGCACACAAGATCTGTCATGAAAATGCATTGAGCAAAGAAAGAGGCAAAGATAGTAGCATTCAAGAAACACTGGGTGCAGGATTAATCATATTAACTCCGAACCTTATGCTTTGGGAGTAGAATAATCTTCGCACGAGCGTGGAGCCCACAACTAACTAGGAATTTGCAAAAACAAAAACAACTAACTAGGCAACCACGTACTCCCTCCGTATTGGTAAAGAAAGTCGTTTATGACAAGGTTTGAGTCAAACTTTGGGAATATAAATTATGAATAACTTTTAAGTTGTTGATTTTGAAATTGTAAAAGTTGTATGAATAGATTTGTTTTGAAAAATACTTTCATAAAAGTATATATGTGTCACTTTTCGATAAATATTTTTATAGAAATAAGTAGTCAAAGTTGTGTTTTGAAGACCGTGTCGTTGTCCTAAACTGCTTTTTACCAGTACGGAGGGAGTATATTGCTTTGTTATTTAATACTTCTTCTGTATCAAAATATTTGTTGGTGTTCACTTTTAATCACGACATTTGACTTTTCATCTTATTCATAAAATTATGCAAATATCTTTTGTTTTTGCAACTTACTTTGTCACGGATGGTACTTTAGAAATAACTTATCTTTTCATATATTTATACTAAAACTTTAAATAATAAAATGATCAAAAATTGTTAGGAAAACTCAACGGTGAAAAATATTTTGATACTAGCCGCACTACTAAATAAAAACCATGTGCTTTATCAAACAAAAATGTTTACTTTTTTCGATATTGACATGTACACATTCATTTTTCCATGCTTTTGTTTGTGCAAATCATGTATCCTAAGGCTGGTAACATATACTCCCTCCATCCCAAATTATTAGTCATTCCAACTTTCTTGTAAAGTCAAAGAATTTTAAGTGTTACTAAATTTATACAATTAAATGTTAGCATCTATGACCAAATAAGTATAATTAGATTCGTCATTTAAATAGATTTTCAACGTATATGTTTTATGTCATAAATCTTTTTAATCGTCTCTATAATTTTGGTCAAACTTAAAATGGTTTAGATTTTCAAAAAAGTTGGAATGATTAATAATTTGGAATGGAGGGAGTAGTACTAGTACATACTATTGGGTCATCGCCAATTTTAGTATGTAAAATGAACGTTTAGTTTTACTATAACCACTCCACATGTCCCAGCCGATACACCATATGATAATTTGGGTTGCATGTAGTACATAAAAATTCCAAAGTTTGGTCTAACATTATTTTTTATGTATTGACTTTGCATATTGAAAATGATACCACTAGATTAACATTAAAATTTAGTTTAACAAAAGTACGATTTTCATTTCATATAGATACATCATAAAAACATACTAGCCAAAGTTATATTTGAAAGGCTTTGTCATTGTTAAAATGTCATTAATTTGTGACTATAGGAAGTATGTAGCTTCACTCTAGTTAGGTGTAGCCATATGATTGAATCAAATGTCACATATAAATGATGTGTATAGAACTGGAGAGAGAGTCAGCAAGTATAATGAGTTTGGGAAGGTCATGTGCTCATAGTTCGTTATGTAATTTATCATCTATTGGTCTTGAAGAGTCATCTATGACCAAATTATGCATGGGGAAGTGTTGACGCTTTTTCTGGCCAACACACGCGAGCGCCGAATCGCGCAAACGAAGGAACGATGAACTCGCCTCAGCACCACACAAACCGGTCAGACCGGTTTAGGGATCCGGTCAGACCGGTTTCCCTCGGGAGCTTCGGGATGACCTAGAATCACCACCTCGGGAGGGACCCCGTCGGAGATGGCACGCCTAGGGTTGCTCTGAGATCGGTCAGGCCACTCAGAACTTCCTTGAACGCCGTAGAGACAAGCAAGGAAAGCAAAGGGGTTGGAAAAGCTAGGGTTTGGAGATAAAAAGTAGAAAATATATTGATTGATCGATTGGATCATCCTTCTCAACCGGCCACGGCCCTTTATATTTATAGGGTGGGGAGGTCTTGCCCCGCAAGGAATCCTTTTACAATTTGAAACCAACTAGGACTCCTAATTCTACTCCAACTCGGAGTGGAACCGGTCAGACCGCTTTGACAAACCGGTCAGACCGGTTTGGCTGTTGCCAGATCAACTACAGGGAAACCGGTCTGACCGCTTCCCAGAACCGGTCTGACCGGTTTGCACTTAGTGCCAATTTTGGGTGCGAACACATGCCCCCCTGTTTTCTAGTAAATTTTATGCACTAGAAAACATGCTAAAGCCAATATTACAAACTTTACTGGCTATTTTTATCCTAAGGGCGATTTTTAACATAAATCGGCCATGTTTCTATCAAGCATTTTGCCAAACACTTGGATGAAATTTTTTCAAATACCTCCCGTTGAGAGCTCTAGGCAATTGTTGTCCTTGCAATGTCTCTACTATGTAAGAATTTCCCGAACAAACCTTCACAATCTTGAAAGGACCCTCCCAACTTGGAGACCATTTGCCAAACTTGTTACTCTTCATCCCTATGGGCAAGACTGTCTTCCAAACCAAATTACCTACTTGAAAGGATTTGAGTTTTACTTTTTTGTTGTATGCTCTCGCCACTCACCTCTTATCTTTCTCAATCTCTTCCAAAGCCTCCAAACGCTTGTCAACCACTTCATCAATATTGTCCAACATCAAAGCATAATATGTATCAAAATTAAGATTATTTTGCTTTGCAAGTCTATATGCGCCAAGATTCACCTCTACAGGTAAAACGGCCTCTTGACCATACACAAGCTCAAATGGAGTAACTTTGGTAGCACCATGTTTAGAAATACGATGAGCCCATAAAGCTTCAGATAATACCTCATGCCATCTTTTAGGATGATCTTCTACCTTCTTCTTAATGATCTTTATCAAAGTTTTGTTGCTAGATTCTGCTTGACCATTGGCTTGAGCATAATATGGAGATGAATTAAGAAGTTTAATACCATAAGAATTGACAAACTCACGCACCTCTTTGGATATGAATGAAGTCCCTTGATCCGTAGTCAGAGTTTGTGGAATGCCAAATCTATGTATAATATTCTCTCTAATAAACTCAATCACCTCTCTATGTGTCATATTCTTCAAAGGGACTGCTTCCGTCCATTTGGTGAAGTAATCAGTTGCTACAATCACAAAACAATGGCCTTTTGTAGAAGAAGGATGAATTTTTCCAACAAAGTCTAACCCCCATCCCCGGAAAGGCCAAGGTTTGATAATTGGATGCATCATTGCCGCTGGTACCAACTGAATATCTCCATGTTTCTAACACTCCTCACATCCTTTGTAGTATTTAAAACAATCGGCTATCATCTTGGGCCAATAGAAACAAGCTCTCCTAAGGAGCCACTTCATCTTGGGAGCCGATTGGTGAGTACCACAAATTCCTTCATGAACCTCTGCCATAGCCAACCTAGCTTGATCAGGACCCAAACATTTCAAAAGCAAATCATCAATCGTCCGACGATACAACTCATCACCATCCAAAACGAACTTGAGAGCCCACCGTCGAATTTTTCTGTCAACTGTACTACTAGGATTTTGTAAATAACTAATCAGAGGCCTTCTCCAATCATCTACTTCGTCTTGATTGCAAAGAACACCCGAAGTAGCATCTTCACCAGACAACCGGTCAGACCGGTTCTCTAAAGCGGTCAGACCGGTTGAACCGGTCAGACCGGTTTGAGGAAGCGGTGTGACCGGTTCCTCCAGAACAGAACACTCGGCTTCTAAAAACACCGGTCTTTGTTCTTGAAAATTTCTTTTCTGAACGTTATAACCAGATGCTTGCTGAGCCAGAGCATTTGCCTTTGGATTCCTTTCTCGTGGTACATGACGAATCACAAACTCATCGAAGCAAGATATAATATCAAAGCATCTATCGAGATATGCATTTAAAAATCCATCTAAGCATTGACATACCTTAGAAACTTGTTGTACCACCAGCAAAGAATCACCATAAGCTTCCACATGCTTTACTCCCATGTCATGCAAAATTCCCAATCCGAATAGAAGAGCTTCATACTCGACTTGGTTATTAGTACATTTATGATCTAATCGGTTAAGTGCTTCAAAAACAGCCCCATGTGGAGAAGTAATAACAATTCCAATACCACAACCACTTTTGCAAACCGATCCATCAAAATGCAACCTCCATGGAGTAAAAGTAACATAACCGACATTCAAATCAAGTTGCTTATCTACTCTATGTCCAACAATAAAGTCGGCTACTATTTGACCTTTCATTGAAGTTAATGGTTCACAATGTAAATCATATTCAACTAAAGCATAAGCCCATTTGCCGACTCTACCACTTAGAATTGGTTTATGCAACATGTATTTAATTATGTCGGTTTGACATGCGACTATACAAGTACTTGGTAAAAGATAATGCCTCAACTTGGTACAAGTATGATATAATGATAAACATAACTTCTCAATAAAAGTGTACCTTGTTTCGGCATCCAATAATCTTCTACTCTCATATGCAACCACATGTTCCTTTCCTTCGGTTTCTTGAGTCAAAACACCTCCAATGACATTTTCTTCCGCCGCCACATACAACTTGAATGGAACCCCACTCCTAGGCGCTTGAAGGACGGGTGGCGAAGATAAATATTGCTTGATCTCATCAAATGCTTCTTGTTGTTTTGCCCCCCAAGTGAAATCAATGTCATTCTTCAACCGAAGTAAAGGAGTAAAGGCATTCACCTTCCCAGACAAATTACAAATAAATCTTCTCAAGTAATTTACTTTGCCCAAGAACCTTTGCAAATCTTTCTTACAAGTAGGAGCCTTCACATTATTAATAGCTTCAATCTTCTTAGGATCTATCTCTATGCCTTTTTCATGTACAACAAATCCCAAGAACTTTCCAGCCGATACACCAAAAGCACATTTGAGTGGATTCATTTTCAATTTATACCGACGCATTCTTTCAAATGCAAGTCTTAAATCAGCCAAATGAGAGCCTTCTCCAGCCGATTTGACAACAATATCATCGATATAAACCTCTACTATGATGCCAAGTAAATCATGAAAAATTAAATTCATAGCCCTTTGATATGTGGCACCAGCATTCTTCAAACCAAAAGTCATTACTACCCACTCAAATAGAGCAACGAAACCCGGACATAGAAAGGCCGTTTTGGCTATATCCTCTTCGGCCATGAATATTTGATTATAACCAGCATTACCATCAAGAAAGCTAAGAATTCTATGTCCAGATGCAGCATTAACAAGAAAATCGGCTATAGGCATAGGATATTCATCTTTAGGAGTAGCTCTATTAAGATCTCTAAAATCAATGCAAACACGAAGCTTTTTTGTTCCTTTCTTTTCAACAGGCACAATATTAGAGATCCAATTAGCATATCAACAAGGCCTAATAAATTTAGCATCTAGCAACCGATTGATTTCTTCTTTCACTCGGTCATAAATATCAGGATTAAAGTTTCTACGAGATTGTTTAAAAGGCCTAAAACCAGGTTTAATGGGTAAATGATGTTCAACTAAATCACGACTTAAACCAGGCATTTCATTGTAACTCCATGCAAAACAATCAACATACTCCTTTAATAGCTTTATTAACTCAGATTTAAACAAAGGATCAAGATTCTTGTTTACAAATGTCGGCCTAGGCACAGTACCATCACCAATATCTACCTCCTCTAGAGGATCAGCCGACGTAAACCCTTGTCCCAATTTGCTTAAATCATCAAAATCTTCAATGGCCTCACACATATCGTTCTTATGCGCCCGATAGTGCTCACGCCTCTGCTGTAACCATTCTAGATTCGGATCCATCAAATCATAAGAGATGGTATGGCCAGATCTCCAATCGGCCTCATAACAGCAGTAGCAAAGCCATCTTTAGTGCAACCAATGATCTCACAATCAGATAAATCTAAACCAGATAAACACTTAAGATTTTCATGATCATTCATGGTAGAACTATCGGCCACTGCAACACAAGCCGATGCATCTCCATGAACAACCTCTACTTCATCATCTATCCATTGAATTAAAAATTGATGCAAAGTAGAAGGCACACATTGGTTTGCATGAATCCAATCACGACCAAGGATTAAACTGTAGTTACCTTGTGTCTCAGCGACGAAGAACGCAGTAGCCAAAGTCTTGTTTCCAATAGTGAGCTCCATAGAAGCAACTCCCTTGGCGCCCATAGGTTCACCTCCTCCAACGCCGTTGATGGTCATGTTGGTCTTGATCAATTCATCATCTGATCCTCCCAGCTTCTTGAACAGAGAATATGGCATCAAGTTAACTATCGCCCCTCCATCCACTAGCATGCGAGAGATAGGCTTCCCATTGATATGACCCTTCATGTATAAAGCCTTCAGATGACTCTCATCAGCTTTGGGCTTCTGGAAAATAGCCTCCTTTGGACCAAAATCGAGTTGAGCAACGCTTTCTTCTGATAACACATAACCATCCATAGACATATGAATTACGTTAAGCTCAAAATTTGTATGTTCAGGAGAAAAACCATAATCAACAAGCTCTTCATCGTCCTCTGAAGTAGATATCGATGATAGCTTGCCATCACAAATCATAGGAGAAGGAGAAGAAAAACCGGGTGGCGCGTCGGGCAAAGCGGTCTGACCGCTTTCGTCAACCGGTCTGACCGGTTCAACCGGTCTGACCGACTCCTGAACCGGTCTGACCGGTTCTGTTTGAGAGCTGGTCTTAGATTTCCATTCTTTTCCTTGTGGAATCATGGGCTTGTACTTGTTGAAAGCTTCGTCCCTCTGCTTCTCCATCTCTTTCTCCTTCATCTTCTGAAACCTTAATCGCTGAAGCTTCCTCCTTTGAGTACGAGATAAACCAAGAGGACACCATCTTGGCAAAAAGTATTTGGAGTTGGAACCGCTCCCACTGGCTTCACCATCAGCAACAAAATCCTTCTGAATAGGTGTCTTAACCTGATTGTCCGTGACAATCGGTCCTTTGCCACTGTTTCCAAGGGGAACTTTTATCAACCCAATCTGAATAATATCTTGATTTGTAGTCCTCTCTGGGTCAATATCCATCCTATGCACCTCCTCACGCTGTTTTGGCTTGTAAACTTGCTTCATAGGAGGTTTTGCCGATTTCCCAAGGAAACCGGTCTGACCGGTTTGTGGAACCGGTCTGACCGGTTGGGTCTGGTGACCCTTACCGGATTGGCAAGGTGCCAAACGGTCCTGTCCAGGTCTTGAGATCCTGTCTAATGCTGGCCTTCGCAGTCCTCCCCATCCATGTTGAAAAGATTGTTGATATGGTACCCACATCACTCCATTATCATCATAAACTGGACGAGGTGGACATGGACTTGGTGCCTCCCATTACTGAACAAAATTCCTCTTTGGCTGAGGATATTCTTCTTGATATGGAGGCACTCTCAATCTCTTTTTTACCAGCCGATCACTTGTAACGGCCTTTTGTTTGGAGTACTTGTCAAATAACATATCAAAGGTGACCTTTGGCCTAATCGTACTCCCCTGATTCTTTGCAACTTCTCGAACCAGTTCCTTCCCCCTCAAATCAGACTTGGCTTCACCAATCACAACATTCTTCCCTTTGGTTGCTTCGGCTTGATGCGGCCGAACCAAAACCTTGGGCTGCTGTAAATCCATAGTGTTGACAGGGAAAGGAGCTTTATCCACTTGCATCTCATGAAATGTCAAACGACCTTCATTTATGGCCGATTGAACCTGTCGACGAAACACATTGCAATCATTAGTGGCATGAGAATAAGTATTATGAAACTTGCAATATGCACGCCTTTTCAATTCTTCAAGTGGAATTAATTTATGAGATAATTTGATATTTCCAGATTTAAGCAATTCATCAAAAATACGATCACACTTGGAAACATCAAATGTAAACTTAACCTCTTCTTGCCGACCTTTGTTAACCGGCTTAAGCGATGTACAAGAGTAAGTTTTTTCTTTAGAGGGCCATACAAATTCAGCAGCAAGTACTTCTCTATCACTATCACTCGAATCATCAGACTCATAATCAATTATATGAACATTAGAACGACGTGATCTAGAAGTATCTCTTTCTTTCTCTTTATTCATTTGGTTTTCAACAATTAAAGCTCTAATTTGAACTTGTGCAACCGAAAGAAAATCAGAACCCTCTATTTTATCTCTTATGGATGACCTTAAACCTTTTAAGCAAATATCAGCAAGGTCCATATCAGTGATTGACAAATTGAAACAACGGTTTTTAGTTTCTTTAAATCTCTTAATGTAAGCAGAAACAGTTTCATCTCTACTTTGTCTAACCGATGTCAAATCTGTCAATTTCAATTGCAGGCTCCCACTATAAAAGTGATCATGAAATTTACGCTCTAACATATCCCAAGATATAATAGAACCGGGAGCAAGTGAAGAAAACCAAGCAAAAGCGGTGCCAGTTAATGATAAAGAAAATAAACGCACTTTAAGAGCATTATAAGCACCCGCTTCTCCTAGTTGAGCTATGTATTGACTAATATGTTCCCACGTGGTTCGGTCATCATCTCCACTAAATTTAATCAATTCTGGCATACGCCAACCACGTGGAAGAGGAAAATTATCAAACTCAGCATTATATGGTTTTTGATACAAATTTGTGTTACCAATATCAACACCAAGTTTGCTTTTCACTACATTAGCCAAATCTTCTCTAAATTTATTAAATTCAGCCCAGTTAGGATTATTTGGCTGTTGGGTTTGCACATTCTCCAAATTCATCTTATTTAAGTAGGGAGCAACCTTAGCTTGAGCTAGCCTATAACTTTCAAAAACATCATCAGGTATAACGTTTCCTTGAGCAGATGTATTAACTGTTGTACTATAGTGAGGTCTAGCAGTACCTAAAGCATTAGTGTGAGAATAAACCATCGAATCAGGTGAAACAGAAAGCGGTATAGGCTGCTCATGCACCAATTCAAGCGCACTGGTCAGACCGGTCTGACCGGTTCCCTGATCCGGTCTGACCGGTTTGGCCGTGTTCGGCCCGGTCGGTTGGAACGGTAGGGATTGACCAATGGCAAACTCAGGTGGCATACCATACATGTATTTTTCAGTATTAACATTGGGTATGGGTGCCAAGCTAGGAGAAACTCCACTACTGGAATTAATTTTAGGAGCGCTACTACTAGTTTCATTATTATTAAAGCAAGTAGTGGTTCTATCTTTCTCAAGATCTTCTAATCTTTCCAAACGAGCAATGTAAGATGCAAGCAATTCATCTCTCTCTACACTATTTTTAGGAACAGTGGTAGAAGGAGAATTCTGTGATTTACTTACAGTGGGTATTACCTCAACTCGATTGTCGTTCAACTTGATCGCCGGTAGCTCAAATTCTTGCACTCTTGCCACCTTGCCATGACGATCTTTCTTGATGCCAGCCATGAATTGCATCTTCATGAACTCTTGCAGTGCATCCAAATTCTTCTGCTCCTCCGGAGTGAGATCTTCCATTGAAGCCGCAATGATGTTATCCGTATCAAGATCACATCGAGATCCCATCTTGTCTGGAGCTTAGATCGAACGGTCTTTGACAACCAGATCTTCTATTCTCCCCAGCGGAGTCGCCAAAAGTGTGTTGACGCTTTTTCTGGCCAACACACGCGAGCGCCGAATCGCGCAAACGAAGGAACGATGAACTCGCCTCAGCACCACACAAACCGGTCAGACCGGTTTAGGGATCCGGTCAGACCGGTTTCCCTCGGGAGCTTCGGGATGACCTAGAATCACCACCTCGGGAGGGACCCCGTCGGAGATGGCACGCCTAGGGTTGCTCTGAGATCGGTCAGGCCACTCAGAACTTCCTTGAACGCCATAGAGACAAGCAAGGAAAGCAAAGGGGTTGGAAAAGCTAGGGTTTGGAGATAAAAAATAGAAAATATATTGATTGATCGATTGGATCATCCTTCTCAACCGGCCACGGCCCTTTATATTTATAGGGTGGGGAGGTCTTGCCCCGCAAGGAATCCTTTTACAATTTGAAACCAACTAGGACTCCTAATTCTACTCCAACTCGGAGTGGAACCGGTCAGACCGCTTTGACAAACCGGTCAGACCGGTTTGGCTGTTGCCAGATCAACTACAGGGAAACTGGTCTGACCGCTTCCCAGAACCGGTCTGACCGGTTTGCACTTAGTGCCAATTTTGGGTGCGAACAGGAAGTTATGTTCTTCGCAATTTACCATATTCTCTCACCTAAAAACATCACAATGGACATTACTACCATTCTTTTGTAGTTGACACTTTTATTTTTTTTAAGGTTGCTGAGAATTAACTTTCACCTTTAGTACTTTTTAGCACTTTAATAAAATTACAATATTACTGAAGTGCATAAACTTGTGATTGTAAATTGTAATGATATATTTATTTACTTAACAAATATCCATATAGATTAAGTTCTCAATATAAAATAAGTAAAAAACATTTAGTATTATGGATTTTGATAGTGGCCTAGTGTGTAATCAGCTGGTTGTTAAAAGTTTACATGGATATTTCCTTGGAAGGCTCTTGTAACAACCCTAAAATACCAATAGGATTTGTTGAGTGCAAAAATGTGAATTTAAAAATTTTTGGTGAATTTTGTGCAAGTCAACAAACATATAAGAGTGTCTTCTATTTGCTCCCTAAATTCTTAGGCAATTTAAATTCAAATTAAAAATAATTTGAAGTGCTAAGGACCAAATAGATGTGATTTGGAGTTAATTTGGTTTTATTGGATTTTTGGTTGTGTATGAATTCAAATTCTAGATTTGAATTCAAACAAGTCCTAACTAAACAAATTTAAAACCTAACCTAACCCTGTTGGGCCGAAACCCGGAGCCAAAGTCCAGAAAACACCCTCGAACTCTCTTCCCGAGCCAACGAACCAAGCGGCCCAGCCGGCCTTGCGGCCCAGCTGCGGCCCAGCCTTCCCTCCGCGTCGCCTCCGCGTCTCTCTCTCTCCCACTGACAGGCGGGTCCCGCCTGTCATCTTTCTCTCCCACCTCACCTTCTTCCCCGCGCCGTCTGCTCTCTCTCTCGCGCGCGCGCCCGTGAACCCAGTCGGCCCCATCAGCCCTCCTCGCGGCCCGTTCCGATGCGCGCCGCGTGTCCGCAGGCTCATGGCCACCCCATCTCGCCGTCCGTGCCCAAACCCTAGCAGCCGCTACCCTATAAATCAGAACCGCCGGCCGCCTTCCCTGTTCAAGCCGCCGCCGCCCCATTGGGGTTTCAAATCCCAAATTCGTGAGAGGAGAGGGAGGAGGAGGACCAGAGGAGGACCAGTGGAGGAGAGGAGGAAGAGAAGAGAAGCCGGAGCACCTCCACGACGCCACCGCCGAAGATCGGAGCACCGCCGCCCGCGGAGTCGCCGAAGAGGAGCCGGACCCAGGACGGGAAGAGGAGCACGAGCACCGGAGGAGCACCGCGAGCACTTCCCCGAGCTGCAGCGATCGACTACGTGCCCCTAGGTGAGCCGCCGCCGTGCCTCTCCCCCTTTCTCCCCTGTCTCCGGCCAAGCGCCGCCGCACCGCTTCCTAGCCCCTCTGGGACCCGGTCTTCGAGCCGAGGCCGTCGCTCTCGTGCAGGAACCCGTCGCGCCGCTCTCTCCTTGCAACCCGCCGTCGATTGAGCAGCAGCCAAGGCCACCGCGACCGAGCTCCGCTCGCCGCGCGCGCACGCCGAGGCCGTGTCGCGGCCACGGGCAACCGTGTGCTCGCGCACGCGTACCCCCGCAGCGCCCACGACGTCGCGCATCAGCACGTGCTGGTGTCGCGTGTGCGAGGGCCCTCGCAGCCGAGCCGCTCCCGAGCTATTTCCGCCCGCGCGTCGCCGGCCGCCTTGGCGACATAGCCGCGCCGTCCCCGCTCGCGTCGGGGAACCCAATCCGCAGCCAAGCCGTGGCCTTTTTCACCCCGCGCGTGTCCACCGAACCCTAGCCGAGCCATTCCGGCCATCCTTGGGCCGAGCCGAGCCTTTTTCCGGCGAGTTCGCCGTCGACCGTCGCCGCCGGCCGTGCTCTGGAGCGCACCGCGCGCGCGTCGCGTCACGTCGTGGCCAAGCCACACGCTGGACCACAGCAGCACGCCACACAGCCTGCCGCAGAAGATCCCGAGTCTGCCACAACTTGATCCCGTGCACCTGGCTCACGTGCACCGTACTCACGGCTCACGGTGGACCGAGTCCACCAGAGCAGATCCAGCAGCGCCCCTTTCGTGGGCCGAATCTTGCACTTAAGTCCAGTTAACCACCCTAAACTATCTTGGCCCATCCACCTTTCGGCCCAAATCCAGCCCAGCCATCGTTTAATCTTTTTCTTTTTCTTTTAACTGCGCTGACGTATGGGGCCCACTTGTCATACTCTGCGAGTCACTGACCACCTGAGCCCACTGACCAGAGCTGACCGTTGACCGTTGACCGCTGACCGTTGACCCGTTGACCGTTGACCAGTCAGCGCTGACGTCAGCAGGGCCCACTGCTGACGTCATCCTGGGCAGACCCCCACTGCTGACGTCAGCATGACGTCATGCTGATGTCAGCAGGCTGATTTTTGTCTGTTTTTCTTTTTCGGAAATTATTTAATATTTTCAGAAAATGATTTAAACTTGTAAAATTCATAATAAATCAACCGTAGCTCAGAAAAATATGAAATCAGTTTCTATATTTTTCTAAAATCATAACCTACGCGTTAGTGTAGAGTTTGGTGTTCTTTGGGACTTCTTTCATCGCTGTTTTGGAGTTTCTTTGCTAGTAGCCGCGCCTTATTTTATTTTTCCGCAACCCTAGGAGTTCCGGAGAGTCAGGATGAGCCAAACCACTACGACAACTGCTTTGATGAAGACAAAGACTTTTGCCCAGTTTCACTCCCAGCCATTCTCTGAAATACCTACTAGACATGCAACTAGTATGCTAGCGCTTTACTTTACTCGCATGATAAACCTGCACTGCCTTTGTTAATATCCTGTTACCTTGTTACCTATTACTCACTTTATGAAATATGCTATGCTATGCATGTGTTAGGTTGGTTGTGATTTGAACCTCTTGGCGTGAGTTGTGGGTGGTATGGGAGGAGTAGTGCAGCTAGGCGGTGTAAGCGAGTAATAACAACTCGATCGTTTGATCGAGGTGCTGGGGGACTGCACTCGGGCAGTCCCTATGGAGTACCTGTTGTGGGTACATGGTTATTTGGATACTGGGATATTTGAGGAGTTTGGGCGGCAATACCTGTTATGGGTGCCGATTGCGGACCGTTGTGGCAGATCGCTTATGACGCTGATACTCGCTTTACCGACAATTAAGGACCGAGTCGAGTTCCAACTTTGGACGTGGGAATACCGTGCTCACCATCTACCCAGTATGGGAAGGGTTCCAGCAAGCCTACTCTAGTGCGGCGTCGAGACTGTAGGAGAATCCAGCTTGATATGTGTAGGGGGGATTCGTTGCGGCGTAATCTCCCTGATTTACCACGACCCCCGACTGGCCCCGGTGGGAAGGTTTCACATCCCTGGGGCAGACGTTAGATCAGATGTTTCCCGAGCCCAAGGAGACAGGATTGGCGCCGTTACTATTTAGGGTCTTTGCTGTGGGCTGTGTCTCAGGTTGGTTGCGGACTAGCCTTGCAGCCCGGATGGATTCCTGGAGTGCCACCTCTGCAGAGTGTAAACTATACGTATAGTCGTGTCCACGGTTACGGACGACCCGCTTCTGATAAGTTCCGACTAGCATGGGAATCTGCTTTCTTACCTCATCCTTTGATTTGGGTTATGAGAGATTGGTCCATCGTTGCTGATGAGACAAGGTGGGGAGGGAGCTCACCGAGTCGACTAGTGAGCGAAAGGCGTTGGTGGATAATGTTTGCGGGAACCTGCTGTGGCAGGACGAGCCCGATGGGAAATGTGAGGCTGAAGGCTGGATTTGGGGAGTGGATGTGTGTGTGAGAGAAGGAGTTGGTGATGAGATGAATTTGGGTTATTGCTGCCGCTCGCATAAGAAAAACCCTGGCTCAAACCTTGATTATTTCTATACCCTAGAATAGGCCACTTTAAAGCTTGCTTCATATTATGGTTGGTGACTTGGACCTGTCCCATTTCCTTGGGGACAGACTTTGGGTTCTCAGGTGAAGACCCCGACCACGAGTTCAACCAGGACGGGTGGTATGATTGAAGGGTGCGCGCTACGCTCAAGGATGCTTGTGGAGGAGTGGTCCCTGATGTTCTAGCTATCCCTGATGTACCAGACGCTATGTTCTATATATGTCATGTAATGGATCTTTTATCGATGTATGAATGTGATATTCGACTGAGATGAGTTCTGTACGAGATAGCTGCTATTCCTGGGACTATCTCGAGGGTACAGGGAGTCGGATTCTTGTCGTTGGGAATCCGGTTCGTTTCAGCTAGTATCAGAGCCATACTTGACCGTAGCGCGTAACCCTTAGAACGGAAACTTAGGACAGAAGCTCTAACTGAGTCCTCTACTGTATATGAAACCCCTTGGACTATTTTAAAACTATATATAAGTATATCTAAACTATTTACAAAGCTTTTACCCTTACCTTACCTTACTAACTTGCTAACTTACTAACAACCCACTAACTGTCTGGCAGATGGAAGCAGGGAGACCAGCAGATGAACGACGAGAGATCAGGACCACTGGTGCAGACTGTGGAGGTTTGGCAGTGCTACTGAGGGAGGTGCTGCGTACAGTGGGGATAGACGTGGACAACGCCTTCTACGAGGGATGGACCTACGGCCCTGGCGAGGGAGTACACATTCGGTTGCAGATGGAAGTACCCAATATCCCTGGACGGCCAAGGTCACTGATGCTACGGGCAGCTACCAGCGAGAGCACCTTCAGTCGGGCAGTGCAGACTATAGCCATGAGGATACTCCGACTTTTCACACTTGTGTTCCAGAACCAGCTCAGCCACACTCGTTTCCGGTACCTACCGCGAGCTCTTGAAGATCCAACTGACAGAGACGTAGTCAACTTGCAGGCTCACGCAGCGGACCGAGAGCGGAATGTGACCCTGCGGACCTCAGTTCATTGCATGATCGAGCAGGAGTACTTGAACATTGGCCTAGAACAGAAAGTTGACAAGCTAAGAGAGAGGGTATGGAAACAAGACATCCAGCTACTAGAGAAGGACAACAGGATCGCCTTACTTGAGAAGCGCCTCGAAGCTAAGGCAAGAGAAGTCAGAATCCTGGAATACGAAGCTCGCAACAACAGACAGTTGGCAGGACTGATCCGAGCAACTCACCATGCTCGAGATGTCCGTCTAGAAGATCAACTCACAGAAAAAGACAAAGCACTGGCAGCCAAGGAAGAAGAGATAGAAGAACTGAAGGAAGAAGTATATTGGTTGGACAGTTGCAACTCAGAACTTCAAGAAGAGGTGGATAGCTATAAGGAGAAGAGTGGGCGAAACTACTAGCTGATGAAGTACTTGAGTCTTCAACAGATTATGGCAAAGGATGAAGCTCGAAGGACCCTTAGTAGTTGGGTAAGGTCAGATAGGAAGAGGGTAGCAGAGGTGATCACAGTGAACCAAGGACTTCCAGAGGAATGCAGAGTTGAACCTAGAACAGAGAACTACAGGGTCTCACCAAGCCGGGTTGAGCCGATACCACTACCTGAGGCTCGAACCCTTACCCCCGAGATGACAAGACTGAGACAAGAACTGGCACACCTAGAGCAGCAGTTGGGAAGACCTGAGGTGGACACAGTGAGGTTGGCAGTGCGCCTCACGGACACTCTCCACGACAACAGGCAGTGATCAAGCAGCAGAAAGAGACTGAGGCTGTGAGGTTGGCAGCGCGCCTCACAGGCACTTCCAGCAGTATGAGATGGATGCAGTAGGCAGTTTCAGCAGATGTCAGCAGTAGTGATGAGACTTGTATCTATCTTCATGAGTAGATGTTTTAGACTTAGTAGATCATGACCACCTTTTGGCTCAGCCACGATGTAGCATCCGCTTTGATGTACTAATCCTCAAGGTTCCGAGAGCTGGCCTCGGGATAGTACTCATGTCTAGGGTGTAATGCTGTTATGAGTGATCGATCTTTATGGCTGTTCTTGCAGTTTTATTAATGTTCATCTTGAGTGTACTTTAGTGTTGAGTCTATTTCATGTGTGCAGCTCCTACTCTAGTTACGCTAACCTAACCATTACCGAGCGCCACTAAACCTGCTCTATGAAAAATACTGCGAGATGTCGATCCGAAGATCCAACCGACTGCTTGCACGTTTTGAGGAAGCTGAGCAAGAAGAGGCAGCAATGGCAGCTAGAGGCAGAGGACGTGGCAGAGGTCGTGGTCGCGGAAGAGCAACAGCTGCAGTTGGAGGCAGGGGTCGTGGACGCGCAGCAGTCGTGCTCCAGCCTGAGAACAACGCACCAGGTCGAGAACATGAAGTGGAGATGGGAGAACCAGCAGTGGAACCTCAGCAGAACCAGCAGAACGACCAACAACCACCGCCACCGCCTAACTTGGTAGAAGTAATGACTACTCAAACACAGCTGATGCAATAGATGGCATAGGCCAACACTCAGATGATGCAAGCTATGCAACAGATACAGGAAAACCAGAACCAGAACCGTCAGGGACACCGTGAGGAAGACCTACAATAGAAGATTGAAAGGTTCATCAGGCTGAAAGCACCCACCTTCGACTATCGGACGAGCCACTCGACGCGCACGACTGGCTGCGTACCATCGAGACGAAGCTGGACCTGACAGACTACACTGAAGAGGAATGTGTGGCCCTTGCGGCACACCAGCTTGAAGGCGCAGCGAAAGCATGGTGGGAGAGCTACTGTGACTCTCACGCAAACCCCGCTCAGATCACCTGGCTAGAATTTTGTGAAGCTTTCAAAGAGTAACACATCCTAGAACAAGTTATGGTGCACAAGGCAATGGAGTTCAGGACAATGACCCAAGGAAGTTTGTCTGTAGCTGAGTACGCTCGACACTTTGCTAAGATGTCAAGGTTCGCTCCTAAAGACATCAACACTGAAAAGAAGAAACAATTTTGGTTCCAGCGAGGCTTGCACAGAGGTTTGAGGACAGCACTCGCAGCGAGTTCACACAGGTCACTCAGAGAGCTGATTGACAGGGCTATCGCAGTTGAGAAGGAAAGAATGGGTCTTGAAGATACTTGGCGAGAGAAGAAAAGAAAGGCTGAACAGTTGCACAACCACAGACTAAGTCAGAGGCCGAGGAGTGGCCAGAGCAACATGTTCAGGAGAGGCTTTCAGCAGAGCAACAGCCAAGGAGGCTCAGGGTTCAACAGAAACAGCTATCAGGGTAACCGAGGCAGTAACAACAATAGCTTTGGCAGCAGAGGCAACAATTACAGCAGTTTTGGCAACAGAAACAACAGCTACTCAGGACAGGGAAACCCCAACTGGAAGCCGAACAACATGCCCAGAATTGGTGGAGGGACCTTAGTGGTCTGTTTTGCTTGTGGGAAGCCCGGTCACAAGTCCTTTGACTGTCCGGAGAAGAAGAACAAACAAACCCCAACCAAGGCACCGTCACCTGGAGGACAGGACAGGCAGCCAGCAACAGCGCAGAGGGGACGCCTCAACCACCTGATAGAGGAAGAAGCCGATGACGCTCCCGACGTTGTGCTCGGTGAGTTTTTAGTAAATGGCATTCCAGCATTGATATTGTTTGACTCTGGAGCAACTGGATCTTATATCTCGACAAAGTTTGTGAAAGAGCAGTCACCCACGACAATACCTAAGGCTAGACCTATAGTCACTACTTCTCCCTTAGGAGAGCTTAGGTGCACCTTAGAGTGTCCAGCAGTTAGTCTGATGATAGGTGGGCAGGAGTTCGTAGGAGACCTGACAGTCCTGAAGTCAGACGGAATTGATGTGATACTGGGAATGGATTGGCTTACAGAGCACAAAGGAGTAATCAGTTGCTCGCCTAGAACAGTTGAGTTGACACACCCTAGCGGAGTCAAAGTAACAGTGGAACCACGAAGAAGAAGAACAGGGACGAGATCCAGAACATGTATTCTGAGGCAGTTGGTATAATCTAACGAGGAAAAGACGATCGAAGAAGTGCCTGTAGTATGTGAGTATCCTGACGTGTTTCCCGAAGAACTACCAGGACTACCACCCGACCGAGACGTAGAGTTCATAATCAAACTGCAACCAGGCACAGGGCCCATTGCCAAGAGACCGTACAGAATGTCAGTGGAAGAGCTAGAGGAACTCAAGAAGCAGCTGAAAGAGATGCTTGAAAGCGGGGTGATTCGACCAAATGCATCCCCATGGGGATCGCCAGTGTTGTTTGTGAAGAAGAAAGATAGGTCAATGCGCATGTGCGTAGACTATCGATCCCTGAACGCAGTGATGATCAAGAACAAGTACCCATTACCGCGGATTGCTGACTTGCTAGATCAGTTGAAGAAAGCCAAGTACTTCAGTAAGATTATCTGAGATTGGGATACCACCAGATGAAGATTAGAGAAGGCGACATTCCCAAGACAGCCTTTGTGACTCGGTACGGGCAGTACGAGTTCACCGTTGTGTCCTTCGGTTTGACCAACGCACCCGCTTACTTCATGAACATGATGAACAAGGTATTCATGGAGGAATTAGACAAGTTCATGGTGGTGTTCATTGACGACATACTAGTCTACTCTGAAACAGCCGAAGAACATGAGGAGCATCTAAGGATAGTACTAGAGAAGCTGAGGCAGCATCAACTCTACGGGAAGTTCAGCAAGTGTGAATTTTGGCTGGAGAAAGTAGCCTTTTTGGGTCACGTACTGACGGCTGAGGGCGTAGCAGTAGACCCAGAAAAGATTGAGGCAGTAGCGGAATGGAAGCAGCCGAAGAGTGTCACGGAAATCCAAAGCTTTCTGTGTTTGGCAGGTTACTACAGAAGGTTCATTGAGAACTTCTCCAAGATTGCCAAGCCAATGACCGAACTACTCAAGAACAATGTCCCGTTCGAGTGGACAGACAAGTGTGAAAGAAGTTTCCAAGAGCTCAAGCACAAACTCACTACAACGCCAGTATTGACCCTGCCAGATATTCGCAAAGATTTCGTAGTCTATTGCGATGCTTCAAGACAAGGTTTGGGATGTGTCCTAATGCAAAAGGGCAAGGTTGTTGCTTATGCATCAAGGCAACTGAGAAAACATGAGGAAAACTACCCCACACATGATTTGGAACTGGCAGCAGTGGTACATGCGTTGAAGATCTGGAGGCACTACCTGATTGGCAACAAGTGCGATATCTACACGGATCACAAAAGCTTGAAGTATTTCTTCACCCAATCCGAACTGAACATGAGGCAGAGGAGATGGTTAGAACTGATCAAAGATTACGACTTGGAAATACACTACCATCCTGGCAAAGCTAACGTAGTGGCAGATGACTTGAGCCGAAAGAGTTATTGCAACAACTTGATGATAGAAGAAAGTCAGCCAGAGCTAGCAAAGGAATTGTACATGCTGAAACTCGAGCTAGTAGAAGAAGGAAAACCTCAGGAAATGAGGGTGAAGTACAACCTAGAAGACCGAATCAAAGAAGCTCAAGAGAAGTGTCCAGAAATCCAAGAAGTAAAAGAGGATATCCGGCGAGGAGTAGCACCTGACTTCAAAATAGATGAAGCAAGGACAGTATGGCTGAAAGACCGTATTTGTGTACCGCAGGACAAGGAAATCAGGAGAACAATTCTCTCAGAAGCTCATGAGTCCAAGTACTCGATACACCCAGGATGCACCAAGATGTACCAAGATCTGAAGGATAAGTTCTGGTGGAAGAAAATGAGAGAAGACATAGCAGAGTATGTAGCCAAGTGCGACTCTTGTCGAAGAATCAAGGCAGAACATCAAAGACCAGCAGGACTACTGAAACCGCTGGAAATTCCAATGTGGAAGTGGGAAGATATAAGCATGGATTTCGTAGTTGGCCTACCTCGCACTCAGAAAGGAAATGATGCCATTTGGGTCATAGTTGACCGGCTGACAAAGGTAGCCCACTTTATACCAGTCAAAAGCACACACTCAGTAAGCAAACTAGCAGAGTTATATATAGACAACATTCTTAAGCTGCATGGGGCACCTAGAAGTATTGTGTCAGACAAAGGACCACAGTTCACAGCTCAGTTCTGGAAAAGCCTACATCAAGCCATCGGGACAACCTTGGAGTATAGCACAGCTTACCACCCTCAGACAGATAGGCAGACCGAAAGAGTGAACCAGGTTCTTGAAGACTTGTTGAGGGCATGTGTTCTAGCTTACAGCACAGACTAGGAGAAGAGTCTATCGTATGCAGAATTTTCCTACAACAACAGCTACCAGGCCAGCCTGCAGATGTCCCCCTTTGAGGCACTATATGGCAGGAAATGCAGAACGCCTCTAATGTGGTCAGAGGTAGGACAACGAACATTCTTTGGACCTGACATGATTATAGAGGCAGAAGAAAATGTGGCCAAGTACCGAGAGCACCTGAAGGCAGCTCAGAGCCGACAAAAGAGCTATGCTGATAAAAGGAGACGAGATCTAGAGTTTGAAGTAGGGGACTTCGTCTACCTAAAAGTGTCACCCCTCAGAGGGCATAAGAGATTCCAAGTGAAAGGGAAGCTAGCACCCCGTTTTGTGGGACCGTATCAGATACTGGAGAGGATAGGAAAGCTAGCCTACAAGCTAGACCTACCAGAGGATCTAGCTGGAGTACACCCAGTGTTCCATGTATCTCAGCTAAGGAAGTGTCTAAGAGTACCAGAACATTAGATCAAAACAGAAGCGCTAGACCTACAAGACACCTTGGAGTATCTGGAGTACCCAGAGAGGATACTAGACAGAGCAGTTAAAGAGACCAGAAGCACAGCTATCCCATTTTTCAAAGTGCAGTGAAGCAACCATTCAGAAAGGGAGGCTACATGGGAGAAGGAGTCGGTACTAAAAGAGAAATACCCCCACTTGTTTAAACCATAGGTAATCACAAATCTCGAGGACGAGATTCTTGTGAGGGGGGGAGACTGTAACAACCCTAAAATACCCATAGGATTTGTTGAGTGCAAAAATGTGAATTTAAAAAATTTTGGTGAATTTTGTGCAAGTCAACAAACATATAAGAGTGTATTCTATTTGCTCCCTAAATTCTTAGGCAATTTAAATTCAAATTAAAAATAATTTGAAGTGCTAAGGACCAAATACATGTGATTTGGAGTTAATTTGGAGTTATTGAATTTTTGGTTGTGTTTGAATTCAAATTCTAGATATGAATTCAAACAAATCCTAACTAAACTAATTTAAAACCTAACCTAACCCTGTTGGGCCGAAACCCGGAGCCAAAGTCCAGAAAACACCCTCGAACTCTCTTCCCGAGCCAACGAACCAAGCGGCCCAGCTGGCCTTGCGGCCCAGCCTTCCCTCCGCGTCGCCTCCGTGTCTCTCTCTCTCTCCCACTGACAGGCGGGTACCGCCTGTCAGCTTTCTCTCCTACCTCACCTTCTTCCCTGCGCTGCCTGCTCTCTCTCTCGCGCGCGCCCGTGAACCCAGCCGGCCCCATCAGCCCTCCTCGCGGCCCGTTTCGATGCGCGCCGCGTGTCCGCAGGCTCATGGCCGCCCCATCTCGCCGTCCATGCCCAAACCCTAGCAGCCGCCGCCCTATAAATCAGAACCACCGGCCGCCTTCCCTATTCAAGCCGCCGCCGCCCCATTGGGGTTTCCAGTCCCCAATTCGTGAGAGGAGAGGGAGGAGGAGGACCAGAGGAGGACCAGTGGAGGAGAGGAGGAAGAGAAGAGAAGCCGGAGCACCTCCACGACGCCACCGCCGAAGATCGGAGTGCCGCCGCCCGCGGAGTCGCCGAAGAGGAGCCGGACCCGGGACGGGAAGAGGAGCACAAGCACCGGAGGAGCACCGCGAGCACTTCCCCGAGCTGCAGCGATCGACTACGTGCCCCTAGGTGAGCCGCCGCCGTGCCTCTCCCCCTTTCTCCCCTGTCTCCGGCCAAGCGCCGCCGCACCGCTTGCTAGCCCCTCTGGGACCCGGTCTTCGAGCCGAGGCCGTCGCTCTCGTGAAGGAACCCGTCGCGCCGCTCTCTCCTTGCAACCCGCCGTCGATTGAGCAATAGCCAAGGCCGCCGCGACCGAGCTCCGCTCGCCGCGCGCGCACGCCGAGGCCGTGTCGCGGCCACGGGAAACTGTGTGCCCGCGCACGCGCACCTCCGCAGCGCCCACGACGTCGCGCACCAGCACGTGCTGGGGTCGCGTGTGCGAGGGCCCTCGCAGCCGAGCCGCTCCTGAGCTGTTTCCGCCCGCGCGTCGCCGGCCGCCGTGGCGCCATAGCCGCGCCGCCGCCGCTCGCGTCGGGGAACCCAATCCGCAGCCAAGCCATGGCCTTTTTCACCCCGCGCGTGTCCACCGAACCCTAGCCGAGCCATTCCGGCCATCCTTGGGCCGAGCCGAGCCTTTTTCCGGTGAGTTCGCCGTCAACCGTCTCCGCCGGCCGTACTCTGGAGCGCGCCGCGCGCGCGTCGCGTCGCGTCGTGGCCAAGCCACACGCTGGACCACAGTAACACGCCACACAGCCTGCCGTAGAAGATCCCGAGTCGGCCACAACTTGATCCCGTGCACCTGGCTCACGTGCACCGTACTCACGGCTCACGGTGGACCGAGTCCACCAGAGCAGATCCAGCAGCGCCCCCTTCGTGGGCCGAATCTTGCACTTAAGTCCAGTTAACCACACTAAACTATCTTGGCCCATCCACCTTTCGGCCAAAATCCAGCCCAACCATCGTTTAATCTTTTTCTTTTTCTTTTAACTGCGCTGACGTATGGGGCCCACTTGTCATATTCTACGAGTCACTGACCACCTGGGCCCACTGACCAGAGCTGACCATTGACCGTTGACCGCTGACCGTTGACCAGTCAACGCTGACGTCAGCAGGGCCCACTGCTGACGTCATCCTAGGCAGACCCCACTGCTCTGACGTCATGCTGACGTCAGCAGGCTAATTTTTGTCTGTTTTTCTTTTTCGGAAATTATTTAATATTTTCAGAAAATGATTTAAACTTGTAAAATTCATAATAAATCAACCGTAGCTCAGAAAAATATGAAACCAGTTTCTATATTTTTCTAAAATCATAACCTACGCGTTAGTGTAGAGTTTGGTGTTCTTTGGGACTTCTTTCATCGCTGTTTTGGAGTTTCTTTGCTAGTAGCTGCGCCTTATTTTATTTTTCCGCAACCCTAGGAGTTCCGGAGAGTCAGGAGGAGCCAGACCACTACGACAACTGCTTTGACGAAGACGAAGACTTTTGCCCAGGTTCACGCCCAGCCATTCTCTGAAATACCTACTAGACATGCAACTAGTATGCTAGCGCTTTACTTTACTCGCATGATAAACCTGCACTGCCTTTGTTAATATCCTGTTACCTTGTTACCTACTACTCACTTTATGAAATATGCTATGCTATGCATGTGTTGGGTTGGTTGTGATTTGAACCTCTTGGCGTGAGTTGTGGGTGGTATGGGAGGAGTAGTGCAGCTAGGCGGTGTAAGCGAGTAATAACAACTCGATCGTTTGATCGAGGTGCTGGGGGACTGCACTCGGGCAGTCCCTATGGAGTACCTGTTGCGGGTACATGGTTATTTGGATACTGGGGATATTTGAGGAGTTTGGGCGGCAATACCTGTTATGGGTGCCGATTGCGGACCGTTGCGGCGGATCGCTTATGACGCTGATACTCGCTTTACCAACAATTAAGGACCGAGTCGAGTTCCAACTTTGGACGTGGGAATACCGTGCTCACCATCTACCCAGTATGGGGAGGGTTCCAGCAAGCCTACTCTAGTGCGGCGTCGAGAATGTAGGAGGATCGAGCTTGATATGTGTAGAGGGGATTCGTTGCGAAGTAATCTCCCTGATTTACCACGGCCCCCGACTGGCCCCGGTGGGAAGGTTTCACATCCCTGGGGCAGATGTTAGATCAGATGTTTCCCGAGCCCAGGGAGACAGGATTGGCGCCGTTACTGTTTAGGGTCTTTGCTGTGGGCTGTGTCTCAGGCTGGTTGCGGACTAGCCTTGCAGCCCGGATGGATTCCTGGAGTGCCACCTCTGCAGAGTGTAAACTATACGTATAGTCGTGTCCACGGTTACGGACGACCCGCTTCTGATAAGTTCCGACTAGCATGGGAATCTGCTTTCTTACCTCATCCTTTGATTTGGGTTATGAGAGATTAGTCCAGCGTTGCTGATGAGACAAGGTGGGGAGGGAGCTCACCGAGTCGACTAGTGAGCGAAAGGCGTTGGTGGATAATGTTTGCGGGAACCTGCTGTGGCAGGACGAGCCCGATGGGAAATGTGATGCTGACGGTTGGATTTGGGGAGTGGATGTGTGTGTGAGAGGAGTTGGTGATGAGATGAATTTGGGTTATTGCTGCCGCTCGCATAAGAAAAACCCTGGCTCAAACCTTGATTATTTCTATACCCTAGAATAGGCCACTTTAAAGCTTGCTTCATATTATGGTTGGTGACGTGGACCTGTCCCATTTCCTTGGGGACAGACTTTGGGTTCTCAGGTGAAGACCCCGACCACGAGTTCAACCAGGACGGATGGTACGATTGAAGGGTGCGCGCTACGCTCAAGGATGCCTGTGGAGGAGTGGTCCCTAATGTTCTAGCTACCGCTGCGCAGATGTTTCTTTTTGTCGATTTAGCCCAGAGGGCTTGTACCGGACGCTATGTTCTATATATGTCATGTAATGGATCTTTTATCGATGTATGGATGTGATATTCGACTGAGATGAGTTCTGTACGAGATAGCTGCTATTCCTGGGACTATCTCGAGGGTACAGGGAGTTGGATTCTCGTCGTTGGGAATCCGGTTCGTTTCAGCTCTAGACAACTTAGTTGAATAAAGTACTTTGAAAACATATAGAGTTCTTGTATAACTCAATAGAGAATAAGTGGAATGGTTGTCATGAACCTAGAGGCTCATTTGGTAGCATCTTATCGATACTCCTATGAAGGAATAGGATTTTCGGACAACCCTTTAAATTCTCTAATAAGGTAGTAACCAGATAAGGTTTGAGCCTTTGGCTGAGTGAAGAGTACAGAAAAGTGCGATCAAAATAAAAAAAATACATCATTGGTTAGCAATTAACTAATGCAAGTCTAGGAACCTATATCCACCTTTTGGCTAGAGATTAAAACATTACTTACCCAAACTAAGTTCCATTCTTGTGTTTGCACTATTTATTGGGAGTCACTCCACGTCAATTCAAACATTACAAATTATCATTAGCCATTACAAGCAATAAAAACATAATAATGTTTTCATTATAGTCATTATTCCTAGACATAACTAAATAATAGTTAAGCATAGCTACCTAACATATGAGATAAAACATATAAAAATAGAAAATACTAACAATAGGTCCCATCATATTACAGAGTAAGGCTAGAAAAACACCTGTATTTTTTAAAAAGGAAATACTAAATATTTTATTTTCTTTTAAAAAATCATGTAGTCTTTTTCAATTTGTGTCATTATAGTTTCATTGCACTCAATGGATCCCTATATGTTTTATAGAAAATTTGATAGAATTTTCACTTAATATAGTTCCTTCTACTCATATTCATTATGCATATACTTTTCTATTTTAGTAAGATTTATAAGATAAAGAAAATAGTTATAATTTTATTCTATCAAAGAATGTTATCTTGTCTATATTTCAAGCAATGAATCCACCGTATTAGACATAGAAAGTAAAATGTAACCAAAAGTTCATATGAATAATATAGCCAAGCACACCTTCCTTCCCCAAACTTTTATTATTACTCAAAGTTTTTAGGGTTTTCTCTTAAAAATTCTAATTATATATATGAGATGACCATCCAAAGCAAGCATATAATTGAGTTAGAACTATAACAATACACTAGCTATCATAAATAACATAAGTGAAACATATGCTAAACTAAAAAGGTGTAGCTTGTGTAAATTTGGGATCTTAAAAATCTAAAAGATTCAAAGAAAATTAAGCAACAAAACATACCTCAACTCTCTGTGTTCTCTAAGTTTTTTTAGAGTAATCATACTGCAAAATTGGTTTACAATATAACTAGTTTCAATGTGAGTGATTACACATTTCTGTTATAAAGCACTCAAACTGAAAGGACCAACACTAGGCCTAGAGGGGGGGTGAATAGGCCTGTTTAAAATTCCTGCAAAAATCCTCCGAAAACTGTCAGAAAGTCGGATGATCCGACACAGTCTCGGATCTTCCGGCCAGGAAGATCTGACACTGTACAGGATCTTCCGACTGGGACAGAATACCGGAAGATCCGATGGAAAGCCGGATGTTCCGACAGGCAATTCAAGTATACTTCGAGATTTGAAAACTAATGACCTTTTGACAGTTCCACTTGAATACAAAGCTCACAAATGATGTATGGAACCTTCTATATATGATCAATATCAGAGTATAACCACAAATAAGTAGATCGGGATAAATCAAGATATAGAAGCAATATGAACAAGAATGAAAGTGGAGACAAAGGATTTTCTACCGAAGTTCACTCCACAAAGGAGCTACGTCTCCGTTGAGATGCTCACAAAGAGCCGGGCTGTCACACTAACCCCAAGTCTCTCCCAATCAACCACAAAGGAGGATTGAGTTACTTACTATGTGCTCCCACGAAGAGAGAGGGTAATACAAACTTCCGGGACTCAAACCACAAGAGAATGGGAGTTCACCGGCACCTCTAACCGTCTAGGAGCAAGCTCCAAGAGTAACAAACGCAAATCGATGAATCCAAGTGCTTCAAGTGCTTGAGAGATGAACTAGTGAAGGGCTCAAGGTTGCACAAGTCTCACACCTCAAATCTTCTCTCTCACTCAAACCCTAGGTGAATCTAGGAAGAATCAAGCCTTGGAAGGGAGTAGAGAGGTGGAGTGAATGCTCAAGTGGGAGTTTGTCTCGTGTTAGGTCAGTGTGGGCCGCTCAAGTGAATGAGGGGGGGTGAGGGGTATAAATACCAACCCCCCAAAATGTGACCGTTAAGTTCACTGCGAAGGGGTACCGGATCTTCCGACATGTGGTCGGATCTTCCGATAAGCAACAGAACCGAGTAAGAAAAACTCCAGGTAAGTTCCGAGGGCCGGATCTTCCGACCAGTTGTCGGATCTTCCGGGCGACCCCGGAACTTCCGGCCCAAAGAAATCTCAAGACAGAGCCAGCCGGAACTTGCAGTCGGATCATCCGGCCAGGGGCCGGAACATGTACTCATGACACTTCCGAGGCTGAAAAAACGGCTAAGTCATGTAAGTTCCGACCAGGGTCGGATCATCCGGCCAGGAAAAATTCCAAGGCCGAGCGGCTCGGAACTTCCGGTCGGATCATCCGGCCAGGAAAATCCCAAGGCCGAGCGCCCCGGAACTCCTGGTCGGATCTTCCGGCCTAAGATCCGGCCACGCAGAAAAGGGGTTAGTGAAGTGTTTTTGTGGCTCTAAAGAATTTTTCATCTCAAGCAAAGCACTTTTAGCAACTGGAAATCATCAACTACGTCCCCCTTGATAGTACGGTGGTCCTATACTCAATTTCAAAAGGAAAATAGAATTTAAATTGCCAATTGAGTCTTCCACCATATCAAAAAGAATTGGGGTACTTCCTTTTGTGCTATCTTTCTCTTTATTTCATTTTATTCCTGCACAACTCAAGCACAACATCATATCCGAATTTCTATTGCCATTAATCACCAAAATAGATTAAATGCCTAGATGCACTTTCAATCTCCCCCTTTTTGGTGATTGATGACAATACAAATTTGGGTGCATAAAAGGAATAAAATACATGTAGTAGCTCCCCCTCAATTTGTGCATGGTGTGATAAAATCATCGTGATGCATATGACAAGATATTCACAACAATAAAGTGAGAAATAACATCACATCAAGCATAAGCATCTCACAATGAAATAGATAACGAAATGAACATCACACAAGCAATAACCAAATTAAGTCTTACAAATAAGAGTTTCACTTGGCACACCAAGCATAACACAAATTCAATTCCTGCAAGTTCACAAGCTCAACAAGAATGAAAGATAGATAAGAAACGATGTGGCCCAAATTCACTCCCCCTTTGTCATCAAAGACCAAAAAGGAAGCTACTCGTCGTCGTCATCCTCATCATCGTCGCTCTCATCATCATCGGCTACAACGGTCTTGCCCTTGCGACGATCCTCATCCGTCTCGGGCTCACTGACATATTCCTCTTCTTCTTCCTCAGTTTCTTCTTCCGCTATTTCTTCTTCAACTTCTTCTTCCTCTTCTACTATCTCCTCTTCTCCTTGTCCTTGGTATTGAGAGGCACCAAAGACATACTCCTGTGAGTAATCCTCCCAAGGATTTGCAAAAGAGGGTGGAGGAGTAACTTCCCGGAGTGGATGAACGGGAGAATGTGGCATGTTTAATTTGTCAAGAAGTTCCTTGTGGCGCTTATCCGCCATGTATCTGTCATGCTCAGCACGCTTCTCACGCTCATGGGACCTCTTAACTTCATGCTTGCACATATTGAAGCAAGAAAATACGCCTTGAAGCAGAAAATCCAACTTGCTCGTCTTGCCTTTTGGTGCATAGGAGGGACCACTAGAGGAAGCCGGAGCGGCAGATGGAGGAGCTTGGGAAGATGAACCAACTCGAGAGGATGAAGTAGGAGCACCCTGATATGCTTTAGACTTAATCTTCAGGAGTTGGGAAATCTTGCCTGGAGGGGATTTGTATGCAAAATGAGGCTTGTCAGACAAGATGCTCATCCCAGTCACATGTTGGATCATATGGAAGATGTATGGGGCATAGTGACAGCCGCTGGAAGCATCATAGGAGCAGTAAATGATTTCATTCCAAATGAAATTGAACACTTTGAACTTAGGCTTTCCAGGGGCCATTTGAAATAACAAGTTCTTGGCCCTCTTTGAAATGTTATCCGCATCTCCTGCTCTCGGATACAAGGTCCCTCTAAAAAGCTGATTCAGCAACTTGTAGAAAGGAGAAAGACCCTTGTATTTCCCAAACACAACTTCACCATATGCATGATCATACATGAACGCCAGCTTTGTGTCATCTAAAATCCTGCCAAGATGAAGATCAACTTTGCTGCGATCATTGCTTGTATGGGCATAAGCAGTCTCCTCAGCAAGCCCAAACAAGCCAGCAAAGTCATGCAGAGATATGGAGAGTCGTTTTCCACACAAGGTCCAATGCATCTCATATCTGTCCTCATCTACCCATAGAGTTGCATAAAACTGGGCGATGACCTCCTCGTTGTATGAGCACTCAAAAGCCATCAGCTTGTCTACATCCATCTCCACACACCGCTTGTAAACATCATCAACAACTGGCTTGAGTGGTGGTGGGAAGCTCCTCAAGTACTTCCAATCGACCCAATACATAGGAGTGCAAATTCGGGTCATCTTCAGAATTACTGATTCATACCAGTCGGCTTGATGTGAAAACCAAAAACGTGGATCACCCTTGAATGGCTTGTACTGAATGCTCCTAGGATCCTCATGTGCACTGAATCTGAGCGGCTTCATGCTATTCTGTGCTAATTTAAAGTTGACCGGTGAACTGTCTTGAGGGTGCCGAAAAGAGATGGCAGTGCTAATGAAGTTTTGAGTCAGAAAAGATATGTCAATGTCATCATTGTACAAAGTCCCCGGTCCTTCTCCTTGATTAGCCCTCTTCATCCTTGGACGAGGCGGAATCTTGCGCCCCTGCACATTAGACTGAGCTCTTCATTGACCTCTTGTCCTTGCCAACTTCTCTAATCTCCCCATCTGAATTAGTGTCCGGTTCAGAGGATGAACCGCTGGGAGGATGGAACGAGCTCTTAGTACGAACGGTACTTGGACGCACTGTCAAAGATGTGGTCTTTTTCTGCGTAACCTTCTCTTTAACCATCTGATAAGATATGAGAGAGCATGTTTAGAGATTGGAACAAGGATTTGCAACTAAGTTGATAGGACAGGGCACGACTTGGTCGGATCTTCCGGCAAATGGGTCGGAAGATCCGAGGGTTCGGATCTTCCGGCCCATAGTCGGATGATCCGACAGAGTCGGGCCAAACCCTAGTGACTCAGGAACAGTAGATGGAGCCCACAAAATTTCGTGAAATCATAGGGAAGTATTCTAGACATGTATATGAGATGATTCACCAAGGGAAAACCACTAGAACTTCCTACATTGCGAGATCGGGCGATGGGGATTTTGAATCAATACCATTGAGATTTCCCGCGAAAACTCCGGAAGATCCGAGAGGAATAGAGTCTTGGAGTGTTGGGGAATCAAAGGATGCCACTTGACGAAGAAAACCACGGTCCAATCTTCAAATCGCCGTATGGGGTGAAGTGAGGGAGGGAGGAGGCGTTGGTGGAGGAAGAGAGAACGAATGAGAGGGAAAACGGTTCGGTCCAGGTATTTATTTGCGCACAGGCCGGAAGATCTGATGAAGGGTCGGAAGATCCGACAGAGACAGAACCAGGAAGATCAGCCCCGGAAGTTCCGAGGGCTCCCAGGTCCGGATGATCCGACCGGGTCGGAAGATCCGAAAATTTTTCAGAGAGGATGATTTGAGACAGAGCCCCCCGGAACTTCCAGAGGCAAGTTCCGGGGGTATGTCGGAAGATCCGGTCCAGAAGAGATGCGTCACAAAGATGATTTTGCATGATGAGTTTTGATTGACGAAATTGAGAGAACTTGCTTATGAACAGGTAAGAAACTTGTCCCAAGGTTGATCAGCAACAAACAATCAACAAATTAACCATGATCAACTTGAGACAAGACATGATCCAACGATCACAAGATCAAAGTTTTGAAAAACTCACACCAAAGAAAATAGAATAAAATCATTTTTCTTCTAGTCTAGGCATCAATCAATTGTGTATGCAATAAGTCAAGCCAAGTTACGAGAATCCAAGATATTTAGCTCACTCCTCAAGGAACAAAACCTTTGCTCATCAAGAGGCTTGGTGAAGATATCGGCTAATTGTTTTTCGGTTCCAACATGGCATAGGGCGATATCTCCTTTGGCTTCATGATCTCTAAGGAAGTGATGTCTAATGTCTATGTGCTTGGTTCTTGAGTGTTGAATGGGGTTGTTTGCTAGTTTTATGGCACTCTCATTGTCACACAAGAGTGGGATATTTTTGAATTCACAACCAAAGTCACTCAAGGTTTGCCTCATCCAAAGTAGTTGAGCACAACAAGCACCGGCTGCAACATACTCGGCCTCGGCGGTGGAAAGTGCAACGGAATTTTGTTTCTTAGAGCTCCATGACACCAAAGACCTACCAAGAAATTGGCAAGTCCCCGTGGTGCTCTTCCGATCTACTTTGCAACCGGCATAATCCGAATCGGAGTAGCCAAGTAGATCAAAAGTGGAGCCCTTGGGATACCACAAGCCAAGGTTTGGAGTATGCACTAAATATCTAAAAATTCTCTTAACAGCCATTAGATGACATTCCTTAGGATTGGCTTGAAATCTTGCACACATGCACACACTAAGCATAATATCCGGCCTAGATGCACAAAGGTAAAGCAAAGAACCAATCATGGAGCGATATACCTTTTGATCGACGGATTTGCCTTCCTCATTTAGATCAAGATGACCATTCACCGGCATAGGGGTCTTGATGGGCTTAGCATTGGCCATGTCAAACTTTTTGAGCATATCGCTTGTGTATTTGGTTTGACATATGAACGTGCCATGCTTCAATTGCTTGATTTGAAATCCGAGAAAGAACTTCAATTCCCCCATCATTGACATCTCAAATCTCTTGGTCATTATCTTACTATACTCTTCACAAAAAGTTTCGTTAGTAGAACCAAAGATTATATCATCAACATAAATTTGACAAACAAACAAATCTTTGTCTATTTTCCTAGTGAAGAGAGTAGAATCGGCTTTACCCATCACAAAGCCATTTTTGAGAAGAAAATCCTTAAGGCATTCATACCATGCTCTAGGTGCTTGTTTAAGCTCATAGAGCGCCTTATGGAGTTTGTAGACGTGGTTGGGTTTCTTGGGGTCTTCAAATCCCGGTGGTTGCTCCACATATACTAGCTCCCCGAGAGGCCCATTCAAAAATGCACTCTTCACATCCATTTGATACAACTTGAAGTTGTGATGAGATGCATAGGCCAAAAGGATACGAATTGACTCAAGCCTTGCCACCGGAGCATATGTCTCACCAAAATCAAGCCCTTCAATTTGAGTGAAGCCTTGAGCAACCAATCTTGCTTTATTTCTTGTGACAACACCATTCTCATCTTGCTTGTTCCGGAAAATCCACTTGGTGCCAATCACATTTTGCTTGGGTCTTGGGACTAATTCACATACTTCATTTCTTGTGAAGTTGTTCAACTCTTCTTGCATTGCAATAACCCAATCCGCATCTCCAAGAGCTTCTTCTACCTTGAGAGGTTCCAAAGAGGAGACAAACGAGTAAAATCCACAAAAATTTGCTAAGCGTGAACGAGTGGTTACCCCTCTTTGGATGCTCCCTAGAATGTTGTCAACGGGATGATCCCGTTGAACACTTTGATGAACTCTTGGATGTGGGAATGTTGATTGACGTTGAATGGGTCCATCACCATCTTCTTCATGATGTATCTCAACATCTTGAGCATCTTCACCTTGAGCTCCCCCTTGATCAATGCCTTGGTCATGATCGTCACCATGATCTTGGACTTGATCTTGTGATGAGCTTGGTGGTTCAACTCTTGTTGATGGTGACGGGTTGATGTTGAACATGATTTCCGGATCTTGGTCTTGTTCTTCATCTTCATTTTGAGGCTCTTGGGGCTTCACTTCTCCTAAACTCAAGTTCTTGATAGCTTGATTTGGCGGGACTTCATCTACAAGGTCATTTATAACTTGCTCTACTTGAGAGCCGTTTGATTCATCAAATTTTACGTCTACCGTGATCTCAACACAACCGGTGGTTTTGTTGAAAACACGGTAGGCGTGTTCGTTAGTACCATAACCAAGTAGAAAGCCTTCATCAACCTTAGGTGCAAACTTTGAGCTTTTGATTTTCTTGTTAAGAATGTAACATTTGCAACCAAAGACTCGAAAGTAGTGCACCTTTGGTTTGTTACCGGTTAGGATCTCGTATGGAGTCTTGTTCAAGTACTTTTGAAGATAGAGACGGTTAGTGGCATGGCAAGCCGTGCTAACCGCCTCGGCCCAAAAGTTATCCGGAGTCTTGTACTCATTAAGCATGGTCCGTGCCATCTCAATCAAAGTCCTATTCTTCCTCTCAACAATGCCATTTTGTTGAGGTGTGTATGGCGCGGAAAGCTCATGCTTGATTCCCTCTTCATCAAGAAACTCTTCAACATTTGTGTTCTTGAACTCCGTCCCATTGTCACTTCTTATATGCTTGATCTTCAACTCAAACTCATTTTGAGCTCTTCTAATGAATCTCTTGATGATTGTTTGAGCTTCACTCTTGTCTTGCAAAAAGAAGACCCATGTGAAACGGGAAAAGTCATCTACAATGACAAGTCCATACTTGTTCCCGCCAATGCTAACATAAGCAACCGGTCCAAATAAATCCATATGATGTAACTTGAGTGGTCTTGAGCTAGTCAAAATGTTCTTGGGTGGGTGTGGAGCGCCAACTTGCTTCCCGGCTTGACAAGCACTACATAATCTATCTTTCTCAAAAACAACATTTGTTAGTCCTAGGATGTGTTCATCCTTTTGAAGTTTGGCCAAGTTCCTCATCCCAACATGAGCTAGCCGGCGATGCCAAAGCCAACCCAAGCTAGATTTTGCCACTAAACAAGTCTTCGGTTCCACTTTACTAGTTGTGAAATCAACTAAGTAAAGTTTTCCCTTGAGTCGACCCGTAAAAGCAATAGAGGAATCCTCCCTTCTTAGGATACTCACACCCTCGTTAGTAAAGAGACAATTGTAACCCTTCTCACAAAGTTGTGAGACGGACAACAAGTTGTATCCCAAAGAATCAACAAGATAAACATTTGAAAGAGATGAGTCATGTGAGATAGCTATTTCACCTTGACCTATGACATCACCAAGATTGTTGTCACCAAATGTGATCTTCTCAACGGGTGAGTCATACTCTTGTAGCTTTGCAAACATATTCCTTTCTCCGGTCATATGATTTGAGCATCCACTATCCAACAACCACGAAGGTCCACCGGAGGAATATGCCTACAAAACAAGTTTAAGCCTTGGACTTAGGTACCCAAAAGTGGTTGGGTCCTTGAGTGTTAGCTTTTGATATTTTGGGCACCCACACACTTCTCATCATCTTCCTAGTATGAGCACCTATATACTTTACCACCATCTTCCCATTTTGGTCCCAAGTGACCATATAGTCAATGGAGTAGTTTGGCGATGGCTTGTGCTCAATAATCTTTTCTTCCTTCTTGGTCTTAATCTTGACATCTTGACTAGATGCTTTTGCCATTGGCAAGTGCTCCATGGACCTTACCGACCCATGAGCCGCATCCATTAGTTCACCTAGATTGGTCCCCTTGGTGAACAATGTCACATCACGACCTCTTTCCTTCTTTGTCCCATTGGCCTTTCCACCTCGAGTGTACCCAAGCCCATCCTTGATGGTACCATATCTACCGGCTTTATATGCCGGGTGGGTCTCGAATACACTCTTGCCCTTACCTTGGTCTTGGCCAATGACATTGTTCAACTTTTGGATTTGAGCATCTTTAGCCTTGACTTTCTCTTCTAGCTTAGAAATGTTAGTTGCACAAGCATCTAAATCAATTTTATAACATCTTGAGCAACCTTCACTAGTAGAGCCACTTGAGTCAAGAGTTGTTTTGGAGTTGTTCTTGGCACTTTCCCAAAGTGAGCTAAAATTGACTTCTAGCTCTTTGTATTTGATCTCTAGGCTTGAATGCCTTTCTTGAAGCTCACTTTTAGCACTCTTTAGGTTAGTTAGAGAGTCATTTGTCAAAGACAATTCCTTTGACATCTTCTCTCGTGAGTCATTGGCATGAGATAACTCATAAGTCAATTTCTCAACCTTGAATTTCTCCTCAACTAGAGCCTCTTCTAGGACAAGGTTTCTCTCCTTTTCAAGGATGAGCAATTCTTCTTGTCTATCAAGAGACTCCTCTCTTTTCTCAATTTTCTCTAGTAGCTTTTTAATAAACTTGTAGCCATCTTTTCTGAACTTCTTTATCATGTTTTTCTCATGTTCGGCTTCTTCACTATCTAGATCATTTTCAATGTTTCTAGATGACAAAGGAGTGGATGAGAGAGGTGGTGTGGTGTCCAATACCTTAGACCCTTGAGCCATGAGGCACATGGGTGCTTCGTCATCACTCTCATTGATGTAGTTGAAGAGTCATGGAGTTGATGTAGGAGCTTGAATGGCACAAGTGGCCATTTCTTCATCGCCGGAGTCATCACTTGATGAATCCCAACCTTCGCCGACGTGAGCGCTTCCAAATTTTTTCTTGTAATCTCGACTCTTCTCCTTGTATTTCTTGTCTTTGTCATCGGTCTTGTCCTTGAGCTTCTTGTTATCCTTGTCATTCTTCTTGTGGGGACAATCGGCAATGAAGTGACCTTTCTCCCCACACTCATAGCATCTTCGTTGAGAGAAGCTCTTCTTTTCACCTCTTGCCTTCATGAATCTCTTGAAGTTTCTAACCATCATAGCGGTTTCTTCATCGGTGCTCTCATGATCATTTGAATCTTCACTCCTTTTGGAAGTTGAGGTCTTCTCATTTGACTCAACCTTCTTGCTAGGTTCGGCCTTGAGAGCTATGGTCTTGACTTCGGTCTGTTGGATAGACCTTGTCACATCCAAGCTATTCATTTCATGATATTGCAACTTGTTGAATAGCTCCATAGGCACCATTGTCTTGAACTTGTCACTTTCTCTAATCATTGTGGCAAGCATTGGGTTCTTGGGTGCGTATGCTCTAAGCAGTTTCTTTGTGACCTTGTTCTCGCCCCAATCATTGCTTCCAAGCATCCTAATTTCGGTGACTAGGAGCTTCAATCGATCATACATTTCTTGCAAGGACTCATCCTTCTTCATGACGAAAGCTTCTAGTTCTCCTTGTAGGAGATCCACCTTGCCTTCCTTGACTTCTTCCGATCCTTCATGAGCCATTCGAAGAGTGTCCCATAGCTCTTTGGCACTATCGATTCCTCTAATCTTGTTGTACTCATAAGTGCTTAGAGCACTCCTAAGCACGGTCACGGCTTGAGAGTTGCGGAAGATGTCGTATTCTTGTTCACGACTTGGCGTTGCACTCTTGTCAACACCTATATTCACAATAGTCCAAAGAGATGGATGAAGACCATGCAAGTAAATTTTCATATCATCACTCCATCGGGCATAGTCAATCCCATTGAATTTGGGGACTTTGCCCATTGGAATGGATGAGAAATTAAGACTAGAAGGGTCAAAAGATTTGTTAGAAGAAGATGTCTCATATCGATAAGACACCGAGTGAAGTCCGTCGAGAGCGTCTCTTTCTCGTATCTTCTTCTTGAAAAGCTTTTGTGCCTCTCTTTCGGCCTTCTCCTTGATCTTCTTCCTTATCTTCTCCCTTCTTTGCTTTTTCTTTTCTTGTTCATCCAAGCTCTCATCAACATCGCTAATGTTGAATTCATCATCGCTTGAGCTTGACTCAACGGGCGTCGGATGTTTATCTTTGTGGGCGGAAGCCATCTCGGATACATCTCCCATACCGGCCATAGTGTTTTCCCTTAGCGGTTAAGCCTAAACAAGGGATTAGGCTCTGATACCAATTGAAAGGACCAACACTAGGCCTAGAGGGGGGGTGAATAGGCCTGTTTAAAATTCCTGCAAAAATCCTCCGAAAACTGTCAGAAAGTCGGATGATCCGACACAGTCTCGGATCTTCCGGCCAGGAAGATCCGACACTGTACAGGATCTTCCGACTGGGACAGAATACCGGAAGATCCGATGGAAAGCCGGATCTTCCGACAGGCAATTCAAGTATACTTCGAGATTTGAAAACTAATGACATTTTGACAGTTCCACTTGAATACAAAGCTCACAAATGATGTATGGAACCTTCTATATATGATCAATATCAGAGTATAACCACAAATAAGTAGATCGGGATAAATCAAGATATAGAAGCAATATGAACAAGAATGAAAGTGGAGACAAAGGATTTTCTACCGAAGTTCACTCCACAAAGGAGCTACGTCTCCGTTGAGATGCTCACAAAGAGCCGGGCTGTCACACTAACCCCAAGTCTCTCCCAATCAACCACAAAGGAGGGTTACTTACTATGTGCTCCCACGAAGAGAGAGGGTAATACAAACTTCCAGGACTCAAACCACAAGAGAATGGGAGTTCACCGGCACCTCTAACCGTCTAGGAGCAAGCTCCAAGAGTAACAAACGCAAATCGATGAATCCAAGTGCTTCAAGTGCTTGAGAGATGAACTAGTGAAGGGCTCAAGGTTGCACAAGTCTCACACCTCAAATCTTCTCTCTCACTCAAACCCTAGGTGAATCTAGGAAGAATCAAGCCTTGGAAGGGAGTAGAGAGGTGGAGTGAATGCTCAAGTGGGAGTTTGTCTCGTGTTAGGTCAGTGTGGGCCGCTCAAGTGAATGAGGGGGGGTGAGGGGTATAAATACCAACCCCCCAAAATGTGACCGTTAAGTTCACTGTGAAGGGGTACCGGATCTTCCGACATGTGGTCGGATCTTCCGATAAGCAACAGAACCGAGTAAGAAAAACTCCAGGTAAGTTCCGAGGGCCGGATCTTCCGACCAGTTGTCGGATCTTCCGGGCGACCCCGGAACTTCCGGCCCAAAGAAATCTCAAGACAGAGCCAGCCGGAACTTGCAGTCGGATCATCCGGCCAGGGGCCGGAACATGTACTCATGACACTTCCGAGGCTGAAAAAACGGCTAAGTCATGTAAGTTCCGACCAGGGTCGGATCATCCGGCCAGGAAAAATTCCAAGGCCGAGCGGCCCGGAACTTCCGGTCGAATCATCCGGCCAGGAAAATCCCAAGGCCGAGCGCCCCGGAACTCCTGGTCGGATCTTCCGGCCTAAGATCCGGCCACGCAGAAAAGGGGTTAGTGAAGTGTTTTTGTGGCTCTAAAGAATTTTTCATCTCAAGCAAAGCACTTTT
The DNA here is from genome assembly GCA_033239725.1 of Echinochloa phyllopogon. Classification (NCBI taxonomy): domain Eukaryota; kingdom Viridiplantae; phylum Streptophyta; class Magnoliopsida; order Poales; family Poaceae; genus Echinochloa; species Echinochloa phyllopogon. Next base: position 10,377,177 of record BTCW01000008.1, read on the forward strand.
AGCAACTGGAAATCATCAACTACGTCCCCCTTGATAGTACGGTGGTCCTATACTCAATTTCAAAAGGAAAATAGAATTTAAATTGCCAATTGAGTCTTCCACCATATCAAAAAGAATTGGGGTACTTCCTTTTGTGCTATCTTTCTCTTTATTTCATTTTATTCCTGCACAACTCAAGCACAACATCATATCCGAATTTCTATTGCCATTAATCACCAAAATAGATTAAATGCCTAGATGCACTTTCACAAACATAATGCAATAAGATATACATGCAAACATAAATACTAAGGAGATATATAATTATTTGTGCTTACTAGGCTAAAGGGAGAGAGAGCATATGTGGAGAAATGTATTAAATTCAAATTCCAACGCATACAAGACACTTGACGGCCAAGTATTATAATCCAAAGGAGGACTGAAAATGTCATAATTACAATTTTTGCTTGTATGGTTATTTATATGGCAGGGATAGATTGTGCCATACCAACGTACAATCTTTGCTCCTTTTGACCTAGGGTTTCATCCACGTCGGGCAATGTGGTCATGCCATCAATCGGTAACATGTGGCTCTTTACAAACACTGATTGTTGAGTTGTCTTTCGATTTTCACTAACCCATCCCTCAATGGTTACTTCTTCAAGTAACACTTTCGGCCTAGTCTCCTTGTCGCCCTTCGGGCTCATTAGTTTGTCACTTGGATAAGACAGTCCCCTCTAGGGACCTTTTTTAGATTCACCTCCACCAGGACCTCTAATCTCGATGGCAATATGAAATCTTCCTAGGCTCTCAGGTGGCTTCTAGTAGAGTTACTTCCCAACTAAGTGCTTTCGCATTCTTTGGCAAGGGTCCACAAACGATGGCTAAGAAAAACCATAGTCCATGTTGGAGCACCCACAAAGGGGCAGAATCATGGTCGACTCATCCACAAAGTACAAGGCCTCCTTCTCACTAAGGTGGATCTTGAGACACATAGACAAGGGTTTTAAAGTCTCTTTGCCCATGCTTTTTTCCACTATTCCATAGTACATACAAGGGTCAAGAAGCTTGTGCCACCAATGTTGAACGAATAATTTCGTATCTCCCTTCCTTTTCCTTTTTAGGACTAGAGCCTTGTGCTTGTACATATGATTATTTACTTATAAACAAAAATAACTAATAGGGGAATCCACCTTCTATTTACCAAAAAAAATAAGCATGTAACACATCATTACCATTGGAGCCCAACTAGTAGAAACACTGGAAACTGAATGATCCAGCATGTCACACCTCTAGTCACCTGGACCACCCAAACGTGTTCAACTTAGGAACTAAGCCACTAGAAGTGGCACTTCTGTACATAGCTCTAGTGATATTTTGATGTGTGCATCACCTCCATAATCAGACCATATAGCATGCATACTTGCACATTAATGAAATGTTGGGTCTTTATTATTTAAGTTTATTACCTTGGCAGGTAGCATTCGGTCTGCTAGTTCGTAGATGGAATGAACAATGATTTGTTTGTACACTACCGGTGTCAACACCCCCCTACAGTTAAACTAGCATTGAAGATGACATATAGTACAAATTCCAACCCCTTGTTTTTCTTCATCAAATTGCTCATGGAGGCTCTTAATTTTTTTTAGCGATTCACATCACCCTGTTACTTCAAGATTGGTGGCAAGCAACCCGGTTCAATTCCTAGTTTATTTGTTTCAATAGATTGTTTTGTATTTTGAGATGAATGTGATGGATGCTCTTCTTCCTTCATTTTAGAGGCCATTTTCAACAAATTATTCATGGCGGTTTCAAAATTTTGAAGGTTGTACATCACCCACTTACTTTAAAATTCGTTAACACTAGCAACTCATTTAGTTTCTAGCTTCTTTGCGATAGGTAATGTTTTACGGGAGTTTAATCTTTGTGTAGTAGTGTTTTGCGCAAATTGAATCTTCCATGGACAAGTTTCGCATTGTTCACTTTCACTGAATTCATACTTAACTTTCAATATATGCACTATTCGAAAAATGCATATACAATGATCGACAAAAAGGAACAACTAAGGACTGCATGCATCTACACTTCTACATATCAACATATTATGAATTAACCAGGGAAACATCATCATGTATATATCCAGCTTCCCTCTTCCTAAAACAAATATTCAACCTCTGCTTGTCTATCTTCACCTCTTCCCAATCAAAACAGAGTGACTTTTCTGCCACGGGGTGCATGTGCTCACCCCCTTCTTCTGCCGTCCGATAGTTTTTCAACGGCCGCGATTCATTGCGGAGCAGGCTAACTGAGTTACACGGCGGCACGCAGTGTCTTCCCACGTGATGGGCCCCACAGGGACCTTATCATCCCTTCCGGCGCTCTCTCGTCCAGTCGTTCTCCCCTCCCAATCTCTTTCTCTCCTCAACAAACGCGGCGGGCAAGGGGTCCGGCGGGCGAGGGCGGCAGCTCGCGGGCACCATCACGGAGGTGCTCCACACCAACGTCGGCGAGGGCCCCGGCGGCTGGGCCATCATCCGCGGCGGCGCCTCCATCGACCTCAGTTGCGCCGGCGACACCGGCGACGGCAGCTGGTCTCCCGGCGGCGCGTGGTCGCTCCACGGCGTCCGGGGCAACCCCACCGCTTCCGTTGCAGATCGAGCTGGCAGCGTCCCCGACGCGGCGGCGGCGAGGTGCGTGGTGACGCTGCCCCCAGAGCGTCGAGCACCTGCTCCGTTTATTGTCGTGCTCCAGGAAATATCATCTGTTTAGGTTTACATGTTGCGTGTTGTATAGGTGGTTCGGCCGGGTGTTTTTTTTTTTGGAAGCCAGGAAAAGAACGGCTGTTGGACTGTTTCTTATGTGTTAAGATCAAGTTGAGACAAAGACAGCAGGTAGATTAGAAGAGTTGAGTAGTAGCGTTTCTATGATCATAGTATTATAAGTTGGTGCTACAACACATTAGTTGAACTAGGAATGGGCTTGTAGTCCAATGGTAGGACGGTCCAGTGGGACGCTACCCACCAGGGTTTAAATCACGGTGCTCGCACCTCTTCCTGGGATTTTCCTAGGATTTACCGGCGCTATACGTTAAGTGCTAAGCGGTGTTCCCGTCGACAACGAGGCGCCAATGGTGACATCGTGAATCTCTAGATCTGTCGGGTGCTCAGTCCTTCGGAAGTGCTCATAGGAGTAGGGTTTGCATACGTGTATTCATAGGGGTGAGTGTGCATGCATGTGTGAGCGTCTGTGTTGTACAGTGTGTTCTCAAAAAACACATTTGTTGAACTGGTATATTTTCTTCTAGACGAAACCGCACTTCATACTTACTTAACAATGACTTAAGGAGCCTAAATCCGGTCCCCAGCGTCGTCCCTCCCGGGGTGACACAGGCGGAGCGCCCGCGCCGCCGCCTCCCACCCCCCTTCAACCACCTCCTCGTCCTCGTTGCCACCGGAGCCTCTCGCCGGAAGCCCGTGCGACAGCAAGGATAGCGGCGGCGCGGCTCTCTCTTTCCCTTGTTCTCCAACCTCGACGCAAAAAAACGACCATGAGGGTGACGTCGTCCCTACTCCCCCTGGGCCGCGCCAACTCCACCAGCCAATAATCATAACGATGCAAGAAAGAACAAACCCTAGTCGGCATCACATGGGCATCCAAAAGCTTATCGCAAGAACGAAAGATGCTTTTGACGCGTTCAACATGGGAAAGTGCGTAGCTAGACCCGGTAAACAGACGAAGGAACCAACGTAGTAAGCGTCACTGTGGTGTGGTACGGTACTCAAGTGATGTTGGGCCACGAGCTCGCGCTGTCGGCGGCCAAGTAGGCCGCTGTGATCGCCGCCGAGGCGGCGTACGTCCTCCTCTGCCGCCGACAATGCTTCGTCGTCGCCGTACTTCTCCGGTTCCGCGGCGAGCACCGCAGCGACGACGTTCTTGCCGAGCCGCTCGGAGACGAAGTTCACAGCCTCGAGGCCGCCGTGTACGTCGAACACACCGTAAAATGCCTGCGGTAACAAGTTGGGAAATATGTATATAAGAGAGCTTTACTTCAGTGTTGGTTGGGCTCACATCGGTGTTGCTGGGTCAAAACACATCGGATTTGTTATGTTCTATAATACAATAATAATGTTCACGATCGGATCGAGGCTCAGTTACAACTATATTATACGGTCGTGATTTTCTTTGTCGCAGATCGTTTGCAGTGTGACTTACTCCCTCCATTTCAAAATGCGCAGAGACGGTAGATGACGAGAGGAACAGGACAGGAGCAGCGGAGGGGCAGGGTCACTGATGCGCGGACCGGTAAATGCAGTGACCGGCCGGATAATCTGGACGGCCCGCACGTCCAGTAGTCTCCTGCCGGGTCCAACCTGAACAATCAGAAAATTATAATTGCACCGTCACTCTCCTAAGCTACTGGAGCTTAAATTATGGAGGTTACCATATATGTACATTTTTTATATATCTAACAAAAGGATGAAGTGAAATGCATTCTCATTGTTGCTTGTCAAGTATAAAAGTCCGCATATGCATGCGTACCAACTACACATTGTGTTTGCATGCGCCTCTACAGTAGTACTCCCTCAATTCTATTATTCTAGACTACATATGTTGTTTATGACATGCAAATTAGCTCAAATGAACTAAATTTTCTTGTTTTACATGTCATATATTTAAACACGGTAGTACTAATTATTTGTGGGAGGACCAGCAGTCACCGTTGAGCAATACTGGCATTAAATTGTCGAAAGTGGTAATGGAAGAATAGCTCAATTACTTTGGCTGGGCCTGCATGGGACTGAGCCATGCATGATGCATGGATACCGACTCACGAAGAACGGCTCTGTTTACCCTAAAAAAAATAAAAGAAGAAGAACGGCTGTTGGATTATTTCTTTTGTGTTAAGAGTTGAGACAAAGACAGGTAAATTAGAAGAGTTGAGTACGTAGTAGCGCTCCTATATGATCACAGTATTATAAGTTGGTGCTACAACATTAGTTGAACTGGTATATTTTCTTCTAGAAGAAACCGCAGTGTTCATGCATACAAATAATGAAGTACTTTATACAATTATACCACAATTTAGTAATTGCACATTAATGGATTAACACTCTTTTATCAAATATGCCTCGAATTATATTAAAGAGTAAAATGCTAGTAGTTATTCAACATATTGTGTTATCTGTACGTGTCTCTATACTATTAAATGTATATATGGGTCCCTAATGTATACTAGCTAGGTCCTTAAACTTGCGCATGTGGCATGCAAACAAGGTGATGACACTAGTAGACAAAGTATTTGTGCTCTTAAGCATCCGCCGCCAGCACAAACCAATTCCAACTATTTCAAATATTAAAATACAAAAAAAGTAAAAATATTTTTTCACAATTTACTAGTCGCTTGACCGTCCATTATCCTACAGAGACAATTATCCTTTTTCGTCACATAAACTTGTTTACTACATATTCATATATACATAAGGCTGCAGCTGCAAGAGACCGTAACCAACTTAAACAACCTATTGCTAAGTATAAAAAAGACCTACTGCCTTTATCCAACACAATTATGTACATTTTTAGATTTCTGCAATGCAATTCAATTTCTCTGACTTCATATAGCGTACCCATCCATCGATATCATCTATTCATCTGCATGTGCAGATGCTGGAGACTCAAACAACAGAAGACTTGTCCTGGCCAAGCCAAGTAGTAGTGGTAGTATTTGATCCGGAAGCTGGCCGGCAGGTTGACGCAGTCCTCTCTGATTTTACCTGTTTTGTACGGCGCCGTCTGCTTTTTCAGGTTTTTCTGAATACAGGCTGCTTTGTCCTTGCCCAAGCCCAACTGCTAACCGATTGGGCCACATCACGCGCATGCATGATCGTTTACTTTTGAATCCTGAAGACAACGACGATTTCGTTTGTTTCTTTTTGGTTCAAAAGTTTCGATGAAGTTGTTGGACATGTGTCTTTTGTACTTTAATTTGAGCCAACTTCAAACCACGACCTTTTTCAATGTCCTTGTTGTTTTTATTATGCCTTAGTAAATCATGGATTTGTTAGGGCAGACCCAACACGTCTAGTCAGTTGGAAGCCTCACCGTGACACGTAAGTTCGGATGCCATCTGAAAAAAAAAGTAGTGGCTTGCAGTGTGTCAGTAATTCTTCCGCAGACTACGAGTGCCCCAGGAAGAGAGAGGGTGTCCACCGAATAAAAGCAGAGAAGTGAAAAGCTATGAGAGGGAATCTGCAGAGTTGTGGTGGGACCTTAAAAGTAAAAAGACATGTCGTTTGTGTTGGGAGTCTTGCCTCTTCAAACTATCAATGTCTACATGGACTACACCTTTTACTCTGGGGCTAATAGGGAGTACTCCATGCGTTGGTCTTGCCCTTAGTAGGACGTACTTCCTGGTGAAAGTGCAATATTAATCCGTAAGTGCTGAGGAAAATACGAGTGTGACGATTGGTAGACTAGCAGAGATATTATAAAGTTCCAAAAGACATAAGACACGTACAAAGTTCTTCACTGTTTTGGTGCTTGCAATATTTTCTAAAGTCAACTTTTATAAATCATGCGTGTGACTAGTCTGTCGTATTAGGTCAATTTCTCTTAAATAATAGGTCTATCTTTTCAATTTAAATTGAATCTTTCATGTTACCTAGAACTAATCCAACAAAATAAGATCCCATAGGAGTATTTCTTATTTTTCCATAAATGCCGGGGCATTTTGTCAGACATAATATTTTTTAGATGGAATATTTTTCTCTAAACCTAGAACAATTTTCTTAAGAGGCTGGAATAATATCTCCCAAAGATAGACCATTTTTTCTGTGTTTATATAAAAAAATGATAGACCATTTTTCCCATAAAGTTAGACCATTGTTCTTATGGAATTATTTTTTCGTGAACTTATCTAGAGCAATTTTCGTGTGAAGGTAGAACAAGTTTCTTGTAGACCTAAAACAATTGTACAAAATAGTAATACATTTCAAAGCTAATTAAGTTGAACATCGGTACGTGAAATGTGACTTTCTAAGTTTTAAAATTTGCTGCATTCAGATGATGTGAGCAATTTTGTCTTTCCTATTAGAGCACGTGGACGTTTGGGACTCCCAGTTACTCACGGGACCTCGTCATATACTAGTAGAGTGCACGTGCGACACGCACGTGGTAAAAAAATATATTTATAAATTTTATATTATTTTATTTCACAATAAGCACCTCCCTCGACTCGATAAATTATGTTAATAAAATTATGTTGATGTGCTCGCTGCAAAGCCAACCAATCCGCTCCCCTCTTCCCTGAACCTCAATCAACACAAGCATTCAACTATATTAATTATCTGCATTAAAAAAACTGATCCAGTGGAGATGAGCAAACTAATAAGCACAGGAGATTTGGAAAAGAACTTGCACTCTTCTACAGTTAGTGATGTCTTGCATTATATGTTTCCCCACATATTTATTTATATCATCTTATTTTGTCATATGTACTCATGGTGATGCATCTCAACTTTCCCAATGAAAATCGGGTGTCGCGGTCGACCTAGATGCATGCCGGTCTCCTCTTGTAATTGCCGAAGCCCTTGGCGGCTAGGTGTGGTGATTGCGTGCACCTGCAATTAGACCAGCAACAAATACGATCATCTAGCTAGATGTGCCTATAGAAGTGATGGCATTGAGGTAAGCAATGTACTTGGTCGGCAGGCTCAGAGCATCTCTAGTTCTGGTTCGAACTTAGAAATCCACCGCAGCCGAGCAAAAGCTTGGTTCGCTACCTATACAGCGTGAGCATGGAATTCGTGGGTCTCAAAATTAAATAAATCTACTCTATCTCTCTGCCCATCCTTAACTCCTTTGTCCTTGTCCACGCCCACGCTGCGGCCACCCTGCGAAGAGTCCAGGTACCTGGCGATGCCGATGCCGAGCCGGCACCCCTCCCGCGTCCGCAACTCATCTAGAAGATAGAGTTTAGGAGAATTACACGATCGCAAACTATGTTAACTAACAGTCTGATTGACGGGGGGCCGTGGGAGTCTCCGGCGGCGGAGTACGCGCCCGCGGGAGTTTTTAGATGCGTCATATATATGATTATTTTAGATAATTTTTTTAAGATTATTTGATTGGTGGGTACATGGGGCGGGTAAAGAAATTCTATGGTGAGAAAAGTAATGACTAAAACGGCAAAAACTCTCTACAAACATCGTTTTTTAAAAACTTTCCACGTCGTTGCCACCGTTGGACCTGACATGTGGGTCCTCCGTGAGGGGTGGGTAGGATTTTTTTGGGTGAGAAGTGTTCTCAATTCTACTGGATCCTTATAGTATAGATAGATAGATAGATAGATAGATAGATAGATAGATAGATAGATAGATAGATAACAACACCCTAAAACAGAAACCTTGCTTGCCGTCTGAGATCTAAAGGTTAAATGAGGTCTCGATCAATTGATCCGAGTTACTATGGGAGAACCAAATTAAGTTACAATTACCTAGCAAAAACAAGAGTAAAATACACCAGCGGTCCCTAAACTTGTCTCGCGGTGTCATTTAGGTCCCCGAACTCTCAAAATGCATATTTGAGTCCCCGAACTTGCTAAATTGTGTCATCTAGGTCCAAAGTTCCAAAAATACCCCTATGCATGATGAAATGGCTGTCAATTAAGCAGGAAATTTTATACTATTTCTCTAACCAAATCGATTGTTTCCATCACAATAATTAGAGAACTTATTTTATTGTACCATATCGATAATTATAGATCAAGAGATGGACAAACATAAGTAATATAGGGGTATTTTTGAAATTTTGGACCTAGATGACACAGTTTACCAAGTTCAGGGACTCAAATATGCATTTTGAGAGTTCGGGGACCTAAATGACACCTCGGGACAAGTTTGAGGACCGCTGGTGCATTTTACTCCAAAAACAAAGTGCCTATTCAATTTTCTGCGCCCTCCAAACACTGCGTTCCTAGCTCCTAGGAGTATACATGTACTTACAGAGAGAGGGACAGAGAAAAAAAATAATGCTCAAATTTGCTCCCCGCACCAGCTGCCGGGATGCTGCATATCTACAAGACTAGAACCACTGAAGGAGAGATCTGATTTCTCAGCCTCCGTTTCACCTCCATCTCCATCAGCTCGGATTTGTTAATAAGCTCAACCTGTCAGTGCTCCTCAGTTAGTGCCTCCATTAATCTCAGCTCAGCCACTTCTACCTCACGAACATCTCGAGATCGACGACCATGACGGTGACGTCGTCCCTGCTCCCCCTTTGCCGCGCCATGTCCACAAGCTCCGCGCAAGCGCGCCCCACTGACACCGCCGCCGCCGCTTCCCGACGGCACCTCGACACGACGTCGACGGCCTCCTGGTTGCTGACCTTGTCCCAGAGCCCGTCGGACGCGAGGACGACGAACTCGCAGCCGGCGTCCAGGGGCACCCTGGCCACCGCCGGCTCCGCCACGACCCACCGCTTGAGGCCGGCGTCGCCGAACGACCGCGACACGGCGAGGCTGCCGTTCACCCGCCACACGCCGCTGCCGCTGCGGCTCACGTACCCGCCGCCGCGCTCGATGCGCGCCCGCTCGCCCTCCGCCGCGCAGGTGTGGTCGGCCGTCAGCGCCGCCGCCGACACCGCGCCACCGCCGCCGCGGCACAGCACCGCGCGGCAGTCGCCCAGGTGCGCCACGTAGAGATCGCCGCCCTTCACCACCGCCGTCGCCGCGCACGCGCCGCCGCCGCCGCTCGCGCCCTGCTGACAGAGAATCTGACGTTAACATCATCGTTCCAACACACAAAAAAGATGCTTTTGACGCGTTCAACGTCGGAAAGTGAGACGACTTGGTAAACCCAAAAAAAAAGAATGGAACGTGCGTGGTAAGAGAGTTGCTGTCGTGGTTTTGGATGTGCACCTGAAGCTGCGTGAGAAGCTCGCTGTCGGTGGCTAAATAAGCGGCTCTGATCGCCGCCACGACGGCGTCCTCGTCCTCCGACGCCGGTGAGGCTTCGTCGCCGTTGGTTCCGGCGGCGAGCACCGCGGAGACGACGTTGTGGCCGAGCCGCTGGGAGACGAAGTCGACGGCGGCGCGGCCGCCGTGCCCGTCGAACACACCGTAGAATGCCTGCGGTGACAAGTTGGGAAATGTTTATTAGGAAACCGTTGCATTACCTTGTTAAGTACGTGCTGGGTCGGGGTGTCACTGTAACTACGTAGTAATGTATGTCTTATATACTCGGTCAAAACGTATCAAAGATAATATATATATGTTCCAAAATACGGTAATGTTTCTATCAGAACCCACAAGTGATCTCTTGCATTTCATTATTTGTGCTATATGTGCAATCCTGGCCCTTCTACGACGTTTTACTTATTTACAATGGTTGTAACAATAATTTAGTTGCCACTAACAGTAATTTCAACTATAATTGGTGGTTTGATGTGACAATAATTTATCTACCACTAAAAGTATTAGCTATATATATAGGTTTGCACATTCATTTTTCTTGCATCAGCCCAATCGATTCACAGAAACATTTGTCAAAAAAAGTTAATACAATAGATTTTCCAAAACATTTTTCATGAAGCAGTGACTATTTTCAAATCTTTTCCACAAAGAGAGAAAAATTTATACCATTTCGGAATCTCCACCGTTTTTGCCAGTGATCACCGAATACGCATCCTCATTCGCATGCCTCGGCCCAGCCCTGCTCGCCACCCAAAACCCCTCCCCCTCCACCTCCACGTCGGCCTCCTTCGCCGGCGCCGCAGCCGCGCCCCACCCGGCGGCCACCTCGCCGGCGTCGTCCGCCGCCGGTATGACCAGCCTCGTCGGCCTCCTCCTCGCCGACCACTCCATCTTCTTCCTCTTGCTCTCAACCAGCTGTTGCTCTACCACCACACCGACGACATCGCAGATCACCTCTGCAGGAACAACCAGCAGCTTCTCCTGGATGGAGAGCGACGTCTTACGAAGCGGGAGCGGCGTGGCGGCGATGAGCCCGACGGGAGACGCCGCCGCCGCGGCGGGTGCCGAGAGGACCGGCGAGCGCGCCGACGACCACGCGGCCATGGCGACGGACTTGCGGCGGAGCTCGCGGACGAGGCGCGCGAAGGCGGCGGCGACGGAGCAGAGGAACCGCACGGTGCGCAGGAGCATGTCACGGCAGGTCGCCGGCCGGAGATCGAGACGACGCTAAGGCCGGCCGGTTGGTCAAAGTGGCAGGTTCGCTGATGATGGTCTGTAATGGAGTGAGGGAGACGATGAGAGGCAGCAGCTGGAGCTCCCCGTGTTTTTATACGGAGGAGGGGGGGTGAGACGAGAGGAGGGGCTGGGTCAGTGATGCTGACCGGTCAATGCAGTGACCAGATCATCTAGGCCATGTTTTAAATATTTTATATATATATATATACCGGGGGTTCTGGTTTACTTAATCCGGACGGCGCGCACGTCCCGTATCGCGCCGGGCCATGGTTATTATCTGACAAATCGGAAAATTACACGCGTGCTATCCTTTTTTTTTGGTAAGGTAATGTGTATAAATGTTAGCATATATGTACATTTTGAAGCAACAAAATTTGATTTTGCAATTATTTTGTTATATAGAAATTAATTAAGCAAGGATGGTTAGCATATAACTTAATTTTTTTAGGAAATGTGCGGATTATCTGTAGAAATTGACTATATTTCTTTTCACGAGTACAGGTCGAAAAGGAATAATTCAATATTAGCTACAAAATACACGGTGCATGGTTGAAGAGTTTCCCACGCGTTGCCTGTTGAATATGAACCTCTTCAATCCCATTTAGATATGCGTAGAAATTTCACTATAGATAGAGATGAAAATATCATCGCTTACTTTTACCTTATATAACTCAAAAGAATGTTAAAACTGATGTTTTAATTACTACAACGTTTATAGAATAGTACTTACGTAGACAAGTGTTCTAACTACTCTAACAGTCCCACTCAAATATGTAGCTCATTCAGAAGTCATCTATAAAAAAAATATGGCATTGTTGCATGGTCCTCTAATTAATTAGATAGAGATTGGATGAAGAAAAAAATGGACAATATGACAGGTGTCAGAAAAATAAACACATACTAGCCGAAAACGGTAAGGAAGAGAAGGGTTCAATTTGGGCAAGGAATGAAAAAGTCTTCTTGGTTGGTTGGGCCTGCAGAGACTGTGTAAACTCATACCAACTCAAACCCCAGCGGCTCCTTGTATTTGCTTCTGGATTAAGACAAGGTAAATAAAAGAATGCGTTTCTCCTCTATGATCACTTACTACTGTAGTACAGAGTGTTGGTCCTCTTCTAGAAGAAATAAAGTACAATTAACTGGCATTTGAATATGCATACATCATGCTATGAAACAACAGTGGTGCTTTTATATTGTTAAAATTATGGTTTGACAACATATTGATGGGCTTTCATATGGTTAATAATAGGATCGTCATTTAGTTAATAAGAAACGCTGAAGCTTAAGAATATGGCAAAAAAAATTCGAAATTTATACAGCAAATAAAGATTAATTATAAAGTTTGTTTGGTCTTATGACACTCAAATCTGTGAGCTTATATATATTCACAAACATGCACAATTTGTTTCATAGTACTGAGCATAGCATGGCATAGTCCTCTAACTAATTTCTTGGAGTTTTGAAGGAGAAAAATTGAATACATAAGTAGTCTTCAAAAATACTACAAGTAGTAGTATGGAAAAGAATAGTTCAATTTGGGTTAGGAAAAAGTCTAGTTGGATCGGCCTGCAAGGGACTGTTCAGAGATACACCAGCTCTAACACAACGGCTATTATTAGTACATTCATAATTGTTCTGTATTACTCCCTCCGTTCCTATTTGTAAGGTCGTTTTGGCTTTTTTAGGTGCATAGTCTTTGCTATGTATTTAGATATAGTGTATGTCTAGATGCATAATAATATCTATGAACCTAGAAAAGCCAAAACGACCTATAAATAGGAACGGAGGGAGTATTAGACAACGATGCTATATAGAAGAATAAGTAAAGTCTTATGCATACGGTCTATAAAGTCTTATCTGAAGCGTTGGACAAAGTACTCTTTTGAATCCTGATGTTTCAAACAAAATGCTCATCTTCTGGATGTAATAAATACTTTGATAGAGCAAGGCATTGCGCAAGCGCTCTAGTTAATTCGACACTTTGAGAAGTCAAATTTTAAAGTGTGCGTTTGTGTACCTACTGGACATAGCGTCGCATATCCTCGCAAATTTTAGATCTAATTAGTTGGCCGGAGATTATATATGCTGAGTCACAGCTGAACAATATTGCAGGCGTTAAAACAATATAAGAACAGCTCAATACGGAACAAGACAGTTGGTTGGGTCTCTGCAGGGGACTGATGAGCCATATATACAAACTCAAAAACAACTGCAATTTGTATTAAGACCCAAAGGAGAAGATAAACAAGATTTCAGCAGTAGTGCTTCAATTCTGGTCGTGGTATAGGACTGATGGAGCAGTTTTGGACTCGTGTCCTATCTTCTAGAGGAAACGACATAGTTCATGCATAGCATAGTCCAGAAACAAAGGAATAAAAACACATAGTAAACTTAGATTGTGTCTATTTTTGGATAAACACCAGAGAAATGACTTTTCATTCTCTATATTTGTCAAGGATGGCTTTGGGCATTAGTCCCAGGTGTAATTTTTAGAGGAGCTGGAGGCCTTTCAGTATCCAAGACTCATTCTGCCCGAGGCGAGAGTTCCCGAGTTCGAGTCCTATGCACCACACTCGTGCATTTCCGCGCAAAAATTTGTGTTACTACCAATCCAGACTAAAGGGCTCGCCACCTCTTTAGTCCCGGTTAATTGAGACTAAAGTCCCTCCCCAACCAGGATTAATAGGGTATTCTCTAATAGTGAAATTTAATTGTCATAGGTGGCCTAGAAAATAGCAATATCAAAACCATATCATATATAAGAGTCGTTCCTACACATACAGAAACATATATCCGCATTGGCTCATTCATACTGACCATTTAAAAATGACACAGGTTTTCTTTAAGATTATCCACACTGGATCTCAACAATAGCTGAGATAGATAATTGGGTTTACCGTGCTACCTCTATTGAGAACTAGCGCAGATAATTTCTCACATTTGTAATTTGGATTTCAAGTTGTGTTAAAAAACCGTGCATTTGCATATGGATTTGAATGCAAACAAACTTTATATAAAAATTGTAGGTTCCAACGAGATTTGCAACTTTGTGTTTGAATTTTTTTTATTTTAAGTCATTTAGATGAGCAAATAGTGATGAAAGTTTAGACAAGTCAAAAGGGTATTACATGCAGGAATGATGTATACCTGACATAGTAACAGGGGTCTTGCGAGAGAGAAGGTCGTAAGTTCGAAGGCTGGATATAAAATGTGCATGTATTTCGCGAGAAAATATATTCTCCTATTGGCATGGGGGCAGTGTCAGTTTAATGCTCTTCTATTGGCATGGGAGTTTTTGCTATGCTACCAAGATGATAATACATACTAGCAAAGGCACATATGCATACGCATATGTATAAAATAAACATAACATATAAAATATAGTTACAATGCCCGCGCGGCACGTGCGTGCTAAACTTTCTTCTATACATTTGTCTCAACTCATGTGCCACGCACGTTTATTGATGACATGTAGGTACTAAAACAGTGTCACTCTAGTGGACCATGGTAAACAGACCAGCCGTGCGAAGCACTTTTAAAAATACTTTATATTCGCTCTCTCATGTATAGAGAGCTTTGTGTATTCTCAAAACTCAATAGTTGGCATTTATTTATACGAAGAAAAACTCTCCGATTTATTGTCTACTAGTAATACGGGATAAGTGTGTATCGACGTGGATACAAATATGAGTATATTTAGGTGGTCCTTTTTTGGGTGGTGAAAAAAGTTGAGCGGGGAAACAACTAAAAGAGCCTGGAACAGTTAATTTTTTGTTGCGTTTTTTGTTCTTCCCTTCTCCCCAAGCCCGACCGACAGGTGGGTCCCCCACATAAGCAATAGCATAATGGAAAAAAATAAATCATTTAGATAGAGACCCATAAATAAAATTCACAAATTCGTGGTTTACGGCAGGCTGCGGCTAAGCTGCAGGCGCCGTACACCATCAAAACGGGTTGAAATTAATTAAACTTGAAAAGTTGAGACGATGATGTACCTTACCCCCAACACTGTCTGTCACGTCGTCTTAATTTCAGATGGCAATCTGTTTTGTGCAGGTCAAATCCAGCGACGACTACTGCCAAGTGCCAACGTATGTACGTACCCGGCCATTTCGCCTGCATGCAGACGCCGGCGACTCGAACAACACGAGACTACTTGTCCCTACATGCCGGCCGGCGAGGTAGAAGCAGTAGTATTTTGATCGGGATGCTCTTGCCGGCTTGCTGACGCAGTCAGTCTTGTGGCTTTGCCTGGTTCGTGCGACGCCGTCTGCGTCCGCGATTGCGACTTGCTGCTGTGCCTTCTCCGTTCAGGTTAAGAAAATTTAAATTCCAAAAGGCTGGCCCAGTCGCTGACGGAATACGTCACGTGCGTGCGAGGATCGAGAGATGCTGAAAGGTCGAGACAAGGACATGCAAGTTCGTCTGTTTCTTACTGGTTCAAGTTTTGTTGAAGTCAGTTTGAGAAAAGAGAATAGGAGGTAGTCTTGATGGAGTCGTTGGACATGGTTTTGGGCGTTTATGGTTGTTTATTACTGGTAATTGGATGAGTAAGAGTTTCTTTGGTTTATTTCCAAGTCTACATTGAATTGCAAGGATTCTGACACGATCTAGTTATATATGTCAGCTCCTCCTTAAATCCGAACGGAAGCCCCTTGTGAGCGTTCCACTTGAACGATAAAAAGTGAAGAGACCCTACACATTCTAGAAATTTTTATGTAAGAACAAAGGGTCTCAGACAGTGTAGGCACACCCTTCCCATCGACCAAGAAACATTAAATCTCTTTTTTTTAACCAAAGATTGACTATTTTTCCTTGGTGCAATCAACGGGGCAAATAACCACGAGGTTGGATTGGAGTAAAATGCAACAATATTTACCATTGCCCTCGATTGACAGCTATATTTCATATCTTTATCACGAACAATATATACGAATGTATGTACGAGACCACCAACAATTCACAATTAGGAATCACCCCTATGATGTTTGAATAGTTTGATGTTTTGGATCTTCAGAACTTTCAGGCATGTGGCAGCACTAAACTGCTTGAGATCAGGACCTAAACCTGTTTAGAATTATCTCATACACCACTCGAACGAAGCTCTTTGATGATTCGTCTTCAGGCAACTGCAGGAGCTTTGCGATTCGTGCGTAGGAGAACTGGGCCTTGGGAAAAGAACCCTGTGGTATATCTGTCTGTGGAGTACTATGGAGCTTTGGGTTGGACAGTGCCCACTGTATTGCCCATATGGCAAGCGGGCGCATGTAGCACAGGGAACGGTACTCATCATCATTGTTCCAAGCTTCAGGGGTTTGGAATGAGTATCTGAGGAACTCAAATTGTCAGATTTAATTAACGATGTAATTAATGCTGCAAAGATATTTCTATATCATCATAATTTGTTCTATACTGCGTTAAGTTATTACATTTTGACAATTTTCATGATACTTTCAGTATATCGAAACACAAAGTAAACTGCTGTGTCTGAACGTATAACACTGTATATGCGAAGAATTTAACTATCTTGAATTGATCACGTCTATATTTGTTGATCCTTAGCAGCAATGGCATCTTTAATAATTACCAAGCATGGGAAATAATCTATACTAGTTAAATCTTTTTCTAGTTATATAAAATAATAAGGAAGCATACTATGCTGCTATGTTCGTTCAAAGAAATTATCTAACCTTGGTTCTAGTTCAAGAATATGGAGCATTCGTGAAGCAAAAGTAAAGAACATGAACCAGCTTCCTAGAACTGAAATCTAGCAGCTACTTACATGAATCACACTAGTATGTGGTCATCCTAATTTATATTTCAAGTAACAAGAATCATACTTACTGAGCTTTCAATATAAACTCATTAATCTCTACTAGTATCTTATATGTGATTTCCCAGCTGAAGCATTAGCACTACCAACACGGCTAACTAAAACAATAGAAAAGAAGCTGAAAAAGCAATTAGCAAGAATTGATAGTTTCCACCTGTCATTTTCATAAGCAATACCAATGTAGGATCAGACTTCCTATCCCGAAGTTGGGTGCATTTTCATAACAAAGTTCATGGCACTATTTTTATTTTCTCAAACGTGCAGCTAGGTTCAGATGTTTTCATTTTTATCTCAGACGTGGCCACATCCAAACACATAGCAAGCAGCAAGAGCCAAGACTCACCCGAGTCCTTCTGGAGACCAGGCAGCATGATAGATCCCTTCAGCTGTTTTAAACCCCTGTTCTACCATGCCTTCTTGAATCATGGTCGCAGCTAGTGCATATGTCACACCTGGCCATATCTCCCTAGACTGCATTGCAGACATGTCCAATGTGCCATCTGGCCACATCCCATTCATCGCTCCTCTTCTACCACCCTTAAACTTCATCACATTGAAGGAATGTATCTTTTCTAATGCACTTTGTGCCTTATCCTTGTCGACAATTGGCAATAGACCACAGGCTTTGGCATACCTGGAAAAAGTCAAACGACAAGTTCATTAAAGGGTAAGTCTAGATGAACCGCATTAGGCTGTTTTATGTAAAAACACCATGGAAGCAACATTCACACTCATGTGATGGAAAACCGAAATGAAAGAATTACTGTTGTGCACATATATGAATTCATGCCTACTAGTCTATTACTGGAACTGGAGCTCACTCCATTACCCGGATGCCAAATTGGTACAGGACACCATAAGTACCATGTTCCTGTATGCTTTATTCTACTCAAATATTTCTTTTAGTTAGCCCATACGTACATGATAATGACAAAAAAAAAGGATTTGATGGCGCGAGCAGAGAATTTCAATCATATACATTTCAAGAGATGCTACTAGTAGCAATAATAAAAGGGAGTTGATTCTCCATATTGATTTACAGTAAGGAACAGGGCACAAAAATGCATTTCATGGAAAATGGTGAGCAAAATCAAATAAGTGTTCTGTTGTCAGGTATTAATTTCAACACAAGAGGGAAAGCAAATTGTAAAACTCGTATTAATTCTATCTAAAATCACACAAATATTTACTGGTGTGGTGATGGGTGATTGAAATGAAATCTGGTGGCAGCTATGTGTTGCGTATAATATTGTGTTATATAATGGCATTAAACAAACGTCAATGTCATATAACAGCAGTTTGTGCTATTTTGTTATATGGATCTACTACCAGATTTAGTGTTGCATACAATACTGTATTGTATAATGTTGTGTTGATCCTAGAATCCCATGTTAGAACTGACCAAATATGTAGTTAGTTGTCATATAATGTATAAAAGGAAAAAATTGCATCGGCTTGTTTAATTAGATCATATCAAAGCTCTGATGGAGTTAAAGCATGAGTTAACAGATTGGTGGTACATACCACTGTCCAGCCAATTGATCTGCTTGGATAGATGTACTCATTTTGTTGTCACCATCATCATAGTTGAAATAAGAACCATTCCATAACTTGCTATAGACAGACTTGGCCTTCTCATATTTGTCCCAAAAAAGCTTCTCCGAAGCTTTGTCACCAACTTCCCGTGCCAAGGCTGAAGCAGCCTGAAGAGCAGCCACCCAAAGACCACCGCAGTATGCACTTATACCAGCCATCGACCACACATCATATGTTTGATCAGGGAAATCCTCATTTTCAATCATCCCATCTTTATCCTTATCAAATTGCTCCATATATGCCATTGCCATATAAACTGATGGCCAAACAGCTCGTGCAAAGGATTTATCCCCTGTGGCCACAACATCTCTATAAACTTGCAGCACAAACTTTGGATTCAAATCTTTCCATCGGTCAGTATTATAGAGTGTATATGCATTCACCTTGAACCACGGGTCATATAACCCAAGATCATGAGGAACAGCACCAAGGACTTTTCTTGCAGCCCATTTTCCATCATGCAAGATCCTGAGTTTTTCAGGATCATGCATCATGACAGCAGCAGCAAAGTCTCTCTGAATGCTAAGTTGAAGTTTTGGAAACAACATGACCAGTGAAAATGATGCATAAAAGTGGACATCGTATGTGTTCCACATATAATACTCAACGCCCTCAAGGTACAGAAATTGGCCAATATTCTCTTCACCATGAAGCAGAGTTGTCCCTATAGCAGAATTTGACGCAATAGATGCATGCATCTTCTCAAGTATTGATGCCATTCGCTGAAGAATGTCAGAAGCAGTATTATTCTGTTGGATCATCTCATTGACATCATCATCATTTATCATGTCAAGAGAAAACTTTTTACCACCAATTCCTGTCAAGCTCTGAATTGGTGGAAGTCCATCTGAAAAGATATATCTGTGTTAATTCTAAAGAAAACTAGTTGACTTCGGCTAGAGAAAATGAAGTTGTGTATATGTACCAGTCCATATAGTTCCCCCAGCATTGAGATAATATAGCTCATTGAAAAGCGTGACTGGATACCTGTTGAAGATAGCTCAAGCAATAAATCAGTGCTTAGTAGCCCCACAAATGTGTACTAGGTATACAAATTATAGAGGCTAGAACATACCATGCAGGAAACCTCTGGTCTTGCAAAATAGGATCCTGCCACTCCTCAATCTGCCTCTCCCAGGAAGTATGTTCTAACAGTTATTGGGTATACAGATGAAGTCAGCAAAGGCTACTTACAGGAAGAAATATGATACACAAGAAAGCAGTAAAATTCAGGATGTTTCCTGTTCGTGTTCAAGGACCTCACCGGTGATGTCACCACAATGTAATTCTATAATTTCATGTCTCTACAACAAAAAACATGAAATATCCTGAAACTAGTGACGATATGTGCTACAATGATGAATCAATCTAAACAGACAGTAGGCAACAGAGATCTGGATGGGATCCTTGATAGGTAAATGGCTCAATCTATCTAAAGATGGGAATCCTTGTGATTGTAACTAGAAAGAACAGACAGACAGGCATGCTTTCAATCTGTTGGAATACCCATCAGGCAATGAGTAGAAGGCACACTGGTTTCTTTTTTTTGTGCTCTATGCTAGATAGTCGGTCCAAAACCGGCCTCTCTCTGTTGAGATCCAATCAGAATAAATTCCTGGAAAAAGTCCAAATTACTACCCTCAAGTATGAACAAAGTCCAGAAATTTGTTTTGGTTCATTTTACACCCACAACTATCTCAATCGGTCCAATCTACCCCTTTATAATATTTGTCTTTTATTTCTCCATGCACAAATGGTGTTTTAAGTTAAAACTTTATGGGATGATAGAGAGACACATACTATTTTTCTAAAAATATAATACGAATTTTTCATCATTATTTCTCATAAAATTTGGTTTGATATGGTTAATTTATTATTATATATTATAACCTTTCAAAATAATGATGAAAAAATCATAATATATTTTTTAAATATAGTTTATGATCCCCTCTATTATATCACAATTTCAAATCAAAATAATACGGATGTATGGAGAAATAAAAAAGACAAATCTTACGGAGGGGTAAACTGGACCGATTAAGATAGTTGGGGGTGTAAAACGGACCAAAGCATACTTTAAGGGGTTATCCGGACTTTGTCCATACTTGAGGGTAGAAATTTGGACTTTTTTCTAAATGCCTCCCTTGAACAGTTTACTCTGACACCAGCAACAAAGGTAGCAACAAAGGTGTGTGGTCTGAATCATATCTACAGGATAAAGCTAATGGAATGGTACCAGTTGCTAGTTCATAAGAATCATAACAAGGCTTGAACTAGTAAATGTTATTTTTCGTTCGTTTTAAATATTTTTAATCAAATAATTGGTACTATTCCACAGTTATAAAATACTTGGTAAAAATA
Source organism: Echinochloa phyllopogon (assembly GCA_033239725.1). Taxonomy (NCBI): domain Eukaryota; kingdom Viridiplantae; phylum Streptophyta; class Magnoliopsida; order Poales; family Poaceae; genus Echinochloa; species Echinochloa phyllopogon. The sequence continues at coordinate 10,398,149 of BTCW01000008.1, forward strand.
ATGACACTAAGGCTCTAAACCAACCAGTTGCTACAATATTTCAGAACCATACTGACTTCTTCTGAAGTTTGCCTCTTTTTATTGTAGTGAAACCGAGGAGCAAAACTAGTATTCAATAGAATTTTCTAGTGAGGGAATTGGATTATACCAAGAATGGCATCATGAGCAAGGCTTGCTGCTGCATCAACATCTGTGCCATAAAACTTGGTGTAACGCCTGCAATACATGTAATGTAGTTTCAGTTGCTTTACTCTTTTAATCATATATGCATTTTATTTACTGCTGCTCTAACCTATGATATGTTTTCCCACTGGAGAACTTCACTTCAGGACAAGCCCATGCAAGTGAAAATGAAACATCCTGGGTTGCCTTGGGAGCAAGCTTAATAGAAGCGGCAATAGCTGCCCCTATTGATGATCCTGGCTTGGAGCACATCGATGTTTTGATAGGATCAAGATGATCAAAAGATCCATGCTGCCATGATGAAAAGGAACTTGTCAGCCTTTTGCACATACGACTAATATGGATTCATGGGGATCAAATTTGAGAGAATATTTGACAATAAACTGAAGCAATATATGACGTGCTAGGCTCGACCTGAGCTAAACCTAAAGCAGGATATTTGACTTCCTTTAATCAGAGAACAAACAAATATATGAAGCTGAACTAAGGAAATTTTCTGTATTGCAATATGAAATATCTTTGCATCAAAGTCTACATCAAAACTTTAGTTATGACTCATTAGTAAAGGTTGTAATCTTTACATTTCTGCACAGCATTAAGAAAAACATCTACTCAACCTGTCCACTGTCTGAGAAACAGCTTTCAGGCTGTATTTCGTTCAAAACATGCAATATTACAAGAATAGGATGGTCCAGGATAGCAATAATCTAGCGGCTGTTTCGATCCCTGGATTCTAGGAATCTGGACTATTTGTAACATTATCTACCATTAGTTGGGTAGAACCAGATTACGGGATTATAAGAATCTGGGTAGTTAGATTTTTATAATCTACAGCATAGTCTAACTGTTTGGATCAGCTACCGCTTTTTTGTATAGTTTTCATAATTTGTAGCTAATTCAAACACCCCCTAGAAGTGGACAACTTTCGAAAGACTGACACATGGAATACACTGCTTGATATCATCCGCTATCAGTCTATCTGGCACGTCACAAATCAACTCAACCAGGTAAGCTGCATAGAGATGATCACCTAACTAATACACAATGCTCAAGGAATGTAACATTCGTCATACAAATGCAACTAGAGGCTTGCCACCCTCTTTTATTAAAATAGGAAATGTATAGGGTGCTTCCAGCTCCAACCAACCTCTTTTACAGAATTCCACATATCTTTAGCAGTGAATTCACCAGAGCTCCCAGATATTACAAAGTAAGGACATTCAGAGATATGAATATCCTCTTTCTCCTCTGCAGCTATCGCAAAAGTTACAGGTGGTTGACCATCTGCTGTTCTGCTTTCACACACATGCCATTTATATTTAGAAAACTGCTCATTGCTGAGTCCAGTTTATCATTATATTCTGATTCCTAGTAGACCGCATATTTTTCAAATTTATGGTTACCTGTGATGTAACAGTACGCCATGAACGCCATCCTTTTCTCTGTCATCCATTAGGGTATACAAAAAATATAAACCCAACAATTTATTGATAAAAAACTGTAAAATATGCTAATCAATGTCTATTTGTTCGTTGCTTTCTTACATCATACAGGAGTTGGAATGATATCCAGTGAGTTCAGATTTTCCACCAACAGAGTTCTGCGTGTATTTAAACATAGGGAAAGTGTGAGTGTGTGACTGTTCAGAGAACAGATAAGCAAATATAAATCTTCAGTAATGATAAAAGATATTGAATTTTCTGCGAAGAAAACAGAAGTCGTGATTGGAACTTACAGTCCATGTAAAAAGTAAAGTCACATCAGCAGTTGTATGTCCTGAATTGGTTACCTGAAATTTTTTTGGACATAGATGCTTAAGGTGTAGAGCTACATCATAATTTTGTTTTTATAATGGTCATCATAAATTTAAAAGCGAGTAAAACAGTACAGTGAAGGAATTTCATGAATGTAGCATTACAGTGAAAGTGAATACTGCAGCTGGGTAGCTGCTTTGTTGATAATTGTGTGGAATAATTGGAGAAATCTGACGGCATACTATATTGAGCTCTGGATCAGGTTCTCCTAGCAAGCAAAATCCAAAATCAGGTAAAAGAACAGCATTTAACCACAAGAGGATTCTTTAGTTGCTGTAATACCATCATATACTGTCCAGGCCCTAGGGTAAAGAGCATGGTAAGTAGAGTGTTGTCCGCTCATATTCCAGTCCCAGGATCCAATTCCCGAAATGTCACTTCCTCTGCATTTAAAAAGGTCGAAGGAATTTTTCAAAGTACTCAAAAAAGAATCAAAATGCAATTCCCTGTTATATATAAAATCCATTGAATACACATCAGTTGTACTTACTTTGGCAAATCTGGTTTCCCGGGATGCAATACTGTGGAATATTTTCTACCATCTTGGCGGGAAATGAAGGCCTAAAAGAGGAACAAATTGTACAAAAATATCAGGCAACGAAAATGTTGTATTTAAAAGTATCTTATCAGAGTTCCAATCAACTAAGAATGGCTGAAGTCAGCAGATAAGAGTTTGAGAAAGCATCCACATCATTTATTCATTAAAGTACAGTTCTTTTCGTTTCTTATTAAGAATGATTAATTATATGATATACTGAAAGTCTTATCAGGTACATCAGCAGTTAAGAGCATTAGGCCAGTACGCGTCAGACGTATTAGAAAAGAGTAACTCAAATTACAAGAATCACCAGATGCAAAGAGAACATATTCAACAGCCAGAAAAATAGTGAAGAAAACTAAAGACTTACAGAAAACTGATTTGCCAGTACAGGTTTATCTTCACAAGTTCCTGGAAACAATTGCCAACGTTGGAAGTCACCTGTGTAGCTCCTTCCAATACTTCCTGCACTACAGTTCCAACACTCAGAAGATACATAAACATCATCGAACAAATGGGAAAGATTTTTAGAGCATACACAAAAGGTATCCTCCTGGTAAAGAAAGTAGAAATAGGTTGAGTATAGACAGGCTAGTACAGTATTTATTTTACAGAAGTGAAACTGTTTTTCTCTCTCTTTAGCCTAGTAGGGCACACACACTCCTGCAAATTTCAGTGTGGTGACACCCCCAACAAAACCGCCAAAAAGGGAAATTGAAATAAGGGAGAGCAGGCTTGATTCATCAGCATAATGTTTAAGATGGTAAATGATATTAAATGTCAGTAGTTTTCATGTAGTTGCAGGTGAAAATGAAGTGAATAAATACAATAGAATTATTTGTTCTACATGGAACTTGAACTACCAAATGTCATACAAACATGACTAACAAGAAAGGGATTTAGAGGATCTAGCAAGCTAATTTGCAGTGTCAAGCAGTACAGCACCGCAAAGCTAGTGATAATAAAGTTCACTGGGTGATCTTATCAAAATGTATGATGAATGTACAGTTAACACAAATTATGCAGAGGGAAGAAGGTATACCCAATGCCACCAAGTGGAACACCCTGACCGGATTTTGCGATTCGCTTTTTCATAGGATCAATAACAGCAGTCTGCAGAAAACTAACAAAGCTAGCACTAAGCACGTGGAATATATCAGTTTTTCACGTCATAATCTTCTATTCATAAACATGTGAAATAATCAAACATACGCGTCCTTTTGATGTTTCTTCAAGGATATGGCGGCTAAGACGAATACCGATACCAGCCTGCAATGAAAAAAATGAAGATTAAGTGTGTGTGTTGGGGGTTGGGGGGTGGGGGGGTGCTAGGATCTGTAACATAGAAGTACCAGCTGCCTTATCTCTCTCCATGTAAGTCTGAATGATGGCAAATCATGTCTAGCATGAGTTAGCTTGTGTTCCCAGGTCAACAATGGAAGTCGTCCAGGATAATCATTTTCCTGACATCAAAGAATACGCATTAGTATGGAATATCTTAATAATTCAGGAATAAGTATGAATAGTAGTCAAAGTTTTTTTACAAGTAGTTCATAGAAGTATTCAAATTATGAGTTAATGGAGCTAACAGGTACATTGAAGGTAATGATATTGGCTAAATTATCATTAATAGTTGCATCCATTGATTGATCATCCATCAATACAAATTAAATTAAGCATTTCTATGGACATGAAACAAAGATTCCATTGCTAATGGAGGAAAAAATGTTGCGACTTATTAGGACATTTAATTTTCATAAAATAAACTAAAATGAAATAGTAGCAGCTTTCACATGAATCTAGGAAGGAATAACTCACCTCATCACCATTCATACGGGCAGGTGGACGATTCCGAGACACCCCTCTTGGTTGCTCATCCACACCATTCTCTACCATGTTTCTTATTTTTCTGGACTAGCCCTATGAAAAGATTAAAATTCATACATGTAGCTCGCAATATATATAAATATTAAAGAAAGCTCTTCAAAAACAATGGAATATTCAAAGTGACAGAGCACGGACATTCACAGAAATTTCAGGTCACATCTGCTCTGAAAGTACATCAGGGTGGTATTTTCAGGATAGAAACAAACTAATGATGTTTGAATACCTCTCATATATCCAGGATAATATGTAGAAGTGACATCAATAAATATAAATGTCCAAAGAATACCAAGGTCAAATCAATAACTCTTAAAACTTTAGATCAAGTTCCAAGAATAATCTTGACTGACTGATATCTCAAAAGTTCATCACAATTGCTTTCCTTTCAACCAGAGAAATACCACTAAGGTAGTGCAAGCACTGATGGAGTGAAGGTAGGCAAAACATTTTATTTGGTGGAAGCAAACAGAATAAAGTTTTATGAGAAGAAACAAATGATTTTACATTACAAAAACACAATCAAATTTCCGAAAGGCCATACGGGGTAGCACCCACCCTAGATCAAACAATTTTGTATAAAGACAATTGGCACTAGGCAGTGTCTCATTCAGAAAAAAACTGAAAGTATAATTCACCGAATCAGCCAAGTGGTTGAGGGATGAATATTGGCACAAAATCACAATTCGGTAGAGGCACACCTCATGCTACGGTAGAAAAGTCCAACATAAGTAGGATGAATCCACCAGAAGAAAGATAAACTGACACTGTTTGCCCAAGTGAACCCTCAGTGTTGACTGTCAGACAGTTGGATTAACATGGTTGACTTTCTTTTCCCTTGCATTACTGTCACAGTATAAAAAACTGCATAATTCATGCAGGAAACATTTGGTTCGATGGGTGACAGAAATGAAAGACATTGAACACAACAAAATAAACAATACATCCAAGCATGCAACGGCTTCCTACTAAGACAAAGAAGGAACCAATCGTTTCAGGTAGATCAAAAGATGGGACGAGTGGACGACGACTACAACATAGCAGTCCCTAGGAGTTCGGGGAGCTGCGCTTCACTGGAAGCAGACCTGGAGGCGCGCGCGTACAGCAACAACGGGGAGGTAAGTAAGAACACACAGCCACCGATCCAACGACACCCAAGGAACAATGCGAAATTTCGTGGGTGGCGAAACACCGACTCCCGCGACCAGATTCCACGAACCGGAGGAGGAGAGGAGAAGAGAGGCGGGGCCCGATCCGGGGGGGAACCGCAGGACTCAACCCCCACCCAAATTCCGCTTCGAACAGTGGGAGGAAGGACGAAGGAGTGGCGGAATCTGGGGGTGTCGGACCGGATCCTGAATCGACCAGAGCGCGGAATGCGGGGCGGGAGGGGGTGGTGATCTGACCTTCTCTGCTGAATCCCCCAGCGGCAAGGGATGGATCAATCTTCTGAGCTGCTTCGCCTCCGATGAACAGGTGGACACGGCGGCGCTGAGGGACGTGGCTGGAGGGCAGTGGAGACGGAAGGAAGAAAAAGGAGAAGACGACGAGGCCAGCTCCCGTGGCGCCCACGCGGTGGAGTTGGTCTTCGCGGGGCCCACGGCGAGGGCGTGGGATGATGGGCGCACGTGTGAGGTGGAAAGGGGTTAGAATAGAATACCTCGTTCAAATTATTTCGAGGGTAATGCTTCTCCACGGTCGTCCGAGGGCCACGAAAATATCGGACGCCCCCGTCAGGCCACCACCGCTTTCCTTTCGCCTCTCCCCGTCAACACCTGCGTCGTCAGTTTCCAAAAAAAAAATCTCGCTCCCGACGCTGACTCCGCCTCGTTCCCGACGCCACCGACGGCGTCGCTCCTCCATGCTCCCGACACCACCGGCGCCGCCCCTCTCCGCATCCGGCGCCGCCCCTCTCCCCTCGTCGTCCGCTCCCCCGTGCCGCCGCATCCTCTCCACACGCACCACCAGCCGTACAGCTCGTGCCGAGCTCCTGCCGTCGGGCGTGGGGAAGATGAACGCCGATCTCGCGCCGCCACGGATCCGCCGTCGCCGGCCCGAATCGGCCATGGATCTGCTGGCGCCGCCAATCCTACACGTCGAGCTCCTCTGCATCGACCTCCTCCTCCGCGTCGCCGCCGCCGCCGTCCTCGCGTCGAGGCGGCTTCCCTCGTTTCTGCGCCACGCCGCTCCTCCGCAGGCGCCGCTGCCCCCTCCTCCAAGCGACGCCGCCGCGCCGCTCCTCCGTGGCGGACGCCGCTGCCCATCTCCTCCGCGGCCGCGGCCGCCACCACGCGCTCCACCATGGTGAGGGTGAACCGTGGCTCCCCTGCGGCCGGGGTATGGGGCGAGCTGTGCTTTAGGGCAGGGCGTTCTTCCTCCTCGCGTTGCTGATTTTGAGATTTTCTGAATGTTGTAATCGTTGTTTATCGACGTTGCATCTGCGTTTTTGGCACGTTGCGGCAATGATGATTTTAAATTTTTGTGTTGAAATCGTGTCCATAGTTGTTACATTGGTTGCAATAATTTTTTTTAATGTTGTAGCGGTATAATTTTGATGTCGCAATAGCCTTGTCTTAATGTTGCATAAAGTTTGATGGGATGTTTCATATGAAATTCGATTGGATGTTTCATAAAATATGCTTTGATGTTGCGGCGGGAATTTTTACTCAACTCCTGTAGCATCCAGATGATATTCGATGGCGTGCGTGTCTATACGTGTCCCCGATGTTGCAACCGATGGTTTTTCACGTTTCAGATATTGTTTTATGATGTTGTATATGTTATTTTTGGATGTTGCAAAAAGTTTACATGTTGCATGTAACATTACAAACATGTTGCGGCGGGATTTTCGCATGCTGCAGTACCGTCCGATATTTTAACTGGCATCGGACGTCCGGGCGTGAAGGATACGGGATAGGTGGCAGATCTAACGTGTTATAAATTATGATTAGGATTTCTATATATTTGCAAAAAAATTATAATTATATGATTGGTGTATAATGTAGTGACGTGTCCTCTCACAGTGTTTTCTGGCTGGCAATGGCTCCACGCGACGCGATAGCAATACGAATACCAAACATTATTTCAACCTGAGTGAGTACCCGGCTTATATTGTCTCAAAAAAAAACGAGTGAGTACCTGACTTAGCATGAATAATTCCATATTAATTTTGTAATTATAGTGGCTCATTGAATATCACGCGCAATTTCTTGCATCTCTACGTAATTAAGCATTCTTAGGGAATAAGTGGCATGCCCGTAAATACAAAGTATTATATATGAATTGGGAAAAAATCGTTACGGAATCAAATCGAATGGCCATATTTGTATAGTAGTGTACATTCAAGTCTGAATGAAGAGCTATAGAACTTATGTAACTCACCAAATCATGTGCTCTTGCAAGACAGAAGTGAGACCGTTTTACTGCTTAACAAGTTATAGTAGTCGTCATCTTTGTGGGAAGGTGGATAATGCTCAGAGATATTTTCTTAGGTATGGTTTTGTGTTGAAGGAAAAAAATGATATTGTCATTGTGATATTTCAATGTTTACAGCCTGTTTGTTTTTAACAAGTACAAAGAGAATCACTATTATCAACCATGGATCCACTAAGAATCACTTCCTTCTATTTGCTATAACCAGAGGGACACAGATTTTTTATATTAAAAAACTAGAAAACTTTCGCCACTAGACTTCGCCGTTGATCTCGTTTCAAAGTTTTGTTTTTCTTTCGAAAGAAAGGTCACCTTTCACATTGTCATGTCGTGACTGCGATCCTCAGTCATCTCATCTCCATCAGTGTGCCCCCTCATCCCGGGCGGATATCCAGCAATTTCAGCGAGCCACGTCGCCCGTTAGCTCGATAGCCGTTGGATCCGCCCATCTCGCCATGTCGATCGTCCGATCGCGGGTCGATCCGGTTGCGGGTCATCGCGGGCCCGTCGTCCGTCGCCCGTTATGCTGCGGAACGCGAATCCTCGCGAACCATACAGTCCCCTCCGCCTGCGCCTCCGCCCGCCGTCGTCCGTCACAGCATGCGGGGCCACGACGGTGCTGTCTCGCCGTTCCGGCTTTGCCCCCACCCACACCCACGGCACAACGCTCCCCCGAGGCCGCGCTGCTTCGCCGTGCGCCGCCTCTGTGAGGTCGGAGGAGCTGTGGAGTGCAAGAGGGCCGCAGCCGCTGCCACAGCGGACGCCGCGTCGTGCGTCCTAGCGGGCTCTCCAGCCATCATCGCTCCTCCCTCTGCTACTCCCCAACGCCCACTGCCCGTCGCTTATGGAGAAGACAAAATGTTCTTCGCTGGCCCAACAGCTCTAGCGGTTATGGAAATGGATGATGCCCAGCACCTGCTTGAAGAAATGCCTCCAAGTAAGCGTGTTAGAGTATATTTGGTAGTTTAGATATTGTAGTATCCGGACTGTCATATGTATCCGGGGTTGCCTTGCACCCCAAGTCTTGTACTCTTATATATACCGGCCGAGGCCTCAATGCAATCAATCCAATCCATTATACCAATCCCATCTCTTTACATGGTATCACGAGTTTAGGGTTTGAGATCCTACCTTCCGCTGCCCTAACCCTAGCGCCGCTGGCGCCCCTACTCTCGCGCCGCCGCCGGCCGTGCCCCACGGCGCGCCTCCAGCGAGCCCCCGCGACGGCCTCCTAGCGCGCCCCCGGGGAGGTCCCCCGTGACCTCTACCGGGGGCCGCGCCCCTCCTCACGGCGGATCGAGTTAATTCGCCGCTGTCTCGCGTCTAGCAGCAGCAGATCGACATGTACCTCACCATCGCCGCCATGAAAGCTGTCGTCGACAACTCGGATCTGCGCTGCCGTGGTGGCAGCCGCAGCTCCTCCGACAGTCGTGCCCTACCCCGTGCTGCCGTGGTGGCAGCAGGGGCCCCGGCGCAGCACGTCGACCTCGTCGCCAGCGGCATGCATGACGGCGCCTCCCCTTCACTCTGTCGTCTTCGCCGCGCTCCTCTCGGATCTCGCATCGCTCCAACGGGAAGCGCCTTGGCATCCGCGGCCGCTCCCGCGGGGATGTCGTCCGCCGCGCCTCGGTGTCCGCGGCCGCTCCCACGGGGAGTTGCCCGCCCGTGGTGCCTGCACCGTGGACACCTCCGCCGCCTCCCCACCCGGATGCCTGCCAGGGCCTCACGCCAGCGGATTCGACTCCGCCCGCCAGGGCGCTCGCCGCCGCCGGTCGGGGCCCCAACAGGATCCGGTGCTCCCCTCCCCTCTGCAGCTCTGCTCTCTCTCTCTATCTCACGTGGTTTTGACCGTGGGTAAAAGAAAGAGAAAAGAGAGGGAGGAGCTCCTACTACACGCACCCGGAGGTCTACGTGAACGTCTGCTGCTGATTTTCTTTTGGTATTTTCTCTGATTTTTACTCGAGCACTGCTCGAGATTGAGTCACCCACCGCCTGTCGATCCCGTGCACCTACCTCGACATCGTCACCGGCTGTTCTTCTTCAACACCATGTCGCTCGGGCTAGCGTGCGGTGCGCGATGGTGCACCACCCACAGTGCCGCCAGGCCCCTCTGCAACATGGTCTCTATGCCGGTCGTCCCCGACATCGCCGCCACTCCTCCGATCTGCGCGGCATCGTCGTCCGTCGTCTCCGTGCGCCCTCGGTCTGATCAACCGATTGGCGCGACATGTGCGGATTTGGGACGTATGTCCTCAGCACGTGCACCTCCGCCGACACGAGGGTTGCGGCTGCATCGCCTCTTCGGGCTGCAGTGCCGCCCTCCCTGGTCCTCGTCGTTGCATCTTCACCGCCATCGACTGCGTCCTCGACTTCGTCCACGCCAGCCTCTTCGACCGCGTCTCCGACATCGTCTACGACTACATCAGTGCGCACCTTGCGTGCACATGGTCTTCACCGAGCTGTTCGAGTTCTTCGTCGCCTTCTTCGAGCTCCGCCGCCGCGTCCTCCGGATCATCTGGCCTTGCACCCGATCATCCGGGGTTACCTCTTCGCTTCGTCTAGCACCATCTCGCCGCCAGCGTCGCCGTCTGATCCTACCTCTTCGTCTACTCCAGCAACTGTGGGCTGCATCGGCATCTTCTACCTCGCTGTTCTTCTGCGCCTGCGACCGTCATGGAGGCCTTCTCTGCTGGTCCCTCAGACAACGGCGTCTTGGTGGTGCACTCTCCTCGCACGTCCGGTATTGGCAACACCGATGCGTGCCATCGTTCCCGATGCATTCACGGGTCTGGCAAACCCGGGGATGTGTCGCCCGATGGCGTGTCTGCGTCGACTTCGGCATCGACTCCCTCTTCGACTGCCTCGACGCGTCGCCGTCTTCGTCCCCGGCGTCTTCTCCGTTACGCCTCCACCATGGTGCCTCCTTGTGCGCCCACGGCTTCCTGTGCGGCTCCTTACCCTCGGCGACCTCGACAGCTCATCCTCGACCACGGCTACCCTACGCACGACTTCCTCGACCACGGCTACTCGTCCTCGTCTCGGCTTCATCGACATCGGCACAAAGGGCTACCATCCGCATGAGTTTCTCCCCGGTTCTCTCCAGTCGCAGCATCCGCACTGCGCCGACGCTACAACTGCGGGGGGATGTCAGTCCGTCGGTTCCTACCTTCAGCTTCTCCTCCAGTCTCACCGTTTGCACCGTTTGCGATGCTCCCGCTGTGACTGCGGGGGGATCTTAGAGTATATTTGGTAATTTAGATATTGTATTATCCGGACTGCCATATGTATCCGGGGTTGCCTTGCACCCCAAGTCTTGTACTCTTATATATACCGGCCGAGGCCTCAATACAATCAATCCAATCCATTGTACCAATCCCATCTCTTTACAGAGCAGCTCGAAGAAATGCCCCGTGGAGGTCCACCAGGAGGAGGGCGTCCACGTGCCGGAGATGATTTTCGGGCACCTCCTCAACAGCAGCAACTACAACGATAAGGAAAGAAGACCACCGGCGGGCGGAACGGATAAGGCGCCAAGCTCACAAATATCTTCTCCACGGAGTACAAGCAGGTGAGATGTTTTGGCTCTCTTGAGCGCTCCTCGTACAATTATTTTTGCCTTCTCAGTTGCTTACGGTGTGGATTGGTTTAGAAATGAAGGTTTGATCAGATCTGAAAAAACACATTAGAGTTTTGAATTTTTTGCTTGTGATTTGATAGTTCTGTTAACTAGCCATGCGATTGTTAGGACTACATGCCTTCTGTTGTCAGTTCATAATCTTGCGAGTAGAGCACTCGAGTGTAAGACTGGAATTGTAGACCTGACCCAAAATGTTGTCAGCAGTTCAGTATGTCTGCTCTTTCAATTAACTAAATGTTTAGCAGTGGATAGGTCCATAGTTTTGTCCTCTATTTCAAATTTGTACTGATCTATTGTTCTTTTGTGATAATATTAAAGTTGTGAATCGCGACAAAGGTTCATGCTTAAACAATTGGAGATTATTGGCTGGAGCATTGGTTAGTAACATTTAGTATCATCCATACAAGTTGTAAGTATTAGATAAATGCAAGCTTATTTTCCTTATATACAATATTGACATATGTCCCTGTTCAATCACTTTTTTCTAAGACTATTTATTTTATTAAAGGTAACATGTTTTGAATGTAGTAAAAATGAAAAGTATTTAGGTCACAAGTCAGGACTGTAGGATATGTGATGTTAACCGCCTGATATCCAAATCACATATGCATAAGAGTAGTATAGCTCAACCGCTCAAGCAAACACATATAGGCATATAGCTGTATTTGGGACTGGAACTGAATTAAAATACAAATAACCAGGCAAACCAAATTTTGCTTCGGCTGTTTGGAAAAATCAGAAATAAGATGCTGTTTACAGGCAGATTACCCATGAATGCCACACTTGGTTATTTGCATGTTCTTCACTTTGCAGCAAAGATGACAACAAGGCAATGAATCCGCTGCAATCATCATCTGCAATAAGCAGATTTTACTCTGAAGACGACGTTTCCAGGTAATGGCTATGGAAATAGGGCTTCACAGGGATGACAACCCATTCTTAAATTTTGGATGTGAACATCAGTCCCCAAAGTATATCCTGAATTCAAATGCATTTGCAGATATTCACCTTAGCACACCAAATTGAGTCTGACAATGGTTCAGTAAATGAAGGGTGAAGCAAGTACTAGCAGCAAACTTGAGTGAGTTCTCAAGACCAGAGAATAGGAGCAAGCTGTGTAATGCGTACCTCCTAGTGGCATTCTTAACTTAGTGGCATGTGTTCTTCGAAGTGGCTTCACCACTGATTGATGAGTACCATTTTTTCTACTAAAAATTTATACTCTAGCAATGTATGAATTCAAGCATATAATATATGCTCCGCTAGCCCTTGCTACAATTTCTACCCCCAAATTGCTCATATACTCATCTTCAGATAAGTGAATGAGGTAATAGAATTTGAAAGGTGCAATATCGAATTTGAGCAAAAATACATACTTTTACAAGATGGCTTCTAAACTCCTAATAATTGCTTTCAGGTTCTCTCGCTGGCTGCATTTGCACAGTTCCTAATCCTTTAGATGTGATGTTTTCGGATTTCCGACATCATCTCTGTGCAGAAGTGGTGTCAATTACTGAAGCTTGAAGAACAGAACATAATCAAAGGACTGGTGGAGACGATGAAGACTTGTATGTGCTCTGTTGTTTCTGTTCCTGTTTTTTGAGTTGAAATATACAGTTTTGGACTTAGGCCTTCAAGCTGTATAATACAAGAAAATACCCTACTTTGTGTGCTACATAAAAATATAATGCAAGAGTATAATCGGCTTAGCACACCGGTGCAAATGCAATGTGTATACGCGGCGTTGCCGTGCCCTAATATAAGGTCGGCAGGATAAAACCGGAGAGGATCTAGCCATCTCCAGAACCATTTTGGGTCAAGCCAACATACAGAGTTCATCCACCAATTATATGCAGAGCCCGATCAAGTTTAATGAAACCATCATCAACCATTTTGAATTACATGCAAGTAGTAGTATTGGTGGTTTTAGTTTGTTAAAAAAAATCAGCCTCGTTTCAATTATGCAATTAATTAACTGTGAAAAAGTGATGTTAGGTTATATATCTATATCTAAAACCCTTACATTGGTACATCAGAATGTTGGAACTAAATAAACGGTGTACAACAAGCTTGTATGTTCATCAGAAGGTGGCCAAACACAGGCCAGCTCCAGTAGCACGCGGCAAAGCCGCACCAGCTTATATTGATCCACAGACTTCGCAAAAAGAAAAAAAAAACATTAGCTCATTCTTCGTGTTATCCACCTCACCAGCCTATCGGACCACGACAAGAACGCGAGGGAAAAAGTTGTCATGACCTAGGCCTTGGGCCGTCATAGGAATAGCTAAGTGGGTTTAGCACTGGGCCTGCGTGCCTTTTTCCTTGCTGGGCTGAACCCATGTATCAATTACTTATACCGTGAACACATAAGGATTACACATCGATGAACAATTAACCAAATTACCCCCAAACTCTACTATTCTTCTTCCTTCTCCCTCTGATTCTCTTCTGAGACGGTGCCGCCGATCTCCTCTGCCGCGCGTGACGCCGGCAAAACCCTCTAGCTATCAAGTTCGATCCAAGGATCATGACATTTGGTTATCAGAGCCTCGTCCTCCGGGCGTTGGTTCGCTCCGCCCACCGCCGCCGCTGCCGCCACAAACCACCATGACCACCACCAGCAGCAGCAGCGTCAAGCGCATCGTGGCCGCCTTGGAGCGTAGGCGCCATCATCTGGAGCTGTTCACCACCAAATCGGTGGTGTCGGCGACCCCTTAGACGACGCCCTCGGCCTCCCTCAGCCCGCCGGCGTCCTCCACTACACCGCCGCCGACTACGCCCACCACCCCGACCTCCATCGACGCCACCACGCTCTGCATCCCCACCATCGCGGAGCCCCTGCTTGCTTCGCCTGCAAGGCGTTCGACACCGGGTCGCAATAACGCGCTGGACGCATCAATCGCGGCACCATCCACCTCACAGCTCGCTGCAACTGTTGCGCCAACACCAACACTTGGACCAGTTGTTCTAGGTGCAAAGGAGGAGGTCTACACCATTTTGCCCACCAAGTATTCGATGCAAGGTCAGACTCACTTCAACAACAGGCAGAACTCCTCAGCGTGCAGGTACACCACCATCAATACCACTACTATCTCTAGTGGCATCGTTCTGTCAGGACCTGCTGTTGGCGGTCGTTACAGCACATTCTCGACCACCAATACTCAGGAATAAAAGAGGGTATATGTGACATACTATGCACTTAGGTTTATTTCTAATAAAGTTCCACGAGTTTTGGTGTGTTTCACTTGTTCAGGTACACAATAGCGAGAAATACATGTTATAGGGTCAGAATCGACCGATTCGGCCGAATGACTCCGTTCGGCCGGTCACCCCCCTTAGCCGTAAATGATATTAAGCACAACCGAAAGCCGTCCACGTTAGCGATGACTAAGCGACGACCGTGCAAGCCACTTGGACTACCGGCATGTCACTCCTGGGCTGAACCAACACGAAGACCACCACGAGCAAGTCATCCACAAGGCCCAGTAAGTAAAGGCGGTGTAGGGGGGAGGCTTGGGCCTCCAACCCCGTTCGGCCGAACCGCCCCCATGCACCAACCGACCCTAGGAGAAAATCTGAGGCGTCCAAGAGCAAGGGCGGTGGATCCAAGGGGTTCGGCCGAACCGACCTGGTTCGGCGAAATCCGGTGATCAGTTCGCCCAAATCCCCTGGGGGTACCCCTGGCTCCCTTGGCCGTTACTCTTCCACAACCGCCTTCTCCAACTATAAATACAGTGGTCTTTCACTTGTATCAACACACTCAAGCCAAGGTGCTCATATCCAATTTGTTCTAGTAGAGTTAGGATAGTTTAGTTGGGAGTTAGCTCTTGTATCTTTTTTCTTTTCTTTCTGTAAGACTTTCAGTTATCAATATACGTTTATCTTTATCATCTTGTTTGAGTTATTTATACTCTGCTTCTACTTTATTCTAGTTGCAAGTATTTCATGTTTAGACTATAGTAGTTGTGATCTTAGTCCTTCCAGTTCCTGTTTAAGTCTTTGCCTTAGTGGGTACTTCGTTTCCGCTCAATACTTGTGGTGAATTGTCACTGGGATATTGACAGGATTGCTTGCTTCTGCTAGCGAAGTAAGTAGTCGTTATCTAGTGTAGGTGTGGTACCTGGACTAGGTGGTGACCTTAGTGAGCTGGCATGGAGGTGGTAGCCGTTAGGTGGTGACAGCTCTATACGGTCTTTGTAGTCCATCACGTTTGGCTCGGCCCGTAGGATCCTAGAGTGCGGGGTTGGTGGCACGCCTTCTCTTCCCAGTTTGCGTGTCGTTGGCCCCGTTGTCTCGAAGCTAAGGTACTAGAGTTAACCTTCATCTCTTAGAACTGATCTCTCAACTCCTGTATCTCTATTCTCGAGTAACCCAGATAGACAAAGTACCCAGGAATCCTCTTTCCCTTCTCGTTGTCCTCCTAGCTAACTAATCCGTGTCTTTCCTATCCCAGCCACCCTTGAGCTGTGTGTAACAGTATATTTATTCTTATCTAATACCGTTATCCTCTTTCTTGATAGTTGTGTACCCTTCTCTGATAGTCTCGAATATATGTTCACTAGTATTCTTACCAAAGCTTCCCCGTGGAAATATAAATTACAATACCTCGGATTACTCCCTGATGAAGTGCTACAACGGTAATTCTGTGCGCTCTCAGAATATTCATATATTTTACTAGCCATAAGGAAAACCATTGAAACACTCCTTACCCCGCCGGGATTCACAATCCTGATATTGGATCGTAAGAAGTGCCAACACCTGCCAATGATGATCTTGAGGCCCATAACGTGTTTGAGTAATTAAGGTCATGGCAAGCATTTAGTGGTGAACAAATAGATGTATTGATGAGGCAGCCGTGGCCACCACCTATATTGATTGAGATGCAGATCCCTAGTGTTCAGCTCTGGCCAATGCCTTGGCCATCCTTCAGAAATCACACAGTAGTAGTATGCAGTTTGGCCAATCAATCTATGGTGAATCTTCTCTTTGGTGATATTAGTAGAGAGTGTTTGCAGACTTGGCTCGAGCTGTATAGAACTGCAGTGCAAGTTGATACAAGGAAGGATAACGGTCTGTCACAGTTCAGTGCTGGTTATGTTCATCTGCAGAAAATGGGCTTGCAGCTACAATGGCAGTGTTACACAAGTGGAGTCCAATTTGTGTTTCTCATACAAACACTTGAACATATGCAAGGTTCCAAGTTCTTGATGCTGATACCTCTTCAAGTATCTCGTCACTGTTTGAATCAATTAAACTATGGTTGGGTGCTATTTCTCTGTTAGAAACTGTTGTGGCTATTGACTTCAAAATTGGAGGCATGAGCATGAATGCACTTTCATATTTTTGGATATTCTTTTTTTTTCTGCTGGGCAATATTGGGAGGACTCAGGATGGACTTATTTTGACAAGCATTGCAACTATAACTGGTGCAAGGTTGAATCTTCAGTATTTTACATGCTCCATCAAATCATTTCCTCGAGTCAGTACCATGCATGATGTCTTATTTGGTGCTGGTATACTGGTTATACATGTTCCATAAAGTAGCTGGCTCCAAATGTATTGCAATATCAGCAGTCCACTAGGGTATCTTAGAGTTGAAATCCTCCAGCATGCAATTGTTACATCAAGTGGATCATGTGCCATGATAAGTAAAATAATTACAACGGTTGATTTTATGGTAATCAGCCCAATGCTCAACAAATTGCTTGACCATACTGCTAGTGTATTTCACTTGTCTACTAGTCAGTATGCTATACTGGTCTTGTTGTCAACTTGGCCATTTTCAGCAAAAACATTGAAAGAGTTGATGAGTCCTGGGTGGTTTAGACAGAATGCGGAGCCATTGCTATCTACGTTTGCCGCACAATTCCAATCGAACCTGCAAGCATTACATATGAGCAGCTCAAGATCTTTTGGACAAGATGTGTTGACACCCAAAAGTGGCACGGACCGAGGGAAACCGGTCTGACCGGTTTGCCCAACCGGTCAGACCGGTTTGGATCTGTAATTCGAGTAGGTTTAGGATTCTGAGTTTTGTCCTATATTGTAAACCGACCTAAAGGGGTACGACTTCCCCACCCTATAAATATAAAGGGTCATGGCCGATTGAGAGATACATCCAATCGAATCAAACATTACCTTTACTTTTTCCTTCAAACCCTAATCTCTTCCAACCTTCATGCTTTTCATCCTCTGATCTCCACGGTCATAGATGACGTCCTAAGGCTTGCTGGTCAACCTAGGGCACGCCGGCGACGTCCACGCCCTGACGGGGTCCCTCCCGGGCGAGAGCTTCGACGGCCTTTGCTAGTTTGCTCGTAAACTAGTCGTTCTTCGCCACGTAAGTGCGTTGTTTATCTCTTTACTGGTTTGCTCGTAAACCTAGTCGTTCTCCAGCACGTAAGCTTGGTAGTTATCCCCACGAACAGTCGATTCTAGCAAAACCCTAGGAAACCGGTCTGACCGCTTTGCTGAACCGGTCTGACCGCTTTGTGCCCTGAAACCGGTCTGACCGCTTCTCTGAACCGGTCTGACCGCTTTATGCGGTTTTGCTGCTATTCGGTCTGTTTGCGACCCGCGCGTCAAGCGCTCTCTCGTGTGTTGACCGAGATTTGCGTCAACACATTTTGGCGACTCCGCTGGGGAACGATAATTCTGGTTGTTACAACCGAATTTTTCTACCCTAGCCTTATACTTAATTGATCTATTATTTTGATTCGCCGTTATAGTTGCATCTGGTCTTTTTGGACCGATTGCACTTATACCTGTGATTTTGCATCAGGTTGCTCAAACCGATTGCATTGTGTTTTGCTTGCTACTTCATATTGAAGCTTAAAGTAGAAGCAAAGTCTTGGTCATTGATTGCTTGGATCATCTTGAATATCTGGATTTATCACAAGACTGGAAGCAAGCATCAAGACCTATTATGGCGGGTTATTCATATGCACCACAACAATATTACTACGCCACGCCTGAGGTACAGCATGCGAGTACATCATATGTTTCTAATGATTATTTTGCTAGTACCACAAATTCTCATGTTGATGTTGCTAGATATGATACTAGTAGGCATATTGCATTGGCTAGTAATTGTTCAGATGGAGTTTCTTATGTAAACTATAATAAACCTGAATTTTATAAACTAGAGCCATTGCCAAATAATATGCATGCTTTAAATTTTAATGCTACTAGCAACATACAACATTATCCTAACACATCGGCTGCAGAACAAGTTCACATGCCGATGAACAATTATCAAGGCCAAACTAACATGGGTTCGGCCAATCTTTATGAGACACCATGTGCTAATAATTTTAATACTATTCAGCAAAGTGTTTCATATAATTATTCATCGGCAACAAATTCAGAATATTTGACTCGAAGTACGCCGATGAATGAGAAAATTGGCCATACTGATTTCAGATATCCGGCCAATTATTCTCAACCATTATATGCTAGAGTGGGAGATGAATGTATAGAATCAGTATCATATACGAATGCTAATACTCATATTTCGGTTCCAGATATTTCCAATACTTATAGCCGAATTAATGAGAATTCAGCAAGATCATATTCATCTCCACAAATTAATCATTCATGTGTTTCATCTCATGCATCATCACATATTTTCGGTACTACTCATTCTTCGTTACCGAAAGTTCATGCTAGTGATTTTGCACAAAAGGCTACACCAAACAGTGTTTCTACTAAATTGCTAAAGCCAAATACTTTGTGGGATGCAAAATGTGCTGAGCTTAAGAATGACATGATTAAAAAGTTCAACAATGGTAAACAGTTTGAGGGTGAGCTTAGCAAATTTGTAGAAACACAAATGAGATTGTATAAATCTTGTTTCCAAGAAACAGAGCAAGGATTGGTTCAAGTAATGGAACTACCATCCATTGATGATATATTCAAGGAAATGAGATTTGCAACTACAAAGCCGGTTACATCATCGATTGATACTAAGAAGAAGAACGATTCAGATTTGATTAATAATTCGGTAATTACAACAACCGAACGGTCTGGATCTGTTCAAACAAAAGAAACAAGCTTGGCTATACAAAACCTTGTCAGTAGCAAGAAAACAGCTATGCTTGAAATCCCAGATGAATTTGTGCATTTGTCTAGCGATTATTTTATTATCAATAAATGCCAACTCTCGGCTGGAAAAAGTTCATCCAACCAAAATGATGAAGACCATGGCGTTGGAGGCAAAGAGGAGACATTCACATATCGTGACTTGGTAATTTCCAGCGAACCTGGGAAAACCGGTCTGACCGATTTTACAATCCGGTCAGACCGGTTACAAAGCGGTCAGACCGGTTCAAATCGGTCAGACCGGTTTGTCCAAAGCGGTCAGACCGGTTGCTTAAACCGGTCAGACCGGTTTCTTCGGACAATGGCTGCTGTTGGCTGTCATCAGGAGAAATATGACACCATCTACATCAAGGTTCCACGCCTCTCCAAAAATTTCAGCAAGGTATGCTTTGCAAGTAACTCCCAATCAGATCATGCATTTTTTAATTCATCTACTAGTGGTGATATTATGAATATTTCTAAAAGATCGATTGAGGATGGTAATTTACTTGCTAACAGTGTCATACCTTCAGATTATGTCGGCCATTGTAATGTAAAAGTTAGAAAGGCTGATAATAGCAAGATTTTGACATTTAAAATCTCTCCATCATCATTGTCAAAATTTTTCTCTAAATGGATTACTTATGGTCATTCTGGGATTAAAAGTAAGAAACCAAAACCGAAAAGCATTGTGAAATCCGATGATGATATAGTGATGGACTCTAAAGCATCGGATGTGAGAAGGACACAAAGTAGCATAGCCGAATGGGTTAATAAAAAATTTGAACCATTCGTTTGCTCGGCCTTAAAACCTTCTCCACAAAAGCATCGGTTAGAAAAAATGAAATATACCTTTGATTTAACTTTGTGTGATGATTTATTTGATATTTTGCTAGAGAAAAATCTTATTAAGCTATCTGATCATAAAGTTATTCCACCACCTCTTGAATTAGAACAGCGGAAGTATTGCAAGTGGCATAATTCTTTTGATCATAATACAAGTGATTGCAATATGTTTCGCCAATTTATCCAATCGGCCATTAATATCGGACAATTGATGTTTTCTCAAACACAAGAGGATGATCAATTGTCTACAATTGGTTTTGATGTCAAAGGATCATTAAATCGGTTAGCATTGACCGATTTGTCTAAAGATTCAAATTTAATCGCTAAAGAGGAAGATTGTGAGCCCTCAAGTGGTATGGAAGATATCGTCCAAGTTGAAGACATGTTAGAGGACGATGAGCTTAATTCGGAAAACACTGGGGGGCAAACAATTTCTTCACAATCGGAACAAGAACTGGTTGCTCCTGCTGTGCTGGCCAAACCGGTCACACCGGTTTGCTTAACCGGTCAGACCGGTTCCAAAGCGGTCAGACCGGTTGTGCAAACCAGTCAGACCGGTTCTGACCAAGGACGCCCAAACATATTAAAATCAGAGCGTCCTAAGATGGATGGAGGTAAAGACCGTGTTAAGCACAATGGTAGAAGGCCGAAGCTCACTTTTGATGAACTTCTGGCTAAATATCAAAAAGAAAATGAGGCCAAGCGTGCTAATCGGTCAAATGGAGCTAAATTATCAAGATCACCTCCTAAACATAATTCTGGGAATTGGAATTGGCAAAGAAAAGGTTTTAGTTCAGCAGCACCATATTCTTCTTTTGGTCCATCAATGTCAGTTCCATGTACTCCACATCCCACTAATTTTCATTCTTACTCATCGCGGAGGTGGAATGATTCATGGGCACATACTCCTTCATGTTTTAGGCCATATTATGTAGAGTATGCAGCTCCACAAGAATCATCATATGCAAGACAACCTTATGTTAAAAATGACCGTTTTGAGTATAAAGATCGGTCTAGAGTTCAAAATAAGAAAAAGGTTGTCAAGCAGATTTATGTGGTGAAAAAAGATGGTCGCAAAGCTACAAGTTCGGATCTGAATACAATTACTAAAAAGCCGATTAATGTGCTAAAGACTTCGGCTATTAATGGCAATGAAGAGAAAAA
The DNA here is from genome assembly GCA_033239725.1 of Echinochloa phyllopogon. Classification (NCBI taxonomy): domain Eukaryota; kingdom Viridiplantae; phylum Streptophyta; class Magnoliopsida; order Poales; family Poaceae; genus Echinochloa; species Echinochloa phyllopogon. Next base: position 10,419,723 of record BTCW01000008.1, read on the forward strand.
TTCAGCTATTGATATTCCAAATATTAAATCTGGGCAACAGAGGTTAAAGGAGACAGAAATCAAGAAAGAGTTGTCGTTGTCCAAAGCTCAAGCACAGCCGAAGCATTTACTTGGTTCATCGAGTTGGCAAAAGAAGAAGCTCCAGAGACTTAGTGCCCAAGAGCTAAAAGAAAAAGGCATGGCGTGGGTTCCTAAAGGAAGCATTCAAACTCAAGACGAAGACGATGTTTCCACAGAAGTTGCAATGCAAGTAAAGAAGAATAGAAGATCCAAGGAACGATCTTCAAATATAAGGTTTGCACCAAATCATCAAAATTATTGGTCAATGCATCGTCTATTTGGTTCACAAATATCATATACGCCCATGTTCTTATGGATGAATTTACTGTGGATGATAATTTGTGTCATCCTTGGCAACATATATGGCCGATGAATGTCTTTAATCATCGTCCTAAAGTGTTAAATTCCTGATAAGATATCGCCTAATTATTTTAATGCCCGGGGGGCAAAATAATTCATCAGAGGAGAGTCGATCAGCTGATCAGGCGAAACCGGTCTGACCGGTTTCCCAAGCCGGTCAGACCGGTTTGTCCCAGGATTAATAGAACGAGCATTTTTTCCTTAATAGATTTGGTGTTCTTATTGGATCGACTTGAAAAGAGTTTTCAAGGAATTGGTGCTGTTTTGATCTCTCCAAGTGGTGCCATCTTTGAGTTTTCAAACCGATTGGAAGAAAAGTGTATCAATAATCAAGTTGAATATGAAGCTCTTCAATTCGGTTTAGAATTATTGCAAGATATGGGAATAAAGCATGTTGAAGTTTTTGGTGATACGCTCCTGGTGGTACAACAAGTGTCAAAGGTTCATATCTCATGGAGATGCAGGAATATGAGCAACACAGTGAATCCATCGTCTTGAAGACCAAGATATGTGGACAATTGGGTTTCTTCATCATTAGAGACAAGATGTGACTAATGTACGGGTGCTTATCATTGTTTCAGTGCAGTTTTTGGCTTGAGAAATGTTTCTTGCTACGCAAGCTTTACCAAGAAACAGGGGGGCATGTGTTGACACCCAAAAGTGGCACGGACCGAGGGAAACCGGTCTGACCGGTTTGCCCAACCGGTCAGACCGGTTTGGATCTGTAATTCGAGTAGGTTTAGGATTCTGAGTTTTGTCCCATATTGTAAACCGACCTAAAGGGGTACGACTTCCCCACCCTATAAATATAAAGGGTCATGGCCGATTGAGAGATACATCCAATCGAATCAAACATTACCTTTACTTTTTCCTTCAAACCCTAATCTCTTCCAACCTTCATGCTTTTCATCCTCTGATCTCCACGGTCATAGATGACGTCCTAAGGCTTGCTGGTCGACCTAGGGCACGCCGGCGACGTCCACGCCCTGACGGGGTCCCTCCCGGGCGAGAGCTTCGACGGCCTTTGCTAGTTTGCTCGTAAACTAGTCGTTCTTCGCCACGTAAGTGCGTTGTTTATCTCTTTACTGGTTTGCTCGTAAACCTAGTCGTTCTCCAGCACGTAAGCTTGGTAGTTATCCCCACGAACAGTCGATTCTAGCAAAACCCTAGGAAACCGGTCTGACCGCTTTGCTGAACCGGTCTGACCGCTTTGTGCCCTGAAACCGGTCTGACCGCTTCTCTGAACCGGTCTGACCGCTTCTCTGAACCGGTCTGACCGCTTTATGCGGTTTTGCTGCTATTCGGTCTGTTTGCGACCCGCGCGTCAAGCGCTCTCTCGTGTGTTGACCGAGATTTGCGTCAACAAGACGTGTATACGAGCAGTTTGCATTGGAATTCACTAACGGACAGTGAGGATGTCTTGTTGGCTTACTTTATCGGTGAATATCTGGATTCTCAGATTAAGTCAGATTCCAACTGCATATGATTTTCTACATATTACTACCCTTAACACTAGTATGTCAGCAAGGGCCACAAAAGCTTTGGGGTGATCAACAAAAGCTATATGGAGAAAGAAGTTAGGGAGCTCATGATCACATATTCTGTACAAACTTGGTCACTTACTGATGAGCACTCAATGGGTTCCAACTTAGATTGGAATGTAGTCTGTACATTGTGGTAGTGGGATCTTTTCCTGTTCAAAGTATTTGCACTACACATCAAGCATTAGTTGTTAGAGGGCAAGATGGCTCAAGCAGCATTAACCAAAAATATCATACAACTGAAGTGTGGTGGTAATGCGCAATTGGAACGCCACTTTCTAGCTCCTGGGATCTGCATCAACTTTTGGAGACCTAAAAAATCTAATATATTTAGAGGCTAGACATTTATGTTGTTTTGGAAGGAACCTGACACTCTGTTTCATGTCTCCAAGTGGAGGAAGCTTACTGGAGCAACATTGAGCAATAGCTGGTCAGTTTGGAAGCAACACCATGATCAACACAATTATATGATGCTTCCTCTATACACAATCACGAACTTGACAGATATGGTCTCAGTTGATCGATGGTTGTAGTGCACTAGCAGTGTAGCTCAACATAAGCATACTAGACTTCATGTGGTTAAAATTTCTATCAGAAATTTTATTGCTCAAAAACTTGTGAATTTTCAGATGTGCAGCCAGAGGAACATGCATGCTTTTATGCTTTCAACCATGTTGCTGCACAAACATATACAACAAGTGATCGACTTTGAGACATTGTTCTGTGCATACCTGCTTCGTCTTCACAACATCACAAAATTCAATTATGTCCTTCATCTGGAGCTGAATATGGAGCACATGACTGAATCATCTAGTAGCAGCAGTCTGCTGGATAGTTTTCTATTCACTACTATACCATCTAGTGCTATATCCTTCTGTTGGCCTATCCTATTACATGCAGTACTAGTCTGTGCAGCTCATATAGGTAAAGGTTCAAGGCTTCATACAATTCCTGGCAATTCAATTTTCATACTTCACTTCTATGATTTGGTAATAGACAACAATTTCAAGACCTCTGCTGTCCAACAATGCTTATGTGGTCATTATCTGGTAGTTTAGTGCTTCACAGCTATGGATGGCAGTTTTGCCCGCGGGCACGGATATCCGCGGATACCCGACCCGACGGGTAAGGGTACGGGCAGCAAAATCCACCCGCGGGCGCGGATAAGGGCAGAAAAATCCGCCCGCGGGCGGCAACTTTCACCCGCGGATATATCCTCTACCCATTTAAAATAGAAGGCCCATAAATATTAGATAGTGTGTGTCATTGGACATTTATTTTTTGCGTTGTAATAATTAGATGTCGAGATGTCGTGTGTGATAAATTGATACAATGCGTTATGGTTGTCAAATTGTGGTGGTTATTGATCTTTATTTTTATTATGGTTGTCAAATTGTTGATTATTCTTGTTGAAATATCTCAAATTATTGTTGTTTTTGCTAAAATGAGCATATTGATATGCTATCCCTATGCGGGTGCGGGCAAACCCGATACCCGCGGATATCCGTCGGGTGCGGGCACGGGCAAGGTTTTTCGCCTGCGGGCAGCCTCGCGGGCGGGTAAAAGTTGGTAGCACGGGTATGCTCGTGGGCGGGTAAATGCCTTACCCGCACATACCCGACCCGCTGCCATCCATATTCACAGCTCGAGGGCAAGCTGTTGCTTAAGGAAGGAGGAATGTCATGACCTGGGCCTTGGGCCGTCACAGGAATAGCTAAGTGGGTTTAGCACTGGGCCTGCATGCCTTTTTCCTTGCTGGGCTGAGCCCATGTATCATTTACTTATAGCGTGAACACAGAAGGATTGCACATCGATGAACAATTAACCAAATTACCCCCAAACTCTACTGTTCTTCTTCCTTCTCCCTCCGATTCTCTTTTGAGACGGCGCCACTGATCTCCTCCACGACGCGTGACACCGGCAAAACCCTCTAGCTATCCTGCCCGATCCAAGGATGTGACAAAAATCTGGATCAAGAGAGGATGTGTTCGGTTGCTATCTCTAGAGGTAAGTAGTCATGTGAAAAAATTGACGCCATTCGCTGCTGTCGACTTACCATTGATTTTCACCATTCGCCCTCCTAGATGGACCCAGGCCTGGAAAAGGGACCGGGAAAGCGCAACAACCCGCTGAAGTGCAGCCCATGAATGCACGAGGCCACTGACGACGGTGGCCCATGCAGGCGCTGTCATGTTGCGGCCCTTTCGTGAAACTCCACAAATACACACACAGCAGGCGAGCTGGCGCTGCTGCTGGCCCGCTAGTGCTGCTACACGGCGCTCCTGGGCTCCTGGCACGAGCACCCCACAGCTAGCCCATTAGCGTGAAATTTTCAGCCCAGTTTTATTCCCATAAAATAAAATCAGATTAATTACTGGCGCCGTAGATCGTTTCTACTATATGGGCCTAGATCTGGCGCTAAGCTTATAGCCCACGCCATATAATGATGTGTTCTTCACATCCGGATCATAACCTGGTCTAATATAGATCGAAAAAAAAACAATCATGGTCTATCATGCAGATGGCTGATAGGTTGGGCTGTACATATACCTGAGGATATACCTCCTTTAGTAACTCTTAAAAAAAAAAATCTTTACATCGATCTTTAGAATAAATATAAAGATCCAATGTGATATGTAAAATCCAGATCACTCTGGGGGACTGGGCCATAGTCATTTAATAAAGAAACAGAGAGATCAAATTGCACAGAACAAGTTGATCTGGACTTTGGGTTTACAGCTGCAAATTGCATTGCCACATAATATTTACCTGTGCACCTCCAGTTTGTCCATAAAACTATATACTCTGATACTCATATATATATGTAACTCTCTGGGTATTTTAGATGACTGAAAATGAAATATTCCAGCCTGCATTCATTTATGACTCTGATTTTACCTGAGCGTATCTCTGGTTTTAGCCAGGGTGGCTAAATGTTGACCAAACCTACAAAGGTGTCTTTATATACAGCGTCTTTGTCCATCCCACCCATAGTTGCGCAAAACATCACAAGCAAGCAGCAAGCACCTAAGGCAACAAACCATGGCCTCAGGCAGGCACCATCTCCCCCTCCTCGCCGTGGCTATTGTCCTTTCCCTCGCCACCCTCACCGCCGTGGCCTCACCTGACGACACCACCTCGCCCCCCTCGCCGTCGCCGGAGCCGGAGCCGACGGCGTACGAGATGCTGGGGCGCTACAACTTCACGCCGGGCATCCTCCCGGAGGGCGTCACGGGGTACGTCCTCAGGACCGACGGCTCCTTCGAGGTGTACCTCCCGTCGGACTGCAGCTTCCGCGCCGGCAGCATGCACATCCAGTACAGCAGCCGCGTCGCCGGCCACATCCAGCCGCTGTCCATCACCGGCGTCGAGGGGGTGAAGGTGAAGGTGCTCCTGGCGTGGGTCGGCGTCACGCAGGTCGACCGCGACGGCGACCAGCTCCGGTTCTCCGCCGGCGGCGGCGCCATCTCCAAGTCGTTCTCCGTCGACACGTTCGCCCACAGCCCACAATGCAGCTGATCGAAAAGCGTTTCAGTCGCCGCCCCCTGGTCCAATCATCTGCTTGTGTGGATCTCTTGGTTATGTAATCTTTGCTAGTAAGCCGGAATGGTTACAGATAGTGTTCAAGAAGCTCTAGGCCGGACGATGTTAGAAATCATTTAGTTCATTTTGTTTGTAACTGGGGAATGGAACAGGAAGAACCAGCAGATTGTATTGATGATCGGTACAACATATATACACTTGTGATCTCAACTAACTAAGCTATCTTCCAGGAGAGCCGGTGCGCATGCGAGGCGCGCGGGCGTGCGCGGAGAGCGCGGGTGCGTGCTGAGCATGAGCGCTGGGCGTCCGCGTCGTGCGCTGGTGTGCGCTCTGGCCATTGGCCATGCAAGCCGTTGGAGCGGTGAGACTTCTTCAACACCCCCCTCAGTCTCAGCGGTGCTCAAGGCCAACGCAGAGACTGGATCGAAAATCGTCGTGCAATGCCGACGGTAGTCCCTTCGTGAAGATGTCCGCGAACTGCTTGTCATTGGGAACGTGAAGAACACGAAGCTCGCCGACGGCGCCACTTTCTCCCGAACGAAGTAGATGTCGAGCTCTATGTGCTTTGTCCGCCGGTGGTGAACTGGGTTCTTGGACATGTAGACCGATGAGACATTGTCGCAGTACACGATCGTGGCCTGCCGGACGCCATGATGAAGCTCGGCAAGGAGATGACGCAGCCACGTGCACTCGGCGACGGCGTTGGCGATTCCGCGATACTCCGCCTCGGCGCTGGAATGCGAGACAGTGTTCTGCCTCTTGGATGACCACGACACGAGGGCGTCGCCGAGGTAGACGCAGAACCCTGATGTTGAACGCCTGGTGTCGGGGCAGCCCGCCCAATCCGCGTCCGTGTAGGCAGTTAGTAGCGGCTGCTGAGCGGCGTGGAGATGGAGGTCGTAGTTGACGGTGCCCTTGAGATACCGGAGAACGCGCTTCAACATGGCGGCGTGGCAGTCCCGTGGAGCGTGCATATGCAAGCACACCTGTTGGACAGCATATGCAATGTCCGGCCGAGTGAGCGTGAGGTATTGGAGGGCGCCGGCCATGCTGCGGTACCAGGAGGCGTCGGAGAAGAGCGGGCCGTCGTCGCTGGACGCCTTGGCTTTGGTGTCGGCAGGCGTGGACACGGGTTTGCAGTTTTGCCATCCCGGCGCGATCAAGAACATCGCGTGTGTAGGCCGCCTGAGAGAGGTAGAAACCATCCTTGTGTCGCTGAACGTCGATGCCGAGGAAGAAGTGAAGGGGCCCCAAGTCCTTGATGGCGAACTCCGACTTGAGACGAGCAGTGAGCTGTTGAAGCAGATGCGTCGTCGAGGCGGAGAGGATTATGTCATCCACGTACAGAAGCAGATATGCTGTGGCACCGCCCTGCCGGAGCACGAACAGTGATGGGTCTGCCTTGGACTGGACGAAGCCAAGGGTGAGGACGTGGTTGAGGAAGCGGTTGAACTAGGCGCGCGGGGCTTGACGAAGGCCGTAGGGAGATCGTGAGAGCACGCACACAGCGTTGGGGTGAGCTGAGTCAGCAAAACCCATGGGCTGTTGGCAGTAGACCTGCTCTTCGATGTTGCCGTGCAAGAACGCGTTGGAGACATCCAACTGGTGCGCCGGCCTATCGTGGGAGGCGATGAGGGTGAGCACCGTTCGGATGGTCGCCGGCTTCACCACTGGGGAGAAGGTCTCCGTGAAGTCGATGCCAGGCCGCTGGTGGAAGCCACGGACAACCCAGCGGGCCTTGTAGCGGCTGAGCGTGCCATCGGGGTTGAACTTGATGCGGAAGACCCACTTCCCGGTGATCACGCGAGCGCCTGGTGGCCGATCGACCAGTGTCCATGTCCGATTGGCCAACAACGTGTCGTACTCGGCTTTCATGGCGTCGCGCCAATGTGGATCCTTTAGTGCTTCGCGAGCAGAGGTGGGGATCGGCGACAGAGTTGGCGACGTTGCTGTCATGGCATATTTGGGATTGGGCTTGAACACGCCGGCCTTGGCGCGTGTCGTCATTCGATAAACGGGTGGTGGTGACGCGGCGCGAGCTTGCGGTACTGTGGCGGGGTCGCGCAGTGGTGAGTCTGATGCAAGTGTTGACGGTGTCAGAGATGGTGTCGGGGACGATATAGGCTGTGCGCCGGAGCACGCGGATGGCGATGCAGGCAAAGACGACGGCGCGGGGCTGTGTGTCGGTGGCGCAGGCGGCGTTGTGGGCGAGGCCGGTGCGCTGGGCGTTTGTGGTCGACGAGCGATTTGGCGTGGCGGCGCGGCGGGCGGTGCGTCGTCGGTGTCGAGCTCGGTGGAGGCGATCACTGGCGGCGTCGCGGCGTGCTCCCGGAGGGGAAAACAGCATTCGTCGAAGACGACGTGGCGCGACGTGATGACCCGGCGCGTGGCGAGGTTGAGGCAACGATACCCGCGATGATCTTGTGGGTAGCCGAGGAAGACGCAAGCACTCGATCGCGGGCAGAGCTTGTTCGCAGCCGTGGCGCTGGTGTTGGGGAAGCAGAGACAATCGAACACCCGGAGCTCTTCGTAGCGAGGATGCACGCCAAGAAGCAGCTCGTGTGGTGTGAGCGTGCCGGTGGCTCAACAGGGCCTGCGATTCAGCAAGAACGTCGCCATGTACAAGGCCTCCGCCCAGAACGTAGGAGGAGCTGCACTATGGAGCAACAATGTACGCAAACAATCGTTAATGGTGCGCAAGATGCGCTCTGCCTTTCCATTCTGCTGCGATGTATATGGGCACGAGAGGAGAAGAGAGATCCCGTGAGTAGAGAAGAATGCACGGAGGGCATGAGAATCGTATTCACGGCCATTATCGGTTTGCAGAGCTATGAAGGGAAGGCGAAATTGGGTCTGAATGTAAGCGTGAAAGGATCGAATTACAGGAAAAACTTCAGACTTTGCTCGGATTGGAAACGTCCAAATGTAATGAGTAAAATCATCCAGGAACACAACATAGTATTTATACCCTGAATGACTAAGAACAGGAGACGTCCAAACATCCGAATGAACAAGTTGAAAGGGAAAATGTGTGCGTGATTCAGAGGAATGAAATGGAAGATGAACATGCTTGCCCAAACGACAGGAGTGGCAAGTATGAGTGTCTGCCTTATTGCAACTAAAATCAAAGGTGTTCAAAACCTGAGACAGAGAGTTTCTGCCCGGATGACCAAGCCGCTGATGCCAGAGCTCCATCGTCGTCGCCTTGGAAGCATGGAAGGTCTGAGGTTGTGGCAGATGCAGCGGGTAGAGGTTGCCGGTGCTATCCCATCGGAGAGTCTCCGCTCGGGTTTGAAGATCCTTGATAGAGAAGCCAGATGTTATCACGAGTTAGCTGACGAACGGAGACAAGGTTTTTAACCAGAGAGGGAGAGACAAGTACATTACGAAGAGCGAGAGGTTGAGAGGATGTGGGAATGGAGGTGTCGGCGGCATGCGTCACAGGCAGCCGAGCACCGTTTCCAACGACAATGGAGGAGAAGAAGGGGTGGGAAGGATGGAGATTACCAGAGGACATATGGTTAGTGGCGCCTGTGTCGAGGAACCACTCGGAGGAGCTCGGTGGCTGCGTGGCGACGCCGGCGGAGTGCAGTGCCGTGTACAGAGCCTGATTGTCCCAGGCGCCAGCTGACAATGGAGGCAGAGATGGCTGATGGAGCATCGTCATCGCGTGTTGGGGCTGAAATGGAGGTCGCGACCCGAGAACGCCGGAGCCGGGGGCCCGTAGAGGCATGGGCCAGGCTTGCACAAGCCCAGTCCAAGGGTTATACCCAGCAGCCCACGGAGCGGAGTGTGGAGCGGGTGCGTGCTGACCACCGCCGCCGCCACCACGAGTAGCGCCGGTGGAGCCGCCGCGGCCCTTCCTCTTGTTCGAGGGGCGGGATCCGCCAGATCCGTCGGCTGATGCGCCAGTGCCGGCGGAGGAGCCAACAGAGCCGCCAGAGCCGGCAGCAGTGCCAGTGGAGGCGCCCGTGGAGACTGCGCCGGTGGAGGAGCCGCCGGAGCGTGCGAAGAGGGCGTGCGCCGCCTTCGTCTTGGCGTCGTGGGAATCAGAGGCTTCCTCCAAGAGCAGGTATGACACCGCGTTGCGGAAGGTGTGGGGTGGGGATTTGGCCTTGATGACGGGCTTGAGGTGCTTGAATTTGGGGGAGAGACCACACAGGAGAATGAGCACCTGACTTGGTTCAGAAACAGGGTGGCCGACGTTGCGAAGCTGATCCGCGAGGCGCTTGAGCTTGGAGCAGTAGTCGTGGACGGAGAGATCGCCCTGTTGCACGCTGCGGAATTCAGCCTCCAGCAGAACGGCGCGCTCGAGCTCATTGTCGCGGAAGTGGCTCTCGACATCTGTTCATAGGGAGAAGGCGCTGATATGAGGCTTGTGGACGAGGTCAAAGACATTGGTGGCGATGGTGGTGTAGATCCAGTTGACGAGGCAACTGTCAATCTGCCGCCATGCAGCAGTGCGCTGGGCAATCGGCGTCGGCGTCCGGACATGGTCCTGGAGGCCGAACTTGCCCAGCACAGAGTCGAAGCAGCACCGCCATTGGCTATAGTTGGCGGTGGTGTAGTCGAGGACGACGGGAATGTGATTGCGGATGTTAACCGTCTGGATGACCGAGGCCGCGGCTGGCTGAGGAGCGGCGCCGTCAGATTCACCGTCGGAGGACGAGGCAGAGGAATGGGATGGCGAGTGCGCCATGGGTGCGGAAGCAGAGGAGATGGAAGAGACCGGAGAGGCTGAAGCATAGGGATTCAGGTAGGAAGATCTTGATACCATGTAGAATGGAATAGGAAGAACCAGCAGATTGTATTGATGATCATGGTACAACAGATATACACTTGTGATCTCAACTAACTAAGCTATCTTCCAGGAGATCCGGTGCGCATGTGAGGCGCGCGGGCGTGCGCGGGTGCGTGCTGAGCATGAGCGCTGGGCGTCCGCGTCGTGCGCTGGTGTGCGCTCTGGCCGTTGGCCATGCAAGCCGTTGGAGCGATGAGACTTCTTCAACAGTAACAAAGTCTGGTTTCTTTTACTCCCTCCCCTTTGCCAACTCCTTATTTGTATTTTCATTTCGTGGTGGACGAATTCAATACATGGAGAAGAGATGAATGTTTGTATCACTACCAGAAAACTCGACATCCGCACCCCTTCTAATCCTCGGCACTTTTTTGACCCGGGGCTAAATGGACATTAACACCGGGTCCAACTGCTAGGAGCGGGACGACGCGCAGGATTGGTTGGAAAGAACTCATTAGCACCGGGTCATACCAAAATTCGGTGCTAAAGGTCGCCCATCAGCACCGGATGCAGCTACCACCGGTGCTAAAGCTGCAGAGGTGCTTTAGCACCGGCCAACAATCGGTGCAAATAGCGACTCACTGACAGCCACATCCTTCCTCTCGATCTCTCTCCTTTATCTCTTCTTCCCCTTTCACATCCATCCATTCTCCTTTTCTCTTTCTCTCTTTCTTATTCTCCTTCTACGTGCTCGTTGACCGGGTGCGCGCCGAGCAGGTGGACGCGGCACGCGAGGCGCGGCGACTCACCAGGGCTTCCGCGAGGCACCGGCGCAAGCTCGCCGCCGCCGTCGACACGCTCGTGGCCATGCTCCGCTCCGGGAGGCCATCCTCCTCGCGCTGCTCAACCTCGCCGTCAGGGACGAGAGGTGCGTACGGTGGGTCCTCCTCCGATTAACCCTTCGATTCTGCTATGTTCCCCAACCAATTTGTTGATGCGGGTCACGGCCGGCAGTTAAGCACGGAGCTGCATGCTTTGATTAGATCAGGAGAGAGAAGCAGAGGAGATCGATTGCGGCTGCTGAGGGATTTCCCTGCCAAGAAATTGAAGAAAAGGAGCAGAACTTGCTGCTCCGGTTGTTGGCTTCCTCTGCCGATTTGGGAAGGAGAGCAGAGGAGCAGCTGCTGGTTTGCTGTCGTTCGGTGCACAAGGCCAGCGAGAGAGAGAGATAGGAGATCAAGCTGCTAGGATTTTCTCTTTGCTTCTTGCGGTGAGAGATGGTTCTTTTCTTCTTTTGTTCGTAGAACTGGCGGAAGCTTCTCGATCTCTTCCTAATCTCTGTAATATAAATTTCTCTGTTGAATCCATATTGAATCTTGAATGTTGTAATTGTTGGATGTTAGATGTTGTGATGTAAATTAAAATATTTCTACTGTTAATTTCTTTCTTTCTCCTCTTATTTATCTACTCCTCGTCTTCATTCTTTTTCTGTTCTTGAAGAACATCGAGGACAGGGAGAGAAGACGAGAGAGGAGAGGAAAAGAAACGTTTAATTTTTTTTACGCCTAAAAATCTTCAGCACCGGTAAAGGCGCTCCCCTAGCCTCGGAAATTTAGCACCGGGTTGGAAATCCGGTGCTAAAATCCGTTTCCTACCGGTGCGGATGTACGTCATTCTAGAAGTGTATATATTTTTTGCCGGTTCTTTCTCTATTGATATAAGCTCCAGATTATCTCGGGCATTCCATTTTGATGTGTTATCTAAAGTATTGTACAGTACACATTGAATTATTGAGCATGCAAATAATTTTTTTTCCAATGTGCCTGTTTCATAGGGAGACATTTGTATTAATACATTATTCATGCGAATTAAATTAGCACTACACAAATAAATTATTCACAGAAAACATTCATTTATATACACGCCAAGGTGGTCACTTCACAGAATATCCTGGGAGAACCTACCATCACCAACTCAAATGTTTTAAGTAGTGAAGGTTATTCATTAAAGTGCTTGTAAAGAATAAGGCATGCATCCTGTTGCTGTTGTAGTAGACTGTAGACCTGAATATAAAGCTAGACCGGAGGTATCTGGTCCCCAAAAGGAATTTGGGGTGGTCAATTTTATATGGAAACACAGCCCTGTAAAGTGATCTAGAAGACTAATAGTCTCATCTATATGTAGGCCCATCTAAATGTAAAGCCCAATAATTCTTATGGAAGTCCAGCTTGTAAAGGTATCCTCCATTTCCTGCCGCTGCTACCTGCTAAACCATGCTCTCCACTAGAAGTTTTTTAGATTAAAGGAAATCCAATTCATCATTAAGAAAATGAAAGAGATATTAGCCTCTGTAGCATCCGATATATACATCCAGCTGTTCCTTATTATAAACCAAAATACTTCTCTATAAACACAGTGTACTAACAAGAACCACACAACACAAATATTTAACAAGTAGCATTCATTCATCTCATAAACTTATTCTATTATTAAACCTCTGTCGGACCTTAGGACTAGCAATCCACCTGGGGGTACCCGAGTAGTTGATTTGTAGGAGGGGCGATTGATGACCTAGTGACTTGATGGTACACAGGAGGCACTGATTTAGACAGGTTCGGGCTACTCGGAGGTATAATACCCTACGTCCTGTGTCGGTGGTGGTGTTTGTATTGCTTGTATGGTTCGATGCGATGGTTTTCGGCGTGATCGGATGAGGGTGCCCTAGGCCGCTTTATATAGGGTAGCGGGCTAGGGTTTACAAGTCGTTTTCCATCTAAACCTACTTTGTCCCGACCAGGACTCTAGTCTGAGTCGGTTACAACCGAATATCCCTGGATATCCGGACGAGCCGCCCGCCGGGTCTTCATCAAACTTGTCCACCAAGTCGGGGTGCCCGTGCGGGCCGCCTAGGGGTCGGCCCACAAGCCTGTCAGATGTGGGCCCTGGCCGCCATAGTCTAGTCTGACAGTGGGTCCAGGGGTACCCATATCCCACAAGCCCCCGAGCAACGTGCAGGCGCGTGTCTAACTGCTTGATGAAGGAACGAGGCCAATGTAGTAGGCTGAAGGTGCTTCAACATGTAGTCGGCACAAGGGTGGGCGGTGCTCAAAAAAGAGAGAACACCCAACACGACGCCGAGTTCTTCGAGGTAGTCGGTCGGTCCTCATGAGGGCCGATTACAGGGCGACGATTAGGAGCACTGTATACAGTAGCCCCCAAGCGTTGGGTTGGTTAGAATAAGCGAGCCGAGGCTCCAAAAAAGAAGTCGGACAACATGTTGCCGTAAAAAGGAGGTGAAAGCATGCTGTCACCAAAAATCCAGCGTCCAGCTCCCGAGCATGCGAGGTGTCCGGTCTAGTCCCTTTGGATACGCCGAGCAAGAGCAACAGGTTAGAGCAGCGTGCTGCTCGGTTAAGTTGTTCTTGTTCGGCGTGCGAGGTCGGCCACACGATGAGAGGAAACGCCGAGTCGCCGCGCGCCAGCCCCCGAGCATGCGAGGTCAGCCGCACGACGAGAGGAAACGCCGAGTCGCCGCACACCAGCCCCCGAGCATGCGAGGTCGGCCGCACGACGAGAGGAAACGCCGAGTCGCCACGCGCGCCAGCCCCCGAGCATGCGAGGTCGGCTGCACGACGAAGGCAGGGGCAGAGCTACAGCTTCTCATCGGGGTCAGCTGACCCCGATAGATTTTGAAAAACTCAATAGAAATTACTGTAGATGGTTGTTAATTTCCCTTAATGACCCCATTATTTAAGTAGCATGACCCCGGTGAACTTATGGCCTGGCTCCGCCCCTCACGAAGGAAACGCTGAGTCACTGCGCGTGCCAGCCCCCGAGCATGCGTGGTCAGCCGCGCAACGAAGGTAAACGCTGAGTAGCCGCGTGCGCCAGCCCCTGAGCATGCGAGGTCGGCCGCACGACGAAGGAAACGCCGCTGTACCTGTGAGGGAGAGGAAGAAAAACGGTAGTATTTTGGAGAAACGATAGTAAACTTATTTGGAATAAGTACTTTTGAGCTTGTAGCTTTTCGTTTGGATGATTTTTGTCGGATTGGCAATCTTTGGCACTTCACCATTATCATGACACGCGCTAAGGACTGGGGCGGCGAACTGGCTGGAGCTCTCATGGAGGCAGCTCTCCTACATGCTACGATGCTCTACATGGAGGCTTAGTCGTAGGTAGGGTCCCGGCCGAGTATGCTTGCGGGTGTTTAGACTTTGGGTATAGTGCATCGGGCATGCCGAGTTTATTTGCTTGCATGAGCAATTTTGTTTGTGGACGAGCCCATGGCTGTCGTTGAGATATTAATGCAGGTTGGCGGTTGTCTCATGGACATGGAGAAAAAACTTTGCACATGGCGATCTGTAGCGGCATAAAAATAAAATAAAATAAAATACTTAGCTCGATTCGTAGCCGAGTTGAAGTAGTCGTTATGCGAGATCTGAAACTCGCCGTAGTCCGGAAACTGGGTGGGTCGGGCGGGTTCTCAGATCGGATCTGAGGTTTCTTCAGGGCACGCCTCCACGCATGCGGGGAAGAACGCGAGATTGATCTGCCATCAAGCCAACGGTGTTTTCGAATCGAAAAAAGCTCACCAATCTACCCCGACCTGGCGCGCCAACTGTCGGACCTTAGGACCGGCAATCCACCTGGGGGTACCCGAGTGGTTGATTTGTAGGAGGGGCGATTGATGAACTAGTGACTTGATGGTATACAGGAGGCACTGATTTAGATAGGTTCGGGCTACCCGAAGGTATAATACCCTACGTCATGTGTCAGTGGTGGTGTTTGTATTGCTGGTATGGTTCGATGCGGTGCTTGATCGGGATGCCCCTGTCTAGGGACCCTTGTCCTCCTTTATATATTCAGGAGGTAAGGTTACAATCTGAGTATTGTCCATATGAGACTATTTATAATAGGGGGTCCTAGTAGGAGTACTAGGACCCGGTCTTCTTTGGGCCGGCCGCTGCCGCCCTCGATGATGGGCCCTAGGGTACCCATATGCCACAACCTCCACCCATACTTGATGAAAATATCCATTGCTACACTCTCCAGAAGTAAGCAAGCCTAATATATTGTATGTCTCATCTTCTCCTTATGTAAAAGTGACAAGAATCTAATCCAATAGATTCTCCTCTATATAATTGTAGAATATGTTGGTGTTTATCAAAAGTCATATCACTACGACGACCACATGATAATCGCTGCTCTCACCTAGAATAATTCCACATATATACAGCAGGGGGGCGGCTAGCTATCAACCAATGTAGCACGTTATTTTCGTATATATATATATATGCACCGGCATTTCAAAATTGAATGAAATATTGATCAGTGGTGTCCACATCAGTCCATCATGAAATATCTACAGACAACTATGGAGTTAGTTAAACATAGCTCAAACACACACGTGTGTGCATTTCAATCTTCAATTCAAATACATAAATTCCTTTCAGCTCATTTTTCATTGGAATACTCATTACTGCACTCAACTCAGTATAAATCCACACTCCAAGAACAAGCTAGCAAACAATCTACGCTAGCTACCATCATCACAACTCTCCATGAGTAATACTTTAATCTATGATATTATTAAAAGTTTTTGACAATGTCATGAATTACTTTTACAGTAAAAATCTAATAAAACCATTTCATGTCATAAAAATTAATACTTTTGTGTGAATATGCTCAAATCTAACATTTGACTACACACATGACTTGTCATCAATTTTAGAATAGAGGGAGTATTTAATAAGTACCATTCAACTAAACCATACAAGAAGGGAAAAAAATACAACTACCTGAAATGTTCTCGAACCAACTGAGTAGTTACCCTCACCAACCACAGGGTGTTTTACATAGCTCGTAAAATTTGGAAACCAATTCAGATCTAGTAGTTTTGTTTTAAATAGTCATATATTATTTAAACAGGGAGTATAAGTTTATTTTCATGATAAAACAAGCAAATAAAACTACTAGATTTGAATTAGGAATATGTGTAGTGTATTAGGAATGAAGAAAGTCTTATTGTGGTCCCAAAAATTTAAAAAATATTATACTCGTATTTCCTCTTTTTTAAAAAGAAACAAAACAAGTGAATTAAATGGGTCAAATATATATGAACAAATATAGATATTAGGGGTGAAAATAGCACGGATAGTTTCCGATCGACCGAAAGAGCTCGGATTGTGATTTGGATATATTTTTCGGATAAGCAGATGTTTTCTCTGATATAGGATATGGATTCGGATAGTTTATTCGGATATCGGATTCGAATATAGAAAGGGAATTATCCATCAAATATCGGATATCTAGTCGGATAATCCGGATAGTCCAGCCGTATAGTTGAATATTAATAGAAATAAGATATAATCTCTAAAATTAATAACTACTTCATATTAAATCAGAAAATATGAAACTAGCACCAAAAGTTTTCTAAAAATATAATCTATCAATTGGTGTTCCATTTGGATTTATTTTAATTTTATTTATTTATATTATTTTAATTAAACCGTAAATAATTTTTCAGATTGGTAAGTGATATGAATTGTGGTTCTTTCCAAAGCATTTTCTATCTAACCTGATATTTAGAATCATCATTTTTAGTTAAATATCCTTTAATATAGTTGAGTGTAGATTATTTGTTGATTTGTATCCCTTCCATGCCACTTGGTGTTTCTTTCAATTACTAAATATATGTTATACATATGTTAATTAGTTCTTTATTTATATCGTTTATACAGTAGCATGTCGTAGAATCATCAAAAAGACTCTTTGCTTGTTAATAAATCTTTGCTTTGTATCTATGTGGTTGGACTTGGTAAATGGCATGTCAGCTATTGTTAATTTAATTGTATCAACATAAACTAGTTAGAATTTAGTCTTATGGAGAGAACAAACAATTACAACAAATGAGATATATATGGTTATTGTTTTTATTCAATATCCAAGAAAATATTCGTGACTGATGTTGTCCGCATACGACTCATCCCGTATTCGATATATATTTATTATTTTTTTGTAATCGAGACCATCCGTATCTGTATTTATATCTGACAGATATTTGTATCCAATACTAACTCCGAAAGAAAATATACAAACAAATATCATATTAGTGATATCCATCCGTATCCAATCCGTTTACATCCCTAATAGATAGAGATTGATAGCACAATATAATAATGGCCTACTATATTAAAGTTGTTGTATGTAAACTCCAATATCTCCTTGGTCCTATAATTGTAGCCGTAAGTACATCGGTATATGTTAACTATCTCAGATGTTTTCTTATGCAAACATACTTAAGATTTTGATGATGTAAACCACAGACAGAGGCACTGGACTATAAGACATGGCATCACTGTAAAGTTTTTGTGATTGCCATACACCTCACAACATTCATTGGTATAGTCACAAATTAATGAAAAGTAAAATTACTAGGATACAACTTAAATATATAAACTATTCTAGGAGTTCTCTAATAAATCATCTAAATACTATATGGAACATCATGAGACTCCCAATAACACACTACCAGCAATATAAAGATATAGAGTAATCAAATCGCATAGATCAAGTATATCTCTAATTTTTGGCATGTAGGTATTAATTAATATATATCTTACTAGCATGGCTCTAATTTTGATGTGTGCTATTAATTGGCTGCCAATATTCTGAATTTCTGATCTTGTGGGACTCTAATTTGGTAATCTTTAAATGCGACTCTAATTTTATCTACCAAGTGTATCTTGGGAGATATCTCAGAACAGGATACAATTATTTAATTGTTTTGGACTGTCATCCTATGCCACATGCAGTGACTCAGAATGATCCCACTTATCAATAGTATAGCCCAAAGGCACATAAATTTATATATTCTGAAAATTTTCAGGATCTCTTGTCACTATAAATAACCATTATGTATGGGGCCTTCCCCTAGATCATCTTGGCCCATAATTCCACAAAAATATCCCAAGCACCAACTAACCATGGCCAAGCACCATCTCCACCTCCTTGTGGCGGTTCTATTTGCTGCCACCGTTTTGGCCTCTCCATCCTCCTCAGCTAACTTGTCGCCAACAGCAACTCCGCCAACAGAAGCAGCACCAACGATGGCAAACTCGTCAACATCAACAGCATATGAGATTCTTGAGAAATATAATTTGACCCGGGGTATCCTCCCAGAAGGTGTAACCGGGTATGTCCTCCGCCCAGATGGCTCCTTCGAAGTTTACCTCCCGGGGGACTGCAATATCTATGTGGCAAATATGCAAATCCAATACAGTAGCCGCGTCGCTGGGAACATCCAGGTCCAGTCGCTCCATGATTTGGAGGGGGTGAAGGTGAAGATGGCGTTAATATGGATCAATATCTCAGAGGTCACGCGCACTGATGACCAGCTCAACTTCTTTGCCGGCGCCATATCAAAGTCGTTCCCTATTGACACATTTTCCAATACCTTACAGTGTAACTGAGGCTATGGTTGCACAATAGGAAGCAAATCATAGCAATCATTGTTGGTGTTAAAAATTGGTATTGATTCAATAATATGCTTTTCCATCTGATAATTCCTTGTCATGTCTAAGAAACCTCAGGCCGTGTTTCTTTTCATCCGGAAATTTATTTCCAAAGGAAATCTTACATGCATGAAGTATTAAATGAAGTCTATTTACAAAATCTTTTTAGGGATGAGTGCAATTTTGCGTGACGAATCTAATTAGTCCATAATTTGCTACAGTAATGCTACAGTAACCCTCATCTAATCAAGCAGTCAAAGGCCTCGTGAGATAGGTCTCGCGAAATAGTCCAATATTGTGAACGTAGTTTTGTAAACTGACTTTATTTAATACCCTTAATTATTGGTCAAAGGGACTGGAAAACTTTTTCCATCTCCAAAGAAACACGGCCTGGGCGATATATATAAATCGAGCCATTTCATTTTTTTTTTGCTAATGAATCGTCGGCTGTTGACTCTTGACCATCTTCTATGCATGCACCTACTCGTTAATTAAAAGAAGTAAAAAAGACAACCTTAGAGATAGTCCGCTAGAGAAATTAGTTTATGAATATCTCTATCTTAGATGGCACGTATAGTTTTAGAGCTAGAACTATTTCTAACTGTTGAAGGTGGCGTGTGGATATGAAATCAGCTGACCTTGTGAAGATTCACGATTAATAAAAGAAAATGGAATTTAAACTGCGGGAGAAAGTGGAATATATATAGCAAACCATAAGTATATCCAACAGTTTGAAATCGAGAAAAAAATGTTTCCCCACAAAAAGAATTATGTCTGAATTAGAACAGTTCCAAAACTCTAATGAAATTTCTCCATTTCCATCACTAGCTACAAATGAATACAAATGATCGAGATGATTTTTTCTTTAAAAATGTAGATGCTAGATATTGCAAAAAAACCCAGAATAAAAAAATGTATATCATCTGTACTTATATGGTTGTTTGTGAGTGAGTTCCTCTTGCATCTCTAGCCCAGGGTTAATTCATAATTTTGGCATTTGTGCATCCAAATAAATGGTTGACCCGTGGTGTAGCCATCAGTACAGAATGAGCTGCCACGGCCCACAAGCAACTTCGTACATCATTCCAAAGTCTAACTGCCACTGAAAGAAAATTCATATATTTATTTATACATAACACAGATACACAAGCAACATAAAAAATATACTAATACATAAGCTCCTGCAAATCGCAGACACTGTCCATTAAACAACTGATGTACACATCCTACAATTTTTAGAAGCCCAACATCACTCTAGAGATTAGCCATTGCCACACACAACTCAATGCAATAAATCCACACTCCAAGTGGAACAATCAATCAACCAACTAACTACTAAGCTACCTATCCCCATCATTCCCACATTCTCACCAGCAAGGAAGAAACCAAGAAAAATTAACAAGAAAGTAAAATGTCCTTGATTGCCCTTAATTATTAGCCATATTTATCATTAATTGGTTGTTACATGTACATGCACTTACTAAATATAGTAGAATGACTTGTTTTTTGGGATAAATTTTGAATCCTAGAGTGTCTTCTTTTTTGGGACGGATGGAGTACTTATGTGTAACTTTTTATGATAGTGAATATTTCTAAACTAAAACCACAAAGAAATAATATAACATAAAAAACTCCCTTTTATAGTTTATGACACAGCTAAAGTAACATTAACAGTTGACAGCGGTACTTCACACTTCACTCCGAACAAAATTATTCAAATTCTCTGTTCGAGTGAGCACGTAAAATAAATTAAACATTACTAACAAAGCAAAGCCTCCATCCTTCTTTTTGTCCTTTACTTCTTTTCATTTTAGATGCGCTATAAAATATTATGTATATATGTGGGTTGGGCTTAAATTTTATTATAGAGGGCTCACAAAAGTAACCAGATATTCTATTATAAGCTTTAAATAATCCGCGATCAATTATCGGATAATCCATATCCGTCGGATTTTATTAAAACCATATCATACTCCGCATCCACGCACAATCAGATTCGAATTATCCATATCCGCGCAGATTTCCAAAACTCTTCTCTGTGTCCTTAAAATTCGGACGCGAAAATTATCCACTCCACTTTCATCCATAATATACACGGCCCATCCGCTAGGAGCCAATTGATCGAGACGACTACCTGGGAATTAATGGATCGATGGGAACCAAGCAGGCATCGTCAAATTAGCGGAGTCCCCACGCGATAGACATGGGGGGCGGGTTCCAACAAAAAGGACTCAGGGACCATCCGCCTCCAATTATTTTTGAGTAAGACTATTGATCTACACCAACCATATGATGTGTTAGTGGTGCATATGATTCTTTTAAGGCACGCACAAAAATCAAGATTCAAACTTATACTTTTCAAACAATAATTTAGCCAATAATTTTTAACTTTTATATAATGTAAATTTGATGGTTGGATTAATTTGTTATTAAATCGCTGGGATTTATTTGTTATAGCTTTTGTAATCTTAGAACAAAAAACGTAAACCCTTGGGATTTATTTGTTCTTGTTTTATTGGCACAACAAACAGCAATACGCAATAGATGGACTAGCAAGCCCACCCAGACAACGGAACATTTCACGCAACTCGCACAAAGCGTGCGCTGCGACGAGGTGTCGCGTCTCACGTGACGTGTATCGTCGTCATCAGTAGAGCGGGCAGGTGAGCCGCGGCATGGGCACGGCGTGCAGCCGCGTGGCGCGCGGCGCCGAGAGCCCAAAGACGTCGCCGGCGTCGAGCTCCGACGGGTCCACGCCGCCGGGCGGCGCCCACTCGAACGCGTGCGCGAGCTGCGCCACGGCGAGCTCCAGCGCGTGCAGGCCTAGCGCCATCCCGGGGCACGACCGCCGGCCGGACCCGAACGGCAGGAGCTCGAAGCAGCTGCCGTTGAGCTCGCGCCCGGCGGCCTCCTCCGCCGCCGCGGGGGCGAACCTCGACGGCCGGAACACGTCGGGGTCCCCCCACGCGCGGCGGTCGCGGCCGATGGCCCAGACGTTGACGATCACCTGGGAGCCGCCGGGCACCGAGTAGCCGCCGACGGCGCAGTCCTTGGCGGCGCCGTGCAGCAGCAGCGGGATCGGCGGGTGCATCCGGAGCGTCTCCTTGACGACGCACGCGAGGAAGGGGAGCTCGCCGAGGTCCGACTCGCTCACGTTCCGGCCCAGCCCCACCACGCCGGCGATCTCCTCCTGCAGTCGCCGGAGCTCGCCGGGGTTCCGCAGCATCTCCGTCATCGCCCACTCGATCGACGACGCCACCGTGTCCGTCCCGCCGAACATGATGCCTTCGTCCACGACGATCATCCATACCGTAGATGAAAGATGAACATGAACATACCAGGATGATTGCCTTGATGTTGTCACGGGTGAGGCAGAGGGACCCGTGCCGGCCGTCGACGGCGTCGTCGTCGCCGGCGACGGCGGGCTTGGTCTCGGAGATGAGGGAGGCGAGCATTTCGTCGACCATGTCGGCTTCGGGGTCGTCGGGGCTCCTGCCCCTCTCCACGTGGTCGTCGATGATCTTGTCGATGAACCCGTCGAGCGCGCGGCGCGTCGCGCGGAGGCGGCGGTTGACGCCCTGCGGGTCAACCCAGCGCAGCCACGGCAGGAAGTCGCCGACGGTGAACGTGGCCATGAGCCGGGAGAACTCCTGGAGGACGGCGACGTACTCATCCAGCCCATCGCCGCCGCCGCCGTCTTTGGCGCCGAAGGCGGCGCGGAAGACGACGTTCCTGGTCAGGTGGAAGATCCGCTCGCCGAGGTTGACGACAACCGCCCCGCCGTCGCCGCCGCGCCCCCGCCGCGCGACGTCGCGGACGAGCGCCGCGCACTCGTCGCGCACGGCGAGCCACGTGGCGGCGCGGCGGCGGCTGAAGAGCTTGGTGGCGGCGAGCTTGCGCGCGCGACGCCAGAAGGGCCCGTAGTGCGCGAACGCCATGTCGGCGCGGCTGTAGGTGAGGTACGCGATGGCGGCGGTCGCCGGGCGGCTGGAGAAGGCGGCGTCCTGCGCCTGCAGCACCTCGCGGGCGTACTCCGGCGACGACACCACGACCGTGTGCCGCCGGCCGAGGCGGAGGTGCAGCAGCCCGCCGTACTGCTCGGCGAGGTCGGCCAGGCCACGGTGGGTCAGCCGACGCATCATCGTCATGTTGCCGATGATCGGCAGCGGCATTGGTCCTGGCGGCAGCGGCAGCTTGCGCCGTTGCCGCAGCTGGAGGAGCACGAAGACCAGGCAAGCAAGGAACGCCCAGCTCTCAGGGGGTCTTGAAGCCACTCCATGGCCATCTTCGCCAAGGTCATCCTCGAAGGTAACACTACTGCTGCCACCATGATTAGAGCTGAGGAGAAACGGGGATAGGTTGCATGGATTTTATATGGGAAAAAAGTTTTTGATGCCTGGGTATTTTATTTTACCACGTGTCATCTCCGACAGTTTCTCAAAAAACCTTTCCCAGTAATTAAGTGGTTATTGATGCACAACCTAATCCATTTTATTTCTTGGGCCTATATGGTTTGGCCTTTTGGGAGCTGGGTACTTGAACCATACTGTAGTCGTCATTCTATTATTGCGTGAGAAAAGGAAGGAGAAAAGGAGAGACGATAAGATCGATCACAACGCCGCCATGTTTAAAGACAATATTTTGAATAATATTTCCTATTCTAAAAAAATGTTTAAAGACAATATAACTTGTTAAGGCTTTATTGTGGGGCGGTTCTCAAATGTGAAGAAATAGGGAGAGGGGCCGTACGTTGTGGGGGTTCCCTATGTAGCTTCTACGTGCTAGATAAGCAACTTGGATTTGAGGCCCAATAAGGCCCAAAAACACACTAGTACTCCATTAGTTACCCGTGCACGTGCATAAAATTTAGATTTTTCCTGTCCCGTTAGATACAAAGCCACGCGCGTAACATTATTTGAACTCTTTTTCTAGCACGAAATTCTATTAGCCTTTCATGTGATACCAGATTGAATATTTTTTTTATCATTCTAATTCAACATTTCAAAATTATTGGTTCAACACTTAAAAAACTAATTCAACATTTTACTAAAATATGTTGAAATAGTATATTACAATGTTGAGTGAGCATGTGGAAAATGTTGAAGTAGTATATTTTTAATGTTGGATTAGATTCAATATTTTCCAAACCTAATAATTAACATGTTTAAAAAATTATTTTAACAGTACTTACACAAAATGTTGAAACGACGTAACAAAAATGTTGAACTAGTTTACTGTAAATGTTGTTTTTAAAAAAATATAAAATATGTTTAAATTGGAACTTATTTTGTTGCATAAATTGTAATTAAGACCATGGTTCAAACGGATTTGAAAAAGAATTTATAATTTGAGAGAAAAATGAACTCAAAGATCAAATTTTGAATGGAATCGTCACCTTTCCGCATCAATCCGGTTTGTTTATTCAATACGCACGGATCTCACTGGAAGCTAGGTAGCAAAAAAACTTGTGGAAGCTATATAGGATCCCGGCCCGTTGTGTGCTAACCCAACACGGCCCAAGACCCAACTCTACAGGTTATGATCAATAGTGGGCAGTTGGTTAAGTGAGGTAGTCGGGGAGATGACACTAACCAAGATGGTGGCGACGGAGGACAGATAAGCGGAATTAGGGTATGGGCATCGATGCAACAATAGGTTAGGCTATGCGCACACAATAATATTCCATTCTAGTCATCAATATTCTCTCATCTATATCCAGTTTCACCACAGTTCGCACTCGTCATCCTCTATATTTGTACTCTATACCAACTACCAGACAGTAGGACCCATGTTTAATTATTTTTCTATTTCTTCCCTCGCCCCACGCCCTCCATCCTCTCTCTCTACCCCCGTCGGCTCCTCTCCCCCCTCCCGCACCCCCAACGACGCCTCCTCTCCCCCGGCGCCTCCTCCCTCCCTCTCTCTCTCCCCACCCTCTCCAGGCGGCCAGCGGCGTGGGCGAGACTTTGCCGGCCGGGCCGCCGGACGGCGGCGGCCCCTCCCCACCTCCAGCACAACAACCCCCTCCACCGCGCCCTCCTCGCGGCGGTGGCCCCTCCCCGCCGCCGCCCGCTCCGCCGCCCCCTGCCCTGCTCTCCACCGCCGCCTCCTCTCCCGCCTTCCCCCTCCTCCCCTGCGCGTGGTGACCCCTCCCCCACGGTACCCCTCCACCGTTCACGGATGGAGCTTCGCGGATGGAGCGGCGGCGGCCACAGATGGAACCCAATGGCTGCTGCTTGTTCCTTCATGGCTTTCTTGGCCGTCTTCGTGGCTGCGGCCGCGGTGTCATGCCTATCGACGGCCACAGCGGTGGTGGCGTGTCTGGCGTCATGCTTGTCGATGGCTGGCCCATGCACGGCTTCCCACGGGGGACGCCAGCATCGTAGGCCCACGCGCGGTGCGGGGCGGCGGCTCCGTGCGGCTGTGTGTGTGGACGGCAAGCGGCGCACAGCGCGGTGGGAGGCGGTGACGGCCAGCGTGGGCAGCCGGGGAGCTACCGGCAGCCTCTTAACCTCGATCTCCCCGCCCCCAAAGCTCTTCCTCGTGCTGCTCGAAGCAGCGTTCTCGCGGTCGAGGTGGCGGAGGTCGGAGGCAATGGCGGCGGAGACTTTCCCGTGGCTCACCTGGCCCCTGCGTTTGGAGATAGCGAGTGGTGGCGGATCCGGCCGCGCCTCTCCGCGGCAGCTCTCCTGCTTCGCCAGCCCCGCGGTGGCTCCTCTCCGGCCGGCGCAGGGGCAACTAAGGGCAGCGGAGTGGAGGATGGCCCCTCAAGCTCGTCGACGACGCATCCATGGAGCTCCGTGCCTCTCTCTCCTTCACCCTACCGACCGGGCAGATGGGGTGGCGCACCGAGGCCATGGGTGCGCGGGCCCCACGCCATGGTGGCCGGTCCCGGACGCTCGCTATCCCGCCAGGATTGTCGTTCGCAGGACGGTCCCGTCCGTGGTAGCGCTCCCCGCTGCGGCAAAATTCGCGCTTACGTGGTACGCCAAAACTGTAGCGTTTCCTTTCCGGTACCCCGGTGCGGACAGCCTTAGTATGGTTGTGTCTAGTGGTGGCGGATCTATATGCAGGAGGTGTCAGAGATATTGTAAGATTTGGTTTGAGGAAGCACCTTATTTAGGAGTAATGAGACGGTCCATCATGATTTTATCCTATGAATTTTGGTGGAATAACTCAATTTCTCAAATTTATACTAATTATTAACTTGTGGGTGATGAGTGATGTAATCGGCCTATTCTATTCCACAAAACAAACAAAAAAGCAAGGAGTGAGGAGAGATCACTACGGGAAACCCGTATATGCCGAGTGTCTAGCTCTTTGCCGAGTGTATTTTTTCGGACACTCGGCAAACAAGCTCTTTGTCGAGTGTATTATTTTGACACTCGGCAAAGAGCTTGTTTGCCGAGTGCTTCTTTGCCGAGTGTATTATTTTGACACTCGGCAAAGAATTGAGTTTTTTTGTTTTTGAAGCGCAAGTGATTCAAATAATAAAATATAAGAAGTAAAAAAATTATATGCATGTTGTTTGCCGAGTGTCAAAATATCGGCAAAGAATTGAGTTTTTTTGTTTTTCAACCGCAAGTGATTTTAAATAATAAAATATAAGAGTAGAAAAATTGTATACATGTTGTTTGCCGAGTGTCAATAGAATACACTCGGCAAAGAACCATAAAAAAATATAAAAAATAAATAATAAACTTGTTTGCCGAGTGTCAAATAAATACACTCGGCAAAGAGGCTCTTTGCCGAGTGTTTTTCCTTTAACACTCGGCAAAGATGGGAGCTAGAAAAAGAGTGTATATTCTAATAAAGCAAATTAAGTCTAAGAATCATGAGATTTGTCTTGATGTGATGGTACCACACATAGAGGTTGTGATAAAAAGTTGAGAAGATTTCACACATTTTTTCATAACGATATTTACAAAATCGAAACAACTCATGAAAGTATATCTGTGATTGTATATGAGAGGATTAGTAAATGTATTTTTTGAATACAAACTTTTTTATATGATCTTATATGAAAAAACTTTGTATATGAAAGTCGTACATCTTTACGAAATATAAAACTTTGTAGTTGACAACTTTTGTATTTGAGATTATTTAATAACTCAAAATGTTATTATAAGTTATCTAATTTGAAATTTGAAATTTTAAACTTTTCAAATGACCTTAAATGTATATATGTTCTATATCAAAGTTGTACAGATTCACGAAATATAAAACTTTGTAGTTGATAATTTTTTAATTTGAGATTGTTTATTAGTTTAAAATATACTTATAATGTGTCTAATTTGAAATCTTAAATTTTTGAAATTTCCAAATGACTTTGGATGTAAATATGTTCTATATCAAAGTTGTTGGTCTCGAAGAGATATAAAAGTTTGTAGTTTACAACTTTTTTATTTGAAATTGTTTAACCATTCAAAAATTCGTTACAAACACGTGGAGAAAACACAAGTGAATAGTTGTTCGCCACGTCAGCGATCCAACTCCATCAAATGGAGCTCTCCCATTGGCTCTTCTTTTCTCCACCGGATTGCTCCCCACCGGTTTCCTCCTTTCTTTATTCCAGCACCGTCTGTCTCTCCTCTCTCTCTAGCTTATCTCCTTCTCTCTCATCTTTCTACTCTCTCACCGTCTCACGCTCACTCAGCTCGCACGGAGCAGCCAGGCCGGAGCAGGCAGCCGGGCGGGCGTGTGCGCCGCAGTCGTCGTCAGGCGCAACGGTGCCGCCTCGCGCCCCACCATCCGCACCTCGAGCTTCTCCTCCAGGCCGCCCGACGTCGAGCACACCATCGGGTTCCCGGCCTTCCGCGCCGCCTCCTGCTTGGCCTCCGCCTCCGGCTGCTCCACGCGGCCACGCAGCTCTTGTGGCGAGCGGCGCGGCGGAGCTCTCGCGGCGGCGACGCCCCTGGCCGGCGCGCGAGCGGCGGCGGCGGACCCGGCGGAGCTCTCGTCGTCTACCTCCTCTAGCTCGTGCCCCCTCGCCGTCTACCTCCTCCACCTCGCGCTGTTCGCCGGGCTCACCACCTCCGTGCTCCGCACCTTCAAGTGCGGGCGTGCGGCGGCGGCGCGGCCGGCCGGGCGGCACAGGCAGTGCGGGAGGCGCGGCGCTGCCGGCGCGGCGGATGTTTTTTTATTTTTTAGGAAATGTTTGCCGAGTCTCGGCTGTGTTTTTTTAAAAATTTCTTGAAAAATGTTTACCGAGTGTTGATTTTGGCACTCGGCTTTGCCGAGTGCCCGATGAAAAACACTCGGCAAAGAGCGTCTTTGCCGACACTAGATATGCCGAGTGTCCTTCGTCGAGTGTTTTTGGGGGTTTGCCGAGTGCCCCAGACACTCAGCAAACTCCGGGTTTCCCGTAGCGGATCCACCCGGTTATCAAATGAAACACCCCCTAATCGTCCATTGTGTGGTCAGCTAGTGCACAAAATATATATGTTCTCGCACAACACAAACTTATGCAAGCTTGTCGTGTAGCTTGATGCTGTCCTAGTTCAGGTATATAGCAATCAAATGGGCCCAGAATAATGGACAGCCCAACGATTCTGCCCCTTAGTAATGCCCTGTACGATGCTGGGGATGACTTACTAAAGTGGCAGCGCTCAACATCGACAAGAGGATGTTTTTGGTTTGAATCCATGAACTTTTGGTAGCTGCGTTTCCGCAATTTAATTTCCCATGAACAAGCAAGGCCTAATTTCTTATTATTATGGTGTTTTTTATTCTTGTTATATCTCCCATGAGGATCTTTATAGTAGCATTATCTTCTTCAACATCACTTGCGCAATGGTGCGTGATACACAGAATCCCCCTTTTGTTTCATCAGTTGGTATATTAGGTGCCACATCCTGTCACAAAGTTTATATACGGAACTGTACCGCATGATTCAGCAAATCCCCTTTAGTTGATTGCACCGCCATAATTTTATTACTTCTTCAAACCTTTTTTGAGACAGAGACTAGAACCAATTTTGTAAGCACGGTTTAGCTAGGAACAGAGGTGAAGTAATGCATTAGAGCAACTTTAGCACATCCTTTCACTATCACCCCTCTCTGTAGTTTGGAAAATCCTGATAATTTGGATCCTCTACCACCTTTTCAGACAGACCTGTCGCTGCTTATTATAGCCTGTCACTGTTTTGTTCATTCGGTTCCAAATTGGCATCACTCCGCCACTTGGTGCACAAAAACACATTCATGATTACCTTATCTTTATTTTTTAGTTAGATTCTTAATTAGTTTGTAAAATATATAGAGATAGTGATCCGCTGACTGCAGATCGAAGTGGAACTAGTAGGGAATAACGTTTATTTTGTTTGTTTACTAAACACTCTTAGAAGTTTAAGCTTACTACCTGCTCACCGATGTGGAGTATTAGTATTAGTTACAGGCAGAATTATCGTTGAAGTATACACATGAAAACTAAGGTAAGCGTGCCGCATGATCACCCAGAGGCCATGGAGTGATCTAGCATAGTTAGTATTTCAAATCGAGGTGTTTGGCGTAGGCTTACGGTGTCCTTATAATCTTGAATAACGCCAGAGATCGAGTACTAAGAGCAACTTCAGCAATAGCTCCCAAATCATACCCTCCAAATACTAAATAGTGGCTGTTTTTTTAGTGCATCAAAACTTACCCCAACTCCGGTAATAGCCCCATAAATAGAGGGAAGAAGATAAACCGAAAAATAGGGGGTCAAATAGACAGCCTGTTATAGTGCAATTTTTTTGCTTGGACCTCTAAACTTGGAATAGGGAATTGTTTCGAGGATTTGCTGGAATTGTTCTAATCCTACCTATCTATAATAACTGGAATCCTTGTGTTGACACGAAACCGCGCCAACAACAAGCACGCGGAGTAGCTCCTTGCTGCCCTTCCGCGCAAAGCGGTCAGACCGGTTTTGATAACCGGTCAGACCGGTTTTGCCGGCGGTGCCCGGCGAGAGACCAACGAACGCCCGTCCGGGAGGGACCCCGTCAGGACAGGCGCACCTTGGGTTGTTCTAGGATCGGCAGGCCACCTAGAACGCCTTCAATCGACATAGAGACGAAGGAAGAACATCATGGTAGGGTTGGAAGAGAAGGGTAAAGAGATAAAAGTAAAGACAAAACGATAAAAGGTAGATTTGATAGATTCGATTGGGGATATCTCTCAATCGGCCATGACCCTTTATATTTATAGGGTGGGGAAGTCGTACCCCTTTAGGTCGGTTTACAATATGGGACAAAACTCAGAATCCTAAATCTACTCGAATTACAGATCCAAACCGGTCAGACCGGTTTCCCTCGGTCCGTGCCAATTTTGGTCGTCAACATATGCCCCTCTGTTTTTTGGCAAAGCTTGCGCGCCTAAAAATAATCTTCAATGATCAGGTCATCTAATAATTGAAATCTTGATATGGCCATGACAACCAACCATAGTTCCTTGGTACATCAGAAGCATAATATTGATAATTGTAAAAAGAAGACCAAGGATTATACCAAAACCATGAATTGTAATTAGGTATACTTGGATACGCATTCCATGGCACATGCATCGACGGAATAAATGTTGAAGAATAATGAGATGACCGTTGATGCTTCTTTGCTTTTGGTGATGAAAAATTCCAACTTTGATCTTCTAACCGATTACTTTGCTTTTGCTCGGCTATCTTCTGATATTTATGTAACAATTCAGCAAAGCTTGGCTTCTTCTTCATCATCTTGCTTTTTGAAGTGACACTTGTAGATTTATCAATTTTTTTGTCAAACCGGTCAGACCGGTTGAAAGTGCATCTAGGCACTTATATGTTTTGGTGATTTTGGATGACAACATGATTAGTCATTTAACTTGTTTGCTTAAGCATATGAGCAGGTCTCTATTCTTATGGATATTCAAAGAATATGATTGTTGAAGAATGAAAGCTCATTATTGGTATAAAAGACAAAGAAAGCAAACAAGTGGTACTCATCCCATGCAACTAAGTCATAAATGACAAGTGATTGGAAATGACAAGTAAGACAAGGACTTAAGCATATTAGTTGGTCTCACTTAATAAGATACTTGTCAATAGTTTTGGGATAAATCATTTGAAGAAATTAGGAATTCTTTGGGCTTGTTCCATAGCAATGGTTACATTCAAAGTGAGACATGATTCTATGGTTAGTATATGGTCTCAAACACATAGATGCTTATGGACAAGATTATCTACCAAAGAAGACATTTCAACATAATTGAAGACATGGATTTCAATGTGGTATTCATGATGATGCAAAGCAAAGCAAAGCTTAATTTGGCAAGAGAGGATGGAAGGGATCAAGCTAGATGCAAGTGACGTTCCTAGCAAGGTGAAGGACAAGTTGGTCTTGTAGCGAAGGACTTTGTTGGTGGAAAGGTCTAGCATTATAGTTTGGATTCTATACATCGATCAAGTCATAACAAGTGAAGCAATGCGAAGCATCTAATTTTTTATTAATCATATGATGAAATGACTTATGAATTGTTTCATACAATGGAAATTCTAAGTCATTAGCTTAAGACGGGTTTGCTCAACAAGACATGAAGTGTTGAGGCCCTCAAAGATGAAAATGATTAAGTATGGCATCAATGGAGATATTCAAGCTCAAGTGGTAGATTCTATTTATTGTTTTAATCTTGAGTTTAGGAATGTCGTACTATCAAGAGGGATGCAACATTAGTTGTCTTGGCATACACCAAAAAGTGCTCATTAGTTCAACCCATGTGAGATAACCTTTGGAGAGAAGTCCTTTAGGGACTTAGTGTGCTGAATAGACCAAAACCGGTCGGACCGGTTTTGGTAAGCGGTCTGACCGCTTTTGGGCTTGGGGTGCTGAGTCGACCCAAACCGGTCTGACCGGTTTGGGAAACCGGTCTGACCGGTTTGGGAATCCGGTCTGACCGGTTTCCAACGGCTATAACGGCTAGTTTTGGTTGTGTGGGGTATTTATGCCCCATACCCCTCTCCTTTGAGGGGGCTGGTTGCCATTCCATTCTAACACGCCTAGGGCTGTTCCAAGCACCAGCAAGCTCTCCCCAAACCTCTCTTTGTGAGAGTTGATTGATTTAGTTCATATCTTTGGATTTGGGTTGAGGGATGTATGTGTATGAGCAATAGAGAGCAAGTGATTGATCAATTCCCAGCTAGCAAGAGCAATTCTTAGTCTTGAGCACTTCCGGTGAAGTCAAGTCATCAAGCGAAGCATTTGTTACTCTTGGAGGTGATCCTCCTAGACGGCTAGGCGTCGCCGGTGAGCTACCTTGGTTGTGGTAAGCCACGGATTGGTTGTAAAGGCTGGCCTTGCCTCCTTCGTGGAAAAGGGTCAAAAGTTAGTGAAATCCGAGGAAAGTGGCTTGGAGTGGATAAGCCCGCCTTTCGTAGGCCCTCAACGGAGACTAGGATTCATCGTGTCTTTGTGACAGCCTTAGTGGCAGCGGTGAACTCCGAACTTCGGGAAAACAAATCATTGTCTCTTGTTTACCTTCACAAGTTCAATTCTAGCATTTGAATTCGCTTCCGCTTCGATCTACTTGGGTGTGCTCTAATTGTGTGCAGGGACTTAGAGGACCTGCTTGATATCATCTGCAGGAGCCCATCATCAAGTTTGGTTTGTGCTAGAACTCGTAGAGGGGGTTAATTTGCATAGTTGGTTTTCTCTGTTGAAAACCGGTCTGACCGCTTTGTTAAAGCGGTCTGACCGCTTGAAGCGGTCTGACCGGTTTTGGGAACCGGTCGGACCGGTTTCTGTACTAACTGTGTGAAAAAGTTTATAAATTGCAGATTCATCTATTCACCCCCCCTCTAGGTGACATCAAGGTCCTTTCAATTGGTATCAGAGCTTGGCCTCACATTCAAGCTTAACCGCCGTGAGGAAAGATGTCGACCACTTGTGAGGTCACATATGAGCCACTAGCTAGTGACGGCTCAAATTATTCAATATGGTATTGCAATGTGCTTAATGATCTTAGGACTATGAGTCCTATTCTTGAGAGAATTGTAGTTGAAGGCATTGATCGTCCGAATGTTGATTGGAGCATATCCAACCCAACCGAGGACGAAATGAATTGCTTTCAACTCAATTCTCGTGTCGCTAACTTCTTATTTGATGTTGTGAGTGATGAAGTTAGAGAATCGATTCTAGAAGATGAAGCAACTCTATTCGATGCTCATCTCATTTGGGCTCGAATTGAGAAGCTTTACGCCAACATCAAAAGCGACACGCAAGACCAACCAAGAGCCAAGTCACATGAGGAGTGCTCTTCATCAGCAAAATCATGCTCCAAGCCTCATGTGACAACCACCGTGGAGCCACAAGAGCAAGACGGCTCAGCTCCCACCTTTCTGCAGAAACCGGTCCGACCGGTTTCCCAAACCGGTCTGACCAGTTTGGGCAGAAAGAGTGTAGCTGGCCACAAGAAGGGAGGCCGACACCGCGCAAGCAAAGTTTCAAGCTCACAAGCAAAATCATTCCCCAATGATGAGGCACTCATGCTTCACAAGTCCAAAGAAGAAGAGAAGGCGAAAGACACAAAGGATGAGACTATCCTAGCCCTCATCAAAGAGCTTGAGGAAGTCAAAATCACAAACGCTGCTTTGGTTTGTAAGTATGATGCCATTGTTGATGATTATGCTTGTGACACTATTCATATGGCTTCCATTGAAAAAGAAAACAAAGTGCTCAAGGATAAATTGGAATTAATTGCTAGCAAGCATGAGATGCTACAAGTGAAGCATGATGAACTCTTGTGTTCTCATGAAGAACTTGTAGAATCATATGCTTCATTAAATATTGCTCATGAGATTATAATTACTTCGTTAAAATCTATTGAATCTCAAACTCACATTTGCACATGTCTTCCAATTCAATATAACCTATCATGTGCTAACCCTTGTTGCTCTCAAGCAAAACAATCTTGGTATGATAAAGTGTGTGTAGAGTCTTGTGAAGACCTCATTGCTCAAGAAAATGAAGAACTCAAGCAAGAGGTAGAAAGACTCTCAAAGAACTTGACAACTCTCAAAGAGAAGAGCAATGCACAACCTTCTCAAGATAACCGTGAATTCATGGTGAAGAAGCTTGAGAAGGGATCAACCGTGCAAAGCTCTTGTACAAATCAAGTCAAGTCCAACACAAGCCAAGATCAAGGCAAGGGTGAAAAGATTGCTCACATCAAGTGCTCAAACAAGATAGAATGCAAGCCAATTATCTCCAAAAGACAAAGAAATATGGAGAAAAGGAGATGCTTTGGTTGCTTTGAGAAAGGGCATCAAATTGCCTCTTGTCCAAACAAGGAGGAACTACAACAAGAGAAGCCCCAAATAAAGCTCAACAAAGGATTTCTCAAAGCCCAAGCAAAATTCAAGGAAGAATTGGCTACCGAGCAACACAAGAAGAAGGCAATCAACATCAAGCATAAGACATGCTACACATGTCGGGAAAAGGGACATCTTGGTAATGATTGTCCAAATGGTAAATCTACTAAACCCGACATTGTCCATTCTATGCATGTGAAGCTTGGGGATTCTCCAAATGCCCCTTGTGCCTCTAAGGTGATTTGTTCTCCAAAGAGTGGCACAAGAGGAATTTGGGTTACTAAGCATATTTGGACTAACAACATCGGACCCAACACGAGTTGGGTACCAAAACATGCTTGATGAGATTGTAGGGACAATGAGATGCATTAGTGACGTGGCTTGAATGACAATCTTCAATGACCAACTAGCAAGCCAAGAAAAGTTGCTTCCGCTACATACTCTATACCCAATGACATCTCAGTAACTCTGTGCTTAAATTGATTTTGTTTAAGTCACTAGTACCTTTTGTAGGATCAAGTGTTTCTAAGTGTTGAACTTGTGGCACTTGATAGTGGCTTAGACTACATTCTTGAATTTCATTCATATATGCCATGTGATGCTTTTAATGGCTCTCTAGTAGAGCAATATTGTGTCAAATTTGTAGGAAACCAATCTCCGATGGAAGAAACTCAAAATGCAAGTACTTGGAAGTAAACTACCGTAAATTTATGCCCACATCGGAAATATCCATCGCATATGTCGTAAATTTCCGATGAACAGGTATTGTCTGGCAAAACCGGTCTGACCGGTTTGCCAAACCGGTCTGACCGGTTTGGCCCAGACACCTGCAACTTTGGCACATTCATATGAAATGAAGATTTTTTTTAATGATTTAAGCATATGTCATGTGGTATGTTTGATGGCTCTCCAGTAGAGCAAAGTTCAATCATTTTCAGGGCATACCACACATGATCCGACACTGAGGCCGGAAGATCCGACCAGATGATCCGGGCAGCTCTGTGATGCACTTCAACAGGCCGGATGATCCATCGGAAGATCCGAGGCAAAGCCGGTCTGACCGGTTTGCCAAACCGGTCTGACCGGTTTGGCTGCCTCTGACTGAGTGAAACCGGTCTAACCGGTTTCCCAAACCGGTCTGACCGGTTTGGCTCAGGCAGTTGGGTCTTGGCCATTTGTGTGAGAAATGAAGACGCAAGTAATTCATTCCATGAATTTCTCACTCTTGGCATATGTTATCTATATCTCTTCATGATGGTATGACTGCTTGACATATCTCTTTTTGAGTTAAGTTATTATGAGACTTGACCGATAATTGAATTAATCCCCTCCATGTCATTTACAAGACAAAGTGCATGTCTCATAGTGTTCACATATGATGCACACATCTAGGGGGAGATTATTTCAATATTCGTGTCCTTGAGACTAACATTTCTTTTAGTAAACTTGTAGTCTCAATGGTGAGAGAGTGCCTCTCTCAATTGGAGTTGTCAACTCATCTTGTGATTCATGACGGTAACCCTAAAGTCATTCTCATCATGAATCTTGATCTCAATTTATGTTTTGACAACTCAACATAATATAGTATTAAATTCCTTAAATTGATTTAAATCTTTCTAAACTAGTGCATATGAGTCTTTACTAACCACAACATCACAAATGCACTAAAATAAGGAATATGGTCTATATTGTGTGGCTTCATAATTAATGACCTATGTTTTCATGCTTTTATTAAAGTCATTGATTATGAAATCATGTGTTGTGCACATTAACGTTTTCTCTCTATGTTGATCAAATTAATTATATCATGAGAGAACTCATGTGGACAAAATTAACTATATTGCACAACACATTCTACTAGAGGCCAAGGTATGTTTTCTATGAACTAGTATTTACCTTGTGCATCTAGGCCCTTGTCATGCTAGTGTGTGCATGTACATGCAAATATATAAAGCTCGTATGCGTTCATTATACATTTGGTTAACACTTTCTTGGTGAATAGTGTAAGACTAAATATGATAATGACTTTATGTGCTCTATATATGTGCATGTGCTTGTGTGACATAGGATAGATCTTGAAAAATCCAACTAGCATGCCAGGTTGTGCGTTTTTGAAAATCTTTGAGTCTTTGGTCTTTTGACCTTTGTCGACCTATTTGTGACTATAGTTAACTTTGCTTGATTGATGGCTAGTCACAAATGGTGAGATTTTCTCAAGTCCATAAATCCTTTATCTATCTTTCATCTCCCATATCTTTCGGAAGAAACGAAAGAAAATGATTTATTGGAAATCTTATCTTTTCTTTGGACGATCTTGAGAAGTTGAAGACCATCCCTATCAAATACACTCTCAGATCAAGTGAATAAGTTTTGGAGTTTAATTTCCACCATTTCGGAATATTCTCCGCTGCCTAGAGAAACCAGTCTGACCGGTTTCCCAAACCGGTCTGACCGGTTTGGGGACAAGCAGCTGAGTGAACCTTCCTGTGGAAATTCTTGGATCTTTGAAGGACAAATCTCATCACAACTTTTTCTCAGGACATACTGCAGGAATTCACCATAAATTTACGATGAATGGCGTAAATGTCCTGCCTATGCGACGGAAATTTATGATATTTACCGGAAATTTACGATGGATTATGTGTCTCTCGACACACACCGTAAATTTACGATAGTCACCGTAAATTTCCGGCTATTGCGACGGAAATTTCCGGTGGCTACGGCGTAAATTTACGGTGAGCTGCAGTTTTACACCGCCCTGGGAGAAACCGGTCTGACCGGTTTCCCAAACCGGTCTGACCGGTTTGGCCCAGGAAGGTGGCCCACATGTTTTTATCTCATCCCGTGATTCCCTCTCTCTCCTACCATACCCATTCATCACATATCTCCTCTCTCTCCTGTTCTTCACCGTGAGAAGGCGCTCCCAAGGCGATTTGAAGATTCAACCAAGGAAGAAGTGATTTCTCTTCGGTTTTTGAGTGCCACAAGGCTGATTGATTGATTCCCCATCAAGTTGTGCACTCAAATCTTCATCTCTCTCGAAGTTCTTGATTCCCAAGGTATTCAAATCTTCCCTTCGCCCGATCTATGAGTTCAATGCATATCTCTCAAAACCCTTTGGTAGAACATCTTCGGGCATGTCTAGGAACCTATCCCTATGAGATGAATTGATTTGGTTGGCTACATTTTGCGCAACAAGGATTTGCATCCTCACTGCGCAAAGCGGTCTGACCGGTTTGGAAAACCGGTCTGACTAGTTTGGGCAGTGAGGGCTCAAGTCCCTGTTTTGCAACGTGTTTGCTCACATATGGACTAGGGATAGCTTATACTGCAATATCCTTTCAATATCCAGATCAAACTCTGTCCAGATTGGCCCCAAACTAGTTTTGGCTCAGCTCAGGCAAAAGCGGTCTGACCGGTTTCTGAAACCGGTCTGACCGGTTTGGCTCTGAACTGACCCAAAACTTGTTAGGTGCTCTCTTTAATTCTATACTCGAGCCAATCTTTTTCTGGGCACTTTTATCATTTTTATCTGTCCAAATTGATCTTCAACTCGAGTTGGCTCAGCTCAGACCAAAAGCGGTCTGACCGGTTCCTAGAACCAGTCTGACCGGTTTTGTGCTGAGTTGAATCAAATCCAGTTGATTGTACTCTATCTATTCAAATCTTTTGATCAATCATCTCCTGGGTATTGATACTTTGTGTGTCATCTTGTGAACCCAGGAAGGACAGTAAAAATGCCGAAGGGATCACATGCCGAGAGAATCAAAAAGAGCAAATTTGATGCACCCGGAGGCAGTAACTCGGGTACGACAAGTGGCAGAGCTTTGAGGCCTAGGAGGCCAAAGAGGGCAGCAGACCTGGAAATTGAGGAGGTGGATGTTGTAGAAAATTCCACTGATGATGAGGTTGAGGATGAGAGTTTTAGGGTTGAGTACCGTCATGGTCAGCCGGCGGATGTTGATGCTGATGAGGAGATGGCAGCGGATGATTATGAGGAAGAGGTGGCTGATGATGACATTGATGAAAATGCCCCTCTTGTTCTTGAGATTTGCCGACCCACTGGCCCAGCTAGTAGAAGAGTGACAGATTATCTTGCCAGTGGGATGACTGATGTAGTTAGGAGGTTGAGGAGGACTAGTCCACTTGGTGTGGATAAAACTGCAACTGATTACAGATTTTGGACTCTTTTTCAGCGGGATTTCTATGCCACAGCCATTATGAAAAAGACCAAAATCACATCAGATGCACAGTATGTTGATTGGGAATATATGATCAAGCAAGACAATCCTGTGTTCAATGAGATCATCAGAGTGTGTTCTGAAAAGAGAGTTAAGCATCTCATGGGCTTCAAGCATAGTTGGAACAAGGAAGTCATTGCTCAGTTTTATGCTACTGTGTTCTTCGGCTACTATGAGGAGGATGGCAGGCAAGAAAGAGCCATGCATTGGATGACTGAGGGACAGTGCTTTCATGTCACTTATTCTGACTTTGCCTCTATTCTTAGAGTTGGACATGAAAGTGATGACACTGTTCGGATACATGACCGAGGAGTTATGGAACCATCTGAGATAAAATTCATGTATCCTAGAGATCAGCGTGGCAGTTGGGGAAAGGTGAGTGGTCTTTACACATATTATGGAACTCTTTATCGATTGCTTAGAAAGACACTCACACCTAGAGATGGCAACACTTCGGATATATCACTTTACATGAGAAACTTGATGTACTATCTGAGGATTAGAGAGGAGACTCCTCCATTTAGTGTTGCCGATTTTATTTGGCATGAGATCAAGACTATTTCTGAGAGTCCTCAGAAGATTTGTGCCTATAGCCCTTTCATCATGTTCATCATCGAAAGGGTTACAGGTTTGAAGATCAAAAAGGACACTCAACACAAGCCACTTCACCCTCCTGTGCCTCACAAGTTTAGGATGCCTTCTCCTCCACCAGCAGACACCGATGCATCAGCCGGCGGTGATCAAGTGCAGCATAGAGGGCCACCACAGCAGTTTTCACCACTGCAGGCCAGAACCGGTCTGACCGGTTCTGCAATCCGGTCTGACCGGTTTGGGCCTGACAGTGGTACACGGCAAGAAGGACGGACATCTCCAATCAAGAAATTCATTTCCATGTTTACTGGTATTTGCAAAGGCCAAAGAGATGTTCAAGTCAACATTAGGCAGCAGAGGATTGAGAACAAGAAGACTCGTGATGAGTTCAAGAAACTACGTGCCGCTTTGAGTCCAAATGATCCTCCATCTCCCATTTCACCACCTCTTGAGTTACCTGAGATTCCCCCGCTTAGAGACATCATGACCGATCACATGAATGCGGGATATTTTGAGCAGTATGGTGATATCTTTGGATATGGACATGTTGGATCAAGCTCGCAGCCTCCGCCACAGTCAGTTGGTGCTCCAGGGACCATGCCTTACATGCCTACCTCTGAGGGTGACTTATTTGGTTCCTCATTTGGATTTGCACCGCCAGGACCATCTTATGCAGCAGCTACACTTCCTTCTTCGTCAGATGATCACAGCCCGACTTTCTAAGCGACGGAGGAGATTGGATGCATGATGGGAGCGTGACTACAAGCTTTTCCAAGCCCTTTATGGATGATTGATGACAAAGGGGGAGAAGAATGGATTAAAGCCTATTTCTAGTTGATCTTGTAGTCATGTCAATTTGGATGTATTTAATATTGCACTTTATCTCTCTGTGGACTTGAGACCTTGTAATGTGTGCTACTCTGTGTGTTGAACCTCTATCTATAATCTAAGTGACAATTTGATAGTGTGTTACATGTATTGGTTGATGCAATGTTGTTTCACACATGTGTGCTGTCTGGGTGAAACCGGTCTGACCGGTTTCCCAAACCGGTCTGACCGGTTTGGCCCGTGACAGCGGGGTGAAACTGGTCTGACCGGTTTCCCAAACCGGTCTGACCGGTTTGGCCTGTGACAGCAAACATGTGCTTCTCTTGTTTTATTGAGTGCTATACATGTCATATGCATCACACTTTGTTTTATATTGTCACATACACTTGTTGCACATGATGGATGCTAAGATATAGGGGGAGCTCTCATTTTTGTTGATTATATGTGAATTTGGCATTTGAGGCCGAATTTTTGAAATTCTATTCAATGCACATATTGAGGGGGAGCTCACCATATACCTTAGTCATCTAGAGCTTAAATTCATATCTTTTTGTAAGCTTTAATCATGTTGTCATCAATCACCAAAAGGGGGAGATTGAAAGTGCATCTAGGCACTTATATGTTTTGGTGATTTTGGATGACAACATGATTAGTCATTTAACTTGTTTGCTTAAGCATATGAGCATGTCTCTATTCTTATGGATATTCAAAGAATATGATTGTTGAAGAATGAAAGCTCATTATTGGTATAAAAGACAAAGAAAGCAAACAAGTGGTAATCATCCCATGCAACTAAGTCATAAATGACAAGTGATTGGAAATGACAAGTAAGACAAGGACTTAAGCATATTAGTTGGTCTCACTTAATAAGATACTTGTCAATAGTTTTGGGATAAATCATTTGAAGAAATTAGGAATTCTTTGGGCTTGTTCCATTGCAATGGTTACATTCAAAGTGAGACATGATTCTATGGTTAGTATATGGTCTCAAACACATAGATGCTTATGGACAAGATTATCTACCAAAGAAGACATTTCAACATAATTGAAGACATGGATTTCAATGTGGTATTCATGATGATGCAATGCAAAGCAAAGCTTAATTTGGCAAGAGATGATGGAAGGGATCAAGCTAGATGCAAGTGACGTTCCTAGCAAGGTGAAGGACAAGTTGGTCTTGTAGCGAAGGACTTTGTTGGTGGAAAGGTCTAGCATTATAGTTTGGATTCTATACATCGATCAAGTCATAACAAGTGAAGCAATGCGAAGCATCTAATTTTTTATTAATCATATGATGAAATGACTTATGAATTGTTTCAT
Source organism: Echinochloa phyllopogon (assembly GCA_033239725.1). Classification (NCBI taxonomy): domain Eukaryota; kingdom Viridiplantae; phylum Streptophyta; class Magnoliopsida; order Poales; family Poaceae; genus Echinochloa; species Echinochloa phyllopogon. The sequence goes on from BTCW01000008.1 coordinate 10,460,776, forward strand.
ACAATGGAAATTCTAAGTCATTAGCTCAAGACGGGTTTGCTCAACAAGACATGAAGTGTTGAAGCCCTCAAAGATGAAAATGATTAAGTATGGCATCAATGGAGATATTCAAGCTCAAGTGGTAGATTCTATTTATTGTTTTAATCTTGAGTTTAGGAATGTCGTACTATCAAGAGGGATGCAACATTAGTTGTCTTGGCATACACCAAAAAGTGCTCATTAGTTCAACCCATGTAAGATAACCTTTGGAGAGAAGTCCTTTAGGGACTTAGTGTGCTGAATAGACCAAAACCGGTCGGACCGGTTTTGGTAAGCGGTCTGACCGCTTTTGGGCTTGGGGTGCTGAGTCGACCCAAACCGGTCTGACCGGTTTGGGAAACCGGTCTGACCGGTTTGGGGCTCTGACAGGTGTAACGGCTAGTATAGTTTGTAAACCGGTCTGACCGGTTTGGGAATCCGGTCTGACCGGTTTCCAACGGCTATAACGGCTAGTTTTGGTTGTGTGGGGTATTTATACCCCATACCCCTCTCCTTTGAGGGGGCTGGTTGCCATTCCATTCTAACACGCCTAGGGCTGTTCCAAGCACCAGCAAGCTCTCCCCAAACCTCTCTTTGTGAGAGTTGATTGATTTAGTTCATATCTTTGGATTTGGGTTGAGGGATGTATGTGTATGAGCAATAGAGAGCAAGTGATTGATCAATTCCCAGCTAGCAAGAGCAATTCTTAGTCTTGAGCACTTCCGGTGAAGTCAAGTCATCAAGTGAAGCATTTGTTACTCTTGGAGGTGATCCTCCTAGACGGCTAGGCGTCGCCGGTGAGCTACCTTGGTTGTGGTAAGCCACGGATTGGTTGTAAAGGCTGGCCTTGCCTCCTTCGTGGAAAAGGGTCAAAAGTTAGTGAAATCCGAGGAAAGTGGCTTGGAGTGGATAAGCCCGCCTTTCGTAGGCCCTCAACGGAGACTAGGATTCATCGTGTCTTTGTGACAGCCTTAGTGGCAGCGGTGAACTCCGAACTTCGGGAAAACAAATCATTGTCTCTTGTTTACCTTCACAAGTTCAATTCTAGCATTTGAATTCGCTTCCGCTTCGATCTACTTGGGTGTGCTCTAATTGTGTGCAGGGACTTAGAGGACCTGCTTGATATCATCTGCAAGAGCCCATCATCAAGTTTGGTTTGTGCTAGAACTCGTAGAGGGGGTTAATTTGCATAGTTGGTTTTCTCTGTTGAAAACCGGTCTGACCGCTTTGTTAAAGCGGTCTGACCGCTTGAAGCGGTCTGACCGGTTTTGGGAACCGGTCTGACCGGTTTCTGTACTAACTGTGTGAAAAAGTTTATAAATTGCAGATTCACCTATTCACCCCCCCTCTATGTGACATCAAGGTCCTTTCACCGGTTTTTAGAACCGGTTAGACCGGTTCCTTCAGAACCAGTCATACTGAGATCATATTGCCCCCCAGCCGAACATGATTGTTGCTCAGCTATAATATTTGTGATATGCTTATTATTGGGGACAATTTGATCAACAGAACTAGCCGATGAATTTTCAATTATCGGCTTTTCTATATCTAGTGTCAATTCTGAATTTTTATTTAATCTTCCATCTTTCTTGACACGATAGACTTGTTTAATCACCTTACGCTTATTTTTCTGTGTGGACTGATTCTTTTGACCAAAACGGTCATTATGCATAGGTGATGGCTCATTAATTACCGGCTCCCTATAGGTAATATAATCTGAACACAAATATCTAGGAGGAGACGGCATATATGAATTATAATACCAAGGAGAATAAAAATAAGGCACATTAAAACAAAACTCTCATGGCATCGGTGTAGGTGATCCGTATGATGAAAACAGCATTGATTTGTGAGAATTATTCCGTTGCCGATTTCGATTATGGAACTTCTCTCTAGGAGAAGATTTTGACTGTTTGGAATTTTTAAACCGACTAGCATCATTGACATTATTTTGTCTTTGAGACTTAGCCGGAAGTTTCTTGTTACACTTCGGCTTTTCTCTTTGATGCTTATGATGGCTTTTGGATTCAATGGTTTTCCAAACACCAATCTCGGGCTTCTTTGGCTTAACCATCTTTGGTTTTGATTTATTTTTTGAAGCCCTAGGTGAAGCGGTCAGACCGGTTTGAGAACCGGTCAGACCGGTCTGGGCACCGGCCAGACTGGTTGTGTTGCAACCATCACCTTTGCCTTTGTTCTGTTGCCCCCCGAGCGTCAAAATGCTAGATGTAGCCTCTATGCTCTGGCCAGGGGATTTTGGATCAACAATTTCGGCTAGAGACGGCCGATTTGTTTCTTGACCAACAACATCACAATTTGGCAAATTGCAAGGATCAATAATATCATTACTCGGCTTTTCAACAACCGACTTTTGAACAACAGGAATTGAATCTACCTTATCCTCTTTAGAAATCAAAAATTTAACATAAGCAGATAGACGAGTAGATATAGTACCGGAAGATTGTATCTCCTTTAATACGGCGATGTTCGATGGTGGCTGAAACTCTTTAATCTTGATGACACCTTGTTGTGTCTTAACGAAGCAAGACAAGAATATCCTTTCAATTGCTCTGTCATATTCTTGATAATATTCTTCAATCAGCTCTTTACACGACATCAAATCACTTGATAAATCAGTCATGATAACCAGAGATTTCTTCCCCAGCGGAGTCGCCAAAATATGTTGACTCGAAACCGCGCCAACAACAAGCACGCGGAGTAGCTCCTTGCTGCCCTTCCGCGCAAAGCGGTCAGATCAGTTTTGATAACCGGTCAGACCGGTTTCGCCGGCGGTGCCCGGCGAGAGACCAACGAACGCCCGTCCGGGAGGGACCCCGTCAGGACAGGCGCACCTTGGGTTGTTCTAGGATCGGCAGGCCACCTAGAACGCCTTCAATCGACATAGAGACGAAGGAAGAACAGCATGGTAGGGTTGGAAGAGAAGGGTAAAGAGATAAAAGTAAAGACAAAACGATAAAAGGTAGATTTGATAGATTCGATTGGGGATATCTCTCAATCGGCCATGACCCTTTATATTTATAGGGTGGGGAAGTCGTACCCCTTTAGGTCGGTTTACAATATGGGACAAAACTCAGAATCCTAAACCTACTCGAATTACAGATCCAAACCGGTCTAACCGGTTGGGCAAACCGGTCAGACCGGTTTCCCTCGGTCCGTGCCAATTTTGGTCGTCAACACCTTGCCACTAGAAGTTGAAACAACCAATTTGCACTGAAAAAGTTTGTGACCCGAACAATTGGTAACTTGGAACAAGATGGGAGAACTTTCAAAAACTAGAGGTGACATGCCCAGTCCCAAAATTGTTTTGAGTTCGATTGTTGTATTTGAATTCGAGAGTTCCAATCAAGAGTATGCAATTCAGTGTGCGCGTGTTTGTTTTCAGAGGGAGGTGCTGCATTTCAGGTGCTTGATTATATTTTTGCAATTTCATTCAGGCAACAAATCTCTACCGGCAGATCATCATCCAACACACCATTCAGATCCATTGTCCGGTTCATCTTCTTCCCTGAGCCATCCCTAGTCAAAATGCCTCTTCCTCCCAACACCTATGTTGCACCGGCTCCTGCTCCAGCCCTGGCCACTCTAACCGAGAGCCTCAGGCCTCCCCATACATCCTCCCATAGGCCAGTTGTCCGACACCGGTGTCAATCACCAGCTTTGCCTGTCTCCACCGGGGCCTCCTCTAAGTTCAACGGTCATGGCAAGGGGATGGGAAATGTTGCTTTTGTTCTAGGAATGAAACAATCCAGCACTTATTTTTGACTGCATGCTAGCTAAATTTATTTGGAGAATTTTTTAAGTTTCTTTTAACGTTCAACCTCCAACTAGTGTTCATGATTTATTTAACGGCTGGTTGGAAGGGGTGCATACAAATTTGAAATCTCATATGTTAGTTGGGGCAAGCACTATGTGTTGGGAAATATGGTTGTGTCGTAATGGTGTGGTTTTTGAGAAAAGATTAGTTCCTTCATTTTTGCAGGTTGTCTTCAAGGGGACACACTTGACCAGATTCTGGACCTTACTCCAGAAAGAGGAGGATCGCCTAGTGATGAAGGAAAGATGTCAGATGATTGAGACTACCACAATGGAGATTTTCACCAGGCATGGCTGGCGTTTCATTAATAGGCTTATTGTTTGAGTACCGTTTGTTTCTATCATTATCATTATGGATCAAAACTTTGTTTTTGTGGTTCCTTGGAGTGTGGCTTACACAAAACTTGTAATAAGAAACAACTTTATGCATTGGTCGATACAACGGATATTATTAATTAATATTTCCTTTTCGAAAAATTTCGACGGTCATGGAATTTGTCTCCTACTAGGCAGCCCAAAAGCATTAACCCAGTCAATCCCCACTGATGTTCATACCAACCGTCTGAAAACACATTGGGCACCTGAAAACTTTGGCATTTAGGTGCTTGACGTAAAGGAGGTGTGTTTTGAAAAGGAGAATATGATACCTACATACTGATCTTACTTTAGAAGAATGAGCAAAATTAGTTGAGAATTAACATTGTTTTCTAGTAGGGATGGACGACCACATTCCACCAGAAATGATACAACACCACTACACGAGCACCAAACAATCTTGTATGCCCAACAAGCTAGAAGGCAAAATAAACATCGGACTTCATTGGTCGATATGTCATCTTCATCGATATTGCAGGCAGTTTTACCGTGATTCTTGTTTCAGTTGTCAACATCACAACTCGTGCATTCCGAAGTAAGAGAACACAGCAATTTCTTCACATGCATGCTGAAACTCAGTTAGATAGGTACTACCTCCGATTCACTATATTTGTCGTTTCAAGAAAAAAGACTTGAGGGTAGGCTAAAATTTCTGTCGGCAACGACATATAAAACGAATCGGAGGTAATAATTGAAGAAATACTGCACAACCATCTCGCACAACACCAACTCTATGCCCCGTGGTTTTCTGACAGTGACAGTAGTATCATTTAACAGGTTTATTTTTCAGGTTTCTCGTTTGCTTTGGCCCAGAGGAAGACGTAGGTCCCAACGATCACCAGCGTTGTCCCAATGAGGCTGCACGTTCAGAAGAAAGAACAGCACAACACAATCAGTCGTAACATATACGCCACCAAATTAAAGCAAACAAACCATTGCGCAAATTAGCTCGTTTCAAGACTATACCACATCTCTGAGATATGACATACGTACAAGTACAAGCATCTTTATTTTTACTGAAACAAGAAAAATAAAATAGAGGATGGAAGGAAAAGGTAAAACTAAAGCAACATACCTTCCTACTGTGATGTCGTCGCCAATGAAGATGGAGCCTAGCAGCACAGTGAAGACTACGGATAATGGGTTGAACATCGGAGGGTATGAAGGGCCTTTCTTAGCCACAGCCCATGAGTTCAGGCTATATTTCCCTGCAGTTGCAAATGCCCCCTGCACCAAGATTGAATTTTGTGCATATTATCACAACTTAAATTAGCTCCAGCGACCAGTATTGTGAATTAATTCAAAAGCGATTCTACAACTCTAACTACTGCCCATATTATACAGCCACAGTAGCTTTTGTGAACCTTCAAAGATAAGTGTTAGCATTTGTTAACCAAAGTTTGAGCCTAGAAATGAAATAAAATGGCTAACATGGTTCTCTTTTAGAAAAATATTCCAACTCATATTCCAATCTAGTTAATCTACTAAGTTACCCCCGTTAAAAAAGGCTCCACTGCCTTGCTTTGCACTTCAAATTATCATCTGAGTCTGAGTTTTTGTTAAAGGTTTCATTAGTTACCGAGTACACGATGGTCACAAGGTTTATATCCCATCCTATCTTCCAGGCGTTATTGTCCCTCCTCAGTATAACTCCAGCAAGTGCGGTCTGCAACCCTCCAACCAAGCACGTGGCCATGGATGACCAATATTTGTATGGATACACCTTGAGAACCTTTGACTGTGACCACATATCAGAAGAGCAAAAACTGTGAGCCAAATTTACTCCATAATTAAACACGGTCAGAATGATAGGCACCGTTACCTGAATTAGATACCAGCAAGCAAACATGAAGCTACCGCCGGTCAACAATATTGTTCCACGTAGATGATGACTTACAACATCCACATGTTCTTCATTGTGGTGGTGAAGAATAGGGTTCCATAGATGCAGAATCTTTCCCTTGTACAGGCTGATGATCATCGTACCCCCGACAGAGAGCAAAACTCCAGTAATCTTAAGTGATCCTGGCATGCTTCTGATGCGCAATGCCTCCATTCTGATGTGCAAGAACAATATATGTACATGAATGGTGTGTTTAAACATACCTGTCAGAGTTTATATATTTGTTTTACTTTTTCTTTTTTGCAAATTATGCAGTTGTATGTGTTTGAACACTTTGAAGTACAATACCAAGATGGGCGTAGCAATGAAATTGAGTATATGAGTGCTGCTATTAGGAAACAAAGATGTACCAGGTTTTATATTTTAAGTGTATGATATAGAGCATTAGATGTGTAATATGAAAATTGAAATTTGGGGTGAGAGGAGAAACTCTACCTGAGGACGAAGGAGAGTATGAAGGTTGCCAGAGGAATTATGTTCAGGAATATGATGGCGTAGGATGCAGTTGTATCTCGCAGTCCATAGTAGCATAGGCTCATTGGTACTGCATATCTGCATGACATTTTGGTCGAGTAAATCAACACAAAGTGATGATGTATAATTGGTGTACATAAGGACTTCAAGCTTTTAGTACCAGCAACATTTTGAAACATGAACCTTCAGATTAATATATGAAAAGACATTTTGTAGGTACAGATGCCTCGACGTGTTTTTTTGGGGCATTGTAGTTTTTATAATATTTTATACTAGAACAAATTAGAACAGAATTAACTGGTGAAGACTCAAAATAAAAAGTTGATGCAAACATATATATTGTTCGTACCCGATGAATGCATTAAGGAAGATCCATCCAGCAGCATGCCAGTCCATCTCTTTCCACTTCCCCCTACACAAAAAGGACCATGAAAATTTAAAACAAACTGAAGATTTATTGGAATTTCAATTGAAATTAAACATCTGGCAGCGAGCTGAGAAGAAATAGGAGGAAAGATTTCCCAAGTTTCAAACGGGACCTCAGTTGTTTTCTCACGCTGCATTCTTTGCTATATTCCAATGATTCTCCGTGCGTTTACAACATCTAGCTAGGACTTTGCTCGATACCTCTGGATTGTTTCCAAAATTTCATCTTGTAATTAACCTAACGTTGCGACGTACGCACCTCTCCCGGAGGAGCGCGAGGGGGAGAATGATGGCGGCGCCGAAGAGGCTCCTGTAGGCGAGCAGCGCGAAGATGAACATCCCGCCGCCGATGGCCACCTTGGACAGCAGCAGCATCCCCGTGGTGAACAGCTGCACCAGCACCATCGCCGCCGGCACCTTCCACCCCGCCTCCTCCGCCTCCGGCGCCGCCGCCTTCTCCTTCTCCTTCGCCTCCTCCGCCGCCGCCGCCGTGCTGGCTCCCGTCTCCACGTCCATCGCCATCGTCGGCCTTTCTTGCTCGATCCTCGACGACGAGGGCTGCATGGCGTACGAGCAGCTCACAGTCACAGCTCGATCGCGCCGGAAGAGTGCACTGCGCCGCCGCCATTAAAGAACCTACCTGTGGCGGCGAAGGCGAAGATTGCGTAGCTGGGGCGGCGTTAAAAATCGGCACGTTTTTCGTGTTTCCAGACTGCATTTGCGTGCCCTCGTTGCGTCCGAAACGGACCGGCGGTTGCGCAAGGGAGCTCATGCGGATCACGCCACCTTCGAGTCAGCTTTGCTTCCAAGTTCCACTTAGGCTGCGTTTGGAAGTCTATATTGGAGAGCTTGGCATTGAATTGATGTCAATATCAAATCTGTCATGGTATTGTATTGGACCACAATTTGAATTCTATTGTTTGGATGACTATGCATTGCCTTTTGGAATCCTTGTAACCAATCCAACTCCAATTCCTGTTTGGACGCACACAAGGGATGAAATCGAATTTACCCATCTCCATCCACTCCCAAGAGCTCCACGCCTAGATTTGTAACCTAGCCATGGAGAACTGCCGCCAATGGAGTAAGAAGCAGGCATGGAGAACAGCTGTCGGTGGAGGGAGGCTGGGAGGGGCGGTGAGCTCATCGGCAGAGGGAGGTTGGGAGGGGGCGGCGCGCTCGCCGGCAAAGGTAGGCATGGAGGGCGGCACACTCGCCGGCGGAGAAGGAGCCCAAGATGGGTGGCTCGAAGAGGGATCTTGGGAGGGGCGACGCGCTTGCTGGCGGAGGAGCTGGGGGGGTGGCCCGCTCACCGGCGGAGTGGGAGCTCGTCGGAGAGGGAGCTTGGGAGGGGCGACGCGCTTGCTGGCGGAGGAGCTCGGGAGGGGCGGCCCGCTCGCCGGCAGAGTGGGAGCTCGGGAGGGGTGGTGCGCTCCTAGCGGAGGAGCCGGGAGGGGCGGCCCGCTCGCCGGCCGGGGATGGGTAAGCGCACGCCGCTTGGCTCCTGCTGAAGAGGATGGTGGTGCGGGAGAGGAAGAGATGCAGGGGAGAGGAGGGCTCGATGCTTCGATTCCAGCCAATATGGAGGGTGTTGGCTCGGTATCCTTTCGGGCTCGCGCCAGGTGAAGGTAATGCCATGCGGAATTGAGTCGAGATTCCAGACTCCAATGCCATGACCATCCAAACACGTGGAATTGAGGTCTGCCAATTCCAATGCCAATAGCATGGCCTCAATACAGACTTCCAAACACAGCCTTAGTGGCATGCATGCAATGCAACTCCTTGCTTGATTTACTCAAGTTCCATATGCAGAATGGATCTATGGACTCATGAAAACAACCACAACACAATCAAGCTAGGACAGTAGGACTAGGAGACAAAGTCGACCATCAGTTGATACTATGAAACAACCACTTGACGATGGAACCAACGAGTCGTCGGGAAATCAAGGATCCACACAATCTCTACCTAATTATAAAGCAAAGATTGCTTTCACGGTACCTAGGAAACGGTTGATTCTGCTGTACGTCATAATTTTATGAAAACCCCCTAATATTTACCTAATAATAAAGAGAGGCCTGATAGAATTAGACGTCCCTGATAATTACAGGTCTTATCCTGGACGCTCTCGCCCTCCTCCTGTGCCACACGGTTGAAGTCCTCAACTGATACGATACGAGTACGTATTCGATCGCCAAGCATGTTAGAATCGGAACTGCTTCGTGTGTTTTGTCTAAAAGATTTGTACGCCTGATCGTCGTCTCGTCACCCTGATTAACAATGGGCCGTGGACCGCGGACGAGATCGTGGCCGCCTTGCTCGGCTCGGCTCTCCCGCGGACGGAAGCGGCGCCGCGTTGCTCGCTCCGGCCCTCCCGTGGATGGGAGCAGCGAAGCCTTGCTCGGGTCGGCCCCTCCCGCGAACGCGAGCGTGACCGCCTTGCTCGGCCCGGCCCTCCCGCGGACGGGAGCAAGGATGCCTTGTGGACGGGAGCGGCGCTGCCTTGCTCGTCTCGCTGATGTGAGCGGCACCGCATGCTCGACCCCACCCGGGGATGGGAACCACCACCCTTGACCCAGCTCTCCTCCGATAGGGGCGCCGCCGCCTTGCTCGTATCGGCTCAGTTCCTCCCGCTGATGTGAGCGGCGCCGCATGCTCAGCCTTTACCATGGTTCATGGACGGGGAGCATGGCCCTTGGCCCAGCTCTCCATGGATGGGAGAGCCGCCGCAATGCTCGGTTCCTCCAATGGATAGGAAGAAGTGGAGTCCTTGGCTCAGTCCTTCCGCTGATGGAGTGGTGCCGGTCTGTTCAGCCCCTCCGCTCATGGAAGCGGCATAATCCCGATTCTATCTCTCACCCGGGCGGAATAACCAAATTCTATCTCTCACACGGGCGAAATAACCAAGAAAGAAGATGGGAAATGTGTTTGTTTTCCTTCTCACTGACGCATGGGGCCCATAGACTATCCATCACATGTAACGGCCCAATCTAACGGAATGGCATAGACGGATGAAAAAATAAAAACAAAGGCAATGAAGAGATTGTTGTATTTATGATGGCATATAAGAGATAGGTATAATTTTCAATGGCATACAAAAAATTTACTCAATATTTTCCTCCCGTAGCAACGCACGGGCACATTTGCTAGTCGAGTTGTAAAGTTATTAACATTGTACTGGGTCTGAAGCCTTAACCTAAGCATTCATCCACAAATGCAAAAACAACTTATTCTTATTTATTACTACAAACTTCCAGCCACAAATTTAGCAATCCATATATCAATAGAGTTAGGACTTAGCATGAGCCATGCCAATCCTGGCAGTGGTTGCGGGTCGTCTCCATCATGGAGGTCTCTCCTCCTGCTCCTGTCGTCGCTTCTATCGTCCACCACGTCTGGGTTGTCGTTGTCATTATTGTCGTATGGCGGATGCTTTGCCGCCCCCTATTGCTTTGGTGGATGCTTTGCCACCATGGTCGTATCGGTCAGGTGGATGCTTTGCCACCCCTATTGTGCTTTATCGTTTGGTTCGGGCGGATGCTTTGCCGCCGTGGTCGTATTGAGTGAAAGCTCTGCCACCCTGCTGTGCTTGGTCGTTGGTTCGGGCGGATGCTTTGCCACCGTGTCGTGCTTCTGGGTGGATGCTTTGCCACCACTGGGTCATTTAGTGCTCATGATGAGGTTTATCTTTCTACAGGTTCTGGAATGCGATCGTGTCTAGGGTTTCTTGGTTGGTGTGTGTTGGAGCCGTTGTTGCTCTTGCTTGTTGTGTTGACCACTTGTTTGTTGGTCTTTTTTTAGTCTTTTGTGCACTTGTGTAGGTCAACTCCTGTTTGGCCTGGAATAAGAATTTGAAGTTCTACATTGGCTCTTAGATTTCACGGATTCTTTGATGATACTGGATGCTCAATGGCAGGACAACTCTCTGAACAGACTATGTTAGTTGTCATGTAACGCTTGCTGCTTGCTACTACTTTGTTAGCAATCTCTAGGTTCTTTCCCAAATTTTACTTAGAATTATGCATTCAAATAATTAAAGATAGAATCAACAGATTTTATTTTGAAGGAAAAATAGTAAGTAAATCGCTAAGACCTCAACTATATACAGTTAGTTTCTAATGGAGTACTAGATGGATCCATCATGTATAAGGATGGAATCGGTAAAATGGTAATCCAAATTATCTGGTATCCGGAACGTAAATATGGATATTCGTATCTGTATTCGCTTTTAATGTGGTAATTAAAGTGGATATATCCGAATCCGAAAAAAATGTGGATATGGATGAAAAATCCGATATTATTTGTATCCGTATAGAATAAACACATATTCAAAACATGCTATAAACATATTATTTTGATTCATTTCAAACTAATATATTATCTATATAAATTACACTCAAATAATTTATTTTACTTATTTTATTAATATAAATTATTTTATATGATTTATTTAATTATTATTTTATTTAAAAATATTTTTAATTAGTGATTCTTGTCTACATATATACTATATTTAATCTTTATTTATATGTTTTATGATGATATTATTTTCTAAATCTATGGATAACATAAATTAATACTTGTTCATTGTTATCACAAAAGATAATGAAATATTCGAACGTATCCGAATCCGAGACATCCATTTTGTATTCGTATCCGAGAATATCTGAATCCGTATCCGTATTCGAAATAAAATATGGTAAAAAGTGATATTCGAATCCGATTGTATGCGTATCGGATTCGTTTCCATCCTTAGTCACGGGCCATTCATTGTGTCTCCACAATGGCACTTTCCCTGCACAGGCACAAAAGATGCATGAACAATGATCGAATTAGAGATGTCTAAAACTCAGAGGATATCTTGCCAATCTTGTTTGAACTCTAGGTTGTCTTCCAATTGGACCTGTATCAGCATAGCAACTGAATATCCCGGGGCTCCAAATACCGGATATTTTTTTTATCCATTGATAGACAGCCAACAAATCAGATTTGATGTAACATGTAACTATGCAACGGAAATCTGCATTATTCAGGTGTTTTTCTGACTAAAACTTGCTTATATATAAATGTATATTTGTTTGATTCCATCAAGAAAAGGAGCCGAATTTGCTTAAATCTACGGAGTATATTTCGTCATCGAATCGCGCCCGCGACGCTTTGGGCCCGTGAACCAGAGAGAATAGCCTCGTTCAGCCCAAAACCATATGATCTAGCCCATAGAGAAGCAATGATCTCGTTCGGCCCATCTGGCCCATAAAGAAACAATGTTAGCAGGAGAGTGATTTCTGCGGCTTGTTCGGCGGCAAGTAGCCTCCAACTGTAACCAAAGCTCGCATCTAACCGTTCTCATCTAACTGTAACCAATTGCAAGATGAGAACTGTAAAAAAAAACAGTTCTCATCATGCAATTGGCATTCACACTTGTGCATCTTGTTCCTAGCATTCCGCAACCAAGAACTTAAAATCATGGCGAAACACCCTTGTGTCATATAGCTGATGATAAAAATTAAGAGCCGTTCTTAATTTCTGTAGTGTCGATTTCTGCTTTTATGAGTTAGTGATGACTTAGTTGCTCTTAATTTATATTTGAGGTTTTGAGCTCACCGTTTTTCCTCTACACGCAACTGAGCTCTAAACCTCAAACAAAAATTATTTTTTTATGTCATAATATTATTCTTTTTTAGGAGGAGAAACTATGTACTGACAAGATTTCAGCGGAAAGATATGACCAAAATTTTCTGTCAAAATGTTTATGTACATCAAATTCTATGATTTTTTTTTTCTTTTTCTTTGCCTCATCAAATCCTAGGGAGCCTAAGGAGCTCATGTCCTCTTGCTCTCTGAGCCCTCTCCAGGAGTACCATCCTAACAGCTATCAACTCTCTGTGGAGCTCGCCAATCTTCTCCTCGAACGCCACCACCGTCTCCTCCAGCTCGTCGCACCGTCTCGTCGCAGTGGCCAAGACAGCCTCCGGGCACCGCCGCCCGCCGGCAACGGCGAGCCTCACCGCCCGGCCGGCGGCCGCCGCGGCGTCGAGCTCGGCCATGCACGGCACGCCGTCCTTCCTCCGCCTCTCGTACTCCTCCCTGACGTGCCTCTGCACCTCCTGGAGCTCGCACTCCCACGGTGCCGCGGGCTTGCCGCCGGCGCGGTGCGCGACGCCGGACACGGCGCGGCGCGGCCGGAACGCCAGCGCCGCGCCCAGCGCGCCCACGGCGAGCAGCGCCAGGGCGCGCGCGCCGGACATCTCCTCGCCGCCGTCCTGGCGCGCCCTCTCACCGAGCTTGCGGAGGTTGGAGCCGCACTTGGCGAGCTCGGCGCCGCACCGCCGCTCCACGGCCTCGCACTCGGCGAACGCCGCCGCGGCGCGCCGCGCCGCCACGCCGCCGCCGTGGTGGCCGTCGAGCCAGTGGAGCGCGACGCGCGTGGCGGCGGCGTAGCTCCGGAGCATGTCGAGGCGGCCCCGGAGGCCGGCGCAGGCGTCGAGCAGCTCGGCGGTGTCCTCGACGCACTCGTCGGCGGTCTTCTGGTCAATGCCGGCGGCCGTCGTCTCCGGCGCGGACGCGACGAGGCGCCTCTGCGCCGCGACGGCGAGGCCGAGCGCGCGGCCGAGCCAGGCGGCGCTGGTGCACGGCGCGAGCGGATCGGCGCGGAGCTCGTCTAGCTCGGCGGCGAGCCAGCGGTCGTACGCGGACCGGACCGGCGGCCACGGGGCCACCGCCGGCGACGGCGCGAGCCGCGTGGAGAGGCGCGAGGAGAAGGACCGGAGGAGAGTGGAAGGCTTCTTCATGGCGCGCTGCGGCGGCGCGTCTCTGTGCGGACACCTCCGGGCGTCTTGGTTGTGGTTGTTGAGGTGGTGTCTCCGCCTCTCTCCGGTCTTTTGAGAAGAAGAGAGCTTGAGATGTTGATGTGTGCCTCATTGGGAGGGCTGCTCTGCTCTTTATATATCTCTGCGACTGTGCCTCTGTGCGGACACAATTTATGCATCCTGTAAAATTAGATGTATCCAAAAAAACTTTATATGATTATGAATAATTATAATGGAACATAAAAGCCACAACTTCACACATTTGTCTTATTGTCTCAATGGCCTTGCAGTTTGCTAGATTTTGAAAATTCATATATCCCAATAAAAAACAGTGCTCCAACAGCCCTTTTGAAGACTGCGTAGGTGTCTAAAAGGAAATTAGGCCTTTGAAATACTTTGATGTTGTATAAAAAACCTTATTGCTTGAAGAATAACTTGTTGCATTGCCTGGGCTATATTTTAGATATGTTTGGAGGAGGTTCATTGAGGGAAGCGCTAGCCGAAAAGTGTTTCGGGGAAACAGATCAACTTATTCGCCGCCTGTTGTACCATAATCTCTATACACGAGGTGCAAAATGTGCTGTTCTATATATCCAAAGATCACATTCTTTAATTGCATCTATTTTCTCCAACTCATACCTCTAAAATCACATGATAGTTGCTTTTATCTTTAGCAATGAATTGGGAACCATTACCACACGAGGATGTGTGTGACCCTACCATTTCTCACCACTAGTCCGCTCCGCAGCAGCTGGATCGGGATCGGAGCTCATCAGGATCGCGGTCGTGCTCGTGCTTACCCCCAGCCTAACCAGGGGTAGGCGTAGGCCGTGCGTATGTGGAAGCCATGCATGGAGGGGGTGTTCATCTGGTACAGCCTGTGCTTCACCCAATGGCCGACGGCTGTCACCGAGGCTGCAATGGGAGGCCACCACGGGTGCACGGCGAGATCCGGCGCCATCGCCAATCATCCTGTCAACTGTACGTGCCCGGCCGGCAGCGATGTGTGTGTCCTCCCAGCTGTGCGGGCGCCCTGGTTATTTTATCCGCGTGTGGCCTCACGGTGTCACAGTTGTAGTGAGCTCAAATGATCGGTGGTGTTAAATAATAGAACTGTGGGAGAAGGTTGCTGTAGGGTGTAGGTTGCAGGAGTGCCGTGTCATGGGCCTTGTGTGCGTAGGGGCATGGCATGGCATGCAGGTTGGTAGAAATGCCTCCTGGTTTATATGTAAACTATACGAAAAAGCCTGCACCGAATGTGGCACCAATCATATAGTCCCTCTCCCTGCTTATTAGTTTTTTTTTCCACCTGTGTGGGTGGGTAGTGGTGGCAAAAAAAAACTGAGGAAGAATAATGAGCACCGGATAATTGTTAAGGTCATGAACGATGGATATCTGATCACTTCATCAAGTAGATTCACATTATTCGTGGATTAATGGGCAAAACATCTCGCCTAGGACATAATGTGTGATGCAATAGTAGAATAAATTAATTTAAATAACTTTCACTAAACATACCAAGCACTAAAGTAGGAGACTAATTAACCAAGAAATAATTATTATTGTATATATCATATCGATGAGAAAAGTATATACAATTATATTTTTATGTATTTATTTGTACTAAATTGTCTTACATGACATGTCATGATCATCATACATGGTCGAAGGACTGCTCCAAGAAACAATCTAGAAAATCCTTCTCTAGTGATATTTTCCTATAATATTCTCAAAACAAAATATCACATACTATTACCTATAATACTGAACTGAATTTTACACAAAATGCTATAAACCAATATCTCATAGAAATTACTACCAAGATTAGTAAGGCCCACTACAGCTTGGTGCCACTATTAACCCTAACTAAGCTAATACTACTAATATATTATTCTTGTTGCCATCAACTGAGCTAATACTACTCTCATTTTCATATTTTGCCTGGATTTTAAATCAAAAGTTGGAAAACTGGATAAAAAAAGATATTGGGTTTATTGGGATATAACAAATAATAGAGCCACTCAATTGAAAAGAAGTAATAATGATTAGGAACTGATATGCATATCAAGAACACATTATCATGACTTCAAACATTCAAACTAACAGAATAGTTCCAAGAATAGTACGTTAAGATCATTCATTACAGACATAATTAAATTTAACCAATCAACAAATATAAAATTGTTACTCTATTAATTACACTCTAAAATAAAATACTCACAATCCTATGTCGCAAGTAACCCTACTAATAGTTTAAGATCCAAACTAAACTCAGACACCTCTATTTCATATTTCACACTAATTCAACACTTTCTAGTAAAGAAACAAGTATAAATTTAATAGTTCAATATTTTATAGTCGCACATCATCGGTTTCTTATAGTCTTTCTTAGATTAAAATTTAGCCTGGGTACACTTATCATAATACCATATAAAAAATAATCATCATATTGTAGCATGTAATGGTATTCCATATTATTTTGAAGACAAAATTTTAAAAATCAAACTCAAACAATTAATAGGGATTGTAAACAATGAACATATAAATCCAAACTCTTTAAAATAAAATGGCTAACAAATAAACAACATTAACACTAGACATCTAAATAGATGTCGCATGACTGTCATAATTTTTAATATTCGCAACTAAATTAAAAGAATTGATCTCTGACATAAATCATTAAAGATTAATGAACATTAGTTATTTCACTGAACTAATAAACAAACTTTGTAAAAAGGAAAAATTAATTTCTAATCGATAACCACTATACATAGTCGTTAGCTCGAGATGCGTTGAGACCGTAAATTCATAATCATAAGCATATGAACCAGGAGCAGATCTGCAGGAGTGTTGGCCATGTTGTAGCACCCCCTTAGCCCATGTCAATCTCATATAAAATTAGTTCTTTAGCTCCAATATTTACATATAAAATGTCAAGTTAGCTTAACTATGAAAGGCTCAGCACCCCCTGTGGATTCTGGGTCCACCACTGACATGACAAAATTTTAAAGCAATTTTTTTTCTGCAAAGAGCTTTGCCTGAATTTCATTACCGTTTCAAACAAAAAAATTATAGTTCACCAGGTTTGTTTTCTTTCTACCAAACTTCTAGACACGTTTTTTGCAGGATCATAGCTCCAACTGTGCATTTAGCACCAAGTCTATCATGAATAGTTGCCTACCAGAACATAATCTGCATACCTAATCTACGAAGTCTGGAATTAACACTAGAGCAGCAGCACTAACAGAACCAAAATATAACCATATCCCGAAACAACAGCATATCCATTCTAAACTCCTTACCTCGACAATCTTTAGAGACTTCAGTCTTGCTTCTTTTCTATTAAAGGTGTTCAGCGGAGCAGCACTATCTGAAACTCACTGAACCAAATTCGTATTCTAGATTAACTATCTTAAATATGGTATGCACATAACAAGAATATAAACAATGACAAACACATATGACTAATTTGAGAGCATATAAGCCAAGCATATGAATATGTCAAGTGTATATGGCTAACGAAAGAGCATATGAGCCGAGAAGACACTATATAAAGATAAATATATTAAAGAGCATAAAGTCGTACAAAGAGAAAGAGGTATTAGAGCTATACCCCAAACTCAAGAGAACTGGCTTGATGGATATTGAAGGTTGGTAACTCCCGTGTAACGCTTATAACCGACATAGGGAAGGTTGTATCTCTCGATACATTGCGACTTGAGACAAGGAGATAGAGGTGGTTCAATCGAACCCCTAGTTTGGCCAACCCCCTGGTAGGCCCTTTCGTAACCGCCTTTGTCTGGGAGTCTGCCTGTTGGGTCCCTATGATGGTGCACTTGGGTACACGCCAATTTGAGTCAGTTTCACATGGATTGTAGGCCCATCGGTCCACGTGATGCCTTGTGTGATCCCTCATCGGTCGGAGTTGTGTTCCTCTCTATGGGGTGTGTTTTCCCCTCAGTTTATTGATAAACTCTTCCGTTCAAATAATTCTCGAAAAACATATGGAACTACATTATTTAAATCAAATATGCGAGTAATAAATGTCAGTTCTCCTTTATTTAATGTATATTGACAACAGCCAGCTGGTAGCAAGGTTGCTCGAGTAAGCGGGTACTTGAAATAGTTGCCGGCGGCGGTGTTTCTCCCATGCAGTTAGGGGAAGAAGAAAGAAAGGTGGAGGGAGAGAGTAATAGGCGGGCCCCACCTGGTGGTGGTCAGGGAGAGGGAGGCGGAGAGGGTCAAGATGGGCTTGGCAGGGGAGAGGTGTTGGGTTGGTAGGAGACCTAGTAGGGAGATTTTGCGGGCTTGAAGGAAAGGAAGACAGGCTCGACCAGTTGTACGTACTTTAGAAATCCAATCTCGTATTTTTTCACAAATTACTTTTCACACAAAATAATGCAAACTCAGAATGTATACAACAACCACACACACTATGATTCATGTGTTTAAATAAAATATTTATTTGTTTACATCTAAATTTGAGCAAATCTAAACTAATTATAGAAGATTTTAAACTATTGCAAAACTAGTCGACCACACTGCACCCTCGCCACCCCGCTACTAACCCCGTGTGCCGCTCTTTGTTTATGCCTTGGTCAAGCCAGCTTGCGCTGCTCACCTGCCACATCCCCACAGCCCTTCCCGACCATGCCCTCCGCCGCCGCCGCTTCCCAGGAGCGCATTATGCCGCTATGCATGCACGATGCACCTGCTCCCCGGGGTTAGGAACGGTGTGGTGGCATTCTTTTTTATGTAAATATTTGCAAACTTTAAGGGTAGTTCTATACCCTAACATGGGGGCACTACTGGAGAAACCATCATTTGCCCGGCAGCCAGCACATATACCGCGGCACCCTAAAGACCCGGTGCTAATGCACCTTTAGCACCGGGTCCAAAACTCGGGTGCCTTCGGCCTCGGGGACTCTTTAGCACCGATTGATGTTACGGCCCGGTGATAACGGCCTTTTAGCACCGGTTGGTAAATACAACCCGGTGCTAAAGGGGTATCACATGCTATTTTAAAAGAAAAGAATCTTCTATTCCATCAATGTGTTGCGTAGGTGAGATGGTAATGTGGGTACGCGCGAGCCAAGAGGTCCTGAGTTCGAATTCACATATTTTTTGGAGAATGAGCACCTTTAGCACCGGTTATTTGACCCGGTGTTAAAGGTCCGGCTGCGTAGCACCGGAGGGAGCACCTGCATTGAGCAAGTATTTTGGGCCCTCGTAGTAGTCGGTCCAGAAGCTCTACCACAGTGTCCAACAGCAACGTCCTCTATTTGTCTTAGAGCAACCAAACTCCACACATGTGCGAAAAATAGTTTGATCTACTTACTATTTATGAAATTGACGAGAAAGCGGAGAAGAAAACGCAAGACAACTTATGTCACATGCGTACAATTATTGCCGTTTGGAAGTGGGTTTTCTGAGGAGTTTATTGCTTCGAGGTCTTGATGTCGTCTATCAAACAAACAGACTGTTAGGGCAGGTACTCGATGTCGTCTAAGGGCAGGTACATTGCTACACGTCGGCGGTCTCATGCAGTGCCACTTAGGATCTTTGCTGATGTGGAGGAGAGAGAGCGAGGTGAGAGAATGAGGTCGTTGTTTCGCGAAACAACCGCCTCATGAGCTAAATTACAGAAGTATGAGACAGTTCCCGTACCATTGTACGAGTTTGATTGCCATGCAACCAATAATATCTCTCTATTTTCCCATAAATTAAGGGATGATGTATTACTATCACTACCGGAAAATCACGGTATGCCGTGTGCTGGTGGCTTTGCTGTGTGCCAAAAAATCGGGTACACGGCAAAACTTGTGTTTGCCGTGTGCCTAAAGCCACGGCCCACGGCATATAGGAGCTTTGCCGTGTGTATTTTCATGGCACACGGCAAAGTCATGACTTTGTCGTGTGCCTTTATTTTTGCACACGGTAAAGTCATACTTTGCCGTGTGTTTTTTTTTTACACGGTAAAGAAGTGTTTAAAAGCACATTTTGAGTCCCTAAACGAATTCAAATGAAAATATTTTGAACTATAAAGTTATACAACTCATCAAGATGAACAATTTATGTTACTAGCAGATTTTCATTTGAGAATGTTAAAGTAAATTTGTTCATAAATGTTACATGTCTCTTTAGAAGTTTCTCTCTAATAGGGGTAAAAATTACAAGAACGATGAGATTTCAAATTCGGAATTTTTAAATGACCTCGGATGGAGAAACACTCTAAATGAAAGTTGTAGATCTTTAAAAGTTAAGAAACTTTATAGTTTACAATTTTTGTATTTGAGATTGTTTCAAAATTCAAAATATTATTAAAAGTTATCTAATTTAAAATTTTAAAATTTAAAATTTTCAAATGATCTCGAATGTTAATAAGTTATATATCAAAGTTGTACATATCAATGAAATATAAAACTTTGTAGTTGACAATATTTTAATTTGAGATTGTTTAATATTTTAAAATATCCTTATAATGTATCTAATTCGAAATCTTGAATTTTTAAAATTTTCAAATGACCTCGGATGTAAATATGTTCTATATCAAAGTTGTTGATCTCGAAGAGATGTAAAAGTTTGTAGTTTACAACTTTTTCATTTAAAATTGTTTAGCCATCTAAAATTTGGATCTAAAAGCAAAGACAAAGCACACGTGCCACGTCATCGTGACACTTCAAATATCCTCACTTTCCAAAACATGGCCTCCCATTGGCCCATTACCATCCCACCCGGATTCCCCTCTCCCATCTCCCTCTCTCTCTCACCCGACATCTCTCTCACCTCTATCTCCTCCCCTCACGTCTCACCTCTCTCTCTCTCATCTCTCTCTCCCGGCGCGGGCGCGGCCGAGCGGCGGTGGCCCTTGCGCAGCGCGGCCCCGGCCCCGGCACCGGCGCGGGCGCAACCGAGCGGGCGGCAGTCTTGGCGCGGCGCGGCAGTGCGGGCGGCCGAGCGGGCGGCGGCCTGCTGCAGCGCGGCCCCGGCCCCGGTCCCAGCCACGGCGACGGGAGCGGCGCGGCCCGACGCGGTGGCCCTAGCGGCGCAGCGTGCGGCGGCCAGCGCGGAGGCGGCCGGCGGCGTGGCCACGGCGGCGCGAGCGGCGGTCAGCGCGGGCACGAGCTGCAGCGCGGCCAGCCCGGCCCGACGGCGCGAGCGGCGGCCGGCGGCGTTAGCGGCGTCGCTGGCGGGCCCGCGGTGGTCAGCGCAAGCGGCGGCCGGCGGTGCGACACGGTGCAGCCGGCGCGGGCGGGCGGCGTGGCGGCGCAGGCGGGCCCGACGGCGTGAGCGGCTGCCGGCCACGCGGGCGGCGCCGGAGGACGGGCAGCGCGGCCACGGTGCGAGCGGGCGGGCGGCGCGGCCACGGCGTTGTCGACGCGAGCGGCGGCGCCACGACGCAGGCGGGCCCAGCGCGATCGCAGCGAGCGGCGGGCCCAGCGGGTGGGCATTCCGATTTTTTTTTATTTTTCCAAAACTGGTTTGCCGAGTGTTGCTTTTGCACACTGCAAAAGCAACATTTGGCCCACGGCAAAGCCCGGCTTTGCTGGCCGCTGGTTGCCGTGTGCGGCACACGGCAAAGCCTTTGCCGTGTGTAATATGGCCTTTACCGTGTGTATCCCACACACGGCAAACATCCGGTTTCCGGTAGTGTATGAGACAACCAAAACAACAACCTATTGTATAGGTTGTCTGATAAGTCGTCTCAAGATTACGTGTCACTTTATGAGACCGGCTATTAGACGACACCAATGTACCTGCCCTAATAGGTGGTCTCATGCAGCGACACATAATCTTGAGTCAATATATCAGACAACCTATACAATAAGTTGTTGTTTTAGTTGTCTCGTAATACAAAATCCCTTAATTTATGGGAAAATAAAGAAATATTATTGGTTGCATGGTAACAAAACTCGTACAGTGGTGGGAGAGTTGTCTTATAGTCCTAAAAATTAGCTCATGAGGCGGTTGTTTCGCGAAACAATGACCTTGCTCTTTCTCCTCGCTCTCTCCCCTCCACATCAGTAAAAATCCTATGTGTCACTACATGAGACAACATATGAGACCGCTGGCGTGTAGCAATGTACCTGCTAGTTGGGTACACATGAGGACCCTTGTAAGGAAGTGACCGTTTTTCAACTCTATGCTTCGCAACGACACAGTAATAAACGGAAAAAATATGTTCAAAGGGGCGGATTTGGCCCAAGGCCTAGAGCCACTCCATGCTACAGTGATCTACAGTATGGAGAATTCCGGTCCACGCCTAGGGTCATGGCCCAAGTGGCCCTAGGCCTCTATCCGCCGCCTCTATCCGCCATGACGTAATCCATTCTCTCCTTGATGAGTATCGTCCTCTTGATCTAAGCTTTTCTATGTTTAACCCTCGTTCCCCTCCACTGAAACAAGGACGTATGGGGGACACCTCACCTCATACATAATTCAAGTCAGACAAAAACAACCCTAATCAACGTGATTAGAACCTAACGCTACATCACACGTTTACCTTAACGACATTTCCGGCATATTTTGACCGCCAACACCAGAACGAAGCTATAATACCACTTCACTAAGGTAGCCAGGCAACACTTCGTTTGCTTGAAGGTATGCAGCCTTTTCAACCCCCTGTCATATGCTTGACATTATTGAGAGGATCGCAGCGTGGCGGCAGGATGCCGACCGCTAGATTCTTGGGTGCTCATTGGTCTCCTGGTGCAGGACCAAGATCAACCCCAGCCACCTCTGTGTCTAGGTCGCATCTTGCTCCAGAGTGCAGCAGCAAGGATATGTATGCACTGAAATGGTTGCGAATTCGTGGCCAATTTGTTGATACACGATACAGCCACTTCGAGTGGGTGAGGTGATGAACACGTATGTCGCAAATAATCGCACCATTTATAAATTGTTTCATTTCTTGTTTCTTCAGTCTCCAGAAGAGTTAATCATGAACAGCTAGCTAGCATGGATTTGAGAATTGCATCACATTGTCCTACCTAGCTAGCTGGCCGAGTTGATCTGTGGCTTCAAGTTCCAATATTGTTGTGTCAGTTAGTATATCAAGTGGATGACTTCTCAATCAAGTTAGTCATCCTAGTTGTGGATGGAAAATTGATTTGGTCAATTATTGGGATGTTGTAGTTCTGCGAACGCTCAGCTTGCCGTCAGCAGTTCCATGGTTTAAATTTTTTTTATGTGTGAAAAGAAGTTCAATTATTTGAAAAGGATTTGTGGATGATGCTGCTAATCGAGATTTAACCTATAAAATCGAACGAAAGATTTGTAAAAAAATTGGTGGTCATGCCCATATGGCCAAATATTTTAGACATCACATCATATATACCATATAATAGTTTCACTATTCTTGTTTTGCCCACATGACACTCTTGATTATGAATTAAAAAAATGGCATTTCACATCCCACAAAAACAATAATACCACCTACAGCCTTTTCCTGTACCAAAATTCTTCTGTCCCTCGAAACAATTGGTAGCCGCTCATTATCTCTACAACACTACTACCAGCATCGCCGACTCACTTAAGGATCAATATTAAGACCTTGAGGCCGAATTTCAACACGAGAATTTTAGGTGCTGTTTGGTTGGGGCTTTTTAGCCCGTAATCGGTTCACAGCGTGATGTGATAGCGATGCTTTCTGTTTGGTTAAGCTTCTCCGTAATAGATCACACCGCGAATGGATTCCGGCCACAAGAACTTCGATACCGCTCCACAGGCGAGGTTATCCGATACCGCAGGTCCTTCGGTCCTTTATTAATTGCCCAGCAGCTTTATCGCGGATCGATGCTCGTAGACGCTGCCTGCGCGTGCACGGACATGGAGCCACTGTGGAAGCGATTGAAATGCAGTGTGCATGTCCACGCTTGTTGTACGTCGTTTGCGAAAGATATAACCAAACAAAAGGAGGTAATCGTTACAATGTAACAGATGGCGGCGGTAGCTGATTCCATTATCCTTACCATCCCCTTGACTGAACCAAACATCACCTTAGAGGGAGTCTAATGGAAAAAGGAACATGATTCTTGCCGTAGTATTCCTTCAAGACCCTGACTTGGCAAAGGCAGCCTATCTGTAATGACCCCAAGAGACCTAACAATCCAAAGTGCTCTACTAGTATCAACATAGGGCCTACAACCTACACAGCTAGTTAACTCTTAACACCCAACATCCGACCATTGGATTGAGATTTGAGAACAAAAGTGGTGATTAAGTAACCTAAGCAGAGCTGACAGTATCCAACCGCACTACCGCTTAACGATGGTGGAAGTGATTAACTAATTGGTAAGTCTGGGGTCAAGTATAATAGCGATATTTCTGCTGCAGATGCTGCTGCTGCTGCTGCGCACATGGATAGAGATGAAGCACGGCCTGGCCGGCGGCTTTGTGGTGGTGTACGACCAACTGTCCTTGGCACCTTTGCTGCTGTTGGAAGAAAAGGAGAAAGGGAATGGTTCTATTTGTTTTAAGCAAGTTGTTCACATCATGCATTGAAATATGTATATGCAGGCCTCATTTGATAGCGTTCTGGCTCCTGGCTCCTTTAGAATTTGTAAGCTAAAATGGGGTAATTTAACTCTCATTTTTAGCATAAAAAAGATGCAACGACTCGCACAAATAATGTGATGCTCTTTTTCTATTGAATTTAGCTTGGAACACAATACATCAATGTTTAACAAAATTTGAAGGAATTTTAAACTTTAAACATGAATATGCAAAATATTTCAGTTACAAGATTTAGGTATTATTAACTTTAATTTCTAAATGCAAAACATGGATCACATTTACTAGTCAAGTCCAAGACCCGTTGAAGAAAATAGAACTAGAAATGAGATACAAGGGAAAAGAAAATATATAAGGCATTATGATGCAGGGCGGGTCGAAGCGAGCTAGGGTGCTGGGCACAAACGAAACTCCGAGCTTGTCAGTCTCCATGTGTCCCACGTGTCTGCTCAAATAAAATGGGCACATGGGCCCCCTTTGTTAGTCTTCATTAATTTTTTGTGAAGATGAGAATCTTGTGGCAATTATTCTTAACTCCCAAAACTATTGCATCCATAGATTAAGATCACGATCCATCCGGCACCGTACAGCTAACAAGGATGATTAAATAATTTTGCCTACTTCTACGGACGGCTGGTCATGCATTGCCTTTTGGAGGCAACACAAAGCATTCCGCTCATCTTAAATTAGTTTAGTAAGTTATTAGTATAAAATATATATTCAGCTGCTGTCAAGCCCAAACTAGCCACACAGTTTGGTCCAAAGGAGTTCGTTCCATTTTGATTTTTTTTTAGGATTCTTATATGAAAGTAGGTACAATATAATCCATATTAAGTTTGTCAAATTTTAGTTTTGGGTACAATGATTAACATGTAGTTTCTAAAGTGAAATACTGATAGGGGCCAACTGTCAAAGAAGCTCACTACATAATATTTCACTTCGCTCTTCTTCACAGAAATATGTCTTTTCACATTATGCTTAAACATAGCAATCATAGTGACACAGGTTAGCCTTCTCATGTTTTGAATAATTTTCAAAGAGAGAACACTACAGAAATCGTTGGGGGCTTTTAGGCAATGCAATTGTTGGGTACTTGGATTAGAATTGTCTAAATTGTTAGCTTTAGACTGGTCATTATTCGAAATTCCAATTATTCTTAGTCTCACCCAAAATAAGAAATGGTGGAGAAATCGAAATAGTCACAACAGAATATAAGATGAATTAGGTGGATTCTTCTGTACTTTCTGGAAACAATTCACAATTTTAAGTGAATAACAATGTTCAAGACATAAGGTTCAACACTGCAAGAAATTTCTTGCAAGTAGCGAGTATAACCAACTCAGCCATACCGTAGCATGGGAGACATATAACTGATAGTTAATCCACTGAATAAAGCTTTAAGATCGATCAAATCCAGCTAGCTTTTGGTCGTTACTGGAAGTACCCGTATTCTATACCGTCAACTTGCACATTGATGCATTGTACCAGATCTTAAATATTGACAGATTAGGCATGGCAGCAATTAGTTTAGGTTTTGCTTCGCTCTGATCCCTTATTGTACAACCAATCAAGGGGGCAATGCAAACCACTAAATTGGTGGGCGGCTATGCGTGCTTCAGTTTTTGCATGGAACACAAATAAAAACGAAATTAAGGACAGCTTATGTGTGAGGGCATCACACATGCATGATGTACTTTTGGGCGGAAAATCAAGAATAAAGCACACCATCGATTTATTTTTCAATTAATGTGAGAAGCCTTCTTCTTGCGGTGGAAAAAAAACTTAGACCTGTTTGAATGTCATAGTATATATTAAGAAAAAGTAGTACTAAAAAACTGCATTTTTAGACAAGAGACTATGAAACCACGGTTTAGGAAAAATGAGGTATTGAGTGGAGTTTTTAAAACTCCAAAAGGCTACGGTTTTATTATTACCGCAGTATTCCAAACTACAAAGTTTTGTAGCATCTAAATACCCCCCACAACTTTTCAAACTAAAGTACTTCACAAAACTATTATATTTCTCTAAAACTCTGAAAGCAATTTACATCCAAACAAGGCCTATCGATCCTGCTGCAACTCTCATTTTATTCATGAACCGGCATTTTTCATCTTACACATTTAATTCCATCTTCTAGTCAAACTAGGATAATGTTTTTTTTTCAATTCATACTCTTTTCACCTTGGAGGTTAGTTAATTTGAATCTGTGATCATTATGGGTCAAAATGATATTACCGTGCAGGGGACACCCAGGAATGGGTGCTGCCTGCTTGCCGGTGAAGGGCACGATGCCTGTCTGCAAATTGGATGGCATTTCATTGAGGCCCTTGACCCTGTGCCTCCCATGCATGTGAGACGTAGGCCGCGTTTAGATCCAGAAAGGAGCCCCCGAATTGGGTCTGCGCTGTAGCGTTTCGTTCGTATGTGCGAAAAATTGTCCAAAAATTTATTAATTAGGCTCAAAATGTTCGTTTCGCAGAGTACAACAAAACTGTGTAATTAGTTTTTAATTTTATCTATATTTAATACTCCATGCATGCTATGGCATTTTGATGTGATGGAAATCTTCTTTTTACATAGTAAATTTGGGTGCGGGAATTCTGGAACTAAACAAGGCCGTAATAGCAGGAGCTGATGGAGGCAACTGCGCTGCGCAGCTAGCGAATGGTTTTGTCGTCACTCACTAGAAGGAGCAGGGATGCTAACGAAAAAATCGTCAAGCTGGAAAAGGCGCGTTCGTAAGGGGAAGGCGTAAATTAAAGGTGCTTAGGTGCGTTGGCTAGCGAGTCCGGCAAAGAACCAGTATTTTTATTGTTTTCCCTTGTGTAATCTAATCCAACTGGGAAGCGGCAGTTATATAAGCTGACCATTGCGGTGAACGAAAGTGATTGTGACGTGTAAAGAGAAAAAGAAAAACATTGTTCTGACATCATTAACTTTGGTTTTATTGTAATTATTTCTAAGTTTATACTAAGTATAACCAGATTTATAGGGAAGACTAGCTATTAACATAAACCACATAAAAAAAGTGGTATAATATGAGAACTGGGTCAGTTGATAAGGTTACTTATGGTGAATCTAATTGTGTGCATTAAAAAACTAGTAATTCACAAAAAAAAGTAATAGAGTATGAAAATGCACTTCATGATGAATCTAAATTATGCGCATTAATTCATTCAACATTGTAAAAGTTATATTGTTATTTGTCTAAACTTATCAAAATTAGAATAATTTTGACTTATGATAAACTCAAATATATTTATTTTTTTTATACTTGATATATTTATATTGAGATGATGGAGTATGGCATAGTTGTTTCACATTCTTCCTCCCTCAACCATCTTATTTCGTTCCTTCCCTTTTCAGAACTGGGTCCAATTTGCAGTATTATGGCATAAGATTACACTGTCGGCATGCAGCCTCATCTTCTAGTGTAGGAAATCTTATTTTGAAACTTGATTTAATTTCCCTTGCTTTGTCGACGCAGTTAGTTAGCCAAACGGCTTTTGGTCAGGAACGCAGTGTGTCGAGGTTTTCGTTAGTTAACATCACTTTTCCTAGACCATGAAAATCTTGGACAAGATGCTTCAGAATGAGCGGGAGTCCCCTGCCATGGACTACAATCAAATCTAAGCAGCTCATGCCCTCTTGCTCTCTGACCCCATTCCAAGAGCACCATCCTAACACCTATCAGCTCTCTATGCAGCTCGCCAATCTTCTCCTCCAACGCCGCCACTGTCTCCTCCAGCTCGCCGCACCGTCTCCTCGCTGCCGCCATAACTGTCTCCGGGCAGCGCCGCCCGCCCGCCACGTCGCACCTCACCGCCCGCGCCGCGGCCGCCGCCGCGTCGAGCTCGGCCATGCACGGCACGCCCTCCTTCCTCCGGCGTTCGTACTCCTCCCTGACGTGCCTCTGCACCTCCTGGAGCGCGCACTCCCACTGCGCCGCGGGCTTGCCGCCGCCGGCGAGGCCCGACACGGCGCGGCGCGGCCGGAACGCCAGCGCGGCGCCCAGCGCGCCGACGGCGAGCAGCGCCAGGGCGCGCGCGCCGGAGAGCTCCTCGCCGTCCTGGCGCGCCCTCTCGCCGAGCTTGCGGAGGTTGGAGCCGCACTTGGCGAGCTCGGCGCCGCACCGCCGCTCCACGGCCTCGCAATCGGCGAACGCCGCGGCAGCGCGGCGCGCGGCAGCCGGCGGCGGCTGCGCCGCATCGCCGCCGCCGTGGTGGCCGTCGTCGAGCCAGTGCAGCGCGATGCGCGTGGCGGCGGCATAGCTCCGGAGCATGTCGAGCCGGTCCCGGAGGCCGGCGCAGGCGTCGAGCAGCTCCGCGGTGTCCTCGACGCACTCGTCGGCCGTCTTCCGGTCAATGCCGGCGCCGCCGCCGCCGCTCGCCGCGACGACGAGGCGCCTCTGCGCGGCGGCCGCGATGGTGAGCGCGCGGGAGAGCCATGTGGCGCTGGTGCAGGGCGCGAGCGGGTCGGCGCGGAGCTCGTCGAGCTCGGCGGCGAGCCAGCGGTCGTAGGCCGACCTGACCGGCGGCCACGGGGCCACCGCCGGCGACGGCGGCGCGAGCCGCGTGGATAGGCGCGAGGAGAAGGACCGGAGGAGCGTGGAGGGCTTCTTCATGGCGCAGTGCGGCGACGGTGGCGCGTCTCGTCTCCCCTCGGTCTCCTTCCGGCCTTGGCGAGGTGCTTGATGTAGGAGGGCAGGTCGCCCCTTTATATATCTGTGCTCTGTCCTCTGTGTCGCCGGTGTTTCAACAACAGTAGATGTGTGCTTGTGGTTGGAGTTGTAAATGATTGGAATGTAGAGTGTGAATTATGCTACGTGAACAAGCACACATTTGGAACTTAATAACCACGTGACAATAATGTATCTGCATACTCATAAATGTATGTAATGCTCATATCCTCTTGAGAGAGTGATACATGGAAAATGATTTGTTTTGAAATACCGTAAGACGATAAAAAACCAGAGCGCATGTAAACATAATAGAAGGGGTTTTACGATGCTTATATGATCGTGAAATTTTCAGATTGACCATCGATCTAACAATAAAACTCAAAGGCTCACATTGCTCCTATGATATTATTCACTCTCTCACTGATAGTCCTACTAGTGTAATGTTTGTGTGGTTTGCAATCTATGGTTCATGCTATGTCCTTGCTATAAGCATTATTGCACAATATTGTTTCTTTATAAAAAAAACTTTATTAATATCTTGAACAGCATTACATCAAGCTAATATAATATTCATTAAAAGACACTCCTGACCTTTGCATATCGGAACGTACTCATCCTACAAAATAAATGAGAAAAACCCAGTATGCTAATTACAACAATCAACCAATTGACTAAACTGTCGTCCATATATGTCTAGGTAAAGAACTCATTCGCGAGAACAGGCCAATTGTTGCGATGCCATCATAACGTATATTGTTGGACTAAATAAAACGGAATGTTATCACAATATGCATAACAAGTTCAAGCAGTGACACTGTCATATCTACACTAATCATCATATAACTCCATGCTCGACCTATTATTCCTTGAAGAGATGTGTGGCTCTACCAATTTCCTCCACGGAGCTGAGCCTCCTATCCATAGAGATCCGAGCTCAAGATCTTAGCCCCTTGCTGCTCCTAATCCTAGCCGATTCCCGGGAATAATTGGCGAGGGTGTAGGCCGGGCGTACGTGGAAACCATGCATGGAGGGGGCGTGCACCCGGCACAACAGGGTCGTCTCAGGCTCTCAGCAAAGCAGTATGGAGTCCTTGTGAGCTTGCAATGGGAGGCCACCACGAGTGCACGGCCTACACTACCGGATTCCGTCTCTTTGCCGTGTATATTACACACGGCAAAGCCTTTGCCGTGTGTTGCTCACGGCAAAAGGCACACGGCAACTGCCGGCCGGCAAAGCCAATTTTGCCGTGGGCTTTTTATCGGACACACGGTAAACGTTTGCCGAGTGACTAATCTAACCCACGGCAAAGAATTTCTGAAAAATAAAAAAAATCATAGCCGCCGCCCCACACCCGTCCTGGCCACGCCGCCGCCGCCACCACCGCCACATGCCCGCACCTCCAGCGCCGCCGCCCGCACGCGCTGCCCGCTGCCGCTCCCCGCCTCGTCGTGCCTCGTCGCGCCAAGCCCACCTCTCACCTCGCCACGCCGCCGGCCCACGCCCCGCCTCCTCTTACCTCGCCACGCCGCCGCACCGCCGGCTCGCCGCTCTCTGCGCGCCGCTGGCTCGCACCTCCTCCTCCGGCCGCCGGCTCGCACCTCCTCCTCCGGCCGCCGCGCCTCCTCCGGCAGTCACGCCTCCTCCCACCGCCGGTCCGCCCCGCCTCCTCCGGCCGCCACGCCTCCTCCCGTCGCCGGCCCGCCGCGCCTCCTCCCGCTGCCGTGGCATGGCCGGGGCCGCCCCTCCCGTCGGGGTCATGCCCGCCGTGGCCGGGCCCGCCGTCGCCGCGCCCCTCCCATCGCCGGCCCGCCACGCCTCCTCCCGCTGTCGTGCCATGGCCGGGGCCGCCCCTCTCGCCGGGGTCGGGCCCGCCACCGCCGCGCCTCCTACCGTCGTCGGCCGCCGCGCCATGGCCGGGCCAGCCCCTCCCACCGGGGTCGCGCCCGCCATGACCAGGCCCGGCGCCGCCGCCCCGGGTGGGCTCCCCACGCCGGCTGCGGGAGGGAGACAGAGAGATGAGATATAGAGGTGAGAGAGAGAGAGAGGTGAGAGGCATTTAATTGAATGGGAGGGTGGGATCCGGGTGAGATGGTGAGGACCAATGAGAGAGCAGGATTTCCAAGGTGCGGATTGATGACGTCGCACGTGTGTTTTCTCTTTGCTCTTGTATTCAAATTTTGGATGGCTAAACAATTTCAAATGAAAAAGTTGTAAACTACAAACTTTTACATCTCTTCGAGGCTAACAAGTTTCATATAGAACATATTTACATCCGAGGTCATTTGAAAATTTTAAAAATTCAAGATTTCGAATTAGAAACATTATAAGGATATTTTAAAGTATTAAACAATCTTAAATTAAAATATTATCAACTACAAAGTTTTATATTTCATTGATATGTACAACTTTGATATATAACTTATTAACATTCGAGATCATTTGAAAATTTTAAATTTTCAAATTTCAAATTAGATAACTTATAATAATATTTTGAGTTTTCAAACAATCTTAAATACAAAAATTGTCAACTACAAAGTTTCTTAACTTTTAAAGATTTACAACTTTCATTTAGAGTGTTTCTCCATCCGAGGTCATTTAGAAATTTCGAATTTGAAATTTCATCTCTCTAGTAGTTTTTACCACTACTAGAGAGAAACTTCTAAAGAGACATGTAAGATTTATGAACAAACCTACTTTAACATTCTCAAATGAAAAACTGCCAGTAACAAAAATTGTTCATCTTGATGAGTTGTACAACTTTGTAGTTCAAAATATTTTCATTTGAATTCGTTTAGGGGCTCAAAATGTGCTTTTAAATACCTCTGTGCCGTGTGCCAAATAAAAACACACAGCAAAGTATGACTTTGCCGTGTGCCAAAATAAAGGCACATGATAAAGTCATGACTTTGCCGTGTGCCATGGAAATACACACGGCAAAGCCCTATATGCCGTGTGTCGTGGCTTTGCCGTGTGCCTTTTCTCTGGCACACGACAAAGCTTGTGTTTGCCGTGTGCCTTTTCTCTGGCACACGGCAAAGCTTGTGTTTGCCGTGTGCCCGATTTTTGGCACACGGCAAAGCCACTAGCACACGGCATATAAGGATTTTCCGGTAGTGCCAGCTGGGCACGATCTGGCGCCAATCACGCCGGCCCCAATAGTACACGTCGCACTACTCAAGCTCTATCCGTGATGCATGCGCAACCAGCTTTGATAGGCTCACGTTATTTTTATCAGCCTGAGAGATAGACTCAGTACCAGAAATATCCTCAGAAGGAAAAATATGGTCCTGCAATCATATGATTGTGTTCTCTGTACAGAAGGTCTAGAAGAATCCTTGGTTCACTTATTTCTTGGATGCCAATTAGCGAAAGATTGCTGGCAAATTTTGGGGCTTCACAGCTTCCATGGAGATCCTTTTCAACAACTTGTCGACTTCAGGAACCAACTTGCAGTGCCATTCTTTATGGAGATCATCATGTTGATGAGCTGGTGTATTTGGATGCAAAGAAATGACCTCATTTTCAGAAACTTGCAACCCTCGTTAGCTGCATGCAAAGCCCACTTCAAGAGAGAGTTTGCTCTAGTTATTCTTAGAGCAAAGGTTTCTCTTAAGCCTACCATGTCTCAATGGATCGATCTCCTGTAACTTTTGATTTTTTGTTTTTTGTTTCGTTCTTTGTTCCCTAAGTTAACTTTTGTATTTTTTTGTGCTTCCTAATATATTATATAATCAGTAGGGGCTTGCCCCGCCTGTTCCCCCAAAAAAAAAGAACGTATGATCGACATGGGAGCTTCTGGATTGAGGTACCAAATCAAGCCCTGTATTGTAACGTGAGAGGGAGCACAGGTGGGCATTCGTGGCCACGAGTGTGGTGTAAAGCAAATAAAGATTCCTCAATCAATCAAGTCATCCGATGACCTGACACGTATATATTGTTAGTGAAATTGATTGTTCGTGTTTGAAATGACCAGGTTAATAGGCTATGATAGCTGAACTACCAAGAGGGATCAACGTTATTGGCTTGATGTGCCTATAGTGCCACCTTGATTATTGACTTGCATGGATTGTATTTAGATGAGTGGCGACTAACATCGTGAAATGCCTTGTTGAATATCTTGTGAAAGTATAGCCCTAATAGGGGGTCGGACTGTCCGAGGTCCAGGTGACGGACAATCCATAACTTTTGGGTTGATAAAAATAATTAAGTTTTGTGGAAAATTCCGTTCGGACCTTGTCCGATCGTTGTCGGACTGTCCATGACGTGGTGACGGACAGTCTGTGACCTGTGTTGACTGGTGGGCCTAAGAGCACTGACTTGGCGAGCTGTGCACTGACTGTCGGACTATCCGTCGTGTGGGACGGATAGTCCGTATAAAGGAGCTCGATTTTGACAAAGGCGTTTCCTGACGTTCCAGGGGGTCAGACCATCCGTGCGGGCCTGTCGGACCATCCATGATGCTTCACGGACAGTCCGTCTGGCCCCAATGACTAACTCTGACACACATTTGACTTCGTTGATCTTACTGTTAGATTCAATCTCGGATAGTCCGTGATGTGAGGTCGAATAGTCCGTGAGAGCCATTTTTCGCGCGATTTGAACATAACGGCTAGTTTCGAGGAGAGGGGCTATATATACTTCACCCCGCGGTGGGGTGAGGTCGCTTGGCACTTTGAAAAGCTTCCTTGCATATTTTGAGCTCAGTCTCTCTTCTCTTCACTCACTTTGCTTTGAGGTTGCATCCTTGTGAGATTGAGAGCATATAGTTCATTACATCAAGGATCTGATTATGGTGGCACTAGGGATTCATCAAGCGAGCGGGCTGATTTATTACTCTTGGATGTTGCCGCCTCCTAGACAACTTGGAGCTCGTGATTCCATTGAGCACTTCAATAAGATTTTGAAGTTGCCCTGGAAGATTGGTGTGAGAGGTCATTGTGCTCATCTCACCGTAGTGGTGAAGAGCAACTCTAGTGGAATCGAGATTTGTAGTGGTTCTTTGGTTCTAACCGGCTTATAAATTGTAACATTCCGTAATTTTTGCAGGAAATTGTTGAATGCAAAAATCCGGAATTTCAAAATTTTTGGTGAAATTGTGTGCATGCAAACAAACTTATAAGGTTGTCCTCTATTTTGCTCCCTTTATTCTTAGGCGAATTTAAATTTAAATTTAAATTCAATTTGAAGTGCTAAGGAATAAATTAGATGTGAGTTGGTTTTTATTTGAGCTTTTTGGCCCTTTGTTTGGTTTTGAATTCAAATCCTATATTTGAATTCAAAACATTTAACAAAACTAACCAAACTAATTCCTTAACCCTAACTCGTTGGGCCCAAACTCTAACCCAAAGTCTAAAAGCCGCCTCGGATCTCTTCCCCGAGCCATAAATCTAACCTAAGCCCAGCTAACCTTCCTAGGCAGCCTGCTTCCTTCTATCTCCGCAGCCCAGCACCGCTTGCGGCCCGTTACCGGCCCAGCCTGCTCACACCCCACCTCTTTCCTTTCTCTTCCACCGATAGCTGGGACCCGCGCGCGTTGTTCCCCTTTCTTCTTCCTGAGCACGCACGCTCGCCGCGCGTGAGCTCCCCGAGCTCACCTGCCCCAGCCACTCCGATCTTGCCGTGCATCACCAGCCGCTTGTGCCCGCAAACCCTAGCCGAGCCGCCCTATAAAATCCCCGTCCCGCAGCGCTCCTGCTCAGCCGCCGCCGCCCCAATTGGGGTTTCCTCTCCAGCAATTCGAGAGGGGAAGAGAGGGAGAAGGTGCTGGGAACGGAGGAGGAGGTGGGAGGAGTTCGGGAGAAGCCGTGGCGTTGCCTCCCCACGACGACGCCGAAGCCGACACGCCGCCATGACGCCAAGGACTGCGAGCCGCCGCCGAGAAGCCGGAACCGGAGCCGACTAAAACGACGACGCGAATCGCAAGTCTTCATCGAGCTGCAGCGCACGACTACGTCCCCTCGGTGAGCCGTCGCCGTTTTCCCCTCTGCTCTTCCCTTTCCTCTATTTTGCGTCGTCGAGCCGTCGCCGCTGCCACCGCCGTTGCTAGCCCTTTGTCCCGGCCTTCGTGCCGATGAACTTGTGCAGGTCCTCATCGTGGCCGCTAAACCGCTCGCAACCCGCCGACGCCGTCCGCTAAACCTTGGCCGCTGTGGCGCCGCCGCGCACCGGAGCCGTCCGGCCCGCGCGTGCCCGCCATGGCCGCGCCGCGCGCGAGCTCATGGCTTGCTGCGTGAGTGCCTCCGCGCCCGCGAGGCCGCACCCTGCGTCCAGATAAGCGGAACCCCCGTTTTGTTTCCCTTTTCCGTGTTCGCCGGGGACGCGCCGCCGCACGCCATCGTCGGGGAGCCGCTCCGCCGGCCCGTGCTTCCCGTCTTCTTGCCAAACCTCTTCGCGAGATCAAGCCGATCGTTTTCCCCTTGAAACCGAGCCTCGCCGACCTTCTTCCGAGCCTAACCACCGTCGCCGTTGCCACCGGCCGCGCTCCAGAGCGCGCGCGCGTTCGCGCCGGTCGCGGCCATACGGCAGACCACACCGAGATCAGCCAGCCGAGCCGCAGAAGATCCTGTCGCAGCCGCAATCCGATCCTGTGAACCCGACGCATGTGGACTCGTCTCACGGCCCATGGTGGACGCGGTCCACCGCGCCATAGCCAAACCTGGCGGTCTGTTGGGCCGCCAGCCCATCCTTGTTGGGCCGGCCTGCTCCCTTTCGGCCCAAGTCCGGCCTGCTAACCTTTTCTCCCTTTTTCTTTAAAAACGCTGACATGCCGG
This sequence comes from Echinochloa phyllopogon, assembly GCA_033239725.1. Classification (NCBI taxonomy): domain Eukaryota; kingdom Viridiplantae; phylum Streptophyta; class Magnoliopsida; order Poales; family Poaceae; genus Echinochloa; species Echinochloa phyllopogon. Next base: position 10,496,579 of record BTCW01000008.1, read on the forward strand.
TCCCACGCGTCATAGACTAACAGAGGCTGACCTGTGGGCCCAGTTGACCCCGCCGACCCGCTGACCATTGACCGTTGACTGGTCAACGTTGACCAAGTCAACGCTGACGTCATCAGGGCCCATGATGACGTCAGTAAAGCTGGCCCCACTGATGATGTCATGCTGACGTCAGCAGTGATGACGTGGCACGCCCTGGTGCTGCCACGTGTCCCCGCCTGAGTGTTTTTCTTTTTCGGAATTATTTAATATTTTCAGAAAATGATTTAAACTTAGAAAATTCATAATAAATCAACCGTAGCTCAGAAAAATATGAAACCAGTTTCTATATTTTTCTAAAATCATGACCTACGCGTTAGTGTAGAGTTTGGTATTGTTTGGGTCTTCTTGCTTCACTGTTTTGGTGTTTCTTTGTTAGTAGTTCCTGTCTTTATTTCTTTTCCGCGTAAATAGGAGCTCCGGAGTCGCGGAAGGAAGCTGACGACTACACCAACTACCAGAACGAAGAGGACAATCAATACCCAGGTTCACGCCCAGCCATTCTTTGAAATACCTAGTAGACATGCAACTAGTATGCTAGCGCTTTACTTTATTCGCATGATGATGATATGCCTGCACTGCCATTTATCTACCCTGTTTCCTTGCTACCTATTATCCACTTATTGAGAATTCTATGCTTGCATGTGTTGGGATGGTTGTGATTGATCTTCTTGACGTGAGTTGGGTGGCTTGGGAGGAGTAGTGCAGCTAGGCGGTGGAGGCGAGTGATAACAACCCGGTCGTTTGATCGGGGTGCTTGGGAACTGCACTCGGACAGTTCCTGCGGAGTACCTGTTGCGGGTACATGGTTACTTTGGATACATTTGAGGAGTTTGGGCGGCCATACCTGTAATGGGTGCCGATTGCGGACCGTTGCGGCGGATCGCTTTGACGCTGATACTCGCCTTACCGACAATTAAGGGCCGTATCGGGATGACCCGGACGTTGGAATTTACAGTGCTCACCATCTACCCAGAATGGGGAGGGTTCCAGCAAGCCTACTTAGTGTGGTGCCAGACCTGCAGGAGATTCGAGTTTGATATGTGTAAGGGGGACTCGTTGCGGCGTACTCTCCCTGATTTACCACGGCCCCGACTGGCCCCGGTGGGAAGGTTTCACGACCCTGGGGCAGCTGTTAGCTCAGATTGTTTCCCGAGCCCATGGAGACAGTATGGCACCGTTACTGTTTAGGGTCTTTGTTGTGGACTGTGTCTCAAGACGTCATGCTACCGTCTGCAGCCCGGGTTGTTCCTGGAGTGCAACCTCTGCAGAGTGAAAACTATACGTATAGCCATGTCCACGGTCACGGACGATCCTTCATCTGGCTTATTCTGATTAGCATGGGATTCTGCTTTCTTACCTCATCCTTGATTTGGGTTATGAGAGGTTGGTCCAGCTGAGGCTGTTGAGACAAGGTGGGGAGGGAGCTCACCGAGTCGACTAGCGAGTGAAAGGAGTTGGCGGATGTTTATAGCGGGAACCTGTTGAGGCAGGACGAGCCCGATGTGGTTGTGAGTTTGATGGATGGCTTGGGGAGAGTATGTGCTTGTGAGGAAAGGTGTTTGGAGATGAGATGATCTTGGTTAATGCTGCCGCTTGCGCATAGGAAACCGCAGCTTACTTTCCTTGAATATTTTATTACTGGTTTAGGCCACTATAAAGCTTTGCTCCATATTATGGTTGGTGACGTGGACCTGTCCCAATTCCTTGGGGACAGTCTTTGGGTACAAAGGAGAAGACTCCGAGTACAAGACCAACCACGACGGATGAAGCAAACGAGGGCTGTGCGCTACGCTCAAGGATGCTTGTGGAGGTGAAGCCCTGAAGTACCAGAAGCTTATAGCTATCCGCTGCGTAGCTGTTTTCCTTCTGTCGTTTAGCCCAGATGGCTTGTACCATATCGCTATGTATTTATATCATGTTTGAGGACCCTAATCAATGTATGGATGTGATTTCCGCTGAAATGAGTTCTGTACGTGATAGTTGTTGTTCCTGGGACTATCACAAGGGTACAGGGAGTCGGATTCTCGTAATTGGGAATCCGGTTCGTTTCATAAATCAAGCGGTGTCTTGATAGAGAAGCAGTTGAACATTGAATCCATCTCAATGTGGATTAGGGGTGACCGACAAGTCATCGATACCACGGGATAAAATTCGTCTTTTGTGATTGGTCATTTCCTTTCTCATTTCAATTCAAGCAATTTCATTGAGCAGTTTACTTTCTAGAGATTGAATTATATCCAATCATCCTAGGTTGCAAACCCACAACATAGGCTTAGAGTACAGTACTCATAGTCGAAATATTAATCATGGAGTTCCTTAAGCTTCTAGTGAGAGAGAAGCCACAAATAAAACAATATGTCGTCATTATGCAGAAAACCAATTGGTTTTGCATGTTTTGTTCGATTTCCTTTATAGTTGTTGTGAGAACATGCTTTTTTTAATGCAGATTTAGTGAAGAATATCATATGATGTATGCAAAAAAGCCATCTACTAAGCAGTCGGCTTATTTATTGATAGCCCACTAGGAAGTTAGTGATGCAGCCCTAAGTAGGTGAAGTATGAATATATTATGTTTCTTAGTTGAGCTACAGTCCTGAGTATAAGAAATATGTCGATGTAGATAGGATCATTGGAACTATTGGAGAAGGTGCATACGTCCCCTACTCAAATCTATGTCCCACCCGCAAGCCATATGTGTGACCATGGTGTACGGCTCAAGTCGGCCATGTTTTTTTATCTCTTTTATTGTTTAATGATAGCAGATCATAGCAGCTAGGTGAAAGGACAAAAGATGGACTAGAGGGGGAGTGAATAGTTCAACTACAACTAGAGGGGGAGTGAAACAAACTGTCAGTACAAACTTCGGAGACTCCGAAGATTTGTCCGAAAACTCCGCACTGGTGCGGAGATTTCGCAAAAATCTACGTAAACTCCGGACTTTTTTGCTGGTAATGAATAACGACTAGCTAGACAAACCTGTTCTAAACTCGATTCCTTTGAAATACAAGTATCACTAGGGGTTGATCTACTACCTCAACCAATCAAACTTAACTCAAACTCTTGTAGGAAGTAGATCGGCCTCAAACCCTAAGGAAATGAACAACAAACACAAACCATGTGCAACAACAAGTAAAGCAATGACAAGCACACAAGGATTTAGTTCCCAAAGTTCAGCTTTCAGAAAGGTCGCTTACATCTCCGTCGAGGTACCCACAAAGGGCGGGTTTATCAACTAAACCACTTCCTCTCCCTAGGATCCTAAGACCCTAGAGCTTATACTTACTTCACGGGGTAATACAAACTTCCCGAGGCTTCCACAACAAAGTTGGATATCCCGGGCGACCTCTAACCGTCTAGAAGCAAGCTCCAAGAGTAAAGAACCTGAAATCCACTGCTTCACGAAGAAACAAAGTGCAAAAAGGATGGGGATTCAGCTTGTTAGCACTCAACCTTGCTCGCTTTTGAATCTCACTTCAATCCCCTCACCAAATCTCACCAAGGAAGTCAAGAGGAGAGTAAAGAGGAGCTATGAATGCAAGAGAGTTATTTTGGTTCGAGTTAGGTCGAGAGACATGAATGGGACGTGGTGAGGAGGTATAAATACCCCTTCACCAACAACTAGCCGTTACCCTGTCAAAGTGTGGAGTTTCCGGACAATAGTAACTCCGGAGAAATTTCCAGAAACTCTAGACTAGCACCAGTCAAAGGGTTAGAAGTGAATGTGTGGGTTTCTCTCATCAGCAATTATATGGTTACTAGGTGATACCCCGCGCGTTGCTGCGAGATCTTTTGGTGAAATTTGAAAATAAAAATAATAAAGTGAAATTTGAAAGCAGAAACACTAAGATGATTTCTTCATATTCTTGTATGTTGAGAGAAATAGAAATTAATATTTTGTAGTGGGGTGCTCGTATATAATTTAATATAGATATATAGAATCTTTTTAGATTGGACGGTGCAAACAATTAAGATGATGTGGCTGCACCGCATGCGAGAAGTATATAGTTTAATATAGATATAGAATTAGCAATCAACGTATCTTGGTGGGGTGCTTAGTGGAGGATGGCGTGGCGCGCTGCAAGAATCAGCAATCAATGCATCTCGGTGGGGTGCTTAGTGGAGGATGGCGTGGCGCGTTGGTAGGGTGCTTAGTGGAGGATGACATGGCGCGTTGAGGATTGAGAGAATTCCTTAGTGGGGAACGCTAATATAGTTTTGTATGATGGGCACTTCTTCCTCAACAAGACCAATAGACTTTGAATCCCTCTTTATAATATGGTTTTTCCTAATGAATCAAGGACAAAAACATAAAATGGAGATAAAAAAGCTTGTGTCCTTGAGCTGCATTTCATTTCCTCTTTTGTTGAGCATTCCTCATTAATTTTGTATCACCACCTGCCTATTGCTTGAACAAAAAGTCAATCTTTCAAGTGACTTGTCATCAATCAACCAAAACACGAAGGTGGTCAAATGCACTTTCACTAGGCTGCATGGAATTCTAGCCACAATCACTCAATAACTGTCATTGTGTATTGCTTTTGTTTCTTTTATTTTAGTTGTGTGATGGGATGACTCCTAGCACGTGCTATGAAAGGAAAAACAATAGGTACCTATAAAAACATGCATGGACACCAAGCAATTCAATATGATCAGACTTTATGTATTTATATCTAAGCTAACCTACTCAAGAAATTCAATTAATATAAGATGGTCAAGTTGAAGTAACATTTTAAATATTTGTCCCAATTGCATTTTTCCCCAAATACACAAGAAGGGAGAAAAGGGATGAAATAAGAGATACGAAGTTTTTGCACTAATAGGTACAGAAATTCGGTGCCTCTAATGTCTAATTTCACTCCTATTTTAAGGTTTTGAACGAAAATTTTCAATATCCAAAACAATCATTGGTAGGTAGACATCACAATGAGGCTGGTGCATATGATTTTCTTACCCTGTCCTCATAAACACACACGGTCAATGAAATGAAAATATCTGTTATCTACTTACTACTCCCATCACTGCTTGAATGACTTACTTAACCCTGTTTTCCATTGCTGACTCTTGTTCCCTCCACTGAAACATCAACATATGGGGGGACACGTCACCCCATTATTAAACCCTAACAAACACAACCATAATTATCGCGATCAGAACTTAACACCACCACGATTATAATCTAACGACATCTCTGCTCTACTTTATTGGACACTAACCACTAATTAATCTCTAACCAGAATCCCACACAAGAATGAAGCTAGTAACACTGCACTTAGCGAGGTATGTTTTTATTTTAGTTTTGCTCGAGTACACAACCTTTTCAACACCCTATCATGTGCTTGATAAAGGGATCGGAGAACCACACTGTGGCGGCAGGATGGCGACCGCTAGATTCTTGGGTGCTCCTTGGTCTCCTAGCGCAGGACCAAGAATCCAAGATCAACCCCAGCCACCTTTGTTTAAATTAGGTACCATCTTGCTCCAGAGTGCATCAGCAAGGATATGATGCATATATGCATGGGATTGCATTGTGATGGTTGTGCATATATTTGTCATAAATTTGCCGATACGATACCGGCACTTCGTGTGGGCGACGAGGTGAACACGTATGTCCCTAAGAATGGCACCATTTAGAAATGGAGGTATTAATTTTGATGTTCTTCAGTCTCCAGAAGAATCCAATATGAACAGCAAAGGATGGGAACGCGAGAACTGCAGCAGATTGTCTAACTGGTGTGGCAGCTGTAGGCGTCTCTCATCTGACTGGAATTCATATGGCTGCAAGTTCCAATGTTGTTGCGTCAGTTACATCGATCCAAGTGGATGGTGGCTGTTCAATCAAGTTAGTTATACTTGACTACTCGTTATGCATCTCAAGTTTTTTTTTATGTAAGTTATGCATCTCAACTTGTGCATGGAAAATTGACTTGGTGAATTATTGGTGTATTTTATTTTGCCGAGGCTCATCAGCTTGGTATATTTCTTAAATTATCTGGAAAAAGGGGTTCAATTATTTGAAGAAGAATTTGACGTTTCAAAGAAAATAATGGAAATTGTTTAAAATTGAAATGGCAAATTCCTAAGAAATTTAGTGGTTATTATTGTTCAAGCGTTTATATGCCCATACTGCCAAATGAACCCTTTTCATTTGTCAAACATCACATCATACAAAAGAGTCGTACTATTATGGCGTACCTTAAACAGGTTGGCTATTCATCAAGACAAAAGATATTTTATTTGAAAATGGACAGCTTATTCACAACCCAAGTAATATGTACAATTCCTTTTGATGACCATTCTGAAAAAGAGTATTTTTTTCATCTGAAAATTTCTAGTTTGATAAGTAAAGAGCATAATGATGTTTCATATGAAAAAGTTGCACTGTTCGTGGTTATCTCTACTAGCATCCCGTCACTAATAATGAGTAAAGACTAAAGAGCATAAGAGCCAAGCTCCAACACAACAATTTAGCAGAATTCTACCATAGAAACCGGGATTCCTGCTGGAGCATTCCTTTCAAAGCCCTAACATGCCAAAGGCAGCCTACCTGTAATGATCCCTAACAGCCATAACCATCCCAAGACCTTAGACCTATACTGATATTTACACCATTGTTCGCGCAAGCACCCGGTCTGTGGATCAACAATTAGACATGACACCAAAACTAGATAACCCTTCTCGTCTAAGGTTAGGCACTTAACACCCAACATCCGACCACCGGATCGAGAATAAAAGCAGTGATCAAGTAAAGCAATGCCGTGGGTATCCAACCACACTAATATCGCCTGGCAATGGTGAATGTAATTAAGTACTGATGAGTAAATCTAACAGCGAGATTTCTGCAGATACTGCTGCTGTGCACATGGAGATGGATGCTTTGTGCTGTTCGACCAACTGTCCTTGGCATCTTAGTTGCCCCTAGTGGCTTATCAGCTTAAATGTGATTACAGTAACTCCAACGGACCCTCTAATCACGCCTATATCCCAAGTTCAGATGGTCAAGCAAATAAGTTGTACTCCATCAGGCCCTCAAAAAATACGGGCAGCCCTCGTTTAGAATTTGGAAGGTCTCATTTGGGGTTATTACTGAAGTTGCTGAAGGCTTACAAGAGAAAATGGTGAGCATTTCCAAATGCCAAACTCCTCTAACCATTTCTTCACAACCAACCAACAACGAAAATTCACCATTTTCAAGAAACACATTGGACAACTTTTTGTTTGGAAAAAAATATACTTCCAACACATATCTCAACAAAATTCAACCCAAATCTGCATAAACTCTGGTTGTAAAATCATATAACAGAATCCAGGTTTGGATAATCATGCATATTATGGGACCCGACATGTCGACTCAACAAAATTATCACATAGGTCCCATTCGTCAGTCTTTTCCTCATCAAACTTTTTTTAGCACAGGTGGGGAATCTTGTGGTCATTATTCTTAATTCTTAACTCCCTAAACCATTCCAGCCGGTCAGCCGCATTTTAGCCATGTGCCAAGCATTAGGATCGATGCTTTAATAAACATTACGCGGCGTCGATCAAGATCTATTTGAGGATCCTGCACAGTACACGTTCATCATGATTTAATAAAATTAAAGCCTCCTTCTACGGATGTTAGCCATGCATTGCCTTTAGGAAGCAACACACAAAGAATAAGAAAGAAGCTGCTTATAACACTTATTTCTATGATACTGAAAGTTGCTGTCGAGCAAAAGTAGCAAAAGCCCCGGGCCAAAGGAATTCATGTCACTCTGTTAACTTTGTTTGGTTTCCTGTATCCAAAGTGCGTTCGATAATCAATATGAATTTTCTTTTCTTTTCTATGTTTGGGGGCGCACTATTTGGAGAAAAACGTAATATTGTTTTTTCTACAAATTTTATTATATATTGTAAGCAAGTAACTGAATCAAGAAAGGGTGCAGAATCCAAGAACTATAGAAATTAGTATTTGAGAAACAAATAGCAGTTTTAAGCATATCTACAAGGAACTTTTTTATATTAAAAAAACAGAACAATATTTGTGAAGAAGTGTAGAACCTCTCGTAGGCGCACACTATTACTTCCAGGCTTCCAGTCGCAAGTACAAGCATACGTACAGCACGGGAGACATAATGAACCAATTGAGCAACTGATTGAAGCGATAAGATCCATCAAATCCAGCTAAACCTTTGGTTGCTACTACCACTGCATTCTATACCACCAACTTGCACACAGATGCATCGAACCCGGTCTTAAGCACTGTCAGGTTAATGCAAGACAGCAATTGGTTCGGGTCATGTTCTGTTGTGCTCTGTACTTTGTGTGTTTTTGCAACTAACCAAAGGGGCACTTGTGGGCGGTTATGGGTGCTTTGGCCTTTTTGCAGGGAACACAAAGCATTTCTGCTCTGACGAATTTTGTTGCTGGTCAGGCCAAGGAAGAGCCAGTTTGAAGCGTTTGGTTCATCCTGAAACGTGCAGCCAGTTCCGTTGTGTCGTCAAGTTCTTTGGTACCACAACTAGGCCATGTGTGAATTATTTACAGAGAGATGGAATATTACTGCTACTCTCTTGAACTGGAGCATTTTGTTTAAAAAAATACTTTCGCATTTTTCATCTTCTGATGCGAGGCTAGATATAGCATTTTCGTTCTTCTCCATGGATTTCCGTCGTCGAGGTTGACTGGAATCGGAATCAGTGAGAGCATAAACGGCAGGAACATTACCGTGCTGTGAAACACAGGGGAAATGGGTCTGCCGGCTTGCCGCCGGAGTGCACGGCGCATGTCTGGAAATTTGACGGCATCTCTGTCGGCCGCTTCGCCCTGTGCCTCCCATGTGATGCAAGAAACGGACGGCAGCTTGTGGATGCAGGCAACCAGGTCGTCGCGTGCGCTATGAGAAAAAAAAAAGGTTCCGATTGCTTCGTGTGCCGTTAGTGTTGTTCATGCCTCAGGTAAAACTCCTCAAATAATCGGAGATTGATGTTGGCTTTACGTGGGAAGAGTGCGCCGGTGCCAACTGAAGCCGTTACTTGAGCTGAGAGTGATGGTAAACTAGTGTTTTGCTCCATTGATAGTTGGATTGGATAGTGGCTTTGTTGTGTGCTGTAACGTAAGCTGAGAGTTATGCTAAACTGTACTCCTGGGGTGGTTCTCCTTCTCCGTACTGTGCTGTAATCGTTTTGACGCTCTCTTTTGATTACTCAAGGCAGGGGTTTCGATCCTAATAAGACTGTAAATTATTGACTTGACGTCGATGTTCCAAAGACCAACCAGGCTTTGAAATTTATGAGAAAAGATTTGGATACGAAATAGGAAAAGGAAAAACAAATGCATCTCATGAGTTCCGATCCAAATATACGACGGAGCATGGGGCGGCTGGATACAGCTCTGTTCTGCATCTGAATCTCAATCACTAGTTCAGCTGGCAGTGCTCCGATCACTGCTAACCTGTCTCAAACATGATATACAGGTAACAGCTGTCTCAACTGTATGCTATCTGATCTCGAGTCCTATCATGTACTCCAACGGTGATACTGGGGTATGCCAACTTCAGGAACTGCAGAGTTCAATCAAACAAGCACCAATTTTACGGAGACTGAAGATGCACAGTGCAGCATGTATAACATTCTAATCCAACATCCAACCTGGTTGTTCTCAGTTCATCCGACCATTCCCTCTTTCCGAATCAACTATGGGGCTTCCCCTTGTTGCCTGATACACGAAAACGGGAAGCCCCCACAAGGCCACAACTTCGCTTTGCATGCATACTACATTGCATAACGCAGCGACACCGCCAGCAGAACTAGTTCTACCTACGAAGTACGAACCCAACATGTCAAAGACTATACGATCCTTTTCCCCGTCTATCTCAGAGGAAGGGAACACAGCTTAACGACCTGATACATCAAGAGAAAGCTACGCTCTACAAAGTCCAGACCTATGCAGGATCAGCAGTTTAGCAGCAAAAACACGACCAGGGATGTACACAATGGAAAACTTTGTTACGAGAACTGAACCCCCTGCAGATCATACAGCGCTCTTCATTCTATATTTTTTAGGAGCCTGAACAGCCCCGCCGCCTCTCTTATTCGTGAGAAGGCGATGCAAAATGCTTGCACCTCCACGAAGAGATCTTGCACTGCACAAAAAGAAGCATCCAGAATAAATGTCATCCTATGCATAGGATGGGATTTCAGCTTAACCAAATAAGTGATGCACGTAATGATCAGAAGTCTAAATCAATAAATATAGTCTCTGAAATGAAAGAAGAAAAGCGATGTGCGCAAAATACCATTCTTCTATGAACAGTTCATGGAACCATCAGTTTTCCTTGAAAAATAGTCAAACTAGCCCAGATATTCTAAGGCCCAGTTATGGGCCCAAATGACTCAAACATTGATCCATGGTTTTGTGGAACAGATTTTAGTAAGCCCGATTATCAAAAACTGAAAACAAAAGGTCAATTTTAGAATTTCAGACGGTTTGGGGAAACACATTTGTAACCATACTTCTATGATGGTTTCAACATAGTTCCAAAAGGTAAATAACTCAATTCTCTGTGCATACAATAAGCAAAATTAAAAAAAAAAATTGTCACATGTACTATGAATACACCAGTTTATTGCAACCTTCCTATAAAAGGAAGGACCAAACAACTTCAATTTTTTTTTAAGTGGAAACTGCCTAGAGGCACCTCCCTACTAACTACCGAGCTATATACACAGAGAAGTAAACAATTAAACATGTCAGAATTTGGACAAAGGTTTCCAGCGAACCATTGAGTTGATTACGAAGGAGCCAATGAAAATTAGTTTCATCATAGTAGAAAAGCTTACAGTGCTATCTGCATGAAAGTTTGTTATTACTTTTCCCAGTGGACCAAATATGACGGATTGTTAAGTGTTAACTATACTACTAAGATACAAGTATAAAACTGAGTAGCTTGCAAAGGACATGCAAGTTCTAAATATTGTACAACTAAAGACATCTTAATGATTTGGTCCCGTACTTAGCACAGCAGAGAAAACAAATAAACTGCATCAAAACTGCAGTATGAGAAATGCACATTGATGCACTCACCATTTATTATCTTGTTCCGAATGAGGCTCTGTAGAAAAACACATACTAACCTCACTAGCCTATTTTGCATATACTTGTCCTGCAAAATATGTCAATTAAGAAGCATTATCAATGTTCTACAAATCAAACAAATTTCTGTATGAAACATTTAACAAACATAGGAATATTCAGTTTTCATTCAAATAGCCAACAGAGACAAAATTGGGCCCTCAATTTAGCATGTGCAAGGAAACTGTAAATAGGAAATAGAAGTACTCTATCGTAGTACATTTGAAGCAGTAAGTAGATGGTTTTACTCAATAGACACATTCAACCTTGAATTGAAATATTAGTGTGATATAACACGTCATAGACAACATCGTTAACTTAATTAATTTTATCCCAGAGAAACATGTTTATTTGGTCCCAAAACATGAAATTAATGGACTGATTCCACCTGGAGGTGATTGCCCCTGGTATCGCAAGAAGAATGGATGTTGGTCCATAATATCCAATACTTTAAATTGCATTACAAATTAAATTCATGTCCTTGGGACAATCAGAATTATATTTATCACAAGTAGGGATCCATCCAATAACTTTTTAAGCAGCCCAGAACTAATGTTGGAATCATGTTACTATATTAATTGGAAGATGCTGATCTACCATAAAAGGTGACATGCATATTTCAGAACCAAACCTTAATGTCTTCACATGATCGAATACAGTTTGAGATGTAGTCATGAATAAATCCTGGCGGTAAAACAACTGCAGTAGTGAGCCTGTTTACTACTTCCATTGAATGCAAGCTCATGTCCATGTGGGCAAGAACATCGAAGTATCTGTCAAACAATAAAAGGCAAGTGTGAAATATGATTTGCAAAAAAACAAAATATTCACAGCCATAAAGAATAAAACAAAGCTATTATTCATAGTTGCATACGCATCCATGTCCGGAGACTTGATTAGCTTTGAAAGAACTTCGACAGCTATACATGGATTATGTTCAACAAGGTCCTGAAAAACAAAATTTGTCAGATAAACAATAAAGCATGCAAAGGATTCAACATGTTGTCAGCAGCAAGTACATACATGGAGCTTCTGTGGTGTCATCCCACAATGATAAACAAGCTTCCAGTCCTTTCCCAAATCTAAAACAATTTTCTGGAATAAGTAATAAAATCATTAGAGATAGAAGTACTAAAATCATTAGAGATATCAAATGATCAAAATGGTACAGTACAGTGTATGGTTGGGCCACTATAGAGCTAATGCTGTTACATGCATGCCCAGGTAAACGCTTCATGACCTACAACCAACTGCACTATGTTGCGGCTAGCCGGCTACTACCACTATAATACAAATATGTTTAAGTTTATTTATGATTTATCTGCTTGGTATTCCATGTTTCCAAAGATATCACTCATATTTTGTATTCCTAGTCCTATTGCTGACTTTCCTATCTAGACGTTTCATTATCAATTTCCATTTTTTTTACGACAAAGCCGGTTTCATTTCTTCATCCAAGAAACAGAGTGTAACAAGAAAGCCAGTGGTTAACCAAAATCAATCCAGATAGTGAAGAAAGGCTGTGGACATGCCCACAGGCAGCACCTAGGAGTGATTAAAACACCCAGCAAGACACTCGACCGACAGCCAGGAAAGAAGGAGATAAGTTCAACTTCAAGCTGATTTCTGTATCTTTTTAAGAATCTGCAATTCTCATTAGATTAAACAACTATACAATTAGGATTATGCGACTGTATAACATAACTACACAGCAAAGTATCACATCTCTAAAAGGGGAATGGATCTCTAACTGAACATGTTATTTAACAAAATAGGCAAGAATTTACTCTTTCAACTTAGAGAGGCATCTATGTGCTGGCCCACTGCCATGATGCAACTTCTCCAATTGCTACCACTGCAAGTGTGGCTCATGAATGAATCTGTATATTTCTCCCTCCCACAGACGGCCTCACGCTGTAGGTATCCAAACTGTGAACAACTCCCTCATAACCCAGTAGCCCCTTACCACTAGACCTAATTTCAAAGTACCCAGTTCACTCAAGAATGAAGTGAAGCATCTAAATCAGTTTGGGAAAGGCCATGCAAAAGCAGCAACAAATCCAAGAACAATCCTGAGATGTTTACTATAATTATATTACTTCTTTAAATTGAGTTGGTGACCACAGTTTGTTCACCTTTCTTTCATCTCCCTTAAAGAAGCCGGATCCAGCTACTTAGGACCCAGAATAAACAATCTAAACAACCCCAAAAAGTGAATTTGCCACCATGGCTCATGACATGGCTAACAATTTTTCACTTCCTCAGAAAATTCATCATATAAAAATTCTGTACTTACCAGGCCTACATTTTTCGCAATATACACTTCATGCTATCTCCCTTCACTCTCATCTCTCCCCGTTGACCCCAATACCACCACCACCTTTCCCATTGTTGCTGGTCACCATTCTTCCGTTATTTCTTGTATCCACCCTCAAAGCAACGATGGAAGGGTGGAAGGGTTTGGTCAGACTGACCAGCGAATGTTGAGCTGGGCTACATAGAGAATATAGGAGAATGTCCAAAGGTATAAACGGACCAAAACCAAGGCAACAGGCCTACTTGCCCTAGTAGCAAATCCTCCGAAGCCCACCTCCTCTTCTAGGGTGCACTGCCATTGGCATGACTGATCAATACCTTACTTTTTTATTTCCTTTGTAAATTTGAATTGTTTGTTTTTCTTTAGCATGGCTAGAATGGGCAAGAGATACACAAATCCAAACATAGATTGAACTTTTTCTCGAGTGTGCCTCCGTCCACTTGGAATTGGATGGGATTGAATTCTTTTGTACCTTTGAGTAGTTGACAACTAGTGCGAGGTTGAGACCATGCAAATTTGAATCGATTACTTTTGTTTTGTGTGTAGCAAAAAGTTGATACCACGAATGGAGATTTGTCTTTTCTTATGTTGGTAAGTAACAAAAGCTTGCTGTTTTGTTTTTAGTAGTCCTTTAAAACCTTCTACTTTCCTCTCCAATCCATTCGGCTTTCAATATCGATTTGATTTTCATTTGGTCAACCAATTTAGACAATCTCATGACCGAAATGAGGTGCCTTCTTGCAACAACGATAGCACAAGGGGAGGGATGTGGACCAAGACATGCTTTTGTACTGGCAATTTAGGCAATCTCATGACTGAAATGAGGAGCCTTCTTGCAACAACGATAGCACAAGGGGAGGGATGTGGACCAAGACATGCCTTTGTACTGGCAGCGCTTGTGAGGAAACCAATGAAGCACAGCATACGGCTCAAGCGGCAGTGCACAAAGGGCAATGACGCCTAAGGATCCACCATGCACATATCACGCTAGAGAGACATTGGCAAATGGGCCCCCATAATAAGTCTAAGAACACCAATTAGGTTCTAAATCAATTTGAAGACCAATAGAATCGCAAGTTGTAGGATTGATGTAGAATATAAGACTGTCTAATTCTATAAAAACATACATTCCCCGATTTATGGCAATATTTCAAGAATTATTTGGTACCAAGTTTAATAAATGCAAACAATTCATTCATGTCTTAGGTTGTTGGCTTGCTAGCCCATTTGACCCACCTAGAAGCCTAAATCTAGCATACGCTAAAGTTTCTGTTGTTCTTAATTCATGGATACCAATTAGCTTTCTTTCCCTAAGTACCTTCTCCACCATTGACAACATATAGTTGGTCACAATCTTGAACTAATCACTAGCAAAATCAATGACCCACACCACCTCATTTGTCAATTCTTTTCTCCATTGCATGAAGACTCACATGTTCTCCTCCATCTCCTTCTCATGTTCTCCAAGTCAACCATTTGGATTCACAAAAGGTCTTAGTGCATGCTCATCCCAGGAACATTGCAATTGAAGCAACGAGGAAGAATGATGTCAATGTATGGGGCCAAGGACACAAGCAATGTGGACATTTTACCATGTCCACCTAAAGTACATGACCAAGCAACCGGTCACTCTCTTATCTAGTCACCTGCAAGCTAGTAACATGGAGACGGCTGGCCAAATCCCAAGCAAAGTTGAGGAGAGGAACGGGACGCTACGCTATCCTAACACCTTACCATCGTTGAGAAGGCCAACACACCGAAGCGGAAGAAGCCATGGATGGACATGGCCACCGTGATGGTGGCGCCACAAAACTAGCTAGGTGCATTGATGGTTTGTACACCACCTCCTATCTTTGTCCAAGGAGGATCAAGGATCAACAAAGGGAAGATGTTGTAGCACACATCGTGGTCAAAGGTGATCCATAACAATGAATTATTTGCACTACTGCAGAGTAGCTGTCATCTAAGATGGCTCTAGTGGCCACTCACCTTGAAAGGAGTGAGCACATGGGTTCATGATGCCCCCATGGTTAAGGAAACTTTAAGCACATCGACAAAGCAAATAAAGCTTAAGTGATGGCTTCGCTTTGACCTTCTATACGCAAGAGGACAATGATGCCTTCGTGGGAGTGAACTATGCATCTTGGGTTTCCATAGTGTCATGGTGGGCCAGCAAACAATCTCCGCTCTGATCCTCGGTTCCATGGTTCATTGGTCTAACCGGTTGGATCGTTGGTTCGAAACGGTTTAAATACTTCTGTATTTCATAGCTAACACAAGTTGCGAAGTGGCACAGTGGTAGAGAACTAACGTCCTAAGCTAGGAGTCGTGTGCTCGAATCTCCCTCCCGCGCCTATTTTTAGCATTTGTTCGATTTTCCCCCGCACCCTCCCACCTGCCGCATTTGTTCCACTTTCCCCCGCACCATCCCACCTGGCGCGGGACTGGTTTTCTCCGATTTAGCACCGGTTTGTTGTCCGATTTTATGCCAGTTTATTTGTAAAAACCATTGGTTCAACCGGTTATTCCCGGTTCACTTGCACATTCGATCTTTTACTTGCATCGTACATGCCAACGCTCTAGCTCTTGGTTTTCCGCCCAGTCCAGTCATAATAACTAGGGCTCCAACCATGACATGGTGATGCGGATGGTTGCTCGAGGGGGGATGTGGAGGTCCAAGAGCTAGCTAAAAAAGTTAGAAAACGACGTATGTCTACACTGCTCGTCTACATACTGCTCGGATGTCGTCTCCACAACGCTCGGAAGGAGCAACTATGCTGGCCATGGGAGCCGAAGGATTGATGATTGAGACACAAGAGGAAGACATGATTAGGCTGACTTTTGGGCCATTGATATTTCTAAATTTTTCTGCTATTATTAAGTCTGAGCTAACATGTCAACAAAACACATGATGACATAGCTCTCAACATGGAAAAACCTCGTCAAACCAACTTAGGGGGTGAAAAGTACACAATACTAACAATTTGAGGGGGTATATATTGTCCATTGGAGTTCGACGGCCAAAATCAGACTTCAATGGAAGTTGGATGGCCAAAAACCGACTTCATCCTATACAATAGCTAACATAGTAACAAATCACTAAGTAAATATGTCCTTGATGTTTATCTTTTATAAATTTAGTGTTGTTTGGAACCCGATGATTGGGTCGACCCGCTACCATTTTTCCGATTGCGCCTGGTGTAGACCTTGCCGAGGAATGCACCCTTACGAGGCGTATCTATACATTTCTGTTAGGGCATATGTACTAAAAATTAGCATTAAACAAACTTGAGCACTATGGTATTTCCAATAATAGACTGCATAAGATGAGCATTCGAATATTACCCTTGATATTTCACACCCAAATATCACATATATCACTATTTGCTATCACAAAACTTTATTTACCTTGCTCAACCAAAATACTAAAGTATTCATATGAGATTGAGAGAAAAAAGCAGGGTGTTTACCCTTGATATCAAAAGGAAAAAGAAAAAAACTACTGTTTAGTCTATTTCCTAACAAGAAAATCCTTTCAAACATCCACCAAGAGTCATGCCTTGTGTCGGTCCCTTATCTTTTTTATTCATGTGTCTAGGCTCGGATTTCTATGTGAACTATACATGCTCATTTTAAGACAAGTTTCAAGCAGAACTAAGGTTCACATGAAAATCCATACAAACTAAACAATACAAAAATCTATTAAAAAACATGATCCTTTCCTGCTTTCTTCATGCAAGTGATCTAGTTCCTCCTTTTTAAACAAAGTAATAGTTAATAGGATCAAAACAACATATTATAATTTCCAGAAACTAGCCAATTTGGCATAATTGAGCCGGGATGGACAATCACCAGTTGTCACCTTTTGTACTCTACTAGTTGAGGAAAGTATACAGTTAGTCCTAACCTCTCACGTCCAATCAACGATTTAAAATTCCCCACTACATTTGCGCCCCATGGACTGCTCTAGTTGCCCCTCATATCATCACAAGCCGCCTCAGGTTGAGATTCCTAGCATTGGCCAGCGGTTTGTTGCACTAAGTGTCAGGGAGCCAAGTTGCCTAGCAATAGTATGCATTTGCACACCATCACTCCTCAGTAATCACACATGACCACATTACACAAGCTGCACCCATTGTGTCATTCACCGTCCATAACCAACACTTACACAGCAGCATTCAGGAGCACAACAATAGTTAGTACTTTCATCAGTCATGACCACCAATTACACAACCAACACTTGGCAACACCTCAATAGTCAGTGGTTGTCAGCGAAAGAAATGGGATTATAGCAACAATGACAGCTTACTTCGAGAACAGGAAAGACAGAGAATAGACCAAATATGGTTGTGGCCATAGTCCACCTACGGTGCTTTGGATGTAGACTCTACCCACAAGGAAGCAACAAACAGACCACAGCTAGGAGCCTTCCATGCATTGCACAACAGTTCCAGAAGGGGATGGAAGATCCCAGTAAAGTGCATCGCCAAGCGACAGCAGTTGTGATGTTTCTTACGACGGCTTGATCCGGTTGGGCAAGAAAGGAGAAAAGCAGTGAGGAAGAACGGTAAATTTGTTGGCAGGTGTCACCCTATGCTGACTATCTTTTATCCCTAACATATCTAAGCACTTGGTACCTCATAAGACCAAAACAAGGGTAATTTGAGCCGAGGGATAAGTAACATTGGCGTTAACTCAGGGTGGACTTACATTGCAAGGATAGTTGAAAGGCACAAATAAGACCTTTCCTAAATTAAAAAGGATCTACTAAAGAAATAGCTTGAAGGGCTTAGTTCTATTTTTTCTAGAAAACATTGAAAGAAATGAAGGGATGTAGCATCATGCAGAAAAAAAATCGTAAAATATTCAGAACTCTAACGACCGCTCATTTTTTAGAATAAGATTGCAGAAAGAACCTCTTGTTGGGCAGGTGCAAGTGGACCTTTACAAGCTTTTTCGACCAAATCTCGGATCACAGCCCCTTGGCTAGTGTCTGCACACATGCTACCATCCCATAGTAGCTCATGGTTGTTGTCCAGGTTCAACCACTGTAACTGTACATTCATAGATACATGCATATATGTTGAGAAATGAAAATGGCGTATGAATAAACAACTCTTAACTTGCAACCTTACCTCCCCTTCAAAAATTTCAAGTATTGGTGGAGAGGGTCGTATCCATTGAGGAGCCAATCCTTTGAGTGCTGTTTGTTGAAGTAAACTAGCAACCATGTTATCTCTATTTGGTTTGATTGGTGACACCCTATAAATAATGAGAAGTCTTGGTTCATAACCAAACTAATAGAAGTAAAATGAACTCTAAGCTATGAATGCCCATCAACAGTCATTGCAAGAAGGTAAGTATACATACTCTGATGAACTCTCACAGCTTTGGAAAACATCTGGGTCAGGAATAGCATTTCTAACAGTGGCACCTCTGAAGCTACTAGAGTAGGGCAGCGATGGTGCAGCGTCACAGGAGCATTGCTTCTCAAGCTGCTCTTTTGGCAATAAGACCTATAAAACAGATGCCCTTCTGAACAGTTGATCCAACATATACTGGACATAGTTATCAACTGTATCCACTAGGCTCCATAATTATATGAAGGTATAACCATCTACCTGGGATGCATAATCAGATCCATTCAAGTAATCTACAGCAGACTGCTTCAGAACCTGAACATAAGCAGAGTTATTATACAAAGCCGAGCATGGAATGTACTGATTGAGAACTACCTTAAAAACTTCTGGAAGTGTATCTTTCAGTATACGTACAAATTCAGAACTAACTCCTAACAGGTCAAAGTTCAACTTAAGTCATGCCTTATAAAAAGTGGATGGAGGGTGCATTATCATACAACTCCTAACTGGATTTCATCTTATAGTCCTTAAATCATGTAACTTTCAAGATTTATGAGAAATAAAATGAATTGTTTGCATATGCATATCAGTGCCAACACAACTATGGTTTAGGGAAGGAAGATGTGGAACAAGAAAATACCTCATTATTGTCTGCATTAGTCGAACTTAACAAAAGTTGGAGAAACACCCGTTCTGCTTTCTCAGAGGTTTCATCACATGCAGCCTGCAAGAAACAAAGAGGGTCATTAACGACTCCAAACATTACATGTGTTATGTAACACTTCAGAAAGCACAAAGATATGCAAATATTGGACTGTGCTATTGCTGTGGTGCATGAGAATTATGGGCAAAAGCTCATAATCATTAAGCACAATGATATTCATAACTGTGGTAAGATATTATGCCGATTCGTGTAACATTACATCACACCTCTAAACTTAAGACACTCTGCAACAGGTTTACCTAGCTTAAGATAACGAGTGTAGCACAGTAGCATATACATCTCATAAGGTAACGAGTTTATAGAAGGCTCTATGAGAAGGAAGGCGAATAAGTAAATTGCAGGGAATCGACCCTTTTGAGTTTTGATAGCAACACCAATCAACAAAACATAGAAAGAACAATGTCGAGATCAACTAATTTGTTAGGCAGAATTTATTTTTCTACGGCAGAACTGGATAGCATTCACTCAGCACTCGCACGCATGTCATTTCTATAGTCTATAGATGGGATTAAGTGAGACTACAGCTTAGACTTAGGGTTTATTGAAACTGTAGCTCAATTGCCGATGGCAATTGGCAAAGTATAATTTACTCAAAAAAAAAGAGTGTAGCACTGTGATCCCCTCTCAGATTATACTCTTCAGCGTTCATCAGAACGTCAACATGGATTAAGTAATCTTGGTTAAGCAGGATTAAAGTTAGGCTTGGATCCATTTAGTTATTGATTTAGTTAATGCAGATGGCAAAGGATTTACAACTTGAAAATGAATCACAAAGGAATAGGTAAGTTTTACAGCTTACATTTATTAAAAGAGGAACAAACGGGTTTGCCAACTGTGAGGAATAACCTTGATGTAGAATTGCAAATGCAATTAAACGCTCAGCTGGTTGAAGCATCATCTTGTCCTGATGACAGAAAAAAAAAGTTATCATGATTGAAGCCTGGTTTTTGTTCTGCTATGCTGAGAGAATAAATCTAAGAATAGAACATCAAATGGAATGATCAACTGCCTGCCTGCATATTTTATAGTAAGTTCAGTGATAAATGAACAATAAGGTCCTTCAGGAGAAAGATATCCAGCAAAATGCTTGCTGAGAATAGGGTATCCTTAAGACTCAATTCGTTAGTTAAGCCTGGACTACGGAATCATATATACAATTCAAACAAATATATAATGCCAAGCATTGGCCTATAGAAAAATGGCAAATATGAAATATCATCAAGCCCATCTACTCTGGAAGCCCCTTGTGTGAGTGCCTTTCTATTTATAATTCTCCAGAAATAGAAAATTCAATAAGTCAATTATTAAATAGATCAGACACAATTTTACATTTTCACGTGAAAAACTCATACACTCATAGAATTATATAAATGTAACAAAGGTTACAAAAACCTTGTAAAAAACACAGTATTGCTCTATGTAAATCAAAGTCCTGCATTTTGCTAGGAATTATTCTATTGAAACTACAGGACACATGCAACAATATGCATACCTCCAACAGGCCTTTGTTCGAACATGAGAATATAATAGAAAAGCAGAAGGTATGCTTCCAGCGAAAATGATCCAGAGATTAGATAAAATATCAGCTACGCCCGTTGAATATCCCAACTAACAGGTGTATAGATTTTCATGCCTAGCTGACAATTCCTTGTACCCAACTTCTGGGGACAGGACCCTGGAAGATCTCGTGCCTTGGGATCATTGGAGGGTTTGGCTTACACTCCATGGTGGCACAGCCCCTTACTCTGCTGACACCAGATCGCTGCACACGTAACTTGAGGGCAAGGATCATGGTAACAGAACTAGACAAACTAAAAAACTAAAAAAGTAAAAGATTCAAGCTGCAGACACCAAACAACCTCATTGGCAGCTTATACATTTCCATTTCTGAGGAGTCAATTGACCTACAGAAAGTCCACTGCTTTGCTCCAATCCAACACTCCTACAAAACTATTTAAAAAGAAAAAAGAAAAAAACTACAAAATCTCAGCAGTAGCCAAAGCATCAACCTAAGTGCAAATTATAAAGGGGCGTAAAATTAAATTGTCATTCCTAGTGTTTGCAACCACCCACAATTCAGAAACCCGCTGAACCCTACCCAGCTCAACTGAGGATAAAACTAATTACAGATATCACCAAGAAAAGAGTAAACTTCACTAAATCCCCAATATAAACCATCCAAAAAAACATAAAATTCAACAATCAAACCAACAATCGAACTAGCCAGGACCAGCCATTGTCTCAGAACTTAACTATTCCGCAATCAACCCGGTTCGTATACCTCCACCCACCTTTATTCTCACATGCTCGGTCCAAGGACCCCTAAAAACCCGAGCATCCGGCAATCGAATTTTCGCGGCTGCAAGCAGAGCGGCTACTTAAACTAGGCATCGGCCGCGGGGAGGATATCGGGGATCTCGAGGAACGACGTACCTCGAGGACGAAGCTGACGGCGGAGCCGAACCGGAGTCGGCGCTCGGGGGAGATGCGGTTCCGGAAGTCCGCGACGGCGTCCTCGAGCGGGCGCGAGACGGCGGAGACCAGCGCCAGCAGGTCGGCGCACTCGCCGCCCTGCAGCGCGCCCATGGGTACGTAGGAAGCCGGCTTCCGGGGCGCAGCCGCGGGCGGGGCCGCCGCCGGCGGCGGCGGCGGCGGCGAGACGCCGGCCGCGCCGTCCTCGTTGGGAGACATGGTGGGGTTGGGGAGAAGAGGGGTTAGGACGAGACGCCGAATGGGTTTATTGGCTCCGACGGGCGCGAGGTTTTTATTGGTTTGGACGGTTTTACCCTCGCCGTTTGGGCAGTGCAGGGAGGGTTCACATTGGCAAACACGGTATTTCAACCCCCGAGCATCTTCCATATTGGAGTCAACTATTAATATCTGAAAAACTTATATATCATCTGCAGTACTAGCAAAGCACATGTATAAAATAAATCAAACATAACATATAAAATATAGTTGCATGTCCGTACGGCACGCGCGTGCTAAACTCTCTTCTATACATTTGTCTCAACTCATGTGCTACGCACGTTTATTTATAACATGTAGGTAATAAAACAGTGTCACTTTAGTGGACCATGGTAAACAGACCAGCCGTGCGAAGCGCTTTTAAAAATACTTTATATTCGCTCTCTCATATATAGAGAGCTTTATGTATTCTTAAAATTCAATAGTTGGCATTTATTTATACGAAGAAAAACTCTTCAATTTATTGTCTGTTAGTAATACAGGATAATTGTATATATGCGTGGGTACAAATGTGGGTATATTTAGGTGGGTCCTTTTTTAGATGAAAAAAGTT
Organism: Echinochloa phyllopogon; assembly: GCA_033239725.1. Lineage (NCBI taxonomy): Eukaryota > Viridiplantae > Streptophyta > Magnoliopsida > Poales > Poaceae > Echinochloa > Echinochloa phyllopogon. The sequence continues at coordinate 10,519,429 of BTCW01000008.1, forward strand.
GAGCGGAGAAACAACTAAAAGAGCCTGGAACAGTTAATTTTTTGTTGTGTTTTTTGTTCTTCCCTTCTTCCCAAGCCCGACAGGTGGGTCCCCTGTGAGGGGGTGATGTGGGTTTTTCTGTGCGCACATGTATAAAATAAATCAAACATAACATATAAAATATAGTTACAATATCCGCGCGGCAATTCTCTTCTATATATTTGTCTCAACTCATTTGCTACGCACGTTTATTTATGACATGTAGGTAATAAAACAGTGTCACTTTAGTGGACCATGGTAAACAGACCAGCCGTGCGAAGCGCTTTTAAAAATACTTTATATTCGCTCTCTCATGTATAGAGAGCTTTATGTATTCTTAAAACTCAATAGTTGACATTTCTTTATATGAAGAAAAACTCTTCAATTTATTGTCTATTACTAATACAGGATAATTGTATATAGGCGTGGGTACAAATGTGGGTATATTTAGGTGGTCCTTTTTTGGATGAAAAAGTTGAGCGGGGAAACAACTAAAAGAGCCTGGAACAGTTATTTTTTTGTTGTGTTTTTTGTTCTTCCCTTCTCCCCAAGCCTGACAGGTGGGTCCCCTGTGAGAGGGTGAGGTGGGTTTTTTGGTGGAAAGTGTTTTCAATTCTCTAGCATCCTTTTAGTATAGATTCATCGCGGCTTGGGTAGTCTAGTGAGGTTCACATCTAGGAAACTAGATTTTTCATTTACATGTGTTGAAATATTGTATGTTAACTATTAGTCATGTTTTATTGTCTCCGTTGATTTCTCGATTCATGTGAGCAAAAATTGCTCATACAATCAATTAAGCACGCATGTAGATAGTTGATTTGGTATTATCATACTGTTGTTCTTATATTAGTTCGTGTTTTCTAGACATCATTCAATTAGATCCATGAAAAAAATATGTTTCTTTTCACATATCTAATAATTTCGTTTTCAAATGTTTCTTATGATCATGAGGATATTATTGGTGACCACGTACATGGAAAAGGTCTAGAATGGGTGAAGTGAATGAAGGTGATCCAGAGCATTTAATTTATATTGCTAACTACTACCTCTGGTCCAAATCACTGTTCCTTGACTTTTTATAATAACGTTTAACCATTCGTCTTATTTAAAAAAATTACAAGTGTTATTTTCTTTATTTATGGCTCATTTTATTATCAAATATACTTTAGATATGACTTATTTTTTCGCATATTTGGACAAAATTTTTGAATAAGATGAATGATCAAACGTTGTGAGAAAAAGTAAATAACGAATAGTAATTTAGAACAGAGGGAGTATGTAATTGAGATGTGCCAAGCTCCTCGCGATGCGTTGAACTCCGAAAATCATTGAAACTCTCGTCCCGACTCGGGTTCGAAGCACGGCATGACATTAGACCAAAGCCTCCAGTCTAGTGGTAGTTTCCAGCGTAGTCGAGTTTTTTTTTTATGTAATTGAGAGGTTACTACCGATACTCCCTCTACAAAGAGTTGAAGCCGGATTTTTTTTCCCGTTATCTAAAAGTACAATTCAAAGATGAAAGTGTGTATCCACAAAGGACAATCAACAATTATGCATACTCCAGAGGAAAAAAAAATCCTGTTACAAAAAGTGTTTTCACCTTAGAAACACCCAAACAACACAAAGGACACAGGTGTTTTTGATTAGATGTTCAACAGGCGACACTTGTGACACACGACGCGGTGGTGGTTTGACTGTGTGCATCAGACTGCATTTTTTTTTGAAAGAAATGCATCAGACTGCATAGGTTTGATGACAATCAACGGTTCCTCGTCATCAGTATAGCGCGCATAGCGGGACGGCATCTGTATCAGTAATGCCAACCGTATTTTTGTTTGAGAAACCGATGTCTGCTAGAGAGCTGGATGTATCTTGTTCAGCGTTTTGTCCAGGACCAACGGCGGATGTTTCTCTGCAGAAAAGGAGACGCAAGCAACGGCCACGTATTGCAATCGTCCTCATACGGCACCGAACTGAGATACGTACACGAAGTAGCACAATACAAGGCCACAAAGTCCACTGTAGCAGTAGTGGGTTTCACTTGTTTCTAGGAACCCTGGTCTGCGAGGCCCAAGCCCATCATAGACTCGGCGGAACAAATTTAAGACCCGTACCTTGCGTAGCCCAAATGAAGCTGGGCCACGCTTGCTCGTTAAAGCTGAGCTGACCCCTATTCCCTGGGCCGGCCTGGATATATCGGGCCCAGGGAATTGGGTCCCTCCATTTTTGGGGCAAATGGGCCCCTTCGAGTATTCTTCTTCTTTTTTTCTGAAATATCGTTTTTCTTCTTCTGAAAGACTGTACTAGCAAGCAGAACATGCCAAAGAGAACCTGGAAGTTGTTCTATCGCTGTCGTGCCCGGTACACAAGACAACGCTGCTCATCCAAATGTCGTGGGGTTTGCCATTAACTAACTTGCCGGGACGGCGCATTCGATGCCGTGCACAGTGCAGTGGGCGCGCGCGCGCGGCCGGTGCGGGGTCGTTGCGCGCGCATTACTTCCCGCCGCTGGACTCTGCCAAATCCGCAACACCGCAATCCAACGTTTGCCTGCCCAGCCCAGGCCAGGCCATGCACTGACACTCGCCGTAAACAGCTGCCGCTGGAACGTGGCCGCGATTAAAATGGCCGCCGCCGGCGTAGGTCCCCGGCTCCCCGCGGCCACACCGCAACCAGAAACCACCCGCCGGCGTTGGACAAGGCGACGCTCCGGCTCCGGCTCCGGGTACCCCCCGTGACCGCTCGCTGACGCCCCGACCCCACCACGAGCCGGCCACGCCGCTCCTCTGTTCCGCGTAAATGCCACGACGACGGAAACCCCGTCCCGGGTCGACGACCTACTACTACCTCCGACGACGCGACCCCGACCCACTGACAGCTCGCCACGCACATGACCGGACCCACCAGTCAGGGAGAAGGCGTAGCTCTCCACGCCACGTCGAGATCCGGCGCGTCTCCGTCTCGATTATTGTATAAGTAGGCGCCAAGGAGAAGAGGACACGGACACTGCCTCGTCGTGTCCTTCCGCACTCTCCAAGAGGCCAGCGCCACACGAACTTCTCCCTCCGCGCAGAGCAGAGCGCAGAGCAGCAGCAGCCATGGGGGAGGTCGCGGCGGACCCGGCGCTGGCGGTGGAGACGGCCAAGGGGCGGGTGGCGCCGCCGATGCCGTGGCGGACGCGGCTCATGCTGCTGGCCACGGGGTACGTCACCGACGCCACCCGCCGTGCCGACGGCACCGTCAACCGCCGCCTGCTCGGCGTCCTCGACAAGGGCGTCGCGGCGTCCGCGTCCCCCCGCAACGGCGTCGCCTCCCGGGACGTCGTCATCGACCCCTCCCTCCCCCTCCGCGCGCGCCTCTTCCACCCCGCCGCCGGCAACGCCGCCGACCAGCCGCTCCCCGTGGTCGTCTTCTTCCACGGCGGCGGGTTCGCGTACCTCTCCGCCTTCTCCCCGGCCTACGACGCGGCCTGCCGCCGCATCGCCCGGTACGCCGGCGCCGCCGTCCTCTCCGTCGAGTACCGCCGCTCCCCCGAGCACCGCTACCCCGCCGCCTACGACGACGGCCTCGCGGCGCTCCGCTTCCTCGACGACCCCGCCAACCTCCTCACCGGCGACGCCGACGCCCCGCCGCTCGACCCCTCGCGGTGCTTCCTCGCCGGCGACAGCGCGGGCGGCAACATCGCGCACCACGTGGCCCGCCGCTACGCGCTCGAGTCGCCCTCCACCTTCGCCCGCGTCCGCCTCCGGGGCCTCATCGCCATCCAGCCCTTCTTCGGCGGCGAGGAGCGCACGCCGGCGGAGCTCCGGCTCGACGGCGCGCCCATCGTCAGCGTCCCGCGGACCGACTGGATGTGGCGCGCGTTCCTGCCCGCCGGCGCGGACCGCGGCACCCACGAGGCGTGCGCCCCGGCGGCCGCGGTGGGGGGCCTCCGCGGCGCGGCGGCGTTCCCGCCGGCCACGGTGGTCGTCGGCGGGTACGACCCGCTGCAGGACTGGCAGCGGCGGTACTGCGACGCGCTGCGCGGGGAGGGGAAGGAGGTGCGGGTGGTCGAGTACCCGGACGCCATCCACGCCTTCTACGTCTTCCCGGAGTTCCCGGAGGCCAAGGACCTCATGCTGCGGATCAAGGAGATCGTCGCCGCCGCCGGCACTGAGTGATGGCGGGCGGCGTGGGCAGCAGCTGTCGCCGAGCTTCTGGTTGGGGTGGGATGGGGTAGCGGAGGATTAGGTTGGTGGATGATTGATGGCGTCGGGTGAGTGACTGGGGTCGGTCAGTGACGTGGACAGGGACGTACGGGTGTTGTGTTGCGTGACGTGGACGTGTCGCACAAGGCGTGTGGATTGCGGCCTCACAAAGCGCGAGATTCGCGAGATAATCTCGATGGTGTAAATTGGTAATTAAATAATGTTAAACTGTTCGTCCTGTCTAGAGGCAGATGTTACTCCCTCCGTCCTGAGCATTTACAGGGTTCAAAATTTTTTTGTCAAAATATAAGCATTCCTACATATAAGATAAAATTAAATGGGTTGGTAGGGTATGTGAGAGTTGGTGGGTAATGTAAAATGAGGGGTATAAATGTCTTTTAGCAGTTCTGTTATTTTCCGAGTTTGAATGCTTGGAATGCTAATATTATGGGACGGATGAAGTATTTCTGTTTCCCAAAAAAAAAGAAGCAAATGTTATTTCCTTTTTTTTGGTAGTGACTTCTTTTTCTTTCAGTTTTCATGACCAAATAACAAGACGATACGTACTCTATCTATTCTTTAACCTGTCAAGATTCGGATGAAATTTGTTTGCATTTCAGTCAATATTTTTGGGGAGGCTGACTAGTTTAGGCGAACTGAGCTTTTCTTGCATTATATCCATTTTTCCTACATGGAATAGGAAGCAGAGTATATAGTTAGACTGCCTTTCCAATCTAATGTATTGAAAACCCCCAGTACTAAATGGCTAAGACTAGTGTATTTCTTATACCTTAATCTTTACATGCAAAACAATGCGAGTCCTATACAATCTGTTTAAGAATACCAAAACACATGAAGACTTCGGAGTGATTCCATAACTGGTATTCAATAATTGAATAAATGACAAAACCGTGGCTGCATATTTCAACTTAATCCATGCAACTCATAAAAATTGCAACCCCAACTATTTAATATCATCACGAGGCAGCAAAAAAAAAAGTAAACACAACGTCACAACCTGCAACAACCAAATGAAGCATAACCTTTTCTAAAAAAAAAATGAAGCATAACCTGGTGGGCGGACCCATGTTGACACTTGTGATCCCTCTTCAGTTCAATTTTCATCATGTTTAAGCTTCATCAGTTTATCATTTTTTAAACAGTGATCCCTCTCAAATCATGTGCTGGATCCGCACTTAAAGGTACATGCAAACCAATCAATCAAGGAAAGGATCCAACAATAATACAAGCAACTGAGGCCTCGTCTGGAACAAAGTATTTTCACAGGAAGAGAGAAGGAAATCAAAACAGAGCAAAAGGAAATAGGCACAGCGTTTGGAACAAAAGAAACGAGCCATTTGATTCCTCCAGAGTACTGTAGCTGCAATACAATTTCACAAGAAAGGAAACATCCACTTCCATCTCTTGTTTTCTTTTCCTTCGCGGAAGCCCGAGGTGTCTAAGCTACTGAACTTGTCTGCATGGGGGAGATTAGCTGTCATTAGGTAGATTAAAGGCGCATATTACTGCTGTATGCTCCCATCCGAAGCCATGAGCACTGCCTGAAAGAGTCTCCCATCTAGATACAGCTAGTATTTGTGTGTGTATATCGGTGCTAGGAAGAATAAAAGCCCCGCAACAACCCCCGCGTCGCTCCTGCAAGTGACACGGGGTCTTTCCCACCGCGCCGCCGCCGGCCTCTCCCCTCCCTCGTGTCCTCCTCGCTGTCGCCCGAGCGGCCGGCCGGAAGCCCCGCGCCCGCAGGGAAGGCGACGGCGAGGTGTCTCATCCGGCCGGAGAGGCCATGCCGTGCGGGCGGCGTCACCTCCATCTCCGGCGAGGGCAAGCCGCGTCGGTGCTCAGGCGGCCAGATCCGTGCTTCCCAACGACGGATCCATGGAGCCACGGACCGGATCTGCGATGGCGACGACTTTTGTGGTGGCTGTGACGGCGACCGGCGGCGCGACGCGGATGGCCAAGGCGTGCGCACGTGCCAGTGCGGGCGACGCGGTCCCCGGGCGGCCGTGGCAGACAGCGCCACGCGGGCTGCAGGCGGCGCGGCCAGTGCCGTCCAGCCTGCAGACAGCCGGTGGGCCGGCAGCGGGTGCGATCTGTGGCGCTCGACGGCCTACACGCGAGGTCCGCGGTGATGTGGTCGTTGCGCGGCGATCCCTCGGCCCGCGCAGTCTCTCTCCGGTGGCGACTTCTGCCGCCCCTGGCGGTATGGAGGCTACAGAGGGTAACAGATCCAACGCCTTAATCGCTCCGCGTCGCCCCCACGGGGGCAATCTGGGCGGATTTCTCTAGCTGTCGTGCAGCCGTCTTCCCCACGGGTTGGTGCCGTCCCTTTGCCGGCGGAACCTTGCTCCGGGTGGCGGTGTTCGTCGACGGCAACCGGAATGCGTCTTTCTTGCGGTGGCGGCGTCCTATGCGAAGATGCTGGTGTCCTTCCGGTGAGGGTGATCTCTTCGTTAGCCGGGCGCAGTGGTGACGGTGGTGGCGGCGATTTGGGTGAAATCCTTGTCTCGGTGACGTGTCCGTGACACACACCTTGTTGAAGGCGCTGCTGAAGTGGCTGGTCGGACCGTCCCCTGTTGCGTTCGTGGATGATCAATAACTGGGTGAAAACCTAGCCTGGTTTCTTCAGGCTGGCGGCGGCAGTGTAGGCGCGTCGTTGAAGTTCTTGTTCGTAAGGCTGGGCAGTTCTCCCCAAGGTTCAAAATTTCGACGAAAATTCAGCGAAATTTCGCGAAATTCGTATTTTTCGATTGTGGACGAAAAAAGTAAAATTCGGTCAAAATTTCGATAGCTATGAATTTTTTTCTTCAGTTATATTGCTTATATAAATCTATTAGAACATATAACAACACTGGGTGTGGTTGTAACAACCCTCTTTTGGCTCTAGGAGGTCCTGTGTTCGAGTTCCTGAAACACCTCAATTTTTTCTATTTTTTGAGTCACTGACAGCTGGGGTCCACATGTCTGGAAAATTAAAAACAAAAGAAGCAGCACGGAGGACTCGAAACTGGGACCTCCTGGTGCATCATAGAAGACCCAAACCACTGAGCTAAGTTGGTATTTGGTGATTCAATGTGTACAAAAGTTTTAATAACATGTTTAGGTAATAAAATTTTGAAAGTTGACCAAACATTTGACCGAAAATTTTCAATGAATTTCACGAAATTCGCGATTTTCGGTGATTTCGCCGGCCACCGAAAAAAATCGGAAAACTAAATAAAAAACCTGGTTCTCCCGTGTGGACACTATGTTCGGTATTCAGCTCAGGGCGGATGAGGCATTGGATGGCGTAACAGTTCGGATGTTGGTTGACAGTATCTGCACCAAGCCTTCGTGCTGTTGCCTGGAAGAAACATAAATGGTGGTTGGTGTCCGGCGTTTTCAGTTCTTTGTAAGGTCTGACAAACGTGTTATAGCGATTTTGGTGGTCGCGTAGGACTACTAGAGCCCCTTGATGGATGTAATTTTCATGTTTTTGTTTGGCCGTAGCTATTTTGGTCAAGGCCGGGTAATATGTTATTCATTATTAAAAAAATCGGTGCTAGGAAGAAGAGAGAGAAGAACTAGGAAGCAACCGATGAATGCTATATCAATGGGAACGAAAAGGAGCTAGATGATGTTGTATGAATGTTGGTGGACCTTGGATGGATCACATTTCTATGTTATTTTGCTAGTCGCTAAGTATAGATTGTTTTTAACTCATTGCAATGTCTTGGTATTCCTATATTTACATACTAGGTGATACCCTGCGTGTTGCTGCGGGAATTGATAACTAATTAGTTTAAGATGAACTTTGAAAGTAGAAAATTAAGATGATTGCACAAAATAACATAAAAAAACTCATGTTTTAGGGTGCTATGTAAACAATTCATGACACAAAATAAAATCAAAAAATTACATGTTTATAGGAGGTCCTCTTTGTAAAATCTCATGGAATCTTATCTCTTCCTAATCCTATCCTCGTGGAGCTCTTCAACACCGGCTGCTTCTTGGGCACGGAGCTCTGCATCTTATCTGTTCGCAAAATAACAAAGGTTGGCAGCGGTGATGCGGCGCCTGCTGCTTGGGGTGGCGGCCGGGACGCGAAGTGGAGGTCGTGGGTGTGGAGCACGACGCTTGATGCGCTGGGGGAAGAGACGACCAGCATCGGGACGGCGCCTGAAACGAACCAGATTCTCAACGACGAGAATCCGACTCCCTGTACCCTCGAGATAGTCCCAGGAATAGCAACTATCTCGTACAGAACTCATCTCAGTCGATTATCACATCCATACAGCGATAAAAGAGATCCAAACATGACATATATAAAACATAGTGTTTGGTACAAGCCCTCTGGGCTAAATCGACAATAAGAAACAGCTACGCAGCGGTAGCTAGATCATCGGGGTCCACTCCACCACAGGCAACCTTAAGCGTAGCGCGCTCCCTTTAGTCGTACCAACCGTCCTGGTTAAACTCACGGTCGGAGTCTTCACCTGCGTACCCAAAGTCTGTCCCCAAGGAATTGGGACATGTCCACGTCACCAACCATATATGCAGCAAGCTTTAAAGTGGCCTAGCTAGTAATAAAAAAATATTCAAGGGAATAAGCCGAGGCTTCCTATGCGCAGCAGCAATAAACCCAAGTTCAACTCAGCACCAACTCCTTTCCTCACCAGAGAAAGCACAATTCCCAAAACCACCATCAGCCTCACAACCACATCGGGCTTGTCCTGTCTCAACAGGTTCCCGCAAATATCATCCACCAACGCCTTCCACTCGCTAGTCGACTCAGTGAGCTCCCTCCCCACCTTGTCTCATCAGCAACGCTGGACCAACCTCTCATTACCCAAGCCAAGGAAGAGGTAAGAAAGCAGATACCCGGGCTAATCTAGACGATATCAGAAGGGTCGTCCATAACCGTGGACACGACTATACGTATAGTTTTCACTCTGCAGAGGTTGCACTCCTGGAACCATCCGGGCTGCAGACGGTAATGAGCCGTCTTGAGACACAGCCCACAACAAAGACCCTAAGAAGTAACGGTGCCATATTGTCTCCCTGGGCTCGGGAAACAATCTGAGCTAACAGTTGCCCCAGGGTCGTGAAACCTTCCCACCGGGCCAATCGGGGGCCGTGGTAAATCGGGAGAGTACGTCGCAACGAGCCCCCCTTACACATATCAAACTCGAATCTCCTACAGGTCTGGCACCGCACTAAGTAGGCTTGCTGGAACCCTCCCCATTCTGGGTAGACGGTGAGCACTGTAAATCCCACTGAAGGCCGCCATCGACACGGTCCTTAATTGTCGGTAAAGCGAGTATCAGCATCAAAAAGCGATCTGCCGCAACGGTCCGCAATCGGCACCCATTATAGGTATAGCCGCCCAACTCCTCAAAAGTAACCAAAGTAACCATGTACCCGCAACAGGTACTCCGTAGGGACTGCCCGAGTGCAGCCCCCAAGCACCCCAATCAAACGATCAGGTTATTATCACTCGCTTACACCGTCTAGCTGCACTACACCTCCCATACCGCCCACAACTCATGCCAAGAAGATCAGATCACAACCATCCCAACACATACATCGCATAGCATATAACATTCAGTGGATAATAGGATGGCAAGGTAACAGGATATAAACAATGGCAGTGCAGGTTTATCATACGAGTAAAGTAAAGCGCTAGCTTACTAGTTTGCATATCTAATAGGTATTTCAGAGATTGGTCGGGCGTGAACCTGGGCAAAAGTCTTCATCCTCGTCAAAGCAGTTGTCGCAGTTGTCGTAGTTGTCGCAGTTAAAAGAAAAAGAAAAAGGAAAAGAGATGACTGGGCCGAGATTGGGCCAAAAGAGGCAGGCTGGCCCAACAAGGATGGGCTATCGGCCCATGAACGCGAAGAGATCAGGCTCGGCTCGGTGGTCGCGGTCCACGGTGAGCCGAGAGAGGGGTTCACGGTGCACCAGGTGCACAGGATCTGGGTGTGGCCGACTCGGGATTCTCTGTGGTTGTGCGTGTGGCGTGCTGGTGTGGTCTCCGGTGTGGCTAGGCCGCGGCGCGAGGCGGACGCGCGTGGCGCGTTCTAGCGCACAGCCGGCAGCGACGGCTACCACGGCGATCGACGGAAAAGGAGGTCGGCGAGGCTCGGGGTCGGTGGCTGCAGCTCGGCTAGGGTTTTTCGAACACCATCGGCAAAAAGGAAGTGGGGAGCTTGGCCGGTGAGACAGCTCCCGGACGCGAGCGGCGGCGGCGCGGCTATGGCGCCACGGCGACCGGCGGCGCTTGTGCAGCTGGCAAAGAACCCCAAGGTTTGGCGCAACGGGCGGCTTACAGGAGCTCGCGGACACAAGGTCATGCCTCGGCCGCGGCTGTGGCTCACGCGCGCGCGGGGAAAGCTCTCGGCCTGCCCGCGGCGCGGCCATGGCGCGCACGCACGACACGGGCATCCCCGGCGTGCGGCGGCCACAGCGGCCAAGGACGGTAAGGCGTTGGCGGTTTGCGGGTGCGACAGTGGCTCGGCGACGGGATCCTGCACAAGAGAACGGCCACGGTTCGAAGACCGGGTCCCAGAAGGGCTAGAACGGCGGCGCGGCGGCGACATGGCCGGAAACAGAGGAAAAGATGGGGATCAACGACGGCGGCTCACCTAGGGCTAGTCGTCGTACACAGCAGCTCAAGGAAGGTGTGCGGTGCTCCGGCGATGTTCGTGCTCCCTCGAACGGCTCCGGTCCGGCTCCTCTCCGGCGTTCCCACGAACGGCGGCGGCGCGGCGGCGCGGCTCCTGGCATCGGCTTCGGCTCTGCCCTCTCCTCCTCTGCTTCCCTCTTCCCCTTCCTGACTCTTCCTCCCTCTCCCCCTCTCGGCTTCAACTTGGCGAAGAGGAATACCCCGAAGGGCTTGCGGCGGCTAGGGCCGGGAGTGGCCGCGGTAGAGGTATAAGTAGGGCGGCGGCCGCTAGGGCTCTGCGCTGATGGACGGCTCGAGATCAAGGGCGCCCTTGCCCTTTCCACGTGGCGGCATCGCGATGGGCCGCGAGCGCTGCGATGGGACAGGCTCGAGTCACGGGCGCGGCGGCAGAGAGCTCGGCGCCGGGCGTGAGGAAGAAAGGGAAGGAGAAAGCTGACAGGCGGGGCCCGCTTGTCAGTTGGAGAAAGGGGACGCGGCGGCGACGCGGTGAAGCGGCTGGGCCGCTGCTGGGCCGGAAGGCTGGCCGGGCTGGTTTGGTCGGTTTGCTCGGGAAAGACTCTAAGGGCGGTTTGCAGACTTAAGTTAGTGGGCTGGGTTAGCTGGTTAGGTTAGTTAGAGCCCAATTAGGTTAGTTAGCTTTCCTTTTTATGTTAGCCTTTGATTTGAATTCAAATTTAAGATTTGAATTCAAATCCAACCAAAGAACCAACAAAACAACTAAAAGCCAACTCAAACTATTTATTCCTTAGCACTTCAATTTATTTTTAATTAAATTTAAATTTTCCTAGGAGCAAAGGGAGCAAGTAGAGGGCAATCTTATATGTTGGTTTGCATGCACATCATTTTCACCCAAAAATTTTTAAATACCAGTTTTTGCATTCAACAAATTCTAAGGTAACTTTTAGGGATGTTAAAGTCTCCCCCCTCATAATAATCTCGTCCTCGAGATTTGTGATTACCTAGGGCTCGAATAGGTGGGGATACTTCTCTCTCAGAACTGACTCCTTTTCCCAGGTAGCCTCCCTCTCGGTATGATTCCTTCACAGAACTTTGCAGAAAGGAATTGTGGTACTCCTGGTCTCCTTGACTACTCTGTCTATTATCCTCTCCGGGTACTCCAGGTACTCCAGGGTATCTTGCAAGTCCAATGCCTCTGCGTTGACTTCATGCTCTGGCAGTCTCAAGCACTGTCGGAGCTGTGACACGTGAAACACCGGGTGTACTCCTGGTAGATCCTCCGGTAAGTCTAGCTTGTATGCCAGCTTGCCCACTCTGTCTAGTATCTTGTAGGGTCCTACGAATCTGGGTGCTAGCTTCCCTTTCACATGGAATCTCTTAGTGCCTCTGAGTGGGGATACTTTCAGGTAGACAAACTCTCACACCTTAAACTCGAGATCCCTCCTTCTCTTGTCTGCATAGCTTTTCTGTCTGCTTTGAGCGATTTTGAGATTCCCTCTTATCTTTGCCACATTCTCTTCTGCTTCGACTATGGCATCAGGGCCAAATAAGGTCCTCTCCCCCACCTCGGACCACATCAGAGGTGTCCTGCACTTCCTCCCGTACAGAGCTTCGAACGGGGACATTTTCAGACTTGCTTAGTAGCTGTTGTTGTAAGAGAATTCTGCATATGACAGACTCTTCTCCCAGTCTTTGCTGTAGGTCAGTACACATGCCCTTAGAAAATCTTCCAGTATCTGGTTTACTCTTTCGGTTTGTCCATCTGTCTGCGGGTGGAAAGCTGTGCTGTACTTGAGTGTTGTCCCGATAGCTTCGTGTAGGCTCTTCCAGAACTGAGCTGTGAATTGAGGACCTCGGTCCGAGACTATGCTTCTTGGTGCCCCGTGCAACTTGACGATGTTGTCAATGTATAGCTCTGCTAGCTTGGGCACGAAGAAGCTGTCCTTTACTGGTAGAAGGTGTGAGACTTTGGTCAATCGATCCACTATCACCCAAATTGCATTGTTTCCCTTCTGGGTGGTAGGCAGTCCCACCACGAAGTCCATGCTGATATCTTCCCATTTCCACATCGGAATTTCTAGGGGTTTCAGCAGTCCTGCTGGCCTTTGATGTTCTGCCTTAATTCTCTGACAGGAGTCGCACTTGGCCACATACTCTGCTATGTCTTCTCTCATCTTCTTCCACCAGAACCTATCTTTCAGATCTTGATACATCTTGGTGCATCCTGGGTGTATAGAGTACTTGGATTCATGTGCCTCTGCAAGGATGGTCTTTCTGATCTCCTGGTTCTGGGGTACATAAATACGATCCTTAAGCCATACTGTCCCTGCCTCATCTATCCGAAAGTCAGGTGCTACTCCACGCTGTATATCTTCCTTTACTTCTTGAATTTCCGGGCAACCTCTCTGAGCCTCTCTAATCTGTTCCCCTAAGTTGTACTTCACTCGTAACTCTTTGGGTTCTCCTTCATCCACCAGTTCTAGCTTCAGCATATACATTTCTCTGGCTAGCTCGGGCTGACTTTCTTCTATCATTAAGTTGTTGCAGTAGCTCTTTCGGCTCAAGGCATCTGCCACTACGTTGGCTTTGCCGGGGTGGTAGTGTATCTCCAGGTCGTAATCTTTGATCAATTCTAACCATCTCCTCTGCCTCATGTTCAGCTCCGCTTGGGTGAAGAAGTACTTCAAGCTCTTGTGATCTATATAGATGTCACACTTGTTGCCAATCAAGTAGTGTCTCCAGATCTTCAAAGCATGGACTACAGCTGCCAATTCTAGGTCATGTGTGGGATAGTTCTCCTCGTGCTTCCTTAGCTGTCTCGAAGCATAGGCTACGACTTTGCCTTCTTGCATCAGAACACACCCCAGACCTTGTCTTGAAGCATCACAGTAAACCACGAAGTCTTTGCGGATATCTGGTAGAGTCAACACTGGTGTTGTGGTGAGCTTGTGCTTTAATTCTTGAAAGCTATTCTCGCACTTGTCTGTCCACTCAAACGACACATTATTCTTGAGTAGTTCTATCATTGGCTTTGCAATCTTCAAGAAGTTTTCAATGAATCTTCTGTAGTAACCAGCCAATCCGAGGAAGCTTCGGATTTCTGTGACACTCTTCGGCTGTTTCCACTCTGCCACTGCTTCAATCTTCTCGGGATCCACTGCTACGCCTTCAGCTGTCAGCATGTGACCCAAGAAAGCTACTTTCTCCAACCAGAATTAACACTTGCTGAACTTTCCGTACAACTGGTGTTGTCTCAGCTTCTCTAGCACGAACCTCAAGTGCTCTTCATGCTCTTCAGCTGTCTTTGAGTAGATTAGTATGTCGTCAATGAACACCACCACGAACTTGTCTAGTTCTTCCATGAACACCTTGTTCATCATGTTCATGAAGTAAGCATGTGCGTTAGTCAGTCCGTAGGACACAACGGTGAACTCGTACTGGCCGTAGCGAGTCACAAAAGCTGTCTTGGGAATATCTCCTTCTCTAATCTTCATCTAGTGGTACCCTGACCTCAAGTCTATGTTGCTAAAGTACTTTGCCTTCTTGAGATGATCCAACAAGTCATCAATTCGGGGTAGTTGGTATTTGTTCTTGATAGTCACAGAGTTTAGTGATCGGTAGTCGACGCACATACGCATGGAACCATCCTTTTTCTTCACGAACAGCACCGGTGATCCCCACGGGGACGCACTGGGTCGGATCACCCCACTTTCTAGCATCTCTTTCAGCTGCTTCTTAAGTTCCTCCAGTTCTTCCACAGACATTCTGTATGGTCTCTTGGCAATAGGTCCTGTGCCTGGTTGCAACTCGATTATGAACTCCACACCTCTGTCAGGTGGTAGTCCCGGTAGTTCCTCTGGAAACACGTCAGGGTACTCGCACACGACAGGTACCTCCTCCAGAGTCTTATCCTTAAGTGAGTATACGAACTCTCTGGTGGCCTCCTTTCGGAGTCCGGCGTTTGTTCTCTGAGGCTTTACTAGCACCTTCATACCGCTTGGGTTTGTCAACTCAACTGATCTCGGTAAGCAGCTGATTACCCCTCTGTGTGCTGTTAACCAATCCATTCCCAGTATCACCTCAATTCCATCGGACTTTAGGACTGTCAGGTCCGCGGAGAACCCTAGCCCTCCTATCTCCATGCTAACGGACTAGCACTCATGGAGAGGTTGTGACTATAGGTCTATTTCTACGAGTTGTGGGGAGAGACTGCTCTTTCACAAACTTCGAGGAGATATACGATCCAGTTTCTCCAGAATCAAACAGTATCAAAGCTGGAATGCCGTTTACTAAAAGCTCACCGACTGCAACGTCAGGAGCGTCCTCTGCTTCTTCTTCGGTCACGTGGTTGAGGCGGTCTCTTTGTGCCGAAGCCTGCTGTCTGTCTTGTCCTCCAGGTGCTGGTGCCTTAGTTGGGGTCTGCTTGTTCTTCCTTTTTGGGCAGTCGAAGGACTTGTGACCGGGCTTCCCACAAGCAAAGCAAACCACTAAGGTCCCTCCGCCAACTCTGGGCATACTGTTGGTTCTCCAATTTGAGCTTCCCTGACCTGAGTAGCTGTTGTTTCTATTGCCAAAACTGCTGTAGTTGTTGCCTCTGCTGCCAAAGCTGTTGCTGTTACTGCCACGGTTACCCTGGTGGTTGTTTCTGTTGAACCCTGAGCCTCCTTGGCTGTTGCTCTGCTGAAAACCTCTCCTGAGCATGTTGCTCTGGCCACTCCTCGGCCTCTGACTCTGTCTGTGGTTGTGCAACTGTTCAGCCTTTCTTTTCTTCTCTCGCCAAGTATCTTCAAGATCCACTCTTTCCTTCTCAACTGCGATAGCCCTGTCAATCAGCTCCCTGAGTGTGCTGTGAGAACTTGCTGCAAGTGCGGTCCACAAGCCTCGGTGTAGTCCTTTCTGAAACCAGAACTGCTTTTTCTTCTCAGTTGTGATGTCTTGAGGAGCGTACCTCGACATCTTAGAGAAGTGTCGAGCGTACTCAGCTACACTCATGCTGCCTTGGGTCATTGTTCGAAATTCCATTGCCTTGTGCACCATGACTTGCTCTGGAATGTGGTACTCTTTGAAGGCTTCGCAAAACTCCAACCAGGTGATCTGAGCAGGGTTCGCGTGGGAGTCACAGTAGCTCTCCCACCACGCCTTCGCTGCGCCTTCAAGCTGGTGCGCCACAAGGGCCACACACTCCTCTTCAGTGTAGTCTGTCAGGTCCAGCTTCGTCTCGATGGTACGCAGCCAGTCGTGTGCGTCGAGTGGCTCGTCCGAGTAGTCGAAGGTGGGTGCTTTCAGCCTGATGAACCTTTCAATCTTCCTTTGTAGGTCTTCTTCACTGTGTCCCTGACGGTTCTGGTTCTGGTTTCCCTGGATCTGTTGCATAGCTTGCATCATCTGAGTGTTGGCCTGTGCCATCTATTGCATCAGCTGTGTTTGAATAGTCATTACTTCTGCCAAGTTAGGCGGTGGCGGTGGTTGCTGGTCGTTCTGCTGGTTCTGCTGAGGCTCCACTGCTGGCTCTTCCATCTCCACTTCTTGTTCCCCACCTGGTGCGTTGTTCTCGGGCTGGAGCACGCCTGCTGCGCGTCCACGGCCCCTGCCTCCAACTGCAGCTGCTGCTCTTCCGCGACCACGACCTCTGCCACGTCCTCTGCCCCTAGCTTCCACTGCTGCCTCTTCTTGCTCAGCTTCCTCAAAATGTGCAAGCAGTCGGTTGGATCTTCGGATCGACATCTTGCTGCATTTTTCATAGAGCAGGTATAGTGGCGGTCAGGTAATGGTTAGGTTAGCGAAAACTAGAGTAGGAGCTGCACACATGAAATAGACTCAACACTAGAGTACACTCAAGATGAACATCAATAAAACCGCAAGAACAGCCACAAGGACCGATCACTCATAACAGCATTACACCCTAGACATGAGTACTATCCCGAGGCCAGCTCCTGAAACCTTGAGGATTAGTACATCTAAGCGGATGCTACATCGCGGCTGAGCCAAAAGGTGGTCATGATCTAGTAAGTCTAAACATCTACTCATGAAGATAGATACAAGTCCCATCACTACTGCTGACATCTGCTGATACTGTCTACTGCATCTGACTCATGCTGCTGGAAGTGCCTGTGAGGCGCGCTGCCAACCTCACAGCCTCAGTCTCTGTCTGCTGCTTCGATCACTGCCTGTCATCGTGGAGAGTGTCCGTGAGGCGCGCTGCCAACTTCACTGTGTCCACCTTAGGTATTGCCAACTGCTTCTCTAGGGGTGCCAGTTCTTGTCTCAGTCTTGTCATCTCAGGGGTAAAGGTTCGAGCCTCAGGTAGTGGTATTGGCTCAACCCGGCTTGGTGAGACCCTGTAGTGCTCTGTTCTGGGTTCAACTCTGCGTTCCTCTGGAAGTCCTTGGTTCAATGTGATCACCTCTGCCACCCTCTTCCTGTCTGACCTCACCCAACTACTAAGGGTCCTTCGAGCTTCATCCTTTGCCATAATCTGTTGAAGACTCAAGTGCTTCATCAGCTGGTAGTTCCGCCCACTCTTCTCCTTGTAGCTATCCACCTCTTCTTGAAGTTCTGAGTTGCGGCTGTCCAACCAATACACTTCTTCCTTCAGTCCTTCTATCTCTTCTTCCTTGGCTGCTAGTGTTTTGTCTTTTTCTGTGAGTTGATCTTCCAGACGGAGATCTCGAGCATGGTGAGTTGCTCGGATCAGCCCTGCCAACTGCCTGTTGTTGCGAGCTTCGTACTCCAGGGCTCTGACTTCCCTTGCTTTAGCTTCGAGGCGCTTCTCAAGTAAGGCGATCCTGTGGTCCTTCTCTAGCAGCTGGGTGTCTTGCTTCCATACCTTCTCTCTTAGCTTGGCAACTTTCTCTTCTAGGCCAACGTTTAAGTACTCCTGCTCAATCATGCACTGAACTGAGGTTCGCAGGGTCATGTTCTGCTCTCGGTCAGCTGCGTGAGCAAGCAGGCTGACTGCGTCTCTGTCACTGGCTCTTCAAGAGCCCATGGCAGGTACCGGAAGCGGGTGTGGCTGAGCTGGTTCTGGTACACAAGTGTGGCAAGACGGAGTATCCTCATGGCAATAGTCTGCACTGCCCGACTGAAGGTGCTCTCGGTGGTTGCTGCCCGTAGCATCAGTGACCTTGGCCGTCCAGGGATATTGGGTACTTCCATCTGCAACCGGGTGTGTACTCCCTCGCCAGGGCCGTAGGTCCAGCCCTCGTAGAAGACGTTGTCCACGTCTATCCCCACTGTACGCAGCACCTCCCTCAGTAGCACTGCCAAACCTCCACAGTCTGCACCAGTGGTCCTGATCTCCCGTCGTTCATTTGCTGGTCTTCTTGCTTGCATCTGCCAGACAGTTAGTGGGTTGTTAGTAAGTTAGCAAGTCAGTAAGGTAAGGTAAGGGTAAAAATTTTTGTAATAGTTGAGATGTGCATATATATAGTTTTCAAATAGTCCAAGGAGTTTCATATATAATAGAGGGCTCAGTTAGAGCTTCTGCCCTAAGTTTCCGGTCTAAGGGTTACGCGCTACGGTCAAGTATGGCTCTGATACCAACTGAAACGAACCGGATTCTCAACGACGAGAATCCGACTCCCTGTACCATCGAGATAGTCCCAGGAATAGAAGCTATCTCGTACAGAACTCATCTCAGTCGATTATCACATCCATACAGCGATAAAAGAGATCCAAACATGACATATATAAAACATAGCGTCTGGTACAAGCCCTCTGGGCTAAATCGACAATAAGAAACAGCTACGCAGCGGTAGCTAGATCATCGGGGTCCACTCCACCACAGACAACCTTGAGCGTAGCGCGCTCCCTTTAGTCATACCAACTGTCCTGGTTGAACTCACGGTCGGAGTCTTCACCTGCGTACCCAAAGTCTGTCCCCAAGGAATTGGGACAGGTCCACGTCACCAACCATATATGCAGCAAGCTTTAAAGTGGCCTAGCTAGTAATAAAAATATATTCAAGGGAAGAAGCCAAGGCTTCCTATGCGCAGCAGCAATAAACCCAAGTTCAACTCAGCACCAACTCCTTTCCTCACCAGAGAAAGCACACTTCCCAAAACCACCATCAGCCTCACAACCACATCGGGCTTGTCCTGTCTCAACATGTTCCCGCAAATATCATCCACCAACGCCTGCCACTCGCTAGTCGACTCAGTGAGCTCCCTCCCCACCTTGTCTCATCAGCAACGCTGGACCAACCTCTCATTACCCAAGCCAAGGAAGAGGTAAGAAAGCAGATACCCGGGCTAATCTAGACTATATCAGAAGGGTCGTCCATAACCGTGGACACGGCTATACGTATAGTTTTCACTCTGCAGAGGTTGCACTCCTGGAACCATCCGGGCTGCAGACGGTAATGAGCCGTCTTGAGACACAGCCCATAGCAAAGACCCTAAGAAGTAACGGTGCCATATTGTCTCCCTAGGCTCGGGAAACAATCTGAGCTAACAGCTGCCCCAGGGTCATGAAACCTTCCCACCGGGGCCAGTCGGGGGCCGTGGTAAATCAGGGACAGTACGTCGGATTGAGTCCCCCTTACACATATCAAACTCGAATCTCCTACAGGTCTGGCACCGCACTAAGTAGGCTTGCTGGAACCCTCCCCATTCTGGGTAGACGGTGAGCACTGTAAATCCCACTGAAGGCCACCATCGACACGATCCTTAATTGTCGGTAAAGCGAGTATCAGCATCAAAAAGCGATCCACTGCAACGGTCCGCAATCGGCACCCATTATAGGTATAGCCGCCCAACTCCTCAAAAGTAACCATGTACCCGCAACAGGTACTCCGTAGGGACTGCCCGAGTGCAGCCCCCAAGCACCCCAATCAAACGATCGGGTTATTATCACTCGCTTACACCGCCTAGCTGCACTACACCTCCCATACCGCCCACAACTCACGCCAAGAAGATCAGATCACAATCATCCCAACACATGCATCGCATAGCATATAACATTCAGTGGATAATAGGATGGCAAGGTAACAGGATATAAACAATGGCAGTTCAGGTTTATCATACGAGTTTGCATGTCTAATAGGTATTTCAGAGATTGGTCGGGCGTGAACCTGGGCAAAAGTCTTCGTCCTCGTCAAAGCAGTTGTCGTTGTCGTCAAAGCAAAGAAACACCAAAACAACGAGGAAAGAAGACCCAAAGGACACCAACCTCTACACTAACGCGTAGGTCATGATTTTAGAAAAATATAGAAACTGGTTTCATATTTTTCTGAGCTACGGTTGATTTATTATGAATTTTTCAAGTGTAAATCATTTTTTGAAAATACCAAATAATTTCCGAAAAAGAAAAACTGACAGAAATTAGCCTGCTGACGTCATGCTGACGTCAGCAGTGGGGGTCAGTCCTGCTGACGTCATCGTGGACCCGGATGACGTCCGCGTTGACTCGGTCAACGTTGACCAATCAACGGTCACTCGGGTCAGCTGTCAGTGGGGCCCACTGGTGAGTCTCTACTCAGTCAGTGACAGGTGGGGCCCTCGTGTCAGCGCAGTTAAAAGAAAAAGAAAAAGGAAAAGAGATGACTGGGCCGAGATTGGGCCGAAAGAGGCAGGCCGGCCCAACAAGGATGGGCTATCGGCCCATGAACGCGAAGAGATCAGGCTCGGCTCGGTGGTTGCGGTCCACGGTGAGCCGAGAGAGGGGTTCACGGTGCACCAGATGCATAGGATCTGGGTGTGGCCGACTCGGAATTCTCTGTGGCTGTGCGTGTGGCGTCCTGGTGTGGTCTCCGGTGTGGCTAGGCCGTGGCGCGAGACGGACGCGCGTGGCGCGTTCCAGCGCACGGCCGGCGGCGACGGCTACCACGGCGATCGATGGAAAAGGAGGTCGGCGAGGCTCGGGGTCGGTGGCTGCAGCTCGGCTAGGGTTTTTCGAACACCCTCGGCAAAAAGGAAGTGGGGAGCTTGGCCGGTGAGATGGCTCCCCGACGCGAGCGGCGGCGGCGCGGCTACGGCGCCACGGCGATCGGCGGCGCTCGTGCAGCTGGCGAAGAACCCCAAGGTTTGGCGCAACGGGCGGCTTACAGGAGCTTGCGGACACAAGGTCAAGCCTCGGCCGCGGCTGTGGCTCACGCGCGCGCGGGGAAAGCTCTCGGCCTGCCCGCGGCGCGTCCATGGCGCACACGCACGACACGGGCATCCCCGGCGTGCGGCGGCCACAACGGCCAAGCACGGTAAGGCGTCGGCGGTTTGCGGGTGCGACAACGGCTCGGCGATGGGATCCTGCACAAGAGAACGGCCACGGTTCGAAGACCGGGTCCCAGAAGGGCTAGAACGGCGGCGCGGCGGCGACATGGCCGGAAACAGAGGAAAAGATGGGGATCAACGACGACGGCTCACCTAGGCCAAGTCGTCGTACACAGCAGCTCGAGGAAGGTGTGCGGTGCTCCAGCGATGCTCGTGCTCCCTCGAACGGCTCCGGTCCGGCTCCTCTCCGGCGTTCCCATGAACGGCGGCGTCGTGGCGGCGCGGCTCCTGGCGTCGGCTTCGGCTCTGCCCTCTCCTCCTCTGCTTCCCTCTTCCCCTTCCTGACTCTTCCTCCCTCTCCCCCTCTCGGCTTCAACTTGGCGAAGAAGAATACCCCGAAGGGCTTGCGGCGGCTAGGGCCGGGAGTGGCCGCGGTAGAGGTATAAGTAGGGCGGCGGCCGCTAGGGCTCCGCGCTGATGGACGGCTCGAGATCAAGGGCGCCCTTGCCCTTTCCACGTGGCGGCATCGCGACGGACCGCGAGCACTGCGATGGGACATGCTCGAGTCACGGGCGCGGCGGCAGAGAGCTCGGCGCCGGGCGTGAGGAAGAAAGGGAAGGAGAAAGCTGACAGGCGGGGCCCGCTTGTTAGTTGGAGAAAGGGGACGCGGCGGCGACGCGGTGAAGTGGCTGGGCCGCTACTGGGCCGGAAGGCTGGCCGGGCTGGTTTGGTCGGTTTGCTCGGGAAAGACTCTAAGGGCGGTTTGCAGACTTAAGTTAGCGGGCTGGGTTAGCTGGTTAGGTTAGTTAGAGTCCAATTAGGTTAGTTAGCTTTCCTTTTTATGTTAGCCTTTTATTTGAATTCAAATTTAAGATTTGAATTCAAATCCAACCAAAGAACCAACAAAACAACTAAAAGCCAACTCAAACTATTTATTCCTTAGCACTTCAATTTATTTTTAATTAAATTTAAATTTGCCTAGGAGCAAAGGGAGCAAGTAGAGGGCAATCTTATATGTTGGTTTGCATGCACATCATTTTCACCCAAAAATTTTTCAATACCAGTTTTTGCATTCAACAAATTCTAAGGTAACTTTTAGGGATCTTACAGTGCCTAGGCGGAGGAGCAGCACGTCGGGGCCGTGCTTCCGGGCGAGGTCGCAGAGGGAGCAGTGCGGGAGGAAGCCGATGAGGTGGAGGTACTCGACGATGGGGAGCTTCAGCGGAGGGGAAGGGAGCTTACGGAGCAGCTTCTCGGCCCGGGATCTTGGAGTCGCGAGGTGCACGACGGCGATGAGGAAGAGGAGGGCGTGGCTGGCCGGTGGATCCGCCGCCGGTGGCCCGCGCCGCGGCCGTCGCGCATGCCCATGAGGTCCGGGTCGTCGCCCTCCACGCCGCACCACTGGCCGTTGAGCTCGCCCTTCAGGATGGTCACCTCCCGCCGGCCGTCGAGGTTGCCGTCCGCACGTCCCGCGATGTGGATTAGCCCAGCGCCGGACGGGGGCAATTTATGGAGGCAGGAGGTGGTGAGTCTGCGGAGCAGTGGGGAGGCGAGGCGGCGCGAGGCGTGTTGGGTGGAGAAGGCGAGGGGGTGGCGGCGGGTGGGTGGGAGGCGAAGGCGAGGGGGTGGCGCGCGTGGGGAGGCGA
This sequence comes from Echinochloa phyllopogon, assembly GCA_033239725.1. NCBI lineage: Eukaryota > Viridiplantae > Streptophyta > Magnoliopsida > Poales > Poaceae > Echinochloa > Echinochloa phyllopogon. The sequence goes on from BTCW01000008.1 coordinate 10,542,125, forward strand.
GCGCGGAGCGGGCTTCGGGGGTGAGGGGATGACGTGGCAGAGCTCAGAGATCAGAGAATTCCTTAGTGGGGAGCTAAAACTAAGTTTTGTATAATTCCTTTGTTCCAAACACTACTTCAAGCTATTTTCCTGCATTTCTCCATTCCCCTGTTTTACCACTATACATCTTTTCTATTCATGCGTTTTTTCCTTCCGTGTGTTTTCAATTCCTCCGTTCCAAACAGGCGGTGATCTTGTTCCCTAGAGCTGCAAATCAACACAACCAACAGCTCAACTGAAGATAAAAAATTCTTTATACCTCTAAATACATGCATTGTAAGAATGAGTCAATGCCCCAGTTGCCCATGGGGTAGAGAGAGTAATAGAAATAGAAAACAAAGAAGAATCGTTCATGTTTGGTAGAGCTCCAAGCAGCTCTGCTTCACCATGCTTGATACCGTAGCAATGAGGAAGGAAACCAGGGCCCTGTTTAGTTCCCAGTCAAATCATCAAACTTCCAAAAATTCTCTCTCCAAACATCAGTATTCACCTATCACATCAAATCTCTCTCCTCATGCATGGAGTACTAAACGTGGGTAAATAAAAAAACTAGTCGCATGGTTTTGATGTACACGACGAGACGAATCTTTTGAGCCTAGTTAGATCATGGTAGGACAATGTTTACCACAAACAAACAAAAAGTGCTACAGTGCGCTACAATGTCCGATGCGACTTTTTCACCTCACTTTTTACCCTCTTTTCCAGAACTAAACACCCCCCAGATGATAAAAAACAGTAAAAAATAATGGGCCTCATGCAACCAGTGGGCAATGCATGGAACCACCACACCGAAGACAGGAGCAAGGCCGGACAGGGCGTCATGCTACACACCTGATGAATTCACTATCAAGCACATCGGAATTCGGAGAAGCTATGCTTTTGTGGAGTTGTGAAGAAGACTTGGGTACAAGGAAAAACCAAGGAACAAGATACTGTGGCCATTGGATCAATCAAGAAAAAAAAAATGTGTGTGGATTGGGCAACCAGAAATCCATTGCAGTAGCAATGTTGCACTACATGAAATTGGGCTACTTTAGTTTGCGGTCGACCGCACGGAAGCTTCCGTGCGGTCACCGCCTACCTCCCGACGCCTCCCCCTCGCTCGCGCCCCCGCCCGCCTCCTCCGCCGCCCGCCACCCGCGGCTCCCGCCGCCGGCCGTCCACCCAGCTCCCGCCCTCCGCCCGTCGCCCCGCCCGCCCATCTCCCCTCGCTCGCGCCCAGCCTCCTCCTCCCCCGCCACCTCCACCACCACCCGCGGCCGGCGGCGACCTCGCCGCCCTCCTCCCGCCCACCGCCGACGACCCGCCCTTCCGAATCTCTTGGGCCGGCCGGCGTGCCCCGCCTCCTCCTCCCCCGCCTCCTCCACCACCGCCCGCGGCCGGTGGCGACCTCGCCGCCGCGCCGGCCGCCCCCCTCCCGCTCATCGCCGGCGGCCCCTCCCTTCCTAACCTCTCCGGTCATCGTCCTCCCTGCCGGCCGTCGCCCCCGCCGCAGGCCCTCCCCACCGGCTGTCCTCCACCGCCCGGTCGGCGGCGTCCCCGCCGCCTCTCCTCCGCCCGCAACCGCCGCCGGGCTTCCCGCCCCCCCGACCCTCCCCTTCTACAGCCGGAGCTCCTCCCCAACTCCGAACCCTAACCCGAGCCTCGAGCTCCTCTCTTCTTCCCCTCTCCTCTTCTTCCTCCTCCCTCTCCTGTCTTCTACACGAGCTGGGAGGCGACCGCACCGTGCGGTCGACCTCAAAAGCAATATTGCGCATGAAATTGCTCTACTATTGTGGCAATTCAATTGCGAGAGAAGAGAGAGTTGGTGCGATGTTGCTTTTTGTGCCTACCCTTCCGGAAGCTGCCCAAAACTAGCAAACCGATTGGCGGGCCATCCAGCCAACGAAAAGCAGACAGAGCTAGGTTAGCTGAATCTTGAAAGCCACGCTAACGGCCCAACCCGGCCCGGCCCGTATAAATACAGCGCCGGTTGGGCAACGACCCAACCTTGTGAGGCCTTCTAGCCCACAACGACCGATCGCCGTCAGCCCCGCCCCCGCGCGCTGCTGCCAATCTGCCTGCCATGGCGGAGCCTCCCACTCCCACGCCGCCGCCGCGGAAGCCGAAGCCGCCGATGTCGCGGCTGATGCGGCTCACCCTCAAGGCCGTGGACCGCGTCACCGACGCCATCCGCCGCGCCGACGGCACGCTGAACCGCCGCGCGCTGTCGCTGCTGGACCCGCGCGTCCCGGCCATCCCCTCCCCGTGCCGCGGCGTCGCGTCCCGGGACGTCGTCCTCGACCCCGCCCTCCGCCTCCGCGCGCGCCTCTTCTTCCACCCCGCCGCGGCGAAGGACAAGGACAAGGCGGCGGCGGCGGCGAAGGCGGGAGCGGGACTCCCCGTGATCGTCTTCTTCCACGGCGGCGGGTTCGCGTTCCTCTCCGCGGCGTCCCCGGCCTACGACGCCGCGTGCCGCCGCGTCGCGCGCTACGCCGGCGCGGCGGTCCTCTCCGTCGACTACCGCCGCGCGCCCGAGCACCGCTTCCCGGCGCCCTACGACGACGGCCTCGCCGCTCTCCGCTTCCTCGACGACCCCAAGAACCACTCGCCGCTCCCGGTCCCGCCGCTCGACGTCTCCCGCTGCTACCTCGCCGGCGACAGCGCCGGCAGCAACATCGCCCACCACGTGGCCCGCCGCTTCGCCGCCGCCGACGCCTCCTCCTTCCGGAACGTCCGGCTCGCCGGCCTGATCGCCGTCCAGCCCTTCTTCGGCGGCGAGGAGCGGACCGAGTCGGAGCTCCGGCTCGACGGCGCCGCGCCCATCGTGTCCGTGGAGCGCGCCGACTGGATGTGGCGCGCGTTCCTGCCGCCCGGCGCCGACCGCACCCACGAGGCCGCCAACTTCGCGGCGCCGGCCGCCGCGGCCGGCCTCGACTCGCCGGCGTTCCCGCCGGTGCTGCTCGCCGTCGGCGGCTTCGACCCGCTGCAGGACTGGCAGCGCCGGTACGCCGAGATGCTCAGGGCCATGGGCAAGGACGTGCGCGTCGCCGAGTACCCGGACGCCATCCACGCGTTCTACCTCTTCCCCGTGTTCGACGACGCGCGGGACTTCATGATACGCATCGCCGAGTTCGTCGCCGAGAGCGCCGCCGGCGGCGGCAGCGGCCAGTGAATTGAACAGTGGTGTGCGCTCGCCGTCGTTGTCAGTGGCGTATGCAGTGCAGGTGCAGCAGTGACGTGGTGGTGTTTTTGGTCGGAGTGGCTTGTCGTGCCTCGTAGTAATTCGCAGCCTTGGGCTCGTGGTTGCGTGGGTGAATGAGGGGAGAAAATGCGTGTGATTGTTAATGTTTACTTTGGGAAGTTTGGTATGTATGATGGGTGTGATAAGTGATGTGAATTAATTTACTAATCGAGTCGGTGATTTCGTGCTGTCTGGTGAAAGTTCTGATGGGGACTGAAGCCTACTAGCAAGAGAATGAGAAGATGTGTGAGGTTTTGAATGGTGGCGGGGTAAGGAGAATGGCCTGGGCTGTATCGCTTCACCATCACCATGCATCCACAAACATATACCTTTTTTTTTGAGAAAACAAACATATAGCTTGTGACCCCTATTTTTCTTTCTGGACCCCCGTCAACTCACTTTATAACTGCCCCTTTCCCAAAATAGGCCAAAACTCAAGCTTTAATTTGGGCCTTGTTTCCCAACTTGGGGAGGCCAAAGTTGTCATTTTGTCACTGTAGCGCCATGGTAGTATTTTATTTGTATTTGTGAATAATTATCCAAACATTGATTAATTATGCTCAAAATGTTTATCTCGCAAAGTACAACAAAATTGTACAATTAGTTTTTAATTTCATCTAGAAGGCCTTGGTCATTCGTTCGCAACTTTGGCAGATGACAGTCATTTACTCGTAGCTGGCCACATTGTATATCACCACTACGGATTGTATAGCAATGAGCCGGAGACTCATCAAATCACGTCGGCAAGTTTATATTGCATATTTCATCTGTCTCAATAGCTTTTTCTTTACAAATGGCTTACAATTTTAGTACTGATCAACCAACCGGTTAGTATTATAGTGGACTGACCAATAATTTTCTTATAACTTTTAGCTTGCTCAACTGCTGCGGCAACATGGCAACAACATAATCTCCAAAAGCTAGTCATATTACCTACAGTTTGTAGTTTAACCAGGAAAAGCCCTAATTAGTATATTGTGGTTGTAGGTCGTCTAAAATTATTTCCATCTTCGTATGGTATCAATATACTACTATATTACCTTTAGAATGGGCCAAACACCAAAATAACTTTTGCAAGTGAAAATTAAATTACCATGCGATTTTTTTCTAGGTCATAAGAGGACAAAAAATGATTACTCTCATGCTTGAAAGTTTATTTTTGTTATAGAGGTCCTCAAACATATAACTATCCCTATCTATTTTGCTATCGACACAATTTGTAGTCCCAATCCTCCACGTGGGATAGTTTCTATAGCGTTAATTGAGCTGCTACATAGGACCAGTTGCTTATGTGGCACTGTATTAAATATGAGAGAGAAGGGAAAGAGAAAGAAACGGGCCCAGTTTCAACACAAGAACTTATGCATTAGACACTACCAAGTTTTGTATTGGGAGATGGTGTCTTCATAATAGATGAAGAACAAATATGATTGGTAGAGAAGTGAGATGATGCATTTATTGATGACCCACTCTAAGAAATCATGGGTTAAAAAATATAGTTTCTAATGTAGTGTCTTGTTGGCATGACAGTATAGACATTACTCATGGATATCATGGGTTGGGACTCCCTTATAGTTCATAATCACAAGAATCCCGAACAGGATGGTATGGACCACATTTGTCTTTAATTGAATGAAAGTTCCTCGAACATGGTGACACTACCACAGAAGAGGGCATCACTCATGCCGCATCTCTATCAGTTTGACATGAACTGGTATCGACGTAAGTGGGTTCAACAATAACAAAGCCTGAATAGTGGTTGCATCACCAAGAACTGTATCACTATTGGTAGGCAGATTTCACTGGTGGTTAGTATCACAATCGGATAATGGTAAAAACTAGTTGAGAAGACCCAATTAACCGATAGTAGCTCCAACCGGTCGTGTTTCAGTACAAACTACCATTATCTGCTGTAACAAAAACTAGGAGTGATGTTTGTTTAAATTTAGAATATGCCTTCCTCTTAGGACATACTTTTGTACGGAGTATCTTCATTCCTCACCCATAATTTGTGACACCCATTTTTTCCAGAAAAATAGGTTGTATTAAAACATTGTAAACACAGTACCATAACATAATGAACCTGTGCGGACAGTACTTCATTGCCTTTCAATTTCACTGTTTCCAAAAGCTACTCTATTTACTCAACATCAAAGTGCTCGTATAAGTATGGTTTGTGATCATCTCTTTTATCATCATTTGCCTTAGCTTCATGAGAATATTTTTTATGAGGAATGAAGTATCTTTTTGTTTTAGACCATTCGATTAAGTGGTCTATTGTTTGAGTATGTTGCCAAGAAGATATTTACTATGCACTGTCACACCCGGGTTTACACAGAATCCCGAGTGCTGCCGTATGTGTGCCCAGGTAGTCCACAGACACATACGACATACAAATATGGTATTACAGAGTTCACAATGCTCGAATAAAGACGATTACATCAGAGTTTGACATAAATAAGTAAACAAAAAAGCGGAAGTATATTTATTAACTCTCTCTACTAAGCGGAGCCGCAGTCCGCAGGGACTCTGACTGGTTGACCACAGCTTAGTAAAATGGTAGATCCTCTGGGTATTCAGCAGCAGCCACCTCATTCTCATAACCATCTGTTACCCATCCGGGATTTTGTTGAATAGCAGCAAGTGTAAGTAAAAGTGTTTACTTAGCAAGTACAACACGGATTATGAAGGCTCAAAGTAAGGCTAGACACGGCTGAACTGCATTAGCAAATTTTAAATGATTCATTTTAACAATTATCCAAGATACTACAATTTAATGAATCCCAGTTGCAAACCCAATTAATATAATAGAAGTAGCATTAAACAACAATAAATATCATCAGCTTCTAATCCAAAAGCATCCAGGCCGCTCGTGACCCTAAGCAAGGCTATCATGATAGATTGTACACTATGTAGAGGTTTCGCCCTTTACCCACCAGTCGCGTAAAAGTTCATGGAACTTTAAACCCAACCACACACGTCAACACTACCGAGGTGTGACTGCATAGGGACGCTACGAGGCTTTTCACAAGACACCCTAAACCAACAGTAGCCGTTATGGTACAACCTAGGCAGCATGATCCAAGGCACCGAGATCGACCGACTCCCAGGGCGCTCCCATAGGAGGGTCAATGGCATCCAGAGCGCGACAACACATGCAACAAAAAAAATAAAGAGCGCAACGTGCGGAGCCCCCAACACATGGTGGCTCCCAACACGGGACTGTGCCTAACAAGACATAGCCGACGGAACGTCCGTCCTCGGTGGATCAAACCATACTCTCACCCATGCTTCTCATAACACCGTCGGCCCCATTGGTAACTACTGTTAATTTAGAGCCGTACAAGTTACTTGTCCAAGACCAGAGCCATTATAGTTCTAGTGGTGGAGACAGGCTCCTGGGTTGCCGCTTTCAGAACCAGTCCTTACGGAGAGACACTAGGGCCAAGCACGAAGCGTACGCCCTAGCTCCCTGATCCATGTTGCTAAAAGCAAGTTTTAACCTTAACATTAAAGTGAACCATTAAGTCATGATTAACAGTTAAACAAGGTGACATTAGTTGCGCCTAGAAAATATCTACCCATATGCATAAACCCAGGTGATCAAGGTATAGGATAAACAAAACTAGATACAACCTTAACGGGAAATAAATTAGACACATGCGTATGCAGTAAATAATGTAAAAGTGGTGTTTAGGTAGCAAGGATTGTCCGTGGTATACTTGCCTTCCTCAAAGTGCTGCTACTGCTGCTGATGGTCTTGCTGGTAAGGTTCCTGGACGTCCTCGTACTCGAACTCCAAAGCTACCGGCTCACCGACTGGACTCGAAGAAGAACACCACACAAGCATCCACACAAGCCAGTACATGCAAACAATATTATTCTATTAGAACAGTACACCAAACAGTAAAACAGTACAAAAGGAGGCTTTAAATCTATCCTACACTTTGCTACGAACATGTGAGCGCAAAAATCACACTAATCGGAGCTAAAACGAGAAAGATATAGTGTTTCTAAGTTTTAGGGGCTTATTTGTGGAAAACCGAGGACCTATCCGTAATTACGTATCAAAACCCGAGGGCTAACATGCAAAAGCAGCAGGGCTGGACGGCGGGTTGATTTGCGGAAAGCTGAGGGGCTCTTTAACAAAACCGGCTAGGTTGACCGGTACTGGCTTTGTTTGACTTGGGTCAGGGGCGCGTGACAGCCGCTGGATCTGGATCCAACGATCCAGATCGGATCGAGCGGGGGAGAGGGCTGCCGGCGGCGGCGGTCGGCGGCGCAACCATGTTCCGCGGTGGCGCTTCACCGGCGCACACTCAAACCCGAGCTAGGGGGCTTGGTTTGCTACGAGGGTGGGTGCTACGGCACCAGGGCGGAACGACGAGTTTACCCAGGGGTTCAATACGGCGAGGAAGACGGTGTGGAGTGTCGCGCGGCGGCGGCCGGTCGTTGAGCGGCGGAGATGCCACCGGTGAGCGGTGGGGGAGGCATCTACAGGGCGCGGAAAGAAGTGTTGAATGGCTCAGGAGCATCGGGGATGGACGGCGAGTCTACCTGAGCGGAACAAGTGGCCGGAGATATGGTGACACGGCGTGTCGACGGCGATCGTCGGAAGGCGGGCGTCGGGGTGCGTCGGCGATGGAGCTCCAAGGCGCGGGAGGAGTCGTGCTGCGGCTCGGCGTGTTCCTCGTGGAGCGGTGAAGCAGCTCCGAGGGTCGGCCGGGACGGAGGGATGCCGGAGCGGCGAGTTCGTCGGCGCGGGCGCTCGGGCGATGAAGAGCGGTGGCGCTGGCGCAGGGGCAAGCGGTGGTGCTAGGGTTTCGAGTGGTGGATGAAGGGGCCAGGGCGGCGTCGCGAGGCGCGTTAAGTAGGCGCTGGGAAAGGCGGCCTCGGCGTGCGGGCCCTGCCGCTGTAGAGGCGCGGCCGGCGGCGCCATTAGCGGGGAGGAAGAAGGGGAAGGTGACGTCAGGGGCTGACCTGCGGGCCTGGCGTGGCAGAGAGAGGTGGAGGGACGGGGTGGCGGGCTGGAGGTGGCGGTGGGCCGAACTGGGCCGTAAAGCTGGCGGTGCGGGGCGGAGCGCGCGCTGGGCTAGCTGGGCCACGGGGAGAGCTGGGCTGCGCGGGGAAGAAAGAGGAGGGAGCAAACCCGGCCGAGGAAAAGAGTTTAGGGTCAAAAGCGGACCAGGGCTGAAACAACTTTTATAGGGCTCCAAACAAAGTAATTCAAGTTTGAATTTAAACTAGGTTTAAATTCCAATTGAACTACACACAATCAAAACACAATGCAGCCAGCATGAATGCAACAAAAATGTTTCTAACCTATATTTGATTTTATTTTCCTCAAAATATTTTATTTTCCTTATGTAAATATGAACATTAATTAAATAAGAGCAAATTTATTACTACATTTTAAATAGGCACTTTTAGGGTGTTACGAACCTACCCCCTTAAGATGAATCTCGTCCTCGAGATTCTGAAGTGGATGCGAAGAGCTATGGATACTCGGCCTTGAGGTCCTCCTCTCTTTCCCAGGTGGCCTCATCTTCCGAGTGTCTATTCCACTAGACCTTGCACATTCGGATCACCTTGTTTCTCATGACCCTCTCCGACCCTTCCAAGATCTTGATCGGATACTCATCATAACTAAGATCTTCATGCACATTTAGGTCGTCTATCGGGATATGCTCCTCAGGTACCCTCAAGCATCTTTTTAACTGGGACACATGGAACACATCGTGTACTCCGGCCAGTTTCTCCGGTAGTTCTAGCCAATAAGCTACTTCACCCATCCGTTCCAACACCTTGAAAGGTCCAATATAACGAGGCGCTAGTTTTCCCTTGACATTAAACCTTTTTACGCCCCTCATTGGTGACACTTTGAGATACACAAAGTCGCTGACTTCGAAACTGAGGTCCCTCCGTCTGACATCTGCATAACTCTTCTGTCGGGATTGTGCCACCTTCAGATTCTGCCTGATCATCTGCACTTGCCGCTCTGCCTCTCTGAGTATCTTAGGCCCAAAGACTTGACTCTCTCTGGTCTGATTCCAGAACAGTGGTGTCCTGCATTTTCTGCCATACAGAGCTTTGAAGGGTGCCATCTGCAAACTTTTCTGGTAGCTATTGTTGTATGAGAACTCGACATAAGGTAAACTCTTGTCCCAACTGACACCATACTGCAGAGCGCATGCCCTCAACATGTCTTCCAAGATTTGGTTGGTCCGCTCTGTCTGTCCATCCGTCTGTGGGTGGTAAGCTGAACTGAAATGCAGCTTAGTATCCATAGACTCATGTAGCTTCTGCCAAAAGTGAGATGTGAACTGGGTACCCCGGTCAGACACTATCCGTTTCGGTACCCCATGCAGACACACAATCCTTTCCATATATAGCTCTGCTAGTCTGGCTCCCGTGTACGTGGTCTTGACTGGAAGAAAATGGGCCACTTTGGTCAGACGATCCACGATTACCCATATGGAGTTAAATCCTCTCTGAGTGCGAGGCAATCCGGTAATGAAATCCATACCGACTTCTTCCCATTTCCATTCGGGTATCTTGAGGGGCTGGAGCAACCCGGCTGGCCTCTGGTGCTCAGCCTTGACTCTGTGGCACGTGTCACACAGGGCTACATGCGTCGCCACATCGCGCTTCAATCCGTACCACCAAAATCTCTCTTTGATATCCTGGTACATCTTGGTACTTCCCGGGTGGATTGAGTAAGCTGAATCATGGGCTTCTCTTAGGATTGAGTCCTTGATCTGTGCTATGTCAGATACAGATATCCTCTTTCCATGCCACAAAGTTCCCTGATCATCCACTCGGAATCTGGGGGCCTTTCCTAGAGCAACTTGCCCCATAATCTCATTGATCTTCCCATCCTCAAGCTGACCCTTTCGGATTTCCTGTTCCAGAGTTGGTTCCACTGCCATTTCCGTGATGTTGGTCACAAATCCCAAACTCATCCTCTCAAACTCTGAGCTGAGTTCTTCTGGGAGACAATGTCCAGTGACCCTGTTCACATAACTTCTCCTGCTCAGATCATCTGCCACCAAGTTAGCCTTCCCTGGGTGGTAGTGAATCTCCAAGTCATAATCCTTGATAAGCTCCAACCATCGGCGTTGCCTCATATTCAGATCCGACTGGGTGAAGACATACTTGAGACTCTTGTGGTCAGTGTAAATGCCACACTTATGTCCAATCAGGTAATGCCTCCAAATTTTCAGAGCATGTACCACGGCTGCCAACTCCAGATCATGCGTTGGATAGTTCTGCTCGTGTTTACTCAGCTGCCTTGATGCATATGCTACAACTCTGCCCTCTTGCATGAGCACACATCCCAATCCTTGACGAGATGCATCATAGTAGATAGAGAAGCTCTTGGTTATATCAGGCAATACCAGTACATGTGCCGTTGTCAACCTCCTTTTCAACTCTTCAAAGTTGGTCTGACACTCCTCCGTCCAGACAAACTTAGCATTTTTCTCTAGTAGGGCTGTCATGGGTTTGGCGATCTTGGAAAACCCTTCAATGAATCGCCGGTAATACACTGCCATTCCTAGGAAACTTCTGATCTCACTCACATCTTTGGGTGGGTTCCAACTCAGCACATCACTAACCTTCTTCGGATCAACTGCCACTCCGCCATTGGACAACACATGACCCAGGAATGCCACTTCCTTCAACCAGAACTCGCACCTGCTCAGCTTAGCATACAACTGATGTTCTTTGAGCCTCTGCATCACTAGCCTCAAGTGCTCCTCATGTTCTTCCTCATTCTTGGAGAAGACTAGGATGTCGTCAATAAACACTACCACAAACTTGTCCAGGTAATCCATGAACACACTGTTCATCAGGTACATGAAGTACGCCGGTGCATTGGTTAATCCAAAAGACATGACAGTAAACTCATATAATCCATAACGGGTGGTGAAGGCTGTCTTCTGTATGTCTGATGCCCGGATCCTCATCTGCTGATAACCCGACCGAAGATCTATCTTAGAGAACACACAAGCTCCCCTCAACTGATCGAACAGGTCGTCAATCCTTGGTAGAGGGTACTTATTCTTGATGGTTACCTCATTGAGTGCCCTATAATCCAGACACATCCTCTGAGACCCATCCTTTTTATCTACGAATAGCACTGGTGCTCCCCACGGTGAAGAACTAGGACGAATATAACCTTTGGCTAGTAGTGCCTCTATTTCTTCCTTAAGTTTGGCCAATTCCTTTACCCCCATTCTATATGGTCTCTTAGCTATGGGTGCAGTTCTAGGTTTAAGTTCAATAACGAATTCAACTTCGCGTTCCGGGGGCATACCTGGCAATTCGTCTGGGAACACATCCGAAAATTCGCACACCACTCTGATGTCCTCCAGTGTTTCACCTTGAGCTTGATTAACTTGGCTATGCTCTACGGAATTGGCTGCCTGATATTCCACCTCCTCACCAGTCTTGACTGTCAGTTGCACTGCTCTCTTGGAACATTTAATCACTGTGTCGTATCTGCCTAACTAGCTCATTCCCAGTATCAAGTCGAACCCAAGGGTTTCTAACACGATTGGATTCACCACGAAGTCTAACCCCCCTTATTGTGATGGTGATACAGGGGCAACGTAGTGTAACGCCCGCGTTTCTAATCCCTGGAAAATCACCCAAATAACTCACCCGGTAAAAAGTTTCAAAATGTTTACCCGAGCTCCCGCTTCCGACAAATACCAGCCCGCCTCGTTTTTCCCCCTTTTTTTTAACCTGACCGCCTTGTTATCACCGCCTCTTTCCGTCCCGTCCCGCATCGTCCGCCCTTGGGTCGACCGCCGGACCCTGTCAGCCTTGGCCGACCGTCGTCGACCGCCCGCCGCGAATCCCGCCGCTTCCCTCCCTTTTTCTTCCCCTCTCTTTTTCTTTTCCTCTCTTTTCCCTTTTCCTTCCTTTCCTTTTCCTTTTTCCTTTCTCCCCCTTTCTCCTTCCTCTGCTTCTCCCGGTCCCGATCACCACCGCTCTGCTCTGCTCTGCTCGGTCCCGCGCCGCCCATCGCCGACCATCAGTACCCGACCGGCCCCATCCCCCCTCCGCTCGCCGTCGAAGCTCAGCCACCACCACCGCTCCACCGCACGCCACTGCCGACCCTGTCGCGCACGCTCTGGCCGTCCCGCCGCACCCAGCGCCGCACGCAAGCCGCGCGACCATCGTCGCCGCCACCCCGCTCCGACCGCCGTACACCACCACCGTGCCGCCCGCCACTGCGGCCCCGCACTCGTCGTCCTCGTGCCCACAGCCGAGCCGGCACATTGCCGTGCCGCCCACCGCCGAACCACCGCTCCGACCGCCGCAGCACGCCCTCCGCGCACGAGCACGCCACCGCCGGCCCCGCTGCTGTCTTTTCACCACCAGGCCGCGCGCACGCCACGTCACGACGCGCGCACGCGACAAGAACAGGGCCACCCGTACCTCAAACCCGCCGGCCATCGTCGTACCCGAGCGCCGGACGCCATTAACGCCGCCCGACCTACCCTCTCGTCGGCCCACCTCCCCAGCTCACCTCCGCGTCTATATAAGGGGTCGCGAGCACCCCCTCCACCATCCCGTGCTCACCCGCCCTCCAATTGAGCCCCTCCCCCATCGCAGCGCCGCCACCCACTGTCAGTGCCGCCGCCGCCGCCGCTCCCGTGGGCAGCACCGCTCAGGCCATCTCCGCCGGTGGTAAGGGCACCAGTGGACTCGCCGTGACCCCCTCTCTCTTTTCCCCCTGATCCCGTCCACCGCCACAGCCCCAATCGCCGGCGATTGGCCGGACAGCGCCGCCGCCGTCGCTCCCCCCCCAGGCTCTGTTTCGCGAGATAGAAGATGGACTTTTGCCCATAACCCCCTGGACCTTCCACTATTCAACCCGCCGTCCAAATCACTGTTAACTCCCTCTCTGTTGAATTCAACCGAGACCCCTGAGCTTTTTAATAATTACAAACAAATCCTTTTTCTTTTAGAAACAGTCCAAGTCCTTTTGTTTTAATCCTAAACCCCACCAACTTTTAGTATTTACAACTAGGTCCTCCCAGCCTTACATTTAAGCCCTTGCAACTTGCAGTTTAGCCTTAGACTTCTACCAAACCTTGCAAAATAACCCAAATACCTATGAAAATACCCACATGACCTCTAATGACGCATCATTTCATGCGCCCAATTAATCCTGTTTGATCCCAAACTCCACCATAATATTCACCAATATATTTCCGCCAACCCAACCAGTCCGTACCCAAAAATAATCTTGCCATCATCATTCACTCTCTTTTTCCGTCTCTTCTTTTGGAGCTCAATAAAAGCTTTTTCTTTTATTTATTGGGTATTTGTTTGTGTGTACCGTAGACTCCGCCGTGAACGAGTAAGGACTCGAGGAGGAGCAGTGCTACGAGCAGGAGCTTGGAGACCAAGACCCCGGGCAGGAATCCCCCGAGGGTTGGGAGAACGGCAAGTGCAATCCCACCCTTTGATGCATACTGTTGTCCCAGTTTTTATAAACACACCCATGGCCTGATTTATAAAACTTGCATAATTTTTCTGCTAAACCCGGTTGGATAGCCATACCTTGATTGTTATGACGGATTCCTTGACAACCTAGATTAATATTTAAATATGACAATGTCTATTTGAATATTGATCTCTGCTAGAAATGCTTAGGAACGTTTTACCATTATACTCCCATTACAAATTCTTGATGTTTACAAAAGCAACCGTGTGCGTGCTTTGAAATAAAAGGGATGATTTGTGTAAAATAAATGAGTACCCGTGTGGGATGAGACAGACGGTATTTCCGCGTGAAATACCGAGGTGAGCTCGAACCGGTGTGGTTGAGCATGGTGGGAGTTGTCTATCCTATCGCAAGTTTTGGGATGATGTTGATGTGTCATCTAGCCTAACCCATTTTTTCTGTACCACCACTCGACCGTTGTATGTGGCAACGGCCTAGCATAAATCCCACTAGTTGAGCTGCTGGTTATGTGGTGTGCTGGTGAGCAACAGAGGGCCATGGAGCCGGGGATACGGTCTATGTGAGGTATGCCCCTGGTTAGAACCTCGTTGGTAGGTTGCTAACCCCTGGTCGCGTCTGTGGTAACTTGTCAGTTTAGCTATGGTGGGTGATGGCTTTGATAGGAGCTGCACTGGCACTAAGGTGTTCTTGTTGTGGTAGCCTACTTGTGGTTATGTACACCTCTGCAGAGTTAAAACCTATCCGGATAGCCGTGTCCACGGTATTGGGCGAGTTACGGCTTGGTCACTTCACTAGTCCCCTGTTGTGGTGCAAGAAAATGTTGGTATTTGATTGAGCTGAGAAATGTTTTGACTTGGGCTACGACAGATGGGAAATCTGGTAGCAACAAAATCTTGTACGAAAAGTATTACTTTTACTGTTCCTTTTAAAAGAAACATTTGTGAAAACCCTTTGCGAAAACTAACCCTCTGCATGTGTAATAAAATTTGCTTTGCTGCTAAATAAACCATAAACCTTCCTTGTTGCTATCCTGTGCATACTTCTGTTATTCCCCTCCGTGGTTGTGGTTGCGCTTGCTGAGTACGTTTGTACTCACCCTTGCTTAATCTGTTGCAGAGGCAGACCCGGACTTTGTGCCTGAGGATATCGTCTAGTGGGGTTCGTTCTGCACCCAACCTTTGCCTGTGTGTTAGGATCACCCGCTGGAAGCCGCATGCGTTGCCACTCTGATGAAGATCTCTATGTTGTCAACCTTTTTGTCTGGAGCTTAGTATTAGTTCTGTTTGTCGTGGCCCTGCAATGCCACCGTCTCCCGTAACGTTGCTTTTGTACTGAACTATCTGTTGTAATAATGTGAACCAGCATCCTGGGACTGGTATTTGTATCACATTAAGTTCTCTCTTTCGAGGGGACGCTTCACGTAGTGTGGCACGCTGTTCTCCCCCTGGTGAGCTAACTATCATGGGGTTCCCCATAGGTTGCAAGATCAACATGTTCTTTTTCACGAAAGCAGCAGATATGAAAGCATGCGAAGCTCCAGTATCAAACAAAACAGTCGCGGGAGTTGAGTTGACAGGGAACGTACCCACGACCACGTCAGTAGCTTTCTCCGCGGTTTCTTCCCCCATGTGGTTGACCTTGCCCCTAACTGGGTTCTACTGCCCATGGTTTGCTTGGCCTTGTTGCTGGTTCACATTCTGATTCTGTGGTTGTGCACCACTCTGATTGTTGTTCTGGCCAGCGGCGTTCTGAGCTCTGTGAGGACAGGCGTTGGCATAATGCCCTGGCTCACGACAGTTGTAACACCTCTGTCCCACTGGTGCGTTGTCAACTGGGTTAGGGCGCTGAGCAAAACCATTCTGCGCCTGGTTGCGCTGAACTGGACCAATCTGTAGCTGATTCTGGAAACAAGATTGTTGCTGTGGCGCCCGAGGGTACTGGGGACGCTGCTGGTATTGGTTGCGGTTCAGCAAACCGGACTGTCCCTGGGAGCGCTGCGGGTTCACAACCTGCTGGTTTCCCGGCTGAGGATTGAAACGAGGGCGACTACTGCTCCCTGGCTGCTGGCCCATAAACTTCCTCTTCTTGTCTTCCATCTCCCGACGCTTGTGTTCTAGCATCAGGGCATTGTTCACCAGGTCTTGGAAGGTGGGGAAGGTGATGCACATCAGCTGATATTGCAGGGCATCCTGCAACCCATCACGGAAGCTGGTCTGCCTCTTCCCGTCAGTTGACACGTCCTCTGGGGCATAGCGAGCAAGCTCGATGAACTTGTCACGGTAGGCGGTGACGCTCATCCCTTCTTGCTTGAGGGCCAAAAATTCCTTCTTCTTCAGCGTCATCAAGGCCTCTGGCACATGATGGGAGCAGAAGTTGTTGCGGAACTCTTGCCAGGTGATCTGCATACAGTCTGGGTGGGCGTACTAGTATGCATCCCACCAGTCCAAAGCTGGCCCGCGGAGCTGTCCTCCTCCATACAGCACCTTCTCCCTGTTGTTGCATTGAGCGATGTCGAGTTCTCGTTCCACTGCCTTGAGCCAGTCATCTGCAAGCAGGGGATCACTGGCCTGAGTGAAGATGGGATGGCGTCCCTTCAGGAACTCCCCTCTCTTGTCCCTGGGTGGCATGTGTGGCTGGTGAGGTGGATTCTGTTGATTCTGCTACAACAGTGCGATGGTCTGGGCCATCTGCTGAGTCAATTGGAGTTGCATTTGCATCATCTGCTCCACGGTGGGTGGTGGCGGTGGTGGTGGTGGGTTCTGGTTCGGCTGACCACCACTGCCTCCAGCTTGGCTCCTTGTATTAACCATCTGGTATTAACAAAAATTTTCCCATAAGTACTCCATCAATCATAATAGACAGCTCAGACTTGTGCAGCAAGAAATTGAGAAGGTCATGGAACTGATATGATAAGAACCAGAAATATTAAGAACTCGATAGGTATGATGTAATAAGGTAAACCCAGCTATTTATTCATCAATCTCCTTAAACCTTAATCCAAAACTAGAGGATGGTAGACTTGCGTCTACGCCCATCACACTCATTACAAAAATCCAACTCAAACATAAGCATAATGATAACTCAAGCAAACACCTAAAGACAAAGTTCACACCAGACTCGACACACTGGGTTTAGTCTCGTGTTCAAAAACGCATCTAAACGATCCCTATTACAGACTCAAGGTAGACTCCTAAGGATCGACGATGGTGGTGCTGGCGGTGGTGGACCCGAAGCGAGGCCTCTTGCGCTGCGGAGACTCTGCACGAAAGTCCGGACTGCGCGATGCGGGAGCTCCCAGCTGCTCCTCAAGCAGCAGCACCCTGGTCTACAACTCTGACAACTGCTGCCTCAACCTGTGGTTCTCATCAGATGAAGCGTCCAGGTCGGTGTTAAGGGTGGCCACCATACCTACAGCAGAAACAAACTGGGGATCAGCAATGCCAGCAGTGGAGGCTATGGTGCAAGCTGTCTGTCCACTCCTCCTGCGAGGATGATACCTGTCCGGACCATTCTGCACCTGATACCAGAGCCTGTCCCTGTAGCTGAAGTAAGCCTGACGGGCTGCGTCCACCATCCCTGCCTGCTGGGAGTCTCTGTCACTGAGGGCGAAGTGCGTCGTCGCCCTCCTAGCAGCTCTCACCTGGTGGTCCGGTCTACGAACGTGCAACACAGTCCTCCAGAAGGTCGGGAAGCGTGGGTGTGTCCACCTCTCACTGTGGTACTCCGCGGCTACGTTGTTAGAACCATAGCGGGCACGAAGCATCTGCATGAGGCGCCGGTGGTAGTAGTTGTCGCCTCCATCATGGACGTAGTCGTCCACAGTCCACCTGGGTGCCTCCTGAGCAGCGGGACCCTCTGGAACTGGCTGCACTGCAGGCACTGGAGGCTCCTCCTCCTCATCTGGGTCCTCGTCTGACTCCTCTCCCTCGTCTGAGGGATCCTCATAATCGTCGTCATCCCCATCATCATCTCCATCATCATCACCGCCATCAGGGTCTCCAGCTGCCTCTCCACCCTCTGCTGGTGGCTGCTCCTCGTCGGGGTCGGAGAACTCCATCTCCTCGGGCTCCTCCGCAGCGGGCTCCTCCTGCTGAGGCTCCTCCTCCTGAGGCTCCTCCAGCTGCTGCCTCTCAAGCTCCTGCTGCTGCAGCAGGAACGCCTCCTCACGCGTGTCCCTCCACACGTGGTAGGCGTCCTGGTACTCGACGCCCAGTGCCTCCTCGGGAACGCGCGGCGGAAGGTAGCCGCAGGTCGTCTTGCGGGCGGTCAGCTTCGTGCGAGCCATCGAACTGCCAAGAGAAACAAAAAGAGAACAAAATTTAGAAATTTTTGTAACAAATAGAAGTAGAGAGGACACAGAACACGAATTTTATAAATAGAACTCCACCCAGTTTTTAGGTAAAATAAGAGGGGGGAGGACAGAGCTAAATCTAAACGTCCGTTCTATCTAGGCTGCGGTCCTACAGTCAGCACGACTCTGATACCAATCTGTCACACAAGGGGTTCACACAGAATCCCGAGTGCTGCCGTATGTGTGCCCAGGTAGTCCACAGACACATACGGCGTACAAATATTGTATTACAGAGTTCACAATGCTCGAATAAAGATGATTACATCAGAGTTTGACATAAATAAGTAAAGAAAACAACGGAAGTCTATTTATTAACTCTCTCTACTAAGCGGAGCCGCAGTCCACAGGGACTCTGACTGGTTGACCACAGCTTAGTAAAATGGCAGATCCTCCGGGTATTCAGTAGCAGCCACCTCATTCTCATAACCATCTGTTACCCATCTGGGATTTTTTTGAATAGCAGCAAGTGTAAGTAAAAGTGTTTACTTAGCAAGTACAACACGGATTATAAAGGCTCAAAGTAAGGCTAGACACGGCTGAACTGCATTAGCAAATTTTAAATGATTCATTTTAACAATTATCCAAGATACTACAATTTAATGAATCCTAGTTGCAAACCCAATTAATATAATAGAAGTAGCATTAAACAACAATAAATATCATCAGCTTCTAATCCAAAAGGATCCAGGCCGCTCGTGACCCTGAGCAAGGCTATCATGATAGATTGTACACTTAACACCCTAAAAGTGCCTATTTAAAATTTAGTAATTAATTTGCTCTTATTTAATTAATGTTCATATGTACCTAAGGAAAATAAAGTATTTTGAGGAAAATAAAATCAAATATAAGGTTAGAAACATTTTTGTTGCATTCATGCTGGCTGCATTGTGTTTTGATTGTGTGTAGTTCAATTGGAATTTAAACCTAGTTTAAATTCGAACTTGAATTACTTTGTTTGGAGCCCTATAAAAGTTGTTTCAGCCCTGGTCCGCTTTTGCCCCATAAACTCTTTTCCTCGGCCGGGTTTGCTCCCTCCTCTTTCTTCCCCGCGCAGCCCAGCTCTCCCCGTGGCCCAGCTAGCCCAACGCGCGCTCCGCCCCGCACCGCCAGCTTTACGGCCCAGTTCGGCCCACCGCCACCTCCAGCCCGCCACCCCGTCCCTCCACCTCTCTCTTCCACGCCGGGCCCGCAGGTCAGCCCCTGACGTCACCTTCCCCTTCTTCCTCCCCGCTAATGGCGCGGCCGGCCACGCCTCTACAGCGGCAGGGCCCGCACGCCGAGGCCGCCTTTCCCAGCGCCTACTTAACGCGCCTCGCGACGCCGCCCTGGCCCCTTCATCCACCACTCGAAACCCTAGCACCGCCACTTGCCCCTGCGCCAGCGTCGCCGCTCTTCGTCGCCCGAGCGCCTGCGCCGACGAACTCGCCGCTCCGGCATCCCTCCGTCCCGGCTGTTGGCACTCCTTACGGCCTACAGATAAATCAGCAAGCGGACGGATACCGATGTAGCTTTCACCCGGGAGTATTCCAAGGTATCGATTTCCCCGGAGAACGAGAAGTGTACTAATCCTAAACTAAGTTGTCCTAGGTAGATGGTGTGGATGAGATGGATGACGACAAAAAGGAGAGAAGAGAAGAGGTAAGAGGGTAGAGAGGGTACGGGTCTGATAAATGTATTCTACCGATTGATTGAGTAGATCAGAGGATACAGATAGATACTTGCTTCGGGACTACAGAGCCTCCGACACACAGAAAGGGGTGAGAAGGGGTGCCGGTTACCCTGAACCTTGGGTCCTAAGACACCGGAACTAACGTGATGGGCTACGAAGATCGAAAGGGCTGTCACCACCTTACGGCTACCACCTCCGTTGCGACGGGCAGAAACTAAGTTAGCCTCAAGTATAGGCACCACGCCTACACTAGTTGACTAATACTTATCTACTGCAGACAGATAAGCACTCAAGCTAAGCAGCTAGTATACAATTATACTACACAACTAAGCACTGAACGAAGAACCAACAAGCATATAAAAGTAAGAACTGAATGCTCAATTAATCAGAGAGAGATACAAGAGTTACCAGACAAGACCCGGATGTTACTCGAAGTGAAGTCGCATCCGTAGAGGTACAGCGGGAAGAGGGGCCGACACTTCGGCTCCTCTCCGGGACGCTCACCTCTCCTCTCTCCCTATCTCTACTGATACAAGTGGAGAACTAATAGTGCTTCGCCTGCACTCTACTCTTGTGTTGTGTGTCTTGCAGGTGACCAGGGGTCTCAATTTATAGTGGCCCGGGTCGGTGGAGGAGTGGAGCAGCGGCCAAGGCAGCTCAAGGCGGCTCCGGGCCGTTCGGCCGAAGTGGCTGGTTCGGCCGAACCGATGTGTTCGGCCGAACGGGCACGTGGCACCGCCTTGGTGCCGAGGCGGTTGCTGAGGCGGTGGACTTCTGGGGGCGGTTCGGCCGAAGTGGGCCGTTCGGCCGAACGGGCCCTGTGGCCTGGCAGCGCTCCCCCGTGCAACCTCAACGGTCGTCTACATGTCATCCCGGTCGCTGCTTGAGTGTCGGTGACGTGGATGGCTTCCCGATTTCGTATACGGCTAAGGAGGGTAACCGGCCGAATCGTGTCGTTCGGCCAAAACGGTCATTTCCAACCCTTATAGAACGTGTTTCTCCATTTTGTACCTGCACAGAGGACAATCACCAAAACTTGTGGAAATAGTCAATGATAAGCCCTATAGCTATGGTGCGTGTCTCCATTGTGTCTGTTTTATACTTGGTTGGAGGTCGGAAATCGGTCTGTAACGACCGCCAACACCGGCCGACCCTCGGAGCTGCTTCACCGCTCCACGAGGAACATGCCGAGCCGCAGCACGACTCCTCCCGCGCCTCGGAGCTCCATCGCCGACGCACCCCGACGCCCGCCTTCCGACGGTCGCTGTCGACACGCCACGTCACCATATCTCCGGCCACTTGTTCCGCTCAGGTAGACTCGCCGTCTATCCCCGATGCTCCTGAGCCATTCAACACTTCTTTTCGCGCCCTGTAGATGCCTCCCCCACCTCTCACCGGCGGCATCTCCGCCGCTCAACGACCGGCCGCCGCCGCGCGACACTCCACACCGTCTTCCTCGCCGTATTGAACCCCTGGGTGAACTCGCCGTTCCGCCCTGGTGCCGTAGCACCCACCCTCGTAGCAAACCAAGCCCCCTAGCTCGGGTTCGAGTGTGCGCCGGCGGAGCGCCGCCGCGGAACATGGTTGCGCCGTCGACCGCCGCCGCCGACAGCCCTCTCCCCCGCTCGATCCGATCTGGATCGTTGGATCCAGATCCAGCGGCTGTCACGTGCCCCTGACTCAAGTCAAACAAAGCCAGTACCGGTCAACCTAGCCGGTTTTGTTAAAGAGCCCCTCAGCTTTCCACAAATCAACCTGCCATCCAGCCCTGCTGCTTTTGCACGTTAGCCCTCGGATTTTGATACGTAATTACGGATAGGTCCTCGGTTTTCCACAAATAAGCCCCTAAAACTTAGAAATACTATATCTTTCTCGTTTTAGCTCCGATTAGTGTGATTTTTGCGCTCACGTGTTCGTAGCAAAGCATAGGATAGATTTAAAGCCTCCTTTTGTACTATTTTTACTGTTTGGTGTAATGTTCTAATAGAATAATATTGTTTGCATGTACTGGCCTGTGTGGATGCTTGTGTGGTGTTCTTCTTCGAGTCCAGTCGGTGAGCCGGTAGCTTTGGAGTTCAAGTACGAGGACGTCCAGGAACCTTACCAGCAAGACCACCAGCAGCAGCAACACCACTTTGAGGAAGGCAAGTATAGCACGGACAATCCTTGCTACCTAAACACCACTTTTACATTATTTACTGCATACGCATGTGTCTAATTTGTTTCCCGTTAAGGTTGTATCTAGTTTTGTTTATCCTATTCCTTGATCACCTGGGTTTATGCATATGGGTAGATATTTGCTAGGCGCAACTACTGTCACCTTGTTTAACTGTTAATCATGACTTAATGGTTCACTTTAATGTTAAGGTTAAAACTTGCTTTTAGCAACATGGATCAGGGAGCTCGGGCGTACGCTTCGTGCTTGGCCCTAGTGTCTCTCCGTAAGGACTGGTTCTGAAAGCGGCAACCTAGGAGCCTGTCGCCACCGCTAGAACTATAATGGCTCTGGTCTTGGACAAGTAACTTGTATGGCTCTAAATTAATAGTAGTTACCAATGGGGCCGACGGCGTTATGAGAAGCATGGGTGAGAGTATGGTTTGATCCACCGAGGACGGACGTTCCGTCGGCTATGTCTTGTTAGGCACAGTCCTGTGTTGGGAGCCACCATGTGTTGGGGGCTCCACACGTTGCGCTCTTTATTTTTGTTGTTGCATGTGTTGCCGCGCTCTGGATGACATTGACCCTCCTATGGGAGCACCCTGGGAGTTAGTCGATCTCGGTGCCTTAGATCATGCTGCCTAAGTTGTACCATAACGGCTACTGTTGATTTAGGGTGTCTTGTGAAAAGCCTCGTAGCGTCCCTATGCAGTCACACCTCGGTAGTGTTGACGTGCGTGGTTGGGTTTAAAGTTCCATGAACTTTTACGCGACTGGTGG
This sequence comes from Echinochloa phyllopogon, assembly GCA_033239725.1. Classification (NCBI taxonomy): domain Eukaryota; kingdom Viridiplantae; phylum Streptophyta; class Magnoliopsida; order Poales; family Poaceae; genus Echinochloa; species Echinochloa phyllopogon. The sequence goes on from BTCW01000008.1 coordinate 10,564,828, forward strand.
GTAAAGGGCGAAATCTCTGCAGAGTGTACAATCTATCATGATAGCCTTGCTCAGGGTCACGGGCGGCCTGGATCCTTTTGGATTAGAAGCGGATGATATTTATTGTTGTTTAATGCTACTTCTAGTATATTAATTGGGTTTGCAACTGGGATTCATTAAATTGTAGTATCTTGGATAATTGTTAAAATGAATCATTTAAAATTTGCTAATGCAGTTCAGCCATTTCTAGCCTTACTTTGAGCCTTCATAATCCGTGTTGTACTTGCTAAGTAAACACTTTTACTTACACTTGCTGCTATTCAACAAAATCCCAGATGGGTAACAGATGGTTATGAGAATGAGGTGGCTGCTGCTGAATACCTGGAGGATCTGCCATTTTACTAAGCTGTGGTCAACCAGTCAGAGTCCCTGTGGACTGCGGCTCCGCTTAGTAGAGAGAGTTAATAAATAGACTTCCGCTATTTTGTTTACTTATTTATGTCAAACTCTGATGTAATCGTCTTTATTTGAGCATTGTGAACTCTGTAATACCATATTTGTACGCCGTATGTGTCTGTGGACTACCTGGGCACACATACGGCAGCACTCGGGATTCTGTGTAAACCCGGGTGTGACATGCACTTTGTATAGATTCTCATGATGTTAGAAGAACAGAACATGGACTACTATGTCACCTGATGAGTTGGCCTTCATTGATGGGAATTAAGAAAATCGATTGCATTGTCAATATCAATATGTGGAATAAATTGAAACTGGGTTAGCTGGTCCAATATATTAGTATGTTGTTGCTGGTCCTTGACAAGCTGAACATTTGCATGAAGCAGATCAACACAAGAGAGATGGAGGCCTACCTTTCAAGAACTCGTCGATGTTTATCTCCAACATGTGGCCAGTCTCGTCATCTGGCATCTGCCACTTTCTTGATCGTACTTGGACCTGCATAGGTATTGTTCTTTGTTTTGGTTAGAGAAAAACATAATCTTGGTTGGGGTTTCGAAGGATGACTGGTCATGTTCCCATTCTGGCATCACAAAAGGGTTGAATGTTGCAATAATGCCAACAATGAAGAGGGAATATAGAACAGAAGATGGTAATAATGAGGTGAAGTATAGGAAGACATCAGCTATAGTACCATCTCAGAGAAGCTGAACAAAAAGGAACGACAGAACAATGCTGATAATGGAAAGGAGAAGGAGATGTTGAATGATGAGAGAAGGATGAAAACAGAGAGGTGTTCACCACCTTATTGGTCAAGGAGAGAAAAAAGAGAAGCTGAATAAAACCAATAGCAAGAAGAAGATGATGGCCGACAACTGGGAGAAGGAAGAAACCAGTGGCAAGAAGAAGATGATGTTTGAAGCTCTGGACATGGAAGAGATGACTACATGGAGGCATGTAGGAAGAATGGATTATAACAAGGAGGAGAGCACATTATATCAGAAGGAGGAGAACATGGAAAAGCTAAACAAAATGCACGTACGAGATGCGGGTTGTTGATAGCAAAGAGAGGGAGAGGAAGACACATAGTATCCACAATAGACTAAAAAAGTAGGGACACATTATTGACCGCATTATTTGAGAAGGAAGAGTGGATTTTTGCATCTCCTTCATGGCAAGAACACTACACTAAAATAAGCTCTTACACTCAAATGTCAAGAACTTGTGCACATCTTTGACTTTCCATCAATAGAAGGCAATCTTACTAACACACTCACCATTGAATTCATATCATTATGTTAATATTTAGAGCAACAACAGGTACGCTTGAATTCTTATTACTCTCTGAATTTTCCTGTGGCCTTACAAATAGGGGAATTCCTGAATTCATATTTCTTATGATCTATGAACTAATGTGTGAGAAGACGATGCTGATATATGAAACAAATAGTATAAACACATGGAAATACAAAGTAAATTACTTAATTGCACAATCAAACAAAACCAATACAAAGTTTCCCATCATTTATTTCTATATGTAGGACATGCATACATAGTTATTGCTGCCACTTTTATTTATTTATTAGAGAACTCGATGAGATGATGGATGAACATTGGAGATTCCATCATTGTTTGTTGTTTATTTGGTTTCTTCAATGCTCCCACTTGAGGTATCTGATATGTTGTTGAGATCTTGGTCATTCTTCAATTCCAATGGATTAATTTGAGTGCTCGTTGCTTCTGTAAGTGTGTTACTTTCCACATAAAAATTTGGTTCCTGAAACAAAAGATGAGTAAAATGAACATCTTTGCTGAATTAGTCAAGATAATGGTTAAAAATTGAGTTTTTCCACGTTGTCCTATGTACCTGATGTAGCACATGAGCATTGCTAGACATGTACACCTCATCATGATTTGTCCCTTGAATAACATCGTTTAGGAAGACATAAGACTCACGAGAATTAATGGCCTCATGAATATCTGATTCGAGTATTGTGGAGCGGTCATGGGATGTGGCACACATGGAGGCACGGACTGTAAGTTCTTGGATGAATATCTCCTGGAGCTTGGTCAAGACTGGTGGTGTATCAGGTGACATCATGAGGCTACCTTGGTTGTCTCTGATGAGCTTTGTAACATAGGCCTTGGGTAAAATGTGATTGTTGAAATCCACTGTGTTCTCAATGTTCTCTAGGGTCTTCCTCCAGAACTCATCAAGTGCTTGTTGTTGCAGCGATGGCAAAGGTGGTGGCGGAGATCCATGGAACTCCTGTGGATGCTTAGCTCCATTTGACATAGCTGAGCACCTATACATATTCAAATCTATTCAATACACATATACTCAATTCGGTACTATTTATTTTGCAATATGATGTTAAAATTGATAGAGTTAACGACATACAATACATCTCCAAAAAATACAGTTAAAATGTTCACAATTTAGGAGATACTTTCCAAATGTTGAACAATAACACTCAAACAATATATAGACTCATCCCATCCAAAAGTAAATTCACTTACAAAATCAACAAGGTAGATCTGTTACCTTACTAAAGATTCAACAACTTCTACTTGAAATTGTCGATCAAAGAGTCGAGTAATAGGTATGAGAAAGCTAATGCCTTCGGTGGTTTATATAGGATTGCAAGGATCCCTTTTAGCAAGATGCCAATTTTATATCGTTTCACTAGAGGAAAGCATGGAGTATTGTCTGTGTTCGGTGATCATGTCGTATCCTCGAGCTTTTCTTTAGGAAAACAAAAAAACAACCCATAAAGCTCTAGAACATTGAGACTTTTGGATATATCCTCCAGCTCATGCTTATCTGTTCATGTGAAACTGAAGGGGCACCAAAGGAAAGTATGTACTATTCCTAAAAAATATGTACTATTGTTCGTGTTCGGTGATAATGTCGTATCCGCAAGCTTTCCATGCAGGCATTTGGTGATTATATTGTATCCTCAGTCAATTTAAAGCTATAAAGCTTTAAAACTCATGCTCCACCTCATGCTTTGATCATTATCATGTCATGCTTATCTGTTCATGCAAAACTGAAGGACACCAAAGGAAAGTATGTACTATTCCTAGAAAGATATGTAGTATTGTTCATGTTTGGTGATGTCGTATCCGCAAGCTTTCCATTCAGGCATTTGGTGATTATATATCCTTAATCTTTTCATTTAGACAAAAAATTTAAAGCTATAAAGCTTCAAAACTCCTAAAGTTTTTAGATATATCCTCCACCTCATGCTTTGGTCATTGTTAGCTCATGCTTGTCTGTTCATGCAAAACTGAAGGACACCAAAGGAAAGTATGTACTATTCTTTAAAAAAATATTGTTCGTGTTCGGTGATAATGTCGTATCCGTAAGCTTTCCATTCAGGCGTATGGTGATCATATCGTATTGTCAAGCTTTTCATTTAGATAAAAAAAATTTAAAGCTATAAAGCTTTAAAACTTCTTAAATTTTTTAGATATATCCTCCACCTCATGCTTTGGTCATTGTCACTAACAAGCTTTTCGTTGTATGGAGAACCTTTGGGACATCATGTGTATTTAATGAATGCTCATGTGAAACTAAAGGACAATAGAGGAATGCATGTAATATTGTCTAAGTTTGGTGATAGTGCCATTCCCTCAAACTTTTCATAATGGAAAAATAGAACAGATAATGAGGTTATGAGAATGTTGTTGACACACTCATATGTGGATCTAATTATTATGCTAATCTTTGGTGAAACAATGAGTATACCTAAATTCATATTAACTCCTCTATTAATTTGCCCACAAACTTAGAAATACGTTAACATCTAAATACTTATTATACAATATATAAACTTATATGTGAGAATATGCAAACCTCAAGATGTAGAGACACCTTAAATAACCATCTATACAACAATTCTTGTTGATGCCCTTTTTAATCATGCTTATTTTGTTCAAAATCAAGTTGAAAACATGAATTCGATTCAAAATTTACACTATACTCTCATGTTGGATGCTATTATGGAAACTCGACAACTATTACTCCTCATTTCAGGTAAGAACGGTAAGTGTTGAGACCATCATTCCAATTCATATTTGAGCTAGGAGTGAAAGTGCCTTTTCTACACAAACAAGAGTCCATCTGCACAAAACACTAACCAAATATGCACGGCCTCATAACCATCTTTTTCCTCGTGCCACCCCTCCTTCATCGCCAAATCCAGATCTAGTTGGGTTTGCGGCAGCGGTGGGTCGCACTGTAACAACCCTAAATGAGGATTTAAAATTTTTTGGTGAATTGTTGTGCATGCAAACCAACATATAAGATTGCTTCTATTTGCTCCCTTTGATCTTAGGCAAAATATAAATTAATTAAAAATAAATTGAAGTGCTAAGGATCAAATAGGGTGATTTGGAGTTCATTTGGTTTTTATTTGATTTTTGGTTGTGTTTGAATTCAAATCCTAAAATTTGAATTCAAACAAATACTAACTAAACTAATTCAAACCTGTCTAACTCTCGTGGGCCTAATCTTCCCTAAAGTCCAGAAACCAACATCCAACTTCTGTTTCCAAACCGTTCAACCAAGCCAGCCCGGCCATCTTTCCGGCCCAATCTCGGCCCAGCAATCCACCCGCGCCTCTTCCCTTCTTCTCTCGCTGACGTGCGGGCCCGCCGCACTATTCCCCTTTCCCCTACCTCTCTTCCTTCTCTCTGGCCGGCGAAAAGCAGCAGCGCCGCGGCCAATCCTAGCGCCCGAGCTCTTGCGGCCCGTCGCGATCGCGACGCGTGTCCCTGGCACGGACGGCAAGCCGCCCTGGCCGTCCACGCCTTGAGCCCTAGGGTTTTGGCCCTATAAAACCACCCCGGCACCGACCCTTCCCCCTTCAAGCCGCCGCAGCCCCATTGGGTTTTTCTGTTCGCAATCCGAGAGAGGAGAGGGAGGAGGAGGAGCAGTGGAGGGAGGAGAAGGAGGAGCCGGACCAAGGAGGCGGCAGTGTGAAGCCAAACGTGTGCCGCGCACGCGCACCCAGCCAGGGCCGCGATGTCGCGTTCCAGCACTCGCTGGAGTCGCGCGTGCGCGAGCCTTTGCAGCCGAGCCGTTTCCGAGCCACCTTCCACCCGCGCGTCGCCGGCCGCCGTGGCGCCATAGCCGCGCCGCCACCGCTCGCGTCGGGAAGCCAAACCCCCAGCCAAGGTTCCCACTTCATCTTGTCGGTTGCGTCCGCGAAACCTTAGCGAGGCCGTAGCTGGTGATCCCGAGCCCTTTTCCCCGATGATCGCCGTCGGCGACGTTTTCGCCGGCCGCGAGCCAGAGCGCGCCGCGCGCGCCGCGTTCGCGTAGTGGCCAGGCCACACCGAAGACCACACCAGCACGACACATACACAGCCGCAGAAGGTCCCGAGTCAGCCGCACCTGATCCCGTGAACCCGGTGCACCGTGGGCCTACCTCTTGGTCTACGGTGGACTAAGTCCACCGCGCCAGCCCCTTCGGCCTCACGTTTGTGGGCCGAAGGCCCAAGCTTGTTGGGCCGGCCCAAAGCTTTCGGTCCGTATCCAGCCCAGCTATCTTTCTCCTTTTTCTTTTTCTGATTAACTGCGCTGACGTGAGAGCCCCACCTGTCATACCCTGGCAGTCACTGACATGCGGGACCCACTGACTGACTTGACCGTTGACCTCGTTGACCGTTGACGTCAGCAGGGCCCACTGCTGACGTCACCCTAGGCGGACCCCACTGCTGATGTCAGCATGACGTCATGATGACGTCAGCAAGCTAATTTTTGTCTGTTTTTCTTTTTCAGAAATTATTTAATATTTTCATAAAATGATTTTAACTTCGAAAATTAATAATAAATCAACCGTAGCTCAGAAAAATATGAAACCAGTTTCTATATTTTTCTAAAAACATGACCTACGCGTTAGTATAGAGTTTGGTGTTCCTTGGGTCTTCTTTCCTCGCTGTTTTGGTGTTTCCTTGCCATTAGCCGCGTCTTATTTTATTTTCCGCGACTCTAGGAGCTTCGGAGAACCTGGAGGAGCCGGACTACCCCGACAACTACTTTGAAGAGGAGGAAGAAGCTTACCCAGGTTCACGCCCGACCAATCTCTGAAATACCTATTAGACATGCAAACTAGTATGCTAGCGCTTTACATTACTCGCATGATAAACCTGCACTGCCTTTGTTATTATCCTGTTACCTTGCTATCTACTACTCACTTTTTGGAATATGCTATGCTATGCAAGTGTTGGGATGGTTGTGATTTGAACCTCTTGGCGTGAGTTGTGGGTGGTATGGGAGGTGTAGTGCAGCTAGGCGGTGTAAGCGAGTAATAACAACTCGATCGTTTGATCGGGGTGCTTGGGGACTGCACTCGGGCAGTCCCTACGGAGTACCTGTTGCGGGTACATGGTTTTTGGATACTTGGTTACTTGAGGAGTTTGGGCGGCAATACCTGTTATGGGTGCTGATTGTGAACCGTTGCGGCGGATCGCTTATGACGCTGATACTCGCTTTACCGACAATTAAGGACCGAGTCGAGTTCCACTTTTGGACGTGGGAATACCGTGCTCACCATCTACCCAGAATGCGGAGGGTTCCAGCAAGCCTACTCTAGTGCGGCGCCGAGACTGTAGGAGATTCGAGCTTGATATGTGTAAGGAGGACTCGTTGCGGCGTACTCTCCCTGATTTACCACGGCCCCCGACTGGCCCCGGTGGGAAGGTTTCACATCCCTGGGGCAGATGTTAGATCGGATGTTTCCCGAGCACAGGGAGACAGGATTGGCGCCGTTACTGTTTAGGGTTTTTGCTGTGGGCTGTGTCTCAGGTTGGTTGCGGACTAGCCTTGCAGCCCGGATGGATTCCTGGAGTGCCACCTCTGCAGAGTGTAAACTATACGTATAGCCGTGTACACGGTTATGGACGACCCGCTTCCGATAAGTTCCGACTAGCATGGGAATCTGCCTTCTTACCTCATCCTTGATTTGGGTTATGAGAGTTTGGTCCAGCGTTGCTGATGAGACAAGATGGGGAGGGAGCTCACCGAATCGACTAGTGAGCGAAAGGTGTTGGTGGATGATGCTTGCGGGAACATGCTGTGGCAGGACAAGCCCGATGTGAATGTGAGGCCGATGGGAGGATCTAGGGAGTGAATGTGCTTGTGAGGAAAGGAGTTGGTGATGAGATGAATCTGGGTTATTGCTGCCGCTCGCTTAGGAAAACCCTGGCTTAAACCTTGATTATTTCTATACCTTAGAATAGGACACTTTAAAGCTTGCTTCATATTATGGTTGGTGACGTGAACCTTTCCCATTTCCTTGGGGACAGACCTTGGGTTCTCAGGTGAAGACCCCGACCACGAGTTCAACCAGGACGGGTGGTACGATTGAAGGGTGCGCGCTATGCTCAAGGATGCTTGCGGGAAGTGGACCCAGAAGATTTAGCTACCGCTTCGTAGCTGTTTCTTATTGTCGATTTAGCCCAGAGGGCTTGTAGCAGACCGCTATGTTTTATATATGTCATGTATTGGATCTTTTATCATTGTATGGATGTGATATTCGACTGAGATGAGTTCTGTACGAGATAGCTGCTATTCCTGAGACTATCTCGAGGGTACAGGGAGTCGGATTCTCGTCGTTGAGAATCCGGTTCGTTTCAGTTGGTATCAGAGCCATACTTGACCGTAGCGCGTAACCCTTAGACCGGAAACTTAGGACAGAAGCTCTAACTGAGTCCTCTATTATATATGAAACTCCTTGGACTATTTGAAAACTATATATATGTACATCTCAACTATTACCAAATTTTTTACCCTTACCTTACCGTACTAACTTGCTAACTTACTAACAACCCACTAACTGTCTGGCAGATGGAAGCAAGAAGACCAGCAGATGAACGACGGGAGATCAGGACCACTGGTGCAGACTGTGGAGGTTTGGCAGTGCTACTGAGGGAGGTGTTGCGTACAGTGGGGATAGACGTGGACAACGTCTTCTACGAGGGCTGGACCTACGGCCCTGGCGAGGGAGTACACACCCGGTTGCAGATGGAAGTACCCAATATCCCTGGACGGCCAAGGTCACTGATGCTACGGGCAGCAACCAGCGAGAGCACCTTCAGTCGGGCAGTGCAGACTATTGCCATGAGGCTACTCCGTCTTGCCACACTTGTGTACCAGAACCAGCTCAGCCACACCCGCTTCCGGTACCTGCCACGGGCTCTTGAAGATCCAGCTGACAGGGACGCAGTCAGCCTGCTGGCTCACGCAGCTGACCAAGAGCGGAACGTGACCTTGCGGACCTCAGTTCAGTGCATGATCGAGCAGGAGTACTTAAACATTGGCCTAGAAGAGAAAGTTGCCAAGCTAAGAGAGAAGGTATGGAAGCAAGACACCCAGCTGCTGGAGAAGGACCACATGATCGCCTTACTTGAGAAGCGCCTCGAAGCTAAAGCAAGGGAAGTCAGAGCCCTAGAGTACGAAGCTCGCAACAACAGGCAGTTGGCAGGGCTGATCCGAGCAACTCACCATGCTCGAGATCTCCGTCTGGAAGACCAACTCACAGAGAAAGACAAAGCACTAGCAGCCAAGGAAGAAGAGATAGAAGGACTGAAGGAAGAAGTGTATTGGTTGGATAGCCGCAACTCAACTTCAAGAAGAGGTGGATAGCTACAAGGAGAAGAGTGGGCGGAACTACCAGCTGATGAAGCACTTGGGTCTTCAACAGATTATGGCAAAGAATGAAGCTCGAAGGACCCTTAGTAGTTGGGTGAGGTCAGACAGGAAGAGGGTGGCAGAGGTGATCACATTGAACCAAGGACTTCTAGAGGAATGCAGAGTTGAACCCAGAACAGAGCACTACAGGGTCTCACCAAGCCGGGTTGAGCCGATAACACTACCTGAGGCTCGAACCCTTACCCCCGAGATGACAAGACTGAGACAAGAACTAGCACCCCTAGAGAAGCAGTTGGCAAGACCTGAGGTGGACACAGTGAGGTTGCCAGCGCGCCTCACGGACACTCTCCACGACGACAGGCAGTGATCGAAGAAGTAGACAGAGACTGAGGCTGTGAGGTTGGCAGCGCGCCTCACAGGCACTTCCAGTAGCGTGAGATAGATGCAGTAGACAGTATCAGCAAATGTCAGCAGTAGTGATGAGACTTGTATCTATCTTCATGAGTAGATGTTTAGACTTGGTAGATCATGACCACCTTTTGCCTCAGCCGCGATGTAGCATCCGCTTAGATGTACTAATCCTCAAGGTTCCAGGAGCTGGCCTCGGGATAGTACTCATGTCTAGGGTGTAATGCTGTTATGAGTGACCGGTCTTTGTGGCTGTTCTTGCAGTTTTATTGATGTTCATCTTGAGTGTACTCTAGTGTTGAGTCTATTTCATGTGTGCAGCTCCTACTCTAGTTTTCGCTAACCTAACCATTACCTGACTGCCACTATACCTGCTCTATGAAAAATGCAGCAAGATGTCAATCCGAAGATCCAACCGACTGCTTGCACGTTTTGAGGAAGCTGAACAAGAAGAGGCAGCAGTGGCAGCTAGGGGCAGAGGACGTGGCAGAGGTCGTGGTCGCGGAAGAGCAACAGCTGCATTTGGAGGCAGGGGCCGTGGACGCGCAGCAGGCGTGCTCCAGCCCGAGGACAACGCACCAGGTGGGGAACAGGAAGTGGAGATGGAAGAGCCAGCAGTGGAGCCTTAGCAGAACCAGCAGAACGACCAACAACCACCGCCACCGCCTAACTTGGCAGAAGTGATGACTACTCAAACACAGCTGATGCAACAGATGGCACAGGCCAACACTCAGATGATGCAAGCTATGCAACAGATCCAGAACCGTCAGGGACACCGTGAAGAAGACCTACAAAGGAAGATTGAAAGGTTCATTAGGCTGAAAGCACCCACCTTCGACTACTCGGACGAGCCACTCGACGCGCACGACTGGCTGCGTACCATCGAGACGAAGCTGGACCTGACAGACTACACTGAAGAGGAATGTGTGGCCCTTGCGGCGCACCAGCTTGAAGGCGCAGCGAAGGCGTTGTGGGAGAGCTACTATGACTCTCATGCAAACCCTGCTCAGATCACCTAGCTAGAGTTTTGTGAAGCTTTCAAAGAGTACCACATCCCAGAACAAGTCATGGTGCACAAGGCAATGGAGTTCAGGACAATGACCCAAGGTGGTTTGTCTGTAGCTGAGTACGCTCGACACTTTGCTAAGATGTCGAGGTACGCTCCTGAAGACGTCAACACCGAAAAGAAGAAGCAGTTTTGGTTCCAACGTGGCTTGCACAGAGGTCTGAGGACAGCACTCGCAGCGAGTTCACACAGGTCGATTAGAGAGCTGATCGACAGGGCTATCACAGTTGAGAAGGAAAGAGTGGGTCTTGAAGATACTTGTCGAGAGAAGAAAAGAAAGGCTGAATAGATGCACAACCACAGACTGAGTCAGAGGCCGAGGAGTGGCCAGAGCAACATGCTCAGGAGAGGCTTTCAGCAGAGCAACAGCCAAGGAGGCTCAGGGTTCAACAGAAACAACCACCAGGGTAACCGAGGCAGTAACGGCAACAGCTTTGGCAGCAGAGGCAACAACTACAGCAGTTTTGGCAACAGATACAACAGCTACTCAGATCAGGGAAACCCCAACTGGAAGCCAAACAACACGCCCAAAGATGGTGGAGGGACCTCAGTAGTCTGTTTTGCTTGTGGGAAGCCCGGTCACAAGTCCTTTGACTGTCCAGAGAAGAAGAACAAACAGACCCCAGCCAAGGCACCGGCACCTGGAGGACAAGACAGGTAGCCAGCTTCAGCGCAGAGGGGACGCCTCAACCACCTGACAGCGGAAGAAGCCGAGGATGCTCCCGACGTTGTGCTCGGTGAGCTTTTAGTAAATGGCATTCCAGCTATGATACTATTTGACTCTAGTGTAACTGGATCTTATATCTCGTCAAAGTTTGTGAAAGAGCAGTCTCCCCCGACAATACCTAAGGCTAGACCTATAGTCACTACTTCTCCCCTAGGAGAGCTTAGGTGCACCATAGAGTGCCCAGCAGTTAGACTGATGATAGGAGGGCAGGAGTTCACAGGAGACCTGACAGTCCTGAAGTCAGACGGAATTGACGTGATACTGGGAATGGATTGGCTGACAGAGCACAAAGGGGTAATCAGTTGCTCGCCCAGAACAGTTGAGTTGACACACCCTAGCAGAGTCAAAGTAATAGTAGAGCCACAAAGAAGAAGAATAGGGAAGGAGTCCAGAACATGTATTCTGAGACAGTTGGTATACTCTATCGAGAAAAAGACGATCAAAGAAGTGCCTGTTGTGTGTGAGTACCCTGACGTGTTTCCCGAAGAGCTACCAGGACTACCACCTGACCGAGACGTAGAGTTCATAATCAAGCTGCAACCAGGCACAGGGCCCATTGCCAAGAGACCATACAGAATGTTAGTGGAAGAGCTAGAGGAGCTCAAGAAGCAGCTGAAAGAGATGCTAGAAAGCAGGGTGATTCGACCAAGTGCATCCCCATGGGGATCGCCAGTGTTGTTTGTGAAGAAGAAAGATGGGTCAATGCGCATGTGCGTAGACTATAGATCCCTGAACACAGTGATAATCAAGAACAAATACCCGCTACCACGAATTGATGATTTGCTAGATCAATTGAAGAAAGCCAAGTACTTCAGTAAGATTGATCTGAGATCGGGATACCACCAGATGAAGATTAGAGAAGGCGACATTCCCAAGACAGCCTTTGTGACTCGGTACGGGCAGTACGAGTTCACCGTTGTGTCCTTCGGTTTGACCAACACACCCGCTTACTTCATGAACATGATGAACAAGGTATTCATGGAGGAACTAGACAAGTTCGTGGTGGTGTTCATTGATGACATACTGATCTACTCAGAAACAACCGAAGAACATGAGGAGCACTTAAGGATTGTGCTAGAGAAGCTGAGGCAGCACCAACTCTACGGGAAGTTCAGCAAGTGTGAGTTTTGGCTGGAGAAAGTAGCCTTTTTGGGTCACGTGCTGACAGCTGAGGGCGTAGCAGTAGACCCAGAAAAGATTGAGGTAGTAGCAGAATGGAAGCAGCTGAAGAGTGTCACGGAAATCCGAAGCTTTCTAGGTTTGGCAGGTTACTACAGAAGGTTCATTGAGAACTTCTCCAAGATTGCCAAGCCAATGACCAAACTACTCAAGAACAACGTCCCGTTTGAGTGGACAGACAAGTGTGAAAGAAGTTTCCCAGAGCTCAAGCACAAACTCACTACAATGCCAGTATTGACCCTGCCAGATATTCGCAAGGATTTCGTAGTCTATTGTGATGCTTCGAGACAAGGTTTGGGATGTGTCCTAATGCAAGAGGGCAAGGTTGTTGCTTATGCATCAAGGCAGCTGAGGAAACATGAGGAAAACTACCCCACACACGATTTAGAACTGGCAGCAGTGGTACATGCTTTGAAGATCTGGAGGCACTATCTGATTGGCAACAAGTGCGATGTCTACACAGATCACAAGAGTTTGAAGTACTTCTTTACACAGTCCGAGCTGAACATGAGGCAGAGGAGGTGGTTAGAACTGATCAAAGATTACGACTTGGAGATACACTACCATCCTGGCAAAGCAAACGTAGTGGCAGATGCCTTGAGTCGAAAGAGTTATTGCAACAACTTGATGATAGAAGAAAGTCAGCCAGAACTAGGAAAGGAGTTGTACATGCTGAAACTCGAGCTAGTAGAAGAAGGAAAACCCAAGGAAATGAGGGTGAAGTATAACCTAGAAGACCGAATCAAAGAAGCTCAAGGAAAGTGTCCAGAAATCCAAGAAGTAAAAGAGGATATCCAGCGAGGAGTGGCACCTGACTTCCGGGTAGATGAAGCAGGGACAATATGGCTGAAAGACCGTATTTGTGTACTGCAGGACAAGGAAATCAGGAGAACAATTCTCTCAGAGGTTCACGAGTCCAAGTACTCAATACACCCAGGATGTACCAAAATGTATCAAGATCTGAAGGATAAGTTCTGGTGGAAGAAAATGAGCGAGGACATAGCAGAGTATGTAGCCAAGTGCGACTCTTGTCAAAGAATCAAGGCAGAGCATCAAAGGCCAGCAGGACTGCTGAAACCACTGGAAATTCCAATGTGGAAGTGGGAAGATATCAGCATGGACTTCGTGGTTGGCCTACCTCGCACTCAGAAAGGGAATGATGCCGTTTGGGTCATAGTTGATCGGCTGACAAAGGTAGCCCACTTCATACCAGTTAAAGGCACATACCCAGTGAGCAAACTAGCAGAACTATATATAGACAACATTCTCAAGTTGCATGGGGCACCAAGAAGTATTGTGTCAGACAGAGGACCACAATTCACAGCTCAGTTCTAGAAAAGCCTACATCAAGCCATTAGGACAACCTTGGAGTATAGCACAGCTTACCACCCTCAGACAGATGGGCAGACTGAAAGAGTGAACCAGATTCTGGAAGACTTGTTGAGGGCATGTGTTCTGGCTTACAGCACAGACTGGGAGAAGAGTCTATCTTATGCAGAATTTTTCAACAACAACAGCTACCAGGCCAGCCTGCAAATGTCCCCCTTTGAGGCACTATATGGCAGAAAATGCAGAACGCCTCTAATGTGGTCAGAGGTGGGAGAACGAACGTTCTTTGGTCCAGATATGATAGTGGAGGCAGAAGAAAATGTGGCCAAGATCCGGGAGCACCTGAAGGTAGCTCAGAGCCGACAAGAGAGCTATGCGGATAAAAGGAGACGAGATCTAGAGTTCTAAGTAGGGGACTTCGTCTACCTAAAAGTGTCACCCCTCAGAGGGCATAAGAGATTCCAAGTGAAAGGGAAGCTAGCACCCCGTTTTGTGGGACCGTATCAGATACTGAGGAGAATAGGAAAGCTAGCCTACAGGCTAGACCTACCAGAGGACTTAGCCGGAGTACACCCAGTGTTCCATGTATCCCAGCTGAGAAAGTGTCTAAGAGTACCAGAACATGAGGTCAAGACAGAGGCATTAGACCTACAAGACACCTTGGAGTACCTGGAGTACCCAGAGAGGATACTAGACAGAGCAGTCAAAGAGACCAGAAGCACAGCTATCCCATTTTGCAAAGTGTAGTGGAGCAATCATTCAGAAAGGGAGGCTACTTGGGAGAAGGAGTCAGTACTAAAAGAGAGATACCCCCACTTGTTTAAACCATAGGTAACCACAAATCTCGAGGATGAGATTCTTGTGAGGGGGGAGACTGTAACAACCCTAAATTTTCCCATAGGATTTGATGAATGAAAAAATGAGGATTTAAAAAATTTTGGTGAATTGTTGTGCTTGCAAACCAACATATAAGATTGCTTCTATTTGCTCCCTTTGATCTTAGGCAAAATATAAATTAATTAAAAATAAATTGAAGTGCTAAGGATCAAATAGGGTGATTTGGAGTTCATTTGGTTTTTATTTGATTTTTGGTTGTGTTTGAATTCAAATCCTAAAATTTGAATTCAAACAAATACTAACTAAACTAATTCAAACTTGTCTAACTCTCGTGGGCCTAATCTTCCCTAAAGTCTAGAAACCAACCTCCAACTTCTGTTTCCAAACCGTTCGACCAAGCCAGCCCGACCATCTTTCCGGCCCAATCTCGGCCCAGCAATCCACCCGCGCCTCTTCCCTTCTTCTCTCGCTGACATGCGGGCCCGCCGCACTATTCCCCTTTCCCCTACCTCTCTTCCTTCTCTCTGGCCGGCGAAAAGCAGCAACGCCGCGGCCAATCCTAGCGCCCGAGCTCTAGTGGCCCGTCGCGATCGCGACACGTGTCCCTGGCACGGACGCCAAGCCGCCCTGGCCGTCCACGCCTTGAGCCCTAGGATTTGGGCCCTATAAAACCACCCCAGCGCCGACCCTTCCCCCTTCAAGCCGCCGCATCCCCATTGGGGTTTTCTGTTCGCAATCCGAGAGAGGAGAGGGAGGAGGAGGAGCAGTGGAGGGAGGAGAAGGAGGAGCCGGACCAAGGAGGCGGCAGTGTGAAGCCGAGCGCGTCCTCGACGACGCGCTGCGCCGCCGCAGCACCGCCGCCGCGGGGAAGGTCGGAAGGAAGCCAAGCCGGAGCCGTTCATGGGAGCAAGAGGACCGCCGGAGCACCGCAAGCACTTCCCCGAGCTGCTGTGTTCGTCTACTTGACCCAAAGTTAGCGCCGTCGTCTTCCTCCCCTTTCTCCCCTGTCTCCGGCCGAGCGCCGCCGCACCGCCGTTGATAGCCTCCTCTGGGATCCGGCCTTCGAGCCGTGGCCATCCTCTCGTGCAGGATCTCGTCGCGCCGCTGTCGCACCCCGCAAACCGCCGTCGCCTTGAACTGCAGCCGAAGCCGCCGTGCGCGAACGCCGAGGCCGTGTCGCGGCCACGGGCAACCGTGTGCCGCGCACGCGCACCCAGCCAGGGCCGCGACGTCGCGTTCCAGCACTCGCTGGAGTCGCGCGTGCGTGAGCCTTTGCAGCCGAGCCGTTTCCGAGCCACCTTCCACCCGCGCATCGCCGGCCGCCGTGGCGCCATAGCCGCGCCACCACCGCTCGCGTCGGGAAGCCAAACCCCCAGCCAAGGTTCCCACTTCATCTTGCCGGTTGTGTCCGCGAAACCTTAGCGAGGCCGTAGCTGGTGATCCCGAGCCTCGCCGGCCCTTTTCCCCGATGATCGCCGTCGGCGACGTTGCCGCCGGCCGCGCGCCAGAGCGCGCCGCACGCACCGCGTTCGCGCCGTGGCCAGGCCACACCGAAGACCACACCAGCACGACACATACACAGCCGCAGAAGATCCCGAGTCGGCCGCATCTGATCCCGTGAACCCGGTGCACCGTGGGCCTACCTCTTGGTCTACGGTGGACTAAGTCCACCGCGCCAGCCCCTTCGGCCTCGCGTTCGTGGGCCGAAGGCCCAAGCTTGTTGGGCCGGCCTAAAGCTTTCGGCTCGTATCCAGCCCAGCTATCTTTCTCCTTTTTCTGATTAACTGCGCTGACGTGAGGGCCCCACCTGTCATACCCTGGCAATCACTGACATGCGGGACCCACTGACTGACTTGACCGTTGACCTCGTTGACCGTTGACCAGTCAACGCTGGCGTTAGCAGGGCCCACTGCTGACGTCACCCTAGGCGGACCCCACTGCTGACGTCAGCATGACGTCATGATGACATCAGCAGGCTAATTTTTGTCTGTTTTTCTTTTTCAGAAATTATTTAATATTTTCAGAAAATGATTTAAACTTCGAAAATTAATAATAAATCAACCGTAGCTCAGAAAAATATCAAACCAGTTTCTATATTTTTCTAAAAACATGACCTACGCTTTAGTATAGAGTTTGGTGTTCCTTGGGACTTCTTTCCTCGCTGTTTTGGTATTTCCTTGCCAGTAGCCACGTCTTATTTTATTTTCCGTGACTCTAGGAGCTCCGGAGAACCTGGAGGAGCCGGACTACCCCGACAACTGTTTTGAAGAGGAAGAAGCTTACCCAGGTTCACGCCCGACCAATCTCTGAAATACCTATTAGACATGCAAACTAGTATGCTAGCGCTTTACTTTACTCGCATGATAAACCTGCACTGCCTTTGTTATTATCCTGTTACCTTGCTACCTACTACTCACTTTTTGGAATATGCTATGCTATGCAAGTGTTGGGATGGTTGTGATTTGAACCTCTTGGCGTGAGTTGTGGGTGGTATGGGAGGTGTAGTGCAGCTAGGCGGTGTAAGCGAGTAATAACAACTCGATCGTTTGATCGGGGTGCTTGGGGACTGCACTCGGGCAGTCCCTACGGAGTACCTGTTGCGGGTACATGGTTTTTGGATACTTGGTTACTTGAGGAGTTTGGGCGGCAATATCTGTTATGGGTGCCGATTGTGGACTGTTGTGGCGGATCGCTTATGACGCTGATACTCGCTTTACCGACAATTAAGGACCGAGTCGAGTTCCACTTTTGGACGTGGGAATACCGTGCTCACCATCTACCCAGAATGGGGAGGGTTCCAGCAAGCCTACTCTTGTGCGGCGCCGAGACTGTAGGAGATTCGAGCTTGATATGTGTAAGAGGGACTCGTTGCGGCGTACTCTCCCTGACTTACCACGGCCCTCGACTGGCCCCGGTGGGAAGGTTTCACATCCCTGGGGCAGATGTTAGATCGGATGTTTCCCGAGCCCAGGGAGACAGGATTGGCACCGTTACTATTTAGGGTCTTTGCTGTGGGCTGTGTCTCAGGTTGGTTGCGAACTAGCCTTGCAGCCCGGATGGATTCCTGGAGTGCCACCTCTGTAGAGTGTAAACTATACGTATAGTCGTGTCCACGGTTATGGACGACCCGCTTCCGATAAGTTCCGACTAGCATGGGAATCTGCCTTCTTACCTCATCCTTGATTTGGGTTATGAGAGTTTGGTCCAGCGTTGCTGATGAGACAAGGTGGGGAGGGAGCTCACCGAGTCGACTAGTGAGCGAAAGGTGTTGGTGGATGATGCTTGCGGGAACCTGCTGTGGCAGGACGAGCCCGATGTGAATGTGAGGCCGATGGGAGGATCTGGGGAGTGAATGTGCTTGTGAGGAAAGGAGTTGGTGATGAGATGAATTTGGGTTATTGCTGTCGCTCACTTAGGAAAACCCTGGCTTAAACCTTGATTATTTCTATACCTTAGAATAGGCCACTTTAAAGCTTGCTTCATATTATGGTTGGTGACGTGAACCTGTCCCATTTCCTTGGGAACAGACCTTGGGTTCTAAGGTGAAGACCCCGACCACGAGTTCAACCAGGATGGGTGGTACGATTGAAGGGTGCGCGCTATGCTCAAGGATGCTTGCGGGAAGTGGACCCAAAAGATTTACCTACCGCTTCGTAGCTGTTTCTTATTGTCGATTTAGCCCAGAGGGCTTGTACCAGACTGCTATGTTTTATATATGTCATGTATTGGATCTTTTATCGTTGTATGGATGTGATATTCGACTGAGATGAGTTCTGTACGAGATAGCTGCTATTCCTGGGACTATCTCGAGGGTACAGGGAGTTGGATTCTCGTCGTTGAGAATCCGGTTCGTTTCACGCACGCTTCCCTAACGCGTGACCCGTCGCGGGTTAACCCTGTCCTAGAAGCTGGTAAATGTTTGTTTGCAGCCAAGCATTTAGCTTGGCTACTGGTCTAAGAGCGGTTGCTGCTTTTCAGTGGCACAATCTTCTTTAACCATCAGAGTCGGGTCTCTTGGCAAGTCTGATGCTTATTGATACTTGTTTTTTCTTTGAATTTTAACTTTTAAACTAGCAAATTATAAAGAACCGATAGAAGTACCAATCACAACTGACCTAGAAATATTAACATCAATTAGGGCTAATCCTTGATAAGAAATCTTTATCCGTGTACCTTTGTTGCACATGCTTATACTCTTTTTGATCCATCTAATTTAGAGCCTCATTTGGTTTGCAAATTCAATGGTGCTGCCCCATTGGTTTGCCCCCTCTATTAAAATTCTTTCATTACACAAGTGTATAAAGGACCGTCTTTATACACTTGTAGTGAAAGAGGTGCCATTGTTTGTAGTGAAAGAGGTGCCATTGTTTGACACAAAAAGTACTTTCATAACATAACTCTTTTCTTTTAACATGAAATGTGATATGAGAGCGCACAACTACCAAATGTGAATACACTACGGGGTTCATGCCCCTACTACAAAAGTAGTTTTTATAGGCAGTTGATAACTCGTTTATATAAGCGTGTAGCCACCCCTGTTTGTGATCGAAGGGATGTGGATTTCTACAGGCACAAAAGACACCGCATGTGGTAATGCTGGTCTATTAAGGAAACACTTTTGTAATCACGGGGACGAAAAAATAATGAAAAAACATATATAGGTCACAACACATGATCTTTTGCTCAAAATTATATGGTTTTTAGCTTTGAATCCACAACAAACCACTCACGCGATCCCTCCTTACCATCCCACCATATAGTTGTTGCTACTGGCAATAACATATCCATTCCCTTTGAAGCTTGTAAAAAAATGATTTCTATAGACATGGAAATGCTATGATTTCCACTAGAAAATTCATATTTATCATTTCAATTTAGTTGGGTTTAGAAACAATTTTTTTGGAGGCATATATCATATCCGTCCCCATATCTTGTAGAATCTAGAATATGTTTGCAAAAGTTTTGGTATTTGGAAAACAGAGTAAAGAACTACATCATGGCATCTTTCCCCATATGCCACTGATAAGGATGTTTCAATTGTATAGAGATTATTTTCACTAGTCACTGAAGGTTTGCAAATATTCTATAAATGTAACTATAGATGGGAGTAGACATTATATTATACATGCCTCCAAAAAATTCCAGTACAAAACTCGATGACACAATTAAAATATACAAATAGACGACTTTATGACAGATAATGGAATATTTTTAGAGTCATTTTAGAAAAAGTAGAACCATTTTCACAGGCGGTTCCTTTTTTGAACTCTAGAAATAGTTCCATTTCCTTGGGTGGTTGTTGTAAGCAACCACATGTGGAAATATCATATCATTTTCACAAGTGTTTCTTATATTTTTTAGATAATGGATAAAAAATTACCCAGCCTTGACCAAACGGCTACGGCCCAAGTTTACACACTCGCAGCACCTCCGTCTGCGTACTCAAACTTTAAATCATCCAACGCACACCACATAAATGAAAGCATTAGTTCGTAATCCTATTACTAAACCTCCATCCATGATGTGCAAAAACACGCATGGCCAAAGCCTCCAAAGCTTGGCAGACGTCCTTTATTGATTGCCTATCTTCTTCAAGCGATGTAGCTGCACCCAAAAATGGAGCCAATACGTGCCCCGGAACAGTACCTGCAAGTAAGTTTTTGATGGAGCGTTGTCAAAAATCAAGTCATTCCTACTTAGCCATAGTGCCCAACATAAAGCAGATGCACCCGCCAACATTTGATTCTTTAATTTTTTATTGAAACCTATGAGCCAATTACCAAACAAATCATTGAAGCCAGAAGGTTTTGGGTGATTCAAAACAAATTGGACAGCTCTCCAAAGGAATGTAGCCATATAACAATCGAAAAAGAGATGTTGGATTGTCTCTTCTTTGGAACAGAATGGACATAATTTACTCCCGTTCCAATTCCTTCTAGCCAAATTATCCTTTGTTAGGATGATACCCTTCTTTAGGTACCACATGAAAATTTTTATTATCAATGGTACCTTTAGCCTCCAAATTTGTTTATGATTTTGTATATTACCGTTGTTCATAAGAGCCGTGTACATTGATTTGACAGAGAATAAACCAGATGGAGTTAAGTTCCATCTAAAGGCATCCCTACTATTAGACAACTGTACCTGACTAATTCTAGCTACCAAATTATGCCATAGAACCAAATTCTGTCCTACCAAGGCTCTCCTAAAAGAAACATTTAGAGGAATCCTAGAGAAAACCGAGGCGACCGTATCACTCTTCTTCCTAACAATGTTATACAGCGTCGGGTATTGCTGTTGGAGAGTAAAATTTCCTAACCACTTGTCCTCCCAAAACCTGACTTGTTGACCATCATTTAACTGGAATGTACCAAAGTTAGTAAATTTTTGTTTAACCTTCATCAGACCCGACCAAAAGTGAGAATCACCTGGTTTCCTCTCTACTTGCGTAATAGTTTGAGCACGCAAGTATTTATTCCTCAATAACTGTTGCCACATCCCGTCCTCATTTATCAACTTAAACAACCACTTGCTCAATAAACACTGGTTCTGGACACCCAAATTTTTTATTCCTAGCCCTCCTATCTCCTTTGGTTGGCTAAGAACCTCCCACTTGGCCAACCTATACTTCCGTTTATGTCCATCCTACTGCCAGAAAAATCGGGATCTATAGTAGTCTAGTTTCTCTAAAACCCCTTTAGGTATCTCAAAAAAGGAGAGCATGAACACTGCCAGACTGCTTAGGACGGAATTAATTAGCACTAACCGTCCACCTACTGACATATGCTTGCTTTCCAACTAGCCAGCTTCTTTTCAAATTTTGCTTCTATTGATTTCCAGTCCGAGTTGCTGAGTTTCCGGTAATGCATCGGGATGCCCAAATATCGAAACGGATAGGACCCCGTTTTACACCCGAATAAATCAGCATATTGGTGCTCACTTTCTTTTGCCTGGCCAAAGCAGAATAATTTACTCTTGCGGAAATTTATTTTAAGACCTGATAATTGCTCGAACGCACATAGCAGCAGCTTCATGTTTGTAGCTTTCGCAATATCATGATCCATAAATAAAATAGTGTCATCCGCATATTGTAAGATAGACAAACCGACATCAACTAAATGCGGGACAACACCAGTGATTTGACCCTCCTCTTTTGCCCTATTGATGAGAATTGCTAACATGTCCACTACAATATTAAATAGGATTGGTGACAGTGGGTCTCCTTGTCTCAGCCCTTTCCATGTCTGGAAATTCTGACCAACCTGGTCATTAATTTTAATCCCAACATGACCTCTGAGTAAAGTCCTCAATCCACTGTCTCCATTTGTCAGAAAAACCTTTCATCCTTAAGGTTTGTTGCACAAAGGACCACTTTACTTTGTCATATGCCTTTTCAAAATCAATTTTAAAAATCACACCGTTCTGATTTCTCCTATGCATTTCATGTATCATCTCATGCAGCACTACCACTCCTTCCATTATATTTCTTCCTGGTAAAAAAGTTGTTTGTGTTGGACTAATCACTTTCTGTGCCACCAGCGAGATTCTATTTCTTGTGACCTTTGTAAATATTTTGAAGCTCACATTTAGCAAACATATGGGTCTGTATTGCTGAATTTTAGTGGCTTCCTTACACTTTGGTAACAAGATTATTGTACCAAAGTTTAGGCTATGAATAGGCAGGGACCCATTATGGAACTCTTGAAATAGAAGCATCACATCTTCCTTTATAAAGTCCCACGAAGCCTGGTAGAATTCAATAGGGAAACAATCAAGCCCAGGAGTTTTGTTATGTTCCATCTGGAAAATTGCCTCTTTTATTTCCTGCTCAGAAAACACCGATACCAGAGTCTCATTCTCAATTGCAGAAACTTGAGGGATGTCTGCTATACGCGTTTCGTCCAACCGGAAGTCGTTACCTTCCGGAGGCCCGAATAGCCCTTCGTATTACGAGGTGATATATTTTTTCAACTCCTCATCACCTGTAATCACTCTACCCTCATCTTGCAACTGATAAATCCTTGTTTTGCGATGTTTACCATTTGCTACCAATTGGAAGTACTTAGTGTTGGAGTCACCCTCCAACAACTCCTTCACATTGGCTCACTGGTACCACTTAATCTCCTCTTCTCTCAGTAAAGCTGCTAATCTGTTCTGAAAGCATCGCTTTAAGTCAATTTCCTGAGATGACAAGAGGCACGATTCCGCCTTCCTATCTAAGGAGTCAAGTTCATCAAGAAGCTGTTTTTTCTCTTTCTTGTAATGGCCACTTGTGTTTTTGGCCCAACCCCTCAAATGTTGCCGAACTTTTCTGATCTTTGCTTGCCAACGTGTCATGGGGGTACTACCACCATTTTCATTTATCCACAACTCTTTGATCATGTCCATAAAGCCATTCCGGAGCAACCATCCGAGCTCAAATTTAAAAGTCGGTTGGTTGGTGCCCATTATAGGCTCCCCGGTGTTCAAGAGTAAGGGGGTGTGATCCGAGATGTCTCGATTAAGTGCAATAACCGTGGATAGTGGAAACTTGTGCTCCCACTCCATAGACATGAGCACCTGATCCAATTTCTCGTATGTTGGCGTCTGCAATGAATTAGCCCATGTATATTGTCTTCCTGACATTACCAATTCTCTCAATTCCAAACCATCGATTACGGCATTAAATAGAAATGGCCATCGATGATCAAAATTTTCATTGTTTTTCTCCTCCACACTCCGTAAAATATTAAAGTCACCCCCAATAAGGATGGGTAAGCTTTCATGAGTGCATAACTGGGCTAACTCTGTTAAAAAAGCTTCTTTAAACTCATTCTGTGCCGGACCATACACTACCACTAATGCCCACTTGAAGCTATCTGTTTTATTACACAAGTGAAACTTAACATAATAATCACCCTCATCTATTGCCCCGATATGGAAAATATCTAGATCAATCCCCAGAAGTATTCCACCGGAACGTCCTTTCGGCTCTTTACAATGCCAAATGTAATTCTTCCCACCACATAGATTTCTCAGGAAAGGAACGGAAAAGCTCCTCCTCCCTGTTTCTGATATGGCCATAAAGCTAAGATTTTGTTCTTTGGTCAACTCTGATAAGAATCTATGTTTTTTTGGGTCTTTAAACCCATTACAATTCCAAAAGACACCCTTCATTGTTACCTCTTGCTATATTTGTGTGTTGGTGTGGATGCTGTTTTTTTCTTCTTCTTTTCTGACGAAGGTATTTTTTAGTCGGTGACACAGTGATACGATCATAGAAATCATCACTGGAATCCAACACCTCGTCCATTAATTCTCCACACAAATTCCCCAAAATAACCTTATCTACTTCTTCTTCATGTGCTAAATTTTTTTCCTCCTCATCAAAAATCTCAACCAACCGCTCAATACTAGGTTTCTCTGCCAATCTCTTCTCCTCTATCTTCTTAATGTTACTGATAGAGTCCCTAATACTAGCTGTATCATTGCCCAAAACAATACCAATTTCTCCAAAACTAGTAGCAATAGATGTATCAGGAATATTTAAAAAAGAAAGGCATGTGTTATTACCTTCAGTGTGCAGATTTGGGGCTGATGTCCCCGCCTTGCGCTTTATGGCAGCCTCCATGGTGTCCTCATCAGCAGATCCAGCCCGCCGCTTGCTACGACGAAGGCCAGATTCCAGCGCCTCTGGAATAGCTGCCAAGCTCGTTACCTTCTCCCCCAAGTCAGCCTGCAGCAGCTGTGCAGTAGCAAAATCTGCAGCTCCCTCTTCCCCATCTCCTGCGCCAGGTAGCACCAGATCGTCTACCGCTGCCCCTGCAGCCATATCAACCACCTCCGCTGCATACACAGTCACAGGAGCCATTTTCTGCTGCACATTGTCTTTGCCCGCACCCCGTGTTGCATTTTGGTGTTGGTGTTCAGTCCCTGACCCACTTTTAGGCTTGCTGGTAGCTCCACCTTTGTCATCCTCCATCTGTGCATCTGCATCACCATCCTTGCCCTTCCCATGATCATCACCATGATCCATATCCATCGGTTCCGGGTCTAGCACATCCGCATTCTGCTCCACTACAAACTGCAAGCTATACACCGAATTCCCAACCGCAATGTCCACAAACATCGGAATAATGTTATGGTCTAATACTGAGATCTGCACCATGCCTCTGCCATACCTCCTGGTGAACCGCATATCCACCTCTCTGGTCACCCCCAGCACTGACCCAACTGCCCAGATGATCTCATATTCCCTAGGATCATCAGGAAGCCCAGTAAACTGTACCCAAATATCGGTGAGATCAAACTTCTGCGAGCCACCGCCACCCTCCTCAATGGTTAGTGTTGTATTCGGGAACTTTGTATGTAGTACTCCCCATTCCACCATCCTCTGTAGTTCCTCTCTGGTTGGAAACACAGCTCTGAAAGTGTTGGCTCCTGACTCATGCACAACCCACTTCCACTGCCCCGAGATCAACCTCTCAAGTTCAGAAGTGACATTTGCAGCATATAGTGAACTCCCACTAACACGTATCACCCCTGTTTTTGTCTCCGTCTTATGCTTGTAGCTACTAGGTGTTGGGATGTAAAAGAAACCAAGCCCATTAACCGCATAGCCACACGCTACAGCAAAAGACTTGTCCGCTCTGAATCTCGGACAGCGCCCCTTCGCATGATCAGCTTTGTCACAAATTTCACAGTATAGCTCAGAGGTGCAATCAGATATGGTGTGACCCTTCATGTAACACCTAAAACAATATGGCTGCTTACCCCCTGCCTTCGCTGCCCCCATTGCTGAAGATTCAGCCCCCTCAGCAACACTTGATGCCTTTGGCGCTGCAGCCTTTACCGGAGCAGGAGGTTTAGCCTCAGGCTTGTCTCCACCACTCACCGCTGCCTTCGACTGTGCATTGGCTTTTGTCCCTGACGAACTCCCCTGGATCAAAGCAAAAGCCTGCTGCAGAAGAGCAGACGCCTGTGCTGCTTGTGCCGAGGCTGGGGCTGCCATGGAGCTTTGGAGCAAAGCCGCCGCCTGCGCCTGGGCAGAACTCGCCGCCGTCTGAGAAGCATCTGGCGCCGGCGGCACACCCTGGTGACCACGGCCACACCGACCAGAGCGGTCCACTGAGCCGCGCCCCCTGTTGTTGTACCTTCCTCCAAATCCATGGCGGCCGTAGCCATCGAACCGGCCACCACGACCATATCCTCCACGGTTAGGGTTGCCATGGCCAGGGTGAAAGGCAGGAAACCCACCCCGACCAAAGAAAGCTCCCTGCCCGCTTGTTCGGCCACCATCGCGTCCACCACGACCACGTTGCTCCATCGCCGTTCTAGCTGCGTCGGCGTACGATCTCACAGCAATGGCGGCTTCGGTAGACGTATGCAAAGCCCTAGGGTACGAGCGCTTCGTCCCTGTTCTCGCGAAGAAGGCCACTAGGCCCACAGTAGGCCGAAAAGGCACTGCTGGGTCAAGGCACATTCGTATCGGGCCGGAAAACGCTGATGGGCCTTCTTTTTCTCTCCTTTGCAACGTCCCGAGCCCATTGTTTCTCTCTTCAATTTTTGAATCGGCCGCCCCCGATGATCCCGCCCGTAATAACTCCGATCAGATCTCGGGGATTCCACCGCCGGGAATGGCTCAAGCCTCGCCGGCGAGGATGAAGGGGACTGGGAAAACGATGCCACCCGACTGCCCAAACAAGAAGACGAACTCACCTTTGCATTTGCTATGGCGTCCCCAATGGTCCTCGGCGGTGAACGCCGAGGTTTTGGAAGCGGACCACTCCATGGTTCGCCTGTGAGCTTGCCTTTGATGACCGAGTCGATGATCCTTCTTGCCAAGGTTCCTTCCCCTCCATTCTTCTTCGTACTGCCCGTGGATGCCAGCTCCTCCTCCGCCTGATAGATCTCGGGAAGGGTAAAACCTGCTTGTTGTGCCCTCCCGATCAGCTCCGGCGTAGCCATGGAGGTACTGGATGCCGGCGAACCACAGACATGGCCATCATCCTCATCCTCTGAGGATGAATCACTGAGTGGCCAATACCTTGAACCACTATCAGTGACTCCATGGATTCGCTTCGCCGCCGTCTCCGTCACCCGATGCATGTACTCTCTTGCTACGATGTTCTCCACCTCTGCGACCGACTCATGTGTACTGGCATCCTGCACTGCCTCCGGCTTGATCACCGGCGCCAGCGTCAGTCGCCGTACCCGGAGTCGCCTCATCCTTGTTTCTTATATGTACCACCTTTAGAAATCAGTCCATAATGTTCCCACAGGCGGCCCAAGATCATAGGCCTCTGCCAATTTCTCAGGTGGATGGCCATATGAGCCACATGTGAAAGAGGTAGGGGAGTGTCCGGGAAAAATCACTTATGTAGCAGTGGTCCGACTGTTGCAAATCATCTCAGTACTCGTTTTGCTTGTAGCGTTCTTTCTAGGTGCACATAATGGGAGTGCATGAACCAATGATAGGGAATTTTACAGTAAGGTTTGTTGGTTTGGGACACATTTGTTAGATAGAAATTGCAAATAATGCAAGTGATTGCGGTGTGTACAAATATATAATAGTGTGGCATGGACAAAAATAAACTATGGAGAACTCGTATGAAATTGTGAATCCGCTTATTAGCAAGAACGAAAATAAGCAGGGGCACAACACTTCACCTTCTGCATGCATCTATGAACATATGTAGGGGTGAGTTATTTATTGGTTATAGAAGCATATATCGGGTCAATATGGTTGATTAACTCAAAATTTGTTTTCAAGAGACCTGCCAATTTAGTTTATTTGCTCTTAAATCAGAATTCAAGATTTGGCTACTTACTCACGACAGAATTTTGGCAGAAGATGACCCATCTACTCGTAGTTGGCTGCATTATTATACTCACTTTGTTTTTAGTAGGTGCATTAGCAATTGATTATAAATGGTAAAAGGAATTCACCCTCATAGTATGGTTCAATCATAATAATATTTATTGAATGATGAGACGCAATTAACCATTATTGACCTCGCTAACTATGGACCACTAGTCCATCAACCCGTGCATCTGCACGGGCTAGCAATACTTTTAGAATGGATATAAATCTTGGTGAGTGTGACCGGCGGTCATATGTTGGCTATATTTTTTAATGTATATCCTTGTATTTACTCAAAGCTTACACAAATTTTTGTCATGGTTTCCTCACATTCACAATATATTTGTGGCCATTGATGGCATATACTATTTTCTTTCTTTTCAAGTTTACTCCTCGGACTATACTGGATAGTTGAGAGAGATGCATAATTTAATGTTTAACAAAAAAAATGGAGAATGATGCAGGACAACACCACATTAGGATTCTTTTAATAAAATGGTAGATGTGGCCATGTGTGTGATTTATAATTTAAGTGGCATATGTCACAATTTAGAAGTAGGTAATAAGGTAGTTATGTTATTTCATTAAAAAGTGACACACCATGTAGATAAAAATTTAAAACTTGCTCCTTGTTGAATGCATATATGTTCTGGACTCCGAAGGTTCTCCAAGGTAAAATCTCGTCAAAGGCATATAGGCTGAAGTTGAGAATTATATTATGTGTTGTTGCTTGCTACAGAATGACATTTAGTATCATGTCATTTTATTCTATTTCATGGCAATATTTATAGGCTGTGTGGATCCTAGCAATGTAGAGACAGGGAGGTGGTCTAAGCAAGTAAGCATAATTATCGTATATTTTGATGTAATGGTCTAAGATCAATAATTGTTCCTCTATCGAAAAGTGAATAATTTGGGTTATTGTTGTTAATGGCAAACACAGATAATCTAGAAATAGGAAAGATCCAACGATTGTTTGTCAATTATGATTACATTCTTCCAAATTAAATTTATGTGCAATTGTTAGTATTCCTATGCTTTTTCTAGCAAACTAAGGATTAACATGTAGCCACCAATCAGCAGTAGATGCTAATTAGCCCATACTTTTGAATGGTTATAGCCAGCTGCACATCATAGTACTTTTTATGACGGATGTCTAATATAAGCGCTGAGCAACTGCATGTTTATATGAGCTTTTGCTACAATTCCAGTCATTTACTTTGCCTTCCAAATCTATTGTAGAAAATAAATTTGAGCATGTCTATAAAGAACGTCATATACAAAATTAACTTGGGGAACAAAAAGGGAAAATGTGACAATGCACAGTGCCATATCTGTTTATTTTGTTTTGTATATTTAGGGTTCTAAATAACATTCTTTTAGCTTTTATACTTAAGTTTTTTGGGAGGCATATATTGAAGACTTCTGTAAAAGCCCTCGAGTAATTCTCCATAGAAGAAGTCCAACAATTATACCATGATATGATAATTAGTCCATGCAGCCTGCTGGCTCAGAACTGTACATAGTCTTTTAAGGTTTCAGTGGTAAAGAAAACAAATAAAGCAAAATATATTGCGCTTGCTTCTTGGCATGTTTGGGACAGTGCAGTAAAGAGCAAGGCTCACCTTGAAATCATCGGATCTCTTCATTGGAATACCGTGATGGTAAATCAATACCCCTGCCGCTTGGTCAATCTGCCGCTGTGCTTCGCTCTCCCACCGCATTGGTCATGCCATCCTGTCTTGCTGACGTAGTACTATATGTGTCTGCACAATCGTTGAGGATGGATCAACCTTGCATGGCCGGTCGCAGCGGCCGCCGCCGCCTGGAGCAACACGTGCGTATCCATCTTTTCCGTCTTTCACGTATTGGCCTAGGTGACTTCAGAATACAGATGGTTTGGCGTTATTAATATTTTTTAATGGCAATGGTGGGTAATTTAGATTATAATTATAGGGTTATTTTAGACCATCTTACATAATGGCAGTGGTGGGTAATTTGTATCAAATTTGATCCAATGGCTATTACGGTTGGATATATTGAATTGATGGCCAGATGTTTCTGAATTTTGTCAGAATTTCTAGCATTTATCTTTTTTTCTACAGCGTCTCGTGAGGATTAACGTAGAGGCTCCAAAAGGAGCCTCCAATTAGTAATAGTAAGCTTGTTTCCATAATGATAGGTGCCACGTAATGGAAAACAGAAACATAAAAAAATTTAACCATCTACCTGTTTGCATAAAAAGGAACATTAAACTACCTGATAGAGAGGTACAATTAATTCTGACGGAATTGACAGTCAGAAATGTTCCAACCACCAAGTGGACCACTAAACAGCACGTGCATGCCAAAACAAGTCACATGCATGATAGCACAATACGTGTCTATCTGAAACCTACTTAAATAATTTTTAAAAGAGGATTTACTTACAATCTCCATTATTATTTCTGCCTCTTTCATCTATAATAGATATGCTTCACGATTCATTCTTTATTTTGACCAATTCAAGGTTCATTATTTTGAAGTGCCGCCTGAAGCAGTTTCTAAGTTTTTGCATGTTATCCTGTTTTTTTTCCTTGCATTCATCGGCTTATCTACTTTTTAATATACATGTTTCCATTATAGTATATTTTCTTTAAAATACATTTTTCCGGTAGTGTAATTTTAGGTAATCAAGAGATAATTATATATGCAGGAAACTGCAATTTTGTATACCCATCCTGGGATATTAGTTGAAAGGTGAGTGATCATGGGCAGCATTATTATGGTATTTCCAAGTATTTCAGACTTCACGGTTCAGTCAGAATATTAGTTGAATGGGATGCAATAAATCATTATTGACCTCACTAATTTAATTGTGGAATACCAAAATTTACAAATAGACATTTTGTGATTCCTTTGTTCCGACGATGGTATTCGGTGCCACGCAATAGAAAGGGAAACATTAAACATTCAGTAAAGTATATTGGTGGTCCTCAAACTTATCCGAGGATAAGTGTCATTTAGGTCCTCGGAGTCCTAAAATACACATAAGTGTCATTTAGGTCCAAAATTTCAAAAATACCCTTATATTGATGATATTTGTCCATCTCTTAATCTATAACCGTGCTATGGTACAATCAAATAAAAATCCTATAGGTTTGTGATGAAATACTGATTTACTGAGACGAATAGTATGAAAAATCATACCCAATTACCAGCCATATCATTAGACATAATGGTATTTTTAAAACTTTGAACCTAGATGACATATTTTAGCAATTTTAGGCACTCAAACATTCATTTTGAAAGTTCGGGGACTTAGATGACACCATGAAACAAGTCTAGGAACCACTCATATATTTTTAAACAATCAACTACTATCTTGCAAAAACAAAGAACACTAAACTACCTGATAGAGGTGCAATAGATTCCTACGAAAGTGACAATCAGAGATGTCCCATGTGGCCTTCTAAGCAGCGCGTGCATATCCAACAGGTCACTCAAATAGTTTTGTCACAATATAGTCTATTTGAAACCTAGTTAAATAATTTCGCAAATGTGATTGCTATTTATCACCCTCATGAATATTTCTTCCATTGCACCCGCTACGTGCTTCAAGATTGATTTTTATTTTTGAACAGTTCTAGCTTCATTCTTGCGTAATTCCTGAAGAAATTTCCAAGCTTTTGCTGCTTTTTTTTGTCATACACCCGCTTTTCTAATTTTTAAGACCCATCTGGTTTTATATGTGGTTCAATTATAGTGCATAGTTTCGAGGTTTTCAGTCTTCACGGTTCAAACCAGAATATATTAATTGAATAAGACGTAATCAACAAATATTGACCTCGCTAATTTTTGAAAAATACTGAAAAAATCAGAAATGGACAATTTGCAATTACATTGTTCCCAATGGTATTTGGTGCCACGTTATAGAAAACATAAACATCAAACATTCAACTACCTACTTTGCAGAAAAAAGAACATTAAAATTTAAACTACCTTATAGAGGTGCAAACGTGCAATTGATTCTGACAGAAGTGACAATCAGAAATGTCTGTAGTTATTCTATCTGAAACCTAGTTAAATACTTCGGATAATGGTATCTGGCACCACATAATCGAAAACAGATCATCAAACATCCAACAATCATTCTGTTTTTTAACGACTCAAGATATATATAGTTCCTGAATCGTTTTATAAGATTTTTTGTGACACCTATTTTTTTCCTCATTCAGTCATTCACGCGATGGCACCTAAATACTCTGGCCGCGGCCACCTTCTTCCCCGGTCTCCGCGACGAACTCGGCGATGCGTATCATGAGGTCACAAGCATCGTCGAACATTGGTATGGTGTAGAACCCATGGATGGCGTTAGGGTACTCCACCACCCGCACCTTCTTGCCCTTGCTCCTCAGCATCTCGCCGTATCGGCGCTGCCAGTCCTGCAGCGGGTCATAGCCGCCGATGGCGAGCAGCACCGGCGGGAACGCCGGGGAGTCGAGGCCGGCGGCTGCCGCCGGCGCGGCGAAGTTGGCGGCCGGCGCCGGGCGGCAGGAACGCGCGCCACATCCAGTCGGTGCGCTCCACGGACACGATGGGCGCGGCGCCGTCGAGCCGGAGGTCGGCGGGGGTCCTCTCCTCGCCGCCGAAGAAGGGCTGGATGGCGATCAGGCCGGCGAGGCGCACGTTGGTGAAGAGCGAGGACGGCGGGCTCGCGGCGGCGTAGCGGCGGGCGACGTGGTGCGCGACGTTGCCGCCGGCGCTGTCGCCGGCGAGGAAGCAGCGGGAGACGTCGAGCGGGGCGGGGTGCCTCTTCGGGTCGTCGTCGAGGAACCGCAGCGCCGCCAGGCCGTCGTCGTAGGCCGCCGGGAAGCGGTGCTCCGGCGAGCGGCGGTAGTCGACGGAGAGCACGGCGGCCGAGGCGGCCCGCGCGACGCGGCGGCACGTGACTTCGAAGGTCAGGGATGACGCGGAGAAGAAGGCGAACCCGCCGCCGTGGAAGAAGACGGGAGCACGCCGCGGTTCAGCGTGCCGTCGGCGCGGCGGGTGGCGTCGATGAGGAAGTCGGCGAACGCGGCGGCGAGCCTCGTCAGCCGCGACATCGGTGGCTTCGGCTTGCGCGGCGCCCTAGGCATCTCGGCCATGGCCATCGCTGCGAACTCCATCGCGATGGCATTTAGTGGCGCTCTGCTGTATTTATAGTGGTCAGGAGTCAGGACTGGATGAGGGCAATTGGTTTTCGCTGAGCTCTGCGAGATGGCTGTTGGCCTCCCAACTCCCAACCACATGTCCACATGTTGGATTTGGTAGCTCAA
This sequence comes from Echinochloa phyllopogon, assembly GCA_033239725.1. Classification (NCBI taxonomy): domain Eukaryota; kingdom Viridiplantae; phylum Streptophyta; class Magnoliopsida; order Poales; family Poaceae; genus Echinochloa; species Echinochloa phyllopogon. The sequence goes on from BTCW01000008.1 coordinate 10,597,608, forward strand.
AAGTTTTGAACTTTTGTTTGAATTTCCTCGATATTGTTCTGTTAATAAAAAGAGTAAATTGCACTGGTAGCACGGCAAGTTGCATGATGGGTTCAGATATGTATGTCATATATAGATCTTGTGAAATAATTCAAGGTGGGAACGAGGCAATAACAACGTATGCTGCCATGTTGGCGTCCAGCTAGACTAGGTGCTGCGAACATGTAGGAAACGTTTGGTTTGTTGTCATAGATCATTTGAGCATTTCACAAGATATGTGTCAAATGGATGGCAGATTTACCTGCAGGCGTGGGTATCCGCGGATACCCGATCCGACGGGCAAGGGTACAGGCAGAAAAATCCGCCCGTGGACGTGGATACGGGCAGCAAAATCCACCCGCGGGCAGCTAGCGGGTGTCAACTTTCACCTGCCGATATAGCCGCTGCCCGCTTAAAATAGAAGGCCTATAAACCAAAGGCCCAAAGCCCATTAACACAAACCCTAAATCCACCACCCGGCCACCGGCCACCCCCAGTTCCCATCCCTAGTTCCCCACCCGCGCAGCCGCGCTCCCAGTCCGACTCCCACCTCCACGCTCCACCTTATCCACCCAGCCGCAGCGGCCACAGCAGGCAGGCAGCCTGCCGCCCAGCCGCAGGCTGCAGCATCCAGCCGCCCGGTGGCCCGGCCTTCCCACCCGCAGCCCCCCTCTCTAGATCTCGCATTTTTGCCCCCGGCGGAGCCTGGACCTCGGCGGCGGCGGCGCGTCTGCGGAGCGGCGGACTGCGCACCTTCCCTGCAGCCGACCAACCGACAGGTAACCCCTTCACTCTCTGCGGGTGCGGGCAAACCCGATACCCGCGTATATCCGTCGGGTGTGGGCGCGGGCAAGGTTTTGCACCCGCAGGTAGCCTCGCGGGCGGGTAAAGACTGGCAGCGCGGGTATGCTCGCGGGTGGGTAAATGCCTTACCCGCACGTACCCGACCCGCTGCCATCCATTACTGTCATGCATTTTACAACACATGTGATTTACTTGCAACCACTGTGCAAAGTTGCAGGGCATATTTTTTATGTAGCAAGTTATCAAAACTAGATTTTGACCATTAGTTTCTCTTCAATCAAATTGTCAATTTCTAGAAAATAAACATCACCTTAAAGTTATTTTGAATATTAATTTAAAAATACGTACGTCCTTTTACATATATTGAACATGCATATAACTTAACTAATTATTGTTGAAAATTTGCAAACTTTGACAATTCAAAACTAGAGACACCTTAATTATATTGAAGGCTATGATCATTATTTCGAACAACTACCCCACATATCGTGATGGGACATCGACAGCATCCAGTGTGCCAAGATGGCACGAAACACACATGTATGGAATTTCGCTTAGCTGCCAATCATATATATGCACAAGATGTTACTCGCGGCGCTCACACAGATACAGATCATTTAATGGGTAGCCACGCAATGCAATTGAAATGTGCACCGGCTAACCAACTCATTTAATTTAAAGAACGTGCTCGAAAGTTGAAGCTTGATCACGACATACGGAGTATACTGGGTTTGTATGCATCACACAATGCTTGATACTCTCTGAGCCAACTTTCAAATTAACTACGATAACTAATTAGGAGGAAGAGAGGAGTGCTAGGTGGATCGTAGTGAGATTGAGATGCATACTATGATATTGCATAAGCTAACAAACACGTGGAAGTTCTCGTTTGGATTGGCTGAATCCTCGTCCTTTCTCGGGTGTGTTTAGTTCCAAAAAAGAGGTTGGAAAGTTTGGTGAAAATGTCACATCGGATACTGTAGCGCACTGTAGCACTTTTCGTTTTTTTTGATAATCGTTGTCCTATCATGATCTAACTAGGCTCAAAAGAGTTGTCTCGTCGTGTACATCACAACCATGCAACTAGTTTTTTATTTACCCACGTCTAGTGCTCCATGCATGAGGAGAGAGATTTGATGTGATAGGTGAATAGTGAAGTTTGGAGAGAGAATTTTGGAAAGTTTTTGGGAACTAAACACAGCCCTCGTAGCAAAAGGTTTAAATTGCAGCCATATGTGTGCGAGACTAGCTCTAGGCATGTGTAGTGTTCACATCACATCACAGGGGCTGTTTAGTTCCAAAAAGCAGCTCCCAAATACACTATGTAAAAAGAAGATTCCCCATCACATCAAAATATCATAACATGCATGAAGTATTAAATGTAGATGAAATTAAAAACTAATTGTACAGTTTTGTTGTACTCTGCGAGACGAACATTTTGAGCCTAATTAATCAAATTTTGGATAATTTTTCACAAATACAAACGAAATGCTACAGTACCGCAATGATTACGAAGTGACATCTTACTTCCAAAATTTTAACCTTCCAATTCTAAAACACCACCGCAATGAGTCAGCAGCTCGCGAATTAAGCTCAACTAGCTAGGATGGTGTCCAAGATATTAATTGCAATGCGAGTAGAAAGTTTAGACTCACTACTGGAGAAACAGACATTAGCACCGGTTGGGAAAGAACCCGGTGCTATGTTTCCGAGGCTAAAGGTACCCACCTTTAGCACCGGGTTAAATAACCGGGGCTAAAGGTGTGTCCATTTGCCAAAAAATATATGTGTTGCTGCGGGGATTCGAACTCATGACCTCTTGGCTCGCGCATACCCACCTAACCATCTCATCTACAAAGCACATGTGATGAGATAGAAGATTCTTTTGTTTTGTAGTAGCATGTGACACCCCCTTTAGCACCGGGTTGGTGTTACGACCCGGTGCTAAAAAACCTTTAGCACCGGATCGGTAGCACCGGTTGATGTTACGACCCGGTGCTAAAGGGTTCCCGAGGGCGTCCCAATTTCGCACCCGGTGCTAACGTTACATTAGCACCGGATCTTAAGTGCACCGAGGCATATGAGGGGTGCGGATGTGAGTTATTCTTGTAGTGGACTTTTAGATGATGTGAATGCTCTTGGAAATAATAAATGGGACTCCACACAAGGCATACGAGGGGTGAGGATGTGAGTTATTCTTGCAGTGGACTTTTAGATGATGTGAATGCTCTTGGAAATAATAAATGGGACTCCACACATTCATGCACAAGCACAGATTCACACCCCCTGGAATATTTACGGCTGTGCACACCATCGGTTCCTTCCCCTTCGATCTCTAATTACAAGAATTGAATACAGTGGACTTCTGCGATTGAGAGTCAATTCCTTTTTTCTAAAAAAAGGGAGCTTCTGCGATTGAGAAGGATCCAAATAGACAAGCAAAGAAACGAAGCTACGCGCATATGAGCCGGGGTTAATTGGTCAACGCCGACATGGAGGGATCGTCAATGCCACACAAAGCAGAGGCTCCCTACATGTCACCGGTGCACCAATGGATAAAGCTGAAGCATATATTTTTTTTTGTCAAGCGGAACACCTTTGGAAATATTTGGCAAAATAGTTTTTTTGGCACGTGGGCAATTTCGAGGACATTTTATTTACCTCATGCCTTCAATTTTTACCTGTTTAGTACGTTTTGACCAAAAGGCTGTGTAAAAGCCTTGCCAAATAGGTCATAAGGCTAATCCTGGTGGAGAATTTAATTTGTTGTCAGCAATTTAAGTTGATAAATATATTGAACAATATTCTCTGATCATGATGCATAGTGTTATTTTGTTGTTTCACATAGTTGAACATCACATTATTACATGAGTACATGACACACGTGATTGGCGGATCTCGATAAGGGTCACATAAGCTTTAGTCCCGATTGATGTTACCGCCTAGGACTAAAAGTCCTCCACGGGTTGCTTTAAAAGAAAGGCACCCATGTGCTCTGTAGGTGGGATGATAAGGAAGCTACATGCGAGACGAGAGGTCTCGGGTTCGAGTCCTATGCACTGCATGTGTGTATTTTTGCGCAAAATTTCATGACGAGAGGTCCCGGGTTCGAGTCCTATGCATTACATGTGCACATTTCCGCACAAAAATTCATGTGACTTGTGAAAACGAACTTTTAATATTTAGAAAAATAACTTTTAAACCCAGTTGGTGTTACCAACCGGGGCTAATGGGTCGTTTTGGTCCCGGTTACCTAGACTAAGAGCAAGGCTAATAATTTAGCCGTCTACTAACTGTATCATGCTGCCATGTCATATTTAGGCATTTAGCCAATCTAATAGCCAACTCATATCATAGTTGGCTGTAGAAATTGACTACATATCATTAATATCTGGTGTCGTGCCAAGAAATTGATTCCAATGCGACCTAGAATTTTTAGGTTATGCGATCTATAGTAGGCTACTCCAATAATTTTTTTTATTAAATATGATACCATATAAGCAATTTTTATGAGATGTGAATAGAATTTGATGAAGAAAAGAGAAGAAAGGGTTGAAACTGGTTGTATATTGTTTCTAGAAGTTAAAAACCATTCCACACTTGCATTGCGCACTCTTGCTTCAACGGTCAACTACATGGTGCGGTCGATGGGGTGGAGATGAGGAGGAGGTGGAGGTTAGGGTTCGGGGTTGCCGGGGTTGGGGGAGGACTACCTGGGCTCTAGAGGGGAGGTCGGGGGTGGCGGCTGGCACGGTGGTGGTTGCAGGCGGTGGAACGGAGGAGAGGCGGCGGGGACGCCGCCGACCGGACACTAGAGGATATCTGATGGGCAGAGTCGGCGGTGGGGGCGATGGCCGGCCAGTAGGGTGATGACCGAAGTGGTTCGATAGGGTGGGGCTGCGGGTAGTGTGTGGGAGGATGGCGGCCGGCATGGCGGCGAGGTCGCCGCCGGCTGCGGGCGGGGGAGGTGAAGGCTTGGCACGCGGCTGCCGAAGAGATTCAGAAGGGTGGCGGGGGGAGGTGGCGGATGGCTGGCGGCCGTCGCTGAGGGCGGTGGGCGGCGGAAGGTAGATGGTGACCTCTAACTTGGAAACTAGTGATCGCCCGCAAACTAAAGTTGTCCCTTGCACTGGGGTAAAAGTTTCATTTCGTTTAGTAATCTGCCCTAGATGTTGTGAATGCTCTTGGAAACAATAAATGAAACTCTACTTTGGGATTAGCATTTTATGTGCGGGAGAAGAAAGAGATGAAGACATGATGTCTCCCAGAAAAATGTTTTCAACGGAAACAATAATGCTATACCAAATTTTGTATTGAAAGAAGGCGTGTCATGTGCGGGAGAACAGAGATGATAGCTGGATATGAGAGAAAATTGAGTGACAAATTAATTTGTCGCCTATGGGTAGTTACGGTGTATTTGTAATAATAGTTTCTGGAGTGGTGATATCTACTCCACTTGTTGGCAACTTGGCATGTCATGTCATGGAAACCGCTTGACATGTCATGTCATGGAAACCAGTTGACTGTTTGAAGGTTGACGCAATCGTATCAGGCAGCATTAATGACCATGTCCGAACTTGCTGCTTAAAAACAAACTCTGTGATTTGTTGAGCGGCAAGAAAATTTATATTGTATTCTTCCTTTTATATTCTAATAATGACTCTTTGGATTTAATAGTGCTAGTTAGCATCCTTTTCCATATAGGTCGCTGTCCTACTATTAATCCATTAGCTAGTTGGAGGTTGCAAACAATTTTTTTAGAAGAAAAATATATATTGATCTTTAATACAGTACACCGGCTCTTTTACAAACAAGATCATAAAGAAAAGAAAAATCACAAAGAAGTCCAACACTCGTACTCATCTTCCTCGAAGGATCCGTTCATCACCGCCGGACGCCAGAGCCAATCTCCACGAAATGGTTGCCGCAGAGAAGGTCTTACTGCTAGGCAAATCAGCCGAGTACGCTGAGCTTTCCAACCATGCATCTATTAGCAGGTTGTCATACCCTGAAATTCATCACAATAAATTATTTAGAAACTTTCTGAATTTTCTAGGACAAATAATTTTTTCTGTGATTTAATTGGAATTCCCATGAATTAATTGAATTTAAGTATCATATTAAATAATTTTAGCCAAAATATATTTTGTGCATTCATGCTGTTTCATTAAGTTTTGGCTGCGTGTAGTTCAAATTAGAATTTAAATCTAATTTAAATCCAAATTTGAATTGCATTTGTTTGGACTCTTTGTTTTTGTACAAGTTCAGTTTTACCGGTCAAACTTTTAGCCCAGTCCGCTTTTCGTCCTTTCATTCTCCCTCTCCATCCCCGCTTGGACCGAAAGCTAGTCCTCCTCACCCCAACCTCACCCGCTCGCTTCCTTCCTTGCGCCGTGGGCCCACTCCTCTGGACGGGCCCAACTCTCCTCGGCCGGCCCAGCTCCGTAGTCGCCTTCGCTTCTTTCCCGCTCCTGCGGCCGCCCACTACGAGCAGGCCTATGGATGGCAACGGGGCGGGGACAGGGGGACGTCCCACACCCCCACCCCGATCCCCGATCTCTAAGCCCCGCCCCCGTCCCCACCGGATCTCCGAAACTCCATCAGGGCCTCGAGGGGATCGATCCCCCGGCAAACAATTCGTCCGATGCCACAAATCAAAAGTTCAAAACAACCAAATTGTAACAGATGAGTTCAAACTTTGAATAGCTAGTACCTGGTAAGTTACACAAGTGCAAACACAAGTCAAATACATCGTCACTAAACAAGCACGAGCTAACATATCAAGCACGCTAGTACTTGTACTAATTGATGCTCACAACTAATTCTGATTGGCCGCCAGATGTACAGTAGATGCAAGTTTGGACGGGGATTTCTATCTTCGTAGATGGCATGAACTCGACGAAGTAGCCAGTGGCGCAGATGGCTTCCCTCTTCTTGCTGAGATTTTTATCATTTTGACCATGAAAGCGGTGGGCTTCTCTAAAATGACCACCATACATTGGGCTTCTCTAAAATGACCACCATACATTGGGCTTCTATAAAATGACCACGAATCCGTTGTCTCGTACGCCAGAATGACCAAACTCAGGTTTTACAATTTTTGTAATCTTTTCTTCCCTTTTCTGCAACGAATCTGACCAAAATACCCTCCTCTTCTGCGCGCGGTATTGCTCTTGGGCTCCGCCGCCGGCGCCTTCTCCGTCGTCTGGCGGCGGCCTGGAGGAAGCCCCTCCACTTGCGACGCCGCCCCTCCTCCTGGGATGAGGCCGCCATGTGCCCCGCCGGGCCCGTGGCCGCCCGCCGGCGGTGGCGCCCCCTTTGCTCCGCTCGGATGCCCGATGCGACACTTGCTCCCACGACGGAGAGCTCCTCGATGGAGGCGGCGGCGGAGGCAGACTTGGTGGCGGTGGCGATGGCGCAGCCAGCCGGGCGGCGCGGCCGAGCGGGCGGTCGGGCGGCAGCACGACGGCGCGGCCGAGCGGGCGGCCGGGCGGCGGCATGATGGCGCGGGCGAGCGGCCCGGCGGCGGCGCGGCCGAGCGTGCGGCGCGGCCGAGCGGGTGTCCGGGCGGCGCAGGCTGGCGGCCGGGCGGCGGCGCGGCCAGCCGGCCGTCGTGGTGGAGGCGGGCGCCGTCGCGGTAGGAGCAGGGGTCGGCTGGAGAGCCAGAGAGCAGGCGGCGGCGGTGGCGCCGCCAGCGGCTGCGGCGGCGGAGGCGGGTGCGGGGAAGTCGGAGTGGAGTAGACGGTGGCGGCGGGGAACAGTAGGAGGGAGAAGAGGAAGAAGCTGAGGGTATTTTGGTCAGATCCGGTGCAGAAAAGGGAAGAAAAGATTACAAAAATTGTAAAACCTGAGTTTGGTCATTGTGGCGTACGAGACAATGGATTCATGGTCATTTTAGAGGAGCCCAATGTATGGCGATCATTTTAGAGAAGCCCACCGCTTTCGTGGTCAAAATGATAAAAAACTCCTTTTTGCCGAAGCCATGCTCCTCGGTCACCCTCGTGTGCTCAGCGCTCCCATCTTGCTCTTGCCTGGCATCGCCGAAACAAGCTGGTGGAGGCTGCCGGCGGCGGAGTGGGGAAAAGAGTGAGGATAAGGTTAGGGTATTTGGGAAGGGAGAGTATATATACCTGCACACAAGTAGGTCGCATGAGCTATTGGGCCTTTGGGCTGCACTCGTTTTCTTCATGGGCCGCAAGGGAAAGCGCTGCAGGCAGGCCGCACGGTGCAATTCGGAACCCCATCGGTGCCCCGCGGAGGAGAAGTGATCCCCGCCCCCGACCCGATAAAATTTCGGGGCCCCGACCAAACGTCCCCGCGGGGGAAAATAGAGCCCCGTCCCTGCCCCGTTCGGGTCGGGTCCCCGCGGGGATCTGCCTTCACGGGGAAATTTGCCATCCTTAAGCGGGCCCCACCCGTCAGCTCTGTCTCCCTCGCTGAGTCGTCGAACCCGACTTGGGTTTGAGCAACGCCGCCGTGGCTGAGCCGGGCACGCATGCCTAGACATGGGCCCAAGCCGCCATCGCGCCGCCTATAAAACTACGGCCGCCGCTAACATTGGCCCCTTTTCCCACCGGTTTGCATCACTAACCGTAGCCCTAAATGGCTCGCCGCCACCATTCTTTAAGCTCGTCGGCCGCCGCCGGTGATCTACCGCGTTGCTGCCTCTCCCTCAATGAGACCAACCCTGGGAGGTTCGCAAGGAGGTACCGATTCGCTTGAGCCGCTTCCCGCTTCCTCTCTCCCTCTATGGCTCACACGCAACCTCGCCGATGCTCGCGCCCTGCCGCTCGCTGCTGTCCACCACCAGGTGGCTCCATGGCCGGCAAGAAGCCCCACTTTGGACATGTCGTGCTCCCAACTCTCACCCCGGCCTAATCTCATCGTAAACCGAGCCCTATAATGCGTTTTCGTGTTGCGCCGGCGAGACCACCACCCCTGGTGACCCCGCGTCCACGATCCATTATGAATCGTTGGATCCTAATCTTGCGGCCCTAATCCATCGGGCCTCGAGTCAACAAGTGCCATGCCGGTCAACCCTCGAGTCGCCGTGGCCTTTTTGCTTAAGAGCACCTCATGTTTTTTCCCAATCAACCCGCAGTCCAAGCCCGTTCAAAAATAATTACATACATGCATCATCTTTATGTTTTAGCCCATGAACTTCCTTAGTTTTGCAACCTGAAGCCCAACCTGTGTTCTTTTACCAGTAAGTCCTCAAGGTTTTATTCAAAATTATGTTTTAATCCCTGGACTTTCTCAAGCAAGTGCCTGGAAGGTTTAAAACCTCGCCAGCGAGTCCCTGAACCTTAGAAAAGCCATATCTTTCTCTCATTTTAACTCTATTTTTAGTGATTCTTGCGCTCACATGTTTGTAGTAACATGTAGAATAGTTTTATGCTTCTGTTTAGTTCTGTTAGAATTGTTTGATATACCACTTCTTATTTTGTTGTATTGCTTTCTTGTATGTGCCCCCGTGCTGTGAATAGAAAGGTGCAACAATTGTGGTGTATAAGGATTGTTCGTGGAATTCGAGGATCAAGCTTGTGAAGACTCTGAGCAGTTATTCTCTAGAAATTAAGGCAAATGTATTCATCACTTCATAGTTATGCTATGCTTGCATGCTTTTTAATCATGATGGGTCATATGTTAACGATTGCCTAGTCTTTTGATCATACCTTGTCGACCCTAGGTTTTTACTATATAATGTTGGTTAGATGATGCTTAGTTGCTCCAGTTGGGATGGTTTACACTAATATCAAAGATAATGAATTTGTGTTACTTTTCACTACTAGAAAAGTGATCATCAGTGACGATTTGCCCGTGACACTGCTTACTTTGGTCACAGAATGCTATGTCTTCCATGACGAAATGTCCATTTTCGTCATAACTGGCAAGTGACAAAGATTTGGCTTGACAAATAATGATGAAATTGTAAATAATGTCACAGAACACTAAATGGATATCGTCATAAATTATGGTTTGTTATGGCGTATTGTAATGATGAAACCTAGTGGTCACAAATTAGAATTGAAATCGTCATAATTTATTTGCATGGTTTTGCACACCTAATGATGAAATAAATTGGTCACAGATCAGTAGTGCACTTGACGACGTGGGATGTGTCTGCCACACGGCCCACTCCTATTTTTTCAGTGGGCCACAACTAACGTTCCACAGCAGCTTGGGCCATGCCCAGTGAGCCCGCTCTCCACAACAATCTTTTTAATTGTCTGTGACCATTCTGGCATCTTCGGTGACGTTAGGGGAATGTCATTGACGACAACATCCCTACTAGTGTTTTATTCATGTTCTCATGGTTCTGTTAATCTCAACCACTTGCATTAATTGAAACATGGATTGACCACACGACAAAGCAGTACAACCACAAGACCAACGGGCTCTGGTCTTGGTTAAGTAATTAGAAGGACTCTTTGTGTGTGGAGGCACTGCATGTGTTTGGATGGGGCAGGTTGCTACCGGCAAGGTTCATGTGTAGAGGCGCAGGAGAGGAAAATGTTCCTTCTAGAGACCTGCATGGAAATGGAGCACACACACATTGAGAAATTCTTTGGAAAAGCCTCGTAGTGAAACCCCATACTTGGTTCACGTGGTGTGAGAAGGGTAGGTGCCTTTGGCAATGGGAATCGCGACTTGTGGTGAAAGTGTACAACCTCAGCAGATTGTAAAACTGTTATAACAGCCGTGCTCACGGTCAAGAGCGGCCGAGACCCTCGCATGATAATTGAACTTGAATATAAATTGACATGGTTCATGCATATTTATGTTTATGTATATGTTTACGCAACTGTTAGTTTGGGATGGTATAAAATTTAGTAATTTTGTTAAAATTTGACCAACTAAAAGTGCACGATGTTGTTAATTACGAGCCTTACATGTTATTTACTTTATTATACATTTGCCGAGTACGACATGTGCTCATCCTTGCTATTTCCAAATTATTTTTGTTCCCTATCAATGGACGCTGCTCAGAAGGGAATGGATATTGTGAAGGTTCATGAATATGATGCTGAGTTCTAGAAGTACGTGTTCCCCAGTGAGCTGCCTTTGGAGACAGATGGAGTTTTGCTGCTAGTTATATGCTTTCGTCTTGGTAAATACTTTATGTCTTCCGCTGTAATAAAGTATGCAACTCTCTCTACGTTGTGCACTGTCTCGTGTCTTGTATGAAAATTGATCTTGACATACATATAGTTAGCATCTGACTTTGCCTTTAAAACTGGGTGTGACACAGGTCAATCAGAATTGCATGTGCTCATAGTTAAGATAGAAGCAGTTGGCAGATATGAAGTCGTCAGCTAACTATATTATCACGAAGACCGGTCCGTAGCAGGAAAGCCCTTAGCTCGGCTCGGCTTGTTAGAGTAGCCAGCTGGAAGAGTTGCTCGGCTCCACTCGTTTGTCAGTTGGCTTGATTAGCTCCTGAGCCAACTCGTCTAGAGAGTAGAGAGGGAGACAATAAGGGCTGCACAGAGCGATGGCATGTCACAAGCAAAATGGCAGGGTGAAATAACAACTTTTAGCATAAATCCAAGACGAACCAGCAGCCTTCAAGAAACAACTAGAAGAAATAATCTCCGGTTCGAGAAGAGAGAGTAATTTGTGGGCACAACACTACAGCAGGCAAGAGCTGAGTCTCACAAAAAGATCTTTTATTATTGAACCTTGCGAATGAAACAAGAAGAGGAAACACAATAAAGAATCAAAATCTCAGCCAAAGACGAATTCCCCTCACGAACGGACCTATATCTAGAGATTCCAGTGCAGCTTGGAGGCTCTCAGCAAAACACGCGCGCGTGCGCCACGCAAGGCAAGGGAGGCCTAGGTAGCTTCCGTTCACTTTTTAAGCTAGTTGGCTTAGAAGCCCATTGAAGCCCAACAAACCATGCGGGGGAGAATAGACGAGCGGACGGTCCAAGAAAGGAAGCTACAATTTAAACTGTTATGTTCTGTTACATACAGAGCCGTGTATTTGGACTTTTTTGTAGCGTGGAATTCTATTAACCTCTAACAGTTTCATATGATACCAGATCGAATATTTTTTATCAACCTGATTCAATATTTTAAAAATGTTGAAATAGTATATTACAAATGTTGATACATCATGTGAAAAATGTTGAAGTGGTACATTTCTAATGTTGGACTAGATTCAATTTCAACGGTTCTCAGGTAGAATGTTGAAACAACATAACGAAAATGTTGAACTAGTTTAATGTAAATGTTGATTTAAAAAAACAAACAAAAATATAAAATATATCTAAATTGGAGCTTCTTCTGTTGCATAAATTGTAACTAAGACTATGGTTCAAACGGATTTGAAAAATAATTTATAGTTTGAGAGAAAAATGAATGCAAAGATCAAATTATAAATAGAATCATTGCGATTCGCACCATGCATGTTACTGGCAGTGCCGCGTGAGGACACCAACCGCGTGAGGACAGCTGTCCATGTGCACCTATCGACTGCAGCCAGCTCATCGTTCCGCGTTCATCGTATCCGTTCATTCAATCCACACGAATCTCAAACAGTGGAAGCTAGCTTGATAAAAAAAAACTTCCGGAAGCCATATAGGTTTCCCCGATGCTTACAGACCTGGGTCTTAGCAGTAGAGGGAAGGGAAGGCTCGGACCTCGGAGGATAGGGTTCAATTGAGTGGGGATTGGGTTGGGCTACTGGCTGTTGGGCTTTTGGTTGAACTCGCGGCCTGCTGGTTACCCTCGGCTCATTGAGCGGCTCACGGGCTAGCTCGAGTTGGTTGGTCATACAAACGAGTAGAAATAGCAGTTCGGCTCGTTAGAAAAATACAACGAGCAAGCCAGCTAACGATTCAAGAGTTTTTTTTTCCATCTCTATCCACGGGTGTCGATGCACGGCCAGCCACTCGCCGTGGCAAGCAATGGGGATCCAAGTAGACCTGCTACTAGATATTAGCAGACTATCATGCTAACAAATTAGTCCATAACTAGATGGAGACGGCAAATAAGTGCTAATACTGTAAAACCAACTTTTCAACCAACTATTAATTAGCAGGTCAATCCAAATTGCCTCACGCTCATAGGCACAGTTAATAGTTAGCAGCACGAAAATTTTCCAATGTTATCAAATATAGCCATTAAAGGTTGCAAAATGACAATACGGTGCAAAACCATGAAGTGACAATATCTGGCAAGCACTATTTTCTTGGACGTATCAATTAATCAATTGAAACGGAATCCAAATTGTCCCCATCAATTTCAACATCTCAAAACTACCACAACCACAAAAGGAAAGAAAAACTCCTTTAGTGAAGGAGATCAAATCGTAGGCTGTTCGAGAACAAGGCAACCGAAAAAATTAGCATGTTTCACGATGGTCATGAGAGCATCTTTAAGAGACTCAATATTGTGGTAGCTAAATATAGAGATTATAGCCCCTTTGTAAAAATAGAAAGCCATCTGGAACTAAGAAAATAGTAAAAATCGATGGCTTTTATATATTATCACTATTTTCTTGTGTTTGCACACGCATCACTCAATTCCGTACGTATTATTCCTCCAGGTTATTTACCCATCTGATCACTTCCACAAATAAAAACAATTCCTTTCTCGCACAAAAAAGAGAGTGATCTGATCACGGATTCGTTCTGATAAATAAATTCTGTAAAAGTTCTTCCGCAAACAAAAAAAATCTGTAAAATTCGAAAAATTGACAGTAATTAAGTACAATTTATTCGGCTGCTACTAGCTCGTACTATTTCCACACCTCTTACGAAAATGCCTGATCTCTAACAACTAATTCGACCACCAATATTTTAGATTTCGACAACAAGATCGGTCGATCCGTCGACAATAATTCTCGAACAAATTAAAGCCCGCGGATCGGACAATTAAGGAAAAAAAAACCCTAGACGACGACACGGCAGAGGTAAGGTAATAAAGCCAACGTGACGAGATCACATGATGGTGGTGGCGCCGAGGAGGTCCTGGTGCATGAGCAGCGTCTCCTCCAATTGGACCTCCCTGTCCATCGCCATGATCAGCGGGAGCACGAGCACCAGGAACGTCGTCCCGGCGATCCACGCCGCCTTCCCCACGCTCCGCGCCAGCTTCTGCGCCACCTCCTTCGCTTGCCGCCCGCGCTCCGCCGCCGAGGACTCCGACAGCGAGTCCAGGAACGTCGGCTTCTTCGTCGTCATCCCTGAGACGCGAGACGCTAGCTATTAGCTTGGCGGCGCCGCCGCAACGTTCGACGACGTCGATCTGGTACGTCTCGCCCGCGCGCCGCCGATCGGTTGACCTAGGGTTTTGGTTGGGGGTTTGCGGGGGCGTCGGTTTGATGTAGTACGGGCTTGGTGTCGTGTCCACTTCTTATATTTGCCAAAAGATGCCGCTGGATCTCAAGTCGGATTATGTTTCTTTGGATTCGGGAACGAACCTCGCCCCTGTGGTTGTTCGTAAATCGGCTCCGTTTAGGACTATTTTGCGTAGGCAAATTGCTATTGATGACGGGCTTAAACAGCAACGGTGATGTGCTATTGATGACGGGCTTCACGTCCGATGCGTGGGACGCCCTTTTGTTTTTTTTTTGAAGCGGCCGCGTAAGACGCTCTTAATCTCGCCAAAAATGTCATATCAATTTTTAAAATTTTATTACTCCCTCCTTATATAATTTATAAATGTCGTTTTATACAACAACACGTCTCTAAAACGTAACTTTAACTTGTTATTTTTACAAAAAAAAATTATTAAAAAAATAATATATGTATACTTTTATAAAAATATTTTTAAGATAAATTTATTCATATGGTTTAACAATTCCAAACTCCATGACTTAAAAGTTATTCGTGATTTATATTTCCAATGTTTGACTAAAATCTTATCCAAAACGATAGCTAAATCCTATACGGAGGGAGTATATATCCATTGCAATGACCATGCGATGGGTTTTAGGGTTCGGTCTTTTATGGACGTCTTCTCTCTCCTTACTATATCATAGGGTACCTGATACAAATTCTCCAGGGCGCGTGGCCCCACTAGCCATTGCTTTCTTTTAGAACGCATTGAGCACGTATTTCATTAGAAAAATAGAGAGATACAACACTATAAACTCGCCAAAGAGAACCGACAAGAAACGTACACTACTACAAAAATCTCTATTAGTACCGATCTGATGGCTGGATTACAAAAATCGCCATCAGGACCGGTCAGATGGCTGGGTTAGTAACGATCATTCCCAGCCAGTATTGGATGGCCATCAGGACCGGTCAAATGGCTGGGTTAGTAACGATCATTCCCAGCCAGTATGGGATGGCTGGCACTAATGTGCAAGTCATTTTGTACCGGCTGGGCAACCGGTACTGTTTAGTACCTTACTAACCAATACTAAATGGTCCCGTGCCCAAAAAAAAGGAAAAAATATTTTGGACCACTGGGAGGCTTGCGCACGTCACAAGTCACACGATTTTTTTCACGTGTAAATGCGCGTACGTGGCCGCGAGGATTTGAACCCATGACTTATAGCCTCGGGCGTTGCTTCCTAACCATCCCACCCGTGCATTACATGTCACTGAGTGGAAGATGTTTTCCTTTTGATGTAACCCATGCAGGACCAACATTAGCCAGTAATGTCACACTTTAGTACCGGCCTCCAAGGACTCCGTGCCACTTTAGTACCGGGTCTTTTCATGCCGGGTACTAAATGCAGTGGACGAATGTGCGTTTTTGTAGTAGTGATAGTGTTACAAGACCAACATAGAACAGTGACCAACAACTCAATAAAGCAATAATAAAGAAAACCTACCGTAACATCCCGCCTCCTCGAGGTCGGGCCCACCTACACCTGGCAGCTCTTGAGGACCTTAAGACTTCCCTCATAGAGCAACACATCTCTTTTCTGCACACTTTGTCCTCACTCGTACGCACCCAGCAACTTCCCGGTCGGTCACTCATCCCTAAATTGCTCCGGGTTAAGCATGCTTAACTCCAGAGTTATTTGGAGATGAGCTCCAAAAAAGAAGTTCCAACTTGTTGGTATAAGTATTCTATCAATTCTTTTAAGCCCTGGGCTGTCACACCTACAATGCACCACCACCTGCTAAAATGACGTAAAACTAAAATCCTACCTAACAAAAGGACACCGAGTATGCACGATAGTAAAAAAAGGAAATACTTAATGGGCCCCAACAATATTAATGCAAACAATAAATAAGTTGTGTAATTGAATGCATGTCATTTAGGTCCAAATAGGAATGATAAAGGAATACTTGCCTTTCTCAAAACCCTGTTCCTGGTCAAAGTCTTCATAAGCTTGCTCTTCAAAGGACTCCTCAAAAGGCACACTTCCTATATGCATCACACAAGCACATTCAAAGAAATAATACAATAAATTAAGAAACAATACACCAAACAATTCTAACAAAACAAAACAATTCTACACATTACAAGGAACACGTTAGCACAAGACTAAGTAAAATCAGAATTAAAACAAGAAAGATATGGCTTCTCCAAATTTAAGTACTTACTGGCAAATTTTAGAAACTTCAAAGGGCTTATCTACAGGAAAACAAGGACTAAAAATGTAATTTGATATAAAAAAGGAGGGTCTATAGGTGTTATAAAAAATGGCTTTGGGGTGTTATTTTCTAATATTTCAGGGGCTGAAACATTAAGAAAGGGAATATTTGTAATTACTTTATAACTGAGTTAGACAACGTGTTAATTACAAAAAGGAACACTGACTCTTTAGCCAAAGTGCCCTGACCAACGTGAGCTGATCGGTACGAGTCAAATGTGACTAAGGGTGGGGTTGGATCTCGGCCGTGGGATACAGATCTGACGGTCTAGAATGGATCAACCAAAGAGGGGACGCCAACGTTGGCAGGGAACAGAGGCGCCGCTAGCGGGCTCTCGGTTTGCACAATGTGGCGAGGCCCTAAGGGATATTAGGAAAATGGCAAACACAATGGGCCCACGCTCGTTGGCAAAGGAGGAGCGCTGAGGGCGACCATCGGCCGGCCGGCGAGACAGTCCGAGCTCTACGTGGCAAAAAGAGATGTGAGAAGAGGCTCGGGAGCTTCCTCACAACAGGGTGATGCTCGACGTGCAATCAAGAGGGCGGAGTGGAGCCGGAATGCCGGATTGACGGTGGTGGCAGAGCTGGAATGCAACTCACTGAGACCTTGGCGGCTGTAGGATTTGGATCGTGCGTGTCGGAGGGAAAAGAGCCAATGAGGGCGGAGCGCGATTTAGCGGCTCTTGGTCCCATGCCTTCGCGTTCGTGCCAAGGAGAGCGGCGCAACTGAGGTTGGGCTCGAGCTCGAGTCCAACTCGTGCATGAGTTAGAGGAAGGGGATGACGACTAGGCCCACATGACAGCGGGAGAAGAGAGAGAGAGAGAGAGAGAGAGAGAGAGAGAGTTGGGCCGGTTCGTGCGGGTTGGGCCAACAGAGTGAGGTTAGGAGAAAGGTAGTGTTGGGACAGGAGAAAGAAAGAGAGATCGGTGAAACGAGCCACTACTCGGCTTGGCCCAAAAATGGTGCTGGGTCAGTTCGAAGGGAAGAAAGGGGAAAATCAACTTTTCCAATAACAACTTTTCTAAACTTCAAACAAAACTATTACAGTTCATACTAAAATTAAATTGAAACTCCAATTTGAATTACGAGAAACTAAAAATGAATACAAAAGCATGAAGGCAACAAAAAATTATTTTGACTAAAATTATTAAATATGATATTTAGGTTGATTAAAAAGCTAGAAATTCCAATTAAATATCAAAAAATTTATTTCAGCCCAAAATGGTGATGCTGTCCTGTTAGGGAGTACAGGAGTATGTCTCTGTTGGTTTAATGTTTTCACCATGTTCGATTCAGAATTCACAGTGGATTCTGAAACAAAAGTTATAGGAAATTTTCTGTAGATATCTAAGATGTATCCATTTGCTTTATTTGGTTAAGCGGATCAACAGTTATGTTTAAAACAACAAACACATCAGAAATTTAGTCAAATTTTCAGAAAATGTTGGGAGTCGGTAATTTATTATCTGAGCTATCGTTTTCTGAGAGCCTTTAGGCTTAAGATCAAGTTGGACTAGCTCCTAAGCTTAGTTTTTGCACAGGTATTGGGAGTGTCGGTGTTGAGGGAGTAACGCCGGGTTCTCGTCAAGGCTAAGGCAAGTGCATGACGAACTTGTGTGGTGGCGTGTTTGCCTCATGATTATTTTCCTGAGCATCTTGACTGTGTTGTTCTTTGTTTGTGTTCATGATATTCAAGTTCCGTAATTTAAATTTCATGTTTTTCCTTTAAATTTCATTCATGTTCCGGTGGATCTGGATGTGCAATTTAGTGCTTTATTCATGTTCCTGTGAGTAAGTACTGGCCCCACTTGCTCGGCTTTACCGAAAATGCTTAGGAAACTACTATTTCATAGATGTTTCTTTTAACTAAAATCCATGTACTCCCATATAGTTTGCTCTTTCGGTTCTAATTGTACTTGTTGAGTATTTTTACTCACCCTTGTGTTCATTTGGGGTTTATAGATACTGGTTGATCGCGGGATGCATGGGAAATGGGAGTAGCACATTCATCATGAACACACACAAATAATATTTACCACGTTTAGCTCATTCCATTCATTCATTAAACTATAACTAGTTAACTTCGGTCGTGCATGAGATGGTATATCGGTTGGTCAGGATAATTTCTATTATCATTGGGACAGGCCGTGATGCCTATTTTTCTATTAATTACTATCTACCTATTTTGGCATGTGGACTGGGTGTCATTTATGTCCTATTTATCGGGGAAACTCTGTCGAAATTTTCAATATTCTTCTAGTCCTTTTGTTTTGCAGTTAGTTCAGTACCCTCCCAGTTTTGGTAAAATCCGGGGCGTTACTGTGTCGGCCGTGGGCAGCTAGGATTTAAATGTGCAATGTGGAGGCATCTCCAGGCTTGAGGTACGGTGCAGCGGCGGTGAAAGGATAGAGGCGCGGTGCCCGGAGATTGCGGCACTGAGCCGCAGGAGAGGTGCCGCTGGCCGGAG
The DNA here is from genome assembly GCA_033239725.1 of Echinochloa phyllopogon. Lineage (NCBI taxonomy): Eukaryota > Viridiplantae > Streptophyta > Magnoliopsida > Poales > Poaceae > Echinochloa > Echinochloa phyllopogon. The sequence goes on from BTCW01000008.1 coordinate 10,616,466, forward strand.
GCTTGGCACCGTGGGAGAGGTGCCGCGGGCCAGAGGTGCTGCGCCGCGGGAGTACGTGGTGGCGCTGATGGGAGGCGTGGGGCCGCAGGTGCGGCGGCGCAGATCCACGGGAGATGCGGCGGCGCACCATGGATGCGAGGTGAGATGCGTGGGCTTGGGGACGACGGCGATAGAATGAGCTGCACGGGGTAAGATGGATGGGGGCGTAACGCGAGAGAGAAACCCGTGGCCGTGTATCCAATTCTTTTGTGCATGTGGGGCGAAGGCGTTGTTTCTGCTCTGGGCGCGGAGGAATCTTTCATTATCGTTGGTTTGACACCGACAATATTGTGATTCCTGTCGCTTTTCACTCCACCGTCAGGATTCTTAATTCGATCCCCGATGTTTTTTCAGGTTCCCGTAGGCTGATGTGAAACCAACAGGAGTTCTTGCCCTCTTTCCTGTCGGTTCCTGCGTGCCGACAGGAGTTCGGTACTGGTTTTAGGGAAACCGACGGGAACACGCCTGGCTGGCAGGATTGTTTTGTTTCTGGTAGCAAGGGTGCACATACGTTCGACTCGATGGTAAGTATATATTATTTGGTAATAATGCTTCTCCTTTTACATCCGATGGATTCGAACGCCTGTCCCTAATCATTTCACGCACCAATGCCATCTCCCCAAGCCTGCAACTTCGCGCTCTCATCATTCCAAGCGCCGACGCGCCTCCCCCTATTTGCATCTCCGCGCGACCGCACGCTGCAGCTGGCCCTTGCGCCGCTCCCCATGCCCGCATCTCCACGCGCTGCCGCCGCCCCTCGTGCCGCCTCCCCCGTCCTGCTCGTCCCCGCACCCTTGCCGCAGCCGCCATCACACCGCAGACCACTGCCTACTCATCTGCGCACCCCCTCCCCCAGCGTCGCCTTCTTCCTCTGCATATCGTCGCCGCCTCCGTCGTCCCCCGTCCTTTCTCCGCCTTCTCCCATGTGACCATCCAAGCCCACCGCACGTCGGCATGGAACTTCCCATGGTGGAGCTTCGTGTGGTGGAGCTTTGTGTGCATCCTCATAGCATGTGAGGTGTTTGATAAGGTAGGAGAGACGTGAATTTTGGATGTTGTAGCAAATGATTTCTGATATTGCAATTTAGTTTTTTTGTTGTTGCATTGCGGATGTTGCGTACGTTTTCGTGAACTGTGACGTTGCAGTTATAATTTCGTTATGTTGCATGAGGTGGTTTTGGATGTTTCAATATATGAATTTCAAAGTTCTAGTTATTTCTAGAGAAAAATGGGAATTTGAGTCGATTGTTGTATGAAACATCACCATTTATTGCAGCACCAATTCATTTTTATGACAATTCCATGAGATCTGTTTTTGTTATTTTTTTTACATATATTCAATGTTGCAAAGGTAATTTTCAATGTGGCAACTTCTGATTTTTTATGTTGCAATGGACGGTCCGATAAAAAAATTTCATCGAACTTTCAGGCGCTAGTAGGACCGTATATTATTACTTATTTGCCTGATAATGCGTAATAGATATATCTTACAACCACTACTAATAACTGCATCTTATATACATATTGACAGAGTTATAAACAAATGAATCACACCATTTATTTTCAGACCCAAATATTTTCCAAGTAGCCCAGGTTTATTTTTTATTTAGAGATTTTTAGGTGGTTATGCATGCCTGCCGAAAGGTGTATTAGAAACATAAATATAAAGCCTATATACAGATCAGCTCCTGGCGAGCCAGTGAATAATGCTTTGCATTTGAGCGATCATAAGAGTAAAATGCATGACCAGTCCCTAAACTTGTCATAAATATATCATTTAGGTCATCAAACTCTTAAAATATACTTTGGATCTCGAACTTGTCCATGTGTGTCATATAGGCCCCAAATATTTTCAAAATTCATTTTCAAGTCTCCAAGCTTATCCCAACGTGTCATCCTAGTCCCAAAACTCTCATCTAGGTCTCTAAACTCTCAGAATGCGACGGGAAAGTGAGAGATCTAGTGCGAGAATAAGGAGTTCTCATCATGTCATGTATTTGGACTACTGACGATATCTGTGACGATTTTATGAAAATATGTATTGGGAGCCAATGGATCTGGATGACACCTCCGTATAAGTTTGAGAACCTAAAAATGAGTATTGATAGTTTAGGGACTCTAATTGTAACATCCCGTAATTTTACGTGGGATTGTTGGATGTAAAAATGTGAATTTCAAAATTTTTGGTGAATTGAGTGCATGCCAACAAATATATAAGGTTGAATTCGAATTGCTTCCTTTATTCCTAGGCAATTTAAATGTAAATTTAAAATTCAAATTGAAGTGCTAAGGATAAATTTAGAGGTGAGTTGGTTTTTATTTGGCTTCTTGGTTCTTTGTTTGGATTTGAATTCAAATCTTAGATTTGAATTCAAATCATTAACCAAACTAATCCCTAAACCATTTCAAACCCTTCTAACTGTCGTGGGCCGAATCCTTTTTCCAAAGTCCGAAACGCCTCCCTGATCTCTCACTTCAACTCGCAAGCCGTCCCTGATCTCTTTTCCGAGCCAGCCATCCTGTTCAGCCCAGCTCAACTTCCGGCCCATCTCCGGCCCAAACCGCAGCCTCACCTCCTCTCCTTTCTTCTCTCGCTGGCGAGCGGGACCCACACGCGAACTGTGCATCTTCCCCCTTCTTTCTTCTCTCCCACGCCCAGCGAAAAGCGCCGCTCTCGGCCAATCCTGGCGCCCGAGCTTGTGCGGCCCGTCGCGATCGCGACGCGTGGCCTGGGCACGGACGCCGAGCCACCCCGACCATCCAAGCCCCCAAACCCTAAAGCCCCGACTCTATTTAACCGACCCCCGGGTCGTCTACCTCTTCTTGAGCCACCGCCACCCCCGTTGGGGTTCTTCCAGCCAGCAGCCGAGAGGGGGAGAATAGAGGGAGGTGTCGTGGTGATCGAAGAAGAGGGAGTTAAGCCAAGGGAGCCGCAAAGAGCAGCCGGAGCGCGTTCCCGCCGTCGCGCCGAGAGCCGCCGTGTAGCCGTCGACGCGGGGAACGCCGGAGGAGGGCCAAGCAGGAGCTGTCCGAAGGAGCGCGAGGACCGCCGGAGCACCGCGAACCTTCTCTGAGCTGCCACGTACGACGACGTGCCTGGAGGTGAGCTGCCGACGATGCTCCCCTCTGTTTCCTCTGTTCCGGCCATGCCGCCGTGTCGCCGCCGCTTGCTAGCCTCTGTCCCGGCCTTCGTGCCGATGATCTTGTGCAGGATCCTCGTCGCGCCGCTGTTATCCAAACCGCACAACCGCCGTCGCCCGCTCGCTGACCCAAGGCTGCCATGGCCGTCGCGCACCGGGACTGCCCGGATCGTGCGAGCGCCGCCGTGGCCGTGCCGCGTTCAAGCCGAGGCTTGTAGCGCGCGTGCGTGAGCCAAGTAAAACCAAGGCCTAGCCTTCGCCCTTTTCCCCTTCTACCGAGCCTTGCCGGCCTTTCCTTGGCCCCGCCGTCGTTGGCCGCCGCCGCCGGCCGCGCGCCAGGGCGCGACGTCGCGCACTCGTCGCGCGTGGTTGAGCCACACCAATCCCAGTCAGCTAAGGCCGCAGAAGATCCAGTCGAGCCACAAACTAATCCCGTGCGCCCGGTGCACCATGGACCTGTCTCACGGCGTACTGTGGACCACGTCCACCCAGCCGAGTCCAGCCGATCCGCGTCCATGGGCCGCCAGCCTAGCCTTGATGGGTCGGCCCAATACTTTTGGCCCATAACCAGCCCGCGAAGCCTTTTCCCCTTTTCTTTTTCTGTTAACCACTGACAGCCCGGCCCCACCTGACAGCGACCTAGGTGACTGACGTGTGGGCCCAGTTGACCCCGCTGACCCCGCTGACCGTTGACTGGTCAACGTTGACCAAGTCAATGCTGACGTCATCCGGGCCCGCGATGACGTCAGCAAAGCCGGTCCCACTGAGGAGTGATGACGTGGCATGCCCCAGTGCTGCCACATGTCCCTTATTGTTTTTCTTTCCTGGAATTTATTTAATATTTTCAGAAAATGATTTAAACTTAGAAAATTCATAATAAATCAACCGTAGCTCAGAAAAATATGAAACCAATTTCTATATTTTTCTAAAATCATGACCTACACGTTAGTGTAGAGTTTGGTGTTGTTTGGGTCTTCTTGCCTCACTGCTTTGGTGTTTCTTTGCTAGTAGCTCCCATCTTTATTTTATTTCCGCGTAAATAGGAGCTCCGGAGTCGCAGAAGGAAGCTGACGACTACACCGACTACCGGAACGAAGAGGACAAGCAATACCCAGGTTCACACCCAGCTATTCTCTGAAATACCTAGTAGACATGCAACTAGTATGCTAGCGCTTTACTTTACTCGCATGATGATGATATGCCTGCACTGCCTTTCATCTACCCTGTTTCCTTACTACCTATTATCCACTTTATGAGAATGCTATGCTTGCATGTGTTGGGATGGTTGTGATTGATCTTCTTGGCGTGAGTTGGGTGGTTTGGGAGGAGTAGTGCAGCTAGGCGGTGGAGGCGAGTGATAACAACCCGGTCGTTTGACCGGGGTGCAAGGGGACTGAACTCGGACAGTTCCTATGGAGTACCTGTTGTGGGTACATGGTTACTTTGGATACTTTTGAGGAGTTTGGGTGGCCATACCTGTAATGGGTGCCGATCGCGGACCGTTGCGGCGGATCGCTTGGACGCTGATATTCGCCTTACCGACAATTAAGGGTCGTATCGGGATGACCCGGACGTTGGAATTTACAGTGCTCACCATCTACCCAGAATGGGGAGGGTTCCAGCAAGCCTACTGAGTGCGGTACCAGAACCGTAGGAGATTTGAGTATGATATGTGTAAGGGGGACTCATTGCGGCGTACTCTCCCTGATTTACCACAGCCCCCGACTGGCCCCGGTGGGAAGGTTTCACATCCCTGGGGCAAATGTTAGCGTGCATATGTTTCCCGAGCCCAGGGAAGCAGGATGGTACCGTTACTCCTTAGGGTCTTTGCTGTGGGTTGTGTCTCAAGACGGCTAGCTACCATCTGCAGCCCGGGTGGTTCCTGGAGCGCAACCTCTGCAGAGTGAAAACTATACATATAGCCATGTCCACGGTCACAGACGATCCTTCATCTGGCTTATTCTGATTAGCATGGGATTCTGCTTTCTTACCTCATCCTTGATTTGGGTTATAAGAGGTTGGTCCAGCTGAGGCTGTTGAGACAAGGTGGGGAGGGAGCTCACCGAGTCGACTAGCGAGTGAAAGGAGTTGGCGGATGTTTATTGCGGGAACCTGCTGAGGCAGGACGAGCCCGATGCGGTTGTGAGATTGATGGATGGTTTGGGGAGTGGATGTGCTTGTGAGGAAAGGTGTTTGGAGATGAGATGAACTTGGTTATAATGCTGCTGCTTGCGCATAGGAAACCCCCAGCTTATTTCCCTTGAATATTTTATTACTAGTTTAAGCCACTATAAAGCTTTGCTGCATATTATGGTTGGTGACGTGGACCTGACCCAATTCCTTGGGGACAGTCTTTGGGTACACAGGAGAAGACTCCGAGTACAAGACCAACCACGACATATGAAGCAAACGAGGGTTGTGCACTGCGCTCAAGGATGCCTGTGGAGGTGAAGCCCCGAAGTACCAGAAGCTTATAGCTATCCGCTGCGTAGCTGTTTTCCTTCTGTCGTTTAGCCCGAGGGCTTGTACCATATCGCTATGTATTTATATCATGTTTGAGGACCCTAATCAATGTATGGATGTGATTTCCGCTGAAATGAGTTCTGTACGTGATAGCTGTTGTTCCTGGGACTATCACAAGGGTACAGGAAGTCGGATTCTCGTAATTGGGAATCCGGTTCGTTTCACTGATGACACGTCGGGATAAGTTCAGTGACATGAAAATGCATTTAGAGAGTTTGTCAATCTAGATGACACCTCGATACAAACCTAGGAATCACCATGCATTTTACACCGATCATATATTTGTAAGTACTTATTTATTGGATGGAGAGTCTTTATGACTCAGTACACACCTAAGATGATATATATCGAGCACCACATTCTTCACACTCAATGCATGTAGTTCAGACAGTGGGCTGGGTGCTGGTTTACTCGTAGAATAACTACAGCAAGTTCTTTCTTGAACAAAAGCCTTGCAAGTTAAACTTTGAATTGAAATAGTTTTTTCAATATTCTAAAACTGGACTTTTCTTATTTTAATCTTTTGATTCCTGTATTAAAGATAGGCTGACAAAGTTGGCCTAATTTATTAGTTTTCTTTTTCTTTGAGATTACATAGTACAACGTAGACGCTCACACACGCACGCACACTCATCCCTGTGAATACACGTACGCAGACCCTACCCCTATGAGCACTTCCGAAGGACTGAGCAGAGCACCGGCAGATCTGGAGATTCCCGAAGTCACCATTGGCGCCTAGGAACGCTGCTTACCACTTAACGCTTAGCGCCGGTAAATCCTGGTAAATCCCAGAAAAAGGTGCGAGCACCAGGATTTGAAACCTGGTCGTCCTACCATTGGACTACAAGCCAATTCGCCTAATTTATTAGTTTTCACTAACCCTAGATTCTTTCCCTTGATAAAAAGATATTCTGTTCTCGAACTCCATCGTGTACTATTTACTTATAACGAATAGAACAGACATTTTCATTACTATGAAAAATGATGGATAGCAAAATCCACAATCGATCATGTCCTTCAACTCAGACGTTGCTTTCTACCACATCACTTCACGAACTTTTACTGTAACATTTATCTAATTTCATTGCAAAATAGTATGGAGAATTGATCCAATGTGGGCTGGAATCTTCTGAAAATGTGATCATTCCGTGACATATCCAGTGGGTGCTCCAACACATTAGAACAACAGCCACCATATAACATAATGGAACTCCAAGTTGAGCATTGAAGCTGATCTGACGAGCACGGCAAGGGGTCGATATTTGGTGAGAGGACATTCAGGTCCATCCGACATTGTTGGGCAAAAGGATATAGGATGCACAAGTGCTCTACAGATTCCTCATGTGGCCCTGGACACAAGACACAATCATAAAATGAAAGGAACATGTATGGTCGTCTTTCCCTTCAGCAATCCCTTTCAGCTCAAACGATCTTTCAGAAGAAGTAACCAGAAGAAAACTTTGTGCATATATGTTATGTTGACAACAGGGAGCGCCATTGCCATTTATAAATTGGATGGGCTAGAGTAGTTCCAATTGAGCATTTATAGACCAGCTAGCTGAGGAGAAAAAGGGTAATCCCCATATGTAAGTCCAGCAATCACGGTTAGTGTCATTATAGTAGAAACTGGCATTTATGCTTGTACATTTACGCATGACTAATAAATCGTGCCCATGACTGATATCATCGTGATACATCGAAATAGGGATGTGAGAAATCGGGAGTTCATATACAAGAAGAGTTGGGCATCATAGCACATTTCAATAGCCACTTGCAATCGGGAGTTCATAAAATCAAGCAAGAGCTGTAGGATAGTGAGAGATATGACATCATTATTTAAGTAAGGAGAGGAGCCCTCATATAAAAGTATTAATACAACTATCTTAATGATAACTCTTCTCATTGGTTCATTCAAAAAAGTCTTTCTCATTGGACATATTAATTAATATATAAAGTTATTCCATCTTTGCTAAAGGAGAACGAACAAAATTTGGAGCAACTTCACGTACTATATATATATATATATATATAAGGCTTATTCTTTTACCAAGGGTGATGGAGCTAGAGTGAACAGTACTAAGTAGTAAGGCCACTCTCAGTGAAGAGTTTCATGGCAGAGTTACCTATATTGTGTACTAGGTAACTGAGCCAGATGAGTTTCATGGGGATGAAATTCCACTCTCATCCCTTGAATCTCATGACTCTCTCACTCTCCTTGTAATGACCCTACCACATCAGCAAATTTGATGATGTTTTATAGAATTTAATGTCCATGAAACCCCCACTGAGACTGACCTAGGGTGGTTTCATGGCATTAAATATGCTAATGTGGCATAAGATAGATAAGAGTTCCATGCTATATGAGAGGAGTTTCATCGCCATGAAACTCTTTTGGCTCAGTTATCTAGTTTTTAATATAATTGTGCACTGAGACTAGCCTAAGCAGTGAGCACGCCGGCACAAAACTTGTAGATCAGTGCAGACTCTGAATAACAGCTGGCATGAAACATAATTGAGTCGTTGTTGTCTTGACTAACACAAGTGTAGAACATTGACTTATAGTTACCTATTACCCATCTCGACTGATCTAGTTCGGCACACACTTCCACGTGTAGCCATGGCGTTCCGTTGAGGGTTAGAGCATCGGGCCGAGGCCAACACTGAGGTCTATGGTACAGTAGTCCAACGCTCGGCCCTTGTTTAGTTCTCAAATTTGGGAGCCAAACTTTGACTTTTTGGGGTGCGTATGTACTGTAGCATTTCGTTTATATGTGTAAAAAATTATCAAAAATTGATTAATTAGGCTCAAAATGTCGTTTCGCAGAGTACAATAAAACTGTGCAATTAATTTTTGATTTTATATACATTTAGTACTCCATGCTTGTGCCGACATTTTGATTTGATGAGAATCTTTTTTTGCATAATGAACTTTGAAGGTGGAATTTGAGATCTAAACAAAGCCTTTGTTGCTGGGGCTGGCGTGCTGGGTGGAAGCAACAGTCACATCAATCTGGTTACGGTAAATCTTGCCCGGTTAGTGTGTGGCACTTCATTGGCAGGCAAGTGGGATCCGCCTCCACTTGTGGTGTCATGTGTTGGCATGGGAACACACTGCATTATTGTGGAGACATATCTTCTCGAATCTGGCTAGATGAAAGTGGTGTGGATAATTTCCGCATCCGATCTAATCCGAATCCAAAATTTATTTGGAGAAGAGTTTTTGATATACATTCATGTGGATATGGATAACCCGGATCTGAATGTGTGTCGATGCGGAGTAGGTAATGAATTTCGCAAAATTTGATGGATATGGATTATCTTATAATTAAACATGGATTATCTGAGGCTTATAATAGGATATCTGACTATTTTAGTAAGCCCAACATAGTACAAATGAAGAGCAACCCAGATAAATATATAATAATTTGTTACTCACAAGTCCTTAGCTATATATATTATGTACATGTATATTGGTAAACCCTAAAACATCTAACCGCGGAAAGCTACTCTACCATTTTCGCCCGGACGGACAACAGGTAACTCATTCACCACCACAAAAAGGCTATTATAACAATGTATTATCCGTCTATTTTAATCCGCATCCGCATCTAGGGATGAAATCGGTCGGAAACGATCGAAAATTGTCATTATCATTTCCTAACCATATTTTTTTACTCGGAAACAATAAGTTCGGAAACGATGGCGATAACGGAGAAGTCGGTACATCGAAAATGAAAACATCGGTCGAAAACTTTGTAGTCCAATTTCAACAACCAACATAAGAACTTTGTAGGCCAATTTCGATCGATAGATCTATTCGGCGGTATAAATCCAGTATCGTTTCCATACCATTTCCGTTTCATCGGAACAGAAAATTTTCGGAAACAAAGCTCAGTCGATCGGGAATTTTCGTAATCGTTTTCATCCCTATCCGCATCTACTCCGATCCGAGTCCGCATTTACTCTGATCCGAGTCCGCACTATTTTCTATATCCGAAAAAAATCGATATCCATAGCTGAATCCGTGAATATCCACTCCGTTTCGCATTATCCGACAAAAAAACTTGGATGAAGGATATAGAAAAGCTATTATCCGATACGATCCGCGATTCGCTTTCATCCCTACTGACTACAGCCAGACGGATCTTAACTAGTTCATCTTGGTGGGCACATATTGTTTTTACTTAGAATTTTGGAGTGTACGTACCTATGGTAGATTCTTAGTAAAATGGAAGGAGACGTATATCCGAACATTGTCTTCTTTTGCTACATATTGCACAAGGGTGCTCCCAATGAGTCATACACCTACTCTTATATTTAAGCTATTACTGAAGTTTACATGCATGTTGTATAGAAAATCATTAGTGCCTGATTGAATCAGAGATACGTGGTTTGTAGAGGATCATGGAGAGATATGTTGTACTACTAATTGTCATCATGTCATCATATATGATCTCGGAGCTTTGAGTGTCCGCATATTCATTTTAATTAGTATCCACCCACAAAGGACATCATGTGGAGTGTCCTCGAAGTTTGGTCCCATTTTTTTTCCATTGAAGACTTCCCCCCACATCAGTTTTAGTATAGGATCTGAGCTTTTCACTTGGTTGTTGAATACTAGTTATGATGGATGTTATTGTCCAATAAGGTATAAACCTTTGTGTGAGCGTGTGGTGGAAATGAAAAGGCTGCTCCCACATTCCATTTATTGGAGCACTGAGGAAATAAGGTATATGAAGAAATGAACGGGAAACTACAACTATCCAAGAGCAATGTAGACGCATAGACTGAAATTGGAAAGGGAGGCACCAGGAAGGCATGCACATGTTGAACTGGTGACTGTACGTATATGCGTGCACATCTCTTGTGGAATCAAGTAAGAGTACCCACGTCGTGTCGGATTATCTCTCTTATAAGATGCAGGACGGGGGCAAATTGATTATTAGCACCTGCATCCATGGTTAGATTACTGTACAAAACATGTAGTGGTAGACGCGTGATGAGACTCAATCAGTACGTCAATCACAAGGTTGCTGCTCATTTTCTTGTCAAATATTTACACTACTAGATAACTTGCTTGACAACATGAAGGAACTAAAATAGAGCATACCACAGTCAATTGTTATGTAACATCAGCATTTTGCGCTATTAAGTCTCGATCCTCTGCCAGGCAAACAGATATGGCCGCTGGTTGTGGCTCGTGAGCCATGATCCTATTCACTTCTGTTTACTATGTGTAGTTCATGTGTATAGCCACCATGTTGAACACAGTTAGCTTATTATGGTTTCATTTAAAGCGGAAAAAAAGTTACACCTGGACTGTGAGAATACCAAATGCATTTAGGGGTTATTATTTGTTCCACCATTGTCTCAAGTCGTGGACTCTATGTTCACTATTCATGAACCGCATGGAAGAAATTAAGGGCGAGAACATCGATCATCGAGATATCTGGGTAATTAAGCAGTCATGTACACTAAGTTTTCATTATCGATTGAGGGCTGCAATCCTGCAGATTTCCAGGGCAGATCGATGTACCAGTAATCACTATCACTAGCAAGACAGGAAGAGGAGTAATCACTATCACTAGCAAGACAGGCAGAGGAAGTTATACTGACATTTTGAGCAGGTTTGAACGAATGACTCATGTAGTCATGTGACTGCAACTCTCGTACTCGATACTAAGAAAGTGTTACCAATATCCAGGCGTCAACAATATGAAGTCACCTCTTCTATGTGCACGTCTCCACAATAACTCTAGCTACATGATCCATCTCCACCTTGTCGCAATGTGGCATGCATGGCCCACACTACACAAACCATATTGTTGATCCATGGAGTGGGTTGTGCTGTGTCGTCAATATACACCTCACAACGTTAAGGCCGCCGGGACACTGGTGTGGCCACTCCAAGTCGCAACATCGGATCCCCGTGTTTTTTATCCTTGGCCAAAGCTAACAATTAATATTAGAGCTGGTTCTATCATCTTTACAAGAAGTACGTGCTGATGCATTCTAGATTATTTTTATGGTGCGGCACAACCAGCACCATTATCACTGCTTTATTCTCATATTTACAAAGCAAATTACATAGCTTTGACAAAACAAAAGCAAGTTAAAAATTAAAATGGGTTTGTAAAATGCCAAAATATAAATATTAAGAGATAGAAGAACAATAATATATATGTAATTGACCCTAAACAATTATATGCATGTAGTTGGTCCTAAACATTTCATGCTCAACTATCATGTAGTGGTTCATATCTTAGGTGGTACTGTGATGGGACAGAGCACAGTGTTGAAACTGCGCTTGATGAGCACCTTGATCACGCACGGGCTCAGCTCGAACACTTCTTGAACTACGATGAACACACAGAGTAGATAATGTTGCAGCCTCGACTCCAGAACTGAATTTATGCATTGGTTTACATAGCCTAGATGACCGCGATTCCCACACCACACCATCCATGGCGCACGAGACGCGCTTTTTCCCGCGGCGCCTGCTGCGTGCATGCTGCGGCGATCTAACAAACCTGTTAGACTCGGCCACGATGTAAACCACGCACGCCTGGGTAACTAATGAGCTCTAAACGCTTAGTTATTGTGCAATGCAACTAACAAGTGAATAAACGTGCATTACAAGGAAACTAATATGCATGTGTGGATCCGTGCAACAAGTTATTCAGCAGAGAGCACCTGAAAGGCTGAAACTTGTTTGCATATAAATTTCGTTTGGGATCATATTGTTTAGTTTTAGTAACGAAGAGTACTTCTTCCTCATCTATAATCCAAGTATCCAACTCAACTTCATCTCACACTCATTGGATTTGCACAACTGGAGATCTCGATCTGTGGGTGTGGAGGAGGCAACAGAATTTCTAGCAACATGAGTAGCTCCAGATTCATCATTAGGGGATTCTAATGGATCTTAGGGGAGGAAGGGAGAGCCAAAATGTGGACCCAGTAACTTAATGCACACTACTGCAACGATGCTCATCCCTGCAAGTTCCAATTCATAAACTCCATCCCTAGCAGTTTTCGAACAGCTGGCATTATTGAACGGCTGCCATCATCTATTTTTCGTCTATATACACTGCACAAGGATGTCCCCAGTGAGTCAATGGTTCGCTTCTATTTAAGCTATGAGCAAAACACATGTTGTACGGAAAAGAGTAATACTGAATGTTGTTTTTCTGATGAACTTTGAGACATATTGTAAATAAAAACTTTCATCATGTTGTGTACCATATGATCTCTGAGTTTTTATTTTGAAGATCCACATATTTATTTCGGTATCCATGTACACAGCAGACCATAATATAATTGTGATACACTGTATCCTTAGGTGTCCTTTGCAGTTTCCTCATCTATTGTTTTCTTGATGACTGCCCGGCCCCAACACCATCAGTTCTATTCTAGAACGCGTGTTTAATTTCACTTGGTTATTGAAACAATTATGACGTATGCTATGATCTAATAATTACAGATTTCATTTCAGTGTGAACCATTGCATTATATATATGCCCATGCTATATCGTTTTATATAGAGTTGCTAGCGGGCCACTCGGCAAATACGATAGATGAAGAAATGAACCGTCAGCCAGCTGGCACTACTCAAGGGCTATGTTCTATGTAGATGCCAAACTGAAATCTCGGAAAGGGAGGTAACAGGAAAGCTTGCTCTAGTTGAACCAGTGACACCTGGCAAACATATATGCCTCGCACCTCTTTTGGATCCAAAACCAAGAAAGAATAACCGTGTTGTATCCGATTGCCTCTGAGGCTCTGAGCTGACTTTATTTTGTGGCACCAAGCCACCAACCCATACTGTTTGGAGACTACTGCACCAAGCTTCCCTTGCAAAGACAGGCCAAGCATCTGCGTCAAACCAAACAATGTTATCGGTGTTGCCAGGTGTTGCCAGGAACATGTCGCAGGTTCATCAGGGGACGACTACAACAGCAAGCATCCCCGTCAGCCGTGACTTAATTAGTAGTACCCGTCAGCAGTTATAGCCAATCATGCAATGCTGAGACAATGCAGCTTTCTTGCATAAGAAGATGAAAGCCTCGTGCTAGACGTTGTAGCCTCTCCTAGTCTTGTGTGTCTTCTGACGCTTGTGTAACAGCATAATCATGAGATGGATCGGTTGATCCGCGTACAAGATGTCCTCACAGCTGCCCTAACCGGTCTGGTTGCTCCGAGAGTCCGAGATACAGAGCTTTCTGTACCGATGGACGGCTGCCATGGTGGGCCGTGCCGCGCTATTGCTGGACGCCTGCACCACCTTAGCATGCGCTGTGGCAGGGCGCCAGGGGGCTCACTACGGCAACTACCATCCTCTATTCCAATCGAAAAAATCGCGGGGAGGAAGATAATGTATCTGATGTATTAGACCTTGTTCACCTAATAATTAGACAGACTAGAAAATATGCCTGAGTTACTACAGTTGAAGATTATATACGTATACCGTTTTTATGTTTGGTCCTAGAACTCAATGACCTGCAGGCCCATCAATGCTCACTGCAACGTCGTATTTGAGAATGCATGCATCCGGCGGCTGAAAGCTCTCCAGCGGTGAACAACTCTCCTGTTGTAGAACCCTAGCACCCTGTTCCTTTTTCTTTCACGGGTGAGAGACCGGTGGCCCGAGTCGAGGCCGACACTGGTGCTGCGCACATGCGCAAGCTGGGAGGGTGTGCTCATCGCGCTGGACGTGTTCATATCCGCCGCATGCTAATGGGACTTGGGACCCGGCGGCATGCCTAGGAGAGAGCTCGCGAGTCGCGACCATCCTCTCCACCAACATTTTCGTCAATGGTGACTGCACATTCATCATGGCTCCCTTCTCCATATCCCCCGGTGTTCGCCTCAAAAAATTTTTCTTGATTTTTCCAATTTCATCTTCCGTCCTCTAATTCTTTGTTGTACCACACTAAAATTCATCATAAATATTTAGCCATATTCTGAGTTTTTAGGATTTATTAAGCCTTAAATAATTTTTTTGAGATTTAATATGAATTAATTAAATTTAAACATCATTGAAATCATTTTAGTTGAAATATTAGTTTTTGTTGTATTCATGGTGTTGTCCTGAGTTTTTTAGGATTTATTAAGCCTTAAATAAAGTTTTTGAGATTTAATATGAATTAATGTGAATTAATTAAATTTAAACATCATTTAAATTATTTTAATTGAAATAATAGTTTTTGTTATATTCATGGTGTTGCACTTTGTTTGCAGGTAGCTATGGGCCTCCTCTAACCCTTGGCCCAGGCAGCTTTTCCTCTTTTCTCCCTCTCTTCTTTTCTGCTCGTGGTTTGAGATCCCCCCGGCGCCAGCCTACCACCTCCCGCATCATCTCTCTCACTACCATTGGACCGAGGCCCATTTCCCCCTCCCGCCACTCGTCGGCCCAGTGCCGCCTCCCTCTACTCTCTATCGCTGACGTGGCCCAGCCTCCCGCCCGAGTCAGATTGAACTTGAGTTCGACTCGAGCTCGGTCCTGCCTCCTGGCACGCACGCCTCGGGACCCCCTTGGTGCTTGTAAAGCATCGATCGCGGCCTTTGTCCCCCTTTTAGCTCCCAAGGATCCCTCTCACACGAAACCCTGCCCCTAGCTCCCTCTACGTTGTCGCCGCCTGAGTTCGTCGGGCACCGCTGGTGATCTCCCTTGCCGCTGCCTCTCCGTCGACATGACCAACCTTGTGAGGTTCACAAAACAATTCCCCCGGTCCTCTTCTCGCTCTTTGTCTCTCTCAGTGGCTCGTGAGCATCCTCGTCGGACCATTGCTTCCTCCGGTCACCTTCTCGGCCGTCGCCTACGCCGTGTATCCATCTTCAAGGTCTAGATAGATGGACTCATCGTTCCCTCCCGAAGCCGTAGGGTCGAGCCGCACCCATTTGGTGGCCTGTATGTCAAGATCTAGCCGCTCCAGCGAAGCTCCACCGTTCACCTTTGTCACGGGTAAAGTCTAGATTGATTCTAAGCCACCTGACCAAGATCCAATGGCTCAGTTTCGCCCCCTTCTTGAGTCAAATTCAATGTGTAACAGTCAGCACGGGTGAGTTTGCAAAGGGCCCCTCCTAGTTTTAGGAAACCAATGCGCCATCCATCAAAATTAGAAAAAGTATTTACATCCATGCCTTCGGTTTACGTTTAAGCCACGATCTCGTCCTAAATTTGCCGCCCAAAGCACATCCCTTGTTCTTTTATATGTTAACCCTCATATATTTTAATCAAATTGTATTTTAGCCCTTAGTTTCTCGCAGTTAAGCCCTTGGAGGTTTTAGAACCTAGCCAACAAGTCTCTGAACCTTAGAAAAGCTATATATTTCTCGTTTTTACTCCGATTTTAGTGATTCTTAGGCTCATGTGTTCCTTGTAAAGCGTAGAATAGTTTATGCTGTTGTTTACTCCTATTAGAATTTTTTGGGTATTGTTTCTTTACATATTCATCTGTGATGCGGAAGTGCGCCGTTCGAGGAGAACTTTAAATAACAAGTTTTTGAAGACTTTGAGCAACAGTAGGGTTTTGAGGAAGGCAACTATTCTTTACCATTTTCGTTTGTACCTAAGTGGCATGTATTTTAGTTACATTGTTTAGTTATCGCTTGCATTAAAATTGTTGCGTCCTTTTAAGGATTTTCTAGTTTCTTTTTACCATAATTTGAAGCTGGGTTCTTTAATTAATTTTTGATGATAGATGCTCAACTGGTATGGTTATTAAACCCCTACTCTATTTTGACCATACGCCAGTATATTATATTGGGAGGAAAACATAAGGACGACATAACAACTACGATTGTTTTTATACGGCCAATAGGAAAAGGAAGCAGCAGGAATCCGGTATTGTTGCTCTGTGAGTCCGATATACAAAGGTTTCTATAGTGATCGACGGCTCCCACCTTTAGCCCAGGTTGCGGCCCTTGCCTCATGACCGCACTGCCAACGCCATGGCGCTCACTCCGGCAACTGCGTCCTCTGTTCCAATCGTTTGGTGGCGTTCGCTTGCTCCATTGCTAGAAAGGAGTCGGAATCATTGTGTTCTGTAGACTGATACTAGTCTTAAAAAACTAACATTCGTCCACGTAAAAAACTCGATACTAAAGTGGCACGGGGCTATTTTAGTATCGGGTGTAAACTTGGAAGCCCCCGAAGCCAATTTAGTACTAGCTGGTAACGGTGCGACTATTTAGTACAGACTGGTAACACTAGCCGGTACTAAAGTATGACATTTAGTACCGGCTTGTGGTCCTCCACGCATTACTTCAAAAAGAAAAGCATCTCCGACTTAGTCACATAGGTAAATGTTGTGGATGGGATGATGACATCGCCGCGTTGGACATACACGAGCAGGACTCATCTCCAAGTTACAAGTCGTCACCATGTTAGACAGCATCTTCGATTCGAATTCAGCCGACATATGGTGTCCAATCAAGACGTTCTTCGATGCGTTGGAACCCTGATGATGAGACGTTTCTTTTGGTTCTTGTCCTAGCTCCAGAAGCCTCGTGGATCATTCTATGTGACTAAGAAAAGGTGTTGTGTCACCTATTTTGGGTCTTTTCATGCTTTGTATTGTGTCGGGCCTTTGGCCCATGTTGAGGACGCCCGCCCCCAATCCTAGCTCAACCCTAGGTTATTAAACTCAGTAGCCGCCATCGTTTACACTCGGGTTTTGCTTAGATTAATCTGTCAAGAACAATTCGTAGACCCCCAAGTTTTGTACTTAATCATTCATCTGCAGTTTGTAGAACCCCAACTTTTGTACTTAATCATTCATCTTCAGTTTGTTAATTCGTGTTGAGAGCTGCGTTCTTTAGAATTTCTTGCTTATGTTCTTTGTTTCGCAGACAGGGATTAGCATTCTTGGCGATATCAACCGGGTTGTGACACGGTTGATAACCAGAGGAGTCGTGGTGCTAACATTGTAGGATTCGGGTTTGTTGACTTGAAGCCGGATCAGTGTGTCACGCTAAGCCCAGAATGAGTTATCTTTCATCTGACGGAATATCGGGCCACCCTAGTTCTCATCAGGACGAATGTGCGTTTTTGTAGTAGTGCAAGTAGTCATAGGAGAAGCATTTCCGTATATGAATTGTGTCTAAAAATCTGAGGGAACAGCTGTTGAATCACATTGTTCCCATGAAGAAACTGTCATCAATCTGAGGGCACGTTCGGTTCCTCAGCTATCTTTACCAGAAATGCTTTGCTCCGCAAAGACAAATCTTGATAGGGACAGCGAGCCGAATCTCCTGAGGTAGGGAGGAGAAATCTTGGAAACAGATAGAGGTAGCGTAGCTGAACATCCAAACACCGTTGCGGTCCTGACTTCTTGCCCAGCTAGGCAAGCAGGAGCAAACGATACTAATCGCCCTAGTGTTTCCAGACTAATCAGTGCTAACACTGCCCTATAATCACTGGCTTATGTAATGCGCGCGTGACCACTAGGAAGATGTTAAACAACACATTTGTTCATGCAAACAATCAAATCAAGCAAACAAGAAATTAATCAATTACAATTTACAAAGTGGCAGTCTCTGATGACAGAGCTTTATTTGACTGTTGACACAAAAACGCGCCAACAAACTCGAAGCCGATCAAACGCGCAGCACGGCCGTCACAACGGCCAACTCCTGAGCTCCTCGGGCAAACCGGTCAGACCGGTTCCTGAAACCGGTCAGACCGCTTTCAGGCAGAAACTCGTGAAGACCTAGAAACTCGAGCTCGGGAGGGACCCCGTCGGAGCTCAAGCAAGCTAGGATTGCTCTAGGGTCGGCATGCCACCTAGAACGCCCTTGAACGCCGTAGAGACGAGCAAAGAACAGAATATGGAGGTTGGAAAAGATTAGGGTTTGAGAGATAAAAAACTAAAGGATAAACGTGTTTGATTCGATTGGAATACATCTCAATCGGCCTTAGCCTTTATATTTATAGGCCGGGGAAGTCTTACCCCTTTCGAATAGGTTACAATATGGGATTAAACTCGGAATCCTAATCCTACTCGAATTACAGAACCAAACCGGTCAGACCGGTTTGGCAAACCGGTCAGACCGGTTTGGCCGGGCCAGAGCCAATTTTGACTGTTAACACATGCCCCCTGCGTTTTTAGTGAACTTGAGAACTAAAAAGCAAGTAATTACAATTCAGGAGCTAAAATTTATGCTAAGGGCGATATCAACACTATATCGGCCATTGGTCTTCACGCGTCTTGCCAAACACTTGGATAGAATTTCTTCAAATATCTTCCATTAATAGCTGTAGGCAAATGATCTCCCTTCAGCGTCTCTAGCATGTAAGAATTCCCAAAAATGACTTTGACAACTCTATAGGGTCCTTCCCAACTTGGTGACCATTTACCAAACTTGTTGCTTTTCGTCCCAATAGGCAAGATCGTCTTCCAAACAAGCTCATCAATCTGAAAATATTTTCCTCGTACTTTCTTGTTGTAAGCTTTAGCAACCCGAAGCTTATCTTTCTCAATCTCCTTCAAAGCTTTCAATCGTTTGTCGGTTACCTCATCAATATTGTCCAACATCAAATTGTGGTAATCAACAGCATCAAGGTCATTTTGTTTAGCCAATCTATAAGCGTCCAGATTTACTTCAACGGGTAAAACGGCCTCTTGACCATACACAAGCTCAAAAGGAGTAACTTTAGTAGCACCATGTCTAGATATACGATGAGCCCATAATGCTTCGGATAAAACTTCATGCCATCTCTTAGGATTTTCTTCTATCTTTTTCTTGATTAATTTGATCAAAATTTTATTACTTGTCTCAGCTTGTCCATTAGCCTGAGCGTAATATGGAGATGAATTGAGCAACTTAATTCTATAGGATTCGGCGAATTCACGTACCTCTTTAGACATAAACGAAGTACCTTGATCCGTTGTCAAAGTTTGAGGAATACCGAATCTATGAATAATATTTTGCGTAACAAATTCAATTACCTCCAGATGCGTCATATTCTTCAAGGGAATCGCTTCGGTCCACTTAGTGAAATAATCTGTAGCAACTAACACAAAACGATGTCCTTTTGATGATGGAGGATTAATTTGTCCAATAAAATCCAATCCCCAACCTCGGAACGGCCATGACTTAATAATAGGATGCATCAATGCAGCAGGAACAAGTTGCAAATTTCCAAAGTTCTGACATTCCTCACATCCTTTGTAATATTTGAAACAATCCGCCATCATAGTAGGCCAATAAAAACCGGCTCATCTAAGTAACCACTTCATCTTTGGAGCCGATTGATGTGTACCACAAATACCTTCATGGACCTCACCCATGGCAACTTTGGCCTGATCCGAATTAAGACATTTCAACAGCAAATCTTCGGCGTTTCGACGATAGAGTTCATCGTCAAGAAAAACGTATTTAAACGATATTCGCCGAATATTTCTTTATGCACCACGACCAGGATCTCTCAAATAAGTAATAATAGGCACCCTCCAATCTTGATCTTCAACTTTGGATTTATTAGCGTCATCCAAAGGATTTTTGCTTCTGTCAGGGGACGAAGCGGTCAGACCGGTTTCAGAACCGGTCAGACCGGTTCTGGCAGTCAGACCGGTCTGACCGGTTTCTGAAACCGGTGTGACCGGTTCGTCCAGAACCAGAACCTCGGCTTTCGTTTGCATCGGTTTTTGGAGATAAAAATACTTCTTTGCAACCATATAACCAGATGCTTTCTGAGCCAGAGTATTTGCCTTGTCATTCTCTTCTCTTGGAATATGTTTGATAGTAAATTCATCAAAAGAAGCAATGATATCAAGACATCTATCAAGATATGCATTTAATGAACCATTATAACATTGGCATACCTTTGACACTTGCTGTACCACCAGGAGTGAATCACCAAAAGCCTCAACATGCTTAATCCCCATATCTTGCAAAAATTCTAAACCGAATAGAAGAGCTTCATATTCAACTTGATTATTAGTACGCTTTTCTTCCAATCGGTTTGAAAACTCAAAGACGGCACCACTTGGAGAGATCAAAACAGCACCAATTCCTTGCCCATCATTGCAAACCGATCCATCAAAGTATAACTTCCACGGTGTACAAACAACATAGCCGACGTTGAATTCACAAGTATCATCAATTCGATGCTCAACAATAAAATCAGCTACAATTTGGCCTTTCATTGATTTTAAAGGTTCACAAGCCAAATCATACTCAACTAAAGCATAAGCCCATTTACCGACTCTTCCACTAGAAATCGGCTTTTGCAACATATGTTTAATTACATCGGTTTGACACAACACGATGCAAGTGCTAGATAATAAATAATGCCTCAATTGAGTACAAGCATGGTACAAGGATAAACACAACTTCTCAATGAAAGTATACCTTGTTTCTGCATCGATGAGCCGTCGGCTTACATAAGCAATCACATACTCCTTGTTGCCGATTTCTTGAGTCAAAACAGCCCCAATAGTTCTATCTTCAGCCGCCACATAAAGTCTAAATGGAACCCCTCTCTTAGGCGCCCTAAGCACCGGTGTGGTGAAGACAAGTACTCTTTGATCTTCTCAAAAGCTTCTTGCTGTTTTGCCCCCCAAGTAAAATCGGCTTCATTCTTTAACCGAAGTAAAGGAGTAAAAGCATCAACCTTTCCAGACAAGTTAATTATAAATCTTCTCAAGAAATTTACCTTGCCTAGAAACTTTTGCAAATCTTTCTTGCAAGTAGGAGCTTCGACTTTCTTCATAGCTTCAATTCTCTTGGGATCAACTTCTATGCCGTTCTCATGAATAACAAACCCAAGAAACTTCCCAGCCGAAACACCAAAAACACATTTGAGTGGATTCATTTTCAATCCATACCGTCGCATCCTTTCAAGAGCAAGTTTTAAATCGGCTAGATGAGGAATTAAACCATCCGATTTAACCACAATATCATCAATATATACTTCCACGATAACTCCAAGCAAATCATGAAAGATTAAATTCATAGCTCTTTGATAAGTTGCACCGGCATTCTTTAATCCAAAAGTCATAACCACCCACTCAAACAAACCAATAAATCCTGGACATTGAAAGGCCGTTTTGTGCATATCCTCTTCGGCCATGAAGATTTGATTATATCCAGCATTATCATCAAGGAAACTAACAACACGATGCCCAGAAGCTTCATTGATTAAGACATCGGTTATAGGCATAGGATATGAATCTTTTGGAGTGGCTTTATTAAGATCTCTAAAATCAATGCAAACTCTAAGTTTTCCCGAATCTTTCTTTTCAACAGGAACAATATTAGAAATCCACTCCGCATAACGACAAGTCCGAATAAAACTAGCATCTAGCAAACGATTAACTTCTTCTTTTATTCGGTCATAAATAGCGGGATTAAAACGTCTAGCCGGTTGTTTAAAAGGTCTAAAACCGGCTTTTATCGGTAAACGATGCTCAACTAAATCACGACTCAAACCGGGCATCTCACGGTACTCCCAAGCAAAACAATCGACATACTCCTTCAACAAATTTATTAACTCGGCATTAAACTCAGCCGATAAATTTTTGTTTACAAAAGTTGGCCTAGGAATAGTACCATCACCAATATCTATTTTTTCTAAAGGGTCGGCTGATGTAAAACCTTGACCCAGTTTATCCATATCACCCAAATCTTCAATGGCTTCAAACGTACCTTCTGTTTTTTCTCGAAAATGATCAATTTGCTCTTGAAGCCACTGTCCAGACGTAAACCGGTCTGACCGGTTCCCAGAAGCGGTCTGACCGGTTTGGCTTGATCGGCGCTGTTCAGGTCTAAACCGATCTGACCGGTTTCCAGAAGCGGTCTGACCGGTTTGTCTTTGTTGATTTGTTTGCTCCATCAATTACAGCAAGTAATTCAACCCATTCTCCATCGGCTTTAATGTAGCAGCAACAAAACCATCCTTGGTGCAACTGATCAGCTCATAGTCGGTCAAATCCATGCCCGACAAACATTTGACCTTCTCATTTGCACTAAGAGAATCGGAATCGACCATTGCAACAAAGGAAGAAGTGTCACCATGGACAACTTCAACTTCATCGCCGATCCACTGAATAAGATATTGATGCAAGGTAGATGGAATACATTTATTTGTATGAATCCAATCTCGACCAAGAATTAAACTGAAGTTACCTTGCACCTCGGAGACGAAGAAAGCCGTAGCAATAGTCTTGCTTCCGACGGTCAACTCCATAGAAGCCACCCCCTTGGCACCAATGGGATCACCTCCACCAACTCCACTGACCGTCATGTTCGTCTTGATCAATTCTTCGTCTTTTCCGCCAATCTTCTTGTAGAGAGAGTATGGCATAAGATTTACAATAGCTCCACCATCAACCAACATACGAGAAATTGGCTTCCCGTTGATGTGTCCTCTCATATATAAAGCCTTGAGATGATTCTCTGATTCACTAGGCTTCTGAAAAACAGCATCTCGAGGCTCAAGTTGAAGATGAGAGACCTCCTCCTTCGTTACCACATAATAATCAGAAGACAAATATACAACATTGATTTCCATGTTGTCATGTTCTGGAGAAGGCTCAAAATCAACCGATTCTTCATCTTCAACCACTGGAGGAATTGGCGGACTAGTATCGATGATTGAAGTAATCTCAGCTCCCGCTTCTGTCGTCAAACCGGTCTGACCGGTTCCAGAAACCGGTCTGACCGCTTCTGCAGCGGTGGGCTGATCCAAACCGGTCTGACCAGACTCAGAAACCGGTCTGACCGGTTGTGCTGCTGATTGCACAATGGGCTTAGCTTGCCAGATCTTGGTCTGAGGGATCATAGGCCTGTAATTGTTGAAGTATTCATCCCTCAGCTTCTCAGCTTCCTGTTCCCTTTTTTCTTTGTTCCGCAGGCGTTGTAACTTCCGCTTCTGCGTATGAGTCAATCCAGAAGGACACCACCTTGGTTGGAAGACCTTCTTTATGCCCTTGCTACTGCTAGCCTCATGATCATTAGCCATGACCGGCTTTTTGACTGGAACAGGAGCCGAATCTCCAATGACTATCGGCTTTCTACCCAAATCTTGCATAGCCACTGGAATATTGCCAATTGTTACAATCCCACTGGCTTTGGCTTGCACGTCCTCCTTTTTCTCCTTAACACGGTATTCTTGCTTAGGAGGAGCTTCGAACCTCTGCTTAAACCGAAACCTGTCTGACCGGGTCACAAAACCGGTCTGACTGCTTTTGGGAGTAGCCGAACGACCTGATTGGTATGAGCCCAATCGGTCATGTACCGAAGTTCCAGTAACATCACCACGACGCTTATAAGCTGTAGAATTGATCCAACGCTGCGGTGATCTCTGTCTCTTTTTTGTTGGCCGATCAACTTGAACGGCATTTGTATACTTGTTCATGAGCTGAGAGAAAGTAGGTCCTTGCTTCAGAACCCTTCCTTGAACCTTTGGCTCATTAAACTTCCAAGTACCCACTTCCGGGCGCTTGGGCTTGAAAGTCCTTGGACGGTCTGGAGACAAACCGGTCTGACCGGTTTGGGAAACCGGTCTGACCGGTTTCGCCTGACTAGTGAACCGATTCTCTTCCAAGGAACTTCCTTGCCCCCCGGGCCTTGATGTGTTAATTGTAATCTTCAGAGACTCTTCACCATCAAGAGTTCTCCCAATCATCACTGTTCTGACCGGAACTTTGTCATTAACTTTTTCCGGCCTTGGGTCTCCAATCACCACGTTCTTTCCCTTAGCTCCATCGGCTTGTGACAGCCGAATCAACACCTTAGTATTCAAATCCAAGGTATGAACAGGGAAAGGAGCCTTATCAACTTGCATTTCAGCTAATATTAATCGACCTTCATTAAGGGCCGATTGCACCTGTCGTCGAAAAACATTGCAATCGTTGGTCGCATGAGAAAAAGAATTATGCCACTTACAAAACGCACGATTTTTCAATTGATCGGCTGGTGGAATTGCATGAGAAAGTTTAATAAAGCCATTCTTAAGCAATTCATCAAAAACACGATCACATTTGGCTACATCAAAAGTAAACTTAATTTCTTCTTGCCGATTTTTCTGAATCGGCTTCAACGAGGGACAAGAACCAGGTTTACTCTTTGATGACCAAACAAATTCAGCAGCATAAATTTTTTTATCATCGTCCGAACTATCAGAATCATTATCAACAATATGCACATTCGAACGATGAGATTTAGCAAATTCTTTTGAATTTTTAAACTTAAGCTCTAGACTCATAGCCTTCATTTGCAAGTGATTAATAGTAAGGAAATCGGAACCCTCTAGCTTTTCCTTGAAATGAGACCGTAAGCCCGCAAAAGCTAAATCTGCTAAATCTTTTTCAGAAACAGTTATGTTAAAACATCGGTTCTTAACATCTTTAAATCTTTTGAAGTAATCAAGAACCGATTCCTCTCGGCTTTGCCTAACCGATGTTAAATCAAACAATTTAGCCTCGTTTTCTCCGCTAAAGAAATGATCATGAAATTTGCGCTCCAATTGAGTCCAATTTTGAATAGAATTAGGAGCAAGAGAAGAAAACCATGAAAAAGCAGTTCCAATTAAAGATAATGAAAACAACCGTACACGCAATGGTTCATAATATGATGCTTCTCCTAATTGCAAGACATATTGACTAATATGTTCCCAAGGAGTTCTATTATCTTCGCCACTGAATTTAATAAAATGAGGAACACGCCAACCATTAGGATAAGCAACTAAATCAAATTCAGGCGGATACGGTTTTTGATACAAGCGTGAATTACCCAAATCAAGCCTGAGTCTTGTTCTAAGTGTATTAGCTATATCTTCTTTAAACTTAGCTAACTCAGTTTGATAGTTCCCATCACCTCTATTTTGTGGAAAACGGGGAACATTATACATCGCACTTTGAGAAGTATTCGGAATCGGCCCGTGAGATGCGCCAGATCCGTGGGGTATACTTCCCACAACCGTAGTGCGTGGAGTAGCGTAAACAGGACCAGAAGCAACCGTACTAGATAAAACCATCGCACCTGGTGCCCCTGCACCCATGGAACCGGTCTGACCGCCATAGGAGGCCAAACCGGTCTGACCAGTTGTGAAAACCGGTCTGACCGGTTCGTGGACCGAACTAGGGTAAGGTGGTTGTCCCGCATAGAAATTCATCGGCATGCCTAAATTAGGATCTAAAACATGTTCTGGCACGCCTGATGAGCTAGGACCTGGGTTAGGTAATTCATTAGATCCTACGTTATTTTTACCTTTACCAGAATTACCTGACATACTAGCAATCAACTCACTAGTAACAGTTTGTGCAGCAAGCAATTCATCATCAACCATACGAGTAATTTGCTGCATTAAATCAGAGGATTCGCCAGTTACCTTTGGAAGTTCTTCAACTTGGTCATTTGCCAGCTTGAAAGCCGGCATGACGAATTCTTCCACTATCTTGACAAGACCACCGCGATCTTTTTTGAAGCCCTTCAAGAATTGCGCCCTGAAGTGCTCCTCGGCGATCTGGTACCGCTTCCGCTCCTCGTCCGTGAGCTCTTCCATCGTCGCGGTGATGATGTTGTCTTTGTCAAGGTCGCACGTTGATCAAGACATCATTGGAGTATATTGAATCGGTCTTGAAACCAGATTAATCGTTCCCCAGCGGAGTCGCCAAAAAGTATGTTGACACGAAAACGCGCCAACAAACTCGAAGCCGATCAAACGCGCAGCACGGCCGTCACAACGGCCAACTCCTGAGCTCCTCGGGCAAACCGGTCAGACCGGTTCCTGAAACCGGTCAGACCGCTTTCAGGCAGGAACTCGTGAAGACCTAGAAACTCGAGCTCGGGAGGGACCCCGTCGGAGCTCAAGCAAGCTAGGGTTGCTCTAGGGTCGGCAGGCCACCTAGAACGCCCTTGAACGCCGTAGAGACGAGCAAAGAACAGAATATGGAGGTTGGAAAAGATTAGGGTTTGAGAGATAAAAAAGTAAAGGATAAACGTGTTTGATTCGATTGGAATACATCTCAATCGGCCTTAGCCTTTATATTTATAGGCCGGGGAAGTCTTACCCCTTTCGAATAGGTTACAATATGGGATTAAACTCGGAATCCTAATCCTACTCGAATTACAGAACCAAACTGGTCTGACCGGTGTGGCAAACCTGTCAGACCGGTTTGGCCGGGCCAGAGCCAATTTTGACTGTCAACAGTGACATAGGTCGATGACCAAAGAAAACACTAACAAAGACGTCAGCAAAAAAAATGAACAGGCAACACAATCATGGATGGAATGAATCTCTCCGTCTCCTTTGTTGTGCTCAGCACAAAGGACAACAAAAAAGCAACAAGATGATCAAACAAATAGCCGTTCCTCATAATTTGTTCAAGTAAACACCAATCGCATCCAGGTATCTTCCTTCACGTGCGAAGAAACCCACAACACTAGTCCCGACTGGCGCAGTGATGCTGAAACGTTCTCCATTCTCCTCAGCCCATGGTCCCCAGGTCCTGCTGTTGGTGACAAGCTTGAATGAGGTTAAGAAAATTTCACCATCGAACTTGTTGTATGTCCCAGAAACTTCCTTGACAACCTCAGAGGAAGCGAGATCAATCTGCATAAAAGAGAAGAGTAAATTATAATCCTGTAGTCTTGCAGTCGTTTAAAAAGTGATAATAATGTTGTCTGGATCGGACATTAAGGCCGCTGTAAACCTTATATACCTTGTGAGCAGTGCCACCAGAACCTCCCCACGGACCTGCGCTGCGTTTCTCGCCAGTCTGGTCAGTGTAAGAAAATTCGATGACGTTGATGGAATAATTGCTGATAATGGTGACGCTGTCCAGACGCTTTGGTATCTCTGGGATGTCCATTAGAGACCCTTCGTTTCCTCCCCATAGTCCAATCTTTGTGGCAGGATTCGGAATATAATTGAATCCGCACGTAATTTATTCAAAAGCTTAGCAAAGTACTAGTACATTAGCAAGCATCATCTCCATCAGTTATGGATTTTGATCTAATCTTCTTAGTACCATGGAGTACATGGATTTTTTTTAATTTTAACCAATTTTTTAAGATAATTTAAAAAAAACCGTCGCCAACTTTATTTACACCGGGTGACCCTTTTGGTCACGCCAGAAGTGATGGCGCGACGAAACAACATTATCGCACCGGTGCATGTGGCGCGACAGGGCTGCCACCGTGGCCGGGCGGGCGGCGGGCTGCCACGCTGGTACAGGCTCTGTCGCGCCACATGCGCCAGCGCGGCAAAGC
This sequence comes from Echinochloa phyllopogon, assembly GCA_033239725.1. Classification (NCBI taxonomy): domain Eukaryota; kingdom Viridiplantae; phylum Streptophyta; class Magnoliopsida; order Poales; family Poaceae; genus Echinochloa; species Echinochloa phyllopogon. The sequence goes on from BTCW01000008.1 coordinate 10,644,389, forward strand.
CTTCGCGCCAGGCGGGGTGGCGCGACAGGCGCAACATACAGGCCCGCGCACGGCCCCCCCTCTCTCTCCCCTCACTTCTTCCTCCTCCAGACCGCGCCGCCCGCCGTTCCCGCCCCAGATCCCGTCGAACTCGACCGTTTTGGAAGGGGAAAAGTAGGGGGAATCGATCTTCACCTCGTCACGAAGGTATTCCCCCAAATATTTCCATGTTTGACCATAGGATTTTGTAGATATTGGGTAGTGTAGGTGGATTAGGGTTAGGATTGATTTTTGAAATTTGTATAAACTGATGTTTTTCTTTATTGATCAGATGCTTAGTTGGTGCGTAGTGTAGTCTCTGTCCGCAGTTTTGACGTGTAGAATGACTTGAAAGCTTTGCTTTTTGAATGTTATTAGATTATCCTAATATGTGTTATTGAATCATAGGATGCCTAGGCCGCGTGGTAGAGGTGGTAGAGGTGGTCGAGGTGGTAGAGCAAGGTAAAGTCTCTGATTTTGTTATTAGATTAGTTAATTTGAAAAATTCATTAATAATGTTGGTTGTTTTGTTTAATAGGGGAAATACCTATCAACTACGCCCTCGCAATCCCTACGTGCCTTATGAATTGCCTAGTGGTGTTCCCGTGCCGATATGCTTTTGCGGTGATCCTTGCAAGGTAGAAATTTCTGAGGAAGAGTTAACTTTTAGGCAAAGGTACTGGATGTGTACGAACTTTTCGTTCGATCCACCACCATCGATGGTCCGCGCTGGCTTGATGGTGAGAACTTGATGGTCAAATTAGTTATTTTTTAGTCGTTATATCATCTAATGGTTATTTTTGTTTGCAGACTCCACCGCCGCTGTGCGATTTTGAGCAGTGGATCGACACCGAGATTAAGGAGGAAGACAAGAGCTTTTGGGATTCAATGAAGCAGTGGGATGCCGAGATAAATGAAAGGTTGGAGATGAGGCACAAACAGGAGGCAGAAAGGAAGCAGCGTGAAGAGGAGCTAGAAAGGAGGCGTGCTGCGAAGTCGAAGGAGGAGAGGGACAAGAAGTTAGAGCGTGTCCGTCATGCGAAAGAAGCATTGGAGGAGAATCCCGACGCTTTGAGGAAGGGAAAGTGGCCTCGCTGCACTCAGTAGCACTCTAGATTTCTATGTCCCAGGAAGTTGCTATGAGCACTGTTGGAGAGTATTGGACTATTGTTGTAGTTTGCGTGTAATGGACTTTTATTGCAGGCGTGTTTAATTCATGAACAATGTTGCACTTTTTATTGTGATGACATGTAATAGACTAGTTCTCAAGTGATGTGTTTTGCGCTTCCTTGTCCCGTGATACGAATAAAAGATTAACGAAGTAGTGCAGTAGATAATCCAACATACACAACACATGCAGTGGCATGAGAGGACATGTACCCAACAAGGATAAAGATGTCCTAGACTAAACCTAACATGCCTTAGGGAATTTTAAATAACAACAACAACATGGATGTAGCACGCGACTACGATAGGTTACTCCTAGTAGTGTCCCCACATAGCATATTGTGTTGCACCTTCTCCATAGTATCCTCCCATTGGAGGCGGGGGCGGCGGCGGAGAAGACTGTGGCGGTGGAGGTCCATCCTTCTTATGACATGCGCAGGTGCAATAAGGTTCCGTGCACAATGCCTCCTGTTCACCATCACCATTGCTGTCCTCATCCTTGTCACCGCTGCTCATGTTCATTTCTAGATCAAAGATACGATTCTGCAGGTACTCAATGTACTCCTGATATGGGTGAAGAGGAGCAGGATCGACCCACCTAGTAAAGCCACAGTTTTCTGGGGCCTTGGAGGATTGTAGAGAAAATATCATCAGGTGCTGCAAACAATATGAAAAGATATGAACACAGTAAAATGAATAATACGTACCCATGCTCGTGGGCATTTGAAGAATCGACGGCCTCCATCACTACCCTCAGCCATCATTTGCACTAAGCAATCCTCACCATGCCTGCATTTCGGCCAGTCCTCTGTGCGGTTGTCGTATGATCTAAGAGGGCATTTTTTTACTGAAATCATCTGGAAACTCATACACCGCCTCCCCAAACTCATACACCGCCTCCCCAAACTCATCTGGACCAACAGACCCTTCCCATATAATGGGCGGTCCCTTCCTCCCACCCTTTCCTCTACCAAAGACAAAACCCTTTCCGCTAGAGTGTGTTTGGCTCTTGAGTGTGTTTGTTTATATAGCCGTCCCCCTCAGTACATTGGACATGGTCCATGTATATTTTGAACTCTACATTAGATGCTCCCTGCAACTCTGAATCGTTGAAACGATGGCACACTGAAAACCTATGCTCTGAAACGATGTGTACTCTGACAAACCTATGCTCTGAAAAAGCCTACGCACTGAAAAGTTATGACGACTCTGGCAAACCTATGCTCTGAAAAGGCCAAAGGTTACTCTGTGAAGCCTATGCTCTGAAATTTCAGTACATTAAATTCAGCACTTGGTAGTTGTGGAGTTTGTCGCGCTGAGAGGCCCGGCACGGCAGCAACCCTTTGTCGCGCCAACAGCCCTGGTGCGACAAGAACCCGCTGTCGCGCCGAGCGAGGTAGCGAACCAGGAGAAAACGACGGCAAAATCCAATCGACCGCGCGAGCGGCGCGACAACGCAGCTCTGCCGCGCCAGTCCTCTTGGCGCGACAAGGGCCTGTCGCGCCATCGCGCTCGGTGCTTCAGGGAACTTCTGTCGCGCCATGCGGGGTGGCGTGACAGTAGGTTTCCAGGCAGGCAGAACTGTAACTTGAGTGAGTTTTTGACCGAGGGTTTGCGCGTTTTTTCAGCAAGTTTGGACAGCGAGTTGGGACAGCGAGTTGATAGCCACATAAATTCTCTTGGAGACCAAGAGTGCACATGTGAAGTTTGAACACACAATTGTCACACAAAGTTGTCACAAGTTTTAACGAATTCTCACATACAGTTCCCACAAATCCACTACCAAGTGCACTAGGAAGGTAGCAAAGATCACATCAACGGCGATGACGGCGTTGATCCGGAGGGCTAAACACGTCAGGTGGACGGCGTTCCCTCCCAGGGTCGGTCAGCAAGAGGTTGCCACTAGCAAGGTCCGTATGGTCCCGGGCACGGCGGCGTGGGCGGAGTTGCCTCTCTGTGGGAGTCGCCTGAAAAATACAAGACGGAATTACAGAAACAATGTTTGCAACTATAATGTCTAAAATTTAAGGGAAACGATGGCATACCTGACTTGACTGGCCCTGTGTCTGCGTGACTGGAGGTGCATCAAACATTTGAGACATTTGTAGCGTATCATGAAACGTTGGGTCCTCATCACTCAAGCTATCGTTGCCATCACCTTCATCACTCGATGGAGGGGTGGCGGGGGCCTTGCCACGCGATGCAGAAGCACGTGCTGGGGCCGAGGTGGTCCTTGAGGTGGTCCTTGAGGTCGAACGCGAAGGGGTCCTTGCCGAGCCTGCACCGCCGTGGTGGACGGGAGTGCGACGGCTCGATCCTGAAGCAGTACCGACAGCAGCTCCTGGAACATGTGGCACGTCCGCAGCGGTCATACAGTTGAGCCTCATGGCCATACGACGGCAGCTCCGTCGAACCCTCTGCACAAAAATTGAAGAATTAACAAATTTGTAGGTACAAACAATCATAAAGGGGAATGTGCTCACTAACCTCAGCAAACTGACGCAGCGCACCACCATGGTTGGCGGAGCTACTTGCATGGGACATGGCTACCCCGGCCTCATTCGCGAGCCTCGCTAGATGTTGCGCCTGCACACATAGGTAGGAAATGAGTTTTCAAAGGAAAAAATAAATTGTTGGGAGGGAGAAATTATAGTCTTACCATGTAGTCCTGCAAAGGAGGACGCTCCGGCTGAGTACCAAGCCTAGTCATATTATTGTACTCATCGACAATATCGTCATCGTCATCTGAAGGGTGGTCCTCAATTGGGACCGTCGTCCAGGCAGGCTTTAGCTTGGTTCTCGTTGATCTATGGTACCATCTGAGGTACTCCTTGTGTGGTCCTGCACGCCAAAATGCCCCGTCGAATGGGTCAACCCTTCGCGCTGGGTCCGACCACTGTTGAATCCATTGAGCATGCGTAATCCTCCAATCTTTCTCCTTGTACCGCTTCTTCCTGTCAAACCTGTATTTCATTCAAAAGAAAATGTTAGTGCAAGCACATTGGGAGGGATAACTGGTGGCACTTATTATCAAACATAAGCGTTGTACCACTTACTTGTGTAGAGCTTGTGAAGTCGATATGTTAGGAGGAGGCGTCAATTGTGCCCTGGCAAATTGTCGTGCCACCCTTTTTGGCAAGTGCATCTCCACCACATGGAAATATATCAGTGGGAGTGTGGCCCTCCAGAGGGTGTTGTCTCTGTAGCACATTTCGGAAGGCTCAAAGTATGTAGTCTCAAAATCCTCGTATGGCTGCCACTCAGCCTGTATATTGGTGCACAAAATTTAAATGAAGATAATGAAGCCGCAATTTTGACCGAATTACAATGTAGCTCGATGGATTACCTGGGTTTGTGTGATGCAGTCAAGCTCATTTGTGTAGCTTTTGTAGCGTCTCGCCGGTGGACCACGTACGTCGAGAACGTGCTTCCACTTGTACGCCACCGTCGGTCTAGCATCAGCACGCGGCCATTCCTACCAAAGGAAACAAAAACATTAACATGCGAGCAAACAATATAATGACAGTGCCATGAAAATATTAAAGATGCAAGGGTATGTACCTCTGGATCGCCACTATGTGGCCAACCAACGGAGATGCGCTCCCAAATCCAAACCTGTAGCAGGTAAGCGCATCCTCCAAAATTGGAATCTTCACCGATACGTCTACAAGCCTCACACAGCTGCCTATATAGCCAAGCAAGCACCGCTAACCCCCAACTGTAAACTTGAATGTTCTCCCATTGCTGGCCCAGAATCGGAACAAGAACCCAAGACACAGTGTTGCCCGAAGCATCTGGAAATAAGAATCCACTGAGAAGGTGCCACAACCAGACACGAGCATAGCGCTCAACTGTAGCCTCATCTGCTCCCGTTGGATAGTGGTTGAAGTTTGCCTTCAACCACGCCGAGCTAACACCTGAGGTCTTCCGGTCTCTAGCACCCTCTGGAGGCTTTGGAGGGCGTAAACCAATGTGCTGCTCAACCATATCCCTCCAGTTCTCAGTCTCAGTGATCCCGGTCACTGGAAGACCATCTAGTGGTAGCCCAAGTATCATGGCCACGTCCTCCATGGTGACCGTCATCTCCCCACACGGAAGGTGGAAGGTGTGGGTCTCCGGCCGCCATCGATCAATTATAGCAGTCAGTAGAGCATTGTCCATCTGTGGGAGACCTCCGACAACCAGGCGGGCTAGGTTGGTGCGCCATCCTACAAATTGGACATAGACGTATTAGTTCAACGAAATAAATAGACAAAAGGCTTACAAATAATATAAAGCGATGCATATGGATTTAAAATATGAAAAAGAACATCTACATTACTAAATTTGCAAGAAAGCACGCATATTTCTGTAACAATAGATGACTCATATACCTCCGTGGCTACACTTCGTTTCCTTGATCTTTTGCTACTTTTCTTGCCCTTTGATTTCTTCCCTTTTCCTTTTTTCTTCCGGCACTTGCAATTCTTAATAAAGGCATGACACTTGGAGCATCGATTGTCGGTCTTGGGAGCATCAAATTCCCCTAGGCTATAGTCGGCACCCCTCTGGCCTTGAGATGCATCCATATCACCTTTCAACCGTTTGGTCCTTTTCCTTCCCTTTCCAGTCTTTATCAAATCATCGTCTGGGATAAATTCCAAACCATCGTAAGGTGGCCATTGCTTAGGATCTAGATATGGTTCAAAGCTTGATTCCCATATCTTAATGGTGTTTTCTCTCATGTACAACGGCGACATGTATGTGTGCCAATCAAGTCCTCTAGCCCTACAAGCTGTAATCAAATGTGAACATGGTAGGTGTTTCAATTGTGGAATCATGCATTTGCACTCACGAGCTGTCAAGTCTACTCTATAATTGCGTCCTCCGTGACTCTCTCCGCCCTCTGTTGTGCCCCCGGCACCTCTAACAGAGTACACCATTCTTTGGGGCCCATATGCCTCCCCAATTTGAAGAACTGAACGCTCTTGCGCACCTGCCAAGTGTTTCTCAGCAATTGCACCAAACTTCTTACCATCATCAAGCAAGTCACGCGCCTTCTGCCACCTATTCACAAAGTACTCATTGCATTTTTTGAACGAGTACTCAACGATGCCGGCTACCGGTCTACTTGTGATTCCTTTGAAAACATTGTTCAATGCTTCTGAGTTGTTCGTTGTCATAATTCCGTATCGTTTGCTGCCCTCATCATAAGCAAGTGCCCACTTATCCTTGTCCGCCATTTCATTTTCCAACCATTCCTTTGCTGGCTCTTTTAAATCCTTGATTAGGTCTTTCAGAGTGTCCTCAAATCCTTCAACCGTCTCCTGACCACACAATATTTTCAACTTTTCAATAACAGCGTGCTTCTTTTGTCGACGCCACATATTAGCGGCAAAATGCCTCATGCACCACCAATGGACAAGTGGTGGGTATCCATCCATGTGATCACCGGCACACTTGAGAAGTCCTGCATGCCGATCAGATATCATACACACTTGCCGTGATGGACCCAACACATGCCGGCGAACTAGAGCCATGAACCATGACCAGCTTTCATTGTTCTCGCTCTCGGCCAATGCAAAAGCAAGTGGGACCAGCTGGCTTTCAGGGTCTACTGCAACTGCCATCATCAATGTGCCCTTGTACTTCCCGGTCAAGAATGTGCCATCAACAAGAATCACAGGAAGACAATATTGAAAAGTGGTGGAGCACTGCGGGAAGCACCAGAATACCCTTTGAGGCACATACTTCATAACACCTTTGTCCGGCCGCATTAACCCCGAATAGTAAGGGTACCATCTAATGCCCGGATTAAAGTGAGCCATAGCATTTAGTACACGTGGGACCATCGCATAGGACTCCTTCCAATCACCCCACAACACAACCAATGCGTGTTGCTTTGCACGCCAAGCCTTCGAATACTTCACCCTAAAAGAAGTGAAGGCGAAAATGGATTCCACAAGAGATGCCACCGACGTGTCGCTGTCCTCTTCAATAATACCTTGAATCCGGCGACCAAGGTACCTTGTCGTCAACTGCGCGTGCTCTTGCTTCACCACCACCGTGCTGCAAGTGTGAGGTTGCACCAAATTAGTAATCTTCCATTGTCTAGTGCTCCTCACCAGTCTACACCAAACACGCCACATGCACCCTTGCTTGCAGATAATATCATATCTTAGGTTCCGATCCGAGTGAACAACACTGAAAGGCCTGAAAACCTTAACCGCATAGTCAGCCAAGAAAAATTGCAATTCTTCTAAGGTGGCAAACTTCATCCCCTTGCGAATCTGTGGGTTCTCCAAAGAACAGTACCCTCTGATTGCCTAATTGCGGAGTCACATACAGCTTTGTGGCACATGCTTATGTCCCTAGAATTGGGCACCAAAGAGAGTTCAACGTGACATTCCTTAAGCAACTGCAACTCTCGTTCCGTATATGAAAACTGCCCGTCATCACGTGGCACGGATGAAGGTTGCGATGCACCTTCCTCTAATTCTTCTGGTTCCACATCATCCCCCGCTTCCTCTTCAGACACTTCATCAACTTCGACTTCATCCAAATCATCCTCTTCGGATCCTAATGATATTTCATCATCGTCAACATTTTCTTCCTCTTGCTCAAAATAATCGGCCCCAAAATCATCCAAAGCCACCGCTAATTCAAAATGAGGGGAGCGAGGAAGTGGAAAGGACGAAGTAGGTTGAGTTTCAGTTCCATCATTTGCAATATCCTCCGAACCCATCGCTAAATCAAGTTGAGTTGCCCTAGCAGCATCACGTGAAAGGGTTGACTGTTGGCTTAGGTTCTCCACAACTACATGATCGGACACAACATTATCAACATTGCGATTACTTCCAACCACATGACATATGTCAACCACCACCTCCATGCAAACCACATTGGCATTCTCAACTATTTGCTTGTATTGTTTCCAATTAAATTCCGAAGACAAGTTCATCATCACATAATGTGCACGAGCTTTACCACAATCAAATCGACCTCTCAATTTTACTTCATCCACCCCACACCCATACTTTGCTGTCACACGGTCAAGTACATCCGTAAAACTTGGACGAGTATCAAACAACTCAACATCCTCATTCATATTCTCAAATTCTCTGCCTTCTTTCACAATTCCACTATGAAATAAATGAACTAATCGGTCCATCTACATACACAATACACAAAGATATAAACCAAATGTCATATGCATCAATTAAATCCAACAAAACACTACCTACATTGCAACAACAAAAAATTCATACTAACATGTGCATATACACTACACGCATCCATCAACATTTGTAAAATCGAACCATGCAACTAATTCTACACGTTACAATCGCGGGCAGAGACTTCACTACGTGCAAACTAAGCATCCGATCCAACCAAAAAAACCTATACTTCATATAAATTTTGAAATCCAATCCTAACCCTAGGTCACCACAACCACTCAATACCTACCAAATCCTACGGTGAAACAAGGGAAAAACTGGGGGAATACCTTCGGGACGACGCGGGGAACGATTCCCCCTACTTTTCCCACCCCAAAATGGCCGATTTGGGGGGGGGGGATCTGGCCCTGCGGCGGCGGAGCTCCTCGCGGGCGGCGCGGTCTGGAGGAGGAAGAAGTGAGGGGAGAAAGAGAGGGGGGCGTGCGCGGGCCTGTATGTTGCGCCCGTCGCGCCACCCCGCCTGGCGCGACAGGCTTTGCCGTGTAACACCCTAAAATTCATCACAATTAAATTGTAGCAACCCTCTAAATTTTTCTAGGAATTATTAAGGCTTAAATAAATTTTCTAGGAATTAATTGGAATTTCTAGCCTTTTATCAATTTAAATATCACATTAAATAATTATTTTAGTCAAAATAAGTTTTTGTTGCATTCATGCTGGTGCATATATTTTTGGTTGCTAGTAAATCAAGTTGGAATTTAAATTCTGTTTAAATTCGAATTTGATTTGTTTTTGTTTGAGTTTTAGAAAAGTTAAATTAGGCTGAGTTCAGTTTTGGCCCCTGAACTCTCGCGAAGTCCGTTTGTGCCCCCTTGACTTTTTCTTCCGCTCGCTTTTCCTCCCCACGCTCTTTTCGTTTCCCCGACCCAAAACCTTTTCCCGGCCTGCTGTTCCCCCGCTTTCGGCCCATTTCCGGCCCGTCCCGATTCTCCCCGTCTCTCTCTCTCTCGCGTCGCCGACAAGTGGGGCCCGGCTGTCGGACCCGTCGTCCCCGTGCGGGACTCTTCCCCGACGCCGAGTCCGAGCGCCGCCCGACTCGCCGTCTCCACCTCCGAGTTCGAATCCCGCCGCCGCACGTCTGCCGAGGCCCCGGTCCTCGGCCTACTTAAAGCGCGCACCGCCGCAACCTTTCCCATCGAGAACAAGCCGAGCTTCGCAAGCCCTAGCCGCCCGCGCCGCCGACTTTTCCGCCGGCCGCCGCTCGCCGTCGTCCGACGCCGTCCCGAGCCTTTCCTCACAGAGATTGGCCCTGGTGAGCTCGTCTTTCCCTTCTCGTCCTTCCTGTGTAGTTAACGTAGCCCGTCTTGGTTCGTAGCGCCGGGTTCGCGTTCACCCGAGAGCTCCGCCGCCGCGCATGGCGCCGCCGTCGTGGTCTGTCGTCGGTGTGCGTCCCTAGTCGTCTAGAGCCCCCTAGGCGAACTCGTCGTGGTCCAGTGAGTCCGTAGGACCAAGTCCCGTCGTGAACCGAGCCGCGTAGCGTTTTTCTGAAGCTTCTCTGGCGGTGCTCCGCCGCGGGAACGAGCGGCGCCGCCGTCCCGGCCGTCGCCGGCGTCTCCCCTCCGCCCGTTTCGCCCGTGGCCGTCAGATCAAGATCCAACGGCTTGAATTAGATTCCATCCCGAGTCAAACAGAGCCGTAACGGTCAGCCATGGCGATTTTGCTAAAGAGCCCTTAAAGTTTTTGAAAATCAACCCGCGGTCCTAGTTAGTTCAAAGATATTTCCAAATAGGTCCTTTTTCTTCTGTTTTAGCCCCTGCAAGATTTAAAATTGCACCGGAGGTCCAAGTTTTGTCTTTTTACATGAAAACCCTCGTAGTTTTATACAAAATTATGTTTTAGCCCCTGTTTTTTCGCAGTTAAGCCCCTGGAACTTTTAAAACTTTGCCAGCAAGTCCCTGAACCTTAGAAAAGCCATATCTTTTGCGATTTAACTCCGATTTTAGTGATTCTCGCGCTCACGCGTTCTTTGTAACGTGTAGATTAGTTTTGTGCTGTTGTTTTCTTCTGTTGAAATTGTTTGGTGTACTGTTTCTTATTTGTTGTATTGTTTCCTTGCATGTGAATGTGTGATGCGATTAGGAAACGACCAGTTTGAGGATTTCTCCGAAGAACCAACTGTTGGAGAAGGATTTGAGCAGCAACAGAGTTGGGAAGAAGGCAAGTGTATTATGTCATGCAAATTTCCTAATAATTATTAATTTCACCACCCATGCATGTGTCTTAATTTGATGGGTTCCTATTTAAGGATTTGCCTAGCCACTATATTTTTCCTGTCCCTGAAACTGGGTTATTTAATTAACTTTGATGGTAGATGATGCTTAGTTTGCTCAACTGGGATTGGTTAATGAACCCCTACTCTATGTTCCATTACTACCTTTTTAATCAATTAATGGACAAGATCATATCTTTTTAATTGGAACATGGAGAACCACCCAGGAAAACAATACAACCATGAATGCCATGTGGCTCTGGCTTTGACTGACTAATTAGGTGCTCTGGTTTATGGTAGCTTTACTCGAAAGGGGCATGGGGGGCAGCGGTTGATAGGGTATAGCTCGGTCCTTTTGAGCTGTGGGCTTTGGTAAGAGACAGACCTCATTAGGAAGGGTTATGCTTTGCTTCTGAACCGGAAACCTTAGCGGGCTATCATTTATTAGAGTGCTTTTGTAAAGGTCTCATAGTGAAACCCAGTATTCGGTCCACATGGTGTAGGAAGGGTACAATGCTTCGGCAATGGGAATCACGGCTTATGGTGAAAGTGTACAACCTCTGCAGAGTGTAAAACTGTTATAACAGCCGTGCTCACGGTCAAGAGCGGCCTGGACCCTTACATGATAATCATACTTGAACATGGATTAAATTGTGGTTACTTGATTATGTTGGGATTATGACATTCATTAATTTGTGGGTGGTATATACTTTCATTTGCTAGTAAATAGTTGCTTAATAAAACTTGACCAACTAAAAGTGCTTACTGCAGTATGGTCAGCCAACCTTTTTGCCTCAGCCTTGTATGTCATATTACATTTGCTGAGTACGTTATGTGCTCATACTTGTTGTTTTTCTTTCCTTTACTGCATCTACTACATCCGGAATGCTGCTCAGATTGGGAGAATTTTGAGGATTTCACTACAAATTTTGAGGAGTTCTAGGCGAGTCTCCCCCAGTCAATGCCTGTGGAGTTGGAGTCACTTTTGCTTCGTTAGATAAACGTTTATTTAAGTCTTCCACTATGACATTTGAGTCAACTCTGAGATTGTAATAAATGCACTATAATACTCTTTCATTATGCATGGTTATGGATATTCACTTGTGACGTCTACCATATGTGTGTAAACTGATCCTGGCGCACATATGAGATGCACCTGGTTTTGCCTTGAAAACCGGGTGTGACAGAGGTGGTACCAGAGCTGTGTTGACTGTAGGACGCAAGCCTAGATAGCAATGGTCACTCTCTAAGGATTATTTTGCTTAACTACTCTTGGTCTATCTATTCTTGGTTTAATTTGCTATTAATCCAGGTCATTGATAATTGTCTCCTCCTTGACTTTGTTTTCTGGTCTATCTTTTTCACCATCTCACCTGATTCTGATGTCTTTAGAACTGTTCTCACCCCTTTCTTGCTTAAACCATAGATGGTGTTGACAAGGCAAGGTGCTCGTAGATTGGCAAGCACTCTTTCCTCTTTTTCGTCGCATTCGGTGCAAGAAGAGGAACCGGAACCTGAAGAGATGGAAGTAATGGACGAAGAAGTCAACTCAGTAGGGAATGCTCCAGCTGGATCTGAAGGAAGTGAAGGACCCTCTCTGCCGCCTGACATGTGGGTAGTGACTCTTCATCACCACGACGGAGGCAACAGTGGGTTCCCTATGATGCTTTGAATGCTCTTCGAGCGTCTGAACTACCCAGTGGAGATAGAATATTGTGGAAGAAGGAGAACACAACCAGATCACCCAGAGGACTGGGAAGTCACTGCATACATCAGGGAGCCTGATTATGAGTATGGAGGAACCAAAGAGGCTGCAGTGCATCACGCCATCGCCATGAGATCAACTTTCGAAGCTGGAATCCAGGATGCAGCCAGGACGACACTTTCTGTGCTTTGTCATGAGGAGGTTGCTGAAGTACGTCACACTGCTTGGACATATCTTCCTCGAAGGCAGCAAGGCACTCCAACTGGGGTTGTGCCACAACCGCCAGGTGTAAACTCTACACTCAACGTCCAGGTGGCGTTCACCCAGACGCTCAACGTGCACGCCGATGACACCACAAGAGAGCTACAACAAGTGCATGAAGAACTCGCTGCTGAACGAAGGGAGAACAAGAGGCTGATAGCTGAACTCAAGGGAGAAGCACTTCCGCCCTTGGATGAAGATATAGAAGGGTTGATGGGTCATTCACCGCCTCACTAGACAGTGCTTGGTTGATCGTCTAGTTGCTTCACCCATACCTATTAAGATAGGATACCCTCTATTTTGTTAGTACAGTACGTTTAGAATCGTTGAGACTCGTGCGTAGCATGTGATTTAGTTTGGTTTAAAAGTGTGGTAGAGATGTTTGCTTTTGTGCTAAGTGTGTGATTTGGATCTTTGTAATGATTGAACTTAATTGTGGAGTGATGACCACAATTGAGTAATTATTAAATAAATAAATTTAGCTAGTTTTGGGTTTATCTTGGTCTCTGATCTTAGCCCTTAACTATCACTTTATCCATATAATGGTACCCCTCATATAAATCATGTTATGCGACAATCTGTTCTCGCTGCTGCATGATATCCGGGTACTGTCCGAATTGTTTCTGGAGCTTCGGAACTCCGTTTGACATAAATCCAGTTTGGTTGGATTAAGGACTTGATAACCTAGGTTCTGAGAATTTTTCGTGATTTTTGGAGGTTCTGGCAGAGAGATATAATGGTTTTATTGGAGTAACTAGAATCTGTCCCGTGGTCCTGACACAGCTGTCTTGTTTATTTTATACCTCGAGCCACAAAATTCCGATTGAGGTGATTCAAGTTGGGTTAGTTTTAGAATTTGATGGTGTTCAGACAAAAGATCATGATTTTTGGATACACAGAATGAGAGTTACAACTGTTTAATTAGGACGAACAGAATCTGTTTCAGAATTTGACTTGCCCGTCATTGGCAACTCGTTCTACATCAACTTTTATCTCTCCCCGAGTTAACCTGAAAATAGTTGGGGTAGACTTTTCTGCTGATCTGATAGTTCTGAACTCTGAGGGAATTGATGTCATACTTGGAATGGGATGGTTAGCTGCTTTTAATGCGGTGATTCAGTGTGCCAAAAGGTCCGTGTTGTTGACTAGTCCTAAGGGAGAGAAGATTGAATTCGGAGCCACACAACCCTCAGCTTCAACTCACTCAGTGAATCAGGCCAGTGGTGTTCCTTTGGAGGATATCAGAGTTGTTTGTGAGTTTCCGGATGTCTTCCGAGATGATTTGCCAGGTATGCCACCCGACCGAGACATTGAGTTTATTATTGAGCTTTTACCTGGTACCGCTCCTATTTCTAAAAGACCCTATAGAATGGCTGTTAATAAACTAGAAGAACTTAAGAAACAACTTAAGGAATTGTTGGATAAAGGTTACATTCGTCCTAGTTCGTCACCTTGGGGAGCACCTGTAATATTTGTGGTTAAAAAGGATGATACTCTGAGGATGTGTGTGGATTATCGTTCATTAAACAAGGTAACCATCAAGAATAAGTATCTATTGCCCAGAATTGAAGACTTATTTGATCAGCTGAGAGGAGCTAAGGTTTTCTCCAAGATTGACTTAAGATCTAGCTATCATCAATTAAGGATCAGGCGTTCCGATATTCCTAAAACAGCATTCACCACCAGGTATGGGTTGTATGAGTATACTGTGATGTCGTTTGGATTGACAAATGCACCCGCCTACTTTATGTACCTGATGAATAAGGTGTTCATGGAGTATTTGGATAAGTTTGTGGTGGTGTTTATTGATGATATTCTGGTTTACTCGAAGAATGAGGAAGAGCACGAAGAACATTTGAGGTTGGTGTTGCAGACTCTTAGAGAGAACCAGTTGTATGCCAAGTTTAGTAAATGTGAGTTTTGGTTGAGTCAAGTGTCTCATCTTGGTCATGTTGTTACCGATGGAGGTATTGCAGTGGATCCAAGTAAAGTCAAGGATGTGCTAGATTGGGAACCTCCTACCACAGTCTCTGAGATCAGAAGTTTTCTAGGATTGGCTGGATATTACAGGAGATTCATTGAAAGCTTTTCTAAAATAGCGAAACCTCTTACTTCGCTATTAGAGAAGGGCAAGGAGTTTGTTTGGTCAGAAGCGTGTCAGGCCAGTTTTGAAGAATTGAGAAGGAAGTTGACTACAGCCCCAGTGCTTGCTATGCTAGATATTCACAAGAACTTTGATATATATTGTGATGCTTCTCGTAGAGGTCTTGGGTGTGTGCTCATGCAGGAAGGCAGAGTTATAGCCTATGCACCCAGGCAGTTGAGGAAGCATGAGCTGAACTACCCTACTCATGATCTGGAGCTTGCAGCTATTGTCCATGCCTTGAAGATCTGGAGGCACTATATTCTAGGTAACAGATGTGAGCTGTATACTGATCACAAAAGCCTGAAGTACATATTTACTCAGAAGGATCTGAATTTGAGGCAGAGAAGATGGTTGGAGTTGATCAAGGATTTTGATCTGGGAATCAACTATCATCCTGGCAAGGCTAATTTGGTTGCTGATGCGTTGAGTAGGAAGTCACAAGTAAATGCAATGTTTGGTCGCCAGTTACCAGCTGAGTTGTGTGCAGAGATGGAAAAGCTGAACTTGGGATTCCTGAATCAGACAGAAGGTGTGACAATGGAAGTTGAGTCTACACTAGAGCAGGAAATTCAGAAGGGTCAGCTTACGGATGAGAAGATAAAGGAAATCAAGGAAACCATGTTAGCAGGGAAAGCTCCCGACTTCACCGAAGATGATCAAGGTACAATTTGGTTTAGAAAGAGGATATGTGTACCGGATATCGAGTCTCTCAAAGAGCAGATATTGAGGGAAGCTCATGATTCCGCATATTCTATTCATCCTGGAAGCACCAAGATGTACCAGGATCTGAAGCAAAGGTATTGGTGGTATGGACTAAAAAGGGATGTGGCTGCCCATGTGGCATTGTGCGATGTTTGTCAGAAAGTCAAGGCTGAACACCAGAGACCAGCCGGTTTGCTTCAGCCACTCAAGGTACCTGAATGGAAGTGGGAAGAAATCAGTATGGATTTCATTGTTGGATTACCTCGCACTCGAGGAGGATATGACTCCATATGGGTTATTGTGGACAGATTAACTAAGGTAGCTCACTTTATACCCGTTAATACTACTTATACCAGTGCTAAGTTAGCAGAGTTATACATGTCCAGTATTGTTTGCCTCCATGGTGTACCTAAAAAGATAGTGTCTGATAGAGGTACTCAGTTTACATCTAGATTCTGGCAGAAGTTGCATGAGTCTATGGATACAAAGTTGAATTTCAGTTCTGCATATCATCCTCAGACAGATGGTCAGACAGAGAGGACTAATCAGATTTTGGAGGATATGCTGAGAGCTTGTGCTTTGAAGTATGGAGGCAGTTGGGACAAGAGTCTTCCATATGCAGAATTCTCATATAACAACAGTTATCAGGCAAGTCTAAAGATGGCCCCTTTCGAAGCACTTTATGGTAGAAAGTGCAGAACACCTTTGTATTGGAGTGAAACAGGTGAAAGTCAGCTGTTTGGGCCAGAGATTTTGCAGGAAGCTGAGAGACAGGTTCAGGTTATCAGAGAGAATTTAAGAACGGCTCAGTCTAGGCAGAAGAGCTATGCAGACACAAGGAGACGAGAATTAACTTTCGAAGTAGGTGATTATGTGTATCTGAAGGTATCTCCTATTCGAGGCTTGAGAAGGTTTAAAGTGAAAGGTAAATTATCTCCTCGTTTCATTGGACCTTTCAAGATTGTTGATAGAAAATGTGAGGTTGTTTATCAATTGGAGTTGCCAGCCAGACTGTCAGATGTGCATGATGTGTTTCATATCTCTCAGTTCAAAAAGTGTCTTCGAGTTCCTGAGGAAGAATTACCCTTGGATGAGTTGGATGTGCAGGAGGATTTGACTTATAAGGAATACTCAGCTAAGATTTTGGAAACTGCTGAGAGAGTTACTAGGAGTAAAGTGATTAAGATGTGTAAAGTTCAGTGGAGTCATCACGCGGAAAGTGAGGCAACTTGGGAAAGAGAGGATGAGTTGATGGCAGAGTTTCCTCAGATTTTCTCTAATCCATCCGAATCTTGAGGACGAGATTCTCTTTAAGGGGGGTAGGTTTGTAACACCCTAAAATTCATCACAATTAAATTGTAGCAACCCTCTGAATTTTTCTAGGATTTATTAAGGCTTAAATAAATTTTCTAGGAATTAATTGGAATTTCTAGCCTTTTTATCAATATAAATATCACATTAAATAATTATTTTAGTCAAAATAAGTTTTTGTTGCATTCATGCTGGTGCATATATTTTTGGTTGCTAGTAAATCAAGTTGGAATTTAAATTCTGTTTAAATTCGAATTTGATTTGCTTTTGTTTGAGTTTTAGAAAAGTTAAATTAGGCTGAGTTCAGTTTTGACCCCTGAACTCTCGCGAAGTCCGTTTGTGCCCCCCTTGACTTTTTCTTCCGCTCGCTTTTCCTCCCCGCGCTCTTTTCGTTTCCCCGGCCCAAATCCTTTTCCCGGCCTGCTGTTCCCCTGCTTTCGGCCCATTTCTGGCCCGTCCCGATTCTCCCCGTCTCTCTCTCTCTCTCTCGCGTCGCCGACAAGTGGGGCCCGGCTGTCGGACCCGTCGTCCCCGCGCGGGACTCTTCCACGACGCCGAGTCCGAGCGCCGCCCGACTCGCCGTCTCCGCCTCCGAGTTCGAATCCCGCCGCCGCACGTCTGCCGAGGCCCCGGTCCCCGGCCTACTTAAAGCGCGCACCGCCGCAACCTTTCCCATCGAGAACAAGCCGAGTTTCGCAAGCCCTAGCCGCCCGCGCCGCCGACTTTTCCGCCGGCCGCCGCTCGCCGTCGTCCGACGCCGTCCCGAGCCTTTCCTCGCCGAGATTGGCCCTGGTGAGCTCGTCTTTCCCTTCTCGTCCATCCTGTGTAGTTAACGTAGCCCATCTTGGTTCGTAGCGCCGAGTTCGCGTTCACCCGAGAGCTCCGTCGTCGGTGTGCGTCCCTAGTCGTCTAGAGCCCCCTAGGCGAACTCGTCGTGGTCCAGTGAGTCCGTAGGACCAAGTCCCGTCGTGAAACGAGCCGCGTAGCGTTTTTCCGAAGCTTCTCCGGCGGTGATCAGCCGAGGGAACGAGCGGCGCCGCCGTCCCGGCCGTCGCCGGCGTCTCCCCTCCGACCGTTTCGCCCGTGGCCGTCAGATCAAGATCCAACGGCTTGTAACACCCCGCCCTCCAAAGCCGCACCGCACAGCCCTTCCGAGGGGCGTGCACGCGTACACATAGCACCCTGCTTACACTTTCGTCCTCGCTTCGTGTAAAAGGGTTAACCCGAAGGTGCTATGGCTGGAAGACAAAGGCTTATAAGTTGCCTCCACCCTTGCTCAACTAGCAATGTGGCACTAAACATGTGCATCCCGCACTAATGGGCCACTACCGGGCCATACAAACTGGGCCGGGTGTGACATACACCCCCCCTCAAAGAACCCGACGTCCTCGTCGGCGCACGACCGTACGTCCAGTGCCGGCGCCATAGTCCATGCCGTATGCCCTACCCGGGCCATACGCGCCATGCGCCCTATGCCCGCACACTGCGCCCGTACGCGCAACCGCGAGGGTCCTCGTCAGCGCAACTCACCCACACGGGCAAATGTCCAGGAACGTTCCCCCTTGGCGCACGACCGTACGTCCAGTGCCGGCGCCATAGTCCATGCCGTATGCCCTACCCGGGCCACACCTGTAACACCCCGCCCTCCAAAGCCGCACCGCACAGCCCTTCCGAGGGGCGTGCACGTGTACACATAGCACCCTGCTTACACTTTCGTCCTCGCTTCGTGTAAAAGGGTTAACCCGAAGGTGCTATGGCTGGAAGACAAAGGCTTATAAGTTGCCTCCACCCTTGCTCAACTAGCAATGTGGCACTAAACATGTGCATCCCGCACTAATGGGCCACTACCGGGCCATACAAACTGGGCCGAGTGTGACACGGCTCGAATTAGATTCCGTCCCGAGTCAAACAGAGCCGTAACGGTCAGCCATGGCGATTTTGCTAAAGAGCCCTTAAAGTTTTTGAAAATCAACCCGCGGTCCTCGTTAGTTCAAAGATATTTCCAAATAGGTCCTTTTTCTTCTGTTTTAGCCCCTGCAAGATTTAAAATTGCGCCCGAGGTCCAAGTTTTGTCTTTTTACATGAAAACCCTCGTAGTTTTATACAAAATTATGTTTTAGCCCCTGGTTTTTCGCATTTAAGCCCCTGGAACGTTTAAAACTTTGCCAGCAAGTCACTGAACCTTAGAAAAGCCATATCTTTTGCGTTTTAACTCCGATTTTAGTGATTCTCGCGCTCACGCGTTCGTTGTAACGTGTAGATTAGTTTTGTGCTGTTGTTTTCTTCTGTTGAAATTGTTTGGTGTACTGTTTCTTATTTGTTGTATTGTTTCCTTGCATGTGAATGTGTGATGCGATTAGGAAACGACCAGTTTGAGGATTTCTCCGAAGAACCAACTGTTGGAGAAGGATTTGAGCAGCAACAGAGTTGGCAAGAAGGCAAGTGTATTATGTCATGCAAATGTCCTAATAATTATTAATTTCACCACCCATGCATGTGTCTTAATTTGATGGGTTCCTATTTAAGGATTTGCCTAGCCACTATATTTTTCCTGTCCCTGAAACTAGGTTATTTAATTAACTTTGATGGTAGATGATGCTTAGTTTGCTCAACTGGGATTGGTTAATGAACCCCTACACTATGTTCCATTACTACCTTTTTAATCAATTAATGGACAAGATCATATCTTTTTAATTGGAACATGGAGAACCACCCAGGAAAACAGTACAACCATGTGTGTCATGTGGCTCTGGCTTTGACTGACTAATTAGGTGCTCTGGTTTATGGTAGCTTTACTCGAAAGGGGCATGGGGGGCGGTGGTTGACGGGGTATAGCTCGGTCCTTTTGAGCTGTGGGCTTTGGTAAGAGACAGACCTCATTAGGAAGGGTTATGCTTTGCTTCTGAACCGGAAACCTTAGCGGGCTATCATTTATTAGAGTGCTTTTGTAAAGGTCTCATAGTGAAACCCAGTATTCGGTCCACGTGGTGTGGGAAGGGTACAATGCTTCGGCAATGGGAATCACGGCTTATGGTGAAAGTGTACAACCTCTGCAGAGTGTAAAACTGTTATAACAGCCGTGCTCACGGTCAAGAGCGGCCTGGACCCTTACATGATAATCATACTTGAACATGGATTAAATTGTGGTTACTTGATTATGTTGGGATTATGACATTCATTAATTTGTGGGTGGTATATACTTTCATTTGCTAGTAAATAGTTGCTTAATAAAACTTGACCAACTAAAAGTGCTTACTGCAGTATGGTCAGCCAACCTTTTTGCCTCAGCCTTGTATGTCATATTACATTTGCTGAGTACGTTATGTGCTCATACTTGTTGTTTTTCTTTCCTTTACTGCATCTACTACATCCGGAATGCTGCTCAGATTGGGAGAATTTTGAGGATTTCACTACAGATTTTGAGGAGTTCTAGGCGAGTCTCCCCGAGTCAATGCCTGTGGAGTTGGAGTCACTTTTGCTTCGTTAGATAAACGTTTATTTAAGTCTTCCGCTATGACATTTGAGTCAACTCTGAGATTGTAATAAATGCACTATAATACTCTTTCGTTATGCTTGGTTATGAATATTCACTTGTGACGTCTACCATATGTGTGTAAACTGATCCTGGCACACATATGAGATGCACCTGGTTTTGCCTTGAAAACCGGGTGTGACATGCCGCGCCGGCGCATGTGGCGCGACAGAGCCTGTGCCAGCGTGGCAGCCCGCCGCCCGCCCGGCCACGGTGGCTGCCCTGTCGCGCCACATGCACCGGCGCGACAATGTTGTTTTATCGCGCCATCACTTCTGGCGTGACCAAAAGGGTCACCCGATGTAAATAAAGTTGGCGACGGGTTATTTTTTTAATTATCTTAAAAAAATCGGTTAAAAATAACAAAAAATCGAGCACAAGGGTGGTGAGGAACAGGGCCACCACAATTGTCTTTTCCATGGCCATTAGAATTGTTTCTATACAGTTTTTATGAGGAATGTTGATGATTTTGCTTAACGTGTATCCATCATTATATATAGAGAGAAGAGAAGTTGAGATCTGAGATCACGAGAGGTTCACGAGGGACCTGTGGTGCTAATTGCATGCATGAGAAATTAAGATGTGAAGTCAGGAGCGGGTTGACGGGGGACCTATGGTGCTAATATTCCATCCAATGCATTGTCTCTCTGAAACGAACCGAATTCTCATCGGTGAGAATCTGACTCCCTGTACCCTCGAGATAGTCCCAGGCATAGCAGCTATCTCGTACAGAACTCATCTCAGTCGAATATCACATCCATACAACAATAAAAGATCCAATACATGACATATATAAAACATAGTGGTCTGGTACAAGCCCTCTGGGCTAAATCGACAATAGGAAACAGCTATGAAGCGGTAGCTAAATCTTGTGGGTCCACTTCCCACAAGCATCCTTGAGCATAGCGCGCACCCTTCAATTGTACCACCCGTCCTGGTTGAACTCGTGGTTGGGGGCTTCACCTGAGAACCCAAAGTCTGTCCCCAAGGAAATAGGACAGGTTCACGTCACCAACCATAATATGAAGCAAGCTTTAAAGTGGCCTATTCTAAGGTGTAGAAGTAATCAAGGTTTAAGCCAGGGTTTTCCTATGCGAGCAGCGGCAATAACCCAAATTCATCTCATCACCAACTCCTTTCCTCAGAAGCACATTCACTCCCCAGATCCACCCATCAGCCTCACATTCACATCGGGCTCGTCCTGCCACAGCGGGTTCCCGCAAGCATCATCCACCAACACCTTTCGCTCACTAGTTGACTCGGTGAGCTCCCTCCCCACCTTGTCTCATCAGCAACGCTGGTTCAAACTCTCATAACCCAAATCAAGGATGAGGTAAGAAAGCAGATTCCCATGCTAGTCGGAACTTATCAGAAGCGGGTCGTCCATAACCGTGGACACGGCTATACGTATAGTTTACACTCTGTAGAGGTGGCACTCCAGGAATCCATCCGGGCTACAAGGCTAGTCCGCAACCAACCTGAGACACAGTCCACAGCAAAGACCCTAAACAGTAACGGTGCCAATCCTGTCTCCCTGGGCTCGGGAAACATCCGATCTAACATCTGCCCCAGGGATGTGAAACCTTCCCAACAGGGCCAGTCGGAGGCCGTGGTAAATCAGGGAGAGTACGCCGCAACGAGTCCCCCTTACACATATCAAGCTCGAATCTCCTACAGTCTCGACGCCGCACTAGAGTAGGCTTGCTGGAACCCTCCCCATACTGGGTAGATGGTGAGCACGGTATCCCCACGTCCAAAGGTGGAACTCGACTCGGTCCTTATTTCTCGGTAAAGCGAGTATCAGCGTCATAAGCGATCCGCCGCAACGGTCGCAATCGGCACCCATAACAGGTACAGCCGCCCAAACTCCTCAAGTAACCAATATCCAAGAACCATGTACCCGCAACAGGTACTCCGTAGGGACTGCCCGAGTGCAGTCCCCAAGCACCCCGATCAAACGATCGAGTTGTTATTACTCGCTTACACCGCCTAGCTGCACTACACCTCCCATACCACCCACAACTCACGCCAAGAGGTTCAAATCACAACCATCCCAACACATGCATAGCATAGCATATTTCATAAAGTGAGTAGTAGGTAGCAAGGTAACAGGATATTAACAAGGCAGTGCAGGTTTATCATGCGAGTAAAGTAAAGCGCTAGCATACTAGTTGCATGTCTAATAGGTATTTCAGAGATTGGTTGGGCGTGAACCTGGGTAAGCTCCTTCCTCCTCTTCAAAGCAGTTGTCGGGGTAGTCCGGCTCCTCCAGGTTCTCCGGAGCTCCTAGAGTCGCGGAAAATAAAATAAGACGCGGCTACTGGTAAAGAAACACCAAAACAGCGAGGAAAGAAGACCCAAGGAACACCAAACTCTATACTAGCGCGTAGGTCATGTTTTTAGAAAAATATAGAAACTGGTTTCGTATTTTTCTGAGCTACGGTTGATTTATTATGAATTTTCTAAGTTTAAATCATTTTCTGAAAATATTAAATAATTTCTGAAAAAGAAAACAAACAGAAATTAGCCTGCAAACGTCATCATGACGTCATGCTGACGTCAGCAGTGGGGTCCTCCTAGGGTGATGTCAGTAGTGGGCCCTGCTGACGTCAGCGTTGACTGGTCAACGGTCAACGGGGTCAACGATCAGGTCAGTCAGTGAGTCCCGCATGTCAGTGACTGCCAGAGTATGACAGGTGGGCCCCAAGCGTCAGCGCAGTTAAAAGAAAAAGAAAAAGAAAGGAGATGGCTGGGCTGGAAACGGGCCGAAAGCTTTGGGCCGGCCCAAAAAGCTTGGGCCTTCGGCCCACGAACGCGAGGCCGAAGGGGCTGGCGCGGTGGACTTAGTCCACCGTAGACCAAGAGGTAGGCCCACGGTGCACCGGGTTCACGGGATCAGGTGCGGCCGGCTCGGGATCTTCTGCGGTTGTGTATGTGTCGTGCTGGTGTGGTCTTCGGTGTGGCCTGGCCACGGCGCAAACGCGGCGCGCGCGGCGCGCTCCGGCACGCGGCCGGCGGCGACTGCCAACAACGGCGAGCGCCAGAGAAGGGTTGGCGAGGTTCGGGTTCAGAGGGAAAAGCTTGGCTAAGGTTTTGCGGACACGGACGATAGAAAAGGAGGGGTGCTCGACCGACCAGACGAGCCCCCGACGCAGGCAGCGGCGGCGCGACCACGGCGCCACGGTGGCTGGCGATGGCGATCGATAGGGAGGAGCTCAGGGTTCAAGGTAGGCGAAACCAGTAGCTTGCGCTCGCGGACACGGGGTCATGCCTCGGCCGCGGCTTGTGGCTCTCGCGCGTGCGGGGGAGGCTCTCGGCCTGCCCAAGGCGCGGCCATGGGCGCACGCACGGCACGGGCATCCCCGACGTGTGGCGGCCACGGCGGCCAAGGTCGGTAGGGCGACGGCGGTTTGCGGGTGCGACAGCGGCGCGACGGGATCCTGCACAAAAGGTTGGCCACGGCTCGAAGGCCGGGTCCCAGAAGGGCTAGGTCGGCGACGCGGCGGCGACATGGCCGGAGACAGGTGAGGAAATGGGGGCGGCGGTGCCGGCTCACCTTGGGCCAAGAAGATGATCGCAGCAGCTCAATGTAGACTCGCGGTACTGCGGCGGCTCGACGGTGTCCCTGGTCCGGCTCCTGCTCGTCGGCTCCAGGTGCAACGGCGCCGCGGCGGCGCAGTGCACGGCGCTGGCTTGGACTTCGACTCCAGCTTCTCTGCTCCACACCCCCTCCCTTCTTCCCCTCCCTCACTCTCCCTTTCCCACACGGCTCGAAGAAGAAGGAAACCCCGAAGGGCGGCGGCTAAAGGGAGAGAGACTCTCCGGCGGGGGTTTTATAGGGGCTCGCTAGGGTTGCAAATGGCACGGACGGCGAGATGAAGGGGGCTTGGCACCCGCGGACACGCGTCACCATCACAACGGGCCGCCAAGGGTGCGATGGGATAGGCTCGGGGTCACGGGCGCGGCGGCCGAGAGCACGGCGCCGGGCGTGAGGAAGAAAAGGGGGAGGAAGAAGGCTGACATGCGGGGTCCACCGGTCAGTGGAAGAGGGGAAAACGCGGAGGCGACGCGGTGAACGGCCGGGCCATTGCTGGGCCGCAAGGCCGGCTGGGCTGGTTTGGTCGGCTGGCTCGGGAAGGAGTTAAGGGAGGTTTTCTGGACTTTACGAAGGTGATTCGGCCCAAGAAGGTTAGTAGGGTTTGAATTAGTTTAATTAGTATTTGTTTGAATTCAAATTTAGGATTTGAATTCAAACACAACCAAAAATCCAATAAAAACCAAATGAACTCCAAATCACACTATTTGATCCTTAGCACTTCAAATTATTTTTAATTAATTTAAATTTTGCCTAAGATCAAAGGGAGCAAATAGAAGCAATCTTATATGTTGGTTTGCATGCACAACAATTCACCAAATTTTTTTAAATCCTCATTTTTGCATTCATCAAATCCTATGGGAAAATTTAGGGTTGTTACAGTCTCCCCCCCTCACAAGAATCACGTCCTCGAGATTTGTGGTTACCTATGGTTTAAACAAGTGGGGGTATCTCTCTTTTAGTACTGACTCCTTCTCCCAAGTAGCCTCCCTTTCTGAATGATTGCTCCACTACACTTTGCAAAATAGGATAGCTGTGCTTCTGGTTCCTTTGACTGCTCTGTCTAGTATCCTCTCTGGGTACTCCAGGTACTCCAAGATGTCTTGTAGGTCTAATGCCTCTGTCTTGACCTCATGTTCTGGTACTCTTAGACACTTTCTCAGCTGGGATACATGGAACACTGGGTGTACTCCAGCTAAGTCCTCTGGTAGGTCTAGCCTGTAGGCTAGCTTTCCTATTCTCTTCAGTATCTGATACGGTCCCACAAAACGGGGTGCTAGCTTCCCTTTCACTTGGAATCTCTTATGCCCTCCGAGGGGTGACACTTTAGTCCCCTACTTCAAACTCTAGATCTCGTCTCTTTTTATCCGCATTGCTCTTTTGTCGGCTCTGAGCTACCTTCAGGTGCTCCCGGATCTTGGCCACATTTTCTTCTGCCTCCACTATCATATCAGGACCAAAGAACGTTCGTTCTCCCACCTCTGACCACATTAGAGGCGTTCTGCATTTTCTGCCATATAGTGCCTCAAAGGGGGACATCTGCAGGCTGGCCTGGTAGCTGTTGTTGTAGGAAAATTCTGCATAAGATAGACTCTTCTCCTAGTCTGTGCTGTAAGCCAGAACACATGCCCTCAACAAGTCTTCCAGAATCTGGTTCACTCTTTCGGTCTGCCCATCTGTCTGAGGGTGGTAAGCTGTGCTATACTCCAATGTTGTCCCGATGGCTTGATGTAGGCTTTTCCAGAACTGAGCTGTGAATTGTGCCACATTAGAGGCGTTCTGCATTTTCTGCCATATAGTGCCTCAAAGGGGGACATCTGCAGGCTGGCCTGGTAGCTGTTGTTGTAGGAAAATTCTGCATAAGATAGACTCTTCTCCCAGTCTGTGCTGTAAGCCAGAACACATGCCCTCAACAAGTCTTCCAGAATCTGGTTCACTCTTTCGGTCTGCCCATCTGTCTGAGGGTGGTAAGCTGTGCTATACTCCAATGTTGTCCCGATGGCTTGATGTAGGCTTTTCCAGAACTGAGCTGTGAATTGTGGTCCTCTGTCTGACACAATACTTCTTGGTGCCCCATGTAGCTTGAGAATGATGTCTATATATAGTTCTGCTAGTTTGCTCACTTGGTATGTGCCTTTGACTGATATGAACTGGGCTACCTTTGTCAGCCGATCAACTATGACCCAAACGGCATCATTCCCTTTCTGAGTGCGAGGTAGGCCAACCACGAAGTCCATGCTGATATCTTCCCACTTCCACATTGGAATTTCCAGTGGTTTCAGCAGTCCTGCTGGCCTTTGATGTTCTGCCTTGATTCTTGGACAAGAGTCGCACTTGGCTACATACTCTGCTATGTCCTCTCTCATTTTCTTCCACCAGAACTTATCCTTCAGATCTTGATACATCTTGGTACATCCTGGGTGTATCGAGTACTTGGACTCGTGAGCCTCTGAGAGAATTGTTCTCCTGATTTCCTTGTCCTGCGGTACACAAATACGGTCTTTCAGCCATACTGTCCCTGCTTCATCTACCCGGAAGTCAGGTGCCACTCCTCGCTAGATATCCTCTTTTACTTCTTGGATTTCTGGACACTTTCCTTGAGCTTCTTTGATTCGGTCTTCTAGGTTGTACTTCACCCTCATTTCCTTGGGTTTTCCTTCTTCTACTAGCTCGAGTTTCAGCATGTACAACTCCTTTGCTAGTTCTGGCTGACTTTCTTCTATCATAAAGTTGTTGCAATAACTCTTTCGGCTCAAGGCATCTGCCACTACGTTTGCTTTGCCAGGATGGTAGTGTATCTCCAAGTTGTAATATTTGATCAGTTCTAACCACCTCCTATGCCTCATGTTCAGCTCGGACTGTGTAAAGAAGTACTTCAGACTCTTGTGATCTGTGTAGATATCGCACTTGTTGCCAATCAGATAGTGCCTCTAGATCTTCAAAGCATGTACCACTGCTGCCAGTTCTAAATCGTGTGTGGGGTAGTTTTTCTCATGTTTCCTCAGCTGCCTTGATGCATAAGCAACAACCTTGCCCTCTTGCATTAGGACACATCCCAAACCTTGTCTCGAAGCATCGCAATAGACTACGAAATCCTTGCAAATATCTGGCAGGGTCAATACTGGCGTTGTAGTGAGATTGTGCTTGAGCTCTTGGAAACTTCTTTCACACTTGTCTGTCCACTCAAACGGGACATTGTTCTTGAGTAGTTCGGTCATTGGCTTGGCAATCCTGGAGAAGTTCTCAATGAACCTTCTGTAGTAACCTACCAAACCCAGAAAGCTTCAGATTTCTGTGACACTCTTCGGCTGCTTCCATTCTGCTACTGCCTCAATCTTTTCTGGGTCTACTGCTATGCCCTCAACTGTCAGCACGTGGCCCAAAAAGGCTACTTTCTCCAGCCAAAACTCACACTTGCTGAACTTCCCGTAGAGTTGGTGCTGCCTCAGCTTCTCTAGCACAATCCTTAAGTGCTCCTCATGTTCTTCGGTTGTTTCTGAGTAGATCAGTATGTCGTCAATGAACACCACCACGAACTTGTCTAGTTCCTCCATGAATACCTTGTTCATCATGTTCATGAAGTAAGCGGGTGCGTTGGTCAAACCAAAGGACACAACGGTGAACTCGTACTGCCCGTACCGAGTCACAAAGGCTGTCTTGGGAATGTCGCCTTCTCTAATCTTCATCTAGTGGTATCCCGATCTCAGATCAATCTTACTGAAGTACTTGGCTTTCTTCAATTGATCTAGCAAATCATCAATTCGTGGTAGCGGGTATTTGTTCTTGATTGTCACTGCGTTCAGGGATCTATAGTCTACGCACATGCGCATTGACCCATCTTTCTTCTTCACAAACAACACTGGCGATCCCCATGGGGATGCACTTGGTCGAATCACCCCGCTTTCTAGCATCTCTTTCAGCTGCTTCTTGAGCTCCTCCAGCTCTTCCACTGACATTCTGTACGGTCTCTTGGCAATGGGCCCTGTGCCTGGTTGCAGCTCGATTATGAACTCTACGTCTCGGTCAGGTGGTAGTCCTGGTAGCTCTTCGGGAAACGCGTCAGGGTACTCACACACAACAGGCACTTCTTCGATCGTCTTTTTCTCGATAGAGTATACCAACTGTCTCAGAATACATGTTCTAGACTTCTTCCCTGTTCTTCTTCTTTGTGGCTCTACTGTTACTTTGACTCCGCTAGGGTGTGTCAATTCAATTGTTCTGGGCGAGCAACTGATTACCCCTTTGTGCTCTGTCAGCCAACCCATTCCCAGTATCACGTCAATTCCATCTGACTTCAGGACTGTTAGGTCTCCTGCGAACTCCTGCCCTCCTATCATCAGTCTAACTGCTGGGCACTCTATGGTGCACCTAAGCTCTCCTAGGGGAGAAGTAGTGACTATAGGTCTAGCCTTAGGTATTGTCGGGGGAGACTGCTCTTTCACAAACTTTGACGAGATATAAGATCCAGTTGCACCAGAGTCAAACAGTATCAAAGCTGGAATGCCATTTACTAAAAACTCACCAAGCACAACGTCGGGAGCGTCCTCGGCTTCTTCCTCTGTCAGGTGGTTGAGGCGTCCCCTCTGCGCTGAAGCTGGCTGCCTGTCTTGTCCTCCAGGTGCCAGTGCCTTGGCTGGGGTCTGTTTGTTCTTCTTCTCCGGAGAGTCAAAGGACTAGTGACCGGGCTTCCCACAAGCAAAGCAGACTACTGAGGTCCCTCCGCCAACTCTGGGCGTGTTGTTTGGCTTCCAGTTGGGGTTTCCCTGACCTGAGTAGCTGTTGTTTCTGTTGCCAAAACTGCTGTAGTTGTTGCTTCTGCTGCCAAAGCTGTTGCTGTTACTGCCTCGGTTACCCTGGTGGTTGTTTCTGCTGAACCCTGAGCCTCCTTGGCTGTTGCTCTGTTGAAAGCCTCTCCTGAGCATGTTGCTCTGGCCACTCCTCGACCTCTGACTCAGCCTGTGGTTGTGCATCTGTTCAGCCTTTCTTTTCTTCTCTCGCCAAGTATCTTCAAGACCCACTCTTTCTTTCTCAACTGCGATAGCCCTATCGATCAGCTCTCTGAGTGACCTGTGTGAACTCGCTGTGAGTGCTGTCCTCAGACCTCTGTGCAAGCCACGCTGGAACCAAAACTGCTTCTTCTTTTCGGTGTTGACGTCTTCAGGAGCGTACCTCGACATCTTAGCAAAGTGTCGAGCGTACTCAGCTATAGACAAACCACCTTGGGTCATTGTCTTGAACTCCATTGCCTTGTGCACCATGACTTGTTCTGGGATGTGGTACTCTTTGAAAGCTTCACAAAACTCTAGCCAGGTGATCTGAGCAGGGTTTGTGTGAGAGTCACAGTAGCTCTCCCACCACGCCTTCGCTGCGCCTTCAAGTTGGTGCGCCGCAAGGGCCACACATTCCTCTTCAGTGTAGTATGTCAGGTCCAGCTTCGTCTCGATGGTACGCAGCCAGTCGTGCGCGTCGAGTGGCTCGTCCGAGTAGTCGAAGGTGGGTGCTTTCAGCCTGATGAACCTTTCAATCTGCCTTTGTAGGTCCTCTTCACGGTGTCCCTGACGGTTCTGGTTCTGGTTTCCCTGGATCTTTTGCATAGCTTGCATCATCTGAGTGTTGGCCTGTGCCATCTGTTGCATCAGCTGTGTTTGAGTAGTCATTACTTCTGCCAAGTTAGGCGGTGGCGGTGGTTGCTGGTCGTTCTGCTGGTTCTGCTGAGGCTCCACTGCTGGCTCTTCCATCTCCACTTCCTGTTCCCCACCTGGTGCGTTGTTCTCGGGCTGGAGCACGCCTGCTGCACGTCCACGGCCCCTGCCTCCAACTGCAGCTGCTGCTCTTCCGCGACCACGACCTCTGCACGTCCTCTGCCCCTAGCTGCCACTGATGCCTCTTCTTGCTCAGCTTCCTCAAAACGTGCAAGCAGTCGGTTGGTTCTTCGGATCGACATCTTGCTACATTTTTCATAGAGCAGGTGTAGTGGTGGTCAGGTAATGGTTAGGTTAGCGAAAACTAGAGTAGGAGCTGCACACATGAAATAGACTCAACACTAGAGTACACTCAAGATGAACATCAATAAAACCGCAAGAACAGCCACAAAGACCGATCACTCAAATCAGCATTACACCCTAGACATGAGTACTATCCCGAGGCCAGCTCCTGGAACCTTGAGGATTAGTACATCTAAGCGGATGCTACATCGCGGCTGAGCCAAAAGGTGGTCATGATCTACCATGTCTAAGCATCTACTCATGAAGATAGATACAAGTCTCATCACTACTGCTGACATCTGCTGATACTAACTACTGCATCTATCTCACGCTGCTGGAAGTGCCTGTGAGGCGCGCTGCCAACCTCACAGCCTCAGTCTCTGTCTGCTGCTTCGATCACTGCCTGTCGTCGTGGAGAGTGTCCGTGAGGCGCGCTGCCAACCTCACTGTGTCCACCTTAGGTCTTGCCAACTGCTTCACTATGGGTGCCAGTTCTTGTCTCAGTCTTGTCATCTCGGGGGTAAGGGTTCGAGCCTCAAGTGGTGGTATCAGCTCAACCCGGCTTGGTGAGACCCTGTAGTGCTCTGTTCTGGGTTCAACTCTGCATTCCTCTAGAAGTCCTTGGTTCAATGTGATCACCTCTGCCACCCTCTTCCTGTCTGACCTCACCCAACTACTAAGGGTCCTTCGAGCTTCATCCTTTGCCATAATTTGTTGAAGACTCAAGTGCTTCATCAGCTGGTAGTTCCGCCCACTCTTCTCCTTGTAGCTATCCACCTCTTCTTGAAGTTCTGAGTTGCGACTGTCCAACCAATACACTTGTTCCTTCAGTCCTTCTATCTCTTCTTCCTTGGCTGCTAGTGCTTTGTCTTTTTCTGTGAGTTGATCTTCCAGACGGAGATCTCGAGCATGGTGAGTTGCTCGGATCAGCCCTACCAACTGCCTGTTCTTGCGAGCTTCGTAGTCCAGGGCTCTGACTTCCCTTGCCTTAGCTTCGAGGCGCTCCTCAAGTAAGGCGATCCTGTGGTCCTTCTCTAGCAGCTGGGTGTCTTGCTTCCATACCTTCTCTCTTAGCTTGGCAACTTTCTCTTCTAGGCCAATGTTTAAGTACTCCTGCTCGATCATGCACTGAACTGAGGTCTGCAGGGTCACGTTCCGCTCTCAGTCGGCTGCGTGAGCCAGCAGGCTGACTGCGTCTTTGTCAGCTGGATCTTCAAGAGCCCGTGGCAGGTACCGGAACCGGGTGTGGCTGAGCTGGTTCTGGTACACAAGTGTGGCAAGACGGAGTATCCTTATGGCAATAGTCTGCACTACCCGACTGAAGGTGCTCTCGCTGGTTGCTGCCCGTAGCATCAGTGACCTTGGCCGTCCAGGGATATTGGGTACTTCCATCTGCAACCGGGTGTGTACTCCCTCGCCAAGGCCGTAGGTCCAGCCCTCGTAGAAGACGTTGTCCACGTC
Organism: Echinochloa phyllopogon; assembly: GCA_033239725.1. Taxonomy (NCBI): domain Eukaryota; kingdom Viridiplantae; phylum Streptophyta; class Magnoliopsida; order Poales; family Poaceae; genus Echinochloa; species Echinochloa phyllopogon. Next base: position 10,675,697 of record BTCW01000008.1, read on the forward strand.
TATCCCCACTGTATGCAACACCTCACTCAGTAGCACTGCCAAACCTCCATAGTCTACACCAGTGGTCCTGATCTCCCGTCGTTCATCTGCTGGTATTCTTGCTTCCATCTGCCAAACAGTTAGTGGGTTGTTAGTAAGTTAGCAAGTTAGTGAGGTAAGGTAAGGGTAAAAATTTTTGTAATAGATGAGATGTACATATATATAGTTTTCAAATAGTCTAAGGAGTTTCATATATAATAGAGGACTCAGTTAGAGCTTCTGTCCTAAGTTTCCGGTCTAAGGGTTACACGCTATGGTCAAGTATGGCTCTGATACCAACTGAAACGAACCGGATTCTCATCGACGAGAATCCGACTCCCTGTACCCTCGAGATAGTCCCAGGCATAGCAGCTATCTCGTACAGAACTCATCTCAGTCGAATATCACATCCATACAACGATAAAAGATCCAATACATGACATATATAAAACATAGCGGTCTGGTACAAGCCCTCTGGGCTAAATCGACAATAGGAAACAGCTACGAAGCGGTAGCTAAATCTTCTGGGTCCACTTCCCGTAGGCATCCTTGAGCATAGCGCGCACCCTTCAATCGTACCACCCGTCCTGGTCGAACTCGTGGTCGGGGTCTTCACCTGAGAACCCAAAGTCTGTCCCCAAGGAAATAGGACAGGTTCACGTCACCAACCATAATATGAAGCAAGCTTTAAAGTGGCCTATTCTAAGGTATAGAAGTAATCAAGGTTTAAGCCAGGGTTTTCCTATGCGAGCAGCGGCAATAACCCAAATTCATCTCATCACCAACTCCTTTCCTCACAAGCACATTCACTCCCCAGATCCACCCATCAGCCTCACATTCACATCGGGCTCGTCCTGCCACAGCAGGTTCCCGCAAGCATCATCCACCAACACCTTTCGCTCACTAGTCGACTCGGTGAGCTCCCTCCCCACCTTGTCTCATCAGCAACGCTGGTCCAAACTCTCATAACCCAAATCAAGGATGAGGTAAGAAAGCAGATTCCCATGCTAGTCGGAACTTATCAGAAGCGGGTCGTCGATAACCGTGGACACGGCTATACGTATAGTTTAAACTCTGCAGAGGTGGCACTCCAGGAATCCATCCGGGCTGCAAGGCTAGTCCGCAACCAACCTGAGACACAGCCCACAGCAAAGACCCTAAACAGTAACTGCGTCAATCCTGTCTCCCTGGGCTCGGGAAACATCCGATCTAACATCTGCCCCAGGGATGTGAAACCTTCCCACCAGGGCCAGTCGGGGGCCATGGTAAATCAGGGAGAGTACGCCGCAACGAGTCCCCTTTACACATATCAAGCTCGAATCTCCTACAGTCTCGGCGCCGCACTAGAGTAGGCTTGCTGGAACCCTCCTCATACTGGGTAGATGGTGAGCACGGTATCCCCACGTCCAAAGGTGGAACTCGACTCGGTCCTTATTTGTCGGTAAAGCGAGTATCAGCGTCATAAGCGATCCACCGCAATGGTCCGCAATCGGCACCCATAACAGGTATAGCCGCCCAAACTCCTCAAGTAACCAATATCCAAGAACCATGTACCCGCAACAGGTACTCCGTAGGGACTGCCCGAGTGCAGTCCCCAAGCACCCCGATCAGACGATCGAGTTGTTATTACTCGCTTACACCGCCTAGCTGCACTACACCTCCCATACCACCCACAACTCACACCAAGAGGTTCAAATCACAACCATCCCAACACATGTATAGCATAGCATATTTCATAAAGTGAGTAGTAGGTAGCAAGGTAACAGGATATTAACAAGGCAGTGCAGGTTTATCATGCGAGTAAAGTAAAGCGCTAGCATACTAGTTGCATGTCTAATAGGTATTTCAGAGATTGGTCGGGCGTGAACCTGGGTAAGCTTCTTCCTCCTCTTCAAAGCAGTTGTCAGGGTAGTCCGACTCCTCCAGGTTCTCCGGAGCTCCTAGCAACACCAAAACAGCGAGGAAAGAAGACCCAAGCAACACCAAACTCTATACTAGCGCGTAGGTCATGTTTTTAGAAAAATATAGAAACTAGTTTCATATTTTTCTGAGCTACGGTTGATTTATTATAAATTTTATAAGTTTAAATCATTTTCTAAAAATATTAAATAATTTCCGAAAAAGAAAAACAGATAGAAATTAGCCTGCTGACGTCATCATGACGTCATGCTGACGTCAGCAGTGGGGTCCGCCTAGGGTGACGTCATCAGTGGGCTCTGCTGACGTCAGCGTTGACTGGTCAACGGTCAACGGGGTCAACGGTCAGGTCAGTCAGTGAGTCCCGCATGTCAGTGACTGCCAGAGTATGACAGGTGGGCCCCAAGCGTCAACGCAGTTAAAAGAAAAAGAAAAAGAAAGGAGATTCCTGGGCTGGAAACGGGCCGAAAGCTTTGGGCCGGCCCAACAAGCTTGGGCCTTCGGCCCACGAACGCGAGGCCGAAGGGGCTGTCGCAGTGGACTTAGTCCACCGTAGACCAAGAGGTAGACCCACGGTGCACCGGGTTCACGGGATCAGGTGCGGCCGGCTCGGGATCTTCTGCGGCTGTGTATGTGTCGTGCTGGTGTGGTCTTCGGTGTGGCCTGGCCACGGCGCGAACGCGAACGCGGCGCGCGGCCGGCGGCGACTGCCAACAACGGCGAGCGCCAGAGAAGGGTTGGAGAGGTTCAGGTTCAGAGGGAAAAGCTTGGCTAAGGTTTTGCGGACACGGACGACAGAAAAGGAGGGGTGCTCGGCCGGCCAGACGAGCCCCCGATACAGGCGGCGGCGGCACGACCACGGCGCCACGGAGGCCGGTGACGGCGATCGATAGGGAGGAGCTCAGGGTTGAAGGTAGGCGAAACCAGTAGCTTGCGCTCGCGGACACGGGGTCATGCCTCGGCCGCGGCTTGTGGCTCTCGCGCGTGCGGGGGAGGCTCTCGGCCTGGCCGCGGCGCGGCCATGGCGCGCACGCACGGCACAGGCATCCCCGGCGTGCGGCGGCCACGGCGGCCAAGGTCGGTAGGGCGACGGCGGTTTGCGGGTGCGACAGCGGCGCGACGGGATCCTGCACAAAAGGTTGACCACGGCTCGAAGGCCGGGTCCTAGAAGGGCTAGGTCGGCGACGCGGCGGCGACATGGCCGGAGATAGGGGAGGAAAGGGGAGCGACGGTGCCGGCTCACCTTGGGCCAAGAAGATGATCGCAGCAGCTCGATGTAGACTCGTGGTACTGCGGTGGCTCGATGGTGTCCCTGGTCCGGCTCCTGCTCGTCGGCTCCACGTGCAACGGCGCCGCGGCGGCGCGGTGCATGGCGCTGGCTTGGACTTCGACTCCGGCTTCTCTGCTCCACACCCCCTCCCTTCTTCCCCTCCCTCACTCTCCCTTTCCCTCACGGCTCGAAGAAGAAGGAAACCCCGAAGGGCGGCGGCGGCTAGAGGGAGAGAGACTCTCCGGCGGGGGTTTTATAGGGGCTCGCTAGGGTTGCAAATGGCACGGACGGCGAGATGAAGGGGGCTTGGCACCCGCGGACACGCGTCACCATCACAACAGGCCGGCAAGGGTGCGATGGGACAGGCTCGGGGTCACGGGCGCGGCGGCAGAGAGCACGGCGTCGGGCATGAGGAAGAAAAGGGGGAGGAAGAAGGCTGACATGCGGGGTCCACCGGTCAGCGGAAGAGGGGAAAATGCGGAGGCGACGCGGTGAACGGCCGGGCCGTTGTTGGGCCGCAAGGCCGGCTGGACTGGTTTGGTCGGCTGGCTCGAGAAGGAGTTAAGGAAGGTTTTCTAGACTTTACGAAGGTGATTCGGCCCAAGAAGGTTAGTAGGGTTTGAATTAGTTTAGTTAGTATTTGTTTGAATTCAAATTTAGGATTTGAATTCAAGCACAACCAAAAATCCAATAAAAACCAAATGAACTCCAAATCACACTATTTGATCCTTAGCACTTCAAATTATTTTTAATTAATTTAAATTTTGCCTAAGATCAAAGGGAGCAAATAGAAGCAATCTTATATGTTGGTTTGCATGCACAACAATTCACCAAATTTTTTTAAATCCTCATTTTTGTATGGGAAAATTTAGGGTTGTTACACTCTCTATTTTTGTGTATGTATGTGTTGAAGCTGTATTTTCTTCCCCAAACCAAAGAGCTTGTATATGCGTGGATTGCATGCCAAGCAAGCCTGAATTTCAATAGTTACAACCCAAATTAGAGCAGCAAAAAATAAGGACCTGTTCAGCAGGCCTGAAAGCAAATTCAGACAACTTGGTAAGGAACATCGATCATCTATCCAAACTCCTGGAAGCGAACAGATCGATATACTGGAAACATCACAATACAGAGAGATGGGTTAAATTTGGGGATGAGATGACATGGTGACAGGGCCTTTTGCAATGCTTGTATTAGGTGTCGCTGGAAAGCAAGTCCAACATGGTTGGACGCTGCGGCAAATCGGGGCAGCATACATAAACTCAGATCGAGGTACAGTAGACGTCGTTAGAGCTGCACCATAATGGATTGCCATCCTCACATATGGATCATGCTGTGTTTTTAATTCGGTCCTAAAATTAAGCAGAGTTATATTTGATATGGTTGTGTGTCATGGATGAACAAAAAATCATTTTGATGAAGGTATGACATGAGCACCATGCATACAGATCACGTAGCAAGAGCAACAAAATAGACCAACAAGAAATCAGCAGGCATAAAACCAGAGAGGCATAAGGTGCAAGCAGCAATAATACATATTACAGACCCATAGCTTGTAATTAAACAAATTGTTCACATAAAAAGGTAGAGCAAAAAAGTAAAGTCTGGAACCGGCCCTCAAAGACACTGTCACTTTCTGGGCTTCATTTGTAGGGGTTTCTAATTGCATCATTTTTATCAGATGTTTTTTCATGATCATGTCCTTCTTTCCAACAGGGATAGCGACATCAGCTCCTTCTGACCCATAACCTCAGTTGTTAGTTTCTCTGGCTCATTATTGCAAAAAGTTGTGCATAAGTTTCTGATCACAGAGGGTGAGATGGATGGCACTTCAGCTTTGCAGCCAATACAACCCAAATTAGAGCAGGGGGTTTCCTTGTTGATACCTTTCTTGATGTCCTGTTTGGTCTAAAGGTAATCGATCTATACTTCTTATTTGTCTATCATGTTGTGTTTCAATGTGCATATGCAATGCTTTACATGTGCCATAGATAGCTCAGTAATGTGCCCGGGCCTGGCCTTCAATTCATTTTTACAGGATGCACTGCATGGAGGCACTTTATTGTTGGATTTGTCAGCGTCACGTACGTGTATTCTGTTTCAGCAAGAAATCAGCAGGGGTACATGCTTAGCAGGTGGTGTTTGTGAAAGAGAAAACGTAGGACCAATTCATCTTTTTAAAGTAGGGTTTTTAACCAAATCTAAGGGTTTCTTCCTAAAAAAGCTTGATCAGTATGGTAGAGGGGGGTGCTACCGCGATGTTTTTAATTATTGCACGTTATGTGACGGTCGTACACGGCCTTTTTGTATGTAACGGCTCCACTATAAGTTATAATCATGGATGTACTTGTCTCTCAGATAATATATTTGTTTCGCCAATACCCTCGGGGGGGGGGGGTTCCTATTTGGTATTAATTTTTACTGTCGGTCTTCGAAATGGTTGTACAGTCGGTGGATGGGCCGGCAGTAGAACTCCATTTTTAATGTCGGTTTTATGTAGGAACCGATGCAGATAAAAGATTAGTACCGTCGGGATGTGTTCCGCCGGTAGAAAAGGGCATTTGTACCGTCGCTTTGGTACAGATGGTTGATTTTCCATCAGAAATGATGTTTTGGAACCGTCGGTACATGCTTACTCTGTAGTAGTGTATCTATATCAATCACTAATCACAGACACTCACGAAAATCCCACATTAATCCAAGAAAAAAGAAATATAATTTACCATATGGATCAAGTTTCAATGGTTAGGTCAACAGTTAGTCAGTTACCTATTATTAAGAATGTTAAAAAGAACTACCACACCCTTTGCAAGGGCTGAAGTCATATTCAACAAAAACTGATCCGTTGACGTTCAGACCCATCAGCACATCATTAGTTTTTCCATTGATATGCACTCGTTCCTGTTGCTCTGATCATTAGGTGGCGAGGCACACCTCCAAAAGTCATTGCCGCTGCAGATTGATACACTTCTTCCGTTGCCCCCGGGCCCATTATTGTCCAATCACAAGGCCACCATCTTATCTCCCTGGTGATATCTAGCCGTTTTGCAACGTATCATGATTTCTCTGGGCCATCGATTGATTTTTCATACACCACTACTTTTGTCTTTCCTTGAACTTCAGATACTAGCTTTCTTTCGCAATATATATATCACAGTAAAGGTTGAGTTAATTTTACTCTGGCCGTAGAGACAAAGGTTAGCCGCAATATTTCACCTTCCAGTTGATTGTTGCTTCTGAATTGTTGACATCATGGTTTCGTGGATTATGCAAATTAAAACTTGAGTCTATTATATTCACAAAACAAGAGTTCTGCTCCAGGACCCAAAAATATACTAGCCACAATCAATAATAAAAAAATCGTCGAAATTCGCAAATTCAGTTTTTTCGTTGGTGAGCCAAAAACTAGATTTCGGCTAAAAATTTCGTTTGTGTTGATGTTTTAGAAGTTCTAGAAGCATATATGAATGTATGGTGTAGTGGTTAACCCTTTAGATCTCGTTTGGATTTGGACTTTGGAGCCACCAGAGCTCGATTCATGGAAGGATCTCGTTTTTTTTCAATTTTTCATGGAAGGGGTCCGTGTACTCGGGGGAAGAAAAAAATAAAACGCACCCACCAGAACTCGAAACAGGGACCTCTTGTCCTGCACAAAGGAGAATAAACACTACTCCCTCCGCCCCAAAAAAAATGATGTTTTAGCGTTTAAAATTTGTCCCATAAAGAATGATGTTTTAACATGCATGCAGAAATGAATGGAAACTGGTTTGATGCATGCATTAACTAAAAATAGATTCTTTTCATTTTCTGCATATAAACTCAACTAACTAAGGGCACATGCGTCTTTTTCATCCACCTCTAATCTGTCTGAAAAACTTTAAAACATCGTTCTTTTTGGGACGGAGGGAGTAGAACACAAGACCAATTATGAATGATATGTGTATAATAAATTTAATATTCGCTATGAACACAAGACCAATTATTACATGAAGACCGAAGTATAATAAGAATCTGGGAAGTTGGTGATGTTCTGCACTTCTGCTCCAGGACAGAAAACATATAGTTCAGCAAATCAGCTGTGCATGCAGGTGTGTTTCTATTATATTCACACGTTTTCCTTTGTAACAAGCCACTTATGAGATATCTACAATTTATTGGATCACACATACAATAATATAATACAGATTTTTCCATGAGTTTGTTAACATTGTTAGATTGCAGAAAGAAATTATACCAGACTATTAGTTGTAGTGAAAGGGGCGAATCCAGCCCAAGAGGCCACCGGGGTCAGCTCTCTCAGATGACAGGGTCAAAGCCTACTTAAACTAGTAATAAACAGTAAATAGTCAACAAATTATAGAATTTCGTCGGGGTCAGCTGACCCCGATGATATGGGCTAGATCCGCCCCTGAGTGAAAAACATTTAGGCATCCCACCAGTTTAGTGTTCTAAGTGAAAAAGCTTTTTCATATCCATAACATCTATTGGATATGAAATCTGAATAGCGTTCTGTAATGCCGTTGGCAAATATTTGGTTGCTCTAAAATGAAATGTTGTAAAGAGGTTTTGCATGAACAATCTGAGGCTATAGATTCGTAGAGCTCGTAATAAATTCATTTTTGCTACCCACATATGTCTTATTTGAAGTTTAGATCGCGGAATTATGCTTGATATTTTTTCCAGGGAGTGCTACAGTATCCGTGTTCTACATTAACTGCGTGCTAGAGTTTCGATGGTGCATATATCGTTGGATGGGACTAGCAGCACATGTGCACATACCTCTCTCTACAAATATTTTAGACAAATGTTTTGTAATAACATTGTTTGGACGTGAAGCTTTGTCTCTTGTTTTATCTTGATGGTTTATGTTGTTTCCGCATATTCGGTTGTGTTTTCTCTCTTGCAGTGCGTTTTATCTTGATGGTTTATGTTGTTTCCGCATATTCGGTTGTGTTTTCTCTCCTGCAGTGCTTATAGAAGTTGTAGTGCACGTAGTGTGGTAATATTCCAAAATGTTGCTGTTGTTCTATGGTGTTACAAGTTTTGATGGATGGATGAGAGTTGTAGTCGAGGAGAGGTGTATTTGTAGCCCGAGGATGTCATGGGACAAAAGACAAGTTGAATTCGTCCGGAACGTTCATGTGCCGATCGACACGGGGCTTGTGCCGAACAGCACAATCTGTTGTTCAAGTTGCCGACATCCAATGCCCAAACCGTCTATATGAAAGTTGTAGATCTTCTTGAGCTGATCAATTTAGACACCAAATTCACCCCAATTGGAGTTTATAGTCTGAACAAAATCTGCTACACCTATGGGTCTTTGACCTTCCATTCTTGATCTTTCCACGATCAACTTGCTAAATATTCATATGCCTAGCCCCTAAGTAAATTGTGAATGAAGTCTGGAAAGATTGGGCATGGGTGGGAAATCTCCCTGTGCCGGGCACATGGCCTTGTGTCGAATGGCACAGCCCCACTTCTGGGCCTACCAGTCTCCGTTTTCACCATATGTTGAGTAGGTTATGGGCTAGGGTCGTCCATTGTCTAGTTTACATAAAATTCTTACTATGATGCCTTGTCAACAATAGGGACGCCGTGTCAAAAAAAACAATAGGGACGCTAGGATGCCTTTACATAAATTCCCTAATACTACCTCCATCCCATAAAGAATGCAATTTTGGTTTTTTTCAGAAAGATTAGTGTCATTGGCAAAAGACAATGGTACCCTCAATAACTTTCTCAACCCCACCAATTTAGGCAAAGAGGTTGTTAGGGTATGCAAATAATTATCTATTTTAGGAATAAGGCAATTAGTAACGGCTAGAATTGCACTCTTTTGTGAGATTTTTTTAAAATCTCAGAATTGCAGTCTTCATGGAACGGAGGGAGGAAGCAATAAAACGCTAAGGACTCAAGTCAAAGCAGATCATAAACCTCCTCATGGATCAAGTACCTTAGCAAAGCCTACCACCCAAGAGGATGGGTCTATACCCCCATCAACACTTCTCCTCTTTCCCTTCGATAGGACTATTCCAAACTATAGTCTCTAATTAATTAGCCAACATCAAAGCACGTTAGACTTGTGATTGCACTATTTTAGTGAGTGGTTCTCCATTTTCCAATGGAGATCGACATGGTGATGTTGTAATTAATCATAACATACACATGATTGGAGGTTCATGCTCTAGTTTGGAGGTTCATGCTCTAATTAATCATGGAGAACCACTCACTAAAATAGTCAATTTGGACATAAACTAAATTTGGAGGTTCATGCTCTAGTTTAGTGAGTGGTTCTCCATCTTCCAATGGAGGCATGGTGATGTTGTAGTTATTCATCAAAGTTCATGTTGTAATTTAGTTATTCAAATATGGAGGTTTATGATCATAAACTTGTCCAAATTGTTCACCGTGAACTCTTTTTCTATGTTGTCATGATCTTGTCAAAAGGTTTACACATGAACTCTTCGAAAATCCAACCTAAAGTTACCATTTCTACAGTGTTTTAGGACTGAATATTTTCCAATGAAAGCTGAAAAATGCCTAACTTGCATGCGTTGTTTGATAATTGAATACCTTATATTTCTCCTCATTTGTGCCACCCTTTCTTGTTGAAGTACATACCTTTTAGTACTACTTTTGTGTTCGCCATAAGTTAGTTGTTTAGGGGAATTTTGAAAATCTAATCCCCTAAACTTGTATAGTTGACCACAGAACGAACACTTACAAAACTTTCCAAGTCTTGAGGTTGACCACCTTCCTTCAACTTCCACCATCAAATCCCAGAGTTTTTGTCCAGATTGTATTCAAACTTAATTCCATCGGTACAACACATTCAACTTTTCCACTTTCATGTTTGGGCAAATTTGTCTCCGCTCAAATTTTGAATTTCTTCAAATTTGACTCCATGTTACATACTTAATGAGCTCGCTCCCTTACATTCTAATTTCTCCAAAATCATCATAGCCGTATCAATACCTTGTTAATTTATATTTTTCCTCATTTGTGCCAAAGACATTGCCATTTCGTGTCAGTGTTACAATTTCTAGGGCTGGTTGGGATTTACGACGACGGGTGTGAAAAAAAGAGGGGCATCCCCACATATCATTTTTGAAGTAGCTCATTTCATTTGTCGCCACCATTTGTGCATTCAAGTTCAAGAATTATAAGCCTTTTCGTTCAATACCAGTGGCTGCTGGTGCAGAGTAAGTTGAATTCTGAGTGAATTCAGTGTCCATCTTCCTGCCTCCATTATTATTAGTTCATCAAACTCAGAAGGTTTCTACAAACAATAAGGGTCAAGCCCTCCTCTGGTTGGTCTTCATTTTCCTCTTGGAACATTTGTGCCAATATTTCCTCGGGGGCTGCAATAACCTGCTGCTTGATTGAAATCAATAAACACAAGAGTAATTAGTTTTAAGCATCTGCACATTGCAAGTTCATAGCAGGATAAGGTTGCATCAGCGAGTGTTATGACCAATTGTTGACACAAAGATGCGACAACACACTCGATATCGCAGCACGGCCGTCACCACGGCCAACACCCGGCCTCCCTCGGGCAAACTGGTCAGACCGGTTCCGCTTTCTGACAGGAGGTCGTGAAGACCTAGAAACTCAAGTTTGGGAGGGACCCTGTCGGAGCTCAAGCAATCTAGGGTTGCTCTAGGATCGGCAGGCCACCTAGAACGCCTTAGTACGTCGCGGAGACGAGCAAAGGACAGCAATTAGGGTTGGAAAAGTGTTTAGGGTTTGGAGATAATAAGTAAGGAACAATTGTGTTTGATTCGATTGGAATAACTCTCAATCGGCCTTAGCCTTCATATATATAGGCCGGGGAAGTCATACCCCTTCCAATTCGGTTACAATATGGGATAAAACTCGGAATCCTAATCCTACCCGAATTACAACTCCAAACCGGTCTGACCGGTTCGGCAAACCGGTCAGACTAGTTTCCCTCGGCTGCTGCCAATTTTGACTATCAACACATGCCCCCCTGTCTTTTTAGTGAGCTTGCAAACTAAAAAGCATGTATATAGACAATTACATCTCAGTAGCCAAAATTTATACTAAGGGCGATATCAAAAAATCTATCGGCCATTTAATCTTCATGCATCTTGCCATACGCTTGGGTAATATTTCTTCAAATATCTTCCGTTGATAGCTTTAGGTAAACGATCCCCTTGCAATGTCTCCAGCATATAAGAATTCCCAAATATAACTTTGACAACTCTATACGGCCCCTCCCAACTTGGCGACCATTTACCGAACTTGTTGCTCTTCGTTCCAATAGGCAAAATTGTCTTCCAAACAAGCTCTCCAATCTAAAAATATTTCCCTCGCACCTTCTTGTTGTAAGCTTTAGCAACCCGAAGCTTATCTTTTTCAATTTCCTTTAAAGCCTTTAACCTCTTGTCAGTGACATCATCAATATTATCCATCATCAAATCATGATAATCAACAGCATCAAAGTCATTTTATTTAGCTAGTCTATAAGCGTCCAGATCCACCTCAACAGGTAAAACGACCTCTTGACCATACACAAGCTCAAAAGGAGTAACTTTAGTAGCACCATGTCTAGATATACGATGAGTCCATAATGCTTCGGATAACACTTCATGCCATCTCTTAGGATTTTCTTCTAACTTTTTCTTGATTTATCTAATCAAAGTCTTATGACTTGACTCGGCTTGTCCATTAGCCTGAGCATAGTATGGAGATGAATTGAGCAACTTTATTCTATAGGATTCGGCAAATTCACGTACCTCTTTAGACATAAACGAAGTACCTTGATCCGTAGTCAAAGTTTGAGGAATACCGAATCTATGAATAAGGTTTTGTGTAATAAACTCAATTACCCCTCTATGTGTCATATTCTTCAATGGAATCGCTTCGGTCCACTTAGTAAAATAATCCGTAGCAACCAACACGAAACGATGTCCTTTTGATGATGGAGGATTAATTTGCCCAATAAAATCCAACCCCCAACCTCGTAACGGCCATGGCTTGATAATAGGATGCATCAACGCAGCAGGTACCAATTGTAGATCACCAAATCTCTGACATTCATCACACCCTTTATAATACTTGAAACAATCTGCCATTATAGTAGGCCAATAAAACCCGGCTCGTCTAAGTAACCACTTCATCTTAGGAGCCGATTGATGTGTACCACAAATACCCTCATGAACTTCTCCCATGGCGACTTTGGCCTGATCCGAGTCTAAACACTTCAAAAGCAAATCTTCGGCGGTTCGACGATAAAGCTCGTCATCAAGCAATATGTATTTAAATGATAATCGCCGAATATTTCTTTCAGCACCACGACCAGGGTCTTTCAAATAAGTAATAATAGGCACTCTCCAGTCCTGATCCTTAAACTTGGAGTCACTAACATCATCCAAGACTTTTTTGCCGCTGTCAGGAGATAAAGCGTCAGACCGGTTTGTGAAACCAGTTGGACCGGTTCGTACAGAACCTGAATCTCGGCTTTCGATTGCATCAGTTTTTGAAGGTAGAAATATTTCTTTGCAACAACATAACCAGATGCTTTCTGAGCCAGAGTATTAGCCTTGCCATTCTCTTCTCATGGAATATGTTTGATTCTAAATTCATCAAAAGAAGCTATGATATCAAGGCATCTATCAAGATATGCATTTAGCAAACCATTATAACATTGGCATACCTTGGATACTTGTTGTACCACCAGGAGTGAATCACCAAAAGCCTCAACATGCTTAATTCCCATGTTTTGCAAAAATTCCAATCCAAATAGAAGGGCTTCATATTCAACTTGATTATTGGTACGCTTTTCTTGTAACCGGTTTGAAAACTCAAAAATAGCACCACTTGGAGAAACAAAAATAGCACCAATTCCTTGTCCATCATTGCAAACCGATCCATCAAAGTACAACTTCCATGGTATACAAGCAACATAACCGACGTCGAATTCACAAGTATCATCAATCCGATGTTCAACAATAAAATCAGCTACAATTTGGCCTTTCATAGATTTTAAAGGTTCACAAGCCAAATCATACTCAACTAAAGCATAAGCCCATTTACCGATTCTACCACTTAAAATCGGTTTTTGCAACATATGTTTGATAACATCGGTTTGACATAACACGATGCAAGTACTGGATAATAAATAATGCCTCAACTGAGTACAAGCATTATATAATGACAAACATAACTTCTCAATGAAAGTATACCTCGTTTCTGCATCAATTAACCATCGGCTTATATAAGCAATCACATACTCCTTAGTATCGATTTCTTGGGTTAAAACAGCCCCAATAACTCTATCTTCAGCTGCCACATAAAGTTTGAATGGAACTCCTCTCTTAGGCGCCCTAAGCACCGGCGGTGAAGACAAATACTCTTTGATCTTCTCAAAAGCTTCTTGTTGTTTTGCCCCCCAAGTGAAATCGGCCTCATCTTTTAATCGGAGAATAGGAGTAAAAGCATCAACTTTCCCAGATAAATTAATTATAAACCTTCTCAAAAAATTCTCCTTACCTAGAAACTTCTGCAAATCCTTTTTGCAAGTAGGAGCTTCGACGTTCTTCATAGCCTCAATTCTCTTGGGATCAACTTCTATGCCATTCTCATGAATAATAAATCCCAAAAACTTCCCAGACGAAACACCAAAAGCACATTTGAGTGGATTCATCTTCAAACCATACCGTCGCATCCTTTCAAGAGCAAGTTTTAAATCGGCTAAATGATGATCCAAACCATCCGATTTAACTACAATATCATCAATATACACTTCCACAATGACACCAAGTAAATCATGAAAGATTAAATTCATAGCCCTTTGATAAGTTGCGCTAGCATTCTTTAATCCAAAAGTCATAACCACCCACTCAAATAAACCAATAAATCCTGGACATTGAAAACTGTTTTGTGCATATCCTCTTTGGCCATGAAGATTTGATTATATCCGGCATTACCATCAAGGAAACTAACAACACGATGTCCAGATGCTTCGCTAATCAAAACATCGGCTATAGGCATAGGATATGAATCTTTTGGAGTAGCTTTGTTAAGATCTCTAAAATCAATGCAAACTCTAAGTTTTCCCGAATCTTTCTTTTCAACGGGAACAATATTAGAAATCCACTCCGCATAACGACAAGTTCGAATAAAACCAGCATCTAACAAACGATTAACTTCTTATTTTATTCTGTCATAAATAGCGGGATTAAAACGTCTAGTCGATTGCTTAAAAGGTCTAAAACTGGCTTTAATTGGTAAACGATGCTCAACTAAATTACGACTCAATCTAGGCATCTCACGGTACTCCCAAGCAAAACAATCGACATACTCCCTCAACAAATTTATTAACTCGGCTTTAAACTCAGCCGATAAATTTTTGTTTACAAAAGTTGGCCTAGGAATAGTACCATCACCAATATCTATTTTTTCTAAAGGGTCGGCTGATGAAAAACCTTGACCCAGCTTATCCATATCACCCAGATCTTCAATGGCTTCAAATGTACCTTCTGTTTTTTCTCGAAAATGATCAATTCGCTCTTGAAGCCACTGTCCAGACGTAAACCGGTCTGACTGGTTTCTAGAAGCGGTCTGACCGGTTTGGCTCGATTGGCACTGTTCAGGTCTAAACCGGTCTGACCGGTTTTCGGAAGCGGTCTGACTGGTTTTCGGAAGTGGTCTGGCCAGTTTGTCTCTGTTGATTTGTTGATCCATCAATTACAACAAGTAATTCAACCGATTCTCCATCGGCTTTAATGTAGCAGGAACGAAACCATCCTTAGTGCAACTGATCAGCTCATAATCGGTCAAATCTAAGCCCGACAAACACTTAATATTATCATTTGCACTAATAGAATCAGAATCGGCCGTTGCAATGAAGGAAGAAGTATCACCATATACAACTTCAACTTCATCGCCGATCCACTGAATAAGATATTGATGCAAGGTAGAAGGTACGCATTGATTTGCATGAATCCAATCACGCCCAAGAATTAAACTGAAGTTACCTTGCACTTCTAAGACGAAGAAAGCTGTAGCAATGGTCTTGCTTCCAATGGTCAATTCCATAGAAGCCACACCCTTGGCGCCAATAGGATCACCGCCACCGACCCCACTGACCGTCATGTTCGTCTTGATCAATTCTTCGTCTTTTCCGCCAATCTTCTTGTAGAGAGAATATGGCATAAGATTCACGATCGCCCCACCATCAACCAACATTCGCGAGATTGGCTTCCCATTGATATGACCTCTCATGTATAAAGCCTTCAAGTGATTGTTTGATTCTTGCGGCTTCTGAAATATAGCATCACGAGGTCCTAACTGAAGATGAGACACCTCCTCCTCCGGCACCACAAAGTAATCAGATGATAAATAAACAACATTAACTTCCATGTTGCATGCTCTAGAGAAGCTTGAAAGTCAACAATCTCCTCATCTTCAACCACTGGAGGATTTTCTGGCGTAGTACTTTCATTTACACTGGGAACAAGTGTGTTCTCTGTTTTTGGTTCCAAACCGGTCTGCCCGGTTCCAGAAACCGGTCGGACCGCTTCTGTCATACCCAAACCGGTCTGACCAGATTCTGAAACCGGTCTGACCGGTTGTGCTGCTGGTTGCACAACTGACTTGGCTTGCCATATTTTCTTCTGAGGAATCATTGTCCTATATCTGTTGAAATGCTCATCTCTTAACTTCTCAACTTCATGTTCCCTTTTTTCTTTGTTTCGCAAGCGCTGCAACTTTCTCTTTTGTGTATGAGTCAAACCATAAGGACACCACCTTGGTTGAAACACTTTCTTCATAGCCTTGCTACTCCCAGCTTCATGATCATTAGCCATGACAGGTTTTTTAACAGCCGAATTTCCAATAACTATCGGCTTTTTACCCAACTCTTGCATAGCCACTAGAACATCACCAATCTTAACAAACCCATCAGTTTTGACTTGCTTTAGGTCCTCTGTAAGCTTTACTTCCTCTTTCTTCTCCTTGACACGATATTCTTGCTGAGGAGAAGCATATTGTTTCTGTTCAGACCGAAACCGGTCTGGCCGGTTTGAAACCGGTCTGACCGCTTTGCTAGCTTGCGCTGGACCTGATTGATATGAGCCCAATCGGTCATGTACAGGGATTCTAGGACCATTGCCCATGTAATCTTGAGGTGGTCGTGGCATGGGAAAGCACTGCATCCACATTCCTTGGTCCCATGTTGGATATGGAGAATCTGACGCCAGAGGTACCCATGGCATGGTAGCATACATCTTATGTGGTGGATAAACAGTAACAACATCACCACGACGTCTATTGTTCTCTGCATAACCATCTCCACGCATTGGTGATCTTGGTCTTTTTTTTACCGGCCGATCAACTTGAGCGGCCTTTGTGTATTTGTTCAAGAGCTGATTGAAGGTAGGTCCTTGCTTCAGAACTGTACCTCTGACTATAGGCTCATTAATTTTCCAAGTACCCACTTCGGGTGTATAGGCTTGAAAGTTTTAGGTCGGCCCAGGAGTAAACCGGTCTGACCGGTTTGGGAAACCGGTTTGACCGGTTTCGCCTGATTAGCGGACCGATTCTCTGTTGATGAACTTTCTTGCCCCCCCCCCCCCGGGCCTTGATGTGTTAATTGTAATTTTCAGAGACAATTACCATCTAGAGTCTTTTCAAGCATCACTTTTCTGACTGGAATTTGATCATCAATCTTTTCCGGCCTTGGCTCCCCAACTATCACATTCTTTCCCTTAGCTCCTTCGGCTTGTTCTGGCCGAATCAACATTTTAGTATTCAAATCAAGTGTATGAACAAGAAAGGGAGCCTTGTCAACTTGCATCTCAGCTAGTACCAATCGACCTTCATTAATAGCCGATTGTACCTGTTGTCGGAGAGCATTGCAATCATTAGTAGCATGCGAAAAAGAATTATGCCACTTACAATATGCATGATTTTTCAATTGATCGGCTGGTGGAATTGCATGAGAGAGTTTAATGAAACCATTCTTAAGCAATACATCAAAAACACGATCACATTTGGCAACATCAAAAGTAAATTTAATTTCTTCTCGCCGATTTTTCTGAACCGGCTTCAACGAAGGACAAGAACAAGGCTTAGCTTTTGATGGCCAAACAAATTCAGCAGCATAAACTTCATTATCCTCATCATCCGAACTATCAGAATCATTGTCAACCATATGAACATTGGAACGATGAGGCTTAGCATTTTCCTTAACATGTTTTAACTTTAATTCAAGACTCATGACCTTCATTTGCAAGTGATTGATAGAAAGAAAATCAAAACCTTCTAATTTCTCTTTCAAATACGATCGTAAGCCCGCAAAAGCTAAATCTGCTAAATCTTTTTCAGAGATTGATAAATTAAAACATCTATTCTTTGTATCTATAAATCTTCTAAAATAATCTATAACCGATTCCTCTCAGCTTTGTTTAATAGATGTTAAATTAGTTAATTTAGTTTCATTTTCTCCGCTAAAGAAGTGACATGAAATTTATGCTCCAATTGAGACCAACTTTGAATAGAATTGGAAGCAAGCGAAGAAAACCAAGAGAAAGCAGTTCCAGTCAATGTTAATGAAACCAAACGCACACGCAACGGCTCATAAAAAGCTGCTTCTCCTAGCTGCAAAATATATTGACTAACATGCTCCCAAGTGGTACGATTATCTTCACCATTGAATTTAACAAACTCAGGAACACGCCAACCATTAGGATATGTAACTAGATCAAATTCAGGAGGATATGGTTTTTGATATAAACGTGAACTACTCATATCAATCTCAAGCTTTGTTCTAATTGTATTAGCCAGATCTTCTTTGAACTTAGAAAAATCGGCTTGATAATTACTACTGGGTGTATTTTGTGTATAACGAGGTGTATTATACATCATATTTTGAGAAACATTCGGAATCGGTCCACAAGAAACACCGGATCCCGAAGGTGCACTTCCTACAACCGTAGTACGAGGGGGGTGTAAAAACAGGACCAGAAGCAACTGTATTAGATAAAACCATCGCATTTGTTGCACCAGCACCCATGGAACCAGTCTGTCCAACTGAATTGGGCAAACCGGCATGACCGGTTGGGAAAATCGGTCTGACCGGTTCTTGGACCGAACTGGAATGAGGTGGCTGTCCTGAATAAAAATTCGGTGGCATACCCAAATTATGATCTATAATATTTTCCGGTACACCTGACGTGCTAGCATCAATTTTAGGGCATGCATTAGGATCTTCTAAAGTATTTTTACCCTTATTAAATGCCTCAAAATTACTAACCATATTAACAATTAACTCACTAGTAACAGTTTGTGCAGCATGCAACTTTTCATCCATCATGCGAGTTATTTGTTGCATTCAATCAGAGGGTTCACCGGTTACCTTATTAGGAAGCTCCTCAACTTGACCGTTAGCCAACTTAAAAGCTGGCATGACGAACTCTTCAACTCTCTTGACGAAGCCTCCACGATCCTTCTTGAAGCCCTTCAAGAATTGCGCCTTCAAGTGTTCCTCAGCAATCAGGTACCGCTTCCACTCCTCGTCCGTGAGTTCTTCCATCGTAGCGGTGATGATGTTGTTCTTGTCGAGCTCACTGGTTGCACCTGACATCTTCGAGGTAGATTAGATCGGTCTTGGAACCAGATTAATCTTCACCAGCGGAGTCGCCAAAAAGTATGTTGACACAAAGATGCGACAACACACTCGATATCGCAGCACGGCCGTCACCACGGCCAACACCCGGCCTCCCTCGGGCAAACCGGTTAGACCGGTTCTAGGAACCGGTCAGACCGCTTTCTGACAGGAGGTCGTGAAGACCTAGAAACTCAAGCTCGGGAGGGACCCCGTCGGAGCTCAAGCAATCTAGGGTTGCTCTAGGATCGGCAGGCCACCTAGAACGCCTTAGTACGTCGCGGAGACGAGCAAAGGACAGCAATTAGGGTTGGAAAAGTGTTTAGGGTTTGGAGATAAAAAGTAAGGAACAATTGTGTTTGATTCGATTGGAATAACTCTCAATCGGCCTTAGCCTTCATATATATAGGCCGGGGAAGTCGTACCCCTTCCAATTCGGTTACAATATGGGATAAAACTCGGAATCCTAATCCTACCCGAATTACAACTCCAAACCGGTCTGACCGGTTCGGCAAACCGGTCAGACCCCGGTTTCCCTCGGCTGCTGCCAATTTTGACTATCAACACCAATGTACTTATGTACCTAAGTTCCAGGTCTATGATATGAATGTTTTCCCCAATGCTATTCTTAGTCCGATTGGAAGATATTGCAACAGAACCTCCGACAGGACAGAACTTCACTGAAGCGAATAAGAAAGCAGAGAGGATTTTCTGCAGTCGACTACAGTCCCCGTAAAGTCTTTGGTTGAGAAATTTCTCTGCAAGGTCGCAAGAGACCATGACCCCTTTCCCTTGGCAAGCTGTATGTACTTTACTTACAGCGGCCACCACCATGTCTTGCAACACAAATTCATCCATCCCAGAATCCAAATATCTTGACCTGTGGACACAATAATGACACATTCTAAAGCTGAAAGCAACTCATACAACGAGCAACACCATCAATTTACTAGATATTCCTGAACATAATTAAAAAACAAATGAAGATTCATGGAAGATGAACAAATATACAATCCTTTTCACCTTCCTGGTGTTATTTTCTCGGAGGTTTGGTGCACTTGTGCATGCTGTGGCTCTTGGCTAGGAAAAAGTATAAAGCAGGAAACTCCAGTGAGAACACCTTCTGCATTTTCTTTCCTTTTTATTGATAGCAGGCAGCCGATGTACCACCCATTTCTGTCAGAGAATCCAAATCGAGCCTGATTTTTTGTCTGGTAACTGGCTAAAATACTGTTGATTAGAATGCAAATGCTTACAGATGCATCTTTATCTGTCAACAGGAAGGATGTGTTGCTACTATCAAAGACCTTTCCGAGCAGCATCTTTTGGAGAACCTCTTCTCTGTGCCACCCAGTAAGCTCTGTCATTGCTTCATTCCATTCATTGCACCTCCCATATTTGTCAGCACCAAACATAGGAGTCAGTAGGTTCGGATTGTAAACCAATACCTTCTTAGTATTTGGTTTGGAGGACAACTGTGGAACACTCGTATCTTGTCCTACAAAGCACACCCAAACAACCTTCTCATGACGATCTCGATTGGCGCAAGCATTTACTACCATAATAACTGGGCCATCACACTTCTTTGATTCACCTAGGGATTTTCACCTTGAGTCGAACTTCCTTTTCTTGGATTCCTGCTTTATTTGTTAATAAAATACTTAGAAAGAACTCAAACTATTATAAATTATCCAATTTTCCTTGGTGCAGCATAGAGTAACAATTTTAGGCACCAAGATCAACTGTAGAGTATCTCAATTTAGATGCTAAATAAAACTTTTCTTCTAAAAGACATAGAATACGAACAACTTGCCAAATGAGCAATATGACTAGTAGCTAAAATATTAGGATAATAAACTAAAGGCAATTGTACAGAGCACATACCCCGTAAAGCCAAAGATAGCACCCTCTGGACATTCGATAAAGAAGACTCCTCCACTAGGGTAAGCATGTGTCTTCCTATAGCCTCATCAACTCTCAGACCTGTCATCTGTGCCACTTTCAGATTCCATCCAATGACCAATCCATTTCCATCTACAGCAATGATCGGAACGGTTGCTGCTTCCATCAGAAGAACCATTTCACTTGTTGCCGCCTGAACTTCGGCAAACACATTAGGCTTGACATGACCAATCTGCTGTTTGTTTAATTGATACACTCTTGCTATTTTTTTCGCATCATTCAATGATCCTCTAACACTACAAGTAGTAGTGTCTTAATAGCATCCATCTCATAGGCATTCCATGGCAAGCTCTTCATCCTTACAAGCTCGAGAAATGCCTTGAAGGACAACCTAGGGTGCATCCTTCTACAATCATCCTTGTCGAATGGATCATGCTTTGCACCTCCCCATTTAATTTCGGAAGCCGTATGTGACCTAAACCAGAAAAGGATAATGCTGGAAGTGACCTTTGCCATTGCCATTCCACAAATCAAGTCACCTAGGGAAGCAAATCCTGGATATGCAGCATCTTGGAGGCTATCTGTTGACACTCAAATTGGGCTAAAGGCCAAACCGGTCTGACCGGTTTGCCAAACCGGTCAGACCGGTTTCGTTCTGTAATTCGAGTAGGATTAGGATTCCGAGTTTAGTTCCATATTGTAACCTATTCGAAAGGGGTAAGACTTCCCCGGCCTATAAATATAAAGGCTAGACGGCCGATTGAGGTATTCCCAATCGAATCAAACACTTTTACCTTCTATTTTGTGTATCTCTCAAACCCTAATCTTTTCCAACCCCCATATTCTGTTCTTTGCTCGTCTCTACGGCGTTCAAGGACGTTCTAGGTGGCCTGCCGACCCTAGAGCAACCCTAGATTAGCTCGAGCTCCGACGGGGTCCCTCCCGAGCTTGGGTTTCTAGGTCTTCACGACCTCCCGACCAGAAGCGGTCAGACCGGTTCTTAAGACCGGTCAGACCGGTTTGCCCCGGGTGATCAGGAGTTGGCCGTTGTGACGGCCGTGCTGCGCGTTCGATCGATCTCGAGTGTGTTGGCGCGTTTTTGTGTCAACATACTTTTTGGCGACTCCGCTGGGGAAGATTAATCTGGTGCCACAACCGATTATATCTACTCCAATCATGTCTGGATCGACGTGCGACCTCGACAAGGACAACATCATCGCCGCGACGATGGAAGAGCTCACGGACGAGGAGCGGAAGCGGTACCTGATCGCTGAGGAGCACTTCAGGACGCAATTCCTGAAGGGTTTCAAGAAAGATCGCGGTGGCCTTGTCAAGAGGGTGGAGGAATTCGTCATGCCGGCTTTCAAGCTGGCAAACGACCAAGTTGAAGAACTTCCTAAGGTAACTGGCGAATCCTCTGACTTGATGCAGCAAATTACTCGCATGATGGATGATAAATTACTTGCTGCACAAACCGTTACTAGTGAGTTGATTGCTAATATGTCGGGTAATTCTGATAAGGGTAAAAATAATATAGAATTTAATGAATTGCCTAATTCAACTCCTAGCTCATCAGGCATGCCAGAAAATATTTTAGATCCTAATTTGGGCATGCCGGTGAATTTTTATGCGGGACAAACACCTTACCCCGGTTCGGTCCCCAAACCGGTCAGACCGGTTTGTATAACCGGTCAAACCGGTTTGCCGCCCAATGGCGGTCAGGCCGGTTCCATGAGTTCGGGGGCAACTAGTGCGATGGTTTTATCAAATACTACTAGTTCTGGTCCTGTTTTTACTGTTCCACGCACTACGGTTCCAGGAGGTATACCCCACGGATCTGGCTCGTTTCACACGCCGATTCCGAATACTTCCTATAACACAACGTATGGTGTTCCCCGCATTCCACAAAACAGAGGTGACGGGAATTACCAAGCCGAGCTAGCTAAGTTCAAAGAAGACATAGCAAATACACTTAGAACAAGGCTCGGGCTTGAATTGGGTAGTTCACGCTTATATCAGAAACCGTATCCGCCTGAATTTGATTTAGTTCCTTATCCTAATGGTTGGCGTGTTCCTGATTTTATTAAATTCAGTGGTGAAGATAATAGAACTCCTTGGGAACACATTAGTCAATATGTTTTGCAATTAGGAGAGGCATCATTTTATGAGGCATTGCGTATACGGTTGTTCTCATTATCTTTAACTGGAACTGCATTTTCATGGTTTTCTTCGCTTGCTCCTAATTCTATTCAAAATTGGACTCAATTGGAGCGTAAATTTCATGATCATTTCTTTAGCGGAGAAAATGAGGCTAAGTTATCTGATTTAACATCGGTTAAGCAAAGCCGAGAGGAATCGGTTCTTGATTATTTTAAAAGATTTAAAGATGTTAAGAACCGATGCTTTAACATAACTGTTTCTGAAAAAGATTTAGCAGATTTGGCTTTTGTAGGCTTACGGTCTCATTACAAAGAAAAGTTAGAAGGCTCTGATTTTCTCACTATTAATCACTTGCAAATGAAGGCCATGAGTCTAGAATTGAAATTTAAAAATGCAAAAGAATCTGCTAAACCCCATCGTTCGAATGTGCATATTATTGATAATGATTCTGATAGTTCGGACGATGATAAAGAAATTTATGCCGCTGAATTTGTTTGGTCATCAAAAAGTAAACCTGGTTCTTGTCCTTCATTAAAGCCGATCCAGAAAAATCGGCAAGAAGAAAAATTTACTTTTGATGTAGCCAAGTGTGATCGTGTTTTTGATGAATTGCTTAAGAATGGCTTTGTAAAACTTTCTCATGCAATTCCACCAGCCGATCAATTGAAAAATCGTGCATATTGTAAGTGGCATAATTCTTTTTCTCACGCAACAAATGATTGCAATGTTTTTCGACGACAGGTACAATCGGCCCTTAATGAAGGTCGATTAGTGCTCGCTGAAATGCAAGTTGACAAGGCTCCTTTCCCTGTTCATACCTTGGATGTGAACACCAAGATGCTGATTCGGCCGGAACAAGTCGATGGAGCTAAAGGGAAGAACGTGGTGATTGGAGATCCGAGGCCGGAAATAGTTAATGACAAAGTTCCGGCCAGAACAGTGATGATTGGAAGGACTCTTGATGGAAAAGAGTCTCTGAAAATTACAATTAACACATCAAGACCCGGGGGGCAAGGAAGTTCTTTGGAAGAGAATCGGTCCGCTAACCAGGCGAAACCGGTCAGACCGGTTTCTCAAACCGGTCAGACCGGTTTGTCTCCAGACCGTCCAAGAACTTTCAAGCCTAAGCGCCCGGAAGTGGGTACTTGGAAATTCAATGAGCCAAAGATTCAAGGGAGGATTCTGAAGCAAGGACCTACTTTTTCGCAGCTCATGAACAAGTACACAAAGGCCGTTCAAGTTGATCGGCCGACAAAAAAGAGACAGAGGTCACCACAGCGATGGAACAGTCCTACAGATTATAAACGTCGTGGTGGTGCTATTGGAAATTCAGTGCATAACCGATTAAGCTCGTACAAACCAGGTTGCTTGACCGCTTTTCAAAGCGGTCAGACCGGTTCTGTGAACCAGTCAGACCGGTTTCGGTCTGAGCCAAGATTTCATGTTCCTCCTAAGCAAGAATACCGTATCAAGGAGAAAAAGGAGGATATGCAAGCCCAAGCCAGTAAATTTATAAAAATTGGCGATATTCCAGTGGCTATGCAAGACTTGGGTAAAAAGCCGATAGTCATTGGAGATTCGGCTCCTGTTCCAGTCAAGAAGCCGATCATGGTTAATGATCATGAGGCTAGCAGTAGCAAAGGCGTAAAGAAGATCTTTCAGCCAAGGTGGTGTCCTTCCGGCTTGACTCACACGCAAAAGCGGAAGCTACAGCGCCTACGGAACAAAGAGAAGAGGGAACAGGAAGCCGAGAAGCTGAGGGATGAACATTTCAACAAGTATAGACCCATGATTCCTCAGACCAAGACCTGGCGAGTTGTGCAGCCAGCAGCACAACCGGTCAGACCGGTTTCAGAAACCGGTCAGACCGGTTCTGATCAGCCCACCGCTGCAGAAGCGGTCAGACCGGTTTCTGGAACCGGTCAGACCGGTTTGTCGACAGAGGCAGGGGCCAAAACTACTTCAACCATCAATGCTACTCCACCAATTTCTCCAGTGGTTGAAGATAAAGAGTTAGTTGATTTTGAGCCTTCTCCAGAACGTGACAACATGGAAATTAATGTTGTCTATTTATCTTCTGATTATCGTGTGGTGCCGGAGGAGGAAATTTCTCATCTTCAACTCGGGCCGCGAGATGCTGTGTTTCAGAAGCCTAGTGAATCAGAAAATCATCTCAAAGCTTTGTATATGAGAGGGCACATCAACGGGAAGCCAATTTCTCGTATGTTGGTTGATGGTGGAGCCATTGTGAATCTCATGCCATACTCTCTTTACAAGAAGATTGGCGGGAAAGACGAAGAGCTGATCAAGACGAACATGACGGTCAGTGGAGTTGGTGGAGGTGATCCCATTGGTGCCAAGGGTGTGGCTTCTATGGAATTGACCGTCGGGAGCAAGACTATTGCTACGGCTTTCTTCGTCTCCGAGGTGCAAGGTAACTTCAGTTTAATCCTTGGTCGAGATTGGATTCATGCAAATAAATGTGTTCCATCTACCTTGCATCAATATCTTATTCAGTGGATCGGCGATGAAGTTGAAGTTGTCCATGGTGACACTTCTTCCTTTGTTGCAACGGCCGATTCCGACTCTCTTAGTGCAAATGAGAAGGTCCAGTGTTTGTCGGGCATGGATTTGACCGACTATGAGTTGATCAGTTGCACCAAGGATGGTTTTGTTCCTGCTACATTAAAGCCGATGGAAAATCGGTTGAATTACTTACTGTAATTAATGGAGCAACAAAATCAACAGAGACAAACCGGTCAGACCGCTTCTGGAAACCGGTCAGACCGGTTTGGGTCTGAACAGCGCCGATCGAGCCAAACCGGTCAGACCGCTTCTGGGAACCGGTCAGACCGGTTTGCGTCTGGACAGTGGCTTCAAGACCGAATTGATCATCATCGAGCTCATTCGGCCGGCACGTTCGAAGCTATTGAAGATCTTGGTGATATGGACAAATTGGGTCAGGGTTTTACATCAGCTGATCCTTTAGAAAAAATAGATATTGGTGATGGTACTATTCCTAGGCCTACTTTTGTAAACAAAAATTTATCGGCTGAGTTTAAAGCCGAATTAATAAATTTGTTGAAAGAGTATGTCGATTGTTTTGCTTGGGAGTACCGTGAGATGCCTGGTTTAAATCGTGATTTAGTTGAGCATCGTTTACCAATAAAGGCCGGTTTTAGACCTTTTAAACAATCGGCTAGACGTTTTAATCCCGCTATTTATGACCGAATAAAAGAAGAGATTAATCGTCTATTAGATGCTGGTTTTATTCGGACTTGTCGTTATGCGGAGTGGATTTCTAATATTGTTCCCGTTGAAAAGAAAGATTCGGGAAAGCTTAGAGTTTGCATTGATTTTAGAGATCTTAATAAAGCCACTCCAAAAGATTCATATCCAATGCCTATAGCCGATGTCTTAATCAATGAAGCTTCTGGACATCGTGTTGTTAGTTTTCTTGATGGTAATGCCGGATATAATCAAATTTTTATGGCCGAAGAAGATATGCACAAAACGGCCTTTCAATGTCCGGGATTTATTGGTTTATTTGAGTGGGTGGTTATGACTTTTGGATTAAAGAATGCCGGTGCAACTTATCAAAGAGCTATGAATTTAATCTTTCATGATTTACTTGGTGTTATTGTGGAAGTATATATTGATGATATTGTAGTTAAATCGGATGGCTTAGATTCTCATTTAGCCGATTTAAGACTTGCTCTTGAAAGAATGCGGCGGTATGGTTTAAAGATGAATCCACTCAAATGTGCTTTTGGTGTTTCGGCTGGAAAGTTTCTTGGGTTTGTTATTCATGAGAACGGCATAGAAGTTGATCCCAAGAGAATTGAGGCTATGAAGAAAGTCGAAGCTCCTATTTGCAAGAAGGACTTGCAAAGGTTTCTAGGCAAGGTAAATTTCTTGAGAAGGTTTATAATTAACTTGTCTGGAAAGGTTGATGCTTTTACCCCTTTACTTCGGCTAAAGAATGAAGCCGATTTTACTTGGGGGGCAAAACAGCAAGAAGCTTTTGATAAGATCAAAGAGTACTTGTCTTCACCACCGGTGCTTCGGGCGCCTAAGCGAGGAGTTCCGTTTAGACTTTATGTGGCGGCTGAAGATAGAACTATTGGAGCTGTTTTGACTCAAGAAATCGGCAACAAGGAGTATGTGATTGCTTATGTAAGCCGACGGCTCATTGATGCAGAAACAAGGTATACTTTCATTGAGAAGTTATGTTTATCCTTGTATCATGCTTGTACTCAATTGCGGCATTATCTACTATCTAGTACTTGCATCGTGTTGTGCCAAACCGATGTGATTAAACATATGTTGCAAAAGCCGATATCTAGTGGAAGAGTCGGCAAGTGGGCTTATGCTTTGGTTGAGTATGATTTGACTTGTGAACCTTTGAAATCAATGAGAGGACAAATTGTGGCTGATTTTATTGTTGAACATCGGATAAATGATACTTGTGAATTCGACATCGGCTATGTTAATTGTATACCATGGAAGCTATACTTTGATGGATCGGTTTGCAATGATGGGCAAGGAATTGGTGCTGTTTTGATTTCTCCAAGTGGCGCCTTTTTGAGTTCTCAAACCGATTGGAAGAAAAGCGAACCAATAATCAAGTTGAATATGAAGCTCTTCTATTTGGCTTGGAATTTTGGCAAGACATGGGAGTAAAACATGTTGAAGCTTTTGGTGATTCGCTCCTGGTGGTACATCAAGTATCGAAGGTATGCCAATGTTATAACGGTTCATTAAATGCATATCTTGATAGATGTCTTGATATCATTGCTTCTTTTGATGAATTTACTATCAAACATATTCCGAGACAAGATAATGATAAGGCAAATACTCTGGCTCAGAAAGCATCTGGTTATATGGTTGCAAAGAAATATTTCTATCTCCAAAAACCGATGCGAACAAAAGC
Source organism: Echinochloa phyllopogon (assembly GCA_033239725.1). Classification (NCBI taxonomy): domain Eukaryota; kingdom Viridiplantae; phylum Streptophyta; class Magnoliopsida; order Poales; family Poaceae; genus Echinochloa; species Echinochloa phyllopogon. Next base: position 10,703,528 of record BTCW01000008.1, read on the forward strand.
CGAGATTCTGGTTCTGGACGAACCGGTCACACCGGTTTCAGAAACCGGTCAGACCGGTTGTACTGCCAGAACCGGTCTGACCGGTTCTGAAAGCGGTCAGACCGCTTTGTCCCCTGACAGAAGCAAAAATACTTTGGATAATGCTAATCAATCCAAAGTTAAATATCAGGATTGGAGAGTGCCTATTATTGCTTATTTGAAGGATCCCGGTCGTGGTGCAGACAGAAAGATTCGGCGAATATCATTTAAATATATTCTACTTAACGATGAGCTTTATCGTCAAAACGCCGAAGATTTGTTGTTAAAATGTCTTGATTCGGATCAGGCCAAGGTTGCCATGGCTGAAGTTCATGAAGGTATTTGTGGTACACATCAATCGGCTCCAAAGATGAAGTGGTTACTTAGACGAGCCGGTTTCTTTTGGCCTACTATGATGGCAGATTGTTTTAAATATTACAAAGGATGTGAAGAATGTCAGAAGTTTGGTAACTTGCAACTTGTTCCTGCTGCATTGATGCATCCTATCATTAAACCATGGCCGTTCCGAGGTTGGGGATTGGATTTTATTGGACAAATTAATCCTCCATCGTCAAAAGGACATCGTTTCATATTGGTTGCTACAGATTATTTTACTAAGTGGACTGAAGCGGTTCCTTTGAAGAATATGACGCATCGAGAAGTGATTGAGTTTGTTACTCAGAATATTATTCATAGGTTCGGTATTCCTCAAACATTGACAACAGATCAAGGAACTTCTTTTATGTCTAAGGAGGTACGTGAGTTTGCCGAATCTTATAGAATTAAATTGCTCAATTCATCTCCATATTACGCTCAGGCTAATGGACAAGCCGAGTCAAGTAATAAAACTTTGATTAAATTGATCAAGAAAAAGATAGCAGAAAATCCTAAGAGATGGCATGAAGTTTTATCCGAAGCATTATGGGCTCATCGTATATCTAGACATGGTGCTACTAAGGTTACTCCTTTTGAGCTTGTTTATGGTCAAGAGGCCGTTTTACCTGTTGAGGTGAATCTGGACGCTTATAGATTGGCTAAGCAAAACGACCTTGATGCTGTTGATTACCATAACTTGATGTTAGACAATATTGATGAGGTAACCGACAAGCGATTAAAGGCTTTGAAGGAAATTGAGAAGGATAAGCTTCGAGTCGCTAAAGCTTACAACAAGAAGGTACGAGGCAAGTATTTTCAAGTTGGTGAGCTTGTTTGGAAGACGATCTTGCCTATTGGATCAAAAAGCAACAAGTTTGGTAAATGGTCACCAAGTTGGGAAGGGCCTTATAGAGTTACCAAAGTCATCTTTGGAAATTCTTACATGTTGGAGACACTGAAAGGAGATCCTTTGCCTAAAGCTATCAACGGGAGGTATCTTAAGAAATTCTATCCAAGCGTTTGGCAAGATGCGTGAAGATCAATGGCCGATATATTGTTAAGTATCGCCCTTAGTATAAATTTTTAGCTCCTGAGTTGTATTTACTTGCTTTTTAGTTCTCAAGTTCACTAAAAACGCAGGGGGGCATGTGTTGACACTCAAATTGGGCTAAAGGCCAAACCGGTCTGACCGGTTTGCCAAACCGGTCAGACCGGTTTCGTTCTGTAATTCGAGTAGGATTAGGATTCCGAGTTTAGTTCCATATTGTAACCTATTCGAAAGGGGTAAGACTTCCCCGGCCTATAAATATAAAGGCTAGACGGCCGATTGAGGTATTCCCAATCGAATCAAACACTTTTACCTTCTATTTTGTGTATCTCTCAAACCCTAATCTTTTCCAACCCCCATATTCTGTTCTTTGCTCGTCTCTACGGCGTTCAAGGACGTTCTAGGTGGCCTGCCGACCCTAGAGCAACCCTAGATTAGCTCGAGCTCCGACGGGGTCCCTCCCGAGCTTGGGTTTCTAGGTCTTCACGACCTCCCGACCAGAAGCGGTCAGACCGGTTCTTAAGAGCGGTCAGACCGGTTCTTAAGACCGGTCAGACCGGTTTGCCCCGGGTGATCAGGAGTTGGCCGTTGTGACGGCCGTGCTGCGCGTTCGATCGATCTCGAGTGTGTTGGCGCGTTTTTGTGTCAACACTATCAAAACTCAAGCTAGTAGAATCCCTATGAACATCTGATAGCCGGATTGCAATATCTCGTATCTGAGACACAGTTGGAGTTGTATGTAGCTGCCACACATTGTCACCATACAGAACAGAAGCACCATCACATTTAACTAGGTCCATGATATTTGGACTCCCAGATATGATGCTCAAAGGACATGCTTGCCTGAACAGCATGCTGGAGAGCATTGCTTGCATATGTTGTATACTTTTTTCTTGCATTTGCTTCTCCAATTCAAGCTCCTTATTTATGTGGACAGCAAAGATTTGCGCTATGAATTCACAGGCATGCCGTAGTGGAAAAGGGACATATCTAGGGCTCCCATGGTGGCAAACAATAAGACCCCATAGCTTCTTCCTCTGGTGCAGTTGTTTTTGTTGTCCAATAATAACTTCAAAATCTTCTTCGCCTTCATTTACCACAACAGCCATTACTAGGGATGCAACCGATTTCATGTTCATCATATACTGAAGGTGGCAACTGTGAGGTGCCCTAAGAGTTGAACCACACAAGCTTACATGAAAGGGGAGTTCGTCATCTTTGATAATCTTCACCGGACTCATACGCCAATCACTGATCATGCGGACTATGTTCTTCAAGAAAAGAAACCTGGCGGTTTGAGGGATATCAGTGGCTGGATAGTGTAGGCCAAGATAAGGCTCAAGCCCAGGTTTTGTTATCTCGGAAATAACCTCGCCATGAAAATCTTCATGGAACTTGTAAGCCATGACCCTATCATATCTCATCAAGGCAAAGATTTCTTGTACCAAAGTATTGCACAGAACCTCCATGCTTCCACCAGGTAGTGATTGGATCTTGGATATTGCCGTGGCTGCAAGCTTGTAGGACTGCGAAGCCCATGCAGCAGCAGTAGGAAATTCAGATGGATTCACTGGCTCAAAATCCACCACCAGACAGTCAATCGCCTGATGGGCAATGGCATATAATGGTTGGCCAGATGTTTTACATTGAACCATGATAGGATTCAGAGAAGAAACATCAGCAAATCCTAGTACCTTATTCAGTGTTGTGGCACCAGGATCCGCAAAAAGAGATACTACATCTGTGCCAATGCACAAGTTTGGGGAATGGTCGACACCCGACACTCCATGGCTGACTGATGTAAGCATTTCTGGTGCATTTTCACTGAATGCAATGACTTTGAGACTCTTCGCATGAAGGGCCAACAAACAACCAAATGGCTGGATTAGGTTTCCTCTCTGAATGTTCTGCAGGTAGGCTATGACCTTCTCTGAACGCCCCTGCTGCTGATTTGAAGCATTCCGCTGTGATTCAAACAACTTGGAGTAGTCAAAAAGAATCACCATATTCTTCATAGTTTGCATCAAGTGCAGCATCAAGGGTTGTTTGTCGTAATATCCTTGCTCTGGAGCCCTGTCCGGTTCTGTTGGATGAATTGGAACATTGAGTAGGCCTTGACGAAGACATTTTCCTGATTCGAGTACGTGAGCCACTCAAAGGTAATTGCAATTTTAATCACCCCTTCCTTCACAATAAAACATAAAGGAGAGAGTAACATCTATTGACATGGAAAAACAGAAGATTTACTTAATGCACTACCGGAATTTATACAACAAAATTTCAGTGACTAAAGGTCGTTGAAAAGACTGACATGTTGCCACAGTAGCAGCACAATATCTTGGTCATCATTGGACAGGGCCTATTTCTCTATTGGTTTTAGGATTCCTAAGATTTTTCTACTTAGTGATATAAAATTGTGAGTACAATCTAAATAAAATATACTACTACATGTAAATATGACCTAAGGTCCCGTTTGGATCCACCCAGCTAATTCGTTAGCTGATTAGCTGGATTGGACTAGCTAATTGGATAGTTGATATTCAGCTAATAAAAGGAGTATTAGCTGAGAATTAGCTGGTCCTGTTTGGATCCACCACAGCTAAACTTAGCTAGCTAGCAATTAGTTGGTGGATCCAAACATGGCTCTAAGTGTAGCGAAGCGAAGCAAATTCAACAATAAAGACCTACATGTTTGATGAACGTCAGCTTCAAAATATTTACAAAGGTAGCCACTAATCGGATTACAATGATAGCATAAAGAACCATTAGACCCTCTAAAATAGCGTTTCTACGGGGTTGGAACATTTCGGAAGTGTTGTGATCCTACATCAAACTTTACATGAACTGCACACTAAAAAGCAGAATGGTATAGTGTTTAAAATTGACTTTAAGAAGGCCAGTGATAAGGTGAAGTGGGACTTTCTGCAGCAACGAATGAAGGGTTCTTCGATCACCAGTTTGGTGCAGATGTATGAAAGCATTTACTAAAGGGGGAAATGTGGGAATCAAGCTAAATAAAGTTCAGTTATATTCACCCTGATGCATCATCTCTGGTTACACGCCCGCAGGGGGCCAGCAATTTTTAGGAGAAAGTGCTCATCAATTACAAGACGCTGGAAAGACACATATGACAAGAGAAATAGAGATAGAGCGGTTGGAGACCTGGAGTTGTCAACAATTATTACATCAAAGCAGAGTATGATTTGGTAACTGCGCTTGGTTTGCAACTAATCCAACTTCATGAAAACAAGTTGGGAACAGAACGGAAGGAAATGGAAGCTGCATTACATACCAGATGCAGGTAGCGCAGCAGCCTGAGAGATCTATCCGCGGTGACCCCTGCGGCCGATCAACTGTGCGATCACGGTCGACCAGGCCGGAATATATATAGATGCCAGCGGCGCGCCGATGGAATCGGGCTGGCCGGAGCTGCGCGCACCGCACCACACGCCGTCGCCGGACGAACGAGCAAGCTCCGACAGTGACCGGGAATGGCCAGAGCCAGAGCACCGCCGGGTGCCTGCCTGCCTGGGGACGTTCACGTGCGCCATTTCCTGATGAAGGAGATTCGGCTGTCGTCCATGAGAAAAACACAATCGTGTGTAGGCACTGTACGTGTGACCTTCCACTCCATGTTGGAGTGCCCATGTGGGAATCTTTAACCTTCGACTCCCGGGCTCACCACCATTTTGCGGCCGTTGGATCGGGCGCATCGACGGCCCAGATCGGGCTCGCGTCAATTTGCAAAAACACCCTCGTACTTTACTCAAATCAACCCGCCGCGGGCCGCCCATGCGGCTGTGCCTCCCTCCGTCTCCCGCGCCGCCAGCGCTACCCTCCGCCCGCTGCCCCGTCGCCTAGGCAGTGAGCGGCGCCGGCCAGGGGCACCACGCGACCGAGACCAGCGCGCGGTGAGGATGGATCTCACTGGCCCTCTCCGCCGCACTGCGCCTCCCGCTCCCGCGCCTCATCCTCCTCGGCCCCTCCGCCTCCATCCCCGTCCCCAGTGCCACGTCCCGCTGCCGCGCCGTCGCGGCCCCAAGGCCGCCCTCCGCTTCCTCGCCGCCTCGTCCCCCAGGTCCACGTCCTTCTCCTCGCGCTCTGCGCGCCCCCTCCGCTTGCGCCGCCGCGCCACGGTAGGGATGTGGCGGTCAGGGAGCGGATTGTGCCTGTGAAGCTGCACAAGGAGGCCACGGAGGCCAACCTTGGCTACGCGCTGGCACGAGACCACTGTGGCCGGGGCATCGCCGCCGCCGCCATCAGGATGGTAACGAGCTGCTACCTCTCTCTGATTGGATCCTCTGATTAGCTTCGCACTCAATTGTTCTTGAACATTATCTATGCATTCGTGCGTGCGCAGGTGGCAGGGAAGGTGTTCGACAACCTGCCGGAGCTGGAGTGGTTGGAGGCGGTGACGGATGTGGAGAACATGCGGTCGCAGCAGATGCCGGAAGAAGGCTGGATGCCCGGATTCTAGAGGGAGGGGGTGGCGCGCCGCTACATTGCAGGACGCGGCGGCGCCAAGGCCAGGGACACAGTCATCTACAGCTTCCTTTCGTCCGACCGTGGGTAACTCACATTGGCGCCCCTTCCTAATATGTTCCCTCCAAACCCAATACAATGTTGTGTAGGCGTAGGATCCTCCTCGACGCCATGCGGATCTGCGTCACCCTAGGCTAGCACTGGCCGTCGCCGTGCGAGGGAGACGTCTCCGAGGAGGTCGCACAGGGCCAAGGCATAGAGCTTTACTGCCGTGGAGTACAGGAGCTCACGCAAGGTGTTGGTGTTTGAACTCACAGCTCAGAATTTCGTGCCTGCAAGGTGCTTGAAGAAATGCATATAAGTAATCTGTCTATTGCTTTTGATTTTTGTTGCCAGCAATGAGATATTGCTCACCCCTGATTAAAGTAATCAATTCTTATAACATGTGTAGCCTAGCAGGATACTGTGAGCTCTCGCCTCTCCTCTTCTCGTTCGCCCATACTGCTCAGAAGCTAGCTCGTTGTGCTCCTGTTTATTTATAAGCTAGGTCGAAACTGATACGGGTTTAGAAACTCACACTCATTAGTTTTATCAATTCTGTGTTAACATCGCATTATATTGGCCTTAATAGTTTGGTTTTTGCTTGGCTACAGATTGCCGCTGCCACCAGTATTCTCGACTATGGCGTAGTCCTCGGCAGTCACGGCTCTTCTATCATAACGCCGTCTTGCAGGTCTTCCAGATCTTGATGCCGGTCACTGACTCATGTGCCATACACTCATTCTGCCTGCAACAAAGGTATGTTTTGGACTGCCTTGACTTGCTCGATGAAATTACACCAAGGACAAATACTCATGGCGTGTCCTTACATGAAATTGGGAAAGTATATGTTAGTGCCATCATACATTTCTGAATTGTGATTAGTCTCCTGGAGCCATTGGGTAAACAAGTAGTAACATGAACTGCTCACACCTTCTATGAAAGAACATCGCAGTTTTTTCTACTGCTTGATTATATTTGGCTGTTCCAATATTATTATTTTTTAGAAGCTATCTTAGTGACATGGTTCTTCTGGAAATTTTAAATAGAGCTCTTTACTTCAAACATTTGCTTATTAACCGGTGTACCCTGTAATGTAAAGCATCTTATTAGATAATCAAGCCGTTTCTAGATATTGGAATTTTGCCTACGCCAATAGAACGGAAGGAAGCTGGGTATGTATGAATATGTATTGCTTCATAAGATCTGGCATTTGAATAGACAAAACTCATAAGTGAAAGTATAAAAAAAACACATAAGTGCAAAAACTGAAACACTAAAATACTCCATGCAATGAATAGCAAGTAGCTGTACTTTTTTGTTCTTTACCCTTGCCATCTTTTTTAATGCTTGAGGTGCTTCCAATTGAGATGACGTAGACCTGTTCTGTGGACAATATGAGATAGCAGGTCGACAAGCTAACAATGGCACTTGGCCGGAGCTCTTCCGTGTGCGCTTAGAAATTAAATTGTATTGTCTCAAAACATAATGATTATGCTAAGTTGTGACAGCCATGGTGCTACCTACAACATTCGAAAGAAAAAAGTGCTGATTTATTAACAATTGCATTGCAAGTTTGTATTGTAAATTTCAATTGTTGAAGAAACTTGCTGAAAAAAAATCTCAGTGTGTAGCATAATTTAGTTAACATGTCTGTTTAATTCCACTTTCCCTATTTGAATTTGTCAATTTCTTTCGGTGGCTGTGCAGAAGCACCCAAGGAAAATAAGTGTTACTTTCCCTAACAAAAAAGTTTTGCTAGCTATCTCACAAGATGAGAAAAAGGCTATTGTGGTTGAGCAAACTACGAAACTGATTTGGTGGTAAGAAATAATGTTCTCCAGCATCTGGTTGGTTTCTTTCCCAAAACTAAGCTTGTAACGAGACACTATCACTGAACATGATGCCTTGCAGTGTGTGGTGTATTAAAGTCCCTTGCAGCGTGTGATTGCACATCAGGCTGCTAGACATGGCAAATATAGCAGTTAGTCTGAGTACACCTCATTATATATCAAGATCTACCTCAGGTGTCACCATGTCCGAGCAAAGCTACTGGGCATTTCTACATTGTCATCGTCGAGAGCATCGACAAGAAGCTTCTTCGCCCTTATTTCTCTATTTGATTGATTGGTTCGTCATTGAAAACCTCCCAAATCCCTGCTCTGCTTTGAACACAGAAGGTTGCAGCTTCTATCCATTGAATTTGACTACTTTCCAGTTCCGGATGTTATTTTTGTGTCCTCCATTGAATTAGACAAAGTATTCACTTCCCGCCTTTATGAAATGCTACCATTTCAGCACAAGCATGTAAACTTCATTTCCTTTGTGGAATGCTGAGAGGAAATTTCATTTTATTGTTGATGAATACATTAAAAATATTTGAATTGCACAATATTTATACTGCTTCAGATATATACCAATGCCATTGGCTTCATCTTTTGCATGACATGCTTCAAAAAAAACTCATACTGTTGAAAGCTATGAAAAATATGCATTATTATTTTTTCATTAAGAATCATCAGTTTTATTACAATTCCTCTATCAAGAAAAATATCAAATTCACACTGGCCCCTAAATCCATAGTATGCGCGGCAACGCCGCCGCGCCCGGTTTCTAGTCTCTAAAAGACGAAATGCGGGTCATTCCGCGGGCGCGGAGTGAGCCACGTCGCCCGCTAACCCGATATCCGTTAGATTCAGCGAGGAAGCGACGACAGCCATTCGATCCGGGTCGTCGCGGGCTAACGCCCGCTAAACTACGCACCCGGCAGTCGCGAATGCTCTCGAACCCGCGTCATCTCCACCTCTCCGCTTGCCGGGTTGCGCCTTCTTCCTCCCGTTGGCCGCTCGCTACCTTTCGCGGTTTCGCCGTGCCTTCCGGCGCTCGACTGCTCGAGCCATCCATGCCGCACAGGCCGGCCGCGTCACCCTCCTAACGCCGCCGCTCAGACCGGCCACGCCTTCCCGCACCCCTTCACCGGTCGGCCTGCAATTCCACCCTCGCTCCGCTCCCGCTCAGGCTGGCCGCGCCGCCTCCGCTTGCAGCTGTGTAGGGCTCGCCTCAGCGCTTCCTGGGGAGCGTCGAGCGTGTTACCACCTCGGCGAATCCGTCATCGGGCCAGAACCTCCTAGGCCGTGGCTGCCTCTCCATAACCGTGGCCATGGAGCCAGACGAGCTACATATCTCTACATCGATGCCATTGGCGCTCAAAAAAAAAAAGTTAGAGCTCCTGCAGTGCAGTGACAGAAGGTGAGTTCGATGAGCAGCCCGCACGTCTGCAAATTGATGAGACGATGGCACAAGAAGCTGATCCAACCACAGCCTCCCATGCCAGCGCCATCACTCCAAGATTGCAGAATCCATTGCCGGCATTGCCTCCACGCCTGTAAGGTGTTCGACACAATACCAAGCTCTACTTATGGCAACTTCAATTTATGAAAGTACTTGTCTTCTATTCCTATTCTGCAAATGACGTCAACAGAATTTCATTTTAAAAAAACCTGGTGTAGGAGATGGCTCTGGCTTTGTTGATGAGTATACATTAAAATTTTAAGAGCAATACCTTAATATAAACTAATTTTGGGATTTCTTTGGGTAATCACCAGACCAAGATATGAGCATGATATTCTTCCTCTATGTCCGTTCATGTTATGCTATATCTTTGAGTTGTGATCGATTGCATCTTTGAATGCTCTGGATTCAATTTGTTAAGCCAATCCATAGACCATAGGTGCATCTAGATTTAGCTCTTTAATGGTAGATGAGTTCAGACATGCAGTTTTGAAGGAAGTACAAAAGGCTGGCTCAAAAGAAGTATCTTATACATTACAAATCTGAATATGGTTCCAAACTGATTCCTGAAAGGGACGTTTGATTAGAGATCATAATCCTATAAGCTTGCATGATAGTGTGTAATTAAATCAGATCCGAGTTATTCTAAATCATACTAATGTTGATGACATTCAGAACTGAAAAGTTATAGGTTGAAGAATATATGGTCTGTTATTGACATCAGCACCACATGTGCCTCCTGCTTCCCTTAACTCTTTTTACAGCTTCAACTTCCCTTAAAATATATCCTTGCAAGTTTTATCTTTATCTTTTCACTTGCTTCCTAATACAAAAAAACTACAAATCAGACGTCCTTTCGTATTCGCAAGACATAAGAACCAGGGGACAAAATCCACATCAATATGAACCGACAATATTTTCTACAGTTCTATTTCTTGACCCACCGCCTGCACTGTAAGCACAAGTAATCTGGGTTTTTAAAGCTAGATATCAGGCCACTGGACTAATGTAGCTTACACTACAAATTTGGGTTGACATGTTATCTTTGAAATTCTTATGAATGGTGATGGCTGACACATTCATCTTTTAGTTGATATGTAGCTATTTGTGGTTCATGCATTGCATTCCCAAACAAATGCAGGTCTATAAATGCTAAGAAAAGCTATGTTACAGTAAAGTTCTAGAACTGGTACTTTGATTATATCTTAACAAAATTGGCACCGTATCCTATGGAAACCAGGGGTCATGTGGAAACTTTGGAAACTCCAACAAAGGCCACATGATCCCCATCCGAGGGCACTAGATAGACACTGCGGGAAACCGGTCGTTCGCCGAGTGTCCCAAACACTCGGCAAAGGCCAAAAAATACTCGGTAAAACCTTTGCCGAGTGTTACACTCGGCAACACCCACTCGGCATATCTCGTTACGGCAAAGACGGCCTTTGCCGAGTGTTTTTTGTCGGGCACTCGGCAAAGGCTTTGCCGAGTGCTAAACGGACGCTCGGCAAACTTTTTCCAAGAAAATAAAAAAAAACAGCCCACACTCGGCAAACTGTCTTTCAAAAAATTAAAAAAAAACATCCGCTGAGCAGCGCGGCCGCGCCGACCGCATCCTACCGGCCACGCCAAGCCGGCCACCCGCACGCTCCGGCCGCCCCCTGCCAAGCAGGCCCGCACCCCGCCCCGGAATGGCGTTGTCGTCGTCGCCGCCGTGGACGGGGAGGCCGGCGAGGCTGGCGGCGTCGTGCATCCCGAGCGGCATGGGGACCATGCTCTTGAGCTCGTGGGCCCTCCTCAACGCCGGCGCGTTGTCCCCCGGCAGCTCGGCCAACTCATCCCCCGGCCCGGTCCTGCAGAAGAGAAAGAGAATCAAGAACAAATCCACTTGCTAAGCTCGAATCAAGAATAAATCCGAGGGCTGCATGGGCTAAGCTCGCATCAGCACGGGCGGGGCAGGAACACTGACATCCGAGGGCAGCCGCGGGCGAGGAGAGCAAAAGGATAGGGGGCTGCGGGCAGCGGCTAGCAGAAGGGAAGAGCCTGCGGCTCGCTCGTGAGATGAGAGTGAGAGAGATGAGAGAGATGAATCACATAAGGACGAAACAGCCAAGCTGTGAAATGTGGAGCGCATCACCTCGTGGTGGGCTCGACCTCCTGCACGAGCGCCGGCTCATGCGCCACCGCGTCAGCCCGCTCGCGCCTGCTTGCACCGGCCCTGCCGCACCTTGGCCAGGAGACGGAGCACCATCAACAGCAGTCCACGCCGCCGCCCGCGCCGCCGGACACGCAGCCGCCGCCGACGAGGCCGCGCCCACGCCTACGCCAGGCCCGGTCGGCGCGCGAGGCCCTGCTCCAGCGGCACGGGGAACGCCGCCAGGGGAGAGGCGAGTGTGGTTGAGAGAGAGAGAGGGGATGAGAGGAAGGGTGCGGCGTGTGTGGTTGAGAGAGAGGATGAGGGGTGAGGCCTTATCCGTTCGGCGGCGGAGGTTCCAACCAATAGCGATGCAGCGTTCCAGGTTCCCGGACCGATGACGTGGAGTGTTTGCCGAGTGCCTATAGAAACACTCGGCAAAGGGATCATTTTGCCGAGTGTTTTTTCAAGCCACTCGGTAAATAATTTGTTCAGCGTGCTTCAAAAAAAAATTAAAAAATATCAAATAAATTTTAAAAATAATTAAATTTTGGTATGACACAATTTATATAATCTATGACCTATACAAAAATTAATTGAAGTCAAATTCTAATTCGATCATCAATTTGATTCTAAATCCTAACAACTACTTCTCAACTTTCTGAAACTTCTCTAGAGATTCTTCGATTTACGAACAACGTTCGCGACAACTTATTCGAAACGTTCTCAATTTTTTACCACAGACTCTACGTATGATACAATGATAACATGACAAATTTTAAGATTTTCAGATTTTATTTGCCTTTTTTATAATTTAAAAATCATCCAGATCCACGTTTGTGGTCATATTTCTTGAACAATATGTTCAAAATTTCTTTTCAATTTATGGGTAAGGCCTTAAACTGGGTCATATAACATGAATATAATTTTTTAACTCATTTTCTATTATTATTTGAATCACTTATAGTTCAAATTTTACTTCATTCAAATTATTGCTTAAAATGTAATTAATTAATTAAATATAGAAAATAAATATAAAAATATACCAAAATTTGACATTGCGTATTACATGTTGTATGTAGAAAGTAGAAAAAGTTTTAGGACTAGAAGAGAGAAAAAATATTTTTTTGCCGAGTCTTTGCCGAGTGCTAATAAGAATACACTCGGCAAAGACGTTGTTTGCCGAGTGTTTTTTCTATTTGACACTCGGCAAACAACTCTTTGCCGAGTGTATTCTTTTGGCACTCGGTAAAGACTCGGCAAAAATATTTTTTTTCTCTTCTAGTCTTAAAAAACACTCAACACATCTGGTATAGAGATGTTTGCCGAGTGTCAAATAAAAAACACTCGGCAAAGACAAGTCTTTGCCGAGTGTCAAATAAAAAACACTCGGCAAAGCAAGTCTATGTTCCTTATATTTTATTATTTGAATCACTTGCGGTTCAAAAATAAAAAAACTTAATTTTTGCCGAGTGTCAAATATAATACACTCGGCAAATAGCTTCTTTGCCGAGTATATTTTCTTGACACTGGGCAAACAAGCTCTTTGCCGAGTGTTTTTTGTTTGCCGAGTGTCAAATAAAATACACTCGGCAAAGAGCTTGTTTGCCGAGTGTCCGAGAAAATACACTCGGCGAAGAGCTAGACACTCGGCGTATACGGGATTTCCCGTAGTGAGAGGTGGGGAATTTTTACATCCAGGCGCCCGCCTCTCCCCCACCAGCTCCTGGTTTTTTTGCGCTTCCACCCCTCCCGCACGACCGTTCCGTCTCCGTCCGTTCGTTCGCTCTCCGTGCCGCACGACTCACAACACCGCACCCTAGGGCCAGCACCGTCATCCGTCCTTGGCAGCTCCGGCGTTCGTGCGTGTAGGAAGGGCCTTCTTCCGTCCTTGTCAGCGCCTCCGGCCTCCAGCGCACGTCTCGCCGACCTTGCCGCATGTTTCCCTAAGGCCACTGGAATGCACGTCTCGGCCGACCTCCCTCGTCGCACGTCTCGCCGCCGCCCTCATCGCACGTCTCGTAGTCCTCCATGGAGCCGGCGGCCGACCACGACGCCATGGAGTTGGGAGCTGCATCATCGCTCGCCAGTCGCCAAGTCCAACACCGTCGACGCGAACTTCGGCGTTGGTAGTGGCAGTGGCAGCCATTCATGCCGGCATTAGTTTCTTTGATAAAAAATAATCTGATCTGATCACGTACCACTAACGTGGCCGCATGCATGCAGTGGATGATCATGCTGTCATTTTGTGAACTGAATGCGCATCACTTTTGCTGAATCCTTTCTGTAATGTATGGCAATTAGCTTGAAAAAATTACTGAACAAAAGGATAATTAAGTCTTGCATCCCCTATATTTTCTTCTCTCGGTATTGTTTTTCATAATTTAACTTTCTTGAGATTTAAAATCTGACTGCACTTGTTCTACAGATGACCAATCATACATATGACAGCAAATGAATTGAAAATGACAGCAATTCCCATTCTATGGCATATATCAAAATGTCAAGTACATGATCACTCTGTCAATACAAAATATCAAGCCTTTTAGTGTACAGAAAATGAAAAAAACAGCATACAAGTAGCTAGTGCCAACTACATTTTGGTCTTGTTTATCTCCTTCCATCACAGATTGGGTCACACCACCAATATGGATAAATTCAAGTGCTCTTGCAATGTCGATTGCTACCTGATATCTCCTATCCGAGATAAGGTAATCCTTGTCATCATTTATTTGCATCTGAAGAGCCTTTCAGTGTACAAAAATGGATCAAGCAGCATACAAGTAGGTGAACTACATTTCAGTGTGCCAACTACATTTCACCATCAGCATATGAGGCCTTTCAGTGCAGAAACACTCCACAACTGCTTACATTGACAGGGCAGCAACCACAGGCATAGCAGAATCCATCAACCTAAACTGGCCCTTGCATTTGTATGTCTGAATCTTTTCCTTCACTTGAATTGTCACCCTCTGTCCGACAGGCAGTCAAGATTGCAATGTCATTCTGAATTTGTGTAGCAGTCAAGATAATCTGCACCCTCTTTGCGCTAAGTAGCCCCAACCTGATGTAACCAAGCTGTACTCACCGGCATTTCTTCAGTAGTCAAGGGACATACGGAACACCGAGGCAGTGCCGCAGTGGCAGTGACAGAGTTGTTGGACATGGGGCAGGCAGTGAAGAGGTTGCCGCCAAGGGGCACGGCCTCGCGGGCGGCCACCGGCTTCATGGCTGGGCGGCGGAGCTGTTGGAGTTGGAGGCCGGCTTCCATGGCCTTGCGACGAGGGCAGCAGCGACCCTTCCGACGAGGGGCGGCGGCGATGCTGGAGGCAGTGGAGGGAGGCGGCGCTGGATGAGATGAGGGCGGCGGCGTTGGACGAGATGGAGGGGGCGCTGGACGAGATCGGGGGGCGGCGGCGCTGGCCGCACAGAGCGGAGGAAGCAGTCGTCCGTTCCGGTCTTGGGGAGACGGAAGCCCGACGGAACGGACGGACAGCGATGGACGAATGGACGGAGGGGTGGAACTGCAAAAAAAACAAGGCCGGTGGGGGAAAGGCGGACGCCTGGATGTAAAAATTACCCACCTCCATCCAGTGCCCTCGGATGGAGATCCTGTGACCTTCGTTGGAGTTTCCAAAGTTTCCACAAGGCCCCTGGTTTCCATAGGATACGGTGCCAACAAAATTTAACGAATGATCATTTCAATTGCAGATTAAAAACATCTTGGGGGTATATCTCCTGTTGAATAAGGAGAGCTGGTTGTCCAAGGCCTACTATAAGACATGCCACATAGAGGGTGTCATTACTTTGCTTACTTACTTTTTGGTAGTTTACTCAAATCCAGCTTTCGGAAAGTGCATTCATATGTACTTGCTTGTGGTTTGTTCTGTCTCAAATCCTACATACAATAGCAGTTATCTCTTATCCTTGGTGTAAATAGTTTGCAAAGAAATGAAATTGTGTCAATTGTTTGTGCAATCACGAATTTCCAATCTAACTCAAGTAGACTGTGCAGTATGCACATAGAGGTCTGCTATGTTGCAAAGTTAGATTCAGTTTACATTTCTGTTTCTAGGCATATTCAGATACCCCATTTAATTTTATGATAACTGCTATATATTTCTTCTAATTATACTGGGCCAATGCAAGAAATTGGCCCAGTGGCACTGGGCCTTTGCCACTGCACTGTGAGCCCCTTTGCCAGTGCTATCAGTCTATCACATAAATATTAGAGGTTCCACTAATATCAGTTTATCACATAAATATTGGAGCCCAACCTGTTGTGTAATGAAGCCAGTGCCTAATCTAAAACTACTACGCACTATCAAATTAATTTAACACTAAAAGTATTGCATATAACTTGTATATATTTCTTCTAATTATACTGGCCCAATGTAGGGGCGCCTGACAGTTTCTAGTAATAGCTATGGGACGGTTTGGTGATGTACGTGCGCAGAGAAAGCATCCAGCTTCCATGCTTGATTGGTGTGAGGATATATATTCTCATGGACCGACTGCTGCTAGTAGTATGCTAGCTGTATGCTTTTGTGATTTTAGTCGATTACACAGATCCCACCTTCTGCACCTAGTACTAATATATAGTTTATTCTTGGTAGTCTGGATACAATCTTCTCTCCTTTTTCACGTACGCAAACCTTACCCATATCAACACTTCCAATAGACTGCATCGGCATATTCAATCTTGAGATTCACGAAGTCACCATAGGTATCTCACTATCGACAGGGACGTCGAGAACTCAAACCATAGTGGACAAGTTCCACTACGATCAAGAAACCTTACTAACTGACCTATGATCTATCTCTGAGAACTAATATGTATTGTTAAATTTCAATCCTATAGTAATTCCTTTTTAAACTGTCGTTGCAAATTCACCACTCGCTACCACGACCAGGTTAAAGTCATTAGATTAATGACTGGCTTCGACCTCTCTGCCATCTCCTTTGATGACAACATCAGCGGGACCCTCGTCGACAAGGCTATGTCCTTTCGCTAATCTCATTTCCCACCCTATCATTATCACAATGAGACATTGTCATCAGTGTACTGTTGATGACGATGAGCCACCGTGTCCCCTGATAACAAATGTCAATGGCCGCACCATCATCATTAATAAGTAGCTCAATCGGGTAGTAAGATCCAATCGGGTACCCCAAGGACCATCATGAGAGGGGCGGCGTCCGGCCCGATTACCTAACCAAGGAAGAAGATCGAGTCATAGTAGAACTGTTCATGTACTCCTACTAGAACTCTCATGTTGTAACCGACTAGGAGACTTGTCATATAACTCTGCCTCCTGGTATATATAAAAGAGGGCATGGTCTCTAGACTGATAGACCATGCAATTCATCCATTATAACCGTAAAGCTCGCCTTAACTTTCAGAAGCTTTGTCGAGTAATAGTAATAGAAACACCACCCAACATATATGATGTATGGTAATATACCTTAGGGTAGCCCAAACCTGTTCAAATCTTGCGCCTTGTGTTATCATCAAGCTTCTCAACTCGACGATCATTCTCCTATAAATCTACCACTTTGGTATTCCTTAGTGGATTGCCGGGTCTTATATCCATCTAGTAATCTGTTATTGACAAATTTAGTAAGAAAATCACTGAAAAAACATCACAAAACAGTGTATATGTCATTCCTATATTTCGTCATGTGTTGAGATTTATAGACTATTCTGCTTGATGATTGTATGAAATCATAGTAGAGAGATGCAATCCATGACGTTTCTTGACCGCCGTAGTATAGCTTTAGGCCCATGCAGCTCGAACTAGGCCCATAGTTAGTGATGAAAAGAAAAATCACCAACCATTGCCATGTAGGATAGATATTTACCATAGATTGAGGGCCTAATTGGTTTGCTTCCAAATTTTTGGCATGCCCAAGTTTTTGCAAGCCAAAAGCCAAAAGGTGGGAAAAATAGTTGCCAACATTTTGGTAGAACAGTTGTGAGATAAAAACAGTCCTTGGTAGAAAACCAAATGGTGGCCAAAATTTTGGCATGCCCATATTTTGGCATGCCAAAATTTTGGCACCAATCCAAGCAGGCCCTGAATAGACATATGAACACAAACCTAATCATCATGAAATGGCTTACAAGTTGCAGCCCATCCTATGAGTAACTTATTTTTTATGTATGAAACCCCCACTTTCTTTGGCAGCATTTATTAATTCGGAACATATTTTGAAAACCATACTTTGACCCAGACTCTTTTGGGATGCTCCTAATAGCCAATGGATGGCCAGGGCTCACAGATTATAGGAACT
The DNA here is from genome assembly GCA_033239725.1 of Echinochloa phyllopogon. Taxonomy (NCBI): domain Eukaryota; kingdom Viridiplantae; phylum Streptophyta; class Magnoliopsida; order Poales; family Poaceae; genus Echinochloa; species Echinochloa phyllopogon. The sequence continues at coordinate 10,721,206 of BTCW01000008.1, forward strand.
CTCTGCGTATTAAATAAGTTTACTGCTAGTTAGTAGTGAAAAAAATATAACTTCAACTGTATTACCTAAGTTTAAGAAAGGGACTCCTGTATTTTCCTTCAAGGTTTTTACATCAAGTCGATACATTACCTTGGAAAACATTTCGGCCTGTACATAACCGGATGCACACAACCAATAAGAAACAAAAAAGACTACAGACACGGGCGACGTGCATGTCCTTTCCTTCACGTACAGAGACTCCCCACCATCGTTTCGGTATGTACTTAGCTTGACAGAAATTAGGATTTACAAATCTGTGCACGTTACCTGTTGACGTACGTTATTCCACAGTACAAGATGCTTCTTTTTTTCTTTTTCTTTTTCTTTTTGAAATAACAGGATCGAGGTACAAGCTAGCCCCTGCTGATTACGTTAAAATACAAGTAAAACAGCAAAAGTAAGAAAAGAAAATATAACTCAGCATGCATGGTGTGGTGGCTAAGAAAATGTAGAGACGACGGCAATACCATGCAACACGTACAGCAACAGTTCAATCGAAGGCATATGCATCAAGGAACAATCTTGTGAGCCTTCATCTTGTCGATGCAGGTATTGAAGGACTTGACCAAAGGAGCAAGGGGATTAGGAATTCACAACTTAGAACTTAAAAACACAGCTTTGCTCAGTAAATGGCTGTATCGTCTGTTGACATCAGACGGTACCTGGCAACAGATCTTACGTAATAAATATCTAGGGACCAAACCACTGGTTCAGGTCCAATGAAAAAACGGGGATTCTCATTTCTAGACTAGCCTGATGAAGGTTAAAAACGACTTCTTAAAGTTCGGATCCTTCATGATAAAAGATGGGTCTCAGATAAGATTCTGGGAAGATAAATGGCTGGGAAATACGCCTCTTCGTGATCAATACCCACAACTGTACAACATAGCTCGCAAAAAACAGGATACAGTGGCGGAAGTGCTCAGCACAACGATCCCTGATATATCCTGGCGTCGCGATTTGATTGGTCCTAAATTGGTAATGTGGAATAATCTAATGGCACGATTGGGAAACGTAGAACTCACAGATGACAGGGATGATTTTCAATGGAGTCTGGATCGGAAAGGTGTTTTCTCGGTTAAGACACATTATCTGGCTCTAATCCATCAAAACATCCCAAGAACAAATACTAGGTTATGGAAATCAAAAGTTCCACTAAAAGTCAAAATCTTTATGTGGTTTCTCCGCAGAGGAGTTATACTTACTAAAGATAACCTTGCTAAACGTAATTGGAATGGTAGTAAAAAATATTGTTTCTGTCACGAAAATGAGACTATACAACATTTGTTTTTCGATTGTAGATTCACACGTATGGTATGGGCCTCGGTTTATGCGGCTTGGGGCTTACCTAAACCAATTAGTATGAATAATATGTTTAATGGATGGCTTAACCTAGTTCCATCAAAGTATAAACCCCTGGTGTTTGTGGGCGCGTCGGCCCTATGTTGGGCGGTCTAGCGATGTCGAAACGCAGCGGTTTGTGATAATAAAACTCCAAACTTTTTGCAGGTCATATTCACAACGTCGCATTGGCTCCGTTCGTGGGCTATCCTTCAACCGCCATCATTGAAGGACACTCTTGCAGCGGCGTCGCTCTTCTTGGTTCAAGTGGCCAAGGCTTTTTTTGGCCGGGCGTTTGGATGGCAGTCTAGTCTTAGGATTGGTTGTTAGTGGTGTTCTGGCTTTGTTTCTTTTTTGCTTTTTGTTTTGGGCTGTGTGCTGTAATGGCAGAGGCCGGGAGCCTGTTTTTAGGAGGATGTATCACCTCGATGTATTCAACTAAAAATTAATAAAGTATCCCTTTTCTAAAAAAAATTGAAGGACTTGACGGTGTTCCTGAAGCCGAGGAATCCGTGCTCCTTGCTCTTGTTCATGCTGTCGAGAAACTCCCATTTGGCATGGAACAAGGCATCGAGAAACCACCAGTTTGCCACCTCGTGCAGCTGCGTCGGCACGAGCCCGTTCTCCACGATCTCCGCCCACACTCTCCCCTTCCCCGCCATGGCTTCCGATCCGCGAGCTCGACGCGGTTCTCTTCCCCGCCGTAACCTCTCCACTCCATCCCGAAACGTTCCGCCAGCACCGGCCACAGCTGTCTCCACTTGAAGACGTCCCCGTTGTTGCAGTTGAACGTCTGGTTCTTGGCCATGGCGTCGTCCACGGCCGCCCACACCTGCTGCTCGGCGACGAGGTCCGCGTCGGAGGCGTTGCTGAACCTCTCCCAGGCGCCGAGCGACCCCGGCCACCGCAGCGGTGCGCCCTCCTTCCGGCAGACGGCGGCGTACACGCACAGGCTGCACATGACGTTCATGGCGCTCCGTGGGGAGAAGCCGAAGATGAGGCTGGGGCGGTGCACCGACCAGCTCACGCCACCGCGACGGGAGACGGTGTCGAAGAGGACGTCCTCCTGGTCGTAGTAGAAGTTTGGCCAGTCCAGCCGCGGGATGGCCTCGGTGTAGGGCGGGTCCAGCGAGGCGGCGGCGACGTTCCGGCCGGAGAAAGCCTCCGGCGGGCCCATATAATGCTTGGTCCCGGTCTGGAGGCAGACGTGGGCGAGGTCGGGGCAGCCAGCGGCGACGGCGGACAGGACGTTGCGGAGCATGGCGGTGTTGGCCTCCCGGCACTGCGCTTCTTCGGTGAGGTTCGGGGACAGGGCGGCGTAGCAGACGTGGGTGATGTCGGTGAGCGGCGCGAGTGCCTCAGCGGCGGCGGCGGAGTTATGAATCGATCAGGAGATATGTTTTTTTGGAAGCAAAGAGATAATGGATAAATCAATACCCGGCCTTGGCAAAAAAGGCTACAGCCAATGTTTACAAAAACGCAGCGCTTCCGTCTGCAACCTCACAATTTAATCAAAGACGCCACACCATACAATTGATGAAGGAATCAGTTCATAATTCTATTACTAAACCTCCACCCATGGTGAGAAAAACATGCATGGCCAAGACTTCCAACGCCTGGCAAGCATCTTTTATTACTTGCCGGTCCTGCTCAAGCCGATGTAGCTGCACCCAGAATCAAAGCCAGTAGGTTCCTCTGAACAGTACCTGCAAGTAAGATTTTTTTGGAATTTTGTCAAAGACCAATTCATTTCTACTAAACCAAAGTGACCAACATAAAGCCGAGGCACCGACTAACATTTGTTTTTTTTGCTTTGCATTCAAACATGTTATTGAAACTACGTGGTTTATGAATATTAAAAGCAATCTGAACGAATCTCCATAGAAATTTGGCCATATGACAAGCAAAAAAGAGGTGTTGAATTGTTTCCTCAGAACAGAATGAGCATAATTTACTCCCGTTCCAATTTCTCTTAGCTAAATTATCCTTAGTTAAAATAACACCTCTTTTTAAATACCACATAAATATCTTAATTTTTAGAGGTACCTTCAGCTTCCAAATTTGCGTGTTGCGATGCACATTTTCATTGGTGATGAGAGACATATACATTGATTTAACAGAAAACAAACCTGTAGGACTGAGATTCCACCTAAAGGTGTCTCGTCTGTCATTCAATTGTACAAAGCTTATCCGACTCACCAAATGATGCCAAAGGTTTAAATTCTGACCTACTAGTGATCTCCTAAAATACACATTTAGAGGAATTCTAGAAAAAACCGAGGCTACTGTATCATTTTTCTTCCTAGCAACACGGTACAAGGATGGGTATTGCTGTTTCAAAGTAAAATTACCTAACCATTTGTCTTCCCAGAAACTGATTTGTTGTCCATCATTGAACTGGAAAGTGTCCAAGTTGGTAAAGGTATGTTTTACTTTCATCAATCCCGACCAGAAATGAGAATCACCTGGTTTTCTTTCTACTTGTGTGATAGTTTGAGAACGCAAATATTTATTTCTTAATAACTGTTGCCAAATCCCATCCCCATTAACAAGATGAAACAACCATTTACTTAGCAAACACTGGTTCTGGATCTCCAAATTCTTAATGCCTAGCCCCCCAAATCTTTTGGTTGGTATAGAATATTCCATCGGGCTAATCTATATTTTCTCTTATGTTCGTCCGATCAGGAGATATATATGGTTTATTTAGCATCATATCGCATCTTGTGTGGTTATCAGATGGTGTCGAGAAGTCATCGCTGCTAGTGATGAGTGATGATTGGTGGGCTCACAGATGTGATTGCCGATTGCCCGTTTGGTATATGCCCTTGATTAGCTGCAAAATTCCACCCCAAAGTTCACTATGCAAAAAGAAGATTTTCATCACATCAAAATGTCGGCACATGCATGGGGTACTAAATGTAGATGAAATTAAAAACTAAGTACACAGTTTTGTTGTACTCGGCGAGACAAACATTTTGAGCCTAATTAATCAATTTTTGGATAATTTTTCACAAATAAAAATAAAATGCTACAGTGCGCAATGATTGCGAAGTTAAACAAGGCCAAGTCTAGTACTAGTACAGCATTTGCTGATTAAAAATGACGTCTTCAGACTGAACACTGTTTCTACCTCCAATAAAAGTAAGAGCTCTGATCCTACCAATTTGCTTAAGATTTTTTTTATTTTTGACAAAAAGAAAAGGCGAATCAAAAACATGGAAATCTGCACGATGGATGGATGAGTAGGGCAACTATACACGCACAGTCCCCAGAAAAGAAGTTGGGCTTCCACAGCACGACTCACCATCTGATCTATTCCAGCAACTTTGGGTCAATTTTGCCATGATTACAACCGTTAAGGACTGATGCCATGGCAAGCTCAGTGGAAATTGACAAAGCGGCACAGACTTTGCAACTAATAGAAGAGGACTCCCGGCCAAACTCAACACGTACCTGTAGTCTACGCTGAAGTCTGATGCATTAAAAATAATACAGAAATAGCGTCTGGTACATTGTACATATGTCAAATGTCAAGTTTAATAAAGCTTATTTTGCCCCTATTCTCGAGTCGAATAGTGATTTTACTCCTCCTTTTTGACTTTGTGAATTTACCCCAATATTTGGGTGAATTTTGTCATGCCTACAACCGTTTAGACAAGGTTTCGTAAGAGCCCACATAGTAACAAGACTATAGGACAATTAGTTATTTGCCTTCCTTACATTCTATGACGTGTTTTATAACACTCCCCTTGAGCTATTACCTCGAATGCATATGCCTCATCAAATCTCCATATGAAAATTTAACGTGAAAAGACTTGTTCTTGGATAAAAGAGTACATATCAACCACTATTGTATTGCACATGTTGCCTCGTCAGAAAACTTAAACCTTCAAGTAAAAACTCACAAAGGGAAAACGAGCAAAACACTAAACATTCTTGATTATATACAATTCCATGTTTGCTATTATTTATGAATGTTGATCAATCTTCAAGATTTACACCAAACTTTGAGGTTCTTGCAACAAAGAACTACATGGTATTCAAGTCGTACATCTTCGTGGTAAATTCAATCACATGATGATTCCTTCTAGAATTTCATGTCTAAATATGATGAAAGATATGCCACCCTCAAAATAACATCCTTTCAACTTTAGTGTTCAAAATGCCTTAGTCACATTATTTAAAATTGTGCATAAGTGATGTTATTCTTCTTCATTACCATTAGGAGCAATGCTTCAAGCACTATATTTACCACTTATTATTTGATTGTGCAACACAAGTAAAGTTTTATACTCTCATATGATTATGAAAAATAGCCAGCCTTCTTGTGGAATTATAAAGGACTATTTAATTTGTCAATCATCACTATAGAAAGTATGTACTTACAAGTGCTTATATGGCATATTCAGGGCCGTGTGGTTCCTCACAACCTTCTCAAATCAATGAATCGGGTCTGTATTTGTCTTTACTCACATCTTTAGGATTATTGGTGTTTATAAAAAATTGAATGATAATTCATTCATTGATTATTTTCTTCAAGGATTTATGATTCTTCATGAATAATATTTCTCTTCTGCGACTATGAGACATCTTATGATACAAGAGACAAATAATTTACATAATCCTTTTCTCATTGCTTAATTAAGGCCTTCAGTGAACTCTTTATTAGGGAAGTGTTGTTCTTTCCTTCTTGATATACGGATATGTGCTTCTTGATACTTGTGTATATTACTTCAAGAATATATCATACATTAGACACTTTAATATTTGGTATGAGGTCCAAATTTTATGTGTTGTGATTTTCATTCCTTCGAGGAAACAATGAAGCTTTCAAGGATCCCTTCTCATAGATTTTTATAATACAATGATTAACTACATAATATTTTTTTATTCATTCATGCCATTTTTTAGATATGCGGCATAATATTTATTCATACATAATGTGACTTTACTAGTCTTATGAAAAAAATGTGAACTAATGCATTTACCATATCATTTTTCGTTAATGACTTATCTATTTTTAACTTCTAGGTTCAAATACTTTCTTTATGATTCAACCTCAATTGCATTTTGTATTGACCCAATATGAGTGGTTCGTGCAAGAAATAAGTCAAAACTCATGAGTATTAGTTAAATCTATTCAATAGATGATTCGGTTAATTCCTCATAAATTTTCTAGCAAGAATATATTCCATATTCACACAATTGACACAAAAACAAATTAAATATCAAACTCCTAGGAGGTGGTATCACTAGTACTAGATTTTTGGTGCATTACAACATCGAAAAAACATAGCAGTAGAGCCATAATTGTGGCAATAGGTACCAACTGTAAAAATGGCCTTTCGTCTGCAGCTATAGCAATTACCACCATGGCAATAAGTGTATTGCAACAAGTTTTTTGGTTTGGTGGCAATAGCTATGTTTTTTAACTGCTCCCACGGGAAGACCAACCTAGATCTGCAGGGTGCTACTCAGGTGCTCTAACCACTAGGCTAGGGGCCCTTTCACGGTAATACCGTTATTGCCACATAAAGAAGCGTTGCATTAGACAGATGTTGCGACGGCCAATGTTGTGATTGTAATGTATATTAAAAACATAACTATTAAAATTGACACTGGATGGAATCAAACCTAGGACCTATTGGCTATTAGCCAACAACTACCACACTACACCATACTCTGTAAGTACTTTTGTTGTATATTTTTCTAATATTTTTTCTTCTCCAATCTCATCACAAGTAGAGTGCACATAAAATGTGGCAATAAAAAAAAGCATTGCAATAGTTACAAAAGTGTGGTAATAGTATTCATGTATCGCAACGGTACTTCCATGGTTGCAATAATTTCTTTTGTATTGCAACCATTTTTTGGGTATTACCACATAAGTAAATTCTAACAACACAGTCACCTTAATGCAATGATACACTTTTGTCGTGGCAATGACACCTATCTTTTGTAATGAAACTCAATATTTTCACAACACAAGATATTTAGGGGGCTGTTTGGCACGGCTCCACTCCAACTTTTACAACTCCGCTCTCAATTTTTTTACCCAAACACGTGCAGCTCCAAGTTCGCCGGCTCCAAGAAAAAAGTGGAGTTGGGGGCCAACTCCAGGTAAAACATGGAGCACCTCAAGGGGTGCTCCCGAAACAAAGATTTCATACCTTCTCGCGGAGTTGGGGTGAAATTACCCACCATTGCCATCCATTAGGTACCGTTTCGCTTAAAAAAAAGACCGACTCATCTGTAATCTGTTCCGTCGACGCCTCTCCCTCGCCTCGTTTTCTTTTTTTTTCTGACACCTACGTAGTTTTTTCTTCGTCGTTTTTTTTCTTGCGTCGTTTTTCTAGTAAAGCGGGAAAAATCTTTTTTTCGACGCTCCATCCCTCTCGCAGTTTTTTTCCGTCGTTCTTTTATCCGGTAGTATAGCATTGGAAAAGATATCGGGACTAGGGATGAAATCGGTCGGAAACGATCGAAAATTTTCATTATCATTTCCTAACCATATTTTTTTACTCGGAAACGAAAACGGAAACGATAAGTTCGGAAACGATAGCGATAATGGAACAATCGGTATATCGGAAACGAAAAAGTCGAAAACCTCAAATCGAAAACTTTATATACCAATTTCAACAACCAACATTACTACATATTTATATATCATTTATGCATGTACATCAAAAGATAAAAAACAATGGAGCTATATAGGGTGGGGATTCATTTTTATTGCGACAAAGAAAATTTTAGGCGAAGTTGAAGGGATAGCTGTGCATTTTGGGCCTCAATGATTTAACTGGGCCGAATTCGGAATTCCATCGGAAAATTTCCGATTAATTCGGTCGATAGAGCTATTTGGCAGTATAAATCCAATATCGTTTTCCGACGTGTATCGTTTCCGTTTCATCGGAACGGAAAAATCTCGGAAACGAAGCTCGGTCGATCGGGAATTTCCGTAATCGTTTTCATCCCTAATCGGGACCAACAAAATCAATGCAAGGGTAAATAAGATATTTCCCATCAAATTTTATATTTTCTAGAGCTGGAGTTACATTTGTAGCCAAACATGTTGAGCCAGCTCCATATTAATTGAAGTAGGCGGAGTGGAGCTGAAAAATGTGGAGTTCGTGGAGTTGGAGTTGATTTTCGTGGAGTGGAGCTCTCCCAAACAGGCCCTTATACACATATATGGTCCACATATTGCCACCATTTTTAAAAATGGTGGCAATTACACCTACCTATTGTAATAAATTTTATATTTCATAAGGTTCTTCAATATGGAGAGAGTTCATAAACATATAAAGCCATTATGTATGATGAAAGATAATTTTCTAACCACTTCAGGATTAATGGTTCAATTTGTCAGAATTTTTAGAATTATTTATCCATGAATCATGCTAGAACAACTTTACATATGAGCCTCAAAGAGGTTTCAAATTTTAGAGAGCTCATATTGCTTAATCCATGTTTATGTGATTAAAGATTTTATTTTACATATTTATGCATAATTATTGTAATACCTCATAAAAAGGTATAAATTTTTCATGAATATCAGTTTATAGAAGGTGAAAACTATAAATAAATAAAACTTCTTAGTTTATCAAAAAAACAATTTCATCGAGGTGTTTCTGCTCAAAATTACTCAATAGTCTTAATTTTGTAAAAGTAAAATCATGGTGTTAAACTGCAAGTTTAGGACCGCACTTATATTTCGTGTAATTCAGGAGATTTTTTGAATGGTTGGTTTTTTTAATCTTGCTATCCAGGCATGCGGTGCTGGTGAGATGGACCCTTATAGTTGTGTTTCAAGGTAGAGAGATGCTCTGTATATGCGAGCACAGAAGGCGGACGGAGCATAGCAGACACAAGACTCTCCAAGTAGGGATGGATATGGATGTGAGACAATCCAAATCATCTGTATTTGGATCCGCTAAATGGACAGTATAGATATTTATTATTGTATTTGATTTCAATATGGATACTAAAATGTACATATTCGAATCCATTTTTTATTATTTTCTCTGCCTGATTCCAGAGTTGTATTCCATAAAAAGTGAACATCCGTTACTATTCTATCCGTAAAGAATAAAGTGCCCCATTAAAGCATTGACATCTTTTCTCCATGCCTAATTAGTAATGGCAAATGATACTAATTTTAATATTAATAATGTTGTTCCGGCCTCGATTTGATTGAGCTGCCTCACCAACTTCCAGATATTCTGCTTCGATTCTGTACTGGGCTACCTCGATAAACTTTGGCAAATTAAAAATTGTTTCCCTATGCTCACGCTATAACAAGTTTGATCACAAAAATAACAACAAGAATAAAGGAAATAGAGCCATGGAGTTGGATCACATGCCTAGCCACACCGTGGCTATACCTTGGATCTATTCAACAACTCTCAGGTTCGAACTCCCATTTATTCAGCTTCCTTGAGCAGCATATCAAAAGAATGGTGGCCTCACTAGCTCCTCCTGCTTGCGCTCCCATCTACACAAGCCGGTGTTCAGCCTCGTGTGGTTTCTCAGATGGGCCTTCCTCCAGCGTATTTGTTTGAAGGCTCCTATAGCGGCGCTCAGCTGTGGAGCCTGAGAAATCGTCTTGTGACACATCCACTTTCGCCTGATAGAAATATAACAAAGAAACAAAACTAATGCCTTGGACACATACTTGTTCTATGTGAAATGATGAAATTAAATAGCATCTGCATATCATTCGTTAATGTGAGAGATGGTTAAAGACAGTAAGAGGCATAACAATAGTAATCTCTAAAAACATTAACTTATGATTTAGTTTAAGGTAACTAAAACCATGATAACATGAGTAGTAGCCATATAAAAAATGAACCTCGCAGGTAAGTGAGCAGAACAGATTGGGCGCAGTACGCTGCAAACAATCATAAGTCGAGCAACGAGGTGCCCCTACTTGAGACCTGAATTGAACAACTTGGATCTATTCATGGGCCACCACCTCCTCAAGATTCGGCGCTACCTATACCGCTCTATTGACCTTTGTCCATTGATAATATTTCTGCAAATAAAAAAATTGGAAAGTATATATACTGAATCAAACAACCTTAAATATATGATTATATAAATATATCATCAAAATATACATGGTGCATGTCGAGCTAGTGTGTCATAGACACATATGTGGTTACTATGTCATGGATAAAATATGCATAGCTAATGTGTCATAGACACATATGTGGTTACTATGAGATGGATAAAATATGCGTACTCATTTGACCAAAATGCTAATGTAATAATCCATATGATCGAATACCTGAATCCTTGACACATCGATGTACGTGGTCCTGCATGTCCTTGGCTCAAGGACAACAGAGCAGTATAGGTAGCGCCGTGAAACGAACCGGATTCTCGAAACTGAGAATCCGACTCCCTGTACCATTGTGATAGTCCCAGAATCAACAGCTATCACGTACAGAACTCATTTCAGCCAAATATCACATCCATACAATGATAAACATGACTTCAATCATTATTTACATATCAGAGTACGAGATTAGTACATGCCACTTGGGCTACATCGACAGGATGAAACATCTACGCAGCGGTAGCTAGGCCTTCAAGTCTTCATCTTCAATCTCCACCACAGGCATCCATGAGCGAAGCACGTAACCCTCCAAAGCAGCATCCATCAGAGTTGTAGTTATCACCTGAAAGCTCCAGAACTGTCCCCAAGGAAACGGGACAGGTCCACATCACCAACCATATATGCGCAAGCTTTAAAGTGGCCTAAACTAGTGATAAAAGTATTCAAGGAATATAAGCCGGGGTTTCCTATGCCAGCAACAGTGATAAATCCAAGTTCATCTCATCTCCAAACACCTTTCCTCACAAGCACATACACTCCCCAATACCAACCATCATCCTCACATCCACATCGGGCTCGTCCTGCCGCAACAGGTTCCCGCAAATATCATCCACCAACACCTTTCACTCACTAGTCGACTCGGTGAGCTCCCTCCCCACCTTGTCTCATCAGCAACGCTGGACCAATCTCTCATTTCCCAAATCAAGGACAAGGTAAGAAAGCAGAATCCCATGCTAGTCGGAACTTATCAGAAGCGGGTCGTCCGTAACCATGGACACGACTATACATATAGTTTACACTCTGCAGAGGTGGCACTCCTGGAATCCATCCGGGCTGCAAGGCTAGTCAGCAACCAACCTGAGACACAGCCCACAGCAAAGACCCTAAGCAGTAACGGTGCCAATCCTGTCTCCCTGGGCTCGGGAAACATCTGATCTAACATCTGCCCCAGGGGTGTGAAACCTTCTCACCGGGGCCAGTCGGGAGGGCGTGGTAAATCAGGGAGAGTACGCCGCAACGAGTCCCCCTTACACATATCAAGCTCGAATCTCCTACAGTCTCGGCGCCGCACCAGAGTAGGCTTGCTGGAACCCTCCCCATATTGGGTAGATGGCGAGCACGGTATTCCCACGTCCAAAGGTGGAACTCGACTCGGTCCTTAATTGTCGGTAAAGCGAGTATCAGCGTCATAAGCGATCCGCCGCAATGGTCCGCAATCGGCACCCATAACAGGTATAGCCGCCCAAACTCCTCAAGTAACCAATATCCAAGAACCATGTACCCGCAACAGGTACTCCGTAGGGACTGCCCGAGTGCAGTCCCCAAGCACCCCGATCAAACGATCGAGTTGTTATTACTCGCTTACACCGCCTAGCTGCACTACACCTCCCATACCACCCACAACTCACGCCAAGAGGATCAAATCACAACCATCCCAACACATGCATAGCATAGCATATTCCATAAAGTGAGTAGTAGGTGGCAAGGTAACAGGATATTAACAAAGGCAGTGCAGGTTTATCATACGAGTAAAGTAAAGCGATAGCATACTAGTTTGCATGTCTAATAGGTATTTCAGAGATTGGTCGGGCGTGAACCTGGAGCAAAGTCCTCTTCTTTCTTCATGTAGTCGAAGATGAGGTCGACGAAGTCATCCGAGTCTTCCGAGGATCCTAATAATTGGATTACAAATAGCAACGATAACTAAGCAACTGAACTCCAAAAGAAGAAGCAAAGAAGAACCAAATAACACCAAACTCTATTCTAACGCATAGATCATGTTTTTAGAAAAATAATGAAAGTAGTTTCATATCTTTCTAGGCTAGAGTCAATTTATTATGCATTTTGAAATATTGAAAGACCTTTTGGATTTAATTAATGACGAAAAGGAAAACAGCACAGACATGTGGCATCACCAAAGCATGCCACATGTCGGCTCTAGGTTAGTTCTGCTGACGCTAGCAGTGGGCTCTGCGTACGTCGGCGTTGACCGAAAGACAGTCAACAACTCGTTAGCGGTAAAAGAGTCAGAGGGTCCCACATGTCAGCATGTGTATCCCTACATGTTAGTGGACCCTGGATTCATGTCAAGTTAGTGGGTCTGATGGTTAGTGGGAAAGGCTACACAGGCGAGGATCACTTGCGGACAGCGAGGAAGGGTGTAGGTTTGGTCTAGGGGTTGTCTCAAGGCTTGCGGCCGAGGTTGGCCAGCTGTGGCCAAGCATAGCCCAGCTATGGCCGGCTTCGGCCAACTCTGGCCAGGCAGTAGCAACAGGCGGCTGGGTGTGGCAACAGGCGGCCAGAGGTGGCTATGATGCGGCTGCTGCTGGCCAAAGGTGGCAAAGACAAGCTGGGGCATGGCCGAAGACATCCGAGGCTTGGTTGAGTTAGATAAAGATAGGTGGTTTGGGCTTAGACAGGAAGGGGCACAAGGCGTTCGATGGAATGTCAGGACGATATAACATCCCGGTTTGGCTTAGCTTGAGGAGGCTGGAGGTTCTCGATAAGGCATGGAGAGAGAGCTGGCTTTCAAGGCAAGAGCTAGCGGCTGTGGCTTACACGCGTTTGAACGCACGCGCGATGTCACGACATGGCGCGACGAGCGGCGCACGGCGAGCACACGGGGCGGCTGGCGGCGGCATGTTAGCAGCGCATGTGCGCGGTCACCAGCTTGCCCTGGGCTGCACCATGGCTCGGGCGATGGCAGCAAGGACAAGCAAAGGTGGGGCTTGGTTCACGGGCGGCGAGGACTTTAAGGCGAAGGGTTAGCGCACGCGCGGGCACATGGTGTTCCATGGCCGCGACGTGACCGGCGACGGCGTGCGGGCACTCAGCATCCCGAGGCGACAACACCTACGCACAGCAGCACGACAGGGTTTGCGCATGTGCGGGGCAATGGCATGGCCACACCCGCGGCACGGCCGTGGCAACCGCACGGACTCCCGGCAGTCCGGGCCCGTGGCGTGCACGGCGGCAAGGTGGGGAACGGCGGCGCAATGCGAGAGTCAATACAACAAGGCAACGGTGAGGCTAGGACAGGGCTAGGCAGCGGCGACGAAGGCAGCGGCACCTGCAAATGAGGGGCACGGCTCGAAGACCGGCACACAGGCGACGTCGGGCTGCGGCGAAGCGATTGGCACACGGAAACAAGCGGCTCAAAGGCCGGGCATGAGAGGTTTCATCGGCACATGGCCGGACAGAAAAGGGGCTGGAGAAGGACGGGCAATGCAGCTTACCTAGGGTCGGTTGGGCATTCCAACAAACAGCTTGCGGGCGACCAAAATAGGTTCAGGCATAGCGTCAAACAGGTTGCAGACGAGGTTGATGCAGAGGAGGGGCAGCAGTTAGTGCACACGGGACCGAGGTGTTCCTCGTCCGCGGCGTCATGCAACCGGCTCGAAGGCGCGGTGCTCACAGGCAGGCAAACAAGAATGGGCGGCGACTTGGTTGGCTCACCGGCGGGCTCGCGGTTCGGCTTGGTCATTCCGTCGAACAGGTCGCGGGCGCGGTCGGATGAAGGCAGCAGCTCGATGTTGTCGTCATGGTTCCGCTCGGCCTCCTCGTGCTCGCGGTCGGCGGTGGCTGCAGCTTCGCGTTGGCGACGATGGCGGCGCCGGCTTCATCTCCTCGTGGACGCGGTCGTAGTCCTCTTGCTCCGCTCCTCACGGTGTTCGTCGTTGCGGTTTCCAGCACCAGCGCGGCGTTGCAACGGACCCGAGCTCCTCTGCTTCTTCTTCTCGCTTCCCCCCCTCCTCTCCTCCGGTTACTCAGTGGTGTGGTTGTGTGGTGGAAAGAACGGAACAAACCCATGGCGGCGGCTGCTGGAAGGAAAAGCAAGGAGAGGGAGATGGGGTGCGGCGCGGCGTTGGGGTTTTCCTGGGGTTTGCTTGCGGCGGCGCGGAAGGGAAGAAGTGGACGGGGGCAGGTGTTGCTTGGCTTTATAGGGCGGCGAGGAGGCTAGGGTTATAGGGTGGTTGGGTGCGGCGTTTGCGTGGCACGGACGCCGAGAGGCGACGGCCGCTGGAGCGGTGCGTGCTGCGGCTGCTCTTGTCGCGGAGCAGGAAGCTTCGTGAAGTGAGGGAACCCGAGGCGAGGCGGTTTCAGCGTGCGATGCGCGTGAGCAGGTAGGCAGCAGCGGCGCTGGGTGCAGGCTGGCGTGCGAGGATGTTGCGTGGCTTCGTCGGCTAGCGCTCGCGAGAGGAAGAGGGAAACGGAGAGAGAGGCGCCTGCGGCTCTGCGTGAGAACGACACAGCTACAGCTGCTGGTCCCACCGGTCAGCTGGAGAGTTAAAGGGATGCGGCCAGGCTTGCTGCATGCATCGGCGGTGGCAGGCCATGCTACTGGGCCGTATCTTGTTGCTGCTGGGCTCCACGTGAGCTGCTACATGCAATGGCGGTGACTGAGCCAGGCCAAAGTTGTGCCTCTCGCGATGGAAAAAGAAGGAGGAGCAAAAGAGTTGAGCTGCTCTTTTATTTAGACTGAATGTTGTAGGGGATTTTGCTCGGGGCTCGATCATGTGAAGGAGTAAAGAGAGTCTTAAGCACTGGTGATTACTTGAGAAATAATAGGAAGGATTTGGCAATGGAGATGTTCACGTGAAAGAAAAAGAAGAGAAGGCAAGGACTTGAATAACAACATGCAAAGGAGATAGAGATTGGGTCATCGATCTTAGCTCACGAAATAAATTGCTGGCAATTTATTTTGTAAACTCGATAAAAATGAATTAGACTAATTTCCTGGTAATGAATTAAGCCAGAAAATATAGCCATAATTCAAATGAAGCCCATAGAAATTTAATACAAATGAATTAGACTATTTTCCAAAATCAAATCAATTAGCATGGAATTAATTCGAAGAGTCGGAAAATTATGCCATAATTCATTTAATCAATTTCCAGAGCACCGAGAGATTGAGATGGCTGAGATAGTTAGCGGGACGGGTTAGTTGGTTAATTAGCAGGCTTCAGTTAGCAGGCTGAGTTAGAGGGCTGATCGAAGTTAGATAGGACAGATAGCCAGTTAGGGCCCAAATTAGTTTAGGAAATTAGTTGTTAGCTTTAGATTTAATTTGAATTTAGAATTCAAATTAAACCACACACAAAGAACCAAGAAACCACTAAGAGCCAAATCACACTAACAATTAAATTGTCCTTAGCATACAAGCAATTTGATTAGGTTAATTACTAGGAATTTGGAGAGATCACAAGAAGACAACCTTATGATTATGAGCAAAACACATCAAGCACGAAAATTTTTTGAAATCCATATTTTTAACATTCCAGAAAATCTGGAATGTTACAGTCCTCCCCCCCTCACAAGAATCTCGTCCTCGAGATTAAAGCTGCACTGGGTCTGGCGAGGATGCTTCACTTCTTCAGATCGAGCACGAGCTCTTGTATTCCATTGATATCCATTAGCAACTTAAGCTATCTCTTAAGGTCCTTCCATTAAACTCGCTTCCAACTAAGTCAATGTGCAGTCTTCAAAACTGGGGTCTTCGTCGGGCATCTTTCCCGTTCTGCTATTAGTATATAATCCTTCGTCTTGAAGCCATGATGCTCAGGGTCTTCTTCCGAGACGAGTATTAGGACAAGCTAGAGTACCAATATACAAGTTACTCTTGTCTACCATCCTATACCTTGGCATTAATTATCTTGAGTTAATATCCATGCGATCCTTAGGGCTTATCCCCAAAATTATTCCAATCCTCGGATCTGGAGGTAACTCCTTCATATCAGCATAGCTCTTCTATGCTATTAAATGCATCCTAACTTTTCTGCTGACCTTGGTCATTTCTCATGGCATTCATTTATATCTTTGTCCCAAGCAATCTTCTTTCATTCCGTGTCCATCTCAGACACGTTGAAGATGTCTATCATTTTCTCATGATCCATTTGAACTTCTTCTAGATTCCCAATGAGCTAGTGTTCCCACATCTTCATGGCAAACGTTCCAACGCAAATGGTTCCTTCCAAGGATTCAATAGCTTCTTAGTTGCTCCATAGCTATATCAAAGTGTAAGAAACACCTTTGTTTCTTTGCTTGATACTCCTTGCTTGTACTTACCTTCAAGCTTCACAAGAAAATCGGGTCGCGAAGAGTTCATCAGGGTTACTCAAGTCCTAGGGTCAGTTTGTATTTACTAGAAGCTTATTCTTGAATCCATATTTCCGTACCAACTTTAGGGTTGTTTAAATAATCCATTAGTAGGTTTAGCACATCCGGAAGCTAATGTCCTTGTTAGAGTGCTAGTATTATCCAACATATCGTTTGTCTTATGATGCCAAGTGCTAGAGAGCTAGCATTAACTGACTTATCCAATCTATCTTGCAATTCCAAAAGCTATAAATGGATACTTCCCTTCCATAGTGGCCGAATGCCTAAGGGGGGTCATCCTCAACACCCTCAATAATGTGAGTTTGGAGAATGGTTAAATTCTCCAACCAAATCTCACACTTTCTTAATTATTTATCCAATTTTTCTCAATCTTTATATCCTCAGGTGTGCCACTCTGCACATTCTTCGTGTCCATACACATACTCAGGATAGATGAAGTTTTCACTTGTGAATACCATTACATCTTAACCAACTTCCCTTCTCGTTACTCTTGTTCAGGGATAGTTTGGGCATTTGTTTGTCCTTGGTGTAGATCATGATCTTGACAAATCCCATTATCTTATTCTTGTTGATGGCATTCTCGGTTGATATCTATCCTGGAAAGGTATTTCTTCTGCTCTTGAGCAGTTCAGTGAGCCATAGCTCCTTGTGCTCACACTCTTTGCTCAATCATTTTCCAAATGGGGTAGGAGGTTCCAACGACTAGGTCTGAATATCACTTGTCTAGTAGTTCGGGTTTTTTATGATAGTTCCAACTTATTGGCATTTGTCTTCATGTCTGTTAACTTATTCCAATACCCACATGGTATCTTATTCCAAAATCTTGAGCTTCAGCATCAACGGTGATGAAGTTCTTTCGAGCCACTTGAGTTAAGGATGGTTGATTTGCTTCATCATCCACACTTGTTCTTCAAGGCCAAGTGGAGGTCTCTTCTAGGGCTGAAAGGCACTCAAGCTATCTAAAGGAGTTGCATGACACAAAAACAACACTAAGAGCTACACTCAATAGGAACAACGAAAAGAACAAGAACAACCACAAGAAGCAATCACTCAAACAAACATTACAATCTAGACATGGGTGCTATCTTGAGGCAACTCACAAAACCTGAAGATAAAGCACGTCTACTCGGATGAATACATCGTTGGCATACCAAAGGGTGGTCAATACTACTGCTTCTGCCATTCAAGGTTTGTTAGTAAGTCAGAAGCAAAAGTCAAGGAAAGATGAGTGAACAGTAGTTCAAGGTATAATACGGAATGGTTCAAGGGGGTATATGTACAAAGGACTCAGTCAGAGGTCAATGAACTAGTTTTCCAGTCTAGGGTTACGCACTACGGTCAAGTATGGCTCTGATACCAACTGAAATGAACCGGATTCTCGAAACTGAGAATCCGACTCCCTGTACCATTGTGATAGTCCCAGAATCAACAGCTATCACGTACAGAACTCATTTCAGCCAAATATCACATCCATACAACGATAAACATGACTTCAATCATTATTTACATATCAGAGTACGAGATTAGTACATGCCACTTGGGCTACATCGACAGGATGAAACATCTACGCAGCGGTAGCTAGGCCTTCAAGTCTTCATCTTCAATCTCCACCACAGGCATCCTTGAGCGAAGCACGTAACCCTCCAAAGCAGCATCCATCAGAGTTGTAGTTATCACCTGAAAGCTCCAGAACTGTCCCCAAGGAAACGGGACAGGTCCACGTCACCAACCATATATGCGCAAGCTTTAAAGTGGCCTAAACTAGTGATAAAAGTATTCAAGGAATATAAGCCGGGGTTTCCTATGCGAGCAGCAGCGATAAACCCAAGTTCATCTCATCTCCAAACACCTTTCCTCACAAGCACATACACTCCCCAATACCAACCATCATCCTCACATCCACATCGGGCTCGTCCTGCCGCAACAGGTTCCCGCAAATATCATCCACCAACACCTTTCACTCACTAGTCGACTCGGTGAGCTCCCTCCCCACCTGGTCTCATCAGCAACGCTGGACCAATCTCTCATTTCCCAAATCAAGGACGAGGTAAGAAAGCAGAATCCCATGCTAGTCGGAACTTATCAGAAGCGGGTCGTCCGTAACCGTGGACACGGCTATACGTATAGTTTACACTCTGCAGAGGTGGCACTCCTGGAATCCATCCAGGCTGCAAGGCTAGTCAGCAACCAACCTGAGACACAGCCCACAGCAAAGACCCTAAGCAGTAACGGCGCCAATCCTGTCTCCCTGGGCTCGGGAAACATCTGATCTAACATCTGCCCCAGGGGTGTGAAACCTTCCCACCGGGGCCAGTCGGGGGGCGTGGTAAATCAGGGAGAGTACGCCGCAACGAGTCCCCCTTACACATATCAAGCTCGAATCTCCTACAGTCTCGGCGCCGCACCAGAGTAGGCTTGCTGGAACCCTCCTCATACTGGGTAGATGGCGAGCACGGTATTCCCACGTCCAAAGGTGGAACTCGACTCGGTCCTTAATTGTCGGCAAAGCGAGTATCAGCGTCATAAGCGATCCGCCGCAACGGTCCGCAATCGGCACCCATAACAGGTATAGCCGCCCAAACCCCTCAAGTAACCAATATCCAAGAACCATGTACACGCAACAGGTACTCCGTAGGGACTGCCCGGGTGCAGTCCCCAAGCACCCCGATCAAACGATCGAGTTGTTATTACTCGCTTACACCGCCTAGCTGCACTACACCTCCCATACCACCCACAACTCACGCCAAGAGGATAAAATCACAACCATCCCAACACATGCATAGCATACCATATTCCATAAAGTGAGTAGTAGGTGGCAAGGTAACAGGATATTAACAAAGGCAGTGCAGGTTTATCATACGAGTAAAGTAAAGCGATAGCATACTAGTTGCATGTCTAATAGGTATTTCAGAGATTGGTCGGGCGTGAACCTGGAGCAAAGTCCTCTTCTTTCTTCATGTATTCGAAGACGAGGTCAATGAAGTCATCCGAGTCTTCCGAGGATCCTAATAATTGGATTACAAATAGCAACGATAACTAAGCAACTGAACTCCAAAAGAAGAAGCAAAGAAGAACCAAATAACACCAAACTCTATTCTAACGCATAGATCATGTTTGTAGAAAAATAATGAAAGTAGTTTCATATCTTTCTAGGCTAGAGTCAATTTATTATGCATTTTGAAATATTGAAAGACCTTTTGGATTTAATTAATGACGAAAAGGAAAACAGCACAGACATGTGGCATCACCAAAGCATGCCACATGTTGGCTCTAGGTTAGTTCTGCTGACGCTAGCAGTGGGCTCTGCGTACGTCGGCGTTGACCGAAAGACATTCAACAACTCGTTAGTGGTAAAAGAGTCAGAGGGTCCCACATGTCACCATGTGTATCCCTACATGTTAGTGGACCCTGGATTCATGTCAAGTTAGTGGGTCCGATGGTTAGTGGGAAAGGCTACACGGGCGAGGATCACTTGTGGACAGCGAGGAAGGGTGTAGGTTTGGTCTAGGGGTTGTCTCAAGGCTTGCGGCCGAGGTTGGCCAGCTGTGTCCAAGCATAGCCCAGCTATGGCCGGCTTCGGCCAACTCTGGCCAGGCAGTAGCCGGCTGTGGCCGGCTGCAGCCAGGCTGCTGCTGGCCGCGGCCAGGCTGAGGCCGGCTGGGTGTGGCAACAGGCGGCCAGAGGTGGCTATGATGCGGCTGCTGCTGGCCAAAGGTGGCAAAGACAAGCTGGGGCATGGCCGAAAACATCCGAGGCTTGGTTGAGTTAGATAAAGATAGGTGGTTTGGGCTTAGACAGGAAGGGGCACAAGGTGTTCGATGGAATGTCAGGACGATATAACATCCCGGCTTGGCTTAGCTTGAGGAGGCTGGAGGTTCTCGATAAGGCATGGAGAGAGAGCTGGCTTTCAAGGCAAGAGCTAGCGGCTGCGGCTTACACGCGCTTGAACGCACACGCGATGTCGGGGCATGGTGCGACGCGCGGTGCACGGCGAGCACACGGGGCGGCTGGCGGCGGCATGTTAGCAGCGCGTGTGCGCGGTCACCAGCTTGCCCTGGGCTGCGCCACGTCTCGGGCGATGGCGGCAAGGACAAGCAAAGGTGGGGCTTGGTTCGCAGGCGGCGAGGACGGCAAGGCGAAGGGTTAGCGCACACGCGGGCACATGGTGTTCCATGGCCGCGACGTGGCCGGCGACGGCGTGCGGGCAGTCAGCATCCCGAGGCCACAACACCTACGCACAGCAGCGCGACAGGGTTTGCGCATGTGCGGGGCAGTGGCAACCGCACGGACTCCCGGCAGTCCGGGCCCGTGGCGTGCACGGCGGCAAGGTGGGGAACGGCGGCGCAATGCGAGAGTCAACACAACAAGGCAACGGTGAGGCTAGGACAGGGCTAGGCAGCGGCGACGAAGGCAGCGGCACCTGCAAACGAGGGGCACGGCTTGAAGACCGGCACACAAGCGACGGCGGGCTACGGCGAAGCGATTGGCACACGGAAACAAGCGGCTCAAAGGCCGGGCATGAGAGGTTTCATCGGCACATGGCCGGACAGCAAGGGGGCTGGAGAAGGACGGGCAATGCAGCTTACCTAGGGTCGGTTGGGCATTCCAACGAACAGCTTGCGGGCGACCAAAACAGGTTCAAGCATAGCGTCAAACAGGTTGCAGACGAGGTTGATGCAGAGGAGGGGCAGCAGTTAGTGCACACGGGACCGAGGTGTTCCTCGTCCACGGCGTCATGCGACCGGCTCGAAGGCGCGGCGCTCACAGGCAGGCAAACAAGAATGGGCGGCGACTTGGTTGGCTCACCGGCGGGCTCGCGGTTCGGCTTGGTCATTCCGTCGAACAGGTCGCGGGCGCGGTCGGATGAAGGCAGCAGCTCGATATTGTCGTCATGGTTCCGCTCGGCCTCCTCGTGCTCGCGGTCGGCGGTGGCTGCAGCTTCGCATTGGCGACGATGGCGGCGCCGGCTTCATCTCCTCGTGGACGCGGTCGTAGTCCTCTTGCTCCACTCCTCACGGTGTCCGTCGTCGCGGTTTCCAGCACCGGCGCGGCGTTGCAACGTACCCGAGCTCCTCCGCTTCTTATTCTCGCTTGCCCCCCTCCTCTCCTCCGGTTACTCAGTGGTGTGGTTGTGTGGTGGAAAGAACGGAACAAACCCATGGCGGCGGCTGCTGGAAGGAAAAGCAAGGAGAGGGAGATGGGGTGCGGCGCGGCGTTGGGGTTTTCCTGGGGTTTGCTTGCGGCGGCGCGGAAGGGAAGAAGTGGATGGGGGCAGGTGTTGCTTGGCTTTATAGGGCGGCGAGGAGGCTAGGGTTATGGGGTGGTTGGGTGCGGCGTTGGCGTGGCACGGACGCCGAGAGGCGACGCCGAATCTTGAGGAGGTGGTGGCCAGGCTCATTGTGGGTACAATGTGGACAACTCACGTTGTAGCAGCGGAGACAAAACATACACTTCTCCACCCTGTTCTCAGTTTGATGCTCATTGCATGCCTCCCAAAATTTGGTAGTCGCATATTAAACCATTCTGGCTTTTCCTCCTCCTCCTCCTCCTCCTCCTCCTCCTCCTCCCTCACTGCTACTGCTGGCATGTCCTTCCAGTGTGGTGGCAGTTGCCCCTCCACCATACTCTCCTTCCCATGTATCAATTAATAACATCACAGAGATGAACAGTGATCATAGGTTAGCTCAATGGCGGTCCCAAGGCCCGGAGAGCTCGGACGACCGCCCGGGCTCACCGGCAAGCGGCACCATGGAGATTACTTGCAGCAGTCGTGTTCAATGTTATTGATTCCACGGTTTTAGCTTACTCCGCCCAGGCTTCATGCAGTCGCTGGGTCCGCCACTGGGTTAGCTAGGTATTGTCTTGAATATATTTGTTTTCTTGATAAATAAAAGTTTAGTTTATTTATTGAGACATGGAGTAAAAGTGTCTAGAATTACATGCCTGTGTGTAGTTCTATTCCAGGGGCTACAGATAAAAGAATGGATAGCTAAACTAGCATATAATAAGAACACATGAGACATATTAAATATGATATGACAAAGCCATCAAAATAGTTCTCTTAGTCCACAAACCAAATTTTCCTGTAGATCATAGTCCTTACAAAACACTCGTATGGACCAAGATTAGAGCTGGAGTCCTTTAGCGGGCAACAAATCACAGGAATGTACGCACCACATGCCCTGTGCCACTATGACACACACGTACATTTTCAAGAACTAATGCTGCATACACATAAGCACCGCATAGGGACACTTGAGGTGTTTCCGCAAGTCGTATTTGACATTATTTAACTTTCCTTTGGCACTAATCTGTGTTTCCTATGCTAAAACTCTCTGTCGTACACATCTCTCCCTAGTCAAGCAAACTCAAATTATAATTTTTCAGAAAGCTTTCATGAAAAAGATTCTCTACTTGTTTGGATAATGTTCTTCATAAATGTTTGTACATAAAGTTTTAAAGTTTTTTTCATGAGTAATAAAGTTTTAGCTATAGTGTTTTTGGTATATGCCAACAACGGAAAGGTACGGATTAAAACATTTTTATTAGAACCATTCATCCAAACATTTCCTCATGTTGGTATATACCATACAATAAAGAAAGGAAGGGGGCTGCTCCAACTATGGTTTAACCAAGCAAGAAACAGAATGAAGAGTGCCCTACTGATTCCCTGTTCTCTTTCACTCTGTTGATCAATGAATCTCTCATCCATTCAATTAAAATCCAATGGTCTATAGACTTGTTTGTACTTCTGCTTCTTTGGGTAACAGTGCCCGATGATTGCCACCATCAGATGGCATGGGTAGTTGGGGGTATGCATCATTGCATGGCAAGTTAGTGCAGAGAGGGGAACACTAACAGATGGTATCCCCACTGCTAGTAAAGTGCTAGGTCCATTGTTTTTGCTTCCCTCGCCGTGCTAAGTTGCCATGCAACCCTTCCCCAACCACACATAACGACATCTGTTAGTCTCATTGAGACTTCCCCGCACCTTCGTGCTGCTACCCCCACGCCCTCCACTACTGAGTCGACCTACTGCCATGAGCGCTCCTTCTAAATTCACCATAAACCGTAAAACCTACCCTAAGCCCACTCCCTAAACTCTCCATATCACGACGTCGCTTGAACTTCTTTTGTTTTCAAGCAACTTCAATATAGAAGGTGTGATTATTATATAAAGGGCACCAACTAGACAATGTAGGAGCAATATGGTACTTGCTGCTTGCTGCCGCTAGAACTGAATAGATCGACGTCAAAACAAGAGAACATCCAAAAAAGCTCAAAATCATGGAACTAGAACAGAACTACTTGACATCAACTGGGTCAAAGTAGAGATAACATATGGGAGAAAACAGCACAACACATAAAACAATCTAAAAGGTATGGCAAGGGTTCTTTGAACTATGCCCATGTGGATGTCAGCATGTTAGAAGACTCAGAACTACATGGCATGGGCATCTCTAATGTATAGAAACATGTCTGGTTCTATAGATGAGTCATGTAATGATTTGATGTCTGCTGATGTATTACCAACAATGTATAGAACTAGGGGGTGGATCTATAAATGAGTCCCGCACCTCCACCCTCTCTCTTTCTCTCTCCCACTTTATTCTATAGAACCTGGTTCCATGAATGGGAGCTGGTTCCATATAGGATCAATCTCACAATGGTAGGAACATGGTTACATAGGAGAGAGAAATCTATGAAACTGGTATAGGACCACCTATCGGAGACGCACGTCCCCGCTGCATCTCCAATGTATAGGAACACCCCTAATTCTATAGATGACCTCATAATGATTTGATGTCTACTGATGTATCGCCACTAATATATAGAACCAGGGGGTGAATCTATAAACGGGTCCCACACCTATCTCGCATGCATCTCTTTCTCTCTCTATGTAACTGTACATTTACTTATTATTTACTATATAGAACCTGGTTCCATGTATAGGACCCGGTCCTTTATAGAGTCAGGCTCACAATGTTTAGAAGCTGGTTCTATATGAGAGAGAAACCTATAGGACCATCCTAGAACCTCCCATTGGAGAGGCCCTTATCAAATGTTATCAACATTCTAGGACGTTCGTGGGACTTATTCAAAAAGTACTTAAAAACCACACGCAAAACTACAAATACGTCTAGATCTGAACTAGTACACTTATATAGTATGGAAAAGGTTCTAGCTAGCGGTTTCAAATATGCATTTCCAGAAACTCAGACACAAAGACTTGGGAGCACATAAGCAACAACAACGTATATAATTTGTTGCACTCGTCTACTAACTATTGATACATATGCTCCTGAAAAGGAAGATTCTGAACTAAAGTCGACCTAGCATGTGTAAGCCATGATGAATCATGAACTCTATATATCTGACTCGAGAACATTATCCCAAGAAGCCATTGCTTGAAGTTACAGCACACGACTAACATGAATAAATTGAACATGAACATCACAAATGACTATCAAGAATCCAATTTTTACATCTAATAACGACAGAACAAAGAACTATATAAAAATCATATACTTCCTCCATATTGGTATTAGATGATGTTTTGGACAAGATTTGAGTCAAACATTAGGAATATAAATCAGGAATAACTTTTAAGTTGTTGAGTTTGAAAATATGAAAACCATATGAATAGATTTATCTTTAAAAATATTTTTATAAAAGTATACATATATTATTTTTTAATAAATATTTTTGTAAAAATAGGAGGTCAAAGTTATGTTTTATAGACAGTGTCATTGTTCAAAACGTCATCTAATACCAATATGGAAGTAGTATTGGTCAGGGTAGATCTTGCTAACCTTCTTGAGGAACCGGAGTCAGACATGGTGTGAAGATCGAGTACTCGCGCAGCTTACAATGCAAGCCCAGTGTCCTCTCTTGTTGCTCGGGTTAGCACAGGAAAAGAAACACACATAGGGCCACGTGTTATAAATAGGAGAAAGTGGAAGGGAAATGGAAGTAAACAACTGCAGTGTAAAAAGAAAACAGAACAGTTTTCACACTGTGAATATATCTCCTCCTGTTTTATTACTGTGTATAGATGACAGCTGGCCCGATCCTATACGGTGACTCAACAACGTCTACAAGATGATAATATACATGTGTATGTAAAACTAGAAAACTCTTCCACATCAGTCGTGACATTTCTATAGAGTATATATATCATTCGTGTGTGTATAATGTTTGCGATTTTCTTTCGATACCCATGACACGTCATGCAACATGAACAGTCATATGACCATTGGTAAATTCATTACCTACCAATCCAAGCGACCTCCAGCCAATGGAGAGGTGAGCTTGATCACAACTCGGACAGCCAGTTGGGTTGGCCACCATTGCATGCAGTTTCTTTTTTTTCTTTTTTCTTTTTGAAAGACGTTGCATTCAGTTTTGGGTGGCATGGCACCAGCTTTACCCTGTATACCTTTCTGGCCAAATACGTTGCTACTACATTGCTCTACTCATTTAATGTGCCGGATGTCATCAGTTGATGCAATTGTGGACAGCTTGGAGCAGTACTAAACACATCTGAAATAAATTTTGGACAGACAACGATGAACATGTCATTCTTAATCACTACTGTAAATAGTTGGACTCCAGGTTGACAAATCAGCCTGGATATGCAAATATGCATGCAGGCAGGCAGGCTTTCCTTCAGCATAGCTAAAGTCATATCGCTCAAAGAAAGCGCGCCCATCCGTGCGTCTGCAATTCCACGCTCGGCGCGTGGCACCCGCGCGTGCGCTGCCGCCACTAGCGGACCGTAGTGTACGCGAAACTGGGCTCCGGCCCCTGCTTGCTTCGCGTTTGGCCCCTGCTTCGCGTTTGGCTGTACCACTCGCTGCCATTGGAGAAGATAGATTAAAAAATGTCAGAATCCATCAGCGCAGCATCAATCCTCGGACAGTACTACAACAGCACCTCCAATTGCCCCACCCCCCTGATTTACTGCCACGGTCCGCCGCTGGCTGCCGCCCATATCCACCGGTTGCGGCACTGCGCCGTGGGCCCCATCGGGCGTCGTTCTCTCGCCAACGATTCTCGCTCCTCTCTCTCCCAGTCGCCCTCTTCTCCTTCCTCTCCCTCACCCACCCCCGGCGCCACCCCTCTCCGCGCTCCTCCGCCTCGGCGCCACCCCCGTCGACCCCACCGCCGTCCTTCCCCTCCCACACTGTCGGCCCGCAGGGGTGAACCGCAGCTATGGTGGCCGCGAGAGGGGTCCGGCGGTCCACGGCCTTGTGACTACTATTGACATACGTATTGTTCACCCAATCACCCGTGTCATTGTCCGTGCATGGGAAGTCTTACTGTTGATTTTTGCGGTCCTTAAAGATGTGTGTTGCCTTTCCAACAGCCATAAAATTAAATTTGAAAATATTCAAATTCTTTACCCATCATGGGGCATGGCAAAACTAAAGGGTGCAGCTCATTCAATATATTTATAATTATGGACACAGTTTTTTTTTTGCAGCAACACTAGACATCAAATATATTCTACAAAATTAATATACTTTCTTCCATATTGTAAAAGGAAATCCAAACTATATGTGGGTGCAAACTTAGATAAGAGCATGTACAACTTGCAGACAGCAGCTGTCTTTTTGTTGCTACATGAGCAAAATAAGCTGATGTGGTCATCATTTAATAAGGAAAGAGAGTGTTGATGTCTTCTATCTCGTCTAGTGCTTTGATCGGTGCTCCCATATAAAAAACAGAAATCAGAGTGCATATTTATTATCACACAGACAACTAAATAGACAATCCATTATAGAGTTGTTTATTTAGCTGTCTGTATGTTTTAAATAGACAACAGCTGTTTAAACTATTGTATATGCCCTAAATGTGCGCTATTACTACAACAAGTCAGTGCCAGCAGAGGCCAAGGTTAGAGTGGCATTCAGCGGATCGAGGTTTGCCCAATCTAGGAAGTCAAGGGCGGGACATTTGATTGTCATGGTAACGGCATGTTGTGAGTACGAAAGGCCGTGGACTGGAAAGGGAAGACCCCGAAGGCTATGCCGGGTTCTTAAAGGCCAAGGTCAAGGTCTTGACCCAGGGACGGAAGGAGATCTTTGGGTGGCGCGCCTTTACACGCTGCTGCATCACAGCGGCTTGGGCATGCATGTCGGCAGCGCTCCGCTTGAGGAAGCAGGGGAGTGGTTGGGGGAGGAGAGAAAGATGATGACAAGAGGGACAGGTCTGTCACTGGAGAAGATGGTGAGGAGTGCAGTTTCGGTGCTGGACTGGGCCAGGAGGCAGGGTTGGGCCGCGGGGTTACTAGGCCGGATGAATATGTAGCGGCGAGCGAAATGGGAGCAGGTTAGGCAGGTTAGTTAGTTGGGTTATAAGGTTTAGGCCCGGTAGTTCGCGGGTTTGAGCCCATGTTAGGTTATATTTGTTAGGAATTAGTTTTTGGTTAGTGAATTTATATTTGAATTTGAATACAATATAAATTTCACATATTAACTCCAAATAAAACCAATTCAACTCAATATTACACTATCATTAATTGTCCTTAATTTGATTTAAAAGGTTATAAATTTTCATTGCTAGGAATTTTGTTTCCATAATTAAACCAATCACAAAGCATATCAAAACTACAAATAGGTTGGGCAATTCGGTTGCAATTTGGACTAAATGCCCAATGGATTCAGAAAAATGGCAATCCAACAAGTGGTGCTGTATGTTGTTCTTATTATTATTGTAGAAACACAGTATCACTGACTGCCATGCCAATTTCTTTAGCTAGGCTATATCTAGTTAAAAACAAACTCCACACTGTAAATGTTCAACGGTAGTTTAAACTTCCAAATAATCTTATACGTAGCAGTTGTGTTTCAACTCTAAGAGTCGAAGGATGGATAAAATAAGATTTTTTTAGGAAAAAAAAATGAAACAGTGAGGCCATTTCATTTTAAGCTTCGCAAAGAGTATAATATACAGTATATGCATATGCCTAATTTTGCTCCATTTGGAATCACTAAATCATATGCCTACTAACTCCTACACTGTACGTAACAGCGATTATCAATCAAGCATCAACCAAGGTTTTAAATAGCCGGCTATAGCTTCGTTATAGCCCGCTATAGCCATTTGAAACAGAAAACCGCTATTTGAAATCATGTACAATTTAGCCGTTATAACCCGCTATAGCCTCATTTAGCCCGCTATTAGCTGTCGTGTGACCCAGCCGCTAAACCACTTAACCCGCTATTTAAAACCATGGCATCAACACACGATGACTAACAGAAGGATCCAGAGATAAGTTCCCGGTTCTTAAAATCATGTTGTTCCCTCTAGCTCAGCTTGCAAGCGGGGCGGGTTGTGGCTGCCCGCCCCGCGTCCGAGCCGCTTGTGCTTATGCGGGCACATGCGGAGCGCCGCATGCAGCCCCAAAACTCTCGCGGCCTTTGCGGCAGCCCGCGCTATGCCGCCGCAAGAACCATCCACGTTAGTTGGCTAGCTAGCCGCGTTCGCGCTGGCCATATATACTTGGTTGTTAGTTGTTGAGAACAGGAACCCAGGTCCCGGCAACCCGTCTCCCGTCCATGCTCCTCTCCTCTCCGTTTCACTTCATCAGCTGGTAATTAGTAGCCCATATATATATATAGTGTGAGTGAGGTATAATCCGCTGCTTACACGTACTCTAAATTCAACAGAATTAAACATGGATGCAACTAGTATACTCTAGTACCTAGACTTTGCTCTGCAGACTGAAGAGATGATACAAATGTAATATGTTCAGAAAAAACTACTCAGATCAGTTCAGTACACTACATGCCCACTTCCAGAAAAAACTAAGAATATGGAGTCTCTGGAAATAAAATCAAATAGCTTCGGATGGTCCACCTGCTAAATCTGCAACATTTAGCAGTGCTCTTCTAGTCATCTGCAGGCTTCTCTGTACTCAAACTGAAATAAACAACACATACTGATAAATTAGACATGGATAAAATTAGAGATTTCACCATCTATCTCAGTTTCAGAAATAGCTGTTTTGCAATAATTTCAGACAGCTGCTTGTTTTGCAATTATCATCTGTATGTTTACTTCAGTAACAGTAAATGTCTATACCTAGTTACCTACACCGCACGATGAAATGCACCCAAGGGAATTTTTATCATCATTTGTCACTACTCACTAGTCCATCGTATAGCTTGCGTGTATCTCTGCAACCTTGAGTCTTGCAGTCAGATATAGAGATATTAACAATGAAACTTTTGATTATGAACAAAAAAAACTTGTTGAAGTTCTCATGTCATGAAGTGGACAAGGTCTTCTATTTCCAAATGTATGACTACTATAAACATTTATTTATGAGAGATTTTCCTCAAACACGAGCAGTGCTATGTCCTGCCCAAGATATCACCTCAACTTTTCCAAGTTTCTTCTCGCCTGCATCACATATTTCACCAACCGTTCTTGTCAGAGAACAGAAAATTAATACAGATGCATAAAAAATGCAATCATGCATTTGCAGCACTGCGAGCAGATTGCAGAATTGCAGAGTATAAAGGCGCCTTTCCACGGGTTTAGATGCTGCAGCCTCTCGAGTCATTCATTCACAAGACTTTCGAAAGAGTAACAGGGCATCGATCCCTTGCCACATGCCGACCGAGATGCAATCAGGCTCGAGGCTTTTTTCTGTTCCGCCATTGATGTGAAGCGAAAGCGAAGGAGGTCGATCTCATGGGAGCTGAAATGAACGGCGGCGCTCCAAGATGGTACGCCTAAAACGACGCCTACTATTCAGCACTCCAAGAAAGCAGGTTTCGGGCAGGATTCGATGCGATTCCACACGCGGTAGACGATGGACACACGGCAAGGGCTGGAACTGAAAGAGACCCTTCTTATGCAAGGATTACTTCAGCATCATCTGGGTTTTTGGGAAAAAAAATTATGCGTTTACAAGATTCCTTCGTGAAGATGAAACTAAAAAGTATCTTATAGGACTATAAGAGGTCAATTGATAGGTTCCCAACTACAATCTCATTTAGTATGATGACTGATCTGTATGTGAAGTATTGTTGCATTTATTGATAGGTTCCCAACAACAACCTCGTTTAGTACGGTAGGATTATAAAAGATCAATTGATAGATTCCTTTCGAAATTCAGCTCATCTATTGTGATTGGTCATCTAATCCTTGGAAAAATGGAGTTAAAATCTCCAAGAGTTTTCTTAACAAACTAGTACGAAACTGTCAATTTTGTTAGAAAGTATATTAGTTAATACTAATCAATTAGACAACTGACGGAAGGACATATCTCTTCAGATGCTCCCAAACTTGTGTGTTCTCACCTCTTGGAAATGTATACATATGTAAGTATGTAACACAATCATGAGAACAATCATTCCTCCATTCCGTCTTTCATTTCACATATGAGAACTTCTTTAGATAAAGCAGATCGAAATGGCCAAGATTTCTTGGACTTAATTAAAATATGTGGGGGAAGAACACTATCAGTACGTGACAGCGTAACTACTGCCGGTGTATGATTGGTCACTTTGCGTGTTGTCAGGTGGTTCCATTCAGGAGATAGGTCTGCTAATAACATTATGGAAAGAGAGTTGGAGGCGGCGTGCCATGTGTCAAACATCCCGTAACAGTCTCTACACCTGCATGCATCTTGCGACACGAACCCATGGGATATCGACAGGCACATCATCACGTCGGCCTCTAAACGAACTGTCATCTCTTTTTTTTCCCTGAATCAACGGTTGAAGGGACCGCCCTATCTTTGAATGAATGAGTAATACAACCATCAAGTTTAAGTTGCATCTGATCTCTGCCTAATACTATTTGGTCCTTCCCTCTCACGATGCTGATAGGTGGGCCTCACGTGCTTGTTTTCATAATCACATACATTACAGAGACCAAGTACAAGTACAGTACATTAAAATTAAATTAAAGTATGAAAGAAAAATTTTACATGGATCTGGACCGGTTAAATCTCTCAATATATATTCATATGGTCTATATCCGTAGCAACGCACAGGCACTTAATTTGCTAGAGCATCTCCAAAAGTCTATCTAAAATATACTCTCTAAATCATCATTTACAGAGTCATTTGAGTAAAAATTATTTTTTATATCTTTATAATTTCCAACAACTTTTTATATCTTATGCATAGTCTAGAGAGTCATCTGGCTCTCCATCTTTGACTAGCGAGAAATCCAGAATAGAGGATATCTATATTTGGATATCCAAGTGAAATGGCTGTTGGAGGGTGTTTTTTCACCAAAATCTCTATTTCTATAAGTTAGAAAAGATATAGAGATTCTTAGAGATGCTCTTAGTACACACTACGGTGCTGGACCAAGTTGTCGTGCATCTATGGCTATCAAAAAAGGTTGGAATCTATATATGCACATCCGCCCTCTTGCGAATAGGATTTTAGGGGGTCTTAATGTTTGGGGATTTATCCATAAATATTGCATGAAACTAGGAATTAAGTTGATAGGTTTTTAAATGTACTATATAATTCTCCTAATTCGTAGTAGAAATGACATTGGCAGATTCCGGAACAAGGTCAACTACTCGTAGGGGTGGGAATGAATTGTGGCCCTTTTGTAACTTCACAATCCAATTTAGCCCTAGTCAATTTTAGCTCAAGCACTGGTAGTATTGTCGTTCAGTCCTAATTAAGTCTGATTCTTGAATTTTTAGTACGAGTTTGAGGGCAATTTACCACCCCTAACTACTCGTCAAGTATTCCGAGGAAAATATTGAAGCGCGCACACAGGACTTTGGGCTTTTCTATTTCATGGTGCAAAATGTTAAGAAGTGAGACTCCTAGCTTAAATTGGTTTAGGGCCACAATTGTAGTTATACATCCTACTGTACCATCAACATCTGAGTCCTTCTCGAACACAAATTTAAATGCATATTCTTTCCTTCTTAGTGAAAAAAAAGCCAAGTTCCGAATTTCCTTTCCTTCTCAAATGCCCTACTACAAATAAGGTCGGTGACGGCGTGAGATGCTGCCCGCACACGCCGTGGCATCTAGAATGGCATTTTGTCGACCACGCCATGTACCATCACACTTTAATTTGGAGGCACCAATTGATCCGATGCATGGAGCACTCCACTATTTTGACCCTTCTGAAGTTTGCTGGAAATTAAACATCGTGTCGGTTCCTAGATGGTCGTGGTCCTCGACAAGGTTTTAAATTTAAGTTTCGGAATTTTTTCAGTCGCCACTGAAATTCGTGAAATTTCAGCGAAATTTCATCGAAATATTTTTAGAGTCTTCATCAAATTATATGATTTTCTAAAATTTTTGCGTTTAAATAAATGATTAGCATGATTTATGGCTATACAACAATTAAGTAGATTAATATGCAATATAAATAATACTACCTCCGTTCTAAATTATTATTCGTTGTTGACTTTTTTGATTAACGTTTGACCATTCGTCTTATTCAAAAAAGTCACAAATATCATTTATTTTGTATGTGACTCGATTTATCATCGTATATACTTTAAGAATAACTTATTGATTTGTATATTTGGATAAATTTTTTGAATAAGACGAATGGTCAAAGATAATGGAAAAAAGTCAACAACGAATAGTAATTTGAAACGGAGGTAGTAGAAAATATATATCAAAAGTACTATATTTATAATAAAATATATGCGTAAGTCGAATAGTAAATTTCGGATTTTTCTTTCGGTCACCGCAGAAATTACCGAAATTCGCGAAATTTCGGTGAAATTTGGCCGAAATTTTTAACCCTGGTCCTGGAAACGTTAGATCACAAAGCCAAAACAAGCACAACATTAAGGGGATCAATTGACAAAGAGGATATGATAGATGACGTCACGCAAACAACCAAAACTTTGTCTAATTTAATCACAGTACCAATTTTTCCTAATAACATAATCATGTCTCTTAAAATTAAAAAGACAGCGAGAGAAAAGGTAGGCATAATGAGAGAGATCGAGAAGCAGGGTAGGAGGAGCCCGGAGGGCATATGCGAGGCATATATTGTAGTTCCGTGGAAACGTGTGCCAATGCCATGCATGCACGCAGCTCGCGTTGCGTTGCCCGCGCGACGCCGCCGTCGCCATGCCACCAGTTGCAGTCGATCCATCCACCACTCGCCACACTACCATATCTCTAGGCTTTAGCCTGTAGCCGTAGCTGCTCCTCTTCTTCAACTCCTTGCAGAATATATACAAATATCCTGTTTCGCTTTATTCCTCTCCTCCCATCGACGGCGGCAAGCCGGCAACCATATATAGGGGATAAAACTTAGCACTGCACGGCCCAAGAATAATCCCACAGCCACCAATATTCCTTCCTCCTCTCCAAAAGAAATCCAAATTTTAAAAACAAAAAATATTCCATCTCACGTTATTCGATCCTTTTATTATTATCAAAAAAAAATTATCGTGCTCTGCCTCCACGATATAACCGGTAGCAGCTGTCCTCCCTCCTTTTTGCCCTGCACTGCACGTCTGCACTGAACCTCGACGCCAACAAAGAAATACATATATATAGAGTGGCGGCTTGCCTTTTGGTACGTGCGGCGGCGCGGCAGCTCTCCTTCCTCTGCCTTCTCTCTCTCCGGCGGCGCCGCGGAGGCGGGGAGGAGCTAGGCGCGGCGGGCGGAGATGGCGGCGGCGGGGAACGAGTGGATCAACGGGTACCTGGAGGCGATCCTGGACGCGGGCGTGAGCCAGCAGCGCCGCGGGTCGGCTGCGGGGGCGCTGGCGCTGACGCCGAGGCTGCTGCAGGCGCCGGCGCTGGCGGACGCGGCGGCGTACAGCCCGACGAGGTACTTCGTGGAGGAGGTCGTCAGCCGCTTCGACGACCGGGACCTCCACAAGACGTGGACAAAGGTAATTCACGGCTGGTCTGGTCGCCGGAGCTCTGGCTCTGGCTGTTGCTCTCCATCTTGCTGGCCTCCGTCCCGTCTGGTCAGCTCACCGCCTGATTGATTTTAGGTGGTGGCGATGCGCAGCAGCCAGGAGAGGAACAACCGGCTGGAGAACCTGTGCTGGAGGATCTGGCACGTCGCCAGGAAGAAGAAGCAGGTACGCTTGCTTCGCCTTACTGCACCTCTGCTTTTTTTTTCTTTTTTCATGAATTCACCTGATCTTTTTTTTGAGACAT
Source organism: Echinochloa phyllopogon (assembly GCA_033239725.1). NCBI lineage: Eukaryota > Viridiplantae > Streptophyta > Magnoliopsida > Poales > Poaceae > Echinochloa > Echinochloa phyllopogon. Next base: position 10,756,183 of record BTCW01000008.1, read on the forward strand.
AGAATTCACCTGCTCTCGCTCTGCTTTTGTCAAACAAATAATATCATCACCATCATCATCGTAGTTTTTTTTTTGAGCGAAATCATCATCGTAGTTAGCCTGGCCCATAAGGCACTTGGGCTGACTCTCTCGATCAGTTCCCTTTGGGCCATGGCTGTTGATGCCCCATGCACATCTACTAACAACCCACCCTGTCATTTGTCATTAGGAGTAGTTTTCACGACCGATTTTCCTGCACATGTACCTTTTCCTCACGAGAAAGGAACTAAATTAATTACAGTACCGGAGACGTGGCAGTTTTAGTGTCTGCAATTTACACATCGCTTTTACGATAACGACCGCCATGTGCGGTGCGATAAACTAAATACAGTGAAAGTCACTCCAACAAGGACACGTATGGAGCGTAGGAAACGTGATCAAGTCATGATATATACTCCGAATCTCACTTCTTGTACCGTTGTACGGCCACGCGCAATGCCGACACACGATAACTAAAATAGTATCTATAGAATTAACTAGGCAACTAGTCTGTTCTTATGTAATTTGCTGGTGTTATAAAAGAATGAAGAAAAAAATAAAAAGAAAATATTCTACAAGAGAACAAAGAAAGGAAGAACGGTGAAACAAGAGAAAAAAAACAAAAGAGATTAGATGATAATTTATTCCGAAAGAAACCACCTAGGAAAGAACCAGCCAATATTGTTTATTAGGATTACTCATAATTATTCTATTTGGTTATGATATTTCTCCAACGATAAAAGCCATCTCACTGGAAATGGACGACAGGTGGAGTGGGAGTACTCGCGGCAGCAGGAGCGGCGGCGGCTGGAGCAGGAGTTGGGGAGCCGGGAGGCCGCCGAGGAGCTCTCCGAGGGCGAGAAGGAGCAGCGGCCGGACGGCGCCGTCCAGCCTCCTCCAAGGATCAGCTCCGAGGCCCGGATCGTCTCCGACGACGAGGACGACGCGGCCAAGGACGACAGGAACCTCTACATCGTCCTCATCAGGTAGTACTAATTAATTAACCAAGCTTATCAGTTGCTATATATCCGCCTGATGCCACCTAGTCGACACGTCGTCACAGATTTTTTTTCGTTTTCAAAATTGTTGATTTGGGTTGCGTTCCGTTGCAGCATACATGGGCTCGTCCGTGGGGAGAACATGGAGCTCGGCCGTGACTCCGACACCGGGGGCCAGGTCACTCTCTCAACATTTGCAATGCTTTCGGAATCTTTCCAGATGCCAATTCAAAACGTAACCTAAATTTTAGGCAATTGAAGTTCGGTAGGGAGTTACAGCAGGATGAAAAGTTGTTAATCACTTAAATCCGTTTTTAATCGTATATTTTTAGAAGTTTCCTAATACATTGTATCCAGCTAAAAACTTCACTGATCACTACAATCCATGTTAGATCATGAATTTAACAAACGACGGAGTTGTCTTTATCGTGATTTATACACGCCACATACAGATACAGTACATCTCTCTCCTACCACATGACACTGAGCTATCTTATCCCGTGACGGTCAAGTCCAGTCCACACGACCCGTCTGGTGGACGGTGGACAATATTAACTGAGCTGATTCCGACCGAATTATTACCCTTCAGTTTTCTCTAAAAAAATTACCCTCTTATTTACCTTTCTAACAATTTCATTACTTTTTACCTTTTTCACTCGCCCAGGTGAAGTACGTTGTGGAGCTGGCCCGGGCCCTGGCGGCCACCGCTGGCGTGCACCGCGTCGACCTCCTCACCCGTCAGGTCTCCTGCCCTGACGTGGACTGGACCTACGGCGAGCCCGTCGAGATGATCACCCGCCCCTCCGACGCCGACGACGGCAGCGCCGCCGGCGGCGACGGCGGCGCCTACATCGTGCGGCTGCCATGTGGGCCCCGCGACAAGTACCTCCCCAAGGAGTCCCTCTGGCCCCACATCCCCGAGTTCGTCGACCGCGCGCTGGCCCACGTCACCCACGTCGCCCGCGCGCTCGGCGAGCAGCTCTCCTCCGGCGCCGGCGACGGCGCCGGCGCGACACCGCCGGCGCCGGTGTGGCCGTACGTGATCCACGGGCACTACGCGGACGCGGCGGAGGCGGCGGCGCACCTGGCGAGCGCGCTGAACGTGCCGATGGTGATGACGGGGCACTCGCTGGGGCGGAACAAGCTGGAGCAGCTGCTCCGGCAGGGCCGCATGCCGGCGGCGGAGATCCAGGCGACGTACCGGATCGCCCGCCGGGTGGAGGCGGAGGAGACGGCGCTGGACGCGGCGGAGGTGGTGGTGACGAGCACCAAGCAGGAGGTGGAGGAGCAGTGGGGCCTCTACGACGGCTTCGACGTCATGGTGGAGCGCAAGCTCCGGGTGCGCCGCCGCCGCGGGGTCAGCTGCCTGGGGCGATACATGCCGCGCATGGTCGTCATCCCGCCCGGCATGGACTTCAGCTACGTCGACGTCGACGACCTCGCCGGAGACGCCGACCTCCAGGCGCTCATCAGCCCCGGCAAGGCCAAGAAGCCGCTGCCTCCCATCTGGTCGGAGGTATGCCGCTATTGTGCAAGGTGAAGTTCAGATGGGAGGAACAGAGCAGAGTGATCAGACCACCACTGTTTTTTGTTTTGCAGGTGTTGAGGTTCTTCACGAACCCGCACAAGCCGATGATCCTGGCGCTGTCGCGGCCGGACCCGAAGAAGAACGTCACCACGCTGCTCAAGGCCTACGGCGAGAGCCGGCACCTGCGTGAGCTCGCGAACCTGACGCTGATACTGGGGAACAGGGACGACATCGAGGAGATGTCCGGCGGCGCCGCCACCGTGCTCACGGCCGTGCTCAAGCTCGTCGACCGATACGACCTCTACGGCCAAGTGGCCTACCCCAAGCACCACAAGCAGACCGACGTGCCGCACATCTACCGCCTCGCCGCCAAGACCAAGGTCAAAAACATTCAAATTCATTTCCGAATACAGTAAACTCTCTCTCTTTTTTTGTAATTTTATCAATATTTTCAGAGACTGATTTTATTGATCACTTGCAGGGAGTGTTCATAAACCCCGCTCTTGTTGAGCCATTCGGCCTCACCCTGATAGAGGTAACAATCTCTTGACATGTTCAATTTAAAGTTCAGAATTTTTATTATTGTTCAGATGAAATTTGATTTTGATCTGATTATGTGTAGGCTGCTGCTTACGGTCTGCCGGTGGTGGCCACCAAGAACGGCGGGCCGGTGGACATCATCAAGGCTCTCCACAACGGGCTGCTGGTGGACCCGCACGACGCGGCGGCGATCACCGAGGCGCTGCTGAGCCTGCTCGCCGACAAGGCGCGGTGGGCCGAGTGCCGGCGCGACGGCCTCCGCAACATCCACCGCTTCTCGTGGCCGCACCACTGCCGCCTCTACCTCTCCCACGTCGCCGCCAGCTGCGACCACCCGGCGCCGCACCAGCTGCTCCGCGTCCCCGCCGCTGCCGCCGCCGGCCACGACTCGCTCTCCGACTCGCTCCGCGGCCTCTCCATCTCCATCGACGCCTCGCACGACCTCAAGCCCGCCGCGGGCGGGGGCGGGGACTCCCCCTCCGCCGGCGCCGCCGCCATCATGGACGCGCTCCGCCGCCGCCGCCGTGACAACAACTCCTCCGCCGACCGCCCGGGCCTCGCCGGCTCCCCCAGGGCGGCCGGGTTCGCGCCCGGCCGCCGGCAGAGCCTCCTCGTCCTCGCCGCCGACTGCTACTCCGGCGACGGGACGCCGGATACTGAACAGCTGAAGAAAGCCGTCGACGTGGCGCTATCCGCCGCCGCCGGTGGCCGGCTCGGGTGCGTGCTGTCCACCGGCATGACGATTGCTGAGGCGGCGGCCGCGATCAGGGCCTGCGGCGCCGACCCGGCCGCCTTCGACGCGCTCGTCTGCAGCAGCGGCGCGGAGCTCTGCTACCCGTGGAAGGAAGGCGAGCTCGCCGCCGACGAGGAGTACGCCGGGCACGTGTCGTTCCGGTGGCCCGGCGCGCACGTGCGCGCCGCCGTGCCGAGGCTCGGGAAGGCCGACGGCGCGCTGGAGGCCGACCTCGCCGACGACGACGCCGCTTCCTCCGCGCACTGCCACGCCTACGCCATTGCCGCCGCCGCCACCGGCGCGCCCAGGGTGAAGAAGGTGGACTCGATCCGGCAGTCGCTGCGGATGCGCGGGTTCCGGTGTAACCTCGTGTTCACGCGCGCCTGCACGCGCCTCAACGTCATCCCGCTCTCGGCGTCGCGGCGGCGCGCGCTCCGGTGAGCAACATCTCCGATGATCCCTTCAGGCTAGGACACGCCGCTGCACCAATTAACGTGGCCATGGCCATTTCTGAGCTCTGAGCATCTGGTGCTGTGATCTGCTGCAGGTACCTGTCGATACAGTGGGGGATCGACCTGGGGAAGGTGACGGTGCTCGTCGGCGACAAGGGCGACACCGACCGGGAGCGGCTGCTCCCCGGCGTGCACAAGACGATGGTCCTGCCGGGGCTAGTCAGCCACGGCAGCGAGGAGCTCCTCCGCGACGAGGACGGGTTCTCGACGGAGGACGTCGTCGCCATGGACTCCCCGAACATCGTCACCCTCGCCGAGGACCAGGCGGCCGCCGACATCCTCAAGGCCATCTGATCCAGACCTGCTCTCTGCTCCAGCTGCTACATTCCACACCTCAGGCATCATGCATGGCTCCGGCGCTCCGCTCCACTCTGCTGGGGTTATTTTGAACATATGAAATTTGACAGTAAACAGAAAAATTGCGTACCAGTTTCTTTAGTTTTGGCCAAATTTCATCAGTAATAAGGTAGATTTGGTTTTATTTTTCTTCCCCACTTTTTCTGCCAATCGAAAAAAAAGTAGCAGTAGCAACAACACCAGCGAGAGGAATGGGTGGGCGGAATCATTCGTGTTCTTGCTGTTGTCGCTGGCGGATTAAAAAAAACAGAGGGGAAGAGAAATATAACCGGAGCCACCTTGTCGTGAAAAAATACCATCATGCTACTGCTGGGGTAAGCATAAGCTTAGTGCTGATGTCGCACCAGCAAACATGTAATTGATATTCTTTTTATTGATGAAATGCCTTGTGCCTCCGGCAATATAAGGTGTTTGTGTAAATATTACAAAGAAATAGTACGGAAGAAAAGATGTAAGAAGGTTTGTTGAATGAGAATTTCATTGGCAGCAAAAGCCCATACAGAACTTTTATGGTACTTGTCCAACAAATTCTCAGTTCATCTATTGTATATCCTATAGAGAGGAGCTCAACCTCATTCTAGTTGGTTGCTTCTGAAATTTGATCCCATTTTTATAAAAAATATGATGTATCAGATTATTTCTTGCAATGAACCATTACAATTTCTCTCCAACCGGCAGTGGTCAATAGTATTTTTATCTTTTAGCTGAGCTGTTGTTGCGCAGATTATTTATCTTGCAATGAACCATTACAATTTCTCTCCAACCGGCAGTAGTCAATAGTATTTTTAAATTTTAGCTAAGCTGTTGTTGTGGTTGCTGTTATGGTGTGGTTTTTTTTACTGTTTATTGTATCATTTAGCCCGGGCTCACTTCTGCATTTTAATATAACCGACAGCTCTTGTGTCTGGTTCATTTTTTAAAATTACAAATTCTCTATGCATGATGATCCCCGCTAAAGGGCTCTCATCCTCATTGATATTTATGTTTATATTTTTTTGGGTTGGTATCAGTATGCAATAGATATTTGCTACTTATCTTCCATTTCATTGATCCAGTGACATTTGCTTCCATATGAGTTGTCATCATATGGTGGGCCCTAAGTGGGCCAGAGAATGAGCCAACCCCAACCTAGAATTTTGCAGCACAACAACCTATAAAGGGCACATGAACCTAATTATTGTATCCATCAAGGGTTAGATGGGCTTTTTTTCATTTTTCTTTAAAATCGTAAATTTGAATTTGAAGAACCGGTCTAGGCTCACGTAAGGTGCTGTTTGGTTCCCTCCTGCTAAAGTTTAGCCCCGTCATATTGGATGTAAAGATGTTAATTAGGAGTATTAAATATAGATTAATTAAAAAATCTATTATATAAACGAGGGCTAATTTACAAAACGAATCTATTAAGTCTAATTACACCATGATTAGATAATATAATGCTACAGTAAATATATAATAATTATATATTAATTATAGCTTAATTAGGTTCATCTCGCGAGTTATACATGACTTATACAATTAGTTTTATAATTAGTTTATGTTTAATACGTCTAATTGTTATTTATTTAAGGAACTAAACTTTAGCCCCTGGATCCAAACACCACCTAAATCGTGCTGAATATGTAAACTGAATGCCCACCAAGGCCTTGTTTAGATCCAAAGTTTGGGATGCCAAACTTTAGACTTTGTCGCAAATGCGTCACTGTAGCATTTTGTTTGCATTTATAAATAATTGTTCAAACATTGATTAATTAGGCTCAAAATGTTCGTCTCACAAAGTACAACAAAACTTTGCAATTAGTTTTTGATTTCATCTATGTTTAATACTCCATGAATGTGCCTACATTTTGATGTGACGGGAATCTTCTTTTTCCATAGTGAAATCTAAGGGTGGAATTTGGGAACTAAACAAGGGCCAAGAGGAAAACAAACAATGAAAATAACTATTGGGTGCAGTGGCGGGTCCGGACATTAGTAGGCACCACGTTAACGAGCTCTGGAGCTGGAACAACCCGAACATCCATACCATGGGCATCCTCGCCGCCACGCTCTCGTCCTCCCCGGACGATGTCGACTGCATCGTCGCCCACCATCGTCGTGGCGCGTCAGGATCCAGATCTGGACGTCCTCGCCATCGCCCTCGCCCTTGGCATCGTCCCCACCCCTTCGTGCTAGTCCACCGCTGCGTCGAACCTTGTGCATCATGTCACGCACGTTGTCTACCACGACGGAGCGTTCCGTTTCCTCCCCCCGATGGGCACATGCCCACCTCCTTTTCACCAGGCCGGCAGTGGGAGATCAAGCGGAGAACCTGATGACAAACTGGGAGCCGCTTCGCTTCCATCCCGCCGCTGGGCGCTTGTACGACGACAGCTAAGTCCGCGCTCGCTACCTCATCGTCTCCGGCGAGGAGCTGCTCTTGGTCGTCAGGTTCTCGCCTCAACCTAACCAGCCATGGATGCTGGCGTTCATGGTGTTCCTGGCGACGGAACGAAAGACACCCTGACGACGATGACGCTGACTTATTCCATGTGGCTGAGTAGCCGTGGTCCTGGAGCGAGCTGCGCACGCTGGGTGGCCGGATGTTGTTCGTGGGCCGATGCCGCTCCAGATCCTATGAAGCGGGGGAGTACCTTGGCTTCAAGGCCGGCATCTACTTCTTGGATGATGGGGCGTTCTACGACGAGGCGGAGATCTTCTGCAACAATGGCCTTGTGGAGCAGTACCGGTGCAGTGACAATGGGAAGTGGTCAGAATCAGATGGCTCTGTCCAGCGCTGCTTCCCGATGCCGGACCATCGGACCACTCTCCTCCGGCTTGGCTTCTCCCGTGAAGGCTACGAAAGGTTTTTGACTAGTTTCAGATCATGTTAGTTGACGTGCTGAGGTAGTTGATGACTGTAGTGTTTGCTTCAATTACTGAACCTGCATACTGCTTTCCAGTGCCTTGTGCTATTCTTTCTTGTGTTAACTGAATGGGAGCAGAAATTGAAATGGATTTGCATGTTTTTGCAATTCAGTTTGGAGTTGTTTTTTGTTACTGTTCCAATTCTCCTGGTCTCAATGCAACCTGGAACATGAATTGATTGTATGCTGAACTAGTGTGATTCGATGGCCTTAACTCATTTGCAATGTCAGACTGTCAGTGCATTTGTCTTGCTGATCAGTTCCATGATTTTGTCATAAAGTCATGATATGTAGATGTTCATTCAGCTAGCACAACGCACGATGTGATGTCAGCTTTGAAGCTTCGAAAGCACCCTTTTAATTGTAGTAACCATTTTACTATTATCAGGCAAACACAAGTTGTTGATTGATTGCAATATGTGGGACAGATTATTTTTTATTTATCTTTCCCATATAATGACCATACTGCTGCTTCAAGTGCCTCAACCTGAATAGTACTACTTTCCAGTGCCTTGTCGGGTATTCTATCAGTTTCTGTTAACTGAATGTGAAGCAGAGTGAAATTGGCTATACATGTTTCTGCAATTCAATTTGGAAGGCTTAGTGCTATGGTCTTCTCTTTATGTCAATGCATCATGGAAATGGAATTGCAGGCAGGTGAACTATTGTGATACCCTTAACTCATTTGCAGTGTGAGTACTTTTGTGGAGCTGAATAGCTGATCAGTTCAATGATTTTGTCATCATAAAGTCATGATGTGATGATGTTCATTCATCTAGCACAATGCTATCGCACGGTGTAGGCTCTGAAGCTAGGAGACCACCCTTTTAACGGCAGTAACCATTTTACTGTAATACACTATCTGTCAAGCAGAAGTGGTTGATTGCAATATTCAGAGTGAGATAGATAGTTTTTTGTATCACTCCCAGCTAATGACCACACGTACTGCTTCAAGTGCCTGAACCTGAATACACTTTCCAGTGCCTTGTGCTATTTATATGGGTCTTTGTAAACTGAGTGCAGTGCAGAAATTGAATTTGATTTGCATGGTTGTGCGATTCAGTTTAAAAATGTGCTTATCAGTGCTCTGTTTTTCTGTTATCTTAAAACATCTTGGCACCCTTAGTTCATCTACAACGTTAATACTTTTGCCATGATATGATGACCGGTAATTAGTCTATCAAAGCCGTGCAACATTATCTGAACTCTGCAGCTATGAAAACCTCTTTTCAATTGCAATAGCTGCTTTGCAACAAGATCTGTTGCACTTAATTTTTATTCTTCTTTGTGATTTTCAGTGTTTGTGTCTTTGTCTACCAGATTCTATGACTTGAGTGCAGAATATTGTCTTGGAAGGTCAAATGAGATTACATTGTCTCTAAGAATTTGCAGTAGGCAAACTATGGACCTCTCTGTTTCTGATCTAAAGAAGGTGATGGGAGCGAGATTCCAAGCCTCAATGCTGATTCCACAATGATTAACTAATACCTCACTTACCTTACCTTCTAATGTGTTGCTGAAGCTGCAATTCAAACTCTCTCTGGTTTTTTACTGACCTTGCAAAGCAAATCCAAACTGTGCAGGATAGAAGTATCTAGCTTTCTTCAGATTATTATTCTAGCTCATCATGAACAATAATGTAACCTGGGATTGCAAGTTGCAGCACACAAAACCTTGCAAAAGTCTTAAGTTACCTTGGTAGTTCCATGGACTACATAATTTAACTATATAGCTAACATTTAAATTGGAAACAGTGCTATATCCTATCTGTTTTTTTAGGACACTATATCCTATCTGTTGGAGCTGGTATGCATGCTGCTGGAATTTGGTGTAACCGAAAATGAAAAAAAAATCGGCAATGATCCTTTGGCATCACGGGCTCATGCCTTAGCCCAATGGGCCTAACCAACATTTCCCACGGCCCAAGCGAGCGACCTCCTCCTCCTCCTCCCGACTTGGAGGCCAAGTCTGCCGGCGACGAGCCAACTGGCATCTCTTCCGCCGCCTTCTCCCAGAACAAAACGCCCCCGCCATCGCAACGGCCTCCCCAAATCCCAATTCTCCACCGCCGCCTTCCCCTCCTCCTCCTCTTCTTCTTCCCCCAGCCCCCATTCCGAGCAGCAGCAAATCCGCAGCCACACCCCCCTTCCTCCCATCCTCTCCCAATCCCACCCTCATCCCGTCCAATGGCCGGCGCGCCACCGCCTTCGGAGCCCAAGTCCTTGGGCAAGCTCCCCTACGACCTCCAGCTCACGATCATGAGCCTCATCCCGTGCAGCGTCGACCGCGGCCTCACCATGTCCCTCGTGTGCCGCGAGTGGCGCGACGTGATCCGCCGCCACCGGGACCTCCCCTTTCGGTTCCCCAAGCTCCCGTGGCTCCTCCTCACGGCCTTCTCCGACGGCTCCACCCGCGTCGCCTGCGTCCTCGGCGGCTGCCCCCGCATCCACCGCTACCTCACCGTCGACCCGCCCGGCGCGCGCGTCTTCGGCTCCCACCCCGGCGGCTGGCTCCTCCTCCACTACCGCGACGGCGGCGAGGCGCGCGGCAACCGCGCCCACAACGTCCGCGACGGGGCCGTCGAGCGCCTCCCGGCCGAGCTCCTGGTCAGCGACGGCAGGCGCTTCCCCGACATGGTCGTCTTCGCCGCCGCGCTCTCGTCCCCGCCTAACGACGCGCGCTGCGTCGCCGCCGCCCTCGTCGCCGTGCCCGTCCGCGGCGGGCGCCGTCTCTGCGTCGCGTTCTGGCGCAAGGGGTGGGGGCTGGCACGCGAGGAGGCGCCACCTGAAGCCGACGACGTCGCCTTGGCAGTTGAGCACGTCGTCTTCCACGATGGGGCCTTCCATATGATCACCCAGGGCAACCACATCCGCGTCTGCACGCCTACGATCGAGGTTGAAGACGACGACGACGGCCTGCTACTGACCTGGAACACGCGGCGCTTCGAGAACGGCGACATCCTCCGGGACCAGTACGTCCAAGCTCAGTACCTCGTCGTGTCCCGCGGGGAGCTGCTCCTGGTCCTGAGGTTCACGCCTCACCCTGACCAGCTGACGACCAAGTTCAAGGTGTACCGGGAAGCCGCCGAGGACAAGTACCCCAGGGTATGGAGGGAGCTGGACACGCTGGAGGGCCGGATGCTGTTCGTGGGGCAAGGCTGCACCAGATCCTACGAGGTGGGTCAGTACCCAGGCTGCAACTGCAAGGAGGGAATCTACTTCATGGATGATGAGCCGTCCCAGGTCGTGCAAGTGATCTTCGGCGTCGGCGATGTGAGGCGGTACCCCTGCATGGACAACGGCAGGTGGTCGCACGAAGACGGCATACACAACTGCTTCCCGATGCCACATCCCTCGGAACACTCTCCTTCAGCTTGGCTTCTCCTTTGATTGAGCAGGCGACAGGTTTTTGGCAACCCTATGATCCTCCAGTTGGTTAGTCTGAGATCGCGTTAGTCGATAGTTGCAGTAGTCAGATAGTTTCAGTATTCAGTACGTGTGTGATGTTGCTGCTGATTGCAGTATTCAGATAGTTGTCCATTCTTGCAACATTCAGTCTGATAGTGTCCAATTGACACTGTACTGCTTCAGTTGTTGAAGCTGCATACTACTTTCAATTTTCAGTGCTTTATTGTTTCTGATGGATTCTGGTAACTGAATGCAGAGCAGAAAATAGATCAGATTTGAATGTTTGTGCAATCCAGTTGAAAATGTGTTTGTTCCTTGTCTCAATACAGCATGTAATTGGAATTGCACAGAAGCTTAACTAGTTTGATTTGGCACTTAACTTTGTTAGTCATACAATATTGTGATGATTGTTCATTAGCCTAGCATAATGCTTTGGAGCAGTCAGTACACTGGAGCTAGGGAAGCCTCCTTCTAATGGCAGTAATCATGTTTGCAAGTACCTGTAAGCACTTAATTCTGTTATACTTTGTTGTCACTACTATCTGTGGTTTTATGTTTTGTCTGTCGGATTTCATGCACTTCAGCAATTATATGCAGAAGATGTGCATGGAATTGGAAATGTGATTCTTTCATATTTTGAAGATCTTGCAGTATCCAAAATCGTTTAGCATGATTTCTCTATGTTAGTCTAAAGTTTCTGTTAGCCTTGAAGTTGCAAGGTTGATTTTGAATTCCACGTTTACTAATTAATGGTTCACTTACTGTTCAATCTTCCATGTCCTAATAAATTAGCCTTTCAAATTCTCTGCCTCTCTTTTTTTAGCAAGGATATTCTCTGCCTCTCACTATACTTGCATTCTAATCTAAACTGTGTATAATACAGATTTTGTATCTTAATCCGGTACTACTATCTGCATATTTTTCTAGTTCATTATGTCTGGTCAGTGAGATAGTGACATGGAACTGCCATTTGAAGTACATAATTTTCTTTCTTGCTGAGATCGACAGGTTTTGTGATGTTTTCTATTAGTCCAGAAAAACGTAATGCTGTCTTCTGAACTTTGAAGGCAGGAAAATCTCATTTTAGTGGCAGTAATAACTTTACAACAGGATCTGTGTGTACTTAACTATTATTACTGCTTTTTGATGATTTTTTGCTTGACTGAGATTTCATGAACTACAATGCAGGCAATCTGAGATTCGTTGGATCTCTGCTGCAATGAATAGTTCAGGGCAAAGATAATATCTTTTAGGCATGTTTAAGCTTAAATTTTTTTGATGTATTCCTAAAAAATGTAGATTGCATGACATCTGAAGCATGATTTCTGTTGTGATCTGACTCTTTTGCAGTACAAAAACTTTTTTCATTACAGTCTCTCTGTTTTGTTCCAAAGTTGTGGGTGTTGAGGCTCTAAGCCTGAATGCAGATTCTGAATGACTGACTGTCGCTTCGCTTGTGTTGACAAATTTGCATTTGAAACTCTTCACATCACTGAATATGCACTTCAAATCTAAATTGTGCAGACACAGATTTATCTTAATTTGCCCTGTCTATCTAAACTTCCCTTGTATGCAGAAGATGCGCATGGAATTGAAAATGTTCTGAAGCTCTTGCAGTATCCAAACTCGATTAGACGATTTCTCTATGTTGATCTAAAGCTTGTCTTATCGTTAAAGTTATAACCCTGAATTTGAATTCCACATTTAGTAATTAATGGTTTACTTACTGATCATTTGTCCATGTCCTGATAAATTAGCATTTCGAATTGTATGCCTTTCTGTTTTTAGTGAGGGAATTCTCTACCTTTCAGAATCTAGATCTCAACATTGTATAATACATATTTTTATCGTAATCTAGTATTTAGCTATCTACATATTTTTCTAGTACATTATGTCTGGTCTGTGAGACAGTGACATGGTATTGCCATTTGAAGTACACATAATTTTCGTTTCTTGCTGAGATCGATGATTTTGTGGTGATATGATTTTTATTAGTCCAGACAATGGTATGATGTTTCCTGAACTTTGAAGCTGGGAAAGTATCTTTTTAGTGCAGTAATCACTCTGTAACAGGATCTGTGTGTGTACTTAACTGTTGTTACTTCTCGATGATTTTTTGTTGTCTTGGATTTCATGAACTACCGTTTACCATGCAGGAAATCTTGGTACGGTATAAAATCTGAGATTGTTATATCTCTGCTCTGATGCAATGAATAATTCAGGGCAAAGATGAAATGTTTTAGCCTTGTTTAAGCTTAAATATTTTTGTAAAAAAATGTACATTTGCATGACATCTGAAGTATTGATTTCTGCTGTGTTCTGAATCTCTCGCAGTACTGAAACTTGAGGTTCTCTGTTTTCATCTTAAGTTGTGGGTGTTGAGGTTCCAGAATGCAGATATCACAATGACTGTCTATCCATTCCCATGTGACATGTGTTGACAAATTTACATTTCAAACTCTTCATTTCACTGAATATGCACTAGAAATCTAAATTGTGCAGAATACAGATTTAGCTTAACTTACCCTGTCTATCTGCTGATTGTTCTTCTTTTTACATAATCAAAATAGAGTTCACGGTTTTTGCATTTGCAGTTAGATAATGCTAAATGGTAATATTCATGTCTAGTTTTGCTGATTCTCGTAGCACATGAAATTGTTATATTGCAATTTACAAATTTCGCATCATGCCTCAAATCAAAATTTGACACACTATGACATAGGCACATGTCTGGCATCAAAATTAAGAAAGCAGATGTTTCTTTCTGTAAGCTACTCTTGACTAGGATTTTAATTACCCGACAGTGAACATGTTGGAGAAGCCATGGCAAAGCGTTCTGTCAGCAATACTAGATATCTCCAGCATTACCTCTCGGCCAATTCTTATGATCTACCTCCCTCTGCGTTAGTCCTCCCCTTTGCCCCGTCCTTTTCTGGCTGTGTTTAGTTCCCCATCACATCACTAAACTTTCCAAAATTCTCTTTTCAAACTTCACTATTTACCTATCACATCAAATCTCTCTCCTCATGCATGAAACACTAAACGTGGGTAAATAAAAAAAAACTAATTACATGGTTTTGATGTACACGACGAGACAAATATTTTGAGCCTACTTAGATCATGATAGGACAATGTTTACCACAAACAAACGAAAAGTGCTACAGTGCACTACAGTGTCGGATGTGACATTTTCACCAAACTTTTCCATTCACTTTCTGGAACTAAACACAGCCTCTATTTTCCCAGTGGTCCTCCCAGCCATGTGCAGGGCGCTGGCGTCATCAAGCAGGAGGAAAAAGAATGGGAAGGCGACCACGAGTTGGGGCCACACGAACCAGGAATGACTCGGAATGCCCCCGTCCCTACCTGTCGGGACCACCGGAGGAGAGTGCCGGGGTACTATAGGACTTTAGAACAGAGAGGGGGCGGGGACCTCCTATAAATAGGCATTGTAAGCCAAGAACAGGGTAAGTGATTGAAAGTCTTCTAGCCACTTAGTCTCTAGACACCCACCAAGATCAAATAAAGATCTTTGTAACAAGTACGACGTGTATTCGATTAGATTGACCGAGCCATAGTCAGGTACTGTTAGGCCTGAGAACCTCTTGTATATGTATTTAACTCGCCATACTCTCCATGGAGAATATCTGGTCCATTACTTTCAAATTTACTTCAAAAACTAAGGATCATAGGAGTATTTTAAAAGGTGAGTTAAAATATGAAAACCTAGTAATGGAAGTGTTAAGGACGCGAGATGAGTAGGTAGCCTCATTAGGGTATCTTGTCCATGGCGTTTTTGTCTTGGTCTTATATAAGAACGAGTCTTTCTTGTGAGACTCTACAATCATGTGAGGCCTTGATTCACATGCTAGTAGACCCTAGTGATCCACCCCATGAGGTAGAAGAAGATCAGGGTATAGCCCTTGAATCCGGTTGGCACATGTTGCATGAGGTGTTATTATGTTGGAATATTTGATTATTTGCATGCATAATGATGGATTTTGTTGGTTTGACGAGAGGACTATAACACCCTAATTTTTCATCACACCAAATTTTTAGAATTTTCTAGGATTTATTTAAGGGTTAAATAAATTTCTAAGATTAATTGGAATTTTTCCTAGGTTTTTAACTATTTTAATATCATTTAAGTAAAATTTTAGTTCAATAAGTGTTTGTTGCATTTTCGGTGTTGGTGCATTGCGTTTTGGACTTTTGGTTGCTTGGAATTCAAATTGGGATTTAAATTTGTTTTCAATTCAAATTTGATTTTCAACTGTTTGCTATTTAAAAAAGTTGCTTAGGCCCCGAACCCGGTTTTGCCCTGGAGCTCTCAGCCCAGCTCGTCCCCCACCCCCCGCGCAGCCGGCCCTCTTTCTCGCTGCCTTCTTGGGCCGAGCCCGCCCCGCAACGGCCAAGCACCACCCCAGCAGCCCAAGCACCCCATCTCTCACCCTCTCACGTTGTTAGGTGGGTCCCACCTATTAGGACCGCCTCCTTCCTCGCGTCAGGTCCGAGCCCAAGTCGAACTCGGGGCCGCACCAACATGCTCCCGCACGCGCCTAGCACCATTGGTCTCACCCCTGCCCAGCCCCGCGTGGCCCCTGGACGTGCTTGGAAGCTTCATCGCCGCTCTTTTCCTTCGCGCGCCCCTCTCCATAAGGAAAGTGGAGCCACTGGCCACCTCCACCCCGGTCCTTGGCCTGCACGCCAAGATGGCCCGAGACTATAAAACCCAGGCCATCGTCCCCCTCTAAGCCTTACCAACGCCTCCAATCCACCCTCAAAGCCCTAGCGCCTCCATCCGCCTTGTGCCGCCGCCATTGGCCCATGGCCACCGATTTCTGTCGCCACCGCCAACCCCTCGACGAGAACCCACTCCGGAGCTTTGAGATGAGGTAACAAAGCTAGTCAGGCCATCCACGATCTCCCTTTTGCTTTGAGCCCCGCCTAATTCGTCGTCGTTCTTGCACAACGCCGCCGAAGCCGCCCTGTCTCGATGCTCGTGCCCATCGATCCTCCGTCATTGTCGTCAACACCCTAGGTGAGATCGTTGTTCACCCCGGATGCTGTAGGACCAAACCGCAAAGTAAAAAGAGTACCGTAGCTCGAGGTCCGCCCATCTCTGGCAAGGTTCCGCCATTAGCTAGGCGCGCGGCGCAGCGGCAGGCGCAAGGCGGTGCGCAGCGCGTGCATGCGGGAGGCAGACGGCCCCACGGCGTCAGCGACAGCCAGCGCAAGGCCGTGCGCCGCACGCGGGCGCTGGACCGACCCAGCGTCCACGCGGCACAAGGCGGTTGGGCAGAAGCCCTGCTGCTGGCCCCACACGGCACAGCCGGCGCAGCGCGCATGCAGGAGGCGGTGGAGACTGGGACACGTGGCGCGCTCCGGTTGGCCACCAGCCCCTCACGCGGATCCAGCCCAAGGAGAACTCCCCAAGAGACTGGCCGGGGGTGTTAACAGAGTAACAGACAATATATGTAAGTATGTAACCGATGAGGATGAGTAGAGGACGTGTACTTGACCGAGCCATATATAGTCAGGTATTTAACTCTTGTACAAGTATTTAACTCGATCACCTCCCTTGATATATCAATGCAATTGGTGTTTGGATCAAACTCGCTCTCCTCTCTTGTTGTACTCGCTGACGACTCTATCGTATTCAATTCGTAGCTGCCCCGGTGCCGGTGACGAAGGCGATCCACCGTACGTACCGTGGTCTGCCTGCGTACGTAGGTGAGGTGCGTCGTGCATGCGTGCTCCAACGGCGATGGCGTCGCCGGAGCGCCCCCAAACCAACGACGGCGTCGTCCAGCTGCCCCGGGACGCGCTCTACGAGATCCTGCTGCGCGTCCCCGCCCGGCCGCTCTGCCGCTTCCGCGCCGTCTGCCGCTCGTGGCGCTCCCTCCTCTCCGACCCGCCCTTCGTCGCCGCCCACGCGGCGCACCACCGGGACGACCCGCCGCTGATCGCCGTGTGCGGCGGCAGCGAGGCAGTGGAGATCAGGCTGCTGGACATGTCCGACGGCGGCAGCGTCGTGAAGCGGGTGGTGGACGCCGGCGCAGGGCCGCCGTGGTTCTGTCTCCTCCGCCAGGTGCGCCCGCACCTCGACCGGGTGCAGATCCACCGCCGCATCCTTGGCGACGACCACCGCCGTTCCCTGCGCGTGCTCGACCCCGCCACCGGCGCCGTCGTCTCCCTCGTCATGCCCGCCTGCTACGACGACAGCACCTGCAGCTCGTGCGTGTTCGGGAGGGCCGTGTCCTCCACCGGCGGGGAGGGGGAATACAAGGTGCTCTGCCTCGGCGCCTACAACGGCACACGTCACTGCAGGGTACTCACCGTCGACGGTGGCGGCGGCGCGTGGAGAGCCGCGCCGATGCCTCCCGTCGCCATCGGAATACTCCACCACCGTAGAACCGTAGTCGCCGGCGGCGTGGTCTACCATCTCCTAGAAAACGACGGCTACTCCAACGATTGGGGACCGATCGCGGCGTTCGACCTCGAGGCGGAGCAATGGCGGCCAACTCTGCTCCAAGGCCCTCCACCTGCTGCAGGCGGCCCAAGAGGAAGAAGGTTATTGGCCGAGGTGAACAGGCGCCTCGCTGCAGTCTGCTCCACCGTCTCAACCTTGGACATGTGGCTGCTGATGGGGGGCTCCGCCGGCGAGCCGCCGCCGCAGGCACTATGGTGCAAGCGGCACAGGGTTGTCCTATCGTCCATCCCGCGGGACTATGTGCTCGCGGCGGAAAGGGAGCCCTTGTGGGTGCTGGACGACGGGAGGGTGGTCTCACTACGGAAACCGGGTATATGCCGAGTGTCCAGCCCTTTGCCGAGTGCATTCTATCGGGCACTCGGCAAAGAAAGACTTTGCCGAGTGCCCTTGGCAAGGCACTCGGCATAGAGGGGACACTCGGCAAAGAGATGTTTTGCCGAGTGTCAGGCCAGCGACACTCGGCAAATCATAGCTTTGCCGAGTGTCAAGCCGGAGACACTCGGCAAAGAAGGCGCACGTGCTCGTCAGGCGACACGCCCGCCAACGGCCGTCCGTAGCCGTTTGGGCGGCCCCTGGTTTGCCGAGTGTCGGGTCAAAGACACTCGGCAAAGAGCACCTTTGCCGAGTGTCAGGTCAGAGACACTCGGCAAAGGTGCGGCACGTGTCCAGCACGTGCCGCGCGCGCCCACGACCGTTGGCGGCCGTTTGAATCGTCACAGCTTTGCCGAGTGTCCTCCAGCCGACACTCGGCAAAGAGGTGGCACGTGCACTGCACATGTCCAGCCAGGTCCGGGGTTGGACTTTTGCCGAGTGTCTACTTAGACACTCGGCAAAAAAGTTTGAAAATTTGAAAATATTCTTAAAAAACTTGGAATTCAAACATAAAAGTTTGAAAATTTAAAAATATTTTTGTAAAACTTGGTGGGTTTGCCGAGTGTTTACCAGGCAACACTCGGCGAAGCTAGCCTTTGCCGAGTGTTCACCACTCGACACTCGGCCAAGCTAGCCTTTGCCGAGTGTTTCTTGGTAAACACTCGGCAAACTCAGGACCTTAGTTTTTAAACTTATGTTTTTGGGGTCCAAACTTTATTTTTTCTAGTGATACTTGTCAAAGGCTCTTTATATCTTATGTGGAGCCTGCGGGGAAAAGTTGAGATGATTTTGAAAAGCTTATATATACGACCCTTTCCAATCGGAGCATATCCCCATAGAAGTTTCGGAGAGTTGAGAAGGAGACAGCTGGATTTCGAAACGAAGTGAAGTTGAATTAGAGTATGAGTTCATAACTTTTTCTATAGGCAATAGATGACGTAGATTGCTTCATTTGAAGTTATCATATTTTTCCGGACCCATTTGATATTTTTTAAATTATTTCTACGCCCTTCTCCGCATGAAATAATGAAAGTTATGAAGAAATTATGAGCTATATAGGCATGAAATAATGAAAACATTTCATTGAAGCATATAATGTGCATTGTTGAATGTATTTGACAAGATATTTTGATGTGTATTTGATCAAATTTGAAAAATTTGGTACGGTGCAAATGTTCTCGGAAATGTTTGCCGAGTGCTACACTCGGCAAACAGCACCTTTGCCGAGTGTCAGGTCGGGGACACTCGGCAAACAGGCCACGTGGCCCGCCTCCTCGGCCACAAGCGGCCACGTCAGCGGCCAGCGCGCGGCCACGTGGCCGATCTGTTTGCCGAGTGTCTGATCTACGACACTCGGCAAAGAGGGGGGTGCGCCGGGGGACTTAACCGCCCAAGCGTTCCCAACCCTACACACACGCCGCCACACACACGCACACACGCCGCGCCGCCGCCACCGTCGCCCCGCCCGCCGCCGCCTCCCCCGCCCCCTCCGCCGCCGTTTTCCGCCGTCTCCGCCGCCACTGCTGCCCCTACCGCCGCCGCCGCCCGCCCTCCACCCCGCCCGTCGCCGCCTCGGAACAGCCTTTGCCGAGTGTTCAAGCTTTGCCGAGTGTGTTGGCCTTAACACTCGGCAAAGATGCAACCTTTGCCGAGTGTTAAAGCCCTTACACTTGGCAAAGGGTTGTCTAGGGCCTGCCCCTAACCAGCCTTTGCCGAGTGCGACACCCGGCAAAGGATGGAGTCTTTGCCGAGTGCGACACTCGGCAAAGGCTCCGTTAGCACTAACAGCCGGCCGCGGACGGCGCGGCGCCGTCCGCGGCCGTCTGTTAGTGCTTTATTTTGCCGAGTGCTGGCTTTTGCACTCGGCAAAGCCTTTGCCGAGTGCCCGACAGAAGACACTCGGCAAAGGATCTGTTTGCCGACACGAGCTATGCCGCAACCCCTTTGCCGAGTGTGGCTTTGCCGAGTGCATAACTGCCTTTGCCGAGTGCCCCTGGCACTCGGCAAACGGGGTGTTTCCCGTAGTGTCTTGTGCCTGCGCAGCCATATGACAAGCACTGGAATGCTGTGGATGTATGATCCCAGGACCGAGATGCTGTGGATGTATGATCCCAGGACCGAGACGTGCACTCATGTAGCCAACTGCCTGAAAATTGGCATAGGTGTGTACACTGGGAATCTACTGCGGCAGCAGCAGGTTCAACGTGCTCATGGCATGGATCGGAGGAGCTGTAGCACGTGCTTAGTTTAATAATTAGGTAATATATGCAAGCACTTGCTGGTCATATGATAGCTTCTTTTTGTGACAAAAAATGTGCAAGATTTATTTTAGCTATCACCTTGGTCTTCCTTGATGATTTGACCCGGCCCGGCCACATAGTTGTGAATTGAAGAAGAAGAAGAAATTTACCTTTAACTCAATGTAAATTCACAATTTTAGTGCCTAGTTTTATTTTTTTAGGATTTTAATGTTCTATGGAAATTTGTTAAAATTGATTAGGAAGTGTGTGGAAATTATTTGCAAGTAATATTTCATTCTAAATACAATTCAAATAATCATAGGTCAACATTATAAATTGCGTGTTGTGCTTATGCTTGCATTGCGGTTTACTACTGATTATAGAGATTTGGACCTCATGTGAACCGATTAGCAAGTTTAGGGACTTGGGTGTGCATTTTCAGAGTTTAGGGACCTAGATGACACTTCGTGCCAAGTTCGTATACCGCTGGTGCATTTTACTCTTCGTCGCAAAGACTCGTGCGCCGGAAGAAGCTCGTGCTCGGTTGGGGAAATATTGGTTGGGCCGCAGTTCTTTGGGTTGGAATGTTTAGATTGGGCCAAAGTTGCAGCCCGTTATGCCCCAGCTACGAACTAGGCCTATGGATCATTCCCGTTCTTGTTTTTCCTTTTTTTCGTTTTTCTTGGTTTTCCCATCCGATTTATATTTCCCATGTTACAAAAGCTGTTGCAAAAATGATTTAAATTATGTACTTTTACCCGAAAAAAATATAGCCGTGAGCTTTTATGGAAAATGTATTCTAAAAAACTTTCCCTAATGAAGCTTTTTAGAATAAGACGTTTTTAGGATAAAACCATCTTAGGATAAATTATTGAATGTCTTCTTGATCTCAAATGAGAAATGGCGCTAGTTTCATTAGTGCTTTTTGTGTCTCAAAAAATGCATTTCTTTGCAAAGCAGCCAGGAAAAACTAGTACGTACTACCTGGCAACGTTTTTTTCTTGTTCTTTAGAAGGGAAAAAAACAGATAAACATTCTGTGCTACAGACTTTGGGCAGAGGAGTAGAGGACCACTATCAACACTTCAAGAGAGTAACAGACGGCAGGAATGGGCCAGAGATAACACATCACACGTGCCTCTTGACGTTGACCATAGTCAAGGAACACATATGGACCGATTTATGCATACAATTTATAGAAAATCTGAGGCCCTGTTTAGTTCCAAAATTCCACTCCCAAATTTACTATAAAAAAGAAGATTCTCCGTCACATCAAAATGTCATAACATGCATGAAGTACTAAATGTAGATGAAATCAAAAACTAATTGCACAGTTTTGTTGTGCTCTGCGAGACGAACATTTTGAGCCTAATTAATCAATTTTTGGACAATTTTTCACAAATACAAACGAAATGCTACAGTGACGCAATGATTACGAAGTAACATCATACTCCCAAATTCATCCTCCCAAATTCAACATCTAAACACCACCTGAATGTGGTTTACTGGTGTGAAACAGTTTGTTGTCTGACGGATTCCAAATTGTATTCAAGTCCGATGTGACAAATAAAGTGATTTTGCAAACTGTTAGTCCACAAATTACATGTTAGATCATGTGTACTGCAAATCTCGTCCAGTAAAATGAGGGGAGAGTTGAAATGCAGAATTATCCACAATTAGATAGGACTTTTGAGTCATTGTGACATCTGCATTCAGGCCACTTTAGATCAGATACATAGAACTACATAACAGAAATGATGTGCCACTTGGGCTTTCCTATTGCTATTTTTTTTTATACTAGCCGGGAGGAGATTTGCTATTGATAAGGATTCAGGAGGAAACACAATCATATTTCAGATCACAAGAAAACCTTCTGCAACTAAGTTTGTGTCAACTAATAGATAAGTAAAAGGAGAGGAAAATTAATAAGGCTGACCATACTGATCCTAGTGAAAAGTGCTTACTGGTTACTGGTTCCAATTCCAACCCTGTTTTGCATTCAGTTAACAAAAAACAACGTATCTCAAAATTCAAAAAACAAAATACATCAGAACGTCTCTGTCAGTTCACTTGATCACAGACTAATCTTGAAGCGTTCTTGAAGCGGACGAGTAAGGGCTTAGGTTGGTTGATGATGACGGTGACGTTCCCCGTCGCAGCTGCATCTCATGGCGGATTAAATCCTCAACCTCCTTGGCTCCGACACTCCTGGGGAGGTGCATTGCCTGTGGCACCAGGGCGCAACTTTCCCAGTCACGTGTGTCTCGCTCGATGTCGAAGGAGTTATGGACGAAGACCGTCTCCTCCTCTGGGCGCGTGTGTGGGTCGCCTAGCGCCATCGGCACGACCTTAAGCCTTAGCGGCGGAGGCGGGGGAGGAGCATATGGCGGCGACGACGAGGTTGGCTTCTTGGGGGCGGTAGTGTAATCACCCTGAGGTGTTGACTTACGGTGGTTGTTCGATGTGTGTGTGGGGGGGGGGGAGGCTCTCTCCTTGTGTCCCGACCGGCGGCAGTGAAAGCAGCAGATTGGGTCACGGCAAGCAGCATCATGGTGGTCTCGAGGGAGACAATTGAAGCACTGGCCCGCTGTCGCGGGATTGAAGGCTTCCAGCGCCACGATTGTTGGCCATGCTGTCCGTCTTGAAGACGGGTTGCATCGCCCGTCATGTCGGGGCAGCCCGGACGGCACGCGGCATAGAGTACGCTGCCCTTTTCCACGTGTTGTGGTCCAGCCCGACTCTTCTTCCGCGTCGAGCTTGGGTGTCCTTCTAGCATGGCTGTCTTGAATGCAGGGGCGCCGAGTGAATGCACCTGCTGTGGAGCTGCAGCGCAGTGGGTGCTCAGCTTCAGCTTTTCGACTTGGCTGAATAACTGCGGCAGCTGCAGGTAGCTGTGGCGTGCTTGATGTACCACGGCGTACCGCCTCCGTGTATAAATGGGGCCTGAGAAGCTTAGGGGGGGCGGATCTAGCCGTTCCCCCTTCGGATCTGGCATCTTGAGTACCCAATCGACCGAATCTGTCTGGGGACGACGATGGCGCGGCGGCGGCGAGTCGAGGAAGAAGGCCTCCCGGCCAGTCGCTCCGCTATGTGTTGGTGTAGGGTGGTTGGGGCTGTGGAGGTGGGTCTGACGTGGGTGGTTGGCGGTGGACGGAGGGGGTTGACGCGGCCAGGCTTGACTCCGTCGTCCGGCGGCGCCGGGGAGACGGCGGGGGTGGGTGGGGGTCAGACTCTCTCATTTGAGAAGAACATTATCATGTTTGTAATGTAGACAACCTTTGGCAGGTAAAGTCCCCAACACCTCCTTACGGGCACACGTAAATTAGATCCCCGGACACGGACAGGTAATAGGATCTCGTAGGCCAGTACTGTGATCGATGACGACCTTTTGGACTGCTGGCCGGGGGACAATATATGTAACCGATGAGGATGAGTAGGACGTGTACTATTCGATTAGCTTGACCGAGCCATAGTCAGGTACGGTGCAGGTTAGGCCTGAGAACCTCTTGTACATCTATTTAATTTAACTCGATCACCTCACCTCCCTTGATGATATATATCAATTGAATTATTCTGTCTTGTTGTGTAGTCGCTGGAGTCTCTATCGTATTCGTAGCGGTGCCGGGTGACGAAGGCGATCCAACGACGATGGCGTCTCCGGAGCGCGCCCAAACCAACGACGGCGTCGTCCAGCTGCCCCTGGACGCGCTCTACGAGATCCTGCTGCGCGTCCCCGCCCGGCCGCTCTGCCGCTTCCGCGCCGTCTGCCGCTCGTGGCGCTCCCTCCTCTCCGACCCGCCCTTCGTCGCCGCCCACGCGGCGCACCACCGGGACGACCCGCCGCTGATCGCCGTGTGTGTCGCCGCCGGCCACGGTCGAGGCGGCGAGGCATCCGAGACCGAGATCAGGCTGCTGGACATGTCCGACTGCAGCGTCGTGAAGCGGGTGGTGGACGCCGGCGCAGGGCCGTCGTGGCTCCTCCGCCAGGTGCGCCCGCACCTCGACCTGGTGCTGATCCACCGCCGCATCGTCCGCGCAGACCATGACCACCACCACCGTCCCCTGCGCCTGCTCGACCCCGGCAGCGGCGCCCCGGCAAAATTGGAGGCCCAATTCGAAACTCAAAGTGGAGGCCTATATCTAGTACCAAAACAAAAAAAACTAATGACAAATATCGATCAACGTAGTACTTATATTACAAAATAATAAGTATGTAGCAGCATAGACCAATGTAAGAATTATACCTGTTATACAATTATCACTTGAAAAGCGATATTCTTTTAGCATTCTTCGAAATGAAATCTTCAATAATATATTCATAGTCGATCTTCTCCAGCAAGCCGCTCTCAAGTGCTATTAACGCTAGTGCGTTAAGTCTTTCTTGTGTCATTACAGTTCGCAAGTAGGTCTTCAATAGCTTCAATTTGGTCCTTTTACAATCTATTACGCAAATCATACCAAGCTGTCATATTCAAAACATGATCTGCACTTGTCTCATGCTCTCTCAGTCTTTCACTAAGATGTACCCAATCATTGAATCCACAACTGGCCAAATTACCTTTTCCATGCCCTTTACTGAATATTTTACAACTAAAACAAAACACTTTGTCAAGTTCTTTGGAATACACAAGCCAATCTCTATCACACTCCTCTCCATTTGATAGAATTCTAGTATAGAATAATGCAGAAAACCTTCTAGAATATCTATCCTTGGGACCTTTCTGAATTGATAAATTTCTTTTAGGACCCTTTTCTGCTAAGATATCAATCTGTTTAGGATCTAGGGAATCCCAATATCTTGGATCAAAAATATCAGGCTGAAAAGAAACATCATCAACATTTACAGCATGAGAACTATCGATGTTATCCGGAACTTGCTCAACAATATTTTCTATCTCTGGCTGATCATCACTAGGATTAGGAGCATCGACATTGTCTATATCTTGTTCGGTGCCGTGCCCAGCTGTATCATTATTGGGAGAAGAAACTTGTGGTTCTCTAATAACAAATCTCTCCATAGATCCTTTCAGAGATTGAGTCAATTCCTCATTTCTTTGCTTTTTCTTACGGTTTTGATGGCCCGATTCAAATTTTCTAATCCGATTTGAAGAAGACATGACTAGCAAGTTGGAACAATTACACTAAATTAATTTGGGTATAAAAACAATGCATATAGATTAACTAGATAAAATAGAGACTAGGCAAGGAATTTACCGGACAATCTCCGTCTCCGATCTGGGTCTAGATGGCGACGAGGTCTTGTAAATAACGGCGACTGGCGACTGGCGAGGCGGAGGGCCAGGCGGCTCTGGCTGGAAGTCGATCCGTCGAGGACTCCAGGCAGCAGGCAACGAAGGGTTACTAAAAAAATAGGAGTGGCCGGGGGGCCTCACAAGGCTGGAAAGTGGAAGGAAGTCACGATCGTGACTTTGCTGTAGGCAGGCCAAGTTTTGGGCCGTAGAAGATACAGCTAAGTGATTTTCTAATTAAAATAAAGCCCATGATTATTATATATACCTATAAAACTTGTAAATTTGGAGGCCCATAGTTTTTGGAGGCCCTGTTCGATTGCACAGCCCGCACGGGCCCATGGACGCCCCTGCCACCGGCGCCGTCGTCTCCTTCCCGCCCGCCTACGACGACAGCGCCTGCAGCTCGTACGTGTTCGGGAGGGCCGTGTCCTCCGACGGCGGGGAGGGAGAATACAAGGTGCTCTGCCTCGGCGTCTACAACGGCACACGTCACTGCAGGGTACTCACCGTCGACGGTGGCCATGGCGCGTGGAGAGCCGCGCCGATGCCTCCCGTCGCCATCGGAACACTCCACCACCGTAGAACCGTAGTCGCCGGCGGCGTGGTCTACCATCTCCTAGGCAGCGACGGCTACTCCAACGATTGGGGGGCGATCGCGGCGTTCGACCTCGAGGCGGAGCAATGGCGGCCAACTCTGCTCCAAGGCCCTCGCACCACCGGCGGCCCAGCACGAAGAAGCTTGGCCGAGGTGAACAGGCGCCTCGCTGCAGTCTGCTGCACCGTCTCAACCTTGGACCTGTGGCTGCTGATGGGCTCCTCCGCCGGCGAGCCGCTGCAGGCAGTATGGTGCAACCAGCACAGGGTTGTCATGTCGTCCATCCCGCAGGTCTATGTGCTCGCGGCGGATACGGAGCCTTTGTGGGTGCTGGACGACGGGAGGGTGGCTTTGTGCCTGCGCAGCGATATGGCAAGCACTGGAATGGAATGCTGTGGATGTATGACCCCAGGACCCAGACGTGCACTCATGTAGCCAACTGCCTGAGAATGGGCATAGGTGTGTACACTGGGAATCTACTGCGGCAGCCGGCAGGTTCAACGTGCTCATTCAATGGAAGAGCTGTAGTATAGTATGTACTTGCTGGTCATACGATAGCTTCATTTTGTAATAAAAATGTGTAAAATTTATTTTAGCTATCACATATATAGGTCTTCCTTGATTTGACCTACAAAGTTGTGAATTGAAGAAGAAGATGATGATTGCACATAAGGTAGGTCGCATGAGGGATGCAAGTGTGTTGGAGGACTTACGAATGTACCTTTGTTCGAATCCCAATGGAAATCACAATTTTAGTGCCTAGTTTTATTTTTTTCTAGTATTTTAATGTTCTACGGAAATTTGTTAAAATTGATTAGGATGTAGCTCCAAGAATTTCTTTGTTCTCAACGCCGGAAATTTGTTAAAATTGATTAGGATGTGTGTGGAAATTATATGCAAGTAATATTTCATTCTAAATATAATTCAAATAATCATAGGTCAACATTATAAATTCTGTGTTGTATTTGTACTTAAAAATAAGTTTGAAATATTTTCAAGTTTGAATAGGATTCGATTCATTCAAAAATCCAAATCTTAAAAATTTGAAAACTCCAAAATATCGTTGGACTCAATTTCTTGTGTCTTGTGGCTTAGCCTAGACCATCCGTACTACACCAGAAAGGATCACCCCATTCTTACATAAAAACAAAGGCAGAGAATTCGAAATGCTAATCTATCAAGACAAGGAAGAATGAACAGTAAGTGAGCCATCAATATGTTTGGATACTGCGGAATGAAATCATGCTGAATGAGTTTGGATACTGCAACAGCTTTAGAATATGAAAGAATTGCATTTCCATTTTCATGCACATCTTCTGCATACAAGGTCATGGAATCCGACAGACAGAACACAAAAACAGATGGAGTAGTGAGGACAAGTATAAAAAAATTAAGTGTTCACAGATCTTGCAAAATGATCACTGCAATTAACTCGGGCTTCCCTAGGCTCACTGTACAGTCCATGCCATACCATTATGCTAAGCTAATTAACAATCATCACATCATGACTGAATGGGTTACTAATTACCAAATCATACTATTTCAACTTCCACGCAATTCTAACTCCAGACTAGTTCGAGATAAGGAAAAACCAGAGGACTACCAAACAGGTTATGGAACTGAATTGCACAAACATACAAATCTGATTTAATTTCTGCTCCCCATACGTTCAGCAATTGAAGCAGTACGTGGTGATTTCAACAATTATCTGACTCTGAGTATTGCAATCAGCAACAACCTCAATCTGAATATTGCATTAAGAAATACCTCTCTGAAAAGTGCAGCAGAGAAGCAAAGAATCTCAGTTTTTATACCATACCAAGATTCCAGTATTCTTGTAATTCATCAAATCTGGGACAAGAAAAAAAAATCATTGAAAAGTATAAGGAATCACTGAAAATTATTGAAAAGCAGTTAAGTACACAGATCTTGTTGCAAACTGATTACTGCCAGTGAAGGAGACTTTCCTAGCTTCAGAGATTAGACAGCGCCATATCATTTTTTCGGACTAATAAAAAATCAACATATGATGAGTTCCTGGCAAAAATCATTGATCCCAGCAAGAAAGAAAATTATGTGCACTTCAAATGGCAATACCATGTCACTGACTAGTCATAATGATATTTGAGGCAAGATATGAAATTTGCATATTGCAAGACTATAATTACATATACTATCCAGTCTAAAAAATTGAACATGATATTTACTAGGAAGCATTACACCTATCTGCAAATGAAAACAGCCTGAAGCCCCTGTACTATTTTTCTATCATCTAAAAAATAGAACAATCATAAGGTACACAGAGCAAATTAAGATGAATCAGTGTTCTGCACAATATAGATTTGAAATGCAGATTCAGTGAAATGATGAGTTTGAAATGCAAGTTTGTCAACACATGGGACATGATAGTTAGTCACAGTGGAATCTGCATTCTGCATTCAGGGTTAGGGCCTCAATGCCAACAACTTCAGAACAGAACAGAGAACTAAGTTGGGTACGGCAAAAGGTTCAGAACACATACATAAATCATATTTCGCTCTAAATCACACAAAAGAGATGTAAGGAATCTTCGTTTTATATATCATAACAAAATTTTCTGCATCTCGAATAAAGCTAAAAATTATGTATTGCACGCAGTTTAGATTTACATTGTAAGTCTAGTGAAATCCATAGAATCGACCTTTTAAAAAGGAAATGCAGAGCATTTGAAATGTTAATTTGTCAGGACATTGAAGAATAAATAAAAAGTCATTAAATAGTATATATGGAATCCACTTTCAGGCTAATAAGTTTAAGGCTAACACAAGTTCAGATCAGCACTGAGAACTTAAGCTAAACGAGTCTGAATATTGCAAGGGCTTCAGAATATGAAAGAATCACATTTTTTTGTTCCATGCACATCTTCTTCATACAAATCCATGAAGTCTGACAGATAACATACAAAATCATGGAATTTAGTGACTACAAGTATAAAACAATTAAGTGCTCACAGATCATGCAAAATGATTACTGCCATTAGGAGGAAGCTTCCCTAGCTTCACTGTACAGACCACTCCATAGCATTATGCTAGACTAATGAACAGTCATCATATTATGATGTAAATGCATTAAGTACCAAATCACACTAGTTCAGCTTCCAAGCAATTCCAATTCGAAGATCTATTGAGACAAGGAAAAATGGAGCACGAAGAAACACATTTTTAAACTGCATTGCACAAGCAAGCAAATCTGATTTTATTTATGTTCCTGCATTCAGTTAACAAAACTGATTGTAAACAATAAGGCAGTGGAAACGGAAAGTAGATGCAGGTTCAGTATATTGGGATTCCAAAAACCATCTGATTCTGAATACTGCAAACAGCAACTACCTCGCTCTGATTACTGCAATCAGCAACAATGCCACTCTGAATATTGCCATCAGCAACAACCTTGCTCTGAATATTGCAATCAGAAACTAGCTCAGCACGTAAATTAAGCATTATGATCTGAAAATAGCATTATGCTAGGATCATGAACAATTATCACATTATGACTGTAAAAGAGCTAAGTACCAAATCGATCTAGTACACCTTTGGTGCAATTCTGATTCTATGCTGTATTGAGACAAGAAAAA
Source organism: Echinochloa phyllopogon (assembly GCA_033239725.1). Taxonomy (NCBI): domain Eukaryota; kingdom Viridiplantae; phylum Streptophyta; class Magnoliopsida; order Poales; family Poaceae; genus Echinochloa; species Echinochloa phyllopogon. Next base: position 10,785,743 of record BTCW01000008.1, read on the forward strand.
ACCAGAGCAGTGACAAACACATTTCTCAACTGGATTGCACAAACATTCAAAACCAATCTATTTTCTGCTCTGCATTCAGTTGCCAGAATCAACCAGAAACAATAAAGCACTGAAAATGGAAAGTAGTATGCAGCTTCAACAACTGAAGCAATACGTTGTAATTTGGACACTGCCAAACTGAATGTTGCAAGAATGGACAACTATCTGAATACTGCAATCAGCTGCAACCTCACACGTACTGAATACTCTAGTCAGAAACTATCTCAGCTCAGTGATTAGCACGATCTCAGACTAACACCATCTCCAGACAAGGATCATAGGGTTGCTGAAAACCTGTCGCCGGCTCGATCAAGGGAGTAGCCAAGCCGGAGGAGAGTGGTCCGAGGGTTGTGGCTCCGGGAAGCAGCGCTGGATACCTTCCTCGGGTGACCACTTGCCGTTGTCGCGGCAGGGGTACTGCCTCAAATTGCCGACGCCGAGGATCACTTGCTCGTTGTAGAACCTGCCATCATCCAAGAAGTAGATGCCCTCGCTGATGAGGCCCGGGTACTGATCCACCTCGTAGGATCTGGTGCAGCCTTGCCCGACGAATAGTATCCGGCCGTCCAGCGTGTCCAGCTCTCTCCATGCCCAGGGGTACTCAGCCACGGGGTATTTGGCAGCGGCGACGGCGTCGGCGTCGGCCTTGGTTTCCAGGTACACCTTGAACTTGGACGTCGACTCATCAGGCTCAGCTGTGAACCTGACGACCAGGAGCAGCTTGCCGCGGGACACGACGAGGTAGCGAGCGCGGACGCACTGGTCACGGATGACGTCACCCGGCCGGAATCGGCGGATGGTCCAGCTCAGGGACAGGCCGCCGTCGCCATCTTGATGCTCGATCGTCGGCTTGCAGACGCGGACGTGGTCTAAGTGGGTGATCATATGGAAGGCTCCGTCGTGGTACACGATGTGCTCGACCTCCAAGGCGAGGTAGTTGGCTTCAGGCGGCGCCTGCTCGCGCGCCAGCACCCACCCCTTGCGCCAGAACGCGAGGCAGCGAAGCCGTAGCGGCACCGGCACGGCGCCCGAGGGCGGGTCCGGCCAGAGCTCGGCGACGCGGGCGGCGGCGACGCAGCCCGCGTCGTCAGGCGGGGACGAGAGCGCGGCGGCGAGGACGACCATGTCGGGGAAGCGCATGCCGTTGCCCCGGCCCAGGAGCCCGTCGGGGAAGCGCTCGACGGCCCCGCTGCGGACGTTGTGGGCGCGGTTGCCGCGCGGCTCGCCGTCGCGGTAGTGGAGGAGGAGCCAGCCGCCGGCGTGGGAGCCGAAGACGCGCGCGCCGGGCGGGTCGACGGTGAGGCAGCGGTGGTGGATGTCGGGGCAGCCGAGGACGCAGGCGACGTCGGTGGAGCCGTCGGCGGAGGCCGTGAGGAGGAGCCACGGGAGCGTGGGGAACCGGTGGGGATTGGGAAGGTCCCGGTGGTGGCGGATCATGTCGCGCCACTTGGGGCACACGAGGGACATGGTGAGGCCGCGCTCCACGCTGCACGGGATGCAGCTCCGGATCATGATCTGGAGGTCGTAGGGCAGCTTGTCCAAGGTGGTGTCCTCCGAAGGCGGCGGTGGCGCAGCCATGGGACGGGATGGGGAGAGGATGGGAGGAGGGGGATGTGGCTGCGGAGTTGCTGCTGCCCGGAGTGGCCGGGCTGGGGGAAGAAGAGGAGGTGGCGGTGGCGAATTGGGATTTTGGGAGGCCGTTGCGATGGCGGGGGCGTTTTGTTCTGGAAGAAGGCGGCGGAAGAGATGCCAGTTGGCTCCTCGCTGGCAGACTTGGCTTGGCTTCCAAGCCGAGAGGAGGAGGAGGAGGTCAGGTCGCTCGCTTGTCGCGTGGGCCGTGGGAAATGTTGGTTAATTAGGCTGATTGGGCCAAGACTTGAGCCCGTGACGCCCAAAGGATCATTGCCGTTTCTTTTTTTTTCATTTTCGGTTACACCAAATTACCAGCCCCAGCAGATAGGATAATATTCCCCTGTATCACTATTTCAAATTTTGATGTGAGGTATTAATCTGCGGATTGTGAAGCCAAACAAGTTGTTCATAAGCAATATATGTAACTTAAGATATTTCCATAGTTGCATTATCTGTGCAGTTTGGATCTGAAGAAAGCAAGATACTAAGCTAAGATAAAATTCCATTCTGCGCAATTTCGATTTGCTTTGCAAGGTCAGTGAAAAAGCGCAGAGAGTTTGAATTGCAGGTTTAGCAACACAATAGAAGGTAAGGTAAGTGAGGTATTAGTTAATCATTGTGGAATCAGCATTGAGGCTTGGAATCTCAAGGCTCCCATCACCATCACCTTCTTTAGATCAGAAACAGAGAAGTCCATAGTTTGCCTACTGCAAATTCTTAGAGACAATGTAATCTCATTTCACATTCCACGACAATATTCTGCATTCAAGTCATAGAATTTGGTAGACAAAGACATAAACACTGAAAATTACAACGAAGAGTAAAAGTTGAGTGCAACAGATCTTGTTGCAAAGTAGTTATTGCAGTAGAAAAGAGGCTTTCATAGCTTCAGAGTTCAGATAATGTTGCAACGCTTTCACAGATTAATCAGTAACCATCATATCATGACAAAAGTATTAATGCTCTAGATGAACTAAGGGTGCCAAGATGTGTTAAGATAACAAAAAAAACAGAGCACTGATAAGCAAATTTCAAACTGAATTGCACAAACATTCAAATCCAGTTCCATTTCTGCTCTACACTCAGTTTAAAAAGAACCCATATAAAATATCACAGCAGGGCATTGGATAGTATATTCAGGTTCAGGCACTTGAAGCAGTACGTGTGGTCATTAGATGGGGGTGATATAAAAAAACTATCTATCTCAATCTGAATATTGCAATCAATCTCAATCTGAATATTGCAATCAACAACTTCTGATTGACAGATACTACGTATTAAAGTAAAATGGTTACTGCCGTTTAAAGGGTGGTCTCCTAGCTTCAGAGCCTACACCGCGTGATAGCTTTGTGCTAGATGAATGAACATCAACACATCATGAGTTTATGATGAGGAACATCATTGAACTGATCAGCTCCACAAAAGTACTCACATTGCAAATGAGTTAAGGGTATCACAATAGTTCAACTGCCTGCCATTCCATTTCCATGATGCATTGAGATAAAGAGAAACCCAGAGCATTAAGCCTTCCACATTGGGATGCGGTCGGCGGTCTGCTGCGGGAAAGAGACGCCAACGGCCTAGAGTGCAGCGCGGTGAGGAGCCGCCGGCGGCTTACCGGGCGGCGCGAGGAGGCTTCAGGGGCAATTTCGGGAGCGAAGGCATTGTGACGGATGGACACGGTTTGATAATGGCAAAACAGCGAAGCTCTCTTCTATGATGGCAAACTAGTGAAGCCCAACTTTGAGAATGGCCAAATGGCAAATTTCTCGCTGTTCTTGCTGGGAGCCTGGGACTTTCGCTGCAAGAAGCTCGCGCTTGGCTGGGGAAACGTTGGTTGGGCGGCAGTTCTTTGGATTGGTAATGTTTAGATTGGGCCAAACCTTCAGCCCGTTATGCCCCCGCTGCGAACTAGGCCTAAGGATCATTCCCGTTCTTTTTTTCCTTTTTTGTTTTTTCTCGGTTTTCCCATCCTATCTATATTTTCCATGTTATAAAACTGTTACAAAAATTATTTAAATTCTGGACTTTTATCCAGAAAAAATTAGCCGTGAGATTCTATGGAAAATGTTATTCTAGAAAACTTAAAGAACAAAATTTTTCGTTCTTTCGTTTGTTGTTTCCATGTTAAAACAATATGTACAATAGTTTAGACAAATGTTGTCTATTTGAAATGTCTATTTTGCTGTCTGTGTGATAATTAATACATAATATATTTTCTCTTGTTTTGCATGGGAGGACGAGCCAAAAAAGTTGACAAGATAATATACAACTACACTCTCTTTCATCATTAAATGATGGCCACATAAGCTCATCTTATGTCAGTGTTTCGGACACCAGTGGTTTACTTACGCCGTGCTACCTCACAGTCTCGATGGTAAACACTCCAAACACAAAGGAATTATACTAGTTCGTGCAGAGGCCCTACGTCCAATTTGGAGAGTCTACGTGCCCCTCCCTAGGGCTCATATCCCCTATATGTTCCGGGGATTTGATACATGGTGGGAAAAGAAGAAGAAGAAAATTAAAGGCAGAGGAGGGCCTCATGGGCCCCCAGCTTGGTTTGCCTCGCCATTGCTGTAGTCCCCCGACCTCACTGCTCTTGGTCGGAGGTCTCTGCCTCGTGTCGTTCGCCTCTTGCCATGTCGAGTTATGGCTGCTTCGTGGGCACAAGGTTGCTCTGTAACGTTGTCAATTTCACCGTGCCTGCCGCTGTGCTCACTGTTTTGGAGTTGCTGGTCGTGTCGTACCCTCGACTGTTGTAGAGTGGTTGGAGGGGGTATGGCTTCCATCGCGTAGGACTGCTTCCTGGCCCCTATCTCGACCCTGCCAGTGCGGTCGGGGGTCGACCACGTGGTTGATGCATGTTGGTCCCTGATGTTGTTCCTGCTCCGCTTGTGTGTGCGGTCGTCTTTCCGATCTGTTCCTTGGCCTTGATGTGGTCAACCGGGTCATGGCTATCATCTTAATGTCTCTGGGCCGTACTTGTAAGTACAACTGAAGATCTGGGGCGGCACCCTCAGATTCTTGGCTTGGTATGATGTCTGGTTGCGTGGTTTGACCAATCCCCCGAGTGGTCGAGGGAAGGCCACGTATCGTAGTGAGCCCTGTCTCCTGCGTGCTTGAGCGAGCACCACGTCACGGTCGGCAGGGTCCCCGAGCGGTCGGGGGACTGCCGCTTGCCCTGGTCGGCAGGGTCCCCGAGCGGTTTGGGGACTGCCGCTTACCTTGTTTTAACTAGATGACGATATTGAGTGGGTATGTTTATGTTTTCTTCCCTGGTTCTGGTTAGTACCCTGGTCGCAGGTATCCCATATTTTGCTTATGTGGACTCATATAGACAGTTTGTTGTCTAACTGTTGTACATGCCATAAGAAACCATTTTCACTAGTGACGAGCCATGCATGGAAAAAATGAAATACCCCCTCGTCCCAAAATAAGTGTCCATATAGCATTTAAATTTTATACCACAAAGAGTGTTCATTTAGCTTTTAGGGATGCACACATTAATACAAAAGTGCATACAGAAACACATAGAGTAAATCAAATAGTTAGTAAATGCTATTTTTATAGTTTCAATGAGGGGTAACATGGTTATTTGTCATGACTAGTAATCTGTCTTAAATTTTCCAAATGAACACTTATTTTGGGATAGGCAGTCTTTTACACCAACCGTTAAATGGAAGTTAACAATTGCACTAACGTTGAGATACTAGCGGTGGGGTGGCTAAATGCCACTGGAAATTGCTAACCACTTGCTATTCCATAGTACAGATAGAGAGGTTCCTCCAATAGTAGTTAGGTTTATTTTGTGGCCAAGTTTTGAACAGATTACATTTCGGTGTTATTAAAAGGTAGAGTTAGGTAAATTCAGACATTTTAAACGCTCACTATACAACATACCTTAGTTGCAATAAGTCTATATTAATCTATATTAAAATTACAGGTTTTGTACACATGATTATCGATAATTTTATTGGTGTAATTTTTAGTAATTGGTATAATGCAAATTTTAGTGTAAGAGCCTCTTGCAACATCAATTTTTTTGTCGGTACAACCCAAATTTGTACTTTCAGCATCTCTTAATTATCAAATTTATGTTTTTGTAGCATCTGAGTAATAGAGTGCCGCGGTTGTTCATTGTCTCTTTATTAACAATAAAAAATTAAACAACCAAATGAGCTATCTATATCCTATCGGAAGATTTTGCGCTATTGTACTTTGCCTAGAATACACGTAAAAAATGGACATGTTCGACATTCCAATACTTGTCTTGGCAAGGTACTAAATCACAGCGGCTGAGAGCTATTCAGGCCCGGCATCTGCTGCCAGTCAGATCAGGGGGAGCAAAGCCGACGAAAGGGTTCCTGCGAGCACGTGCCAAGCAAGGTACTCCCTCCGTATCGAAATATTTGTCGCCGTTGACTTTTTTCTACAACTTTGACCATTCGTCTTATTCAAAATATTATGCAAGTACCATCCATTTTGTTTGCCACATGCTTTACTATTGTAGCTATTTTAAGCTTGACTTACCCTTTTACATATTTGTGATAATTTTTTGAATAAGACGAATGGTCAAAGTTGTAAGAAAAAGTCAACGGCGACAAATATTTCGATACGGAGGTAGTACTTTCATCTGAATTGTTTACTAAGCAACGAATGATGGGGCGTCTTGTCGTCCAATGTTGTTGGGGCACACGTGTACACCCTCCCATGCTGCCTATATATACGCACACAGCTTGCATGCCATTGTGCCACACATCCATCAATTTCAAGCAACAAGAGAGCTAATTAACCTTCATTCATGCACTAGTATAAGCACGCAACACATCACCAGAATGGACGTGCCCCTTGGCACGGTTAGGCTTAGTCCTAGCCTGGGGAGTTTCAACAAGGCATGGTGCGACGCCAAGCTCAAGTCGTACAACGCCACGGCGACGTTCGAAGCCGGCAAGGGCGCCATGACGATGGGTGCCCTGGGATTCTCGGTGGTGCTGATGCTCCTCCTGGGCTTCACCCTCCTCTGCTCCGGCTTCGTCCGGCTCTTCCTCGGCCGGCAGAGCCTCAACCTCTTCCTCGGTCGCTACAACCTCTACCCGGCGGTGCGCGTCCTGCTGCGCATCACCTTCGTCCTCTTCCTCCCGCTCCTCTCCACCGTCTTCTCCCTCACCAAAGGCGGCAGCAACGGCGGCACGGGGCTCCTCCTCATGCTGCTGTGGATGCTGCTCATCGAGCTCATCCGCAAGAAGGTGCAGGTCATGGTGATGCCCACCGACGGCTCCTCTTTCTCCAGGGGCATAGGCCGGTTCACCCTCATGGATTACTCCGATGAGGTCGCTCATGTGCTGTGGGCCGGCTACCTCGTCTACTCCAACATACAGGATGTGGCCGGTGCTCCGATGAAGGCCATGTTCGCCGTCCTCTGGTCACTCAGCTTGGTGAAGCTGGTGCAGAGGGCGGTGAACGTGTACATAGCTGGCCACTCCTTCCATACCGCCAGGAACCCTCTTCTCATTGCAAGCTACATGCAGTACGTCATCGACAAGCAGCGGCAGGGCCATTATTCGAGCTCTGCCGCGCGCTACTATTACCACTGAAGAAACTGCTCCAACAACCGTCATGGAAACATGCGAGTTCGTGGTGACGGGTGAGAAGAAGGTTGTGCTCAAGAAGAAGAACAAGAAGATGGAGCACGAGCAGGAGCCCAAGTTGGTGACCACTCTTGGGCAGGGTATGGCAATGGAGGAGTCGAGGGAATACTACCCTCGTGAAAACAGTGATGAGAAACTAGTCGGTCTCGATATGGATCTTGCCAAGATCAATGAACTAATTACTGTGGAGAAAGTATGGAAATGGGGGAAACAAAGCCACCACAATTCCCAACTCTTCTCAGACAAGAGGCGGCACGATCTCGAGAACCTGTGCCTCTCTTTCTCCCTCTTCAAGCTGCTGCGGCGCCGGTTCGAGAAGTACCCCATGGTGGAGGTTGGCACGGCCATGGCGCGCAAGGTGATGCTCAGCGGCCTCCTCAACCTGGAAGCTTACAAAGGCACCAAAGCCGAGGACAGGCCCTTCAAGGTGCTTCAGCTGGAGCTCGACTTCCTCGAGAACTACTACCAGGCAGCCGACCAGGTGGTGATGTCCCGGCCTACCCTTTTCTTCCTAAACTTCGCATTGTCCATGCTCTTCGTACCCTTATACCTCATCGCTGTCGTGGCGATACTCATCTCCAACAAGGACGCTGCTTTCTTGTATTGCTCGGCCAGGGGCTGGACCAGCAACCATACAAACTTGCCACAGATAATCTTTTACCTCTCCATCACCTTGGCCCTTGTGGCTACCCTTGTCTGCATCGAAGCCTCTGAGTTCTTCACCTCCTACTTCTTCTCCAACTGGAACACAGTGCGCCTGGCGTGCCTCTACGGCGGACTGCCGAAAGACCGCTGGCTGATCCGGCAATTTCTCTACTACTTTGTTGCTCTCAGGTTTTTGTTGTCCAGTGTGCTCTGTTATGTGGCTAAACTTTTCTTCAGACACCGAGCTGATCCCAGCACTATCAAGATCAACCAAGTCTCCGTCATCGGTGCCTGCGGGCCACTTGACAGAGTGTTCTCTGCTTGGACGTATCAGGTAACCCTAACAAACGATGCCAAGGGTGAAATCATCAAGGTCTTGAAGAACATCAACGAGGAAACCGGCACCGTCAGCCTTCCTCCTCTTCTGCCCGGCATGGCTGCCCAAGACGAGAGTACCGGAAGGAAGATGAGTGTCACTGAGATCATCCTGGCGACCCACCTCGCCACGGAGCTCTTCGATGCCAAGGGAGAAGAAGAAGGAGGAGAAGAAGAACCGATGCCAAGGGAGAAGAAGAAGGAGAAGAAGGAGAAGAAGAAGACGGCGATGCCGCAAGAAGATGACCACATTGTTGACACGAGGGCTGTGGCGACCACGCTATCCAGGTACTGCATGTACCTGGCGGCGCACCTGCCGTTCCTGCTGCCGGACGACGAGACATGGGTCTCGGAGAGGCTGTGCAAAATGAGTACATGCCTGAAGACGCAGGTGCTGAAGCAATGCGGCGGCAGCACGATGTGCACGCCGACCACTAGCTGCAGGAAGACGATGGCGAAATCCCTGAAGAACATCAATGGGGATGATCTGGAGTCATTGCTAGACCCGACGACGCGTGATGCAGTGAGGATGTTCCGTAGCGTCAAGAGTTGGGAAGAGCTGGCCTCTTTCTGGGTGGAGATGCTCATCTACTTGGCCCCGTCCAACGACGCGCAGGGCCATGCCAAGGTTGTGGCCTCCTCGGGTGGAGACCTCATCACCTACCTCTGGGCTTTCTGCACCCATGCAGGCATTACTCGGTGCATCATCCAGCAGCCTACCACTGTCGAACAGGCAGTGTAGTAAAAGGTAGGAACGTTGCTATATATTGCCGGGTTATGGTACATTTATCGGACCATATGTTCTGGGTTTGATTTTTCACATTATTGGATATATATATGATTGTGTGTGTCTCCTGCGCCTATATATGTATCTATAAAACGTATATGGGTCGATGTTTGTGTGTGTATACTTTTGCGCAGGAGTACGTTATGCTGTGTATTACTTGATTATTGCCACTAAATAACTGTGTATTATTGTAATGTATTACTGTAATAGACCCTTCCGAAATGTATTGTTGTAAATACAATAATGTGATTGGATTGGCAGTGTATGTGTTGGGAACTGGATCGGGATTGCTTGTGACACACAACCGCAAGGAATGCTTGCCCACCGTAATTTCTGACTAGAGTTGAGGGAGAGACTGAGGGAGAAGTGCGGAGTCTTTTTTGCTATATATACTAGTCAATCAACCCGTGCTCCCGCACGGGCTAATGAGATAAGTATTAGAAACTATAAATTTTTAAAACTTTTGCTTGTTTTTTTGTTTTGTATTTATATTCATATTATGTTAAAATTTATTGTTCTGCACTTTTTTTCATTTTCTAATTGGTAACACATTACTCATATACATATGTGCTAGCTTTATCGAGTTGTCACAGACTTTAGTAAATAATGAGTCTGTATGCTTTCATCCGCATTCATAGTTTACTTTACATTTTGCAACACACCTCTATATGTGTTCAAATAAACCCTTAGTTTAAAAGCGATATTCTCATGGTTTCCTCAATACATGTATACATGATATACAATATGATAGGCATCCTACTTATAGCTGGACTTAGTATTTCTTTATATTACCAATGATATGAATCCATAATTTAGAATCATAAATTTGTGTGCTTTGGGGTATTTGTTTAAAACAACATAGTAATCTAGATTTAGATTTAGGGGTTACTTTCTTTTTTATTTAATATTTTTAATAGTGATAGATGTGAATAATTTACATTAAATTTAGATGATTACTTTAATTTATTATTTATAATAGCATATGTGAGTAATATAGGACATGGTTTTTTTTGTAATGGAAGACTTGGATAATTTAGATATAGATTTAGAAGTGACTTCAGACTATTTTTATATTAATAGAGGTGGGAAATTGTTTACACATAATAGATCCAATATGCATGGTTATTAGAGTCTACCGGATTGATGGCTAGACGTTTGAGTCTTTCATAAGGATTTTTAGGATATTTTTAGCATATCTTATGAGAATCAACGTGTGGAGTCTTCAATCAGTAATCATAAGATACAACTTAAAATATTGTATATTTGAACGGTGAAATGATCTTATATGGTCATAGATGAAACAACATAACAAATAGTGCATCTTTTATGCCACAAAATTCTAAGAGTTGCATCTGTATACTATATAATCTCATATGAATGCAAAGAAAAGATGTAGAAGACCACAGTCAGCCTACACTCATGAACACATGCATGAGTGATACTATCAGGACTAAATGGTGTAATATTATATCTTTGTTTGACAAAAATTGCTCTACTACCCTTGTGCATGCATAGTACCTAGCAAACATATCACTTCTTTAGTATCATTTTAATTCACTGAAGGATTAATAGAATGCCAATCGATATACTACTTTTGCACATATATTTGGCCGTAACACTTTTATAATAAATTTTATTTGGTTGAAGAAATAGGATGTCAATGAATCTACTTCCTTCATCCCAAATTACAATTTCTTTTGGCTCTTTCAGATATATTAGTTTTGCTATGCATCCAAATATACACTATTTCTAGATACATAGTAAAAGATAAAACGAATTATAATCTGGGTTCAAATGAGTACTATACTCTTACCCATATACATGCATGTGTATCAAATCATTTTCATAATACTATTTTAATTTTTTTTTGCGGGCAATACTATTTTAATTCACTTAAGTAATAGCTAGGATGCCAATAATTACCAATGCAGAGATTTAATGTTTGGTTTACCTTCATGAGCTGGAAGCCTATCGATTCACGGGGCAGTACCACCGACATACCGGCCAGAACAGTTCTTTGTTCAACTACAAAACAGCCTGAATACTGCCCTCCCCCGTTGCAGTATGGCCTAGTCAAGCAGGATAGTGCTAGGTCAGATTGTGAGCAGTGGGAGGGTTGTATACCTGCATGGCGTACGGTTGCATCTCCATGGCAATGAACTCAACCATATCGAATCTGGCTATTCTGGCATCTAAAACTTGCACGCTAGAACAACTGATCAGAAAACAAATGGCTCACCACTGTACGTGACCTCATCAGGTTCTTGCCCCAGCGAACTATGAAAGGCAATTTGATTCCTTCCCAAATCTGATGCCACCAGCATGTAATCGAAGTGCATGCAAATTAAAGGTCACTGCCCATAAACCCAGGATCGATGTCAGCCGGTAGCACGCTTGGCGCCTTCGATGTACATGTACGATGCCGATCTGCATGGGCGTGGCCTCCACCGCGGCGCCGCCGGACACACGGTAACCCATTGTCAAGCAGCCTCGCGCAGAAGATAGCGGACGTAGAAAGAACGAAGCTTGAGGGCTAGGGTTATCATGCAACGGAGTAAAAGAAAAGATCAGGCCAGATAAGGATAAGGAAGATCTCATTTCGATTGTTTTTCCTCGTGATTGGAAGACTTACGGTGAGATTGATTTTTTTTCCTTGTGGCAAAGATGGGTAATTTAGACGCAATTTTCAAGGGCTATATAGAGATATTTTTAATAATGGCAGAAGTGGGTAATTAAAGAGTAAATTAGATCTTATGGCTATTGTTATTGAGACTACTGGATCGATGGCCGGATGCTTCTGATTTTTGTGAGAATTTCTAGCATTTATCTTTTTTTTCCTAGCGCATCTGGTGAGGATTAACGTGGAGTCACCAAAAGGAGCCTCCAATTAGTAATAGTAAGATGCGTTGATTCATAATACTCAGATCCGCAAAATAGTTTGACTCACCAAACTAGTGAAAATGTGCAACAAAAATCATTGAACATTATTGTTTTGAACTTGCTAGTTTACTAGCTAGAATCGAGAGTGACAATATATATAGGAGGGTGTCAATATAGATGTTTAACGTACAATAATTGCATAACCAAAACAAAGACTCTGTCCACTTCCGACGCAAAAGGCTGGAGTTGATATATGATTAATGCCTTAATCATCTATACCATGGCACCATGCATAGCACATGCTATTGCTTTGAAGAAAAGACAAGGGGTGACAGAAGGCAGCATTGAAGGGAAAGGTCTTTAAGAATCAATTCTTGAAAGAAGAAAAGCGTAGAATCACATCAAACATACTATTCTTGAAAGTGTATGGATATGAAATTACTAGTAGGTTTCGCGCGCCCACACGCATGCATAAAAGCCTTGGGTTGTTAGTACATGGTGTTGGCGTAAATCTCTATCTAATATTAAAGCAAGGATTGTTTGGTACTCTCTCACAATGCCAACATGTGGACCTCACATGCCTGTTTTTATAGTCATGTCCATTACAGAGTACAAGTACAATACGCTGAAATTAAATTAAAGCATATATGAGCTAAAACAAAGAAATTTACATGGATCAGGACTGGTTAAATCTCTCAATATATATCGATATGGTATATGTTCGTAACAACGCACGGGCACATTTGCTAGTCAAATATAAATATGTACATTCGGATTTCTATCAGAAAGAAAGAAGAAACTAGACATAGGTTTGTCTAACTAAATGTAAAATAGATCTTTTTGTGGTAGACTAGGTTCCCTTTGTCGGTGTTGATGCCGTTTTTTGCACCATTGGTCAAAAATATGGTCAAAGGAGGTGAGCTGATAAAGCCGACGAATGAAGTCGATGCTGAGGAGATAGCCGATGGAACCGATGGTCAGCCGATGGAACCGGTGGTCAGCCGATGAAGCCTGTGTGGCCGATGGAGCTGATGTGCTCAAGGCCGATGAAGCCGATGGGGCCGATGTGGTCGAAGTCGAAGGACTGGAGATTTAGTTGACATATGTGGCGGTGGGGCCACACCGAGTTCGAATTATATTTGGAGAGTCTTTATTTTAGGAGAGTGTTATTTCTTTTTTGTCAAGTTTGTAAGTCGTAATCGATAAGAAGTCTTTAGCTTAGACTATAAATAGTAGCCTAATGACTTTGTAAAAGACGGTACACACCAAATCAAACAACAAGTTCTTACTTTTCGTCGCGTTTGAAAACCCTAGTTTTCAGTAGTTCATCAACAAGTTCTTCCAAACCAACAGGGCTGCATCATCTTGATCTCTGGCTTGCTTATAAGTTCCGCTTTTACCTGGTGTTCCCTAGACTTTAACTACCGGACGTATCACTGTGGTTTCGTCTACATCTCTTAAGAGTTATCATATCTGCTAGATTATAGGTTTTAGCGAATTGCTTTTATCTTGATTTAGTTGTTACACCAATCTATCAAACGTTCTTGTTTAGCCGATCAGAATAGTCGATTTAGGTTACTTTGTTCTGCTTTGCTCTTATGTTCAAGTTATCGATATTTGCTAAATCTTACTAGATTATTTGTTTAATTCTGTTAAGTTTTAAGTTCTTATCACAATTTATCTGGTCCATCTTCTGATTTCTTATCGGGCTCAAAGCTTTTAAGTATATGGCCAATCTAAGCTTGAACCTGTACTTTAAAATGTCATCAGCTAACCCTAGCCGATATGATCTACAGAAGGAAAGTTCAGAATCATAACCGATGTGTAAATTTTACATATTTTTATCCCTTGTCAATTACTGGTTAAATTGACTGCAACATCCTGAACCTCGAGATATACCAGCTCCTCATTAAAGTGAAGCAAATCTCCAAGGCCGATCATGTGATGATTACGCGAACTATCATCACCTTTTTTTGCATCAACGGTTCGATTGATTTTTGCGTCAACAATCCGATCAAGTACATGAGAGCCTAGAGGTTCTATGACTGAATGAGATTCGACACAATGGTTGACTACTGACTCACTAACTATTCCTTCTTATGTCTCTGTAAATCTTTGTATTTCTCTCTTTACTTTACTAGTTGCATTGCAAAGGGACAGTTGTTTGGGAGGGTTTCTCATAAACCGGTTTCATTAGTGAAGTAGTGAATAAAACACATTACCAATGATGCTCAAATTATTTATTGGTTACAATCAACACTACACATCTTTGCGTTGACTACTCATCGTCCTAGATTATGTGATGCACTGAAGACAGGTGAACGTCGCATTGGTGATTGGGAAATGGCAAAGTACCCCTCTCATTTTATACCGTTTTGGGCTTAAATTGCCTGCTGGGCTGTGCTGTCCTGGGCCCTGGACTTTTCATTACTGGGCTTGTTCTAACCCTTCCCAAAGCTTCTTCTTCATGTGTCTGAACAGATCTCCCAACTAGGCTCATTTCCTTCCTTTTTACCTTCCGAGAGGGGGGATCCTCGGGAGAAGCGCACGCCGTGAGAATGAGGGGCCTCCTCGGGCGCCGCCGGCAGCCGCCGCCGCTCTCCCTCTTCCCCGCCGCCAAGCGCTCCTCCACGCCGGCGAGCCTCCTCTTCGCCCGCCTCGGCCGTCTCCTACCGGCGAGCCGCCTCCTCCGGCTCCTCCTCCTCCTCGCGTTGTTCTCCCTCGTCCCACCGGCCTTCTTCCACCTCCGCCTCCGCCGCTTCCACCGCGTGCGTCCCCCCACCCCCTCATTTCTCGAGCAGGAGCCCTTTCACGCTGGGAGATCCCACTGATCTGATTTAGTGCGTTGATTTGGTGTCACGTCTGCTAAACCTTTTTTTTGGTTGGTGGCTTCCAGATGCGCGAGAGGAAGTGCGGGTGGATCACGAGCCCGCCCATGGTGTGCGCGCACGGCGGCGACTCCACCAACGCGTTCCCCAACTCGGTGGGTTTCAGGGGAGACGGATTCGCTCCCAGTGAATCCGAATTTGTTTTTCTAACAAGGGGAATTTCCCCCATTTCATTGAGCTGCGGTATGTACATGTGTTGATGAGACTTGTTTTTCGGGGGGATCTCGTGGTTCAGATGGAAGCATTTCGGATGGCTCTGGACGCGCGGGTCGACTGCGTGGAGGTGGATGTATCTAGGTCCTCCGACGGCGTGCTCTTTGCGCTGCATGACAGGTAATTGTATTGTGGCTTTGCTGGGGTGGGGTAATAGATCATAAATGTATCGATGCATCTATCACGAATATGTTGCTTCTGTACAGCTGGAAATTTGCTTACATTTGATGATTGATTTATTAGAGTATATCTGATTGGCATTTGATGTTATGTCTGTGAAATGCACATGGCTTGTGTTTAATAGAACTGGAGACAGAAACCATAATACTAATAGTAGTTCTCGATGGTATGGTATTCTGTAAAGAAATCTTTCTGTTTCCTGTTATGTGATGTTGACGTTACTGTCATGAGGAAAGGCATGTGCTTGTCAAGTGTCAGGGTATCACAAAACAATTAATAGTTACATGGATGGATGCCGTGGTATCCTTGTAAAGATGATTTTACAATTGTATTGATGCATTCACATATATAAAATAATCTACAAACAAGGACAATGAAAACTTATCATAAAAATAGGATGGGTGATCAAAATAACCTGCATAGTACATAATATGCATATCATCTCATAACAATTTAAATCTAAGCTGTTTTAATAATTTAACTGCAAATATGTCTAATTAATGGGGGAAAGAAAGCATAAAACTAGAAATTATCTGACTAAGGCCGGTAGATATTATGTGTGACTGTTTACCCACCTCCAATGCTAATTGGATGACACAGCCATTTTTTGCTACATTTTTTCATATAGTTTGGTTACTTACTGATGTGCTTTTATTTTTTATATTAAATTGGCAAACTCTTACATTTGGATTATAATTATGAGAATTGAGAAAATAGTTTTATCAACCTATTACTGAATGGCGTATGGATGGTTTGTTTCATGATTATGCATGCCTTAGCATTTTGGGCCAGGAAGCATACGATTACGGTCTTGTTGAGTGTTCATAGTACTTACTACCTATAACCTTGAGCACAGGGCTATGATATGGTTGGTGATCACCCTTCTGCTACTGTCAATTGTGGACTGCATGGAAACATGATAAATATTATCTTGAGTTAAATTTTTGGATGTTCGGTATGATGAATGCATTCGTTAGCATAATAGCATGATTAGTTTTCTTTCTAACAACATCCTTGGACCTAATTCACAATTGTCACAGGCAGAGATCTGCAAAAAATGTCTGGTAATTCCACAGCCAAAGTTGGCCACTGGAGCACAGATGAGGTGAGTCATTCTTTTAGTTCTATTCTCACACTATAACATCCTAAAGTTCATGTGCTGGTGTGGTGCTCATTGTTTTAGTTTTGCCTGAAACAAATTACATCATTTCTTTTTTGTTTCAGTTATAGTTTGCTGAGACATTTCATGATCATTGACTGATTTTGGAGCTGAGATGCTAACGGAGTTATATTTTAGTTGTTTTGTAGATAAAAGCACTAAGTACAAGTCTTCGGCTATCGAAAAGAGTCCAAAACGAGGATGTTCCTAAAGCAGAAAATGCTCTGGCAGTAAGCATTGATCTAACCAATTTAAGTTGTAGGAAATTTGGTACTTTTTTATTGGTAGCCTTTGTAATCACTTAAGTTTTAGGCTACTTGTGTGAAACAGTGAAAGCTTAACCATAAGCATCTTATGCTTTTCTGGATAATTAAGTATAGAATATATATTTAATTGTTTACATATATGGACTCTTTTCCTTCATACAGATGATTTCACAATCGATTAGGCAGGTGATTCTGGATGTGAAAGTTGGCCCCCCTTCATTTGAGAAAGGTTTAGCTGAAGATGTATTGTCTCTTGTAAGTTTTGCTTATATCATTTTTTGTTTTGCCTAATGACGTGTATTAAATAGAACGAGCTATTTTATTTACTATTTGTGTACCTATTTTATATACCTGATACACCTATCTTATCTATATCATATCATCAATTTTCTAGAGCTTAGATGTAAACCTATCATTAATTTGTGATAAATGATTTATAGCCAAATACTCTGTAACTTAGTGAGTAACATTGTTAAATTTCCCCGTACCTGATCACATGTTCCTTCAAGGAATGGCATATTAATCCATGGCAAAGCTTCATGTGATTCCATCCTTGCAGATTTCTAGCTAGACTTGTCTAATTTGTGTTTTGTTATCTGTTTCAATGATTTGCTATTGGACTTCAGTCTGAAATGTTGCAATTTTGGCAGAATGTTTCTGAAAATTTTTCGTGATTCACTTTCTTTTTTTCCCCCCTTTGCAGCTTAAGAGAACAAATTGCAAAAATTGTCTTGTGTGGGCAAAGAGTGATGACCTAGGAAGAGATATAATCAAGATGTCTAAAGATGTTGTGGTACATTGTTCTCTCTTTTGCGTTTATTCATTTGAATGATTTGTTTATTATCCGTGCCTACAACCACATGTTCTGTACGTTTTAACAGGTGCCCCATCTGTTACAGGTTGGTTATATTGTTATGGTTGATAAGTCCACCGGTAGAAGAACCGAGTTAGTGCGGCTTGAAGGGGCTAAAGTTGCTGGTGTATATCATCCTTTGATCCATGAGAAACTCATGAAGGTCATGCGCAGGTATATGCATCTGATATCCTACATTTAGATCTCTGTTTTCACCCCTCTTGGCAATTTGCCCTACTTTATCTACAAACTGAACTTAAGCCTCTCGGATCTGAAAACAGACATGATAAGAAAGTCTTTGCATGGACTGTTGACGATAGCAACTCCATGGAGAAGATGCTGTATGAGCATGTTGATGCCATTGTGACCAGCAACCCTTCCCTCCTGCAGCAGCTTATGCATGAAACAAGAACTGAGTGCATGGAAGATGGTTTTGTCTTACCATAGGATTCCTAATGCTTACTGCACATAACCATTACTGCAGGTTTGTGTAAAAGAAACAAACAAATTAATAACTTTTTATATATTAGATGATGATTTGTTTAAACTTTTGGACTCTGATCAGATCACTGAGATAGGCCTTAAAAAATATCATTAACTTGCCATGAAATATTATATTTTTTCGTTTCATTTTACTACTTGAAACAGATTAGGTTACAGTGACAGATTGTTACAATATTGTCATTGATCCATAGGATCATGCTTTAGACATTGATGCATATATGTACCTACAAAATCTATAATTTTTGCTGAAGAACATGTGATGATTGCCAATGGCCTTTACCTTGTGTTCTGCCTTTTATTTTTGGAATGGCTTGAATGCTTGATTATGACCTTTTTGGGAGAGCTCCAAGATTGAAGAACTCTCGGAGCTGAAGCCAGGAAAGGACTGAGCCTGTTGAGTAAGCCATTCCGTTTCCCTTTTTAGCAAAAAGTAGATAACTTTAATTTATCTTACAAGTTAAGATCCTATGCCATCCTTAAAAATAATGTAATCCTAGAAAATTTCAGATACTTGAAGCAAACTAAGTTAACTGTTCCGATTGAACTTTGCATGCAGATAGCGCATACCGCCTCTAATTAACTATGCTATTTTAAGGAAACCGCCTCAATGTATGCCTCTAATTTAACTGTGCGATTTTAAGGAAACCGCCTGAATTATGTCAGCCATCCAAAGTATCCCATGACTAGTAACTGGTAGAATATTAGCCAGTCCAAAAGCTAGGATTGCATTCTTTTTTATACAATTTTTGAATCCTAGGTTCTTTGTAAAGCTAGCTACTACCTAGCATTAACTCTATAGAAACATTTTTTTTTACCAAATCTACACATAGTTGCAGTACGTCTGGCCGGTGATAATGGTAGACTGGATCATCTCAAAATTTCAGTTTTCTTTCTGTGGAATAAATATTTTGCAATGTATTGCCAATTTGTTCTCAATGTACAGCCTGTGCTTGTGTTCAAAATAAGAAAAGTTAAGTACAAGTTTCCCCCATCGAAACAAATATTCTAAAGATCAAAGGTGTATATAGTAGGTTATGCTCCACAGCTCTAGGAATGATGCCCATTTCAAGGTTCTAATTATGGCGTAGTCTCGGCCTTAAATTTCTCGTGACCAAAACATCATTATTTATAAGAAAAATACTTTAAACAATAAATCTAAATAAAAACCATCAACAAATAATATATCTCCAGTAGTTAATGGTAAAAAATTATAAAGTTGAAGCAACGTTCCTAGCAGATGTCTAGCACAGCAAGCATGGGTCCCATATGCCTTTTTAAAGTGCGTTATATCTCTATCCATCAACCATATCATATGAACATCTTATACGAGGGACGAAGGATAGAGTCGAGAAGGGCCCCCTCCGCCCCAAACCACCTTCTGGCAGCCCCCTTCGGCCGCTGCCACTGCAGCCTGTCTTGTGGTGGCGGCGGGCTGCGACGGTGCTGAAGCCATCATTCGTTCACGCTGCCTCCTCTCTCCACCCACTCCATCCCCTTCTCCCTTCCATTGTGGACTTCAAGCTACAATGATGCCATGTCCATGGTTGCCTGTTGAGGAGATGGATCTAGCACCCTTGGCGATACGTCCATCCCGATCTCCGGGCTGGCAGCTGGTCACCATGCTACCACCTCCTCTTCACTCCTGTCAAGCGGCTCCAACTTCCCTGAGGTCGGATCCAGCAACCGGCGGGATGGACCTGGGCTTTGCAAGTTGTGAACCGTACCCCGGCACTCGTGTGAGCTGCTGAGAGCTCAGTCGCCGGGGTACTGTGGCCGCACCCAGCCCAACCGTGGGGGCGTTGCGTCTCGCTTTTCTTGCGAGCCACCATAGCCTCAAGCTGCGGCTGGGTAACCGTGGCTGTGTGTTCTTCCCCGGTTCGCTGGTGGTGTAAGACGTATTGTCGTCTTAAGTGGTTCGGTTCGAGGCGAAAGCTTGCCCTGGCCCAGAGTCTGTACCGGCGGTGATGGCGATGCAGTGCGTCATGTTCCTTCTTGGAGGCGTCGTTGAGGAACCACTTGCCATCTTGTGATGCTGGTTCTCCAAGTGAAAACCCAAATCCAATGATCCAGATGGGTGATGGCAGCATCACTCGATGTTGTTCCCTTCCTAGAGGCATCACTATTGGAGAATTTTCGCATCACGGATGTCAATCATCTGTGCAGACAGCTGAAGTTCACCCCGCTGGTCAATGTTTGCGCAAGTTGCTAGCTAGCAAGTGTTCGCTGCCAGGGCCTCTGCTTTGCTATCATTAGGATGCTTGATGGCATTGCCTCATCAAATGCTGGGTTGCGGGACCATGATCCTCTGTCTTGGATCTCCTCATTCTCCTGTCGTCGGCTCTCCCTTCTTTGAGGCTTCCTCCCCTCAAAGGGCGTCGGTGGGTGTCGATTGGATCCCAAATGATCTCCATGTACAATGCAATCACAGCCGTCATATGTCGAACTCGACTTGGAGTTTAACGGTCCCCGTGGACTGGAGATTGCTGGAGTAGTGATCTCGGTGGCACCATTAGTCAGCAAACAATTACATGCTTTCAGCATAAGAGTTCTGTTTTCCAATTTCTGTGTGTGGTATGGTTGTCCTCCACTTTCGTGTGTGTTGGTGTTGGGCTGTCCACGTGGGTACTCCGTTGTATTCTCACTTCATCTGGACAGCATCCGTGCTGGTCTTTGGTACATGGAAAGAGAGTCATTTGCAATATGAAATCTAGGCTGCAGAGCTTGAAGGAGCCAGCCAACTACAGGATCCAATGGTCCTTCCCATCGGCCTTGATTGGTTGCACCTTGCGTTATGCTGACTTTGTACCACAGCTAGCTTGTCAGTGGCCGTTTCATGGTCCTGGTGGCTATGTTGTGTGCTTACATGGTCTCCTCTATGGTGTTGATGACTCGCAACACATTGTTGCCTATTTATTGTTCAAATTTAGATCTCTATCGGCACTTGGTAAGTGTTGCCTCACACCAAGTACATTCTTTTGATACCCACGCTGCCAAAGCACACCCTCTGGCGCATGTCATCTTCCTCCACGTTGTCCGGCTCTAAAATTCACATGTAGGTCATAATAACATGAGGGGCTGGTTATTTAATGCCATAGTTAATTATGAAATGTTGTACTCAATGTGTGATTAATGTTTTCTAAAAAGTCATTTGATGAATATCCCTCTTAAATGTATGGTACATTCAGAAATATTGTTTGATAGACTTTATGTATGGTACACTTATTAGGAATAAGGTGCCAAAGCCAACCCTAATTTGGTGAATTAATTAGAGAGATAAGGTGCCAACAGATAACCTAATGCAGAGTAATCGAATTAATCTATAGAAGTCCAAAATACATCTTTGATCAAGAACTAGATGAAGACAAGAAAAATAATTGTAACCAAGTTATTCATTTATACTAATCAAGCAGAAAAGGCAAGCAATGAAGCAGGAAGGAACAAAATCCAAAAAAAAGAAGCATGCTCATCTTGTATTGCCGTTGTCCCTGATGCGAGATGCCAAACTCTTTGCATATCCTGGAGGTGCAGAGGGGACTCGATGATGATTGATGAATATGCTTGCCACTTGCCATGACGGGTCATGGTCAGAGGACCCGCCCATTGCTTCTCCAGTGCTCACCTTTGGGAAAGAAAACACCGAGATGCTCCTCTAGTGCCGGTAGTGCATGCGAGAAGGCTAATAACCTCAAGCCACTCATCGAAGGGCATGATTCCGCGTGGCCTGGTACTCACTGGTGAGCATGTGTGATGCACTATGGACATGCATGGCGGTATGAAGACATGTTGGTTGTATGAAGACCACTATGGGCATGCATGCATGAGTTGGTTATCTCAATTCGTGTACCCGTTGGACAACTCAGACATGTTGGGGGTATGAAGACCACGGAAAACCACCACTATATGTTGCCCTAATTCCCCTCCGTCACCCGCCCCTCCAGCCTTAAATACATATACCAGCCTTAGTTCCATCTTAGTCTTGATTAGACATTGATCTGTGCCTATGTGTAGTGCCGCTAGTGGTTCTCTGGCACCTAAATGATTATCTTCCTTGATTGTCTCATATTATGCTCCAAGCCATATCATCACTGTTCGCTACTAGGTCAAAGATTTAAATACTGTGCATATTGTAGTTCTTCGTCCTCGAACTACAATACTATCCTTTGTCAATGGCTATCGACACCATAGGAGGTTAATATAACGAAATCTCATAATGAATGTTATCCAAACTCATCCTCGTGTGGAATTGTTAGGTACACTTAAAGAAAAATGTTTGATGCACTTATACTCATGTGAATTAGTTAATTATGAAATGTTGGATGAATATTTGAGTAAAATGTATGGTGCAAACGGTTAACGTACGTGCTGGTGGCTTGCAAAGGATCGGAGAAACCCGAGGACGGGGGAGTCGGCATTGCCCTGGACGGCCCTCCATCTTCAGCACAATCAAGCTTGGAATTCTTCTGATGGCAGTTCCCAACAGCGGAACCATCATGGAGGAATCAGGCAAAGTGCGGGGATGGAGAAGGCTGAGATGAGGGTCTGAGGGCGTCACTTTCCTGTCGCCGGCGACCACTCCGGTCCCGGCGTCCACCTCCTCGCGCCGGGGACCCCTCTGGTCCCAGCGCCCACCTCCGTCTCCCGGTCGTCCCAACTTCTTGGCATTCCTCCCCTCAGACTTGCTATCATGGATCGGTCTTCTCTAGATCCATGGTTGGGTTGCAAATTCGCCTCCAAGGTACGATTGGCCCTCAATGTCTCAGTGACTTCCCCTGCTATTGGTGCTTCCAGTTTCTGGCTTATGGCCGCGTTTGTCCGATCGAAGTTAAAGCTGAATGTTGAAAATGTTAGTTTCATGCTTCAATCGATTTTGGGCGGCTCTACGCCTGTTTTTTGCGGTGATAGAAATTCAGGATTGGATTTTTAAGTTCATAGTTTCATCCAAACATTTGGGTTTTCTTGTTTATGATCTTGGCCATGTGAGTACGGATATCTTCGAAGTGCATTTCAATCTCTGGAATAACATAGGCATCTAGAGGGCCATGCAAACCATTGAAGCTTCCCAATAGCTCCCATAGTTTAGTTGTGTGATGTTGTTTTTGTTCTTGCGGAGTTATTCCACGATCGATGTTATAGGTTTTGTGAATTGTGCGATGAGTTGAATCAACAAAACAAATGCTTTGTGTGTTGAGATTCCAACTCGTTTAGTTATGTTTTGTGGTGGCTGAGCATGTAGTTAGGTATTTCTTACTTGGCTACTCCTAAGAGGAGCCGCATGTTCCTAATACACACATCAAAAGTATAGTCTTTGAGATTTGTCTGATGGACAGTGCGTAATTTTATTTAAAAAACAACAAGAAGGCAAACCGTTCCATGTATAGTTTGATCTTTAGGATACATAACTTGTGTGTGTAACATTGCACTTGTGGTTAGTTCACTAGTACAAAAACTATTTATGCTGCCATTGGCCAATTACCATTCTGGCGGTCGGTACACAAATGACTAGGAGGTTGGCCACTTATAGCCCGTGTGTGTTACATTGCACATGTGGTTGGTAGCCTAGTTACCATGTCTTATAGCTTTATAGTTCACCTAGTAAAAGGGGCCAACTTTATTTTGGGCTAGTATAGCTTTAGAAGTCACATAGGAAAACAAGCAAGGTTTTATTTTGGACTAGTATAGCTTTATCGTTCACCTATGAAAACAAGCAACCTTTTATTTTGGATACATTATATAATATTCAGAAGCCACACGTGTTCTAGTTTATAATATTCACAAGCCATCCCTACTCTTGGTTGCTAGGCACCTCTGTTAGTAGTTCATGGATCCGTGCAGTGACTCTGAGAGGACAGAATCCCTTCCCCATGATAAAGCCCCTCTTCAAGATGTCGAAGAGGAAGAGGTAATGTCTGCTTTGCCAATCCCAGTGAATATCATCTAAGATCCAAAGATGAAGGGTCTGGAGCTAGTAGAAGCGGTTCCTTTGAGAATGGTTCTGACTCCGTATGGAGGAAAAGAACGTGTCCACTTTGATCAGTATGAACTTGATCGCTTAAGAGACCAAAATACTCATATCAAAGGACAATCTTTTCGTGTCGGAAAACAAGAAGTTCAGATTATTCGTTCCATGTGTAGTTTGATCTTTAGGATACATAACTTGTGTGTGTAACATTGCACATGTGGTTAGTACACTAGTATAGAAACTATTTATGCTGCCATTGGCCAATTACCATTCTGGCGGTCGGTATTGGCATCCGTCAGCACAAATGACCAGGAGGTTTGCCACTTATAGCCCGTGTGTGTTACATTGCACATGTGGTTGGTAGCCTAGGTATGGTGCTCATTATTCGTAGTGGCACTATTGAAGTTTGAGTTGGCTGTTTGAGGAATAATAGCCTTGTTTGCATCTTGTCATCATCATCAGCATGTGGTGAACTACTACTAAGGGTATGCTCTAAGATATATGAGATGTGAGAGGGTGTTATTCTCCAAGCTAGAACTTGAAATGGTGTTGTTGAGAAAAACATCAAAAACATCTTGGGATATAGCTAAGAAAAAACCATTTGCTCTTATTTAGAATACAGGCGGAACAAACTAGCAAATGGTTTTTGCAGAAAATTCAATAAATGGGATAGAACTAGATAATATCTCTTGCTTCAGTTACCATGTCTTATAGCTTTATAGTTCACCTAGTAAAAGGGGCCAACTTTATTTTGGGCTAGTATAGCTTTAGAAGTCACCTAGGAAAACAAGCAAGGTTTTATTTTGGACTAGTATAGCTTTACAGTTCACCTATGAAAACAAGCAACCTTTTATTTTGAATACATTATATAATATTCAGAAGCCACCCGTGTTCTAGTTTATAATATTCACAAGCCATCCCTACTCTTGGTTGCTAGGCACCTCTGTTAGTAGTTCATGGATCCGTGCAGTGACTCTGAGAGGACAGAATCCCTTCCCCATGATGAAGCCCCTCTTCAAGATGTCGAAGATGAAGAGGTAATGTCTGCTTTGGCAATCCCAGTGAATATCATCCAAGATCCAAAGATGAAGGGTCTGGAGCTAGTAGAAGCGGTTCCTTTGAGAATGGTTCTGACTCCGTATGGAGGAAAAGAACGTGTCCACTTTGATCAGTATGAACTTGATCGCTTAAGAGACCAAAATACTCATATCAAAGGACAATCTTTTCGTGTCGGAAAACAAGAAGTTCAGATGATTCGTTCCATGTGTAGTTTGATCTTTAGGATACATAACTTGTGTGTGTAACATTGCACATGTGGTTAGTACACTAGTATAGAAACTATTTATGTTGCCATTGGCCAATTACCATTCTGGCGGTCGGTATTGGCATCCGTCAGCACAAATGACCAGGAGGTTGGCCACTTATAGCCCGTGTGTGTTACATTGCACATGTGGTTGGTAGCCTAGGTATGGTGCTCATTATTCGTAGTGGCACTATTGAAGTTTGAGTTGGCTGTTTGAGGAATAATAGCCTTGTTTGCATCTTGTCATCATCATCAGCATGTGGTGAACTCCTACTAAGGGTATGCTCTAAGATATATGAGATTTGAGAGGGTGTTATTCTCCAGGCTGGGACTTGAAAGTGTGCACTCGATTTGTCATGCATCTGGTACGGAGGTTTGCTTGGCTTGATTGTATCAAAAATTTTTTAAAAAAATGTCTGTGGCACCTGTTTATAGTACTGGTTTTCAAAAGTTGTTGTGTTTCTTACTCCACGTGCTATCTTTTTTATTTGGGAAAAGTCTATATAACCCTCCCAACGTATCGAGGGTCGACTACATCACCCCTCAACTACAAACCGGATGTTTAACCCCCTGACCTTTAGAAAACCATTTAAAGTGTGCACTCGGCTTGTCATGTAAAAATGTGGTTTTGTTCCACTGGCGTGCTGATGTGTACCGAGATGCTAATATGGACTGTCTAAAACATGGATCCCACCAGTATGTGGGCAGGCCAGTGTCCCCTCCTTTCTTTGTATTCCTATCTTTCTCCTGTGGCCACCTGCTAGCCGTTGCCATACCTATGCATCATGGTTGTTCTTGAGCGCCTTCATTTAAGGAACCTCTGTATGGTAGAGACGAACTGAGGGGCTCGTGACAGAGAAGAACAGAGAGGCCAACTTTTTCGTGGACGATAGGAATCAAGGGGGTGGCATGATATTTTTGATAGTAGCCAGTTCTGTGGGTTCCACAGAAATAAAAGAACTTTTAAATATTTATATGAAGATCAACTATTATACCAATCACAAGCGCTTGCCTTTGTGTTAGCGGATCCACGTCATCATTAGTCGATCCTCGATACTTTAGGGGGTTATATAAAGTTTTTCTTTTTTATTTTGTACTATTTAATCATTATTAGCAGTGATTTAATCTCATAGTCCAAATAAATTGGTGGTATATTAACATTCTTCTAGGTCCATTCAGAGTACGGCACAATCATAGCAACTTTAAGATAAGATGAATTTGTTAATTAACGTCATCAACTTGAGTTCTTGGCATGCATTTCTCTGAGTCCACTTAATTAAGAATACTGAGGGGAAGGAGGAAAATCATGCTCAGCGAAGCTAACCTTAAGTTACCTGCCTCCATGGTACTTCTCGTCTTGACTTAGGTGGCTAGATATAGACCAAGAGCATCTTCAAATGTATATGATCCAAAACATCATAATGCCAAACTGAAACGTAACAAACTATTTGTCAGCAGAGTTGCCATGTGGCTGATGACCTAGCAGCTGATGTGGTGAGATGGTTGTGATGATTTAGTTCGCCATAAATATTTCAGGATTTGTGCTATGGCCAATGGCAGCCCATTTTACATATTTTTGGACCATTTACAGCGAAGACCACCCATGTTTTAGACCCACTTCAAATCTTATCACAGGCAATTCAGAACTTCATTCAGTTGTGGCTGTGGCCCAATTTATGCAGGAAAAAGTCCATTTTTGATCACCCAACTCTTGCCTCAGTTTGGTTTTGACCATCGAACTCCAAAACCGGGTATCTTTGGTCATTCAACTATCAAAACCGTTCAAATTTGGCAATCGGGGTGGTTTTGATGGGTGGTTTTAATTTTTTATTTACAATTTAGTCCCTAGATTTCAAAATGATTCTTCCTTTTTATTGGTACATCCGATTTAGGTGATTCTTGCTGTCAAGCGTTCATATCAGTGAGCTTTATCTTTTAAAATAGTCTTTATACTATTTTATAACTATTTAATATATTATTTTTATGTTGTTGTATAAAAACACCGATATAAGAAAGTAAAACAAAGGGTTAGAAAATAATATTTCGACAACACTAAAAGAAAAATCTCATACGAAGACCACAAGAATCACTTAAATAGAATATATGAGAAAAAATAGTAATTATTTAAAGATCTAAGAACTATTTTTATGTCCAATGCAGCATCAGCCAACGCAGAGCTGACAACACAATCAGGCCTGCAAATGCTCCACGATATGTTGCTCGATTTTTATGTCCTCCATTGCCGCTGTTGAGCCCCAATGTGCAAGGTGGCTCGTGATCTATCCAATCTAACCATTCCTGGTAGGCTGGCACCATGTTTCTTATTGTCCTGCACCCTATTAGAGTTTCTACATTCAATTGTTGCCAAATTGTTGTTGAACCACATGGGATGTGTACAGTTCATATTTTAGCCAAATTACATAAAGGTTGGTGTTTCCTAGGCCAAATTACACCAATAATATGCATGTGTGTGAGTCAAATGTCTCTTACCGAATTTCGTCCCTATCGTGTCCTGTTTTGCTGCAGATTGATCAAAACTGTATCAATATCGTTCGATGTGCTTGACAGCCGCAGTGATGTATGGTTATGTCCAGTCCGCGGACTATTTCCTTGATTAATGCACTCAGTTCTGCACACTATCTGATACAATGGAATTTTGCTATAGCGGTGCAACTATACCGTAGGTAATTATGCATTCATCTTGTTAGTAATATAAGGATGAGTGCCGCTGATGTCGTCTTGCTTCCAGCAGCATATTTGTTTGTTTATTAAACATAACACTGTTACTACCAGTTGTGCGCCTGTCTTTAGAATTAAGAAATAGATATACTAAAAATTACTGTAGTCCAAGAGATAGCTCGGAGAGATATATGGTAAATTGGTTATAAATATACTGAAAAATTTCTATTCTTATTACAACTAGTAGAGGGCACGCGCGACACGCGCGTGTATTAAAAATATATAGTGAACAAAAATTTTATCTTTTCAAAATAGAGTATCTAAATTTAAATAATTTAAATTCTAAATAATTTATTAAAATTCTAACGAAAGATGACAATAATTTAATGGATGAACAGTATGAAACAAAGCAAACTTATAATTAGGATTCTACAACGAAATCCTTTATTTTCCATTGATAGATCCAATATAAAGAAATATAGGTCACAAATCGTGATGGGGTGTTCAAGGTGGGGTTGGGGCTAACGGGGAAGTTTAGGTACACTGCGCGGTACACCAGGTGCAAGCTCGGCGCGACGTGCCCACTGAAGTTGTGGATCACGCCGCCGCTGGTGAAGACGACGGGTGCCGCCGCTACCCAACATAAATGTAAAACCCATGTTCATATGGTAAAAGATGGCTAGACATAATCCTTAATAGGACCCATCAAATTGAGACACAAGCATGCAAATAAGCGATTAAAAATTATTAGCAAGCATTGCCTTTTATCCAAATGATAGATGCTCAGATAATCTTCAGTACTTTATCTTCAAATCTCTTAAACGATGTTATGTCTACTAGCAACAGTCTACAACAAGCATCCAAGGCAATCATTCAAGCAAGCAAAAAGAATAAATAAGAAACAATACACCAATCATCATGAACTGAACAAGAGAAGCGCTATAGATCATTGACATATTTCTACGATCGCAAGAGCACAAGAATAGATAAAAAATGAAATTAAAACTATTAAGATATATTTTATACACAAGTTTATGTCAAATGTTTCTACGATGGCAGACCATAAAAATAGATTAAAAAAATGAATTGCATCAACACTATTGGTCATTCTTGTCTGACCAAACAAATATCTAAACGTCCAGTGGCGCTTGATGTTTTACCTCATGATGACGTTGTTGACGCGGCCGGCGAAGTAGTCGGCCATGGCGACCACCATCCCCAGCGCCTTGCCGTTGCCGGCGACAACGTGCTGGTCCAGGAGGCCCTGCATGATCTTGTGGATGGTGTAGTAGGGGGCCAGACAAGCTTGATGCCCTCAAAGCGGTCGAAGAATTCATCGGAGAAGGCGGAAAGGTAGCCGGAGCCGGCGGCGTAAAAAATAAATGATTTTGATAGCGAGCAGTGGAGCGCAGGATGCGCCTCCCCGAGATGCAGCCACGCGCGCACGCGGCGCGGCGGTGGAGCGCGATCTCGACTTGGCGTAGGCCGTGCATGCGCGGCCGGATCCGAGCGAGGCGACAGATTCAACGGGTCAATGGATAGATTCCGGAGACGCTTAGGGTCTGATTGGGAGAGCTCTACTTCAAAAAAAATAGCTCTGCTCCACCTGTTAGGATTGATCTCCTGGTCCACATGGCCCAAAGGCCGTGGGCCTGATCCGCGCCCTGATCGGTGGCGCCCAACCCAACATTGGTTGGAGGGTCCCTGTCACCCCGCGCTATATAAAGAGGTGGGCTCCACCGGCTCCAAAGGGAGTTGAACCTGAGCCGCTAGAACCACCGACACACCAATCCGATCTAGGGTTAGCGCGGGCAGTGACGGGAAGACCCACCACCGCCACCACGACGTCCTCCGTCGCCGTTCCAGGCCAAAGCCGGTGGCGACCAGAGGGACGGCGTGATCTACGACCGCGACCGACGACCCCTGCACTGCGCGTCGCTGCCTTGCGCAGATCGTCACCGACAGAACCTGAGATGGCTTCCTCCACCGGAGGCGATGGTATAACCCTATTCGTTCATCATGTTCTTATTATTGTTCATCATGTTTTACTGTCAAGATTCAAGTTATTCCCTTCTAGATCTGTGACTAGTGATCCGTTAATGCTAACAATGGGCCCATCGACGGCGGCGCGCGCACCAGTAGGTGCACGCGCGCGTCGGCGAGGGGGCCCGCGGCGGCGCCAAGATCCATCTCCTCCGGCCGCCTAGGGCGCCTAACTATTTCTTTGGCCATGAGGGCCATGGAGAAAAGGAGGAGAGACAGAGAGCGGCGCGGCGGCGAAAGGCCACCGGCCGGGTGCGCGCACATGCTGAGCTGCTGAAGTAGCCGTTGCTGCTGCGCGAGAGAGAAAAATGAGGAGGTTTAGGGTTACAGAGGCACCGGCGGGGTTTTTTATACCTCCTATCTCCACGCTGCACCGTCTGATCTGCTGAACGGCTGAGATTGCGGCGGGCGGGGGGAACTGGCGCGGGGCTGGGCCGTTTCGGCGGCCTACCCGTTGGCTGTTGGGCCACGGGCCCGTCAGCAAGCCACAGCGCAGAGCGAGCGCACAGCAGGCCGCGCGGAGCGTGCGCATGCGAGCGCGAGCGAGAGAAAGCCAGACCGCACGCGCATGCCAGCGAGGGAGCTGTGTGCTGGGCTGCTGCGGGTCGAGCAAATTAGCGGACCGTGCGAGCTAGTCCGCTGGGCAGTGCTGGGCTGCGCACGCACGCAAAGAAGATTGGGCCGCTGGCCCAAGTTATCGTATAAAGTGAATACAGATCTGAATAGTGGCGTTTATAATGTTGTTTTGATTGTTTTTTTTTCAGTCATATCTGAATAGAATTTGAGTAGAATTTTACCGCTGTTTAAATTTGAACCAAAGAGATAATTTATTCAGAGAGTAATTCCCAAAGTTTAGCTATTGTTCATGCGAATTTATTTAAAGTTTCCGTTGCATAGATGTTTATTTTGACTTGTATTTAAATTTGAACCAAAGGGATAATTTAATTTCAAGTCATAGACAAAATTTCAGAATTATTATGATATTGTTATTTTCTGACCAAAGTTGATAGTAACAATATTATAATTTTATAGATGTTGATTATTGCATTATTACTTTTTCTACCCAAAGGTGATGAAGTCTTAATGTAATAGGCACTGTTATTATGTTATAATGTTCTCACTTGATATGATTTAATTTCAGCTACGAGTTCCATGATGGTCTCCATCAAGGACATTCCGATTCTCAAAGGAGATAACTACAATGAGTGGTACAAGAAGGTGGATTTCTTTTTCACCATGACAGAGCTGGACTGGGTTCTCACTGCACCGGTTCCGGCTGAGCCTGTGAAGCCAGTCAGAGAGGCTGATGTGACAGATGCTGTTTGGCAGCAGACAGAGCAGGCCTATACGGTCAGAAAATAGAAGTTTGATACAGATAATGCCAGATGGATCACTGCCAACAAGAAATGTTTGGCGGTGGTCAAGAACACTATAGAGCCTGCTATCTTTGGGGCAATTAAAGATTGTCGCAACGTCATTGAGTACTTGGCGAAGCTAAAGAGTCAGTATACTGGCTCTTCAAAGACCTACGCCTCTCAGTTGATCAAGCAGTTGATCAACGCCAAGTACACAGGCGGGATCAGAGAGCACATACATCGCTTAATCCACATAAACAATAAGCTCAAGCCGATGGATGAGGACTTGAAAGAGAGTACCATCATTCATTTGGTTTTTGCTTCATTGCCAGATGAGTTTGAGAACTTCGTTGTTAACTACAACGTTAATCCTGAGAAATGGGACACAGAAAAGACCATAGCGATGTTGGCTCAAGAGGAGGAAAGGATAAAGATAGCACGTGGTAGCACTGTCAACTACGTGCAAAAGAAGAAAAATAACAACAATGCGTCTAGCAGCGCAAAAGGAAATCCCTCCTCCTCTAAGGGAAAAGGAATTCAGCACTCCCAGCAGCACAGGCCTAAGGATGGGCAAACCACAGTGGAGAAAGATCAGTGTCTCTACT
Organism: Echinochloa phyllopogon; assembly: GCA_033239725.1. Lineage (NCBI taxonomy): Eukaryota > Viridiplantae > Streptophyta > Magnoliopsida > Poales > Poaceae > Echinochloa > Echinochloa phyllopogon. The sequence continues at coordinate 10,817,759 of BTCW01000008.1, forward strand.
GCAAGGAGAAGGGGCACTACAAGAAAAATTGTGCCGCCTACTTAAAGATGATCATGGAAAGGAAAGGTGAGAATGTTATTTCATTCGTAAATGAATCTCTGTATATAGATTATTCCACATCTACTTGGTGGATTGACTCAGGAGCAACAATTCATGTTGCAAACTCTTTACAGGGATTCCGTTCGACAAGAACTACTCAAAGAAACGAAAGGCGAATTAAAGTCGCGAATGGAGTCGAAGCAGAAGTGAAGGCGGTGGGCGACCTTCTCCTAGAGCTCGACACCGGATTTGATTTATTTCTTAGAGATATTTTCTTTGTGCCTAGTTTACAGAGGAACTTAATAAGTGTATCTCGTCTAGATGATGATGGATATGGATGTCATTTTGGAAATGGCATGTGTGTGATAGATTTTAAAGATACAGTTACTACTATTGCTTTTAAGAGAAATGATCTTTATTTGTTATCGCTACGTGAAAGTGTGAATTCCGTATGTGATGTGAATGCGCTTGTATCCCCACCTATAGCTCATAATAGAAAACGAAAGAGAACTCAAGACACGTCGTCGAAATTATGGCATTGTCGTTTAGGCCATATTTCGAGGGGGAGAATAGAAAGGCTGGTTAAGAATGACATTCTTCCTCCTCTAGAGTTCTCAAACTTAGATAAATGCATTGATTGCATAAAAGGAAAATACATAAAGTTTACAAAGAAAAATGCTGAACATACCGCATGTGTTTTAGAGTTAATTCACACAGACATCTGTGGTCCGTTTTCAGTTAAAAGCATAGATGGTTTTGACTCGTTCATTACTTTTACCGATGATTATTCCCGTTATGGATATATTTACCCAATAAAAGAAAAATCAGAAGCGTTGGATAAGTTTAAAATATTCAAGACTGAAGTTGAGAATCAACATAATTTAAAGATAAAGACAGTACGTTCCGACCGTGAAGGGGAATACTATGGTCGGCACACCCCATATGGCCAAGTTCCAGGGCCTTTCGCGAGGTACCTAAGGGAACAAGGTATAGTTGCCCAGTACTCTATGCCGGGCGATCCTCAGCAAAATGGAGTCGCTGAAAGACGTAACCGTACCCTTATGGATATGGTGCGAAGCATGATCAGTTACTCTACACTACCGGTGAGCTTATGGATGGAGGCTTTAAAAACCGCCACCTATATTCTCAACAGAGTTCCCAGTAAAGCGGTGCCAAAAACACCGTATGAGCTGTGGACAGGCAGAGTACCCTCGTTGAATCACCTACGGGTGTGGGGGAGCCCTGCTGAGGCAAAGATATTCAACCCGACCATTGGGAAGCTAGATCCCAAGACAGTGAGTTGCCATTTTATTGGCTACACAGAGAAATCAAAAGGATATCGTTTCTACTGTTCTGACAAAGTCACAAAGTTTGTGGAAACGAGACATGCTGTTTTTCTAGAAGAAGAAATGATACGGGGGAGCATGGAAGCTCGAAAGATTGATCTTGAGGAGAGGCGGGTGTGCGCACCCAATCCAATGATTCAGGAGCCATTTTTCGAACTACCTGTTGAGCCCACGCCGACGGTGCCAGACACTGCGGCTCCAGCTCCTGTGGTGATTCCTCCTGTGGCAACACCGAATGCAAATGTGGAACCTGTCCCTCAGGATCCTATAGAAAATGTTGCTGCAGATCAGGGGGAGCATCAACAGCCTCCAATAGAAAATGTTCCAAATGTAGAGGCCCCTAGAAGGTCTCAAAGAGCAAGAAAGTCAGCAATTCCTGATGATTATGAAGTATATAACATAGAAGAGTTTCGAATGGGGGATGATCCTGTTTCATTCGAACAAGCCATGAGAAGCGAAAATTCATCCAAGTGGCTTGAGGCCATGGAAGATGAAATGAAATCGATGAGTACCAACCGTGTTTGGGACTTAGAAGAAATTCCTAAAGGAGCCAAAACAGTAGGCTGCAAATGGGTCTACAAGACGAAACGTGACTCCAAAGGGAATGTAGAAAGATTTAAAGCGCGTCTTGTGGCGAAGGGTTTTACACAAAAGGAAGGAATAGATTACAATGAGACTTTTTCTCCGGTCTCATGTAAGGATTCTTTCAGAATCATAATGGCATTGGTGGCGCATTTCAATCTCGAATTGCACCAGATGGATGTAAAGACGGCATTCCTTAATGGGGATCTTGAAGAAAAAGTTTACATGGCTCAACCCAAAGGTTTTGTCGTGGAAGGAAAAGAACACATGGGATGTCACCTAAAGAAATCCATTTATGGGTTAAAACAAGTTTCGAGGCAGTGGTACTTGAAGTTCAACGAAACGATAAAGAGGTTTGGGTTTAATGAAAATGTTGAGGACAATTGCATTTATGCAAAATTCCAGAAAGGCGGTTACATTTTCCTCATCCTTTATGTGGACGACATTCTACTGGCAAGTAACAATGTCAACCTATTATTGGAAACGAAGAAGTTCCTGTCCTCGAACTTTGATATGAAAGACCTTGGTGAAGCCTCATTCGTTTTGGGAATTGAGATTCTCCGAGATAGATCAAATGGGGTATTAGGATTATCTCAATAGACGTACCTGGAAAAGGTTCTAGAAAAGTTTTGTATGCAAAGGAGTAAGCCTACTCCTGCGCCAATAGTCAAGGGCGATAGTTTTGGGGATTTTCAGAGTCCTCAGAACAGCTATGAGAGGGAACAAATGAAAGCAGTTCCATATGCTTCAGCTGTTGGAAGCTTACAGTATGCGCAAGTGTGCACATGCCCTGACCTAGCATTTGTTACCAACATACTTGGCAGATATCAGAAAGATCCAGACCTTGAGCACTGGAAATTAGCGAAGAAAGCTTTACGGTATGTGCAAGGCACAAAAGGCCTCATGCTGACATATAAAAGAACCGATTTCCTAGAGATTGAAGGGTATTCAGACTCAGACTTTGCGGGAGATGGAGATGATTGTAAGTCCACGACAGGCTACATCTTCACTCTCGCAGGGGGAGCTATATCGTGGAGAAGCTCCAAGCAAACAGTGACAACAACATCTACGATGTATGCTGAATTTATAGCATGTTACGAGGCATCCTGCCAAGTTGAATGGCTAAAGAAATTCGTACCAGGATTGAGAGTGGTAGACAATATAGAAAGACCACTAAAGATGTACTGCGATAACCAGCCAGCAGTGTTCTATGCTCATAATAACAAGAAAAGTACGGCTACCAAGTCGATAAAGATAAGATTTTATTATGTTAAAGATAGAATCCAGGATCACACCATAAGTCTCGAGCATATTAGAACAGAGAAGATGCTCGCGGATCCGCTAACGAAAGGCTTACCACCCAACGTGTTCAAGGAACACGTGGCCGGCATGGGGCTAAGGTATTGCCTATGATCTCTGGATTAACAGGGCCCATAGTTTAAAGAATCTATTTCTGAATAGAGGCGTTTATAGTAGCTATTGATTCTATCGACGATTGAGTCGGGACGATGAGATATGCTCTGTGCACAAATCTAGAATGAAATGAGGAAAATTGTAAAAGTAAAAGAAAAGCGATTGTGAGATCAAAGGTGAGATTGTTAGGATTGATCTCCCGGTCCACACGGCCCAAAGGCCATGGGCCTGATCCGCGCCCTGATCGGGGGCGCCCAACCCAACATTGGTTGGAGGGTCCCTGTCACCCCGCGCTATATAAAGAGGTGGGCTCCACCGGCTCCAAAGGGAGTTGAACCTGAGCCGCTAGAACCACCGACACACCAATCCGATCTAGGGTTAGCGCGGGCAGTGACGGGAAGACCCACCACCGCCACCACGACGTCCTCCGTCGCCGTTCCAGGCCAAAGCCGGTGGCGACCAGAGGGACGGCGTGATCTACGACCGCGACCGACGACCCCTGCACTGCGCGTCGCTGCCTTGCGCAGATCGTCACCGACAGAACCTGAGATGGCTTCCTCCACCGGAGGCGATGGTATAACCCTATTCGTTCATCATGTTCTTGTTATTGTTCATCATGTTTTACTGTCAAGATTCAAGTTATTCCCTTCTAGATCTGTGACTAGTGATCCGTTAATGCTAACACCACCAACTCCATATTTTTCAGCTCCACTTTATCGACTCCAAAAAAACATGGAGCTACTCTACCTGTTTGGCTATTAGCGTAACTCCAGCTCTAGAAAATGTAGGATTTGAGGGAAAAAGTCTTTCTTGCCCATAATTGTTATATTGATGTTGTTTATTTATTTTGAAGGATTTTTTTTTGTGCTTCTACAATACTGTGACATAACAACGCATCTAAGTTTTCGTAGTCAACCAAAGATATGGATAGTCGAGTCCCAAAACTCCTCTCTTGCATCACGATATTTGAGTCTTAACTGTTACTTTCGTTTTCAAACAGTGGTGATACATGACAAAACTGAGTTCATTATTGTTTGACCAAGATAAGCTTTGTTTTGTATATACAAAATGAATTGTCGTACCCAATTTCATCGACGTTAATTAAGGATCAAAATTATTCACCATCGAGTGAACACGTACTAATTAATTAAACGAACGCACACTCATAGTCAAAGAACTTGCATGTCATCGTTGTTCAGCACTGGTGCTCCAATGACAATGCTGCGGCAGAAGTTCAGGCAACATCAAAACATGGTAGAAGGCAGCGCGTGGCTGACGTTGCCGCCCATCAGCATCATCAACGCGTCCATAGCTTAACCCAGCAAGGAGGGGAATCCATTTCGCCGGTGCGGGAGGGCCGCCGGCGGCCTAACCCAGCAAGGCCAAGGACGGCAGATTCTAGGACATGTAGCCACACGAGGGATGGGATGCTACGTGAGGGAGACGAAAGGACCGGTGCTCTTTTTTCTTTTCGGGTGAACAGGTACGTGAACTGTCTAACCAGTGACATTGGTGGGTAATTACCATCCAACTCCATGAGAATGTGTAAAAATAGTGTTTCTGGAGCACCCCTGAGGAGCTCTAGAAAAAGCCTGGAGTTGGCCTCCAGATCCACTTTTTTTCGGGAGCTGGAGTTATTGGAGCTGGAGGTGTTTGGCTATGGAAATTTGGAGTGCAGCCAAAAAATATGGAGCGGAGCTCTCCCAAACAGCCCTTTAGTGGCAGCATACCAGCGTGAGAGCAGCCCCTTGAAGCTACTAAGGGCGACGACGTCTATGAGGTTTTGGAGCTGGACGCCGTCGAGCTGCTCGCGGAGCATGTCCACTTTCAGACCCTCGACGCCCTCTCCTGCCGGTGAGGACCTACCCTGGTGAACGTCGCGTGGACATGAAAACAATTCGACGCCCACCTGCTCGATTCACGGCTCAGGCTTCCCTTCAACCCTGCGGCTCGGCTCATCCCATCGGCTCCATGCGTGTCCAGCCATCTGCATCGGAGGCCACCGCCGCCGTCTTCGTGATCCGTTGTAGTCATCTCATTTGCTTGCATCCCCTCGACCAGCCGCGCAAGAGCTTCCACATGCATTTGTTTGTCCTCCATCTGCGGGATCCTGCACAATCAATGAATTGTTGCGTTGTCTCATCTTCCTTTTTTCTTGAACGGACATGCGGCCTGTTCTCACCTCCTTTGCCTCCACGACTACCGGCGACCGTGTTGAACTCCTGTGCAAGTTGCGCCTGCCATATGAAGACGCACTTTCATCCGAATCGTCAGATTTCTACGTGGACATGCTCGACCGGGCCATGACGGATCGGGGATGCATGGTCGAGCAATAGAAGCATCGTGTGCTGCTGCCTGGCCACCGGAACTGTCACCGGCGTGATGGATGTTCGATGACGACTAAATTGGGTTCCTGCCCTGGAAGCCGACTTGGATCATGCGTTTAGTGCTGGAGCCGAGCCAGAGAATTCCTCGTTGCCTCGAGTCCAGCCGAGATGCCGTCGCTGCTGCATAGGAAACGTTACCTGTCGGATTGTTTTCGTGGAGGTCTGTATGGGAACTGTCCCCATGGAATTTTTTTCCCCTGCTGTCGGGCGGTGGAAGCGACGAGAAAACAGATCGATCAAAGGAAACCTAGACGAGATGCGAAACGGTACGTCTGTATATGAGTTAATTTGAAATAGAAACCAAACATGGATCCACGAAAGAGTCCAACGGTTATTTTAGATTATCTGATTGGTGGGTACACGGGGTGGGTAAAGAAATTTTATGGTAAGAAAAGTATGTCTAAAACGACAAAAACTCTCTAGAAACGCCGTTTTTTAAAAACTTTCCACATCGTTTTCATCGTTGGACCTGACACGTGGGTCCTCCGTGAGGGGTGGGTAGGATTTTTTTGGGTGAGAAGTATTTTCAATTCTACTGGATCCTTATAGTATAGATAGATTCAGTTGTTCCTGTAGATGCTGAGCGACTTAACTCGGTGCACTTGTGTGTTTCGAGTATGTTGGAACTTTTAACTTTAACCTCCAAAGGCCTAAGCTAGCTTTATATATAAAGCAAATAGGAAGATAATGGGATTACCAGTTGTTGGTGTTAAAAGCACAGGTAACACCAAACAGGTGAAAGAATGGAAAACTTTTGCTATTTTCTCATTATTCTCAAATTGTGTACATGGGTCGCCTTTTATAGTGGCGATACGACTTTCATTTTACTCTCGATACCCCGTACCTGCTCCACGCACGCCTGACACTATTAGACAACGGTCCGGGGTATCGATGAAATTTTACACCATAGTACAAACTCAAATTGACTACGTCACCGGAGACCTCCACTAAACATGCTCGCGTCCGCGAACGCCAAGCTTGTCGTGTTGATTTCCGGGACGAGCACCTTGTCGTTGGGCCCGGACCTTCTCTGAACGTGTCCATCCCTGGCACCTTTTCTTTGAGCACGGACCTCCTCTGGGCGCGTCCGGGCTTCGCACCTTGTCTTCGAGCGCGGACCTCCTCCGGGCGCATCCGACCGCGTAAGCTGTTTGTTGCGAACCACCTTTCCTTTAGCGCTACCTTTTCCCAAAGGTTCGCTTCTTTTGGCGTGGCACCTGTTCGCCACAAGCTCCTACCGTGGCTTACCTTCTCCCGGGTACCTGTTAATTTAGCCTTGCTTCGTTGTGGCCCTGCGCCACCTTTCCATTTGGCGCAACCTTTCTTCAGTCTTGGCGCCTTTTCTTGGGACAAATTCGAAGAGCCTTTTCTCAGGCGCGCCGGTGCTGTTGACCTTGTTTGTTTTTGGAGATGGCGCATGACCTTTCCAAATTGCACGGAGAATTACCTTGACGCTAAAAATGACCCCCAACAGTAGCCCCTTGATGCTTCGGACCAGATCCAACGGACCGATTCATCGAATAGATGAGATTTTTAGATAAAGCGTCACCTCCGGTCAAGTTGGAGAAAGGTCCGACCTTTGCTGCGATGAAAGCTGGTTGAAGTCGGTGTATTTAGGAAAGGTACCGACCCCTCGAACTATTTCCGCCGCAACCCTCAAAAAGCGAACCGCTGCATCCCTCGATACAGGTCCGGTAACTATTGACGACCTTGTTCATTCTAAACCCGACGAGTGCCGAGATTTGGCTGTGCTTTAGGAGCGCTCTCCATGTCTGTGACTAGGGCGGTGACCTTTCCCATTTGGAAGTGATACGGGGCCTTTTCTAGGTTATTGCCCGAAAAGCTACCTTGATTTCCGGAAGCCTTGGCACTTTGACCTTGCTTAGATTTCTAGAGAGACACTCTTGATTTATGCTTTTTGAGGCGTCATAGCCCCTGGTACGATGATTTTGTTTCAAGAAAGTCGTCGCTTGCCTGTGGTATAAATGATCTTACTTGCATTCTTGTCAGTGACGTGAGTTGAAATAGTTGCTTGAGTACTCAACAAGCTGAAATGGCACAGCTTGACGCCAGCGACCTTTTTTACTTTTAGGTCGCCACAACCCCTTTGAGCGTGGAGACCATGTTAATGCTTAGTTTGCATTACTTTTGAAATGGAAACCTTTTTAGTTTTAGGTCCCCACAACCCTTAAACGTGGAGACCTTGTTAACAGTTAGGCTCTATCACTTTTGAACTAGAGACCCTTTCCTGATGACCTTCTCAGAAAACTGAGGTCTTTCTCAAATACCTCTCGAGATGAAACCCAACAAGCTTAGGACTTTTGTCAAAATTATTTCTGTCAACCATGACCTTTTCTGAGACCAAATCAATGTAGACACAAAAGTGATAAGGTAATGAGCCGTGATATTTTCAGAGGTTGATAAAGGTAGATTAATAAGAAGCTCTCTTAAAAGGTAGTTTTTCTCTGCCGAGTGGAGTAGCTCTTAATATCGCTAAGAAGATAAAGTTGAGGAAAATAATTGTTTTTTAAAAAAACGAAGGTGATGTGGATGCTTGGAAGAATATACTGGCTAGTCCTGTCAGCGGAGGTGACCAGACTTCTCCGTAGCTTCTCACCTTCTCCGTGGCTGGGCAGCAGCACTCAGGAGAGAAACTAGTCATGTGAGAAACCAGACAAGGTCCCCACCCGTCCCTGTTAGCAAGCTTCTCACCTTGTGAGAAGGTGGCCAGCGGTTGGGCAGTGACGCGCAGGTGAAGCTTGCTAGCATAGCTGCGCTTGGTCACCTTCTCACCTTTTTCTCAGACCTTTCTAACTGATAAGGTTGTCTCCAGCCCCTAGGCGTGGTGAGCTTTAAATGGTGAGCTTCTTGATTCTATGTCGCGATAACTCCCAGACGTGGTTTTGCTGAAATCTTTGGTGGAATCAAGACAACACACAAGTGTCACCTCCTCCCCCCCTTTGTTTTGCAACGCAGATGGTCTCTTTGTGGGAGAAAAAGTGTCACCTCCTCCCCCCCTTTTTTTTGTGTGTGTATCGTTGTATCTGCTCATTTAGAGCTTTTTTTTGTGTGTTTTGGGCTAGGCGTACTCAAGTGGGTGGCTCTTTTTCGAAGGTCACAATCATAGAACCCGCTGTACCTTTTCAAACGATTGGCGTATTGCTGCAGCAGGAATTACTGATTGATGTATTACTTAGGTGACCGTTTCTAAAAAATCGTCACCTCCCCCACTTTAGCTCTTGGGTGGCTGTATTCTTTTTCCACCTCTAGGCGTCAGTTCTCCTTCTGCCGCCGAATGGAAAGGTAATTATACAGAACGTCATAGCCTTTGGTATAGTAACCTTGTTTAAAAGATACAAGACTATACACTTGTTTTACACAACGAAAGCGCACATCACGCCTAATTAACTGCGATCATTGAGATAATATTGTATCGCACTTATATCATGACTTCATTATAAATTTTTTTTCCGAAAAGTTTCTCGTGCTGTAAGCTTATAATAGCATGAAAAACCGAAGCCCCAAGAAGGCTAAGCACTTGCTGTAAAAGCGTCACCTCCTCCCTTTAATATTTTAGGGGTTGAGGTCGTAGTCCATTCCTCGAACCTTGTTCATAAGGTGCAAAATAGCGACCTTGTTTACAATTGCTGCACACACGAAAAATAAACGAACCCCCGAAGAGGCCAAGCGCTATGAAAGCGTCACCTCCCCCCTTGGTGTTTTTGGGGGCGAGTTCAAAACCCATCCCTTGGACCTTGTTCATAAGGTGTAAAATGGCAACCTTGTTTAAAATTGCTGCGCAAGTGAATGCTCAGGAAAAATAAACGAACCCTCGAAGAGGCCAAGCGCTATGAAAGCGTCACCTCCCCCTTTGGAGTTTTTGGGGGCGAGTTCGAAACCCATCCCTTGGACCTTGTTCATAAGGTGCAAAATGACAACCTTGTTTAAAATTGTTGCGCAAGTGAATGCTCACGAAAAATAAACGAACCCCCGAAAAGGCCAAGCGCTATGAAAGCGTCACCTCCCCCCTTGGCGTTTTTGGGGGCGAGTTCAAAACCCATCCCTTTGACCTTGTTCATAAGGTGTAAAATGGCAACCTTGTGTAAAATTATTGCATAGATGAACGCTAACTAAAAAGGTGAGCCCCTAGAAGGGTCAACTGTTGCGAAAGCGTCACCTCCCCCCTTGCCGTTTTTGGGGTCGACTCTATTTTTTAGCCTAGTGAGCCTATAAGTCGCAAACTCGTCGCCTTTTTCTTTTGTTTTCTTTAAAAACCGTTGCACCTTGTCTCTTCTTTGAATGAGACAACTCTTAGAATTGTTGTTTTTTGTTCGTGTTGAAAATGGAAGAATAAGGTGAGGACATTTCGCCCGTTTTCGAGGAAAAGACCTTTTGGGCCTTTTCGTTTATTTTGGAGTGAGCGTACCTTGCTTCTTTTTTGAGGAAGGCACCTCTTTCTTGAGCAACTTGAAAGGTTGCTTATTAGTCTGAAGAAGGTGACCTCTTTTAAACGAGGGGTTACTTTCAAAGAGCTAATCAGGAAAACAAACAGGTGCCGAAATCTGCATCACCTGATGTTTTTTCGGTGATTGGCACGCATTTTGGAGAAAAGATTGCTTTATACATAGGTAGCAATTTACAAAAGATCCGCCACGTTAAATACCTCACACCCAGGATATGGTTTACCCATGAGGAAAAGAGTGTGGTCTTTGGAAAAAGGGGGGAAAAGGTCGCATAATCTAAAAAAAACGAAAAGGTAACTAGATTAAAGAAAAGAAAAAGGTGGCAGCCCCTGGGCGTTAAGACCTTGTTAAGATTTAGGCTCCATCACCTTTAAAATGGATACCTTTTTCAGTTTTAGGTCGCCACAGCCCCTGGGCGTGGAGACCTTGTTAATACTTAGTCTCCACTACCTTTGAAGTTGTGACCTTTTTAGTTTTAGGACACCATAGCCCTGGGCATGAAGACCTAGTTAATACTTAGGCTTCACCACCTTTGAAGTGGTGACCTTTTTAGATTTTGATTGAGCTTTGGTTTTCCAGCCCCTGGCTTTCTCTTTGATGATCCTTATCTATAACCATTTTCAAAACTGCTGACCATGGTGGTCAATATAGAGTGAAAACAAATAAGGTTATGACCTTTGTCAGTAACCTTTTCTTAACTTGGTGGCCTTGATGGTCAATATAGAGTGAAAACAAATAAGGTTATGACCTTTGTCAGGAACCTTTTCTCAACTTGGTGACCTTGATGGTCAATATAGAGTGAAAACAAATAAGGTTACTACCTTTACGAGGACCTTTTCTTAAAAAGTTGACCTTAAAGGTCAGAATGAATTGAACATTAGTAAGGTTATGACCTTTGCCAATAACCTTTTCTTAAAATATTGACCATACAGGTCAATATAGATTGAAAACTCGTAAGGTCACGACCTTGTCGAGGACCTTTTCTTTGAAAAGCTGACCTTAAAGGTCAAAATGAATTGAACATTAGTAAGGTTATGACCTTTGCCAATAACCTTTTCTTAAAATATTGACCATACAGGTCAATATAGATTGAAAACTCATAAGGTCACGACCTTGTCGATGACCTTTTCTTAAAAAGCTGACCTTAAAGGTCAAAATGAATTGAACATTAGTAAGGTTATGACCTTTGTCAATAACCTTTTCTTAAAATATTGACCATACAGGTCAATATAGATTGAAAACTCGTAAGGTCACGACCTTGTCGAGGACCTTTCTTAAAAAACTGACCTTAAAGGTCAAATGAATTGAACATTAGTAAGGTTATGACCTTTGCCAATAACCTTTTCTTAAAATATTGACCATACAGGACAATATAGATTGAAAACTCATAAGGTCACAACCTTGTCGATGACCTTTTCTTAAAAAGCTGACCTTAAAGGTCAAATGAATTGAACATTAGTAAGGTTATGACCTTTGCCAATAACCTTTTCTTAAAATATTGACCATACATGTCAATATAGATTGAAAACTCATCATAAGGTCACGACCTTGTCGATGACCTTTTCTTAAAAAGCTGACCTTAAAGGTCAAAATGAATTGAACATTAGTAAGGTTATGACCTTTGTCAATAACCTTTTCTTAAAATATTGACCATACATGTCAATATAGATTGAAAACTCATAAGGTCACGACCTTGTCGAGGACATCTTCTTAAAACATTGACCTTAAAGATTAAAATGAATTGAACATTAATAAGGCTATGACCTTTGTCAATAACCTTTTTCTTAACCGAAACCTCAAAAAGGTTAAGTGCTTGCTGCAAAAGCGTCACATCTTCCCTTAGCACTTTTCTGGGGTTGACGCTATTTTTCGATGCGGTGGACTTATAGATTAGTCGACCACCCTGTCTCCTTTTGAGCGAGGTGTTTTCCTTGCTGAGCAACTTGAAAAAGGTTGCTTATCGACTTAACGGAATGTAGCACCTATGGAAAAGATCGTGCGGACCTTTCGTTTGTTTTTGAATGAGATCGTACCTTGTCTCGTTTCTGAGCAAGACACCTATTTTTTGAGCAACTTGAAAGGTTGCTTGTTAGTCTGAAGAAAGTGGCCTCTTTTTAATAAGAGGTTATTTTCAAAGAGGTAACAAGATAGAAAAACAGGTACCGAAATCTGCATCACCTGATGCTTTTTCTGCGGTCAAAGTAAATTAAAAATCGATAAGGTCTCAACCTTTTTGTCGATGACCTTTTCTGAAAATGATTGGTCTTAAAGGTTAACATAGACTAAAAAATCGATAAGGTCATGACGTTTGTCCTTTATCAAAAAGGTTGACCTTAAATAGTGTCAAATCTATGAGGTTCCCTCGGTCGCTTGGACATAGGGACCTTTTCTTGCATTTCCTCTATACGAGAGAAAGGTAAAAAATTTCCTCGCTAAGGTTCCCTCGGTCTCTTGGGCGCGAGGACCTTTTCTTGCTTTGTATTGGTGCGAGAGAAAGGTAAAAATTTCCCCGCTAAGGTTCCCTTTGGGACTTTTATATTCCCTTGGGTTGTAGACCTTCGCTTCTACTTTTGAGAAAGCGGGTCTTTGTCTTGAAGAGGTCACGAACCTCCTGCCCATCTTGTGGGTCTTTGTCTTGAAGAGGTTACGAACCTCTTGCCCATCTTGTGGGTCTTTGTTTGGAAGAGGTCACGAACCTCTTGCCCATCTTGTGGGCCTTTGTTTTGAAGAGGTTACAAACATCTTTCCCATCTTGTGGGTCTTTGTTTTAAAGAGGTTACGAACCTCTTGCCCATCTTGTGGGTCTTTGTTTGTTTGCACGTGAAAATAATACATGCATGCGATGAGATGGTTTGATGTATGCTTTATGCATATGGATAGATGGATACCAACAAGGTTAGTTGTCATTTACCTTTTCTGAATACTCGGTTCCTTTTTCAAAAACGTTGACTCTGACCTTCCACGGAGATCAATACGTCAGGCTCTATGGAGACCGGGGGTGCCACCTTCTCTCTGCGTCGCCATCGACCTATTCTAGGTGTGCAACCTTTTTTTGATGGCCATCTTATTTACCTTCCTTTCAGGTCTCATGTACCTTGTTCTCCTTCACCGGTGACAAGGTTCTTGTTGGCAATATTCTGTAGCTTGGACTTTATCACGGTGTCTGCTAGCTTCGCCATGAGCTTTGTCTTAGGTACCATGTGAGCTTTCTCTCGTACACACAAACGGTGGGCGCCAAACTGTTGGTGTTAAAAGCACAGGTAACACCAAACAGGTGAAAGAATGGAGAACTTTTGCTATTTTCTCATTATTCTCAAATTGTGTACATGGGTCGCCTTTTATAGTGGCGATACAACTTTCATTTTACTCTCGATACCCCCTACCTGCTCCACGCACGCCTGACCCTATTAGACAACGGTCCGGGGTATTGATGGAATTTTACACCATAGTACAAACTCAAATTGACTACGTCACCGGAGACCTCCTTTAAACGTGCTCACGTCCGCGAACGCCAAGCTTGTCGTGTTGATTTCCGGGACGAGCACCTTGTCGTTGGGCCCGGACCTTCTCTGAGCGTGTCCGTCCCTGGCACCTTGTCTTCGAGCACGGACCTCCTCTGGGCGCGTCCGGGCTTCGCACCTTGTCTTCGAGCGCGGACCTCCTCCGGGCGCGTCCGACCGCGTAAGCTGTTTGTTGCGAACCACCTTTCCTTTAGCGCTACCTTTTCCCAAAGGTTCGCTTCTTTTGGCATGGCACCTGTTCGCCACAAGCTCCTACCGTGGCTTACCTTCTCCCGAGTACCTGTTAATTTAGCCTTACTTCGTTGTGGCCCTGCGCCACCTTTCCATTTGGCGCAACCTTTCTTCAGTCTTGGTGCCTTTTCTTGGGCCAAATTCGAAGAGCCTTTTCTCAGGCACGCCGGCGCTGCTGACCTTGTTTGTTTTTGGAGATGGCGCACGACCTTTCCAAATTGCACGGAGAATTACCTTGACGCTAAAAATGACTCCCAACACCAGTTTACAATAAAGTTCATAACCGTAAGAGGACCCAACATCAACCCAACTACAACGGGACCCTCTAGGTCACGCGTCAGAGTCATCGAGAGACTACTCTAGACGAAAAAAATGCTAAGAGGCCATGAAGCCATTACAGAATAGGGCGGACCCGACCACCAGCGGGGCCTGCGGCTCCATCACTACGACCTAAGAGAGAGCTCCAAACAACGCATTCGGGAAGGCAAAGGCGCACCAGCGCCAACATTAGGTTTTCACCTCGGAGATCTTCCGTCAGTAGCAGCCAAACGAGACCGAAACGGCAACGCCCTCAAGAGGGAAGTGTAAGCACCGTTGACCGACCCGAAGAGGATCAGAGCTTACGCCCGAAGATCACGCCCGACGAACCAATAGCGCCTATTGCAACGTCGCGCGCGCCCTCCCACAACCCATCCTTCGCAGACACCGAGGCTGTCCAAAAGGCTCCATATGCAATCGGTAGTACCGCCCAACACCTCGGGGAGATTGGTTCTCTGTATGATACGCCAAATCTCATGTCGCCCCGTAGAGGGCGGCACCGGACTGACCAAATTAAGACGGAATTCATGAGCCAAATGGAGGGAACTTGATACCGGAAGGGGGCTGCTTCGATGGCGAAGAGCAAATCGAAGGTGGCACCACCCACATGACGATGTCGCATGCAGGAACTCCTCCCTCCCCCCGATACGCTCCGACCACAAGGCTAGAGCAGACACGAAGGGCGAAGGCATGGCCGAAGGAGTGGCCCGCGCCGACCCAACGCTGCCACCGTCGGGCACCGCCGCGACACCTCCCCTGCCGGAGAAGCGGATCCCCGACAAACCACCCGCGGGATCCAGGTGCCGCCAAGCTGAAGCGGCCGCGTTGCCGCGGGCACGCCACCATCGCTAATCCCCCAGCCACCCGCCGAGATCCCACACTGTCGGGTAGGGCACGAGGAGCGGCCATTGGCCCAGATCCGAGGGGATGAGACCGCCGCGAAGGCGGCCACCGTCGTCGCGGAGAGCGCCGCCGCGCGACGACAGTCCTCATGCCGCCGGCCATCGAGCGCTTGGGCCATGCCATAGGAGAAGAAGAAGGGATCGGAGGAGAGCCCCACCGCCGCTGTCTTCGCGGTCGCGCGACGCCGCCAGTGGCCTGCTCGGGCTGCTGCGGGGCGAGGGGTTCGGAGAGGTGGGGGTCGGGGCTGTGGCGCGGAGGGGCTAGGATTCCGCCCGTCGCCCATGGAGGGGCGCGGGAGTCCCCCTACGGGAGAGCGTTCTGGCGATCTGGAAGTTTTAACTTTCCCTATGAGTACCCTTGAATCATAGAAATTTTCCATAGTAACAGGAAACGGGGTCGGTGCCACGTTCCACGACCCGAGAACGTCGTCCCAATTCGTGGGTCGGGGTCACCATGGGTCATCGTCCCAATTTTCGTTGGATCATCGTCCCCACCCCGTAGGGTCGTAAACTCTGGTCAAGGTCGTGGAGGTCGCCATGGAGAAGCTCCAACATGAGGCAGGCGTGATGTTGCAACATAGATTGGGCAATGAATATGTGCGAGGGCTTTGAGACAGCTCATCTAGCCCTTTTCTTTTATCCTTTTCTCCCTTTTCTTTGTTTTCCTTGACTCTTCTATACCACGTTCCGGGGTCATCGACCCGATACTCCTTGGTTCACATACCATGTTGTAAATTTTCGTCTCAAAGAGGTATACTCCCTCCGTACCATAATTTTATAAAGCATCGACCCTCGACCCTCGATCCCGTTCCTCAACCCAATCGACCCGGGAACTTTGTGACTATGAAATTTTCGATGGGACGACGGGCGCCAGTAGGACCGTTGGTTTTGTCACGCCTCCTCGTTTTTGTGTGTGCGCTGGGCCCCGCTCCGAGATCCTTTTTTCATCGCTGTAACCAACCCAGCCCACCAAGGGAACGCTCCCCTGGAGCCCACACGCGGGTGGGTGACCGGCCTGCATTCCTGTACAAGCTTAGTTTCGGCCCATTGTGACATCATCAGGCACACGACTTCTGCGCTCAGGGAGGCCCGGCCCGGGAACTGCCGCGTCGTCATTCTTCGTCGAGCCCGGCCGCCTGGAGCGGCGCCGATAGCGGCGCCGATGCCGGAAGCCACGGATATGGTAAGCGCTTCGCGGTGTTCTTCATGTCTCGGGATCGATTCGTTTCTCAGCCGTAGGTTTTGTGAGTTTGTCCACTGCCTGCGATCGATTCTGGACGCGCTGTCTGGTCACTCTTTAGTTGTGAATTTCGATTTAAGGTTTCAATTTACTATACGGATGCTAAGATTCAGCGATTGGAATGTGTGATGAATGCAATCTAGTTATGCGAGGTAGGGTTTGGGATTTGCATCCTTGGGTTCATGCCAATTTGGGGGTTTGGTCTATATTTGACATGGCTTATTTGCAGCTGAACCGGCCTATACACTGCTGCAATTGATCTGCATATTGGCTACTCTTTGATTAAAAAACAGGGTGGCCATGTTCTTAGGCAAATCAATTGGTAGATATGGTGAAGCATCTTTTCTCATATCATATCAAAGTTTTGCCTTATGCTGGGAGCTAGATATTGTGCATGAGCTCCTACTTCATTATATGATGATTGTAGAGCCCACACACAATGTTCTAGAAAGAAAAAAACTTCACACATTGTGGGGCAGGGGCACCACATGCATGCTTATTTTTGCAGCATAAACAAATCGGACAGATTAGCACCCTCAACTCTCCCACATTACGTGCCATATTCCAAGACATAATCATCAGTGAAAAGCTATATATGCTCATTGGCAAGTTCTCATTCAAAGGCTTTGGTAGATGGAAAGGGCGGTCTCAGTGGTTTGGTCACATGATGTGCTGTCACTGCACGCAACAAAGCCTGGTTGATGGTAGAGTAGTTCGTTCTGATCATCTTGTTGCTCTGCCTAATCATGCTCTTCACACTCCACAAACATGAGAGGGACCACCAACTTATCCTGCCGATACAGCTATTATTTGTCATCACTGTCCCGATCTAGCACCTATGTATTAGTTGCTAGTGACCTACTCTGTAACTAGTTTCTACTAAAAAGCTAATCCTGCATTTGGCTAATGAAAAAATTTCTCCTGTGTATGCTATATATGTACTTCCATCATTTCTTTTTATAAGGTGAGCTCACATTTTATATTCAGAATTAATATATTTTGCCCAAAATAACCCAAGTCTTTTATATGATGTTGATTTTATAACCACGAGCTATACCATATATAACAGATATTACCACTCAAAATATAGTGCTTGGGAACAACAATGGATCAAACTGTGCCATACATTTTGAAAGGTAACAGATTAGCAGTATTTCATACTATACATTGTAATGAACTTGTAGAATTTTCAATTGTAACTTAACTATTCACAATTGTCTTTCCCACAGTGGAAGCTATATTTGAACTAAAGCCCAAGGGTGACCTGTGGCTAAAGAAAAGACCTACAAACACATGTAACTCACTATCTGAGATAGAATTGCCGCAACTCAGTTGGGTTTCTACATTTTGAACCTTTCTGCTCTGAGATAAGCTTGCGGCTTTAATAACTTACACCAATTGAGGTTTCTAATTAGCTTCAAATTCTGAAACTGATGTAGTCATTATACTCGAAATAGTTACTATTATATTGTAATTTTGGAATTACATGTTTCAAGGATTTCATACCTTCATTGAACAATAAAATATATGTGGTACCAGCAAATTGGGAAGCCAAATACCATAGTAGAATAGGTACTCAATCATGCATAGGTTCATTCTAGATTTATACTTTCTTATTTTAGAAAAAAAAGGAAACAATCCAGCCTCTACACAGCATTTTGCACGCTCCTTTAAGAATGTTTTCTTTTTTTTCTCAGCATACACAACACGGTAGAATCCTACTGAAATATCTACAATAAAAGAATTGGACAAAGGATGCATATTTATCCTTTTCTTGAAAGATGTAACTAGTGTCTGACAAAACATGAATGAAGGTGAAAGAAGGAAGAAATGCTGGACACATTGCTACGCTTTTGAGGTGCGCAGGGACCAAAGGATGACCTCCAGTAGTGACCAAAGCAATAAGTTGTTGCTATTAGTGCTCATGGTCGGCAACATTCTATTGTTTTGCAACAACTTTGCCTTCACCCTTTTGAATTTTTTTTGCGTGTTTTCTTGCGGAGCTAAGTGGAGATGATTGTGCCTCTTAGTGGACTTTGGTGCCCTCGTGGGAACTAAAATATATATAGAAGAGGGAAAGGTTAAGGAGATTAATAAAACTGAAACTGCAGTTGACTTAAGGGGATATGCTATGATTCTAGTAAGCACAGAACAGGCAAGGGAAAGAACCCACAATTGGGTTCATCTCTATCTTACTGTTCGACTAGAGACAACAAATACATCTCTTTAAGCCTGACACACTAGATGATTATTTTGATATATAAATGACCTCAAATGAAAAAAAAATATCGACTACAAAGTTATAGATCTTGTCAAGAACTACAATTTTCATATAAAAAGTTTCTTTATCCAAGATTTGTTTGACAAATATTTTACAAAATATCTAGTATCCACTCAAAGAGCATATGTTATAATTTAATGATTTCAATACTACCATTACAGCTGATCATTTATGTGTACCAATTCTTTTACAATTCCTATTATATTGAACTTGGAATTGAAATTAATAATATGTTGCATATATAATCATTATTCCATATTGCATTGCTAATTTTATACTATTCCATATAATTTAGAAGTGTTTGGTGCTCTCATTGGTGGAATACAATAAAATAAGTTAATCTTGACAGGTTACAAATGAAAACCTTGTGTTGTATTTAAGTAATAATAGGATTTGTATTTATGTAGCACCTTGTCATTGGTCCTATATCTGTTAAGATATCTTTTCTGATAAATATTATTTTTTGAAGATATAGTGGAAAATGATTTTGGACATCTAGTTTGTGTTGTACTGTAGCTTTCTCAAGGTTCAACTGCTCACGAATTCATAAATTACGAACGATGCTGGGTCCACATTAACACATTTGTTTTTGATGAAAACACATTGTGATGGATCCAGGTACATAAAATGAATTTTCACAACTGGGGGGAACGTCTTTAATTATGCTTAGTGCCAGTGCAAGATCATAGATGTGTGATAATTTATATCTGAAGGATCATATGAAATGTTTGGTTGTTTATCTGTTATTTGTTTGAAGATGCTGCTGCATGTTTATCGCTGTACTTCTCAATGAAACTATTTATCTGCATACTATTTGAGATGCAATAATATTGCCCACTTAGTAAGTAGTACTAAATATATATCCTACTAAAAAAATTTCATGTGTTATCCTGGATACTTTATTATGACGACATTACTTCTATCTTCTAAAACAGTTTTCAGCATGTTCATCAACTTTGGTGAGGGAGAGTACAGGCTGGAAGCAGCACACGAGCATTTTCATCTGTGGAGCAAAGGAAAACAAAGACAGGCACAAGCTATCTTAAACATGTAGTTAACCAAAGCAACAAGCTAAGGTGATGGAACTTAACATTGGTATGCTTGTAGTGGGTTTGGTCTTGAGAATATTCCAAGGTGTGATTATGTCCTTAGACTACCATAAAAAAAAATGCTTTTGAAGTGCTGGCTCCTGTGTCTTCTGGACATGAGCACATCCATTTCTTTCTTGCCATCACATCAAAGTGTAGTCTTGTTGTCCTTTCTAGATAACCTAAGCTAGCACGCATCATGACAGGCAGGAAATTTGTTCATCACCATCGATTGATCCTTTATGTTACTTCCATGCTGGTCACAGTGTTTCAGTGCCCTCAGCTCTATGGTATTGTCATCTCACAAAGAGTGGTATGTATCAGCCACCTAATTACAAGAAGGTCATCTTCTTAATTACTATTTTGGTAAGAATTTCCCCTTCAGTTCTTAAACTAAATATGATATGGTTCTGCCACAGAAAATAAAAGGTTGGTTGACCACTATAATTGACAACTATACAATCACTGGTTTACCACATAAGGTTAATCTGAACTTGCACTGGTTTACTACACAATTGTGTTTAAGTAACTGAAATGTGCTCATACTATATGCAAATTATAAGATACATGGTACAGAACTTGGTGCTGACCAATCTGTTCCCACATTTCTTTTTTCTTCAATTTCTATCCCAATCTTGTGAGCATAACCTATCCTGGAAGTACTTCGAAGGTATTGTCATGAAGGACTGGATCCCCCGGGCAGTGTGTTATTTCTGAACTGTCTTCATTAAGGTTTATTCTGTTCATGTTGTACAAGGCATGCACTCAATAGAGATACTGCCATTTCTTTTCCCTCTGAATCAAACTTTCTTTTGCTATAATGTGCCTTCTATGACCAGTTAATATATGTTCACGTCATTTGACCAAAAAAATGGCTTTATCCTAGAAAATTCTGCATCTATGCCTTTTGGATCTGCAATAGTTTTATTTTCTTACATACCTGATTTGGCATTCACATAGTGGAGTTTGACTTCCTGTTTGCTAACTATTTACAGTACTTATTGATATAGTTGGTGCCACATTTACCACTTTGTAATGCCTAGAGAGTGGTGAAAGTTAAAAGGTTGGATATGCACTTCAGTGCAGGATCTAGTCTCTTTCTCAGTCGACCATTCAAGGGCATCATGTTGCAAATCCTTGTGTCCACTCTAATATATGGGTGCTGATATAAAGGTGAGCATTTTTCCGTTCCCAATTTTGCTTATACATTTCACTGTCATTGGAAAGGTTGCATTACCTTTCTTTTCGAAAGAAGGAACAAATGGTTACCTTATAGTGAATTGATTTGATTACCATGGAAATAGCACGACACAAATGAAGAGAAGATTCAGAAATAAGATCAGGAAATATTTCTTTCAAAATGTTGGTTTCAGAACTCCTAAAGAACGCTGGCCATTTTTCTAGGCTAGATTTGATTTTTTGAGTTTCAAGATTTAGTGTTTGGGACATATATACATATAATAGGCAACTATATATATTTGTCTTAGAAGTTGGATAATTAGGCAATCAATTTACTAAATTCCGAATCACATAAAGCATGGCACGCATCGAAACTAATATGTAAAACTCTAACAAACTAGTTGACAAGAACAACATAAACCAGATCTCAATCACAGAACACGTGCTGAGCGATTGGAGGCATACTGAACAATTGCAGGTGAGGAAGTCGTGAAGATGAGTGGTGGTAAAGCCATGATGACGGTACTACGAACGTCTCGCAGCAGCTAGCACTGAAGACGATGATGCGCTATAGCGCCGGACTTCGAAGGAGGATGACCCATGGTGACGAACTAGAGTAGTCATGTGGAGCGCTTCCCAAAAACCTTATTCACCCTCTCCCGGTTTCGAAGACCTGCTCTCCCGTCCCCACATAGTAACGGCGGCACAGTAGCAAGTTGGGGCAAAGCTCTAGCCAAAGAGATAAGGTTTATGGTGGCTTCTCTTGCTTATTTAAGTCTTTTGACATCTCCTAGACTTACTCACAAAGCAATCGACTTTTGGTCCAAGCCCAAGACTCACAACCCAAGTCACGGCTTCCAATGCAAGCCCCCGATCTAAATCAAAACTCTAGCATTGGCTAGACATCATGGTGATTAAGGTTGGGCCTAAATTTGTTGAAGAATTGGCAAGAAATATGTTCTTTCCAAATCATATATAGACATGCCATTTACCAGGTCGCGAAGGGACATCACTTGCACAACTATATGTGAAGAATTGTAGTATGTTCACAGAGGTAGTTTTTTTTCTCTTGGGGGAACCGTTCACAGAGGTAGTCAAACCCATGGTGAAGAAAGATTATATAAAGTTAATTTTAATCTCCCACATGTTGAGTCTACCTTGATACACCAAAAGCCAGCGTGGACTCACCCTACAACCCTCTAGAAAGAAAAAGGAAAGGGTCTTCACAGGCTACAATTGAATGAAAAAACTAACTTATTGTTTACACTCAGGACAAGTGTTAGGTTTCAGGGTTGTGAGACACTGAGACCCCCAAGGCTTATAATGGAAGTTAGAGGGGAGGCAAAGTGATTGCCTTCACCACCAAATTAGCAAGCTGGATTGGTTAGAGACATCTGAAAGAGGAGAACCCCTCACTTATTTGCACTCTACCTCTCTAAAACCACCTCCTTCATACTATCTTGTGACCACAACAAGAATTGCATGGCGTCCTTCCAAAAGCAGTTCTCTTATGTTATTTGACAATGGTAGATCATACTATCCTTCAATCCTTGTTGATGTTAAGTGGAGCCATCAGGCTCGGCCCTGAGGGGGGTCGAGCAGTGCAAGCGCCCCGGGCCCCAAAAACCAAGGGGTCCTGCGCTCTGGTATACGTACATATTAGGTACATTTTTAGGTACCAGAGCATGTTATTTCCTTGCGTGAGCGGGTCATGGCCCGTGCAGCCGTGTGAGCATGATTGGTCGTCATATCGATCTCCTTGACCGTGGGCACCTGCCAGGTTGAAACTGAGAAAGGCCCATCGCCGTTTAAAATTTGTTGCGAAATACCCGCGGCGGCAGCGATCGGTAAACTATGACTCCGCGCTCTGCGGCGACAAGGAGTCGGCGAGTGTACCCTTGTGGCTGTCTAGTTCTAATGGTCCGATAGATCAAGCCAAGAGCCGTTGAGGAGCAGCAACGGACGACCGGTCTGCTTTGGATGCACGAATGAATTGAACTTAGGGAGTGACGCTAATCTTAATGTTAAAAGTATATCTATCTCCTATAGGCCAATCTGATATTTATCCAATCATCTAATCCTGGTATGCGCTTATGCCCTATTGCCCTTTGTATCTTTGATCCCTTGACCAATGATGATCAGTATTGTTCCTCCGTGGCATGTGCATCAAACCATCGGTAATCGATTGGTTAGGTTAAAGTAGATATTGTTGCATTTGCTAAAAAACATAGATATTATAATATTTTTCTGTCCTGTTGGTTAGAATTTCTTAAGTTAATCTAGTAGTTTTGTAGCTTTAGAATAATTTCAATTATTATTGTCTTTATAGTTTTGAGCATCACCATGTTACCATCTAGCTAAGTAAATTTTGATAAAATCATATTGTTCTTGCATGATGAAATTGGATTTTTTTTTCTTGATCTGGTGAGATGAAACTTATCCAATCAATATAAAGTTGATGTGTTTGTCTAATCCTATTTATATAATATATATTAATTGTTTTTATATTTCTATTAAGGGGGCCCTAATTTTTGTTTCGCCCCGGGCCACCTAAATATCAGGACACTGGGGGCCATGCACTGTTCGTGGTGAGCCCTGCATAGTCCTACCTCAGCCTAGAACCCAAGTCAGCAAGCCAACTATATGCAACGTAGAACTTATCCAAACTCTCCTGTTGTTGACTGTTGTGGACCCCAGCAGCATGCACATTTATTTCTGAAGTCATAATATGGCTATGTAGAAAGCTGCCCATGATCTATATCCCTCATCAGGAAAGCCTGATCTCAAATCTGTGCTGACTTCATCTACTTTGGAAAAAGATGTTGACATCCATCTAATTACTTGATTGTAATCTTCTCTTCAATCCTTTTATGTGATTTGATTAACAACATACTTATGTTCCAACAGAACTATTATTAGTTTGTGAGTGTAATACACTGCCAGAATGATGCACTTTGGCACCGGGTGGGAAAGCCCTTTAGCACCGGGTTTCCCACCCGGTGCCAATCTTCCGGTGCTAAAGGGCAGCACCGGGTCAAATAACCGGTGCTAAAGGTGGGGGCACTAGCCAAAAATATTTGCATATTTGCGTGTTGCGGGATTCGAACTCGAGACCTCTTGGCTCGCGCGCACCCACCTAACCATCTCACCTACGCAGCACATGTGATAGGATTAAAGATGCACTCCTTTTGAAGTAGCATGTGACACCTACATTAGCACCGGATCGTATTTACGAACCGGTGCTAAAGGGCCTTTAGCACCGGGTCGTAACACCACCCGGTGCTAAAGGGTGACCCTTTAGCACCGGGTCGTAATACCACCCGGTGCTAAAGGAGGGGGACCCTTTAGCACCGGGTTGTAACACCAACCGGTGCTAAAGGGGACTTTTAGCACCGGGTCGTAATACCACCCGGTGCTAAAGGGTTCCCGAGGGCGCCCCAATTTCGCACCCGGTGCTAACGTTACATTAGCACCGGATCTTGAGTGCACCGAGGCATATGAGGGGTGCGGATGTGAGTTATTCTTGTAGTGATACATTGTGGTTTAGGAATTGCATACCGCCATATTTGTACCTCTAAATTTTTTTATTGTGGCATTTCAGTATTAAATTTAGCAACTAAAGGAAAATATAATCAGTTTATTACTTTTATGAAATCATATATTTATTATCTTGTGACCAACTTTGATAGTTATATACATTGTGGATGTGTGATCAAACTTACATAAAGCTGACTATACAGATAAGTGACAAATATTCTGAAGTTTTAAAGATTGTCTAGAACCATAATTTTTTTTGGTGGAATTTTGTAGGACAGAAAATTCATGCAGTTTATATTATAGACAGACCACCACGTAAAATACCCAGTATAATTGTACAAAGATCTTTTGATTCCTTTACTATGTTTTTGTCCAATAGACCGATTCAGATATTATCCATGTCTAGCCACATGTTAACAAGTAGCGATAATAGTTACATAAACGGATAAACATATTTCATCATTCTTTATCCTGAAAATATTTTGAAAGATTGTGGTGGGTGCAGTGAGAAACTTTCAATTAAAAGGCTACATCAAAAACTTACTGCTTACTGCTTAGGGTTGTTACATATATGGTGGATTGATTGGGTGGCTTATTTTTCATTTCATATCTGAAGACATGTACAATACAAAATGTTTCCTACTATTTTTCAATATCAAAATGCAACCAGAGGTAAGCCCAGTTTCAGTTCATAATAATATGAATAAAATATTGACAGCATGTACAAGGCAAAACAGTAAAAGGAATAGTCGCACTGGTGGTGGTGAACAAAGATAAAAGGACAACCAACCAACCAAAGTAAAAGTTACAGGTCAAGAGTGGTAGAAAAGTAAAACCAATGGCCCTTGTAGTGGTTGACGATGCGTATGGTGCTCGATCATGGCATTTCAATTTCCTGGTAGGTACTGCACCCCGATCTTGTTTGCCTGTCATTGGTAGGGACAATCTGATTGTCTTGCCATCCACATGTGCACTGCCATATATAACCTTTCCACAGTAAATATAAGAAAAAGTATTGAAAATTATGATGATAGTACTTTTGATGACAATTATGTGAAAAATCTAAACATTTGTAATGTATAGTAATTGTTAAATTTCATACCATGAGTGTTCGCAGTTAGGAGAGCCAAGCACGCACTATCCATAGTGGTATCAGCTAGCTGGCTAGATATAGCTGCTCCCGAAATATTTCCTGAAGTACCAAGCAACCACACCCACTTGAAACCTATTTTTGGCCACCCGCACTATCACAAGCACACAACAAACAACAAATTATTTGACCACCGAAACAAGCTCATGAAAGTGTGTGGTGCACTTGGTCATGCGTGTGTGAAAAAGACCACGCTATATCATGCAACCTGCTTTAGACTTTGGACTAAATATGTGCTTGTAGATAAGGCCTCGTGTGCATACAAGTATATGGTGGACATTGAGAGCATGATTTGTGCATGTTTACAGCTATAAAAGTAGTCATTTTGGATGTACTTACACATACTTAGTTGTCTGTCTACGCATGGTTCTCTCCTTGTCTGTCCATGCATCTTTTCAATATTTTATTTTTGAGGCAAAACAAATCTCTCTCGAGCAAGCATACTCCTTATAGGTATATGTGAATTAAATTAAGGCATAAAATTATAATGGCTCTACCAACCATTAGTGGAATATGAGTAATTTAAGTAACAAGAGCTGATAAATGATAGCTTCTTAAGGTAAAATAAATAATCTATAGAAGTTAGACGTGTTTGCTACAATAGATCTAATTCCAGGCACGTACACGTGTGTATATGTAGTTCTCATATAACAAAAACCTATTAGATCCCTACCTTAGCTGTACCTATTTCTTGGCTCAATATCACATAGACACTCATCCTCTGAATCGTCCAATCATCATATCAGTTTTTGAACTGTCGGAAATCTTAAGTTTGAAATAAACAACCTCCAGGATACTGTTTTCTAGAAAAGCAGCAGTTTGGCACCTAAAAATTAGTAAAGTAACTTTTTTAAGTTATCAGGGCACCACTGAGGTACCCATATGGCCGCGTGAGATTTCACCAGTCACTAGGTTATTTCAGCAATTCATATATATCACACGAAATGGGCTCATGTGCTGTCTCTTGCATTTTGTGGATTTTGATGTCTTGTTAATTAGTGTAGAACCCGAGTAGTACTTTCATTGTTTAAAATGGATTTTATAGGTGGATTAGTTCAAGTTTTAGGTTGTGGTTTTCATTTCCTCCTCACCGAGCTTTCAAGTTTCGCACAAGAGATGAATTGTGGAAAGACAGCCATTACATAATAACATGCACATTACACTATGTGGCTCGCAGGAGGGATGGGAGACAAAGAAAGCTTTACGTGAAGTTTCCTCGAATATAATCTGTCACTGGCATAATCATGCTGGTGTAAAGGCTTGTTGCTTTTTTGGACATAAACTAGACAACAGTGTCAAATTCTTGGCATATGTACTGTATGATAATGAAGCTACAGCTTGTGAATTGTAATCCATCTTGCAAGTTGACTAGCAATGAGATTTTGGAGGACAGATCATCTCCCATTTGTTGCTCCTGCTAGCAGGTAGAAAGCTATGTGCATATAGTGCAAAATGTGGTATAGGCTAAGGCAACTTTGATCAGCAAGCAGGATCACTAGCTGAGTTCACTACAGGATATTCTAATATATGGTACCAATCATTACCGTCACCGAAATAGCTGTTAGCCTGAACACAGTATGGTGGTGTTTAGATGTTGAATTTGGGAGGGTGAATTTGGGAGTATGATGTCACTTCGTAATCATTGCGTCACTGTAGCATTTCGTTTGTATTTGTAAAAAATTGTCCAAAAATTGATTAATTAGGCTCAAAATGTTCGTCTCGCAGAGCACAACAAAATTGTGCAATTAGTTTTTGATTTTATCTACATTTAATACTCCATGCATGTTATGACATTTTGATGTGACGGAGAATCTTCTTTTTGCATAGTAAATTTGGGAGTTGCTTTTTGCATCTAAATTGATTATATAGTTGAGTGACATATATATTATGTTCATGCAAGATCTTTCTCCAGGGAGAGCCAGAGAAAACTAATGGTTGTGATTCTGATCATGCTCAGGACAACTGCCAGATCTGATGTCAAACCACATGCAATGCTTTAACTAACACTAATATTGATGATAACCATTTTGCGCTAACAAGTGGCAAGTACTAATGTTATTTTTCGCATGCAGTGGTAAATGGAAAATGCTGACCATTCCATCCCGTGGATCCAAATGTAGGCTGCCAATTGCACTGGGTGTCCAAATCATGATCTATTATTTGGATCCTGAACAATCTGAAGATACAATGCATCATCACACAATCGTCAAAGCAGTCACCCAAAGAACTCAACATGCTATTAATTAATATCTGCCATCACTGATAAAGGTTGCTTTGAGCAATGCTTCAACCCAAGCAAATCCACAAATACTTCACAACTTAGAGTAACCTTTTTTATTTCTAATTACAAATTAGCTTTACTCGTTATTTTGGACATTGGTTTAAGAGCATATATCCAAAAGAAATAAAACATATGGGACACTAATATTGTTAGAGCAATTAAGGATACTACTCATATGCATGGTAACTACCTTCAGAGATGTTTATTTTTATTCCATCAAAGCCCAAATGAGCTTACTAATTCCTAAATATTTTCTAGAATAGAAGCCCTTAAACACTAGATCCAGTCAACATCATGATGGATAGCAAATCTTCAAGTCATCCAAAAAATGCAGGGGAACAGAGATCATGCATGCATCCGACAGCTACATTTGCCCAATGTAGATACATTACGCATATCCTATCTATTTATGTCGGGAATATTTAAATGTTTCATCGTATCTTCAAGATAAATTACCGATGTTAACCGCTGATGCTGTGCTACCAAGCTACAAGCAAGTGTAGCCCAAAGCTTTCTGCTTCCCAGGTCCTGTACCACTTGCATCAGCAAAGCACAGATGTTATTGGATTAGGCACAGCTGGAGAATATATGTGCTGTACTGTTTTGTCCAGAATCACTGGGAAAAGTTGAATGATTGAGCATGGCTAGGTCGGAATATATTTTAGTTAGAGGTGTCCACTTCCCATTGGAAAGTTGTGTGTATGGCTAGTGTTAGTTTAAGGCTCATGCCTCTCTGCCAATGCACTCCCCCAAAGCACAAACTCACTCTGACGACCCTTTAACAGAGACCAGCACAGAGAGCAACTGCTCACCACAACCAATTCCATTCGTCCTTCCCTGCACCACATATAAATGTAAATTTGATGGTACTGTTCCTTGTCAAGATCTCATTTTTTAGTCGTATGATCCATGTAGAATGAATTATCATAGTAGTATACTTAAAATAAAGGAAGTTCTGGTGCTTAAAGGATCTAATGTGGTGTGTTTTGGATTAAGCACAAGATAAACATACACTTCAGAAATGCAACAACAGTTCAACAAAATTAACTGGTGTTGAGGTTCACTTTTGTAAATGTCAGCAGTTAATCCAATCAGAGTCACCCTGAAGCCTCACATTTCTCTCCAGCTGTCAGGATCAAAATTCTGAAAGGACATAAAAAGGGAAGATGCTCTCTTATCTCATAAGAGATGGCATGTGGTAGTATATCTCTTCACAATGTGGGCATTATTAGCTCTCCAGAATAGTTGTCGTCCAAGAGCAGATGCTATAAAAAAATTTAAACTTTTACTTCTACACATCAAAGTATTAAGATTTGTCCCAGTGGAATGATGGTAATCTCCATCTCCCAAAATACCTGTATGGCATGATTTTTTTTCTTTGCTATCTATTTATAAGAATTAAGCGTGAAATCTGTGCCCAGTAGATTGCGTACTATATGTCCATATCCAAAATAAAAGTGAACCGGATCCAAAGGTAGTAACTGAGGATAATGCTGCCTCTGTCTTATCCCTCTTTTTCCGATATTTTACATCAGATTGCTCATCAAATCATCTCTTCATCAGTGAGAGCACATAATTAATTAAAATGTTTCGATATATTTGTGACATTTTTGGCATTTCCATGGGTAAACACTATGTCATGATAATTGGTCCCCCCACCCAAGGGCCCTTATAAATAACCAGCCCAGTTGCCTAGAAATTTACCAAGGCACTCAACTCCTCCAAGGTGGAGCACAACACAACACACTAGCTCCATAGTGTGCTCTAGCTTGTAAGTAGACTTGTAGTATCCCAAGAGCAGAGGGAGACAGAGGAACATTGGAAGCCAGGGAGCAGAGTACACTGTAGGAGGGAGTGGTGTGCACCAAAGTGAAAGCTGCATAGTCGTGTAGAAGAGGTTGAACGATGGATATTGAGTCCAGGCAAGGTTCCAAAGGGGACTTCATGGCTGCACCTGCCTCTGAGGTCTCTGTTGACTGGAGAGGCAGGCCATGCGACACCCGCAAGCATGGCGGCATGAAAGCCGCCGTCTTCGTCCTAGGTTCGTGCCAGACCTCTCCCTTCTCCTATCTTGGTTCAGAGCTTTGTGTTTGCTGCAGGAGTGCTCTCACACTCAGCTTGCAATTGTGCTTGGTTTGCTCTGTTCGTCCATGTTCTTTGGTTCTTAGTTTTGTTAATGAAGTTTATGCCCTGCTTCAGGGATCCAGGCGTTCGAGATGATGGCGATTGCAGCAGTAGGAAACAACCTGATCACGTACGTGTTTGGGGAGATGCACTTCCCGCTGTCGCAGGCGGCTAACATCGTCACCAATTTCATCGGCACTGTCTTCCTCCTCTCCCTACTCGGCGGCTTTCTCTCCGATTCCTACCTCGGCAGCTTCTGGACTATGCTCATCTTCGGTTTCGTCGAGCTCTCCGTAAGTGCAACCACACCTGTCTGAAGAACTACTCTGTTCAACTTCAATCAATGATCTGAGTGCAGTGTACTCTGTTGATCATATAATCTGAAATTAAGCTAAGAAAATGAAGATGCCACCTGGGGGTTCTTTAAAAAAAACTAGATTGCATTCTTGTTTGCTTCTGTGCAAGAGGGCCTCATCATGAACAGGATCATGTTGTTTAGTTCTAAGCTCTTTCTGGTTAGAGTCCCTTTTTCTTCTATAATGAAACAATCCGTACGGCACAAACAAAGATGCAGGAATTATAACATTCATTCATTCATCCATTCATTGAAAAGAGAAACAAAAGGCGAGGCTGCGACTTTAACGGCCTGAAACAAGAGGAAATGATAGGCCGGCAAATAGTATCCAGTTTTGTGAGTGAGAAGAAAGCAGCGTTTGTGAACCGTCTTGGCAAGTAAAGGCGAAGGAAAGGACAGGAGCAAATCATCACCCCCAATGGCAACCGTCTAGTGCGCCTAGCAGCTCAGTGCGCGCCCAAAACGCCAATCCACTTTCTCTCCCTGCTGCTGCGAGATCAATATCTTTGCTGGTTCACCCTAAGTGCATGCATCATATCAGAGCAATGGCACCAGCAGAACTTTCTCGATGATGTTTCTTTTTTAAATTTCTTGATGGATGTTTTTGGCAGGGATTCATACTGCTGGCGGTGCAGGCGCACCTGCCGCAGCTGCGCCCGCCGCCGTGCGACATGATGGCGGCGTCGGCGGCGGCGGCGTGCGAGCAGGCCGGCGGCGTGAAGGCGGGGATCTTCTTCGCGGCGCTGTACCTGGTGGCGGTGGGCAGCGGGTGCCTGAAGCCCAACATCATCGCGCACGGCGCCGACCAGTTCCGGCGCGGCGGCGGCGGCGACGCGCGGCGGCTGTCGAGCTACTTCAACGCGGCCTACTTCAGCTTCTGCGTGGGCGAGCTGGTGGCGCTCACCGTGCTGGTCTGGGTGCAGACGCGCTCCGGCATGGACGTCGGGTTCGGGGTCTCCGCCGCCGCCATGGCCGTCGGCCTCGTCAGCCTCGTCGCCGGCGTCGCCTTCTACCGCAACAAGCCGCCGCAGGGCAGCATCTTCACTCCCATAGCTAAGGTACGTACGTGTACGCCATACTGCACAATCATACACTACGTACGTACGTGATCAGCACCGGGCCTATGAGTGATTCGATCCTGTATTTTCTACTGGTAGGCAGGGTGATGTTGCTTAGGAATATACCTCTCGATCTACCTAAAGTCCTCAACAAAAAATGTGAAAAAACAATGGTAGGTAGCTTAATTAGTATCATGGAGGAGGACATAGACGTAGGATGAATATGTTATGTTGAAGCATAGTTCAACAAGATTTGATAAAGAAAACCCATGAGGCCATGACCAAACATACTATAATCTCAAGGCCATGTCTATACAAAATCCATAACCTAGTTACACACGTGTATGGCACATTGGCTACATATAGATCCAAAAACACTGGGTGAACATCCTCCCACATGTTAGTAATTTGTTACTGACAGCTGATTTTACTGTGAGATCCACAATTACAATTAAAGGTAGTAATTAACATGTACGTCCACGTGTGTATATATATATATATATATATAGCAAATATGCGAGGTCAAAGCGCATATTGTCATATATCGATTAGAGAAAACACAACAAGGATACCACCAGCGTAAACTTGTATATTTAAGGCTGCAATTAATCGTGCAAATATGATCAGCAGCTAGCCGGACCTAGGCCCTAGGTCCACGTATGTGCACTATCTGCAAATTTGGTCGCCGGCCGGCGGCCCTAGCTGCACGTATACGCACTATCATCTACACATAAAATACGCGAGACCCAATCACAAGGGACGCACTAGCAGATCGAGTAAAACTAAAAAGTGTACGCATGGGGTGTGATCGAGAAGGCAGGTGTATATCCAACACTCAAAAAGGAAAAAAAAAAAGTTTGACCATATACGTATCATGATTCCTTATGAAGAAAGTAGGTGTCTAGATATGCTAGCTTTAGGAGCAAAGCTGATCGCTGCCGGAGTTGTTTAATCGGCAAGGCTTTTTTTTTATCCAAAAGCCACAGCATCACCTATCAAGAACAGGAGTTGAGCAGTAGTGGTGGATAGAGGTTATGTATATCAATACTAGATGGTACCCCGCGCGTTGCTGCGGGAATTTATACAAAATTTAAAGATGCAATTTAAAAGTAGAAACACTAAAATGATTGCATTGCAATATTTTTTGTAAACAACAATGTAGAGAAAAATGCATTCATTTTATTGAGAGAGAACTACTTAGAAATTTGTAGCATGGTACTCGCAAAGACTAACACAATGCATTGCCGCAGAAAATCAGTAGAAGACATAAATTTATAATTCTAATGGATGGTGATGTGGACAGCTTGCATGTTGAGAGAAGATCTAGTGGACGGCGACGTGGACATCTTGCATGTTGAGAGAAATCAGCCATGACATGCTAGTGGGTACCAATTATATAGGTTTTATAGATGTTGAGAGAAGATCTAGTGGATGGTGACGTGGACATCTTGCATGTTGAGAGAAATCAGCCATGACATGTTAGTGGGTACCAATTATATAGGTTTTATAGATATGTGTTTGAAGCCTGGTGTATTTTTTTTCTTTTAGAAAAACAAAGACTGCCAGGAAAATAATTAAGATTAAACTTGCCTCTCTTATAGCTAGAAAAGAATAAAAACCTCTCATGTAGTAATTAACATCGCAATGACATGGAAAAAAAAGTTAAAAAAACTACACCTTAAACTTGAGTATGTTGCATGGTTAATTAGACCAATATATACAGGTTTAGTGGGCAATTTTCAATTTCCCTCATATATATTAGAAATGGTTCCCATGTTATAGTAAGTAATTTTACTGATGACTCTCTGTGCACTGGCACTGGCCTCTCTCTTTCTACTTTTACCCGTGGACCAGACAAGGGCTAGTGGCATAGCTTTCCACTGGGTGGGTCAATAGGAACAACACATACACACACTAGCTGTTGGAAGGTGCCTCTGCTGTGATTGTTAAACACATAGCTGGAGGCCCATTCTGTTATGCGCGCAATGCATGGATTAATCATGTGTAGTGGGGGCGTGTAACATATGTGTGCACCAGCCACCAGATGACATGAACGTTTGACCAATTTGTAATTTGACGTGTTGTTTTTCTTAAACAACCAAAAGCATATATACCATGTGTTACGTATAGTTTACAACACGATTTGCAAATTGTATATTATCCACCTTTACTTTGAACTCATGACCCTGGCATGCATTTGGGAATTTGTATAGGTATTTGTAGCTGCTGTGACCAAGAGGAAGCAAGTGTGCCCGTCGACAGCCACCGTGCAAGGCATCGCAAGCGTCACCGCCCATGAGATGCCGGCTAACACTGCAAACATTCGCCACATCAACAAGTTCAGGTGCGAAAATATATCTTCAATTTTCAAGCTATTTCTTTTGTAAAAAAATAAAAACTTCCAATATATACAAGATGTGGTCAATGGGTAGTTCTATAAATGAGTGATAGCTAGAATGCATTGTGTCTTGCTCTATCCTTTGTAGGGCCCATATGTCATAAGTTTGATTTATATTACCCCAAAAAAGCTATGTATAAGCAATAGCAGGGCTAGATCATGCATGCAAAAGCAAAGCAAACAAAGCAGCACCAAACTTTTCCTGGAAGCTGAGGTTTGCTAAATAGTAACGTCTCATCAAATCTTGTTCTGCAAATAAATGAAGCAGGTTCTTGGACAAGGCATGCGTGAAGGCGCAGGACGGGTCGTCGTCGGGGAAGGAGAGCCCATGGCGGCTGTGCACGCCGGCGGAGGTGCAGCAGGTGAAGCTGCTGCTGTGCGTGGTCCCCATCTTCGCGTGCACCATCGTCTTCAACACCATCCTGGCGCAGCTGCAGACCTTCTCCGTGCAGCAGGGCGGCGCCATGGACACCCGCCTCGCCGCCTCCTTCCACGTCCCGCCGGCGTCGCTCCAGGCCATCCCCTACCTCGTGCTCGTCGCGCTCGTCCCGGCCTACGAGGCCGCCTTCGTCCCCGCCATGCGCCGCCTCACCGGCGTCCCCACCGGGATCACCCCGCTCCAGCGCATCGGCGTGGGCCTCTTCGCCGCCACCTTCTCCATGGTCGCCGCCGCGCTCGTCGAGGCCCGCCGCCGGAGCGCCGCCCGGCCCATGTCCATCTTCTGGATCGCGCCGCAGTTCCTCGTGTTCGGGCTCTCGGAGATGTTCACCGCCGTGGGGCTCATCGAGTTCTTCTACAAGCAGTCGCTCGCCGGCATGCAGGCCTTCCTCACCTCCATGACCTACTGCTCCTACTCCTTCGGCTTCTACCTCAGCTCCGTGCTCGTCTCGCTCGTCAACAGGGTCACCGGCGGCGGCGGCGCCGCCGGCGATGGCGGCGGCTGGCTTGCCAACAACGACCTCAACAAGGACAGGCTGGACCTCTTCTACTGGCTCCTCGCCGGGCTCAGCATCCTGAACTTCTTCAACTACCTCTTCTGGGCGAGGTGGTATTCCAAGAGCGTAGAGACGACGGTGCAGATCGCCGGAGTCGGAGGCGGCGGCGAGCCGGATGATGACGACAAGGGCACTTCCGAGTGCTGAGATTATTAACATGCATGATGGGTCCCTGAAAAGTGGGCCCAAGGAGATATCGATCAGGCATATATATCATATCAGCCAATTAATCAATTAACCTAGTGTCAAGTGTAGTTAACCTTTTTGTTTCTTTTTATTTTGTTGCTTTGATGGTTTTGCTTTTCATTTGGGAAGATATATATGTGTGTATGATGAGTAAAATTAAT
This sequence comes from Echinochloa phyllopogon, assembly GCA_033239725.1. Lineage (NCBI taxonomy): Eukaryota > Viridiplantae > Streptophyta > Magnoliopsida > Poales > Poaceae > Echinochloa > Echinochloa phyllopogon. Next base: position 10,852,994 of record BTCW01000008.1, read on the forward strand.
CACATAATGTAGTAGGTGGTTAAAATTAATCTTGGCTAGAGGCCAAGTCTGTAAATTCGACTCCTGCAAGGAAGGATGCATGAGTAGAGAACTGTAGAAGTGGTTTGGGTAGCTGTAGCTCAACCTAGTCTTTCCTTGCATGGGAGAAGAAAATATATATGTAGCTATGTAAATGCAAATGATTTGTCATAAAATTGAAGGGGACCACAGAATTAGTTGGGTCTGCCACTAAACTTCTAGTACTATGTTATGGCTTTATGCAACTTTGGTCCCTAATTTCTTTTACCGATTATAACGCATTTCAAAGGGATTAAAACAGTTTGTATTTTCGTTTGTGTGTCAAATACACATCTTGGTGCTCATGTCATGTTGGGTTCATGATAAAATAATACAGGCTGTTTAGGCATTCAGCCATTACTTTGCTAGTGCCTTACTTATAGAGAAATATCGCTTTTCGGAACAGGTCATGCCCCGCAAAAGTGTCTGCAAAAGAGAACTAAGAAGAGAAAACTGTCTTGATCAAACTTTTTTTGTCAAATGAGCATATAATTAGGTGCATTGATAGGCATATGTGGTTGATAACTCCCCATCTTTTCCTTGTCTAATTGCATGCCTTATCTAATTATTTTTTTATTTCCCTCAAAAAGAATAGTTTTGTGACAATATGCCATTACATGTCTCTTCAAAAATATTTGCAGCACGATTCTCCACATGGCCAATGCAGAAAAGCTTTCTCAGTAATTTCTACATCAACCTTTTGGCTATTTTTTATTATAGTTAATTTGAAGCTAATTTTTTCAGATTGAAACAAATTACTGGTATATTGCTTCAATAGAAAAAAATCATAGAAATGTTAGATTAATGCAGTTCGAAGAGATGAATATAGTTTGTATTTTCAAGTGTATCAATCAAATATTGGTGCCCATGTTGGATTCATGATGAAACAGTAGAAGCTATTCAGCCATCTACTTTGATATTGCTTATTTAGAGAGATAAATGTTGCTTCTCTCGGAATAGGTGATGCTCCAGAGAAAGTGTTTTGCAAAAGAGAATTAAGAAGAGATAACTGTCTTATTGGTAACACTTTTGTCAAATGAGCATCCATCCTAATTATGTGCGCTGACGAGCATGTGTGGCTGATAACTCCCCAACTTTTCCTTGTCTAATTGTGTGCCTAATCTAATTGTGTTTTGTGAAAATTGTTAGAGTATATGTTAGGATAATCCCGTGCTGCTAGTTGTATCCACGGACAAGTCTTTGTACTCTATATATACCGGCCGAGGCCTCAATGCAATATAATCCATTCCACCATACCAATCCCATCTATCTACATGGTATCACGAGTTTAGGGTTTGAGATCCTAGGCTACCTTCCGCTGCCGCCGGCGCCCCCTTTCTCCTCTCGCGCCGCTGCCGGCCATCTCCCACGGCGCGCCTCCAGCGAGCCCCCACGATGGCCTCCTAGCGCGCCCCCGGGGAGGTTCCCCATGACCTCCGCCGGGGGCAGCGCCCCTCTCCGCGGCGGATCGAGTTAATCCGCCGCCGTCCTCGCGTGTAGCAGCAGCAGATCGACACGTACCTCGTCGTCACCGGCCCGTCAGCAAGCCCGCTGTCGACGACTCGGATCCGCGCCGCCGTGGTGGCGGCCGCGGTCTCCAGGCGACGCTCGTGCCCTCCCCGTGCTGCCGTGGTGGCAGCAGGGGCCTTTGCGTGGCGCGCCACCTCGTCGATGACGCATGCATGGCGGCGCCTCCGCTTCGCCGCCGCTCGATCTCCCCGCACGGATCCGCCGCCGCTGGGCTTCCTGCTCCTGCAGGTGGATTCACGCCGCTGACCGGGCTCCTCCGCTCCGGCGGATTCCTCCGCCACCGCCGACCCACGCCGCCCGGAGCAGACCCGCCCCCGCCGGCTGGGAACCCGCGCTGGAGGAGACCTCCATCCGCTCTGGAGGGGAGCCGGCCGCCCACCCCATCGCCGTTCGCCATCCCCCTCTCTCTCTGTTTTTCTTTTTCTGCTTCGTGCGGTCGTTGACCGTGACGGGAGAAGAAAAGAGGAGATTGAGAGGATTGCGCTACGCGCACCCAGAGGTGCTACACGACCTGCTACTGATTTCCTTTTGGTATTTTCTCTGATTTTTACTCGAGCACTGCTCGAGATTGCGTCGCCCATCGCCCGTCGACACCGTGCACCTACCTCGACATCGTCACCGGCTGTTCTTCTTCACCACCATGTCGCTCGGGCTGGCGTGTGGTGCGCGCTGGTGCACCATCCGCAGCGCCGCCAGGCCCCTCTGCAACATGGTCTCTACGCCGGTCGTCCCCGACATCGCTGCCACTCCTCCGATCTGCGCGGCATCGTCGTCCGTCGTCTCCATGCGCCCTCGGTCTGATCAACCGATTGGCATGACATGTGTGGATTTGGGACGGATGTCCTCAGCACGTGCACTTCCACCGACACGAGGGTTGCGGCTGCGTCGCCTCTTCGGGCTGCAGCGCCGCCCTTCCTGGTCCTCCTTGCATCTTCACCGCCGTCGACCGCGTCCTCGACTTCGTCCACGCCGGCCTCTTCGGCCGCATCTCCGACATCGTCTACGACTACGTCCGTGCACGCCTTCCGCGCACATGGTCTTCACCGAGCTGTTCGAGTTCTTCGTCGCCTTCTTCGAGCTCCGTCGTCGCGTCCTCCGGATCATCCTGCCTTGCGCCCGATCATCCGGGGTTACCTCTTCGCTTCGTCTAGCACCACCTCGTCGCCAGCGTCGCCGTCTCGTTCTACCCCTTCGTCTACTCTAGCAACTGTGGGCTGCATCGGCATCTTCTACCTCGCCGTTCTTCTGCGCCTACGGTCGTTGTGGAGGCCTTCTCTACTGGTCCCTCAGACAACGGCGTCTTGGTGGTGCACTCTCCCTCGCACGTCCGGTATTGGCAACACTGGTGCGTGCCATCTTCCCCGATGCATTCACGGGTCTGGCAAACCCGGGGATGTGTCGCCCGATGGCGTGTCTGCGTCGACTTCGGCATCGACTCCCTCTTCGACTGCCTCGACGCGTCGCCGTCTTCGTCTTCGGCGTCTTCTCCGTCACGCCTCCACCATGGCGCCTCCTCGTGCGCCCGCGGCTTCCTGTGCGGCTCCTTACCCTCGGCGACCTCGACAGCTCATCCTCGACCACGGCTACCCTACGCACGACTTCCTCGACCACGGCTACCCGTCCTCATCTCGGCTTCATCGACATCGGCATAAAGGGCTACCATCCGCATGAGTTCCTCGCCAGTTTTTCTCTCCAGTCGCAGCATCCGCACTGCGCTGACGCTACAACTGCGGGGGGGTGTCGGTCCGTCGGTTTCTACCTTCGGCTTCTTCTCCAGTCTCACCGTCTGCAGTGCTCCCGCTGTGACTGCGGGGGGATGTTAGAGTATATGTTAGGATAATCCCGTACTGCTAGTTGTATCCACGGACAAGTCTTTGTACTCTATATATACCGGCCGAGGCCTCAATGCAATACAATCATTCCATCACCATACAATTCCATCTCTCTACAAAAATATGCCATGACACGTCGACTCCTCGAAATATTTCCAGCATAATTCTCGAGGAGATGGCTAATAATGCATAAAGCTTTCTCAGCAATTTACATGATCCTTGTTGCTATTTTTGATCAGTTTGAAGTGAAGTTTTCAGTTATTGAAATAAGTTACAGGTATATTGCTTCAATAGAACAAAAATCCTAGAAATAATCTGAGATCAACACGTGTATATGGCATCAGAATAATAGAATGTGCACCAGATGTTATGCGTAAGTATGAAAGTATATAAGCATGATTGACAGGCAAATCTAAGACAATGCAAGACGAAATTGGTGACACACAACACACACTCAATTCATTCAGGGAATATTACATGTTTTGGCATAAATCAAGCAGCCCCTAAAAGGCATGCAAATCTCTCTGCGGCATAATACTTCTCTACATCAAGAATATCACAATTTTGAGTCCGATTCCCTTGGCACTAAAAAGTGACTTACATTAGATATGTGCCAGGGAGAATATTAGAATAGCGAAAATTCTGTACAATTTGTGGATGTTTTATTGCCTAAAAGACAGGCCAATCTTTGTGCCTTGCTTACTTTGCGTTCCTTTGTCTGGATATGGAGCTGGAAAGCAGCCATGGATCCAAGCTGCACTCTGGATGCCAAACCTGTCTTTCAAACCAATAGCTCCAACAAGGTGCTTCAAAGAAAGCAAACGTGGTGACTGATAACATCAGTCGCATTCCTGTCCCCCAGCTAGGCTACCTATTGTTGTACCATGCTACTAAAATCAGGGCATAGTTAGTTAGAAAGCCAGCGGACAAGGAACAACGACAACAGCTACAGTAGCCATGGGGTTAGATCTATTTATTAGACTGAATTATGCTCTTGGATACTATAGTACTAGCTACCATATAACCTCTTCAATAATGAAGGTATGGAAATTGAAGATTTTTCATGTGTGCATGTTATCTTGGTTACAGTAATCCGATGTGGTAGCTAAAATTACAACGTTGCAATTATCATTAAGAATTTGAGCACCTTTTGCTGCTGACATATTATATACTCCCTCTAGTTTGGTAAAGGAAGTCGTTTATGACAGCGACGTGGTCACCAAAGCACAACTTTGACTTCTCTTTTCTACAAAAATATTTCTTGAAAATTTATATATGTATATTTTTATGAAAGTAATTTTCAAGACCAATCTATTTATATAATTTTCATATTTCCAAACTCAACGACTTAAATGTTATTCATGATTTATATTCTCAATATTTGACTCAAACCTTATCCAAAACGACTTCTCTTACCAAACCGGAGGGAGTATGTGCTCTTCATGTTGTTTATTATGAGAAAATTGTATATGTTGTTCTACTCTCTTCTGAGTATATGCATGGGAAATGCATTGAATTAATGTTGATGTGCTTCTTATCTTCTTTTACAGTCACTAACCCGTATCTTAAGAAAAGAAATTAATTGGATGGTAATTGCCACATAGTTAGAATAATTATTTTATGGTGTGTAATAAAAACTATTAAAGTTCAAGCACGATGAGTGATAAGTTCCTGTTAAGAAAGCCATATATGTGGGGTATATATGCTTGGTGCTGAATATCACTGACAAGGAGTAACATGCTAAAGGCAGGAAGGGCGTCGGCATATGTTGATGGGATATGGACCGGCTTGGATTTATAGACTTCTAGATGCATATGTTTTCCTCAATAATGAGGATATGAAAATCGTAGCTCTTACATAATATCTTATCTCACAATCTATGGTGGCATGCAATGGCTAAGAATAGTGTCTCGTGTGCATGCAATAGGCTACAATTCAACTCACACTTGGTTGCTATATGCTTTTGTTGTCCCTTGGTTAGTACGGAGAGTTTGCATTTATCATATTATGTTCTTGTCTCTTGAACACTAACTAATATATACATTGCATGTATATATTCAATAATAACCATAAAATAGAAATTGAAATTAGCATATTATTTTGTAAGACATCTTCTCTCACAGGCGCTCATAGAAATGATGCGGCGCAATGGATACAAAGATTTTTTTTTGCTGGCAAATGGATGGAAAGAATTTTTTTTTTGTAAAAAAAACTAAAGTTGAAGTGTCACGAGTGTTTGTTTATTGTTCTATAAAAATAGCTTGATACATATGTGGACAGAGTATATGCTTTGGTTCCAAACATTATTATTGAGTATTGACAGAATGAGTAACATGGTAAAGGCAGGCAGGACATTGGTGCGGTGATTGGACACCATGGCACGCCTGGTGGCCAACAGCACGGGGGAGTATTCATGTCCCTAGAAAGCAAGCCTATAATTGGTTCCCCACAAAGTGAAGAGCTTCATGCACCTCAGGAACCGTAGCATTTGTACCTATAAAACCTAGTGTTTGAGTTTATTTTGATATTTTTTCCTGTTTATTAGAGTAAGCAATTTGGTAACAATTTATTGTTTACATCATGTTTCTGTATGCCATGAGGAACGATTAAGTCTGTGCTTGTGCCATCTTTGCAAAATTTAGGGACCTATTGTGTAATATTCCCTCCCTTGTTTTACAAACCAATAGGATGTATGTCTTGTTCGTCTTGATTTATGTATCATTCTCTTTATAGGCGCAAACCCACCACCAGAGTGTTCGTTTTTCAGACTTTCAGTTACTCTGTTTCAAGCTCTGCTGTATGAAGACAATTCGGTGATTAATCTGCAGCAACAATAGCAATGACTCGTCTAATCGTGGATCAAGGATTTAAAGTTAAAAGTTGACCTTTAAAAGACATTATTCATTTTAAAAACTTGCAGGATTGAATAAATTTTTGCATCGCCCATCGTATGATCCAGACCTGTTTCTGCCCCTGCAAGAAATGAAATCACTCCGTGACAACGAGCCATATCCATGCATCAAAACGTGGGAGCACTAATCCATACCACTCACTGGGCAACAACAGGAATAAAAAGCAACAGAATGGGCCCGGAAGATGAGCCATCCATCAGTCAAATTCAGACCAGACTATACTAGCTGGGGCTGGTCAGCAAGCAGCGAAAAGAGTGGCGGGCAGCGCAGATCCATGGTAGACAGTACCATGGGCCTATTTGGCACAGCTCTAATTTCAAGAATTTTTAGAGCTGGTCATTCAGAAGAGCAATTTTGATAGTATTTTAGATTAGATATATTTTTGAGAACGTGCATAGCACGTTTTTCATTAAAAAGAGAGGAAAATGTTTACATAAGAATTACAAATTGTAGCAGAGTGTGAGGGAAATAAAAAGGCAAAAATAAAAACTACACTCTAAGAAGGCTGTGCAAACCAACGAAGCCGGCTCTAGCCCAAACCCTAGCCTCCTCTAGAATCAAAGGAGCTAAAACCACCGGCATAAACGCCGCCCGTTCATGCTATGTTTAAGCTACTTTATTTTATCTTACAAACTCAAAATCCTATATTGATCTCGGAGCTGTTCTAAGCTGGCACTATGATATATATGATGTGCTGTAAAGCTTTCCTGATCATGGACCGGGGACTGGAATAGTTTCCGTTTCATGCTCATCTGCAGTACAATGGGGGCCAGAAACGGCAATAGGCAAAACGTCGACACATGTCTCTGGCTGTGCTTGTGCCTGAAGCCTGAAGGTGGCCTTGTGCTTGCTCTTTTTGTGCAGCGTTAGAACACCTGGACTGGTACTAGATGGTACTACATACTATTCCCCATGTCATCTCCAAGCTTAGCAGCTTTTGGCCTTTCTCTTTCAATAATTTGTTTACAGCAGCCTTTGTTCTTTGCCTTTGCTGCTTTCAGTCTTTTCCTATGCAGAGATTGGGAATGGAATCTATCTCTCCTCCTTCAAACAAATAAGCTTTTTTTTGAGAATCCTTCAAACAAATAAGTGAGATCATAGAGTATTGCCCGCACTAGATACTATGGCAAACCTGGGCTCCCTAGATATCTTGTAAGTCTTCAGTCCAACAATCAGCCTAGGAAGCCCATCAAGTAGGCCAAAATATTCTAATGGTTGGGCAGGTAAGAAGCCCACTTACCATCTAGAATTATGTTAGCGATTGCTCACAGCTCACTTTGTTTGATAGCCCACTAGGGCGACAAAAAATGTCCGTCTTATTAAAAAAATATACAAATATCATTTATTTCATCATAAAAGTATCACTTAATTTATTTCATCATGCAAGTATAAAAAAGTATAAAAGTATCACTCAATTTACTTCATCATAAAAGATAATTTAAACATAACTTATCTTTTCGTATATTTATAATAAAATTTTGAATAAGACGAATGGTCAAACGTTACGAGAAAAAATCATCAGTGACAACTATTTCGATACGGAGGGAGTACCAAATTAAGTCATGCAAACATCTCGAACTTCAAATGAACTTTTCTCTAAAAACAGTATCTATTTTAAAATCTTTTAAAAGTGTCCCTTGAAATTAATACGAGAAAATGAGATCCAATTTGAAATATTTTTTATAAAGTCAATGTTCCAACTAATTCCGCAAGTTCAATATACTCTTTCAACATTTGCAACACCGACAATTTACATTTTCTTTTTGTTGAATTGGATTATTTCCCAAAAATGTTGAACTTTTGTGTTTCAAAATGTTAAACACCTAAAAAAATAAACAAATAGTCAAACATTATGATCAAAATTCAACAGTGATAAATATTTTAATATGAAGATAGTATCAAACACATTATTATTGTTTTTTCAAACCAAGTACGAGAGCTCTATCATTCATCAAGAAGAGAAAATAAACATAGCTCTTCATATAGGAAACATGTAGATGGAATGTAGACTATGCAAATTTACAATTATTTAAAGATGTTCATTTTTTGAAACAATCACTTAAGCTCATTATATTTTGTGCCGCGGTCCACATTAGCGATGTCATCTCTTCTCTTGACAATAATTTTTCTGGATTTATTTCAGGATTTAACCGAGTTTATTCTTTTAGTGGTAGGTGACGTTCCCGTCGACAGCGAGACGCCTGTGGTGACTTCGTCAATCTCAAAATATGTTGGGTCAGTCTTTCGGCGCTCATAGAGGTAGGATTGCATACGTGTATTCATAGTGGTGAGTGTACGTACGTGTTTGTGAGCGTCTGTATTATACTCTGTTTGTAAAAAAAAGCTTCACCATACGTGGGATCATGTCATGCTAAAATTAGCAATCTAGCTTGCCTTTTCAAAACCGACCAATCAATCAGTGTTCCATATCTACCCGCAACAAAAAGTGCATGTTTCATAGCGTGCCATGTTTTATTTTTTTCCTTTTTTGCCAAAAAGAATTTAATATACGTGTAATGGGCCAAGATCTCAGTACCCTGCAGGGGCGGCCCAAATTGATACAATTACCCTAGCAGCTAGCTATAGTTGTTCATGGGCTAGAAAGTTTGGCATATGGGCCCATCTAGATATGAATCGGCCCATTTCCCGGGAATTGCAGTGCTTACACACAAGCACAACACAGAAACTTTCCTAAGACCTTAGAAGTAAAAAAATAACAATAACGAGATGACTCGTAGAAAGGAAGTTTATCTGTTTTCAGTCCAATCTGATCAAGAAAAGACCACATAAATTGTATTTTTTGTGAAAAATATAGACCACATGAATTGTGGCCAGACCCGTCTCGGTCTCCTCCACGTTTCGACTTTCGAACCGTACCCAAAATGAATGAATATATATGGAACCGCACGACGTTTTGTTTCCATAGATATAGTGTCACACCCTTTTTCTAAAAAAAAACATAGCTCTAGTGTCCCCGAAACCAAAGAGGGCCTACAAATCCCTTATTCCGTCCAGCCTCTCCAATCCCCCAGCCCATTCGAGCCCACCTCAGCCCATCCCCCATTCCCCTACCGGCCCAACAGCCACCCATTAACCAACCCCCAAAGGCGGCAACGGCAAACCTCCTAGAACCTTTCCAAAACTTCCCCTTCCCGTCTGACCCCTCCTCCCCTTCCGTTTTCCCACTACCCCCGACTGACGTGTCCGTTTGCGACTCCTGCCGCCACGCCGTCCCCGCAGGGGCAGACTCGTCATCTCCCTCCCAGAACCGATTCCGCCTCCCCCTACCCTATAAAATACTCCCTCGGTCCCGTAAAGAATGCAATCCTCACTTTTTGAGAAGTCAAACCATTTTAAGTTTGACTGAAATTATATAAAAAGTTACTAACATTTATGATACAAAATAAGTATCATTAGATTAATCACAGATTATATTTTCATACTAAATTGATTTGAAGACTTAAATATTAGTACTATTTTATATAAACTTGGTCAAAGTTTAAATGATTTGACTTCTCGAAAAGTGAAGATTGCATTTTTTATGGACGGATGGAGTATCTCCTGCTCCAATTTTTCCCCTCCCGATCCAAATCGCCAGAAATCCCGCCGCGCCTCCCGCTCCCGCGCGCGCGCGCGATCCCAACGAGAATTCCCAAATCCAAATCAAATCTGGACTCCCCCCCGCGCGCTTTCCCTCCCCCATCCCCTTCTCCCGCCCGCCCGCGTCCCCCGTCTCAGATTTCAAACCGCCGCCGGTTCCCCATCTCACTACCCAGTTGACCGATAGGGATCCGGGCGGAGATGGCGGTGATCACGGCGCGGCCACCGAAGCGCGCGCGGGTGACGGCGGGGCCGCGGCCGCTGGACCTGCGGGCGTTCCCGACGGGGGACGGCGGGGCGCCGCCGCCGCCGCCCCCGTGCGGGGCGTTCCGGGAGTGCGTGCGGGCGTTCCTGGCGCGCTGCGCGGTGCCGGCGGACGGCGCGTGGCGGGTCGGGTTCCGCGCCGGGGACGGGGAGGCCGTGGGGATGGAGGTGGTGGAGGAGGACGTGGCCAGGGCCGGGGCGGGCCGGGTCTACTGCGAGCACTGCACTGTCGCCGGTGAGTAACCGGGCCGGACTCTCTGGTCCGCCGTGGCCGGCTCGTTCTCTTGCAGCATGTAGTGCCCAATTAGTACTAGCGTGCGTGTTCAGTGGCGTTGCTGTGGCCTGTTTCCTTCACATTAGTCATGGGAGTAGTTTCTTTGTGTGAATCTATGGCATAGGAGATTACTAGATAAAGTACTAGATAAAGTCCTGACTCTGCATAGAGATGCTCTGGAGTCCTGAACCACCTGCTTAGGCATACTCTGCTTAGCTTGTGCTTATACTAAAGAGTCAGTCAAATTGGGCCGATTCACCTGAAAGTTTGCAGTTTCTTTTACAGATGTCAAACAATAAACAAAATCTATCGAACCAGCTGGTGATTGTTATGGCTGAAGAATCTCAATGTCATTGCATTTGTCTCTAACTCTTAATAGGCTGGAGCAGACACCCTGTTTGTGGGAGGAGGTACCACTTCATAATTCGGAACGGATATGACGTGCAGGACTACAAGACCTGCAGGCACTGTGGGCTTATGGCCCAATTGTTCGAAACAAGGTAAGCTAATCAGATCTGTGTTCTGTTATTACTAGTCAACTACTGCTGTACTTTAAAATCAAACCCAAAAAATCAATAATTATCCTAAATAATGGGGAAATAGTGTTCTACCTTGCAATTGTTCCATTCAAGCAACACAAGGCGCATGCGCCTTCCATCTGGTGCAAGTATTTAGTAGCACTGACCATCTTCATCATGTAATAATCAGGTGCCCATCGTGCAAGCATGGGATATCTTATGATGATCCAGAAGACTGGGACTATAGGCAGTTGGATAATCCGCGTCATTTGCTGCATGGCATTGTTCATGACAATGGTTTTGGCCACCTTGTCCGGATAAATGGGAAAGAGGGTGGCTCCGGTCTTCTGACGGGGATTCAACTGATGGACTTCTGGGATCGGCTCTGCAGATACCTCAGAGTCAGGTAAAACAGAAAATAATGATTTCCTTGAAAGCATGACAGTGGGATTGAACTTTTCATGAATTCACATTATATATATTTTAAAATTGTGCACATCAAACAAGTTCCAGTTTGTTTCTCAAACTATTTTCAAGATATGAAACAGATGGCCAGTGACAGATAGTGTTCTCTGAAGCAACACTGCAACAGTAACCAAAATTTTGTGGAATATGATAGATCCCAAACTTTGGAGCTTAACATAACCAGAACGCGAACTAGCTATGACACTACAGTCTTTTATTGGCTGCTGCTCTAAACCAGCTGTAGCACTGAACTAAACTGAACAAGAAAGTAATGTCGTGCTTTGGAAGATAGAACATTAGTAACATGGTGTCACTAACATGCAAATTCTAGAGTTGTGGAAGCTAGAAAACAATGTTGAACACATTTCCTGGATACCCTAACAGTTCCACTGAACCTTGAAAACAGAACAAAAAAAGTTTGCAACATAATGCCTATGAACTGCATTAATACACATCATACAAATGCTAATTACAAAATAAATTGTAAAGTCAATTTTATCTGCGCCCAATTTTGTTTTCTAGTTAACTGCAGTAAGGTCTCTAGTAAATTGGAACTGACATGTAAAACTTGATTGCAGAAAAGTCTCGTTGATGGATGTCTCTAAGAAGTATGGGACTGACTATCGGATATTACACGCCGTCACCACTGGTCATTCTTGGTATGGACAATGGGGATTCAAACTCAGCAAAGGGAGCTTTGGAATCACATCGGAAGAATACTTCAAAGCTATTGACAACCTTTCTTCAACTCCATTATCGCACTTCTTTCCACATTCCCGATCTCCTCGAAATCAGCTACAGGATACCATTTCATTCTACCAATCCCTTTCAAACCGCTCTCTCACCACTATTCGTGAACTTTTCCTCTATGTGCTGGGGCTTGCCACCAGCAAAAAGGTGCATCTCCACTATGGGTCAATGCATAAAAAGGAACAATCACATACCAACATGCAAGAAACATGGGATGAGGAGGAAATAAAGAGAGCAACAGACATTGCTCTAAAAGTTCTTCGAGCTGTAGATAGAACAAGGTGGGTGGCGATGCGAACCTTAAAGGCAGCCATATCACATCCAATTGGTTCACCACAGCTGGTTGATTACTGCCTCAAGACCCTGGCTGCAAGAACAATTGATGGAATGACAGTTGCAGTGAGATGCAACAGTGAGACAAACACACTAGAGTACTGGTGGGTGATTAATATACTGCCATTGTTTTTAGTTCTTGTTCAAACATGAAAGTTCTAAATAATTATTTTGCAGGCTTACGGATGAAACCATCTCGCTGCCCAGTGTATCCATGCCAACCCAAGACCATCTTCGCCGTGACATAAAGTTCTTGCATGATGCTCTCCTCTACCCACATACAATGAATCCTTACAGGCCGGAAATAAACTATGAGCATGCCAAGAGATCTGCCATGATCCTTTTGGACTGCAAGCAATTCACAAAGCATTATGACCTGGAACACGAGTTTTTGCCTCAAAATCCATCCATGTTGCACATTTGGTGCCATCTAGAGCTGTTGGACCAGGTCGGTGATCCACCTTCCATCCCACCAGAGCTCCTAACACTTCCACAAACAGCAACAGTTGCTGATCTGAAGTTGGAGGCAACAAAGACATTTCGTGACATCTATCTGATGTTACAGACTTTTGTAGCCAACCAGCTTCTTGACTGTGGAACAGCAAGTGAGTCAACTCAAGTCAAACTCTTATTTGGAGCAAACGGGACTGTTCACATCCAAGGCAAGTGTGTTGGGGGTGAACGCAGAGTTGGAATTTACCGGATGGAGAGAGGCGTGGACAAATGGACAGTCAATTGCTCTTGTGGAGCAAGGGACGATGATGGTGAGAGGATGCTATCTTGTGACTCTTGCCATGTGTGGCAGCACACTAGGTGTGCTGGTATTAGTGATTTTGATCAGGTGCCAAAGCGATATGTATGTAAATCATGTAAATTTCTAAACAAGCCTAAGAGGCCTAGGCCAGTTTATAGTAATGGTCCTAACAAAAGATGCAAGACTGGCAAAGGTGCCTTCAGTCGTGGGGGATTTTTGAAGCCTCACATCTTTTGACATGTACATATGTAACAATTGAGTGAATATGAGACATGTCAATTTCACGTGTTACACTGGAATGCATTTATTTTACAGTAGTTTCTCTCTGAGCTTGGTCAATGGCTATTTGTTTGTGAATCAAGAGGGACCTTACCAGAATGTGGTGTAACCTTGTAAGTCTGCATGACCAGATTTTTGTCTCATAGAACCTTGTTTTGCTTTGTTGCAAGTGATATCAAGCCTGATCTGTAGATATTTTTGGGCTGTGCTGCTGCAGCAGCAGCCACTCAGCAGCTGTCAGCCATCCAAAGAGATCAGTTTACTGCAACTGATGTGATATAAATATCAACTCATTAGTTCAGGAAGCATACAGATTAACTAAACATTAGTTCAAGAAGCATTGAGAAAAGCAATATGTGCAGATATTGAAAGGCAAATAACTATGTTAGCACCATAAACTAACCAAATACGGAACTCAAGAAATGCATGCAGTTGATTTAAAAATGATAGAATTCAAATACTAATGTTGAAAGAAGTCAGTCACTGAAGTTTTCATGAAAAAGATATAGCAAACCCTAAAATATGATATGTTTGGAGAAAATAATTATGATGAGATTTCTATCAGGAAATATAGCTTATGATCAAAATTTTATACAAAAGAAAATAACTGCTGACCCCAAGGAAAATTGTCTCTCATGCTGGTCTTTTTAGACGTGCGGTCGTCGAGAAGTCCATTGGTGAGCTAGAGGATAGAAGAACTTGTGGATGCTTGCCAAAGCTAATTATGTCTGACAAATGATTTAGCCTCTTAGAGACACAAGCCGGAAAAGAAAGGTTGATAATTTTCAGATATGTTTTAGTCACAGGCCGTTGTCAAAGCTGCAAAGACAGATGAGACAGATTGACGAGAAAAGCACGCAGACAAATACAGTCTGAAATAGACAATAGTCGCATCAAAATCATGTGAAAATCAGAAATTTGTTAAATCAAGTAATTTTTTCAAATCACAGAAACCACCGAATAAAATGCAACAACTAACATGAATAGGCTAGGAATTTCTTCATCATAAACACCATGCATCTATAATATGAAAGCCGTGTAGTAAATTACAAGCATATCGGAGATACATGGAAGAACAGGCGAGTGGTGCATTGCATTACAACTTCTAGAAACACAATTCACACTCAATTTCATATAGCTAAACTCAATCAATAAAATACGGAGGAAAACCATCTATGACACAAATGGTTCACAGGAGAATCGTAAATCAAGCCAACAAACCCTGATTGTTCTGAATCCTAGTCTAAATGAAATAAGACACAACATTATATAAAACTTTTTGTTGTATTCCCTCAGTTTCTAAATTTATGATGTTTAGGACAAACAAATTACTTTATACAGATGGAAGTAATTTAGTATGCAAAATAAGCCTCACAAGAGAAAACTAAAGCAGCGCACTACAACTTTCAGAAGAACACACTGGACACTGATGTGTTTCAGAAGAACACACTGGACACTGATGTGTTTCAGAAGAACACACTGGACACTGATGTGTCTATACATCAACATTACGTTATGTTTATGTTTCTGCTCAATGCCACAAATCCAATAATCATTATAAGATCAAAATTGGCCTACCACCAGTAGGGCACTAGGGCCACAACAAAATTATGAGTAATATAAGAGTCCTATTATGGCTCACAGGACAACTGTAAATCCAGTTAGCAAACCCTGATTCCTCATGTCTAAACAAAATAAGACACCAACCCTAACCATTATCTAGGACATTTCAGTGTATTCCCTCGGTTTATAAATTTATGGTATGTTTAGTACAAACTAATTACTTTATAAGGATGTAAGTAATTTAGTACCCAAAATACACCACAAGAGAAAAAATAAAGCAGCGCGTTACAACTTCCAGAAGAATGCACTGGACGCTGAAGTGTTCATACATCAACGTCATGATTCTGCTCAATACCATAAATCCAGTAATCATCACACAAGATCAAAATCGACCTACCACCAATAGGGGGCGGCCACAGCAAAATCATGAGTAATATAAGAGCCATATTATCATGATCTTGCACGTGAGGTTCAAAATCACCAATGGCACGACTAAGAAAAGTATAATCCGTGGCTCGCCAAGAATCAGAAGACAAACGCCTCGCTGATCCAGTACCAAAATCGGCAATATCTAGCTTGGAAAAAAATGGACGGGAGAGGAACGAAAAGATTACCCTTCTTAATTACTTGATTGATCTGCCGAGTCTGGTGCGTCGTTGAGAGCGGAGGAGGCCGGAGAAACGGAGATGACGACCGGCTGCGACCGCCATGGCATGGGGAAGAAGGAAGGAGAAGCCGCACGAGCGAGGGTTTTCGTCGTCCTTTCTGCACTAGGGCCGCGGGTGGGGAATAATAATCAGATCGATCACGCGGGACAGGTGGTGGCGATGCCACCGATTTCTCCTCTCCGGAAATAGGTTAGCTGATGCCCCTCTGCGTGGTGGGGCTTTTGCTTTGAGGCGGTACCGGTGCTCCTCTCGGTTTCGGTAGGTCCTGAACGCTGACACGCTGTCATGTCGCGAACTAGACAAGCATGGTTACAAAGGTTCAGTTTATAGGGTGTGCGTAAAAAAAATCTGTTTATAGGGGTCAGCACCACTTGCATAGCTTGGCAATTACTCACTTAGTATTTTTCAGACCTGCCATGACATGGTTACTCACTTAGTATTTTTGTTTCGGCTTGGCCGATTTCAAATGCTCGATTTTGGAGAATCAAAAAGTCACGTGACTCTTAAAATTCATAATCGAGAATCTAGATGCATTCTGGATTCTCGATTGTAGGAGTCATCTTTTGGATTTTTCAAAATCGATTCTTAAAATCGACCATAAGCTGAAACGACCGGGGCCTATATCACATTGAAGAAGTCGAAATGCTTGGGAATTGGGAGCTCCACCAAAAGAGTATTTCTCGTACCTTATTCCTTCCCACTTTTAACCTCTAAAAGGAAAGGAGAGAGATCAAGCTATGAAAGAATATATCTTTCTTCTTGTTCTTTATGGTGGGGGTTCGATCTGCAACTAGTTAGAACACTTATGGATTAAATACGAACAAATCAAAGTCAAAAGTCTATTTACTTTGAGTGTTTAAGTTCCTGGGATTGAATCGAAAGCTTTGTGAATCAATCTCCCCATGATGATCAAACTAAAAGTTCTACAAATCCCATTGGAAGTTCCAACTTCCAACCTTATGGAAATACGAAACGGTGATAGATGCTCGTCCAAAGTTAAGAGGACGATTTTAGATGCTCGTCCAAAGTTAAGAGGGGCGGGCAGGATGCCAACCAGGGAGGATCACACAAAGGAAAAAATATTAAACTCCTTTCTCTATTCATTAAAATTATAGATCATTTTAACTTTTCTAGATATATAAATATTAATGTGTAAATGCATTGGAAAAACTATATATTTCGAAATGTATCTATAATTTGGAATGGAGGATCTCTTGTCATGTGGTAAGTGGTACGATGAATATGAAATTCGAGACGCGCGAAATATCCACTCCACTATTGCGCAAATTATTATTACTTTTATTTTGAATTTGTTATGTATATTTAGCAGTCATTTTTATTTTGAATTTGTTATGGATATTCAGCAGTCTGAAATTTGCCAGCAATTCTGTCCTTAGTTGGCCGGCCCACTGGGCCTTCGAATCTTTATCCTACCATCAGCCCACCACTAAAATGTGCCACGAAGCCTAGTGCGCCCACGACCGCCGCCGCCCGCACGGCCGCACCTCTCCGACCACCTCCCTCGGCCGCCGCCCCCCACGGTCCACCTCCCCGACCACCTGACGCCGCCGCCATCCCCCATACACCAATCTGCGGCCCTCACCTGCTACCACCATCGGGGCGTGGCTCAGTTTCTTCTTTTCTTGGCGAGTTTCCATCTTTCTTGCCTTCTCGAAGATTCTTGTGCTGCTTCCTTCGCTACAAATCCTATCAATTCCATCCTTCCATTAATCCTGGCTCGATTAGGTTCTTCTTCTTGCGCAAGATCGACAATAGGACCTCTTGGCACCTAACTGAGTTGCGGGTGAAGCTTATTTTCCAAAAAAAAATCTTGGGGGCTGAGCTGAACCACGCCCCCCGCCATGGCGTGCGCTGCGTACAGTATCAGGTTCCCTCTCAAGCTAGTTGCAAGGCACGGCTCCGATGTGTTGGCTAATAACCACTCGTGCAACGGCTTCAAGTCTTCGGTGTCTTATTCTGCTGCTCAGGGGTGGAGCAGCAACTGCTCCTCCGTTGCGATGCGGCATGTTGCATCCCATGGCCACTTGATTGTTCGGGCTTCACCAAGGTGGCGCTCCAACTCGAAAGCTTCAGCAATTGATGCCGGCATTGTTTCTGGCATGTAAAAAATTTGCATTATTTCGCTTTGTTATTGATATTCAGCAGTCTTAAAGGAAATATGTTGATGTAAATGCAAATCCAGGGGCAAGCTTATTTGACTCCTGTTTATTGCCTTTACCCAGATGAGAGGATAACTGTATTGGTCATTGGTGGTGGAGGCAGGGAGCACGCTCTTTGTTATGCCTTGAAACGAGCCCCATCTTGCAGTGCAGTTCTGTGTGCCCCTGGTAATGCAGGTATTGCTCAGTCATGGGATGCAACCTGTATTTCAGACCTCGACATCTCCAGTAGCGATGATGTTATCTCGTTCTGTCGCAATAGGGGAGTGGGAATGGTTGTAGTGGGCTCTGAAGCTCCTCTTGTTGCGGGTCTTGCCAATGACCTTGTCAAAGTTGGGATACCAACCTTTGGCCCTTCTTCGGAGGCTGCAGCACTAGAAGGGTCCAAGGACTTCATGAAGAAGTTGTGTGATAAGTACAATATCCCGACAGCCAAGGTACTTCCTGTTGCTTTTATGTTGACTGTTAACCCTATATGCTAGTCTTGGTCTGACTTCATGATTTTGTTAATGGAAATGCCTGCATATAGGTGATGATATGTAGGTTAAGAAACGATATACCATTTTAGGTATTATCATAGAGATATTTCCTTTGTTTAGACATGGTTGCTATCCGTCCCCATGTTTTACTAAATTCATACCGATTGTCACAGGCACCATAAGTAGTCAAATGTGATTTTCCATTGGTATACATTCTTTTTCTGGACAAACTACATTAAAGAAAATATTTTTAATACTAAAAGTTTCCCATTGTGTTGCTCTAGAAAAGAGAGAATGTATGGTCAGTTTACAAAAAAAGAAGAAGAAAAAGGGGAAAAACACAGTCCATTCATTTGTAATTATTGATAGTTTCAGATGTTCCATACAAATAATTCTAATATTAGCTCATATGTTTCTGTAGTATCGGACATTCACAGATGCTGTGGAAGCTAAAAACTATGTCAAACATGAAGGAGCCCCTATTGTTGTTAAAGCTGATGGACTGGCTGCTGGAAAGGGTGTGGTTGTGGCAATGACTTTGGATGAGGCATTCGAAGCCATAGACTCTATGTTGGTTGAAGGCTCATTTGGTTCTGCCGGTTCACGGGTTATCATTGAAGAGTTTCTGGAGGGTGAAGAAGCCTCTTTCTTTGCATTGGTAGATGGTGAAAATGCATTGCCTCTTGAATCGGCACAGGATCACAAAAGAGTTGCTGATGGTGATGTTGGCCCAAATACTGGTGGTATGGGTGCATATTCCCCTGCGCCAATTGTTACAGATGAGCTCAAGCGCATTGTCATGGAAAGTATAATTATCCCTACGGTTAAAGGTATGGCAGCAGAAGAGTGCAAGTTTGTTGGTGTGCTATATGCTGGGCTTATGATCGAGAAGAAATCTGGGCTGCCTAAGCTTATTGAGTACAATGTAAGATTTGGTGACCCAGAATGTCAGGTTAGTTACCCACCTCCAACATCTAGTATTCATTTCTGTAGATTAAGTCCAGTATAAAGGAGTGTTGGAATGCCTCTAGCAAGAATCTAGCACAGACCAAAAATAACAATAAGTATCAAACTAAACATTCGAAACTGCAAAACAAGCTAGTGAAAGCATTGCTCTGGCTAACTCAAAGAAAGAAAAAGCTCCATCGCTTTCCCGGCTCTTTTAGAATAAATGATCCAATTCTGTAGTAGACTTCTAATCTATAGGAAGGATGCATTGTACCTTATATACATGCCAAAATTTGATCATTGCATTTGGATTTTGGTTTATTTGATCACAATTAATCAAGTTATTTTCATTGGAACAGAATGCAATGGATCTGCATATCTTTCCAAAAGAGGTTTATATGATCACAGTATAAGAAATGTTTTTATAGGTGCCTATTTAGGATTTAAAAGAGGTTTATATGATCACAATATAATAAATGTTTTTATGGGTGCCTATTTAGGATTTATCTGCCAGCCATTATACTGTTTGCTACATTGTTATATCTGGTCAATATTAACCACCATACATTTCCTCTCATTCATTTAATTTTGGAAAGTCACATTTGTTGATCACTGGGGAATCTGAAATATTTTACTGTCTTCTGTAAAAAGTTTGATTTCTATTTATATTAATCCCAGTCTAACATTTCTAACTTGGACCACTTGAAATTTCAATAATATATATATTAGTGCCATGGGCATACTTAAAATGGCCCTGAACCCAAACAGCATGACTATGCCGATGCCTGGTGACTGTACCAAATGGTAGTGGTGGACGAGATAGTAGGAACTATGATATATTGTTTTGCTTAATGAGGAGATACAATCCATCCTCGGATAACTTGACTCTTAAGGAACTAATCTCCAAAATGAGGGAAAGAAACCAACCTAATCCTGTTTCTGAATAAGCACAAATCTTAAAGCTACTTGAACAGTAAGCATGTGGGATCAGGAATACTACCATATCAAAATTAAATCTGAAGAACTGTCAATAGAAAAGGTATAATTGAATTTTGATCAGGAGTACCTGTTTACCTAAGCACATATGAATCCAAATTACAGTCCAGCATGAGTTCAATTGCTGTTGTTGTAACGAAAAAAAGATCTAATACATTGCTACATTTTAAAGTATGTTTTGATAATCTTATTAATGCTAATCCCCTTAGTCCTTAGCTGTATATTCATTGTGATTGTATAGTACATCTTAGAATTAAACTGTACAAATTTCAGATGAAATATTTACCATGTAGGTTTAGCTGATGAAATTATCTACTTGACCTGTGAAATATGTTTGCCATTATATTCTGATTATCCTTTTCTCTACTAATTTATTTTCCTGTCATTATAGGTTCTGATGATGCGATTAGAATCCGATTTGGCACAAGTTCTCTTATCAGCTTGCCGCGGAGAATTAGGCAATGTTCCACTAAAGTGGTCATCTGAAATGGCGATGGTGGTTGTGATGGCAAGCGACGGATACCCCGGCTCTTATAAGAAGGGAACTGTAATTAAAAACCTCGACAAGGCTGAGCAGGTCTCTCCAGCTGTGAAGATATTCCATGCTGGGACAGCACTCGATGGAAATGGCAATCTTGTCGCCGTTGGAGGCTGAGTTCTTGGTGTCACTGCCAAGGGCAAGGACATCGAAGAAGCAAGGGAAAGGGCATATGCTGCAGTAGACGCTGTCGATTGGCCAGAAGGGTTCTTCAGGCGTGACATTGGTTGGAGAGCACTGAGGCACAAGGTAGCAGTTATTAACTACTCATGAGGTTTTCGGTTTTCCTAGAGAACCACAACTACAGTGAGCTTGTACTGTTATGAGTAATAAAAAGGGAGACATTGTAACCGTCACTTGTTTTGGTTGTGGGAAGTAAAGATTTGCTGGTGAAACAGCACCATGTTCGAATTTTAATGGTTGCTGATTGCATCATGATTTGGTAGATGTTTGAACTGATCTTGTGTTTGGAGTCAAGACAAACACATGAGTGAAAACAGCACCATCTGAATTCTAACCAATTTTTTGTTTCTCAATTTTTGGATAAGTGGATCTCCCAAATAAATGTCACATCGATACATGTTTGTACCATTGAAATCCCTATGTAGTACAAAAACAGAGGTGCACTCAGCAAGAATATTGCTAACAGGAGTCATATAGTTACAGAAGATATGAGATGAAAAGGCCAACACAAGCAGTTCATACGAAATGACCAGGTCTCCTAGGTTGGTTTTGGTGCCATGGATTTCTCGGTGACCGTGCTATCAGCAGGTAATGAGAATATTCTCTCTTTGTTTTCGTAGCTACATGAGCTGTTATTTCCATGTCAAGTCAGTTAATTTTGACACTCTTTTGCCAGGTTCTTAGCAATCAATCATGCTGTCGATCCTGTTTGGTGAGATGACTCGTAAAGTATACCAATGCGTTCCAGTAAGCATCTTTACCTCGTGCCTTTTCCCATCTATTAAACCTTGCAGCTTCCATCTACTTCTCATGATTAAAGCTACGTAAGCGCGATGGTCGAAACGGTTTTCTCGTGTGAATTCTGAAGCTGCATGCTGACACTGCAAGTCCTGAAACCATGCTGTATGAATCTGTTCATCAATCTCTGAATCTCTCTCCCAGTGGTTCAGCCTATCTCCTCTGCACCCACGAAAGTTGTGCAATTCAGTTGATCTAGTGCTTTAAGCGTTGGGAACTGAGATGTTTTCAAAGACTGCCAAGTACCACTACCCCTTTTTTCCCCATTTCTCTTGCATGCTTTCCCTGAAACCAAAGTCCCGGTCAAGAATCTTCCAACAGATGATCACCATCACCACACCTCTTGCTGACAAAAAATGGCCCAAATGATACAAAAAGCCATGAGCAAGTACCGGGAGCACTCAATGGGCATAAACAAGGATTAGTGCAAAAGCGATGAGCAGAGGCGTAGGCCTGTAGAGGACAACGGATGGTGGCTAAAGATTACCAGGAGATTACAAAGTGCCAAAGCTATCTATGATGATGGAAGCTCTAGAGAGGAGATGCTATTGCATTGGACAGCACAAACCCCCCTAGCTGCTGCTGCTAGGTGATAGCATATGATCAAACCCTATACACCTTTGATAGACGAACCCCACCCCCCCACCCCCCCCCCCCCAAAAAAAAAGAAGAAAAAAAAGTTACAAAAAAATCAAATAAAGCTACATGTTATTGATCGATCCCCCAGCTCTTGTCACCACCTCCACTGTCGGCCGACCAATCTGTAGAAACGTACAAACGCTAGCTCCAATATCTGCACTACGTGCTGTAATAACTTTAGTCCTCTGCATGATCATCATGATTCACGAATCGTCGTGTCGTAATCGTAACAATGGGGCATGCAGTTGGATCATCGATCAGGCCAGCAGGTCCGGGACGAAGAGCTTGTAGCAGTTGGCCGGCGGCGGCGGCTGGCCGTCCTTCTTGCCGTCGTGGGGGCTGCTGCTCATCTCCGCCGCCTCCCCGGCGGGAGCGGAGGACGTCGACGCCGGCGAGGAGGACGACGAGGCGTGGTGCGGGAGCTCGGAGAGCATCTGCACGACCTCCCGCATGGTGGGGCGCTCGACGCTGTTCTCCTGCACGCAGAGCATGGCGACGAAGAAGAGGTGCGCCACCTCGTCGGGCGGCGGCGGCGGGGCGGCAAGGCGGCGGTCGGTGATGGCCGGCACGGCGTCGCGGCGGCCGGCCGTGACCCGCTTGGCCCACTGCACGATGTCGACGCCCTCGCCGAAGTCCCCGACGGGGCGGCGGCCCGTGATGAGCTCCAGCAGCACCACGCCGTAGCTGTACACGTCGCTCTTCTCGTCCACCCGCAGCGTGTACGCGTACTCTGTACGTGGAGAAAAAGAAAAGATGTTAATTAACTTCTTCTTTAGCACAATTAGCCACACACACATCTACAGCTATAGTACTCCGTAGCACTGTGCAGCGAATCCCAAGGGGAATGCGCCCCGTCAAATCCATCGGAATCTTTCCCAAACTCCTCCCCAAATCCAAGGAAAATTCCCCGTCCGGACCAAGAGATCGCCCCTAATCTTTGTCCATTCCGCCCATCCCCGGCCAAGATCCTGAGCACGTACTTATACGCATGCATGAAGCGGAAGGTAAAATAAAGCGGTATCATCGGAGCGAAGGTGATGCTCACTGTTACCAACAGAGGAAAGAAGGGTAGAAAAAGAAGGCGCGTGCCGTGGTTTGGTTGCAACAGTAGAAAAAGCAGCAGCTGGGTGACGCCGCCGTTCCATGCAGCAGGAGCAAGAGGGCACGACCACGCCGCTTTGGCGAAGCCCCAGGCCGGCGGTCGGCCGGAGCGATGACGAGGCCTTTTGGGTTGCATGCCGGTCAAAGATACGGCATGCAGCGGGTTACCGAGAACCCGGCCGGACCCGGGGACCATGCATGGCCGGCCGGACCGGCTCGGAAACTCACTGTATAAAAAAAAAGAAAAAGGAAAAAACGCTCCGAGCCGAAGGAGATGAGATGAGATGGGAGGGATATACTCCATTCAGGCTGTAGCCATTGATGGCGTTTGGATTTTGGGGGCAAAGTCGCCGACCCCCGATGCTGCTGCTCTGCCTCTGCCTCCAGCCCCGGCTACGGTTTGACGCGGCAGGCGCCTGCCGCCGCCGGCCCGCCGGGGTACAAGCTACTAGCTAGCATGCGGCCGGGCACGTCCGACCACTGCCGCGCCACCCCTGCCAGGGGGACCCTGCCCGTTCAATGCGTTGCTTCCAAGGCTGCTGCCGCGCCGTGTCCTGGGGCGCCGGCGTGCGTGCTGCCTGTGTGCTAGACTACGAACCCCCTGCTGTTCGAGCGCCGTGGCCAATGCGGCCGGCCGAGGCCCACCGGCGCGGCGCATCGTCCAGTCGCCATCGTCGCCTCGCCGGGGAACGGAGCGGGCCCCGCGCCGGAAATTATTGGGCGCTCGAGTGCGTCGGACCAGCGGACCTCTTTTTGGCCGCTTTCGACTCCGGGCCCAAGCCGCCCAGCGCTGACGTGGCGCGGCCGGCTGTTCCTACTGCAACCCTGCTGCTGTGTACGTACATTGCAGCGTACGTATGTGCGCCCTGCGGAGGCCGCAGCGGCAGGCGGCCATGCAGATCTCGTCTTTGCCGTCCCACAATAATACCCCCAATCATTCACGTTTCTTTTCCAAAAAAAATCTACGGTGCTACGGTACGTACTGTATTCGACTCTGTCTACGCTGGCACTCCTACCTACGTGTACCTCTGCCCGCTGGTCTACGTACCTGGCACGACAGACTATTGATGGCGTCGAGCCCCCATTGACTCGACAAACCTCCCACGGCACGACGCCGGCCTCACTTGCTGACACACACAATGACACAAACCGCCATTGACTTCGTCCCCTCTGAGCTGTGGGTCCCCGGCGCCCCCAGCCACGACAGACAGCTAAGCCGTCGTGCCACGAGGCCGTACACGCCGCCGTGCAACGCGACAACCACTATCCCCACGATCCATGCTTCATGGATCAGGTGGTGCTAACCCCCGATCCATCAAATCCTAACCGTCTGATTGACAGCCACGGTGACGGAGCCACCTCGTAACAACAATAATTGTACCAACAGCACGAAGAGATGCGTGCGTACCAGGGGCGATGTAGCCGTAGGATCCGGCGACGGCGGACATGCACTCCGACGTGGCGCCGCCGCCGTTGCCGCGGAGGAACTTGGCGAGCCCGAAGTCGGCGACGCGCGCCTCGAGGTCGTCCCCGAGGAGGATGTTGTTGGACTTGACGTCGCGGTGCACGATCATGGGCGCGCAGTCGTGGTGGAGGTAGCACAGCCCGCGCGCCGCCTCCGCCGCGATCCGCCGCCGCCGCTCCCACCCCAGGAACGCGCCGCCCTTGCCGTGGAGCACCGACCCCAGGCTGCCGCCGCCCATGTACTCGTACACCAGCACGTTCGCGCACCGGTTCGTGCAGAACGCCAGCAGCCGCACGATGTTCCGGTGCCGGATGCTGCCCAGCGTCCGCACCTCCGCCCGGAACCCCCGGTCGTCGTCACCGGCGCCGGTGGCGGAGCGCGCCAGGCGCTTCACGGCGATCGCGCCGCCGGAGCGGGTGCGCCCCGCGTACACCACCCCGGCGCCGCCGCGCCCCACCACGTTGCCGTCCTTCATGCACTCGATCACCTCCGCCACGCCGAAGTCCACCTTGTGGAACGCCGTGAACCGCCACCCCTCGCCGTCGCCGCCGCCGGAGCGGAAGGACCGCGCGCGCAGCACGGCCGCCGCGGCGAACACCACCGAGCAGGCCAGGAGACCCAGCGCCAGCACCAGCTTCAGCTCCCTGGACCCGCCGCGCCGCGTCGTCGTTCCCGCCGGCGCCGCCGCGTCGTCGCCGCTGCTGCACGGCCGGCCCAGCACCGGGCCGCACAGCCCCGGGTTGCCGGCGAACGCCGTCGCGTTCAGGTACCCGAGCTGCCCCGTGCCGGGCAGCCGCCCCGACAGGCCGTTGTACGAGAAGTCCGCCGCCGTGAGGCTGCTCATGGCGCCGATCGCCGCCGGGATCGCGCCCTCCAGCGCGTTCCGCGACAGGTTCAGGTAGTTGAGCACCCGGACGCCGGCGATCGCCGCCGGGATCTCCCCGGACAGGTTGTTCCTGCTAAGGTCCAGGTACGTGAGCTCCCCGCACTGCCCCACCGCCGCCGGCACCGGCCCCGATAGCGCGTTCCCGCTCAGGTCCAGCTTCACGAGCCGCCGGAGCTCCCCGACCTCCGCCGGCACCGCGCCGGAGACGCGGTTGTTGCTCACCAGCAGCGTCTGCAGCGCCGTGAGGTTCCCCAGCGTCGCCGGCAGCGGCCCCGACAGCAGGTTGTTGGAGAGGTTGAGCTGCGCCAGCTGCGAGGAAGAAGAGGACCCGGACGCCGGGTTGGACGGGACCTCGCCGGAGAGCAGGTTGTTCTGGAGCTCCAGCAGGTTGAGCCGCGGCAGGTAGAGGAGCCCGGCGGGGATGCTGCCGTTGAGGTAGTTCTGGCCGAGCCGGACGCGGGTGAGGCTCGCGCACGAGCCGAGCTCGCCGGGGATGGGCCCGAACAGGAAGTTGTTCATGAGGATGGCGGTGTGGAGCTCGCCGGAGGCGCAGAGGGTCTCCGGGATCACGCCGGTGAGGCGGTTCGACGAGAGGTCCACCAGCCGGAGAGCGGCGCTGGCGCCGAGCCCCGCCGGGACGCGGCCGGTGAGGTTGTTCATGAAGAGCTGCACCGTCTCCAGCCGCGGCAGCGCGGCGACGAACTCCGGCACGGGGCCGTGGAGCCGGTTGAGGAAGAGGTTGAGGAGCCTGAGGGAGGCGAGCGACGCCAGCGAGCCGGGGACCTCGCCGGAGAACGCGTTGTTGGAGAGGTCCAGCGCGGCGAGCGACGTGAGGTTGCCGAGCTCCGGCGGGATGGGCCCGGCGAGCTGGTTGGTGTGGAGGAAGAGCGTGTCGAGGGAGGCGAGCGCGCCGAGCTCCGGCGGGATGCGGCCAGTGAGGCCGCAGTTGGAGACGTCCAGCACGGCGAGGCGGCGGAGCCGGCCGAGCTCCGGCGGGACGCCGCCGTCGAACGCGTTGTAGTAGCCGAGGTAGAGCTCCCGGAGCGTGGTGAGGTTGCCGAGCTCCGGCGGGATGCGGCCGCGCAGGCTGTTGCCGTTGAGGGACAGGTACTCCACCGCCGGCATCCCGCCGTAGGACGCCGGGATCTCGCCGGTGAAGTAGTTGCCGCCGAGGTCCAGGTACCGGAGCCGCGGCAGCGCGGCGACGCCGAGCGGGAGCGGGGAGGAGAAGTTGTTGTCGTAGGCGTCGAACACCTCGAGCGCCGGCAGCGACGCGAAGTCCCAGCCGTCGAGCCCGCCGCCGAGCTGGTTGCCGGAGACGTTCACGCGGCGGAGCGCCGGGAGCGACGACGCGGACACGGACCCCACGATGCCGTTGCCGGCGAGCGAGAGGGACTCGAGCGCGTCGAGCCCCTGCCCTGCCGCCAGGCGCGCCGCCACGGGCGCGCCGGTGGAGACGTTCATGTTGGCGACGTCGACGGCGGCGACGCGGCCGCCGGCGCAGCGCACGCCCTCCCACGCGCACACGGCGCCGGCATTGGCGGCCGACCACGACCGCAGCGCACCAGGGCGGCAGTTGAGCGCAGCCTTGAGGGCGAGCAGCGCCGCCGCGTCGCCGCGCAGGTCGCCATTGCCGACATTGCCGGCGGCGGCGGCGACGGCGTCGGGGGACAGGAGCGCGAAATGCAGGAGCAGGAGGAGGAGCAGAGGCGGCGAGGGCCTCATCTGGATGATGGTGCCGTGGTGGGTTCCCGTCGCCGTACGTGGCTTGTGAATTGTCGTGAGTGAGTGAGTGGGAATGCGTGGCTAGAGCGCGGCCGCCATGGTCGTCGGGGAGCGCGGAGGTGGTTTAGTAAGGTCGATAGAGAGAGCGGGAGATGGCAGGGTGGTGGAGGAGAAAGGCATGCGAGAATCTTGAGAAGCTTCAGAAGAAGATGGAGGGGAGGCTTGAGAGTGAAGCTGGGAGGAGGAAGATGACGGTGTCAGGGAGAGGGAGATCAGATGGAGCCGACGCCGGCCGGCCGGGGAATATGTTCTCTCGATCGACTCCTACCTGTGGCAAGGAGGGCTTTGGCTTTTGAGTTTTGATGAGATAGATATATATGGCGTGAGGGAGAAGGGTGTCGTCGACTCTAGCGCAGTAGCCTGGTACTCTGCTCCAGCTAGTGCATTGCTCTCTGCTCTACACTCTGCACTCTGCACTCTGCTTCAGTGCTTGTGTGATTCTCTGTGCGTGAGTCTACCTCCCTTCTCTCTCTAGCTTTGGTTCTTCTCTCTCTCTCTCTTTCTCTCATCTCATCTCTTGTGCTTTTGCTTTTGTTCTTTGGGAGGAGAGGGAAGGCAACTGTTTCTGTTTGAAGGCTTGCTTTTTGTGGGCAAGGAAGGAAGCAGCCATGGGAAAGGCAAAGAGGGGCAAAGAGATGGGGATGGGTAGGCGTCGTCATGCACTACTGTGCTAGGGAGTTTCTAGCTTTGAATTCTCCAAGGACGATGCACCGGGCTCTCTGTTGTTTTGCTTCAATGAAAAAAAAAGGAAAAATCCTTGTGGTATGGTGAGAGGGTGTTTGTTTTCAATTGTGGCAAGGGCGCCCCGACAGGAAAAGAGGAATGCACTCGCCACTCGGGTCGCCGTCGGAGCTAGGACAGGGTCCTGCACGATGAATTCCGGCAATGATTAAAGAGCAAACAAAACAAATGGATCTGAGGTTTGCATTGTCGCGTTGCGCGACCAGCCAAATGACAGCCGGGTATTTGTTACATCCCATGTATCTCAGGCACGGTTCAACTTTGAAGCGGCGTCTCTTTTGCGGTACCACGTTTTGCTTGACCGCTACAGGGTATTTTTCTTTATCTTTACCTAATTATAAAGTAAGTATTGATTCAGCGGTACGTCATAATTTTATAAAAACCCCCCTAATCTATTCCTTAATTATAAAACAAGTAACGTTTGCTACGTCAACCCTCTCCGTATTAACATGTGGGCCTGTTGTTTCCCGCGTCTCTCGTGACCTTCCATGTTCGATTCGCTTTCCAATCTCCGCCGGCCAGTTCGTGTGTTGTATCTGTGCGTGGATGTGAGCTCGACAAAGCGGAGAGAGGAGAACAAAGAACGGAGCAGAGCGTCGCCAAGCAGCTTAATTCGCCGGGTAGCCAGCGAACGGGTGAGGCGCGGTCCCGGATGCATGGCAAGCCCACCCGCAGCCTACAAACAACATCCCCATGATCATGACCTCCTTGTCCACTGCCAACGAGAGGGCCGTTGCAGCGCTCGATCGGCGCCTCCATATGTCCACCAGCAAGCAAACAAGATGTACTAGCTTCTTCTTTTTTCCATGAAATTAGTTTATGTAGCATCAGCTTCCACTGCACCGATTCTTCCTTCAATCCTTCTCTACTCTTTCTTCTCCATGAGCACAGCAAAGGCAGCAACGTGCTGTTCGTCTTCTCTCAGCTAGAAGCAGCACACAACTACACAAACACTACTACCAAATCTCATCGAG
The DNA here is from genome assembly GCA_033239725.1 of Echinochloa phyllopogon. Taxonomy (NCBI): domain Eukaryota; kingdom Viridiplantae; phylum Streptophyta; class Magnoliopsida; order Poales; family Poaceae; genus Echinochloa; species Echinochloa phyllopogon. Next base: position 10,882,506 of record BTCW01000008.1, read on the forward strand.
CAACCCAATCAGGCAAGCCGATTCTTGCTTCTCTCATCTCTCCCTCTATTATTTTTTCCAATAGAGCAAGCTCCAATCCATCAGCAGGTTGACAAGAAGCACCGGGGGTCTGTACTCTGTAGTTTCCAATTCTCCTTGCTGGCACGCCGCGCATGCTCAATTCCTCTTGCAGCCAGCAAGTAGCATCACCAGATGTGCAGGCACATGCTCCTGGTCAGTGGCAGCCACTCGGCCTGGTAGTACGCAGCCTGCGGCCATGCATGGAGCTATGGAAGGCATCGTGAACGACGTGAAGCCAAGGCACCACGACCTTGCCGCCTTGGAGATGAAGGCGCGCCTGGGACCTGGGAGGGAAGCACGTGTGGGCGGTGCAGGACTAGGAGGGTGCCAGCCAAGGTAGGTCGTTGGGGAAGCCATGCAGCAACACCCCATCGTCTGTTGTCTGATCCGCTGCGGAATGGGATAAGAAAGGAGCCAAATCCTGACTGTTTTCTGTGCCCGCAAAGAAAAAAAAATTGGATTGAAAGAGGCCTAGATGGCTAAAGAACGGTTGAAAATGGCAATTCGGCATGTACATGTTTTCGGGAGTGATATTCAAGAAAACTAACCATGGCTCTTAGCTCACCATTAGTAGTCCGAGGAGTACTATAAAGTAACCTCTGGCAAGACGAAAATCGCCAGTTTTCAAGAAAAAAAAACGTTAAATGTATACATATTGTTCGTAGTAACGGACACGACTAATAAATGAAGATATGAGTATTCCTTTAAAAATTCTTTTGTTAATAGTTTAATTTGACTAATTAGAAATATATAAGGTTAGAAAGATTTCTAGATTTGAGACTTTATTATTTTTACCGTGGCAACGCACGGGCACTTTGCTAGTGAATACAAATTTGACGTGGCCACTTTTCAAGCGGAACTTCTAATATTATTAGACGAAGGGATATGGTGTTTGAATCCTGGTAGATGTGAGGACCTACCTAAGATTAAACCTTAATAACGGCAAAGGTAGTCATCCAACTCTATTATTGTTTATAGAGAATGGAAGAAACTTTTGGCTTCACCCTTCGGCATGCTAAGTTCTTAGCGAAAAAAAAACGAAACTCAATTGCTTATCCGCAAACTAGAGGTCCCATCCATGCAAAGAGAAGAAACATAAGGCTATAATCTCCGGAGAGCAACACGCCCTTCTAATTTGTCTCACTTCGCTGCAACTTGGTCCGCAGTCCAAACTCATAAGTTTGTCCCCCCTGTTTAATTAGCCCATCTATCGAAAAGATCGCTATAACTTGTTGGTGGGGCAATTCTAAATAATATATAACTATCCATTCACAAGAATTTAGCAAAGGCACATTTGAGAAACAAATGGTTAGCGGTATTTATGCTAGTATAAAGCCACAAATCGCCTAATAAAAATGAATAATTTGAATCATCTGTCCAACATGTCCACTGGATAAGTAACTCACGAAATGAAGCAACGAATAACTTTGGAACCTGATTTTTTTTGTAAAATATAACAACTATATGTATCTTCTTGAGATGTGATGCTAAAGGTGAGTGGGCAGGAAGCTAAGGCTAAGCAAGGAAGGGACGGGTTCCATGTCACCACCCTGCCATCCCACCCACGATGGGAAAAAAATTACGTGGGGACGGTCCGCACCCTCCCTTCCGTGGGGATCCATCCCCATGCCCGACGCGTGGCCACGACTATGACGGGGACGACGGGCCATCGACTCGGCTCAAAGCCTCAGATGCTCGGCTTCATAAGCTTCTGAGCCGACGAATTTTTTTTTTTGTAAAAAGTCGATCGCATCATCTCATCCGAACAGCAGGGACACCACCGCCTGCCGCTGCCCACCATCGCTTCACCTGCTCAAGCTCCGCTCGTCCGGCCGCGCCGGCTCAACCTCCCTGTCCCTTATCCTGTACGGTCATCTCCTCTGTTGCCTTTCGCCAGCGCCGCCTCCACCTCCGTGCCCTCTGCTAGCTAGCACCGTCACCGGCCATCGTCGCCACGGCACTCCGGTACAGATAACCGTCCGGCGACGCCCACATCCGGCCGGATAAAGATAGCACCTCTACCGTCCTCGTCCGGTGTGCTAGGGCATGCCAAGATAGCTCCATAGCTCGGTGTCCATGTCCTGGCGTCCTCCTGCCATTGCGGCTGCTGCAGCTGTCTCGTCCGGAGAGATTTCTACCATGGCGACGATCTAGGTTGTAGCGAAGGCAAGATCTTCTGAGCCGAGCCGCCCTCCCGTCCTCGTACATGAGCGGAGCCAATGGCCACACACATCCCGTCCTCGAAGCGCAGAGCCGAGTCAGCGTCGATCTTTTCCGTGGCCACGCGTCAGCCATCGGGGATGGGTCCCCACGGAAGGAGGGTGCGGACCGTCCCCACGTAATTTTTCCCCCCACGATGGAGCCCTGGCGGTGGTGGGACGCAGATGCAACTGTCAGGGGAGAGTCTCGCGAGCGCGAGCGCGGCCGGGTAAAGCGGCGTTCAAAGGCGGCCCAGCACCGGCTGGCCAGGACAGGGGCCAGGGCCAGCCAAAGAAAGAGGAAAGAAAGAAAGAAAAGCGGCTGGAATGGTGTGGGCGAGCCGGGCGCTTGACCGCTTTGCTCCATCCGACTCGGCGGAAAAAAAAAAGCGACGCGCGGCCGGCCGGTGGGCTGTGCCACGGATTGGACTCGCCAGGATCTTCACTCATGTTAAAATTGGTTTGCGGCGCCGCGACGTACGTAGGCAGGCACGTAGCATGTGTACAAAGCAAACCAACGGTCACCTCGCTCGCGGGCTCGCCTGCTCTAAAACGGGATGAAGGTTAGCTTTGGAAAGGGTTCGATCGTCAGTATACTCCCTCCGTATAGCTTTTACATGTCGTTTAGAACATGATTACGCATACCAAGAAGTGATTAATGAGGCACTAGCTTTCCTGGTTTACCTTATTAAATAAAGATACGGGTGAGAATTAGACAACAACTACCCATCGCTCAATTGGTTAATGCTCCGTCCCCCGAGGCTCCAGGTCCTTGGATCGATCCCTTGTTGGCGCATATTTTTGCCGTTTTACTGTGCGGTGGTGCATAGGAAAATTTGGTGGGCGCGTTGGTTACGCTTTTTTTTTCGGTCGGAAGCATGGGCTGCATAGGAAAATTTGGTGGGCCATCGAACAGCCAAAGGCAAATTCGTCTACTTTTGCCACCGCAGAGAGGAACGACACTTAAAAGCAAACTTCCACCGAGACGCAGAACGACACTTAAAAGCTATACGGAGGGAGTATGTATATATATGTGGAAAATGTTAGCCGAATCAGCGTTGCGTTTGCCACATTGTGTGTCTGGGGTCTTGGACGATCGAGTCATTGAGCTCGAAGCCCGAATACTCTTCTAGAAATATGGTTGAGTGATTAAAACTACAATGACACGTGGTCTGGAAACATTGTTTATGGAAGCCTCACATATTCAAGAAAAAAATGCCTACATAGAATGGGATCCTTTCATTCATTCATTCATTCATTCATTCGTTACACTCTTGTCAAATATTCGCCCATCACTTTATTTTCTTTAACATATAATGGATATCATCATGAGCTTTGCATTAGAAAAACGGTGCACGTTGGGGAATTCCCTTGCGTCGATGGCGAGCGGTCCTTTTTGATGGTGGTTCTTCTTCATTGTTATCAAAGCAGCTATCTTCACCACCGGTAGTACTTGAACCAACATCGCTGCTCCTTGGCACATCATCCTTTCCGCTGCATCGAGAACCACTTTCGGCCATGGTTGCCATATTCATATCCTTTTTTATGCCTCTGAGCTGTAGAAATTTAGGTTTCAAATAAATGGAGTCAGTAAAAATATGCTATTTGAGCTCAAGTACATATTGCGAAAAATATTTGTTTATTTAAATTAATCTCTAGATAATGCGCAATAACTTACATTGCACCCAAGAGAACAGAAGCGGAATGCATCAAGTAGAGCACGACCACATGTCTCACAATTATGTGCTGATAAGAAAGGTGCCTTAGAATTGGAGCCACCATGATTATGCTGTTGTGGCCGCTCGTTCAAGAACACAACGCTTGCACTATTGATTGTGTAAATTTGAACATCACTAATATCGATAATGTCCTCAATCTCGGAAACCCTTACGACATTATGGTAGGATGATCGTCTTATCTGAAAGATCAAATATTGAATAAACTTAGATTCTCCTATCTCATTTGAAGGAACATACTAATCTACTCTTATTTACAATAACCATAACATGTGAATGAAATGCGTTAATGTGCATCCAAATGATGACTGTCCTATCTCATTTTATACTTGTTGTTTTGCATGTTGAAGTAAGGAGTAACAATAGAAAAGACATTCATATCATAAACTATTCAACTATGTGGAATGTTCCATATGTGGAATTTCTTAACATGCTATTGATGATATGATTACACATTTCATACCTGGATTACACGATGGGTGGAATGATCAGATGAACGACAATAGTTGCAGAAAGCAGCTGGTGGCGCCTCACACTGGGTACAAAATAGATTGCATTCATTGCGAGTAGAAAGAAGATGGTTTGCGCAAATGACAAAGAATTTTGTTGAAAGTAGTAGATGTAGCCATGAGGGTATTGTATCTCTTTTCATTGTGAAATGTTGTGTAGTAATGTTGTGAATGCAATAGCTATATTTATAGGAAAGGACCACGAGAAGTACAAGGACTTTTCCGGTAAATCTTCTCGAAAAGTACGAATCTTTGCATATTTTACAATGCTAATAACTTGGGTATAAAATTGCTGTAATTTATGGAGCTAATACTATACTACTAAAACTTACAAAGAAACGGTAATGATTATTTACTCTTTTCCTACATAACCGCTTGCACCACTAGAAGTTTTGAAATAATTTGCAGTGCTAAGAATTGAATTGTTAGCTAGAAATTATTGGGAACCATTTATTAGAGTAGATTAGCTTTTCCTATACAATTATTGGAATGGGAAGCAATTTACAATATTTTACGGTACTAAGAACTCAAATGCTGGTACTAATTTAATAAGGACTCTTTTGTTGACAAATAATTATGTTTAGGCCCTTACTTTATATATTTAGAATGATACCCATGTACTTTTTTATAACCCCTACACCCAATATTTGCCAATTTGGTTTTAGCCCAATGTTGTTGTTGGTCTAAGAAATTGATTTGTGAATTTTATAGAGTTCTTGGTATAATATCCTGAATTTTAGAGCATTTTAAAATTATTAAAACTTGAGTATTACTAAATTATTCAACAAGTTTAATACACTCTCTTTATTTTTAGATAGAAAATATTTAAAACTATAATCTGAATTAAACTTAGCATAAACTACAGCATTGGGTATTGCATATGTTTGTACCCCCTCTTTTAATTACCAAAAGAGTAAAATGCACCACTAGTACATAAACTTGTTGAGTGGGTGCGTTCAGGTACACCATCTCTCTAATTGCTGATTTAGGAGCAACAACTTGACATGTGGGTGCAAATAGGTCACAAAATGACACGCGGGAATAGGATGCCATGTAGGCAGCTAATGTGTTAGCTGATTTTTTTTTTTGAAAAAAGACCTTACTCATTGGGCAATTTAGTTGAGTTTATTAACATCTTTTTTGGGTTTTCTTTATAGGATCTTGTAGCCAAATAATAATGTAAATGTTTAAAAATCATATATTTGCAAAAAAGAATTATTTTTGTGTAGGTGAAATGAAATAATAAAAAGAGCAAGATATATATTTTACGGCATCGTATACGCGCAAATATACTCCCTGTTCCTTGCAAGGACAAAAAAAAACCACCCTGGTGTACTTCTACACTAAAAACTGACGAAGCGCCTACAATCCAATGACATAAAAAAATCTCAGTGCAGCATTAGGCTTCATATTTCACCCTAAACCAATTTTGCATGAATCGGACACTATGGCTAAACCAATCTTACACAAAACACATAGAAGAGAACAGAGAGAATCGATGAAACTCACTGTAATCTAGAGCCAGATCGCTAGGTTCCCTCCGACTTGGTCCCATCAGCTTGCGGCACGGGAAAGACTAGTGGCAAGTGTCGTGGGGAATGAAAAAGATTGGTCAGCGGCATGCGACACGGAAAAGACCGGCTGACGGCGTGCCGTAGAAAAATTGATCGGCACAAAAACTTGATCTCCGTCTAAACTTGTAGCTGTCAAAAACAGTCCTAATAAACAATAGAAAAATAAGTGGGAGCAATTTGCAATAGTTTTGCACCACAGGTTACACGCAAGCGCCAAATGTACACACCAGCTACCTACGTGGCGTTCTTTTGCCAGCGTGTCATTCTGATGACCTATTTGCACCCATATGTCAAGTTGTTGCTCCTAAATAAGCAATCAGAGATATGGTGTAGCTAAACGCACCCACTCACCAAGTTTATGTACTAATGATGCATTTAACTCTTACCAAAATTCTAAATAACATCGAACATATTTAAATTTGAATATAATTCAAATTGAAATCCAATACTTTCCTCCAAAAACACTAGATGCCCTTTTTCCATTTAAACTTCCTACCATGTTAAAATTACAACTATGTTACAAAAAAGAGAGAATATATTTGAGAGAAAATGACAACTGAATCACAAAGTTAGATCTCATATATATGCAACTGTAATACCCAGCATGCATAAAAAATCTAATGCGCTTTGTGTATTGGAAGACGTAAAGTTGATAATTAAAAATTGACTTTTTGATCCATTGCCTCATGTATATGATGCTACATATGCATATAGGTCATCGAGTGATATGACACCCATTATGCATATACAACCAAATGCGCTTTGTATGTTGGAAGACGTAAAATTGATAATTATAGATTGAATTTTTGATCTGTCGCTCTGATGAAAGATCTAGGGCTACAAATGCATAAAGCTCGTCGAGTACATTCCGTTTACTACTCACATGTCTTATTTGGAGTTCGGATCACGAAGGTTTTTCTTTTTTTTTCTAGAGTTGTAAGCACATGTTAAGGATGCATGGAATAGATGCATATGCCCCTATTAAAAAGCTATGGATCATTACCTATTGCAATTAATTAAGTATCATTATCTGCCGCCGTTAAAAGCTGTGGACCAACCTAATCTCAGTGTATAGTTCTGTTGCACCGTTACCAAGACTAAGTACTTGGTATCTAAGTTTGATAAGTGTCATGAGGATGAAACTCCTCTCTCAGCTCATGAAACTCCCTCTCGTCTCTTCTTATAATGATCCTACCACATAAGTAAATTTGTGTCACATCCGGTTTTAGAGGGAAAACCAGATGCATCTTATATGTGCACCGGAATAAAAAATCCACACATATAGACGTCACAAGTGAAATATCAAAAATAGCACATAAACATAAATAGGGTTATAGTATCATCGTTACATTCCATTACACAATAAAGCGAGTAACCAGCAGCGCAAATCTATCAACTCCACAAGCAGCTGACTGGGGAAACATGAACACCTCGAACTCCTGGTCATCTTCTAGAAACTCCTCCAAGTCTCTTTGGTATGAGCGGCATTGCACAAAGTAAGGATGAGTACACTAATATTGGTACTCAGTAAGTGTAAGGGAGATGAATGATATGCAAGGCTAATCAAGGATAGGCTGACAAGGTTTGACTGCATTTAATACTTTTAGTTTGTCAACATTTATTAACATTTAGTTAACAAAGTGCAAGCATATACCAAACCAATTAAGTATTAAATAAAACATAATAATAAATAAATAATATTTTATTTCCAACTTTAATTAATTAATTATGTGAGGGTCCATGCCGCTCCTAACCATTAGCACGACTGTTATAACCAATTTAGACACTCTGGAGAGGTTGTAACATTCACCATAAGTCATTTCCAATGGCAAGTTTTGTTTTCTCTGTGTTTTTGTAACAAAATTTTGGATGGCTAAACAGTTTTAAATGAAAAAATTATAACTACAAAATTTTATATCTCTTAGAGACCTACAACTTTGATATGGAACATGTTTACATCCGAGGTCATTTGAAAATTAAAAAAAAATAAGATTTCAAATTAGATACATTGTAAGGATATTTTAATATATTTAACAATCTTAAATTAAAAAGTTGTGAACTACAAACTTTTACATCTCTTTGAGACCTACAAGTTTTATATAAAACATATTCACATTCGAGGTCATTTGAAAAATTCAAATTTTAAATTTCAAATTAGATGACTTATAATAATATTTTGAGGCATTAAACAATCTCAAATACAAAAGTTGTCAGCTACAATGTTTTAGATTTTGTCGAGATATACGACTTTGGTATAAAGTGTTTTTTCATATGAGATCATATAAAAAAGTTTGTATTCAAAACATACATCCACTAACTCTATCACATACAATCACACATACACTTTTTGTGGGATGTTTCAATTTTGTAAACATCATTATTATAAAATTTGTGAAATTTTCTCAACTTTTTATCACAGCCTCTATATGTGATACCATCACTTCATGACAAATTCCATGATCTTTAGACTTAACTTACTTTTTTTTAGAATTTAAACATCATTTGGACACATGTTAGTGATCACCTCTTTGCCGAGTGTCAAAGAAAATACACTCGGCAAAGAGCTTGTTTGCCGAGTGTTAAAAAAACACTCAGCAAACAAGCCCTTTGCTGAGTGTTTTTTTTGGCACTCGGCAAACAACATGAATATAATTTTTCTACCAATTGTATTTTATTATTTGACTTGATTCAAACAATTGTTTGACTCGGAAAAAGTTTTGAGGCTAAAAAACAAAAAAGACTTAACTCTTTGCCGAGTGTCAAATATAAAATACTCGACAAAAAACTTGTTTGTCAAGTGTATTTTTTTTGACACTTGGCAAAAAAGCTCTTTGCCGAGTTTTTTTTTGACACTCGTGTATACTCGTTTGCCGAGTGTACACTAGTACACTCGGCAAAGAGCTTGTTTGCCGAGTGTTTAAAAAAATACACTCGATAAAGATGGAGACACTCGGTAAATATGGGTTTTTCCCGTAGTGTCCCTTGCTAATAGTTCAGTTATCATCTTGATGATTGCATCTAAACAGACCCAATTTTTAGAAATGGTTTGCACCTAGACAACGAGGGACGGCCCGATATCGGATCGGATGGAAGTACAATCATCGTATATCTCTCGTTGACGGTGATAGATCAAGACAATATGAACAGTTTAATAACCTACAACATGTTTGAAAAGGGGACTCTGTAGCTGCAGAGTTAGCACAGCATATATTGCGGGCAGGGAAGAACTCACTCTCAGCACCCACACACATACACATGCCCGGCCAGCCTCCTGTTCCCCGGCCCACCGCGCCGTAACGTCACGCAGCCGCTGACCGATCCACACAGTACATGCCTCTCCATCATGCTCCCCTTTTTCTCACCGCTTCTCTGAACTCGGATAAACCCATCACCACCAGGCCGGCCGCATGATGGAGGAGCACGGGCCGTCAGTGGCTCTGAGAAACACCAGGGAAATCACGCACACTGGCTCACTCACTGCCGCCAGTGAAGCAATCGTTCTCGAGCTCGCGCACGGATGGAGCTAGTAGCTAGGAAAGCGCCGCGCATGTCTCTCCAAAGTCCAAGCCACACCCGGCCAGTGGCTGGCCGGCGCTGCGAGTTCTGCGACTGCGACCACTGCCGCACTAGCCATATGTGCGTGTGTCCACCGTCCCTGCAGCAGGCTGCAGCGCCACTATGCAATGCATGCATGCGTCTCGATGGCTCTGCCATGCCGCCAAACTCCAGTGGTCACCACTCACCAGGTTGGTGTACGTCAAGCTAGGGCCTCTGCACACTGACTGATCACTGGCTGCACGACCTGCTGCATGCTTCTGCTGCTGGTGAGTGGGCAACAACACACACGTACTGCAGCTGCAGGTAGCGCGCGCTATGGTTGGTGGTTGCTGCTTGTTGACACCCAAAAGTGGCACGGACGGAGGGAAATCGGTCTGACCGGTTTGCCCAACCGGTCAGACCGGTTTGGATCTGTAATTCGAGTAGGTTTAGGATTCTGAGTTTTGTCCCATATTGTAAACTGACCTAAAGGGGTACGACTTCCCCACCCTATAAATATAAAGGGTCATGGCCGATTGAGGGAGACATCCAATCGAATCAAACATTACCTTTACTTTTTCCTTCAAACCCTAATCTCTTCCAACCTTCATGCTTTTCATCCTCTGATCTCCACGGTCATAGATGACGTCCTAAGGCTTGCTGGTCGACCTAGGGCACGCCGGCGACGTCCACGCCCTGACGGGGTCCCTCCCGGGCGAGAGCTTCGACGACCTTTGCTAGTTTGCTCGTAAACTAGTCGTTCTTCGCCACGTAAGTGCGTTGTTTATCTCTTTACTGGTTTGCTCGTAAACCTAGTCGTTCTCCAGCACGTAAGCTTGGTAGTTATCCCCACGAACAGTCGATTCTAGCAAAACCCTAGGAAACCGGTCTGCCCGCTTTGCTGAACCGGTCTGACCGCTTTGTGCCCTGAAACCGGTCTGACCGCTTCTCTGAACCGGTCTGACCGCTTTATGCGGTTTTGCTGCTATTCGGTCTGTTTGCGACCCACATGTCAAGCGCTCTCTCGTGTGTTGACCGAGATTTGCGTCAACACATTTTGGCGACTCCGCTGGGGACGATAATTCTGGTTGTTACAACCGAATTTTTCTACCCTAGCCTTATACTTAATTGATCTATTCTTTTGATTCGCCGCTATAGTTGCATCTGGTCTTTTTTGGACCGATTGCACCTATACCTGTGACTTTGCATCAGGTTGCTCAAACCGATTGCATTGTGTTTTGCTTGCTACTTCATATTGAAGATTAAAGTAGAAGCAAAGTCTTGGTCATTGATTGCTTGGATTATCTTGGATATCTGGATTTATCACAAGACTGGAAGCATCAAGACCTATTATGGCGGGATATTCATATACACCACAACAATATTACTACGCCACGCCTGAGGTACAGCATGTAAGTACATCATATGTTTCTAATGATTATTTTGCTAGTACCACAAATTCTCATGTTGATGTTGCTAGATGTGATACTAGTAGGCATATTGCATCGGCTAGTAATTGTTCAGATGGAGTTTCTTATGTAAATTATAATAAACCTGAATTTTATAAACTAGAGCCATTGCCAAATAATATGCATGCTTTAAATTTTAATGCTACTAGCAACATACAACATTATCCTAACATATCGGCTGCAGAACAAGTTCACATGCCGATGAACAATTATCAAGGCCAAACTAACATGAGTTGGGCCAATCTTTATGAGACACCATGTGCTAATGATTTTAATACTGTTCAACAAGGTGTTTCATATACTTATTCATCGGCAATAAATTCAGAATATTTGATTCAAAGCACGCCGATGAATGAGAAAATTGGCCATACTGATTTCAGATATCCGGCCAATTATTCTCAACCATTATACGCTAGAGTGGAAGATGAATGTATAAATTCAGTATCATATACGAATGCTAATACTCATATTTCGGTTCCAAATGTTTCCAATACTTATAGCCGAATTAATGAGAATTCAGCAAGATCATATTCATCTCCACAAATTAATCATTCATGTGTTTCATCTCATGTATCATCACATATTTTTGGTACTACTCATTCTTCGTTACCGAAAGATCATGCTAGTAATTTTGCACAAAAGGCTACACCAAACAGTATTTCTACTAAATTGCTAAAGCCAAACACTTTGTGGGATGTAAAATGTGCTGAGCTTAAGAATGACATGATTAAAAGGTTCAACAATGGTAAGCAGCTTGAAGGTGAGCTTAGCAAATTTGTAGAAACACAAATGAGGTTGTATAAATCTTGTTTCCAAGAAACAGAGCAAGGATTGGTTCAAGTAATGGAACTACCATCCATTGATGATATATTCAAGGAAATGAGATTTGCAATTACAAAGCCGGTTACATCATCGGTTGATGCTAAGAAGAAGAACGATTCAGATTTGATTAATAGTTCGGTAATTACAACAACCGAACGGTCTGGATCTGTTCAAACAAAAGAAACAAGCTTGGCTGTACAAAACCTTGTCAGTAGCAAGAAAACAGCTGAACTTGAATTCCCACATGGAGTTGTGCATTTGTCTAGCGATTATTTTGTTATCAATAAATGCCAACTCTCGACTGGAAAAAATTCATCCAACCAAAATGATGAAGACCATGGCGTTGGAGGCAAAGAGGAGACATTCACATGTCGCGACTTGGTAGTTTCCAGCGAACCTGGGAAAACTGGTCTGACCGATTTTACAATCCGGTCCGACCGGTTACAAAGCGGTCAGACCGGTTCAATCCGGTCAGACCGGTTTGTCCAAAGCGGTCAGACCGGTTGCTTAAATCGGTCAGACCGGTTTCTTCGGACAGTGGCTGCTGTTGGCTGTCATCAGGAGAAATACGACACCATCTACATCAAGGTTCCACGCCTCTCCAAAAATTTCAGCAAGGTATGCTTTGCAAGTAACTCCCAATCAGATCATGCATTATTAATTAATTCATCTACTAGTGATGCTATTATGAATATTTCTAAAAGATCGATTGAGGATGGTAATTTACTTGCTAGCAGTGTCATACCTTCAGATTATGTCGGCCATTGTAATGTAAAAGTTAGAAAGGCCGATAATAGCAAGATTTTGACATTTAAAATCTCTCCATCATCATTGTCAAAATTTTTCTCTAAATGGTTTTCTTATGGTCATTCCGGGATTAAAAATAAGAAACCAAAAACGAAAAGCATTGTGAAATCCGATGATGATGTAGTGAACTCTAAAGCATCGGATGTGAGAAGGACACAAAGAAGCATAGCCGAATGGGTTCATGAAAAATTTGAACCATTCGTTTGCTTGGCTTTAAAACCTTCTCCACAAAAACATCGGTTAGAGAGAATAAAATATACCTTTGATTTAACTTTGTGTGATGATTTATTTGATATTTTGCTAGAGAACAATCTTATTAAGCTATCTGATCACAAAGTTATTCCATCACCTCTTGAATTAGAACAGCGGAAATATTGCAAGTGGCATGATTCTTTTGATCATAATACAAGTGATTGCAATATGTTTCGCCAATTTATCCAATCGGCCATTAATATCGGACGATTGAGATTTTCTCAAACACAAGAGGATGATCAATTGTCTACAATTGGTTTTGATGTCAAAGGATCATTAAATCGGTTAGCATTGACCGATTTGTCTAAAGATTCAAATTTAATCGCTAAAGAGGAAGATTATAAGCCCTCAAGTGGTATAGAAGAGATCGTCCAAGTTGAAGACGTGTTAGAAGACGATGAGCTTAATCTGGAAAACACTGGGGGGCAAACAAATTCTCCACAATCGGAACAAGAACTGGTTGCTCCTGCTGTGCTGGCCAAACCGGTCACACCGGTTTGCTTAACCGGTCAGACCGGTTCCAAAGCGGTCAGACCGGTTGTGCGAACCGGTCAGACCGGTTCTGACCAAGGACGCCCAAACATATTAAAATTAGAGCGTCCTAAGATGGATGGAGGTAAAGACCGTGTTAAGCACAATGGTAGAAGGCCGAAGCTCACTTTTGATGAACTTCTGGCTAAATATCAAAAAGAAAATGAGGCCAAGCGTGCTAATCGGTCAAATGGAGCTAAATCATCAAGATCACCTCCTAAACATAATTCTGGGAATTGGAATTGGCAAACAAAAGGTTTTAGTTCAGCAGCACCATATTCTTCTTTTGGTCCATCAATGTCAGTTCCATGTACTCCACATCCCACTAATTTTCATTCTTACTCATCGCGGAGGTGGAATGATTCATGGGCACATACTCTTTCATGTTTTAGGCCATATTATGTAGAGCATGCAGCTCCACAAGAATCATCATATGCAAGACAACCTTATGTTAAAAATGACCGTTTTGAGTATAAAGATCGGTCTAGAGTTCAAAATAAGAAAAAGGTTGTCAAGCAGATTTATGTGGTGAAAAAAGATGGTCGCAAAGCTACAAGTTCGGATCTGAATACAATTACTGAAAAGCCGATTAATGTGCTAAAGACTTCAGCTATTAATGGCAATGAAGAGAAAAATTCAGCTATTGATGTTCCAAATATTAAATCTAGGCAACAGAGGTTAAAGGAGACAGAAATCAAGAAAGAGTTGTCGTTGTCCAAAGCTCAAGCACAGCCGAAGCATTTACTTGGTTCATCGAGTTGGCAAAAGAAGAAGCTCCAGAGACTTAGTGCCCAAGAGCTAAAAGAAAAAGGCATGACGTGGGTTCCTAAAGGAAGCATTCAAACTCAAGATGAAGACGATGTTTCCACAGAAGTTGCAATGCAAGTAAAGAAGAATAGAAGAGCCAAGGAACGATCTTCAAATATAAGGTTTGCACCAAATCATCAAAATTATTGGTCAATGCATCGTCTGTTTGGTTCACAAATATCATATACGCCCATGGTCTTATGGATGAATTTACTGTGGATGATAATTTGTGTCATCCTTGGCAACATATATGGCCGATGAATGTCTTTGATCATCGTCCTAAAGTGTTAAATTCCTGATAAGATATCGCCTAATAATTTTAATGCCCGGGGGGCAAAATAATTCATCAGAGGAGAGTCGATCAGCTGATCAGGCGAAACCGGTCTGACCGGTTTGTACCAGAAATAATAGAATAAGCATTTTTTTCCTTAATGGATTTGGTATTCTTGTTGGATCAGCTTGAAAATAGTTTTTAAGGAATTGATACTGTTTTGATCTCTCCAAGTGGTACCATCTTTGAGTTTTCAAACCGATTGGAAGAAAAGTGTACCAATAATCAAGTTGAATATGAAGCTCTCCTATTTGATTCGCTCCTGGTGATGCAACAAGTGTCAAAGATGCAGGAATATGAGCAGCACAGTGAATCCATCGTCTTGAAGACCAAGATATGTGGACAATTGGGTTTCTTCATCATTAGAGACAAGATGTGACTGATGTACGGGTGTTTATCATTGTTTCAGTGCAGTTTTTTGGCTTGGAGAAATGTTTCTTGCTACGCAAGCTTTACCAAGAAACAGGGGGGCATGTGTTGACACCCAAAAGTGGCACGGACCGAGGGAAACCGGTCTGACCGGTTTGCCCAACCGGTCAGACCGGTTTGGATCTGTAATTCGAGTAGGTTTAGGATTCTGAGTTTTGTCCCATATTGTAAACCGACCTAAAGGGGTACGACTTCCCCACCCTATAAATATAAAGGGTCATGGCCGATTGAGGGAGACATCCAATCGAATCAAACATTACCTTTACTTTTTCCTTCAAACCCTAATCTCTTCCAACCTTCATGCTTTTCATCCTCTGATCTCCACGGTCATAGATGACGTCCTAAGGCTTGCTGGTCGACCTAGGGCACGCCGGCGACGTCCACGCCCTGACGGGGTCCCTCCCGGGCGAGAGCTTCGACGGCCTTTGCTAGTTTGCTCGTAAACTAGTCGTTCTTCGCCACGTAAGTGCGTTGTTTATCTCTTTACTGGTTTGCTCGTAAACCTAGTCGTTCTCCAGCACGTAAGCTTGGTAGTTATCCCCACGAACAGTCGATTCTAGCAAAACCCTAGGAAACCGGTCTGCCCGCTTTGCTGAACCGGTCTGACCGCTTTGTGCCCTGAAACCGGTCTGACCGCTTCTCTGAACCGGTCTGACCGCTTTATGCGGTTTTGCTGCTATTCGGTCTGTTTGCGACCCGCGTGTCAAGCGCTCTCTCGTGTGTTGACCGAGATTTGCGTCAACGCTGCTGCTTCGACGACGTACGTATACTGGTGCGTGTGATCATGGCGGAATCATTGTGCCGGCGCAGGCAGGTAGGCGCAGGGGACGGCGCCGGGAAACGCGGATGGATGGCTGGCCTCTGTGCCCGGGTGCATGGTGATGATGACGGTGGCCGGTTAGCTGGGCGCCGCCGATCGGCCGGTCGCCGGAGGGAGGGGATGTATTCATCATTGCTTGCAGGCGCCATTGGGGCTTCGTGAACTGCCTGCCCCGGCCGGCCTCTGCCTCTGCATCTCCATGCATGCGTGTCCTGCTGGCTGGCCATTGATGGCTGCTGCTGCCTGCTGCATTGGAGTTGTGCTTCTGCCAGCAATGGTTCTGGAAGCGCCTCCGATCCGCCCATTCCTCCATGCAGGGATCAGGAATGGAATGGACAGTGCGTCCCTGACTGACCTCGATAGCTTCCAGCTTCTGTTGTTCCTAGAACGAACAAGAAGATTTAATGATTTATTATTCAGAAACATTTTTGCACGGTATTTTCTTTAAACAAAATAAATCTGCCATTGCTCCTTTGCCACTAGAGGGACTAGCTAGTAGCACCTGAGGCCGACGTACCTGAACCTTTTCCATAATTGGGATTATGGTTGCCATGGGTGCTGCAAAATTGTAAATTTTCAGAGTTAGATTATTATTGCTACTCTATGCTTATTCAGAGAACATTTCTTTTTGCAAAAAAAGGGGTATCATTAGTCAATGGAATTTGAAATTTCTCAATCTATATATCAACGTCTAAGGGTTTAACTTGATTTGAAACAGATTGCTGGTAGATTACATCGATACATCGTGCACCTTTTCGCCCTTTTCCTCTCCTAGGAAGTTTCCAAACAGCATCACGCCATCACATGGCTGCATGAGTAGTTCACCATCTTACGCATGCACGCCAAAGTATGGAGACTGGAGAGAGAGCCCAAACAAAACAAAAAGGGATCTTGGGGCGCGCTTGCTACTTCGCCAAAAGCGCCACAAACAAGACAAGCATGGTAATCTCAGAAAGTGATCCAAATTTAAAACCAAAGTTATTTGAGTCGATTTGCTCCGAAACTGAAGCAAAATTTTAGTCCAAACGTGCCCAAAAACTATATGTCTGAATCAGGGTCTCCACATACATATTTCCAGTGACAATGCAGCAAAAATCTTGTCCAAGAATGGGACAGATTAAGGAGGAACTTTAAAGATCGATCAGAGAGACACGCACTTCTAGTTGAATTACAGCTAACTGATGTCTCGTATAGTTAATCCAAAGTGTCGTTCTATAAAGGAAGGTTAACCAAAAGTGTTTGATGCTAAAGAACACAAGTAAACAAAAGCAGTGAAATGTACATGCTTGATGCAAAGATGGGGCTTGCAAGTTTGGATCACTCCACCGCTGTCGATCGAAAGGAAACTAATTAAAGCGAAAAATGCAAAGACGACAAGCTTGCATGTTCTTGCGTTGGGGGCCGGCGAACCCCACAGGGAACATCGGAAAGCGTGCATTTGTATCATATAGGTTCGTAATCGTATCCATCCATAGACCCATAGTTTCCATACCCCCTCCCTCTTCTCTCTCTTACACTTTCATCTTCATCTTTAGTTTTGATGCTGGCCTTGTGCTTTTGCAAAGCTTCTCTCTCTCTCTCTCTCTCTCTCTCTCTCTCTCTCATAGTGTGCTTCTTCGTTGCTCGCACGCTTTTCTAGGGGTCCGGCTGCGTCTCCACCGGAGCAAGGGCGAAGGCGTCGCTTTGCAGAAGCTCGCTTTCAACTTCATGGGTTAACCTTTTGTATGTACTGCAAGGCTCAGAACACCACATGGATTTTACACGTCTTCATCTGCTCTTTTACGAGGTTCTTCAAGCTAGCGACGGTGTTACCTGTAATTCATCTGTGGTTGATATCATCAGGGTTCAAAACTTGTAGGCCGTCGGGTCATTTCCTTCTTCTTAATATAGCAGGCAGCTCTCCTACCAATTCGTTTTTAAAAAAATGGATCTGATATATATTGATACGTTTCAAAATTCTACAGGATATTTTCTATAACACATTTTGTATATAATATTTTTGATACTTTGCCAAAGCTTTTGGATTATTCATATTCTGATGAACTCTCAGGACCACACAGATATTGAAACAATTTCGTGGATTTGGCAACCAAATGAATCATCTTACTGGAAGATATTCCATCAACGCTACCGTGTGCCCCTATCAAGAGAGCATCGATCGCAAATTAAAGTGAGACTAAACAAATCTCAATCTAGGTTAACCTAGAATATATTAGCTAAGTACTAGGTAATCCACGACAGCTATGGGAGTGCATCATCTTAATAAGCTTATATACTATTACAAAATAGTAAACCTAGCTCGTCTTCATGCGGTTTATATATATAGCCCTTGATCTTCCAGGTAGCAGCTGGCTGTAAGGCTGCAAGCAATGGTGCACACCAAAATCAAATAACGCATATGCATGATCATCCATCACAAAATATGCGCATGCCCGTGGCCAAATCCTACTAATTTTGTCGAAGCCAGATCCATCAACACGCACAGATCGATCTGCCGGGCCTTACCCAGCGCATAATGTAATCTTAACCTTTGCGAAAGCCCTTGCATTGCTTGCACGTATGAACCGACAGATTAATCGTCTGCATTTTTTTTACCGATCTCTGTCATTGTGTACACTAAGTACACGGTCCCTACCATCTTTCAGTTTAAATTACCTTTGTAGACGAGGGCTTTACCCCCTGTCGTGGGTCTAGTGGCCATGTGATGCCAACTCGCAAAGTGTTCACGATCGATTTCTACTGATATTTCGATCGGTCCTTTTTATACCACGGGCCTACCTGCAGACATGTACGTGCAGCTAACTATATGCCCATGATTATAATATTAAGAACATGTAGAAAATATATCAGAATTTAACCAATGCTATTTTTATCAGTAGTAGATGACTTGCCCATAGACAAAAGACGCATGTAATGTCTCACTACTACAAAAAAACGTTTTTAGCTGCGGTTGAAAACGTATTTGTAGGTGCGGTTGGGCCGCCCGCGCTTGCTTTTCGCAGCTACAAATAGCGCGTTTGCAGGCGCGGGCGCCCAGCCGTTGCTACAAATTAGTTTCCAGGGGCGGGGCACGACCCGTCCCTAGAAAGCGAATAAAAAAATAGCTCCGTCGTCCAACAGGCCACCCCCGCCACCGCCCTTCAGGCCGCCGACGCCCTCCATATCTCGCCGTTGCCCTCTAGACCGCCGTCCAGGTCGCCGACGCCCTCCAGCTGGCCGCTGCCCTCCAGACTGCCGCGGCCGCCCTCCATGTCGCCGCCGCCCTCGAGGCCGCCACCGCTCTCCAGGTCGTCACCGCCACCCTCCAGGCCTCCGCCGCCGAGAGCGGCCATGGGCCGCTCCACGCCGCTGCCCTCCAGGCTGCCGATGCCCTCCAGGTCGTGGCCACCCTCCCGCCGCCGCCGACAGCGGCCGTGGGCCGCTCCGCGCCGCCGCCGCCGCCACCGAGCCCTCCAGGATGCGCCGCGGCCCCGGCCGCCGCGCCCACGCCCGCACCCGAGGCTCGCCGCCGCTACGCTCTACCCTTACACAGCGGCACCATGGCCCATGTGAGATGACCAACATCCTGGGTCGGGGTTCAAACCTGTGCTTTGATGTGTGACAGATGAGAAGTTTTTTAAACCTCACCTTGAAATTCGTGGCCACAGGAGTGGACCTAAGTCCTCAGGAGTGCTACTAACGCTGCCTAACCAACTCAGCTAGAGTACTCCCTGGTGCCGCCGGGGCTTCCATTGATGCAGTGGTTTTCGTGCCACTGTCGGCCGCCTGCTACTTGGTTCTCTCCGATTCCACCGCTCTAGTCCACTCCCTTTTCATCTCCAGCGATCTCGTCGGCAGTGCTAAAGGGAGTGGGGATCCATTTTTCTCTTATAAGATATAGTCTTAGTTTTAGGGTGTTGTCTTTTTCATGCTATTTTTTTTAGTTTCGAAGATTTGGTTCCTCCTCATTCTCTACGGCGACGTTGAGGATGTTGGGTGGATTTGGCTTATCTATGGTGGCTTCAATGGAGTTGGTGGTGATGGTGACAATGTCAGCAACTCCCAAGGCAACATGGAGACTTAGGTGTCCTGACGGCGATAGCGAGACGAAGACACCATGGCGGCCATGGAATAAGTGTTTCTGGCCCCTCTTTTGTTTTATCGTGGTTAGATCTAGCCATGATGTGAGGCTTGTGAGAATAATATTCTGCTCATCAGTTTGATTTTGGTCAGTCTTGGGTTGTGTAAACTAGGAATAATTCTTCATCAGATGCATAGGTCTGAGATCGAGATTTGGAGCTGCATGACATGTGAGTATAATGAAGACGAAGAGCAGTGCTTGATTGTTCTCGAACGTAACTCTATTATTTTTGTAAGTGTTGTAGTATGTGATATGGTGATTTACTTAGCTTTGATACAACCCAAATTCTACCCGGAGAATTGATACAATACAATTTTTTCTTTGATTACAAAACAACTCAGCTAGAGTTCTATTCCCATGCGCTAAACAAAGTAAACATAGCAAAACTCATTGTACTAATTTTGGTCATCATATTTATGAAAGTACGTGTCCTAAATTTTCGGTAATGTCTGACCTGAATGATGGAATGCATTTAAGGCCAGTCTCAATGGGGTTTTACGGGGAGTTTAATGACATTAAATGGCACAAGAGAGAAGTCAGAGTTTCATTGGATGTGAGAGGAGTTTCATCACCATAAAACTTCTTTGACACAGTTACCCACTGAGACTGGCCTAAGTATGCCATGATATTAATTGCTTTTTTTGGAAATGGGATGCTTTATTAATTTTCAGTTAGATACATCGAGGTGATACACCTGCCTGAAAAAGATCCCGACCTCTGTCAAACGACACACAGCCCAAAAATAAAAGTTTGCTCAAACTCCGGACTCTAAGAGCTGCCAATCCTAAGACTAGACTGCCACCCAAACGCCCGGGCAAAAATAGTCTTGGCCACTTGGACCAAGCACTGCGACACCGCTACAAGACTGTCCCGCAATGAAGGCCGTTGAAGGATAGACCATGTGCGGAGCCAATGCGACGTTGTGAAGATAACCTGCAAAAAATTTGGAGATTTGTTATCAAAAACCACTGCATTTCTGCAACGCCAGACCGCCCAACATAAGGCTGCCGCGCCTACAAATACCAGGGGTTTAAAATTTTGTGGAACTGAATTCAGCCAACCATTGAACATATTAGACACACTAGATGGTTTAGGTAATCCCCATGCCGCATAGACCGAAGCCCATACCATACGTGTGAATCTACACTCGATAAATAGGTGCTGAATTGACTCATTCTCATGGAAGAAAACATGTTGTTTACTACCATTCCAATTTCGTTTGGCCAGATTATCCTTAGTGAGAATAACTCCTCTCTTTAAAAACCATATAAAAATTTTAACCTTTTGTGGAAGCTTTGATTTCCATAATTTTTTATTTGTGTTCGGTACATTTTGGTATATCAGGGCCAGATAATGTGTCTTTACAGAGAAAACACCTGTCGGGTCCGATCTCCATTTAAATTCATCTCCTTCGTCCGTGAGGTTTATATTTTTCAGCCTTGCTACTAAATTATTCCACATTATCAATTTAGGTCCAATCAGATCTCTCCGCCAGGATATATGGGGAATCTCCGTACTAAGTACTTCTACCACCGTATCCTGTTTTTTCCTAGTGATATTATAAAGTTGAGGATATTGATCATGAAGAGGCCTGTTGCCTAACCATTTATCTTCCCAAAATCTTATCTGGGACCCATCCTTAATATTGAAGGTACCAAATTTTAAGAAGTCATTCTTAACCTTCATTAGCCCAGACCAAAAGTGTGAATCCCCGCTTTTCCATTGGACCTGAACCAGAGGCTTGGTCCCTAGATATTTGTTGCGAAGTAGTTGTTGCCAGGTACCGTCTGTTGTAAGCAGACGGTACAACCACTTGCTGAGTAAGGCCATATTCTTGAGTTCTAGATTATGTATCCCTAGTCCTCCTTGATCCTGTGGAAGACACAGAATACTCCATCTAGCTAATCGGTATTTTTTCTTATGCTCATCACTTTGCCAAAAGAATCTTGACCGATAAGTAATCCAACTTCTTACGAACCCCTTTTGGGATTCGGAAGAAAGACATCATATACATCGGTAGACTGCTAAGAACTGAATTGATTAAGGTTAGCCGACCTCCATATGAAAGGTTTTTCCCTTTCCAACTGCTAAGGCGACTCTCAAAACGTTCTTGGATCCTCAGCCAATCATTGTTAGCCAATTTCCGAAAATGTATAGGAATACCTAGGTATTTGTCTGGGAAAGATCCGGGGTTACAACCAAACAGTTCTTTATATTAGTCTTCAAAGTTCTTAACCTCACCAAAACAATAAATTTCACTCTTGTGGAAATTTATTTTGAGTCCCGATAACTGCTCAAACGCACAAAGAATATTCTTCATGTTCTGAGCTTGTTCCAGGTTATGATCTAAGAACAAAATTGTATCATCGGCATACTGTAGTATGGAAAGGCCGCCATCTATCAAGTGGGGCACCACACCCTGTATCTGATTATTCGTTTTAGCCCTGTTAATTAGGAGCGTGAGCATGTCTGCGACTATGTTAAAAAGGATGGGTGATAGTGGATCTCCTTATCTGAGTCCTTGTTTAGTCTGAAAGAATGGACCTATTTCATCATTGGCATTAATGGTGACACTTCCACCCAAAATAAAAGATTTAATCCGCTCAATCCATTTGGAGGAGAAACCTTTTAACCGGAGCGTCTGTGTCAGAAAGTCCCATTTGACTTTATCATAGGCCTTTTCAAAATCGATTTTAAATATAATTCCGTTTAGGTTTCTTCTGTGTATCTCGTGTACTGTCTCATGTAAAATTACTACCCCTTTCAAAATGTTCCTACCTCTCATGAAGGCTGTTTGAGTAGGACTGATAATGTTATCTGCTACTGAGTCAATTCTGATCGTTGCCACTTTTGTGAAAACTTTGAAACTGACATTCAGTAAGCAGATGGGTCTATATTGCTGTATTTTATTAACCTCTTTAACTTTGGGTATTAAAGAGATGACTCCAAAATTGAGACTGAACAGCGGGAGTCCTCCTGTATGTAAGTCATGGAACATATTCATCAAGTCCCCTTTGATTATTTCCCAAAAATGCTGATAAAACTTAGCCGGAAAACCATCCGGTCCTGGTACTTTATTATGTTCCATGCTAAAAATTGCTTCCCGAACCTCCTTTTCAGTGAAGGGGGCCGTGAGAAACTCATTTTCTAATTGGCTTACTTGCGAAATATCCTCTATTCTCTCATCCAAACTAAAGTGACTCTCTTCCGGAGGACCGAATAGATCTCTGTAAAATTGGGTAATGTACTCTTTGAGATGATGGTGTCCTTCTATTCTTTCACCTTTATGGTCCAGGGAAAATATTCGTTTTTTCCGATGATATTAATTGCTATATACGGAGTATATTCATCCTCCATGTGGAATTAATTCAACAGGTGGCTAGACATCATTAGTACGACCATTATTTCCCACAGTTCTCGCGAACTCCTTTCCTCGTGACATCTAACTCCCGACCAAGTACTCGATTGTTTCCTGATCATTGTTGCTGCACTATCTGGTACTATGAAACAGTTTTTGTTTTCCACTTTCTGGCCATGCATGAAACCAATGCAATGTGAATTCTCTTTCTAGAAAAGACAAGATGCCAAACAACGCAAGATAGATGGAGGAGGTACAATTCAGTCTGCCACGCATTCAGGGCATCTTGCATCGTCTACTTGCAAGCTGCGGATCACATTCACATGACATTACTTTGTAACGAAGTAATGCCCTATTTCACTCACTGGATCATCAATCTCTGCACCCGGCCTGTTGAATGAAATAGAATCAAATTATTTAGAGGGAAATGATTGATCAGTAAGTGCTTACTTTTCACTGGATCAAATAGATGAGATGCACTTTTTAGGTGGGTTCCCTGATATCTTTGCTCAGTGTACATCATGAGGTCATTACATAAAAATTATTAGGCGCGATCAGAGAAAGATTGGAGCTCTGCAAGGGAGAGTGATGCAAAGGAAAAGACAAAAGATGAAAGGAGATCTAAAGAGCCGTAGGCCAAAGCAAAACAAGAACTTGTTCTCTCCTTTTTTTTTCCCGTTCATATGCATGCAGCGACACGAACCGGGCTCTTTAGCCCTTTAGACCAATTGAGAATCACTTTAGAAGAGAGATTTCTAGCAGGCTTCTAGGACAAGACGAGGGCATCTAAATCTTTAACTGATGCATGGCACAAGCAACTTTTGTGCATTGTAACTGTTATTTCCTTTGTCAGTAAAACTGACCCATTTGTTGCAATCTTCATCTTGAAGTCAAGTTCTGGCTTAAGATGACTGTTGATACGATGTTATAAATAATAATGTTCAGATGGTCCATTTCTTACATTCAATCAGGTAGGCAACTACGGTTAGTTCGTGAGCAAGAAGAGCAATATTATTAAGGTTTTGGCCCAGAACAACCATGATTGATTTTCGCTGATATGTGTGTGTTGGGTTTCAGTTTTTTTTTCGTCTCATTAGTTATTCAGCACTCTGTCATACTGATGATCGAACATGCTTATGTTTTAGCTGTTGTCACTTCATCACATGCAAGAACAGATTCGCATTTGGCGTTCGTTTTTTTATTTGGGGTTGCTACAGCTTAATTAGTCCAAACTGGCACGACAAAAAACCGCAAATATAATACGACCTGGAAAACAATGCCTGGAATTGAACTTGCATGAAAGTACGCAGATGGAAAGGGATGATGAGATGTGGCTACAGCGCTAGCCTACACCTACACCTAAACGTACGTTACGGCAACGATCGAGATGGAAAAGGCCGGTAAATGTCGATGGTTTCCCATGCCTGGGACAGTTCACGTAGGCGGTAGACCCGAGTATCATGGCTGGAGACGCTTCCCAGTGGTGAATGGGAGCAGAAAAACTTTTGCACGGCTGGCCACTGGCTAGGCCACTCATCACTCTGCTAGTTTTCTATTATCTTCGTTTTATATGAGTTCTGGTCCTTTCATTCATTAATTTAATTTTAACGTTCTGTTTTAGTTTATTCTCAATTTCTAGGCCACAAGATGGAAGAACATGTTTGACTGTGCTGGATAAATTAAGAAGATCCCATTTGGAACACTTTAATTTGAATCGTACAGGAACTATGGGAGAATTATGGAATGTACTGTCTTCGGTTCTTTTTGGAGCGCCGTAGTGAAATTTTTTCTATGCTGAATTATTTTACTTAGCTGCTTTATTTTTTCAATGCTGAATGTACTTAGCTGCGGTTTTTCAGCATCTAGTTATTGTCATCTTTATAAAACTCTGCTGAAAAAGTGAAAATCTAACTAAACTCTTCTTGGGCCAAAATCACATCCCATTCCTGGCCTAGCCCACCCCCTCTTTCTCTTTTCCCTTTTTTCATGCCTTTTCTCGCGGGCCCATACAAACTCTAAGGTTGGGTCGAAGCCCAACTCTTCCTGTGGGCCTTTTAGCTTGCATTGTAATCGACTGCGTGTATACTAGAAGGCTGGCGCGGCCTTGCCGCGCTGAAGTCTGACTGGCCCAGTGGGCCCGGGGGAGCTTTCTATCGCGCGCGCGGTTTGGTGGGCTGCGGTGGCTGGTTGGTGGGCTTTTTTGGCCCATTAGAAGTTTTGGACTGCGCGGAAGGAGCACAACCGGCCCAGTAGCGACCCGTACAACAGTTTTTTTGTTATTTTTATTTTATTTATTTACTATTTACTTTTTCTATATCTATTAATTTATATATTTTTTTAAAGTTTCTTTTGTACTTACCTTTTTATTTTTGATTTGTTTTTTCTTGTTCATTTTATTTTCTTTTTCTATTATTTATATTTTTACACTTATTTGTTCAGCATGTGTATATATTTGTTCGTCGCGTGTATATATTTGTTCGTCATGTGTGTATATTTGTTCGTAATTTTTTCTTTATTTTGTTTTTTTTATTTTTTATACTAGCTTGTTCGTAACATAGATACGTTAACTGACTTTGTTCGTCATAGCAATTTGTTTGTAACGTGGACTCATTTGTTCTCCATGTGCAGTAATTTGTTCGCAATATGGATTGATTTGTTCTCTATATGCAGTAATTTGTTCGTAACGTGGATTGATTTGTTCTTCATGTGCAGTAATTTGTTCACAACGTGGATTCTTCTGTTCTCCATGTGCAGTAATTTTGTTCGTAACGTGAACTCATTTGTTCTTCATGTGCAGTAATTTGTTCACGACGTGGACTTACATGTTCTCCATGTGCAGTAATTTGTTCGCAATGTGGACTGATTTGTTCTCCATGTGGAGTAATTTGTTCGCAACGTGGATTCTTCTGTTCTACATGTACACCAATTTGTTCACAGTGTGGACTCATTTCTAGTTTGATAAAAAATATTCGTAAAATATATATCATCTAAATATAGTCAAGTGAGATATTGTTTTAAAGATTTTATCGCAATAAGCATTTTGGTGCGATCGAAATTTAATTTGGATGTTTGGTTTAAGAGCAATGACTTTTTTTCTAAACTTTATCGCATGGAAGCGCGTGCGCTGCTTTTTCTCAAGATCACTCATCACGCGTGAGGTAGCTGACCAAACAATGGACCCAACATCGATCCAATAAAGAAAATGAAAGCACGTGCGCTTTTACGGCCGACAGGTGTTCTCGCATCACCCGCGTGATGCCCGGGCGCGCCCCAGTGTGTTGTATGCGGGCGCTGGAGGGAGTTGACCAGGCCCAATTGTAATACGTATGTAGATTCTTCTCGCTCTTCTGATGAATGCTAGTATCATTTGTCTAATTGTTTCTTGAGGATAGCGGTCAAAATTTCAATTCCATGGGTACAATAAATTTGAAGCCTAGTTTAGGCCAGGGAGATCAAATATATTAGGCATGACATGATGCTTTGTAACTACGCTTCCAGGAACTTCTCCTACTGGGACTGATCAGTTGACAAAGGTTTTGAAGGATTGAAAGTGGCAGGGATACAAAAAAAATATAGTATGACGAGAAAACAATGCAGCAATTAAGTGTTTAAAATATATTAACGATAGACAATAAGTGGTGTCTGGTTGCCTGTTCATGCCTCAGCTAGACTCACGGGTTGCAACCTTCCGCTGTTTACTTGCCTGCACTGCCTTCGAGCTCTCAGGTTGGCTTCGCAGATACTAGATTTTGGGTGTTTCTGGGGGAGCTAGGCTCGCTGGAACCAACTGCTTACCCTGTTAATGATATGACTAATACTTGATTAGTAGATATTAATTCTAATTAATATATTTTAAAGAATATTAAGATGTAATAAGATAAAAATAAGGGTTATAAGGGTGTAGCCCACAAAATAATATTACAATGATAGTGTTTATTATTTTTTATCATGCAATATATTTTCGGACAGTCAACCAAATGCTCTGCCATTGCTAGAATATGAGCCAGTCTATAATATGCAGGAACCAAACAGACCCTAAGGCGATATAAGCATACAAAAAAAGGAAGGTAACTCCTAGTTCCGGCAGTTTATCAACCATCACAAGGTAGACCACTGAATATGGTCAATTGTGCTTATTTCACTTCTGGAGAAATCATGTTTTGCCGCCGGTTCCATTAAAAAATGGTTGTTCCTTATTACCCCCTACGTTCTAATAAATTACAGATCAAAGTTGAACAAATAAAGTGACCAATACTCTGGAAAGGATTACTAATCGTTCTTAAACTAATATGAAATGTAAACATGGGTCCACTACACAGATATGGTAGAAAAGTATGCTTGGGAACTGCCAAACAGATATGGTAGAAAATGCTGATGCTGCACTACACATTTACAGCTACAAGCTTTATTAATCTAGTCATATTTTTTTTCTCAATAACCAACAAAATCATTCTGACAGCTAGCTTCTACAGAGTATCAGCAGGAGGAATCCCAGGTTGTTTGGAATTCAGGAAAACAAAAAACGCCAAAACATTGATGACCATGTATCAACATGACGAGGTACAAGGTGGAGTTGCATGTATTGACTACTCGGTGATACCCCGCGCGTTGTTGCGGGATCTTTTGGTGAAATTTGAAAATAAAAATAATAAAGTGAAATTTGAAAGCAGAAACACTAAGATGATTTCTTCGTATTCTTGTATGTTGAGAGAAATAGAAATCAATATTTTGTAGTAGGGTGCTCGTATATAATTTAATATAGATATATTGAATTTTTTTAGATTGGACGGTGCAAACAATTAAGATGATGTGGCTGCACCGCATGCGAGAAGTATATAGTTTAATATAGATATAGAATTGGACGGTGCAAACAATTAAGACGATGTGGCTGCACCGCATGCGAGAAGTATATAGTTTAATTAGCAATCAACACATCTTGGTGGGGTGCTTAGTGGAGGATGACGTGGTGCGCTGCAAGAATCAGCAATCAATGCATCTCGGTGGGGGTGCTTAGTGGAGGATGACGTGACGCGTTGAGGATTGAGACAATTCCTTAGTGGGGAGCGCTAATATAGTTTTGTATGATATGTGGAATTGTGGAAATGATCCTGCAATCACATGTTTGCAGAGGACATCACCATGCACCTTCAGATGCAGATGCCCAGTTACCAAATATACACTTAGGGTTCTAGCAGTAGTAGGCAGTACAGGCTGCAATGGAAAAAAAACTGGAATAAATCCTAATTTTCAATCAATTTCCTAAAGGAAAATGCAACAGTAATAATTACAAAAAAATGCAGGTGCAGTTTGTAGTTGAGGTAGCTGCTAAATTGGGGTTTATAATAAACCTAAACTAAACCCAATTATTGCTACCTGATTTACAAAGTTTTGAAATATTGAAGTTTGTAGTACTCTGTATCTACAGTTTTCTGAAAATATAGTCGTCTTGTGCATAAATGTAAAACATCTGGAATTATAGGACAGAACTTCTGTATTACCACAACAGAAAGGAGTCGGCGATAGAATGCAACTTTGCTTGCTGTCTAATTAAGTTAAAAGAACATATACTTTTCTTCCTAGTGCAAATATCCATTAGAAATATGTATGATAGATTGCTTGCTGTCTAATTGAGCTGAAGAACATGTACTCTTGTTGCCTGTAGGATCCCATTAAAAAGGTCTTGCCTCTTTACTTTAAGCTGTCTCCTTTAGATGCCCAAGTTCGAAGAAATATCAGTTTATGCTTATGCCACCTGATTGGTTTCTACTTTCAGCACAGATATTAGCACAAACCGTGATTGAGAACCGTATTTGAACTTTTGTAGCAACCTGGGCATTCCTGGGTACCTTGTTATTTTTAAGGCATTGCATCGCACACCGAATGCGGCACCGAGACCAGAACAACTTCCATACATGCAAAGCTACCAACTAACTAAACTCTCTTCGTGGAGCAGAGCGAAGACGCCGGTGAAGCAGAGCGAAGATGCCACCGCCTGATGGACGGAGCCTTGCGGCGAGCCTCGCTAGCTTCGTCAGGTAAAGTTTAGATCTTGGAAGGCCATGGCATGGAGCAACGAGATTAGCAAAATCCCGCCAGGATTGGTTCTTTCAGAGATCCTTGAGCACAACATACTTCAGCAGTGCCGTGTGTACTTAAACAGGGGTGGATCCAGCAGTGCGTGCGCGTGTCGTCATGATAAGGATTCTTTTGAATGATTTAGCAAAGGACTTAAATTTCATCGTTACTAGATCCGCTTCTGAGTCCTGAGATGAACCTTTCCATTTTAGTACAGACTACAGATATGCAGCTTTTCTGCATATTCAGGAGATAAAAAAAAGGAACCTTATATCAGAACTTCGCTGTGAAGGAAGCCATTAATACGTTTTTTAGCTCATCATTGCGTCCAAATCATAAAACTATGAGACTAGTGACGGTGCTACTGTTTCCCTTTACCCTTTTATTTGTTTCAAGTAGCTGTTGTCGTTTATATGCTTTTGTACATCGTAAAACAAATAATTTTCTTTAAATATGCATACTTTTGCTATTACTTTCAATGAAAGAGCAGATATATTCAACCGCTGTTTAACAAGAAATAACAAAAGCAAAAGGCTTAGTACAACGAAACCCTTTAATGCCAATTCCAACAGCTCTTTGAAACATTCAGAGCCAGAGACTTGAAAATCTAAACAGCTAGCTTCAGTCATTTTGGGTGGTAAACAAAGACTCTTACATACACGCGTGGGTGACAAATAAAGCGCCAAAGTAGTACAATACTCACGCATCAAAAGGAAAGTCCTGATCCTCTCAGTTTCTCTTCTATGATGCAGTCCAGCTTATGCGCCATCTCCTCTGTCATGTGGTTCGCCCAGTCTCCAATCTTTGCGGTCCTGAAAAATAACGAATTCTCCCTACCCAAGTGTTTAGACACACCATGTGAGTTTACTGGTAGGCTCTTGAGGTGCTGGAAGCTACAAAGTCTGACCACCTCCTGCACAACTCCACGGCTCTCCTCCTCATCGGTGAATGGAACATGGAGAAACTCGGCGAGCATCCTAACATGCTTGGTTGGCTCAGCGATCATCTCATCGTACTTCAAGAACAGAACCTTTTCAGGCTCTATCTTGCTCTGCTTCCAGTATCCAAGATAGTGCTCCCAGATTGGCCTGTAAAATGAGAACCCTTCACAGAAAAACTCAAAGGCCTTATCAAACTCTATGAAGAAGTCTGGGAGCACCTTCTTTATGTGGTACCATAAAGACACAAATACATCCTTAGGCTCCCGACACAGATACACGACCCGGCCCGGGCCATGGGTCAAGGTGCATGAGGGCAATAGTGTGAGTGGAAGGTGTGTGGATAAGAGCCTTGGTGAGGGGAGTTCATCTAGCTCCATGACTGGGTGGAGGTGCCGGAAAGGAAGCTCTAGGTATGGCACAAGGTCTTGAGGGTTGTGGGAGAGCAGAGGGTGGCCATGCCCGGTGACAGGGTGGTTGGAACGATTGACAATTGTAAAAGCAAGGACCTTCAACCAGGTGGTGCCGCATTTGGGATGCGTAGCAAGGATGATATCATGGGGGCGTGGGTGGAACTGGGATTGCATGGTCGTGATGCTCCTCAACAACCGGGATGAGAGCCAGCAGCCTTGTAAGAGGAAGAACGGTGCCCACCAGCCTTCTCTTGTCGGAAGAGTGGATGAGAGGCTCTCGTTTTCTTCCTCGATGCCGAGGTGCTTGGTCTCGGTCTGTGCTTGATCCATGGCGGATTTGCAAGCTAGGAGGAGAGCTGGCTCTAAGCCTCTACATACTCATCGATGTGTAGTCCAAGGGCTGCTATATTAATGCAGAAGAGCCTACCTGCTATGCAATTACCAAGGCAGTTTTTTAGTGCCGATAGTACGTACCAATAGCAGCATAAAAAATTGCACGCGCGAACCATGAGATCCTATTTACAAATGCAAGAAAAAAAACAGATCGCTCATGCATCATGGAGGGTAATGCTGGTCCAACCATTTTGCTGAAGCTACTAATAATTGGCTTATTTTAAATACAATTAAATCAAATAAATCCAGCGCCCGATAAAATGCTATGTGGCCATTCAAGAAAGGGTCACTTCCCCCCAAAGGATCTCACGTCACACAAAAAAAAGGACACTTGGCACTTTGTGAAAGGACCTCATGTCCATTCGCGAAAGGGCCACATAACCTTTCACCAATTATAAATACATAATAACTACATGAGGTCTAGAAGTTCTTGAGTGGTGTGGGAAATCCATTCATTCTCCAGATCTCTGTTGTTGCTGCACTCTAGTGTTCCTGTCCTGAAATTCTACATGCACACACGTTCGGAAGAGGTATCTAGAAGACTAGAACCACATTCTCATGCAAAGCTCTGCGAATCAAGTTTTTGGGGAGCACTTAGCGCGACTGGTCGCTCGCGCTTTGATTGAATTCATGAAGACAGTTTTGAGACTATGTCATTTCACCACATCATGTTCTTAACTGCAACAACTATTAGATTGACTACATTGAAAAACATCGTAGTAGTATTTCTACTGATTCGATGAATATCGCTGTTGGTGTCTCTAGCACTAGCCTTGTTGGAGTAGAGGCTGTGGCGCCTGCTCTATCGCTCATGCCCGTCCGGCATTGTGGCCTGTTCTTTTTGGTGCTTGCTTTGTTCGGTGCCTGTTGGAAAAGAAACATACTACATCTATTTTAAATTACTATTGATATGATGGTCAAATGTTATGAGGAAAAAAATCAACAAATAACAATTTGGAACGGCACAAGTACATTTTAGCTAATAGAGATAAGGCAGGGCCAGTTTGGTCACTTTAGGTGCCAGTTAATTGGACAAAATAAGTAAAAGTAAAGGTAATCAAGATGTCAACTTAGTGAAGTCACACAAGAGTGGCAAAAAATATATTTGTCAAGGGAACTAATATTCTTATTATCGATTGGGACAAAGTCACTTTTACTCCTAGCTTAGAAAACATCTCGGCGATGGTATTCGATCTTCCACCATATGTGCATTGTAAAGTTCCACCCATTTTCCATGCTACGTCTGCATAAGTGCTAATATCATGGACCCATTTTGAAGTCCACACATTTTCCATGCTATCAACACTAGATGATCTTTTTTTGAAACCATTGATGTAGACATTGATGTATATATGTACATGTACCTACATAAATATGCACACACTATCTATATGAGTATCTTAGATTCGGCTCGTAGTTTGGTGTCTATGGACGCCTCACTTATCAGTTATCACTATTTCTCCAAAAATAGATCATGAAACTAAAGATGCAAGCACCTGAACTAAATTGAGAACTCAAATTCGTTTTTGTATCTTTCGATATTCGACCACCTTCGTGTGCAACTGAAATGTTTGGCTCTTGGCTTAGAAGTTTTCCTTTAAAGCTTACAAGTCAAATTTTAATCAGTGCAGCAGCTCTTTGTTTTGGCAATTTGGTTGAGTAGAAATGATGTGGTGTTTAAGAGAACCAGTTCTAATGTTTTTTTGCAAGTAATCTTCAGGGGAACGCACTGGATCAGAGAGTGAGCGCAAATGTCTAAAGAGAAAGAAAACAACATTTTGAAGCAGGCTGCCACAAGATGGAGGCCATCATCATGGAGATCTTTAACAAATTTGGATGGAGATTCCGGAAGAATTGAGACCTAGGGTCGCATGTTTTAGCCCTTGTTTAGATCCCAAATTTCACCCCCAAAGTTTACTATGCAAAAAGAAGAATCCCATCACATCAAAATGTCGGCGCATGCATGGAGTACTAAATGTTGATGAAATCAAAAACTAATAACACAGTTTTGTTGTACTCTGCGAGACGAACATTTTGTTTAATTAATCAATTTTTGGACAATTTTTCATAAATACAAACGAAACACTATTTTTGCATCTAAACATGGCCTTAGAGCAACTCCAAGAGACTCTCTAAATTTATCATAATTGCTAGTTTTAGATATTTTGATTAAAAAGGTACATTCCAACAGTTTCTTTGTTTGGTTATGTAAACATAGTCACTCTCTATTCCGGATTTCTCGCTCTTCAAATATAGAAAACAGAATAGCTTTTCAGAGTGCACACAAGATATAGAAAAGCTGTTGGAAAACGAAAACATATAAAAAACAATTTTTGTATAAATGACTCTCTAAATGATGAATTAGAGAGTGAGTTTTAGAGAGACTCTTGGAGATGCTCTTAGTTTCTTGATGTCTAGGGTTTTCAAAAGCTTTGAGTCCTGCCTTATGGAGTTTGATGGTCTTATGATTGCACTTTGTTTTAAACTCAGTGGTCGTAGACATTCACTTAGTTTGTTAGTGTTGAGATCAGTTTTCCCTTAATCTAAAAATAATAATCGAATAGATAGGTTTTATCATAACATATCCAACGAGTATGTATATGAGCGTCAGCTGCATCGAGTATAGGCGTGAGCCCGATGTCTGGACCAGGATAATTGGGCATGTGATTGATACAATACTTAGAGCAACTCCAACAGCCTAGCTAAATTTTACTCTTTATATTTCTATTTAGAGAGCCATTTAGCTAACATTCACTCTCTAAATTAAAGTCTATTCCAACAGTCTAGCCAAATTTCAGTGGCCCCGCCTGTCATAACATTATCCTTCTCCTTCTCTTCCCCCAAACCTCCCCGCCGCGCATCCGCAGACGCAGCAGCGCCATCGCCGTGCTTCCCCGCCGCGCCAACCCGCCGCCTCGCCGCCGCGCCTCCGGCGAGCTCCTCCACCCCCGCGCTGGAATGATTCCTACATCAGAAAACAATTATGCCCACTGCTCCACAATCCAGACACCGTCTCATGCATCTCAATCTGGTCAACCCCTCCTCGAAATTCAATAACAGCAAGACAGGAATCACAAGTAGAGGAACTCCCACGGCAATCAGACCTCAATGGATCAATCTAGTAACTAGAACTGCAGCCAAATTTTGCAACAGAGGAGGAACGCAGATTTCCTCAATAGATGGATCACAGTTGTAACGAACAGCAGAATTCAGAGCATACACATACTGCATGACGATGCACGAGACATACCATGCTGTCACTCGGCTTCTTCTTGTAGTAGGCGAGCAGCTTGTTGTCGAGGACGAAGTAGCGCTTGTGGAAGAAGGACCTCCCGATCTTCCTCCGCCCGTGCCGCACCCCAGCGCCCGGCGTCGGCGCCGGACCTGCCCCGGCCCCGCTGAGTCAGCCTTGGGCAGCTCCCCGCTCCGACCCATCCCCGCCGGCCGCGGGAGCTCACCGTTCCTGGCGGTGTCCCGCCTCGACATCGACGAGGTCAGCATCTCCGTCGCCATCTCCGACCCATCCCTGCCGGCCGCGGGAGCTCGCCGTTGCTGGTGGCGGAAGCGCGAGGCCGCAGGAGGCGTGGGGCCCGCTAATTGTGGGCGCGGCGGCCGGAGTCCGGCGAGAGACGGAGAAGGAGGGGAGGTTTCCGAGGTGGTCCGGCTCCAGCGCGAGAGGAGGGCGCGGTGCGGGAGGGGATGCGGCGCGGCGCAAGAGGAGGGTGCGGCGCGGGAAGGCGGGGCGCGCAGGAAGAGGAGGATGGAGAGGCCGAAGCGCTCGGCAATTCTTCCGAGCGTGGAAAGGGGGAAGGCGAGCCAGATGAAGTGCCGAGGAGGAAGCCGAGCCTGTTGGATCTTTTTTTTGTGTCTTTTCTTTTTTTTTACCAATCCAAAACCATTTAAAGAGCCCGTTGGAGTTGCTTAGCCATATATATTAGTATTTTTTATAATATAAAGATGTCTCTATTTTACTAGGTTGGTATTTTTGGATCCCACTTCTAAAACTTAAAAGTACTAAAATTAGGACTAAAAGGGACTAAAGATCCAAACATCTAAGACTAAAAAGACTAAAACTAGTATAGAGCTCTAGAGCAATTTTGGTGCTAAAAGGGTCTAAAGGGACGCCTTTTCCACCTGTTGTCCCTCATTTATTGCGCCAAGGGTAACGGGTGAGGGTAGCGTGGAGGGTACAATGGTCTTTGAGCAGTTCATTAATGTGACTTTAGTTCTTTTTAGTACTAAAACCTGTGGTATTAAAGTTTAGCACCTTCATTTTAGAACTAAAGTTTTAGTTGTAAAGATCCAAACACCCCTAAACTTAATCAAAGCCCTTGTTTAGATGGAGAATAGGGGGGATTGGGGTTTGAGGTCACGTCGTAATCATTTCGCCACTGTAGCATTTCGTTTGTTTGTGTGAAAAATTATCCAAAAATTAATTAATTAGGCTCAAAATATTCGTTTCGCAGAGTACAACAAAACTGTGCACTTAGTTTTTGATTTCATCTAGGTTTAGTACTCCATGCATGCTATGACATTTTGATGTGATGAGTCTTATTTTTACGTAGCGAACTTTGGGGGTGGGAAATTAGGATCTAAACAAGGGCAAAGTTAGTCTTTTTTTGCGAGCAATCAAAGTTTTTTTTTGGGTGCAGTGCAAGTAATCAAAGTTGGGAGTTGTTAATTTGGCCGCACAAATAATACTTGACATGTCGTAACCCACAGACTTTTCTGCGAGCCTGCGACCGGAAGTTTCGAAAGCGACAAAAATTGCAGCGTTTGCTTAATCACAAGATCAGCATCTCCGGCTCCGGCGCTCCCGCCATGGATCCCGACAGCGAGGTCGACTTCGACATGTCGCCGCTCCTCGTCCGCTACAAGAGCGGCCGCGTGCGCCGCCTCATGGGCGCGTCGAGAGCCGACGCCGGGACAGACGCCGCCACCGGCGTCACCTCCAGGGACGTCGTCATTGACGCCAACGCCGACGCCGGTGCCGGCCTCGCCGCGCGGCTGTTCATCCCGACGGACGTCCTGGGCACGCCCGCCAAGCTCCCCGTCGTCGTCTACTTCCACGGCGGCGGCTTCGTCGTCCGCTCCGCCTTCTCCGCCGTGTACACCCGGTTCCTCAACGCGCTCGCGTCGGCGGCCCGCGCCGTGGCCGTGTCGGTGGAGTACCGCCTCGCGCCGGAGCACCCTGTCCCCGCCGCCTACGACGACGGCTGGGCCGCCCTCACCTGGGCCACCGCGGCGGCGGCGGCGGCGGCGGCGGCGGGCGGCGGGGCCGGGCGGGCGGAGGAGCCGTGGCTGGCCGCGCACGGCGACGCCGCGCGCGTCTTCCTCGCCGGCGACAGCGCCGGCGGCAACATCGCCCACAACGTGGCGCTCAGGGCGGGAGCGGGACGGAGCGGCGGCGCCGGCGCCGGCGGTGGGCTCCTCGGCGGCGCGCGGATCGAGGGGCTGGTGCTCCTGCACCCGTACTTCGGCGGGAAGGAGCTGCTGCCGTCGGAGAACGGCGGGGATCACCGGACGGTCCGGCGGCAGACTCCGGAGCGGGTGTGGGCGTTCGTGTGCGCGGGGAGGTACGGGATGGACCACCCGTTCATCAACCCGGCGGCGATGGCGGCGGGCGGGTGGGCGGCGCTGGCCTGCCGGCGGGCCCTGGTGACCGTGGCGGAGCGCGACTTCATGAGGGACCGGGGCCGGAGGTACGTGGAGGCGCTGCGGGGTGCAGGAGGGAGCGCCGTGCTGTACGAGACCGCTGGCGAGGACCACATCTACTTCCTGGAGAGAGCCGGCGCCGGGAGGAAGAAGGAGAAGGCGGCCAAGGAGATGGCGGCCATTGCCTCCTTCATCATGGCTTCGTCAGCATCAAGCAAAGCCACGTCATCATCACGTCCATCTCCATCCGTGGGTTGCCTGGATTTTCGTGCCAAGCTCTAGCAAGCAATCGTTAAGTTGACTGTTGTATAAAATGCTTATTTCCTTGTATATACTTGCCGATGCGGTGTTTTCTTTATATTATTATTAGCTAATTACACAAGCGGAAGCGATAGCGCTGATGACTGGTTGGCGTGAAAGAAATGCATTGCTACTGGAAGGTGGGTGGATGCTCGTCCTCTAGTGATGTATGACTAGCACGGTATTAGAGTTCATCCTTAACAAATTATAGTTTAGTTTAACTTTATTATTAGTCAGATTTCTTTAACTTTGATCAGATTTCCAACATCTATCATATCAAATTAAAATTATCCATTCCTCGCAAAAAAAAATTCCCCATGAAATATGGTTTGATTGTGCATTCATTTAAGCTTGGACAGAAATATCAAAGTTAGATAAGTTTCGTTTAGTACAAACCTAAAACTATCGTATAATTTAGGGTGGTGGTAACACTATCGAGAAGAACGCAGGCAGATCTTATTTATACCTTTTTATTATGGGGACATAATTTATCCCATTCGTATATGTTCTAGTAGGATGTGCCTAGGCAGATCCTATCAAGCAGAAAGAGACATCAGTTCTGAATACCCTACTTGTGTACAAGCGAATATTATTACTATTCTGTTTTTTAGAGGAAAATTACTTTCCTTTTCTTTTTGAGGGAAACTTTCCATTTAACTCAATGACTCAGTGAAGTCACTAGTCACCAGGTCCATTTAACTCAATTATTCCATTTCTGTTTTGGAGTGGATGGAATTCAAGAAAGGAAAAAGTCCCTTTGCCGTCCCTCAACTATTGCTGAAGTCCGACCTTCGTCCCTCATCTCTAAACCAGATGTTTATGGTCCTCAACTCTGAAAACCGGTTGTTTTTCATCCTCAGCTGTTTTAAGAGCGGTTTTGAAGGGGGTAAATTGGACTTTTATTGAGAGTTCGATGGTGTAAAATAGTCTTTTTTTTAAAAAAGTTAGCAAATATTTATTTCTTCCGAAAATTATAAAAAAAATAAAAAGATATGGTTTAATCTTAAAAAGTTATAGAAATTTTGTTTTAGATTAGAAAAATATGAAAGTACTCCTAAATTTTACCTAAAATCATGTTTTTCTTTTGATGCCTAGTTTAGAGCCATACTAGTTCTTGGTATATCGTGGTCTGAAACCATGATTACGAGAAAGATATAAAACTAGTCTCATATTCTTCCGATCTAAAACATTTTTTCTTTGAAATTTATAAGATCAAACTAGACTTTAGTATTTTTTAATAATTATTCTTAGAAAAAAATTATTTGCATAACATTTGTTCAAGAAAACATTTTACCCCCTCAAACTTTCAACCGGAGCTCAATTTACCCCCTTCAAAACCACTCTCAAAACCGCTGAGGATGAAAAACAACCGGTTTTCAGAGTTGAGGGACCACAAATATCCAGTTTTAGAGATGAGGGATGAATGTTGGACTTAGGCAATAGTTGAGGGGAGGCAAAAGGACTTTTTCCTTCGAGAAAGCTGTGTGGATCAAGTTGTTGTTTTGGGCCAGCAATACGTCTGCGCTGTCACCATGTGGCCCTATACAGTAACGGATGGGCTATGCTCGGCTGCTACCGGGGGTCTAAGATAAGATTGGGCCACCTAGTAGTAAGAAGGTTGCTTGCGCAGTTCGGTTCCAAGGCCCTCCACGTATATTTAGCCCAAAACAACGTGGTGCGATTGGAATTCAATTTAACTCGTCATCGATGAAGGATTTTGTCAGCATTAATCCGGTCCCTCTGCGGCCTACTAGACAAAATCTACCTTCATCTTCTCACCTTTGCATCGATTCATGTGAAGATTGTGATTGCATCGAAACAGCTCAGAGCCGATTTGAATCGGGATCGTGTCGGATATCTAGGCATTTTTCGGTACATTTTAATTCCAGAAATTATCAACAAATTCATGACTATTGTGAGTGATCCAGTGAGAACAATGCATGTGCTAGTGTTCAGGTTAAATCTCAAATAAAACATGAACAACAAATATAACCAGAGAAGGTTTAGTTTGTACCCAGGGAGGGAACCGGAACCGGAGGAACCAGTATCTCCGTTACCAGTCATTGTGACTAGCCTGCTTGAAGTAGTCGATCTAATTCGGTGCAGTGACGAGGTGTTGCAGTGTAGTCCCTCCAACAATCTCCTGGAAGTAGACGTACAGGCCACCAGGAAGTAGTTGTTCGCTTGAGGAAGACGGACGCCGGGACGTAGTCGTTCGGGCTGACGAAGCTGCCACCAGGAAGTAGACGAAGTAGTCGTTCACGGCAGCGAGCAGGCGCGTACGAGTACGCTCCCCAAAAACCTTATCGCCTGCCTATCCCGAGCAGGATCTCAGGGCAGACGGGGTTCGGAGGCGACGGCTCACGCAAGCAGAGTGCGCGCAAAGCTTGCGTTGGGAATGCAATGCGAGAGAGCAGCAGCAAACAACAGGGAGAAGAGAGTGGTCTCCTGAAAGGAGTACCAGAGAAGAGAGAGGTGTCGGGTGTGTGTTGCCTGGGAGGAGACGCCTCCTCTTATAGGCGCTCAGGAGAAGAAGGAGGATGAACCTGGACGCTATTGTCCAGCCATAATGCCATTAAGCGTCAGCGTCAGTTACAGAATTCATGATAGTAACGGTCGTGTCTTTAACAGCAAAAACGTTCACCCGCACACGCGGCTCGGCCACGGCGAGCGAGTGCGCGCGTGTGGCATGCCCTTCTCCTTTTACCAACTTCACAAGTGGTCCACATTTGGTCCACCATTTAAGTTAGTTAGGATTCCCGTTGACTCTCAATCCGGGATTTAGACCCTTAGCATTTATTAGTGAACCTTTAATTTCTTTAGATTAATTGAGACTAAAATGGGCCATTGGCCCAATTAATCCAACAGATCGTGAGACAATCCATTGTAAAACGATCTATTTAGCTTTTGTGTATGTCAAACAGACAACAACGGTCTAAATTGTTGAAAAATGCTTTGATGTAAGCTTACCGATGAGCCTCTAGAAGTTCTATGGATCAGTCCGTCAGGACGGGTGATTATTGCAATTTTCAAAAGACACTGCATACAAGTAGGATTTTTTTTTCAGATTTTGGTTGGTCCTCTATTTGTTCATTCTTCTACTTGCTGGACCGAAAACAACATGTTAGAGTAAAACACTGTTGGTTTTGTGTTTTGACGAGAGAGTACCAACCAGCAGTGAGATCACAATTCTTGAATCAAATTTCAGAAAAGCGATCCCCTGAAAGGAGGAAAGTGCCTCACTTTTATACGGTGTTACAAAATACTTGGTTTACAACAATACTCTCTTATCCTGACCCCACATCACGACTACTCTTTATTAATTATAATTTTTAAAAGGGGATAAGAGGGTAATTTCCATCCAATATCGTGTACAATTTATATTTTGCTTCTAATCACGATATACACACTGCTTCATGAGGAGCTTCGCCGCACCTTCAAAACCAAGGTCACATCCCGCTTCTTCGACCTCGGCTTGTTCACTCCTGTTTTGGTCCCATGTTATGCATGCCAAAGGTGCTCTCTCGATCAAGCTCCTCGAGAATAACTCTTCTTGACCTTCGCTTTAGACAGCTAGTTTCGCAATTGTACTTTTCTGAAGTAAAGACAGCTTGTAACCTTCGGCTTCTTAGTTTCGTTAGCGACGACCTTACCTGCTCGAATGTCTTCAAACTTCGAAGGTGTAAACCTGACATACTCTTTCATTCTTAAACCAAGGGTTACCTTCGATCCTTTCTTAATGAACGTACTCTGGCGCTTGTATCTTCTTTTCTTACTTCGAGTAACAATTCCGGTGGTCTGACCTGCTGAAATTTAGCACCCCAACAAACACAATTATTGCGATGGATGTTGTGGAACAAGAAAAATGTGTTGAATTTTGTTACGGTTTACTTTTCAGTATGGTAAATTATGTATTATTTCATATTTTTTTAAAATATAAATCAGGTGCGAGATATCCATAGAACAACAGGACGTCCTTGGTAAAAAAGAAAAGAAAATCTATGTACCACCGGGGCAATTTTAACTCCCTGTCAAATATAGAGGGGAACAATAACCAAGCCCTTATTTAGATGCAAAATTCCACCGCCAAAGTTCACTATGTAAAAAAAAATTCCATCACATCAAAATGTCAGCACATGCATGGAGTACTAAATGTAGACGAAATCAAAAAACTAAGTATACAGTTTTGTTGTACTCGGCGAGATGAACATTTTGGGCCTAATTAATTAATTTTCATCTTTGTTTTGATCATATAACGACGCATAATATGAAATAAAATTTGAAAATAAACCAAACATTGCACGCTTCTCTCGTCCTTTGTCTTGATCATATTTTGTTTTATACCTCGCACACACTGCTTTGATCATCACTCCCCTTCTGCTCGATCTATAGCACGCATGATTTTTATTTCTCAAAAGTTATTTGCACTCACACAATTATATTCAACACCAAGCCAAGGCGGGAAGCGGGCATTCTTTACTCCGTACTCCTTATGTTTCTAGCACCTAGCTTTCTATAATCCTATTCCTATCCCCTGCTGGTCTCTTCATTCGTTCCGACAAGTGGATTATCCTGTGTCGCAGCCACACGAATGAAGCCACTTACCACAGTGCGCCGCTCTAGTTAGCCGCCACCACATCGCCGACCTCAGTGGCGCCCCGCCCGCTGTCACCTGTCAGAGCATGGCCTACGTACTCATGTCTCCTTGCATCTGGATGAGCATGCATGTCACACTGTTGGGGTAGAGAAAGGCCGGCTTCGATCTGCCTCCGTCTCGGATGTGCAACGATAAAACAAAAAAAACCATGTCAAAATTAAATGAACATGTAAGTTCATGGAAGTTTATTAGTAAAATTAGGAATATAATATTTATTCATAGCACTGCACAAAATCACCATAATAACCCAACAAC
Source organism: Echinochloa phyllopogon (assembly GCA_033239725.1). Classification (NCBI taxonomy): domain Eukaryota; kingdom Viridiplantae; phylum Streptophyta; class Magnoliopsida; order Poales; family Poaceae; genus Echinochloa; species Echinochloa phyllopogon. The sequence goes on from BTCW01000008.1 coordinate 10,924,552, forward strand.
ATACTCAAAATTTTCTTTAATTTTCTTCTTCTTGGCTTCGTGGGAAAACTGTCCAGATCACAAGCATACTGAGCTCTACTCGTACTATATTTGACAACTTGGAGAGTATATGAAGGTTTGAAATTTGTGCTTTAATAAAATATAAGGTATCATATCAATAATATATTTTATATACATATTTTAATTTCAATCTATAATTGGATGCATGTGTTCTACTAAAAGAAGCACGCAGATGGCTCTCGTGTTTGCTGAACCATGGTATTTCCACCTCCGGGACATCGTTAGGCCAGTTACAGGGGCGGACAGAAATCGGCCCAGCGCCTAGGGCCAGCCAAAGGAGATAATGGGCCATCTGCACTTGGCCTTAGTAGCTACAGTATGGACAATTTGGGCCAGCGCCTAGGGCCATGGCCCGGGTGGCCCTAGGCGCCTGTCCGCCACTGGCCAGTTGGGCACGTGATTAGGTTCCTAGAAAGAAGAAATGCATTAGAGCATTTCCAAGACTATCCAATACTACATATTTTCAATAATTCTTTAAACAATCTCTATTTTTCTGTGTATCTAATATGGGAGCTATTTCAAGTCAGATCTCCGTCCTCCATTCGCACCCCAATCCCCTGTCGAGATAAAAAAAATAACGACGTGAAGGGGCACAAATGGGTCACGCCAACTAAAGTAAAAGCACTTGGAGGAGAGAATATCTTACATGGGATTAGTAACAAATTTTGTGGCTTTATGAACACAAATAAGACCACTGTTAGGAAAGGGGTGTTTTCTAGGCTCAAAAGTTTTTGGTAAAGTCCAATACATGATTATTGGAGTAAAATTATTGGCACCCTAAGAGATGCTCTTACAATGCCATCACACGCATACACAGACATGTACATCTATAAAAATCAATGAGAAAATTAACCGGCAAATCTTAATATTGACAAAGTCATAAACGATGTCTCGCCATTGACAAGTATACCGAGAGTACCATGGAGTAATATAAATAGATGTATCATAGACACACAAGACGTCAAAGACTATAAACAACATGCGTTACCGGTGTCGACCGATCATTGGGTTATACTATTAAAACCAATATATGATGGCTTCCCTCATAAAGATGTTAGATGTGTCTAGATGTGTATCCACCATAATATGCGTAGTCTATTGTGGATCTAGTAATATCAACCAATCTATGGACTCATATCTATGGATAGATGAGTACACATGTAACGCCGACAGAACATCCCAAAATATGATTTCCCACCGTAGAGAACCCTATTCCCCATATCCCCAAAGTCAGCAATATGATACAGGATATCTCCAAGAAACAGCCGCGCCGCAGCCCGGGATGCGGCCCTAACCCTAGCAGAGCCATGTGTGCGGTGGGATGAGATAAACAAGAAAAGATGGGATGCAGGCGCAGGACCATGTCTTCTCCTCTATATAATGCGGCACAACCCTTGCCGTCCATGGCCACACCAGCCCCAAGCAGATCTCCAGTACACAGATCTGACCCCCAATCCCCCTTCTTCTTCTTCTCCATCATTCCCGGTGGATCTCCCAGCCTTAGCGCTGTCACAGTACGGTCCATCTCACGGCTGTTTGCATCTGGTTTTTGTGGTAAGGTACGGTGGCGGTGGCAGTGGTGTCCATGGCTTACTGACAGAAGAGAGTGAGCACACAGCGGCCAGACTGCATCGATTTCATCTGCCTTTGCAACAAAGGATCGAGAGGGCACAAGTACGAATGGTGCAGCTGCTGCTGCGTGCTCACGTCTCTCTCTGTCAGTCCTCTCCGGCCTCTCCCTGCCACCACACTCGCCATGATCTCTCTCTCTGTCTTTTGCTTCTGCTAATGCAATTTCAGGACGTGATAACAAGGGTTTGCAGGGCCGGATAAGGCGTGGTCCAGTCCTTTATCTTGTTCTGGCGGCGCGCAGGCCGACTTGCCCTACGTCTCGCTGCCCGAGGAACTCATCCCTGACTTTTGTTTGTGGTTTATTTTTCGTTCCCCCCTATTCAGATCGTGCCCTCGGGGAAGGAGAGGGCCCCCAGCCGCACGCGTGACGGATTGATTAGCAGCTGCTCAGTGTTCACGCTGATGGCGCGCGCGGCTTTCCATGCCCGGTCGTCGTTGCCGATCGAGATCTTGCACTCAAACATATCGATCTGTTCAGTGTTCTCGTCTCCTCCTCCTCCTCCTCCTCCTCCTCCTCCGTCTGTTAAGGTATCTGCTTATCGATCCCCAGGCCTCATGTATATATGTTTTAACTTCTTTTCAAAAAAAATATATGTTAACTCCATTAGTTCGAGATCTGTTGGTAACTTGAGAATCCCCAAGAACTGATGTCTATTTCCCTATCTTTGCAGCCGTTTCTTTCTCCCACCTCATCTGGAACACGTTTCTGTTTGCAGCGCCATCATCTCATGTGCTGCAGCTAGGTTCTGGGGGTAGCCATGGTGGCGCCGTCATGCGCAGGAGGCAGATCTGCCTGCCCCGAACAGGAAGGAGCATCTCGCCCCGTTTCCATTAATTGCAGACGCGTGGTTAACTCCTCTGGTGGTAAATAATTCTTGTGTGATTTGGAGACGGCAGTTTACCAAACTCAAAATGGGGCTTTAATTTGCTAGTCCTGATCTGGGAATTAACTGCATAGCTTTGTGCTGAAGATGAAATAGATCTTTTCATATTGCTTTTGTCTTCTTCAACGAGGTATATAGATGGCATGATGTTATGAGGATCAATAAGTTTGGTCAGGAAAGGCAGCAATCTGATATAGGAAAGCTCCATATATTTTTACTGGATTTGTAACATTATGATATCGCATCCTTATCACTATGTCTTGTTCTACTAATTTCTTCAGAAATTCCTATTTAGTTCTTTGCAGATCCATCATGTCTAAGAAGCACATCAGGATCAATGTATTAGAACACAATTACGATGATAAGGTTAAATTGTTCTTTCATTTTCATATAATGTCCTAATATTGGACCCATGTGTCTATGTTTTTGCTGCCCAAAATATTTTATAGATTCCTTGGTCTGGCCTGAAATATCCTCCCATAGTTCTGGTTACTAATTACGATTTTATGTGGTCATATTAGTTTCAGATTTAATGGTATTTGGAAAGCTTGAGATGTTGTACCAAAACAAGAAATTTTACCTAGATCTTTCCTTCACACTATCGATTTGTTAAAATCATCTGTATGACCATGATTAATGCACCCATTACAGCATGCATAATCGTGGTTTGTTAGTGATGATACCTGTTTTCGCAATGCATTAATCTTTTTATGTCTAGTTTTGTATTAATGGCGTGTGCTGACTGTGAATTAGTAAGAATTTCCCTAGCTTTCAGAGGGTTCTTAAGTAACACCAGATATGAAACCAAGCGCTCTACATCCATACTATGTCGATTCTTATTGTGAAATCTGGAAAACATCTTGTTTTAGGTTTTTCCAATGTTAATTATTTCTCTCAAGATCAAATAAAAGAATAATAGAACACTACTTTACTAATTCACGGTGCCAAACTGTGAAGCTATTCTTTACAAGAATTAAACTGTATGTTTTCAGTGCTGTCTTGCATGGCTTTGGAACATATATATTAAATGGTCTAACCGAGTTATATGGATCAATGTATTTCTCTGCGAAAGTTCTTTCATATGGGTTTTGTTGGGTAGTGCATATGCAGTACGTTTCGATGTTGTTACCGTAGTTAGCATTTATACTATATGAATATATCTGACAAGGTATATGACCTGACTGCCCGTGAATGGCGATTTGGATATCTATCCCAAAGCTTATCCATATGGCCTGAATTGAACAGGACACACTCTTCCTGAATATGATTTCGTGGGCACGTGTTACCGATGTTTGGACATCTGGAGATAAAACTCTGATGCATGAAGCTGAATCTGCAGGACTCAGGATCCACGCCTTTCTCTGGTCCCTATAGATATATATATATGAAATGAAACCTGCATGGTTTCCATCATTATGATGAGATCAAATCTGAAACCGGACCGGACAGATGCAAATAAGCCTCTTTATTTCATATTTGTAGATAAAAATTTGATAACTAACTAAGCTTGTTTCGTTAATTTTTTTCGAAAATGAAGCTTGTTTCGTTAAGATTAACAAATTTCTGCCGTTACCCTACCAATTGCATTGTGTTAGATTTGAGACATTTTGTTATAGGCTGTGTTTAGTCCCAAACTTTCTCTCTCCAAACTTCACTATTTACCTATCACATCAAATCAATATATTCTATTAACTTCATTTCAGTTTTTTGATATTTGGTATTATCAATGTTATTTCAGTATTGATCGTATCATATGTAAACATTTTATATGCTAAACTTTTTAATTAACTAGATCTGAATCTACATACTTAGATGGAAAAAATTAAAAATGGATAATGCAGGACAAGAAGAGATGACAAAATATAAACTTAATCAAGCGTAGAAAATAAATAGGTTTCTACTCGCTCTTAATTTATAGGATTTTTTGTTACACTACTCTTGAAATAAAACATGTTCAATCAATTAATTACCATGTTAGTATCATATTTGGTTCTTCTCAATCATTATGGCTTACTTAATTGTACACGTTACTGTCTTTACGCTTGTGCATCCATGCCTGGAACCTCCATAATCCCATTTTTTTCACAAAGCTGCAAAGTGCTGATAAAAATATTTATTTATTATGCAACTGGGATGCATAATAAGAAACAATGTAGACAATTTATAAAAAACATAAAGTTAATTAATTCAGTTGTGTATACAGGACCAGGGCGTGGCTCATTTAACCATAAAGCCTGCCGGTCCCCTCGAAATATTCTGTATATACATTAATCTCAACTTCTAACGTTCATTAGGACCACGATCAAAGTATGTGATAATATTATTCCCCTGTTGATTTGTTTTGTTGATTACAGAGCCTGCGCATATTATGGTGGTATACAGGCAACCCGACCCAATATCTGACAAGCTCAAGTTCTAATTCCAAACCTAAACTGCACATCACTTCTTTTTGACAATAATTAAAGCTTTACTACTTGTTTATTATCCATGTATCGACTAATTTAGCTTGTGTGTCATATATCTAACATGTTCAGTGATGTTCCATGTAAATGTTAACAACATTTGAGGCGTGCGTCTCATTTATGTAAAGTGGATCTTATAAAGTCATATTTGTTTGTAGGTTTATAGTATTCATCAACTGATGAGTTGTGTTTTCAGATTGGCTTACCAGCAGTCCGTTCTACTGCTTGTTTGCTAGCTTCCTCTATAGGCATAGAACAACGCAGTAGAGCTGCACATATTCGGCTGACATACGAATTTGATGGGTATGTACTTCTTCACTTCAATTATTTTCAGAAAGCAGCAGCTGATTCTCAAGTAGATACTGTTACAATCTCCCAAGCTTTGGAGATATCGAGAGGTGAGAGTTCGTCGTTTGACTCCTGGGGCAGCTCGTGGATTCCTTCTGATCGAGCTCCAGTGGTCCAGTGTTGTGGAAGTTGATCGTTGGCTCTTGCTTAATAATTCAGCATCCATATGAGATTGAGAACGGAAGTGCCCTTACTATATGTATAACTACTCCTGTTGTAGCAGCCAGTGGCCACGACGAACAAGGTTAAGGAAAGAAAATTCTGTCTGTTTTACGTGGACTCTTTGTAAGTTTGTGTGCGGTTTGAATGCGAACCAGAATGGAATATACGGAGTATACTGGATAAATCACAAAAATGTTGGTCAAGACGGAGCAATCGAGAAATGTGCTCCGGTAAAATCATGTAAAGTCCACCGTGCGCCAACGACCGGGATGGCCTAGCACTGCACACTATCGCTGATCACAGTGGGCAGCACAAGGCAGGATGGGTCATTCCAAAGATATAAGGTGCCTTAAAAAATTAGCAAATATACCTTTATATTGCTACCAGAGTGAACGATTTGTAGCGATTGGGCTTGTAGTCCAATGGTAGGACGGTCCAGTGGGACGCTATCCACCAGGGTTCAAACTCACACCTTTTCCTAGGATTTTCCAGGATTTACCGGCGCTATGCGTTAAGTGGTAAGCGGGTGACTTCGGGAATCTCCAGATCTGCCGGGTGCTCAGTCCTTCGGAAGTGCTCATAGGGTAGGGTGCGTGCGTGTGTGAGCGTCTGCGTTGCACTGTGTAATTCTGAAAAAGAGTGAACGATTTGTATAAATAGCCCACTAGGGCGCCAAGAAGAGAGATAACACATCATGCCCTCAGTGGGCGATCCGTATGAATCTCCCATTCAAATGGCCATTTATATTGGTTTTTCGCTCTAGGTGAGAGATTTATCCTCTGGCGTGCAGCAGCAGCAGCACATCTTCAAGAAAAACATATCATTTTAATTTTTTTCTTAGACAGAGAAAAATATATAGCAAGGAGACCTCGACTAGATATACAAATTTTTAGTCCACCTTTGATGTTGGTGCCAAAATAATCAACACAAAGTTCTAGATCACTTGGGCAGTTATGATATTAATTTATCTCAACATGAGCTCATATGAAACTCTTAGGAGTTTTTATAAAACGCCCAATCAGAAAGCTATTTTGGTTGGGAAATTTATATAAAAACTGTAGGGCTCCACACAATACAAAAGTTTAGGAAAAAAGAAAATCGATTCATAGGTTCTTATTATATACAGTACCAATGCATTCCAGCCCATGTGAGCCCTCTCCAAGATTCCTACATTCAACACCCGCAAGGCCCATTTGTTTGTACACTTTGTTTAAAAATGCAGCCCATCTGTTTGTACACGCTCCTGATTTTTTTTTCTCGTTTTTCTTTTGCTGCTTTTGCATGCTATTCCGTCTGATACATTTCCTACTGCTTTTTCATGCAAGCGTGGTAACAGAACTAGAAGAACAAAATCCACTCCGTGGGGCTTTATGCATGCGCACATATATTCTGTACAATTCTATAACCAACAAATCATACTTTTTACCCAGTGGGATTTATTTCTGAAGTGACTTTACAAAGTTACCGTGCGAAAAAGCCCAAGATCTCGCTTGTATATATTTGTAAAATGCGCACAAACCCCACCTGACTAAATTTTGATCAAATCACCTGTCATGCCTCCTCATCCACCACCACGTACGCATCTCCCAGTGAGACGCATATTTACAATTTATTCCCTGATAGGTTAGCAAATGCTTGTTAATTTTTGTGTGTGTGTCATGAAAGAATCGAACACCTTTTTTTTCTTTGAACAATATTTGCAAAGACGGAGGCGAAATAATTTGTAAATTTTCTGGACACCAATTCCAATAATATTTGTGCTGCTATTTGGTCGCCCCCTCTTGTCTCTTGCCAAGAAACTTGTGTTGTGATTGACATCTACTGTTCTTTTGTGAGTGGTGATCTCACTGATGGTGGTCCATTTGGATTTCGTGAGTGTGCGCCCTTCATTCATGCATTTGGCCCAAAATGCATTCTTTCTATCCTCACCTTTCATCAGAGGGGATAATAGAGGGCATATATAATTGGGTAGGCCTGACCACACGAAAATTAACCAATTAAAGGGTTCCTTGACAGGGGCGTGACCTCAAGTGGCAATTCCCAAAGTTCGTATCCTCAACTGCAAATGTTACACCTGTGTGGTGCCTCCGTTATGCATGAGGCTCTGAGATGTAGCCTCCTCCTGTGCTCATAAACAACCAGGTGGCACCAAATCTACTCACAATATTTATGCCTGGTTGTGATTAATTCGCTTTTTCGATTATATATATTTTTTAAAAATGGGGAGTGTTGTGCGTCTCGTAACAACAAAGATGAAATTTAGTAAAGTTTTAGTTCAAGTTCCGGAGGGGACTATCTAGAAAAAGCTAGCCCATTCTAAATTTTCATCAAACAAACTGCATTGTAGCACTCTATCTTCTTCTTTCTTTCTATGCAATAGATCTCTCATGACGGGCTGTGAATTTCAGTAAAATAAATCATTATTCTTAAATCGTCATATACTATTTGCCTGTGAAAAATATTTCCGGACAAGACATAAATGAAAAAAAAATTGTGACGAGACAACACGGCTTTTTGGACTAATTTGTCATGTCAATACAAAGAACGTTCTATGCTTGATCTGACAGTGATGTCCTCAGTTAAGATACTATGGTAAAATAGTAGTTACCTGATCTGCATATAATTTAATGAGGTCGTGCGCCGGTGCCTACTGCCTACTGCTCCCGTCGTTGGTCAGTGGCGCCTATTCCTTCCAACTGGTATGACAGCTGCGTTTAATCTGGCTAGCTGTGTGATATGTAGGTGGATTCATTCTGGAATTTCCAGTATCAGCTCACTTTTTTTAAATGTAATGTAAGATTTCAGTTATATTGTCTGAATACAACCATGCAAGAAACTTAGTGAACAGAAGGCTGAGAAATCTGGCTAAAAATAAGCAAACCCAAATTCTTCAAATCTTTTCATTAATTTATAGATTCAGTCATCAGTGTGTGTTCAATCACGCCACAGTGTACAGATACATCGATGTGATTAGAGCGTAGCACTCTAGCTCGCCCTGTACATGATGTTCAATCATGAGCTTATTTTATTGCCACTAGGGACAGATCATGCCCTGGACCATGAACACACACTTCCAAAAAGCCTCATGGAAAGCTTTTGATCAACCATATATAGTTGGCACCTAATTTGACCGGGAATCCATCACTGGCCATTGGGGATGAAAAAGTTGGGCACAATGCTTATAACCACTAAATTTTAACCGTGCTGCACTACATGTTATGCGCCGGCCACTACGTTTTAGTGGTCACAGTTCAGCACGGACATAATTTTGGAGCAAGTGATCCATTTACCAGTCCACATCAAATTTTAGTTACCTCACATTTGATCTAACGCAAAGGTTCTCAGAAGTTCAAGAACTTTCAGGTGGCACGTACATAACTGCATTCCCAGCAAAACATAAAGAATTTCTAGAAAAAAAAAGATAAATCCATGATCTGAATAAATTGATCACAACAAACTTTGGCATAAGGGATTCACCCCTATAAATTCACTCACACGCACATCTTGCCTTTTATGAACACCTCTGGACAACTGAGCTGGCGGATTATTATGTTCTGGATATCTAAATTAATCATCTAAGGTGGGAGCTTATATGTTATGCTTCAACAATGAACAAAATATTTTTTTGTGCAAAAATCATAAGAATTAAAATTAAATACAGTAGCACTCGATCTTCATCTAGGATCTAAGGTCTACATGGCTGATCATTGTAGATACACACACAGGACTCGTAGCTAGGTGCATGGTAGATAAGCTGTCAGCGATACATGCGCTTACAAACCCATCACGTCTAAGGATTCATTCACTAGTACTTAAGATCCTCTCCTCTCTAGCACCCGTGGTAATCATATACCCTCCCTAGCTAATTAAGTAGTCCAAATCAGCAGTAAACCTCGAAAGCACTCATCACTTAAAAATAATGCCTACCCAAATGGCATCTGCCAATCTAGCCGGCCATCTGCGTGGCAACGGATTCGAATCCTGTCCACGTGAGTCATCGACATCGCCTTGCGATCCTCTAATCATGTCGTGATCCCTTGCTCATCCAAAATTGCTCTCGTAAAAGTATTAGACAAAAACACAAGAAATGTGTACATAATGATCCAACTGGTTGGTTTATTTATGTGACCATATACGTCCACGTACGTCGAGGGCACTCATCATGAAGATTATATCGGATGCTTTGGCATTTATCTTCAATATATTTGGATTCTTTGTTTGTTCTCTAGCTGGTTTGCTTGCCGACCTTGCCCAGTTTAAGGTGTCACCATCTTGATTTTGTTTAGCATTAATTGCCATATTGTAACACAGGACATCCATTTGCGGACCCGGCTGATCGCTTCAATCGTCGATCATGTGTAGTGGAGTGTGTCACCTTCTAACAGCAATCATCCCTGTTGATGGATCTTTGGCTGGCTGTATGGCATGGCCATTTGGCTTCACGGGACAACACGGCTGGCAGGACGCTGAAAGGTTGGCTGCAATGGAACAGAAGGCTAGATGGTACTACCCCCGTTGTATCTTGGAAAAAAAATGTTCAGAGATGTACTTTGACCATCAACCTTTCTTATAATATATCACAAATCACTACAAAGATAATTTGATATTGTTTTATTAAGGCACTTGAATATGAATAATCTATTATATAACTTCCATTTTGAGATAATGGAAAGGGTTCCGGCTTCAATTTTTTCAACAAGAGGGAATCGGTTCACATATTATCGCACGCAGTAGGGCCAACAATACACATAAACACCATAATATAAGGTTTTAACAAAAGTATACAAAGTACCAAAAGTCGATCCGTAAACTAAACGGTCATCCACGGGGAGAAAAAGTAAACTGTTGATATCGATGTCTCCAATTCAGCACGCCTAGATCATCGTCTGCTTTAACTCAGCTTGCTGCAATTGCGCCCATTGCCAAACAAATGCATCCCCCCTGGAAAGAACGTGTATAAAAGTTTTCTATTAGAATTTTGTTATGAACAACATCATGCCTTATGAGTTCAATCGCCAAACATGGAGTCCCTCATAACTTTCATATACCAGGCATTCATATGATTTGACTAATTAGTTCACCGCAACATATCGCTGTATGATAGATCCAGTCTTATATTCCAATCCGATCCAGCTTATATATATCTAAAGGCTATTTGTTTTCCTAATATAATGATACACAACCATCTCGCATATTGATGAAAAAGACTTGTCCATCTGTCAAAATTGATCGAGTTTGATTTTTAAAATAATTATATTATAAAAATGAGCCGAACGTAAACTTAAACATGCTAGCCATTAATAAGATAATAGACGGATATTTCCAACACTTTAAAAAAGAAACACTCTTTTATCTAGCCGAATAAACTCCAGCCTTTCGCAAGGGGCGTTTGTAAATGTAAGTTGTTTCTACAGATCCATAGTGGGTGGTTGGGATTGTCCTACTGTACTACAGTACTCCTTTCCTTGGAAGATTATTTGACCAGCACGCCTACGGCGACCGTGATTAGACGGGCTGACACGTGTATGTCCCCGAAACGGCGATCAGCCGGGGACAGCCAGATTGCAACCACACATTGTCAGAGATCGAGTACGGAGGGCCAGATGCAGCAGACCGCGGAATCCGGACGCTGCCGGCGGCGGCGGGCCGACGTGGCGTCTCAGCTCCGCTGGCCTGGCCAATGGGCGGGGAGCCCCGGGCCCACGATCCACCACAGGGCATCTCTACTATACGTGGCAGTTAATGCATGCCATACGCATATATGCAACGTCGTCCACACGTACGGCCTCCGGTACTCAATACATAATTCGAGTCGATATGTTTATATTACGTGATTTTTTTTCTTTGATAGCACCTGTTTTTGAACGGATTTTCTTAAGATTTTGATGTTACTACTAGTAGTATATTTTTTATAGCAAAATAAATGTTTTCGCAGAGGAGTTGCGTTGCGTGTTGCTCAAGCGCCGGGCAAGCTGTAGCGATCGTCACGGGCTTGGCTTGCTTGGCGGCAGCCTTTTGTGGCTGGGCTGTATTTTCATTATTATTAGTGTACTCCTCGCATGGATATGCGTGGTGCACGGATGGGGATGATTATGGATCGCGCCGAGACAAGCCACACGTATATATCAATCATCATGTCCCAGAGTGTTGACGTCAATTTCGGGCCAACACACGAATTGCACTTGAACGTGCGGCACACGGAGGTGCTCCTTGCTGCTTCTCCACGCAGGTCGGTCAGACCGGTATTGGTAACCAGTCAGACCGGTCTCGTCGGCGGCGCCCGGCGAGAGAACAACGAACGCCCGCCCGGGAGGGACCCCGTCGGGGCAGGCGCACATTGGTTTGCCCTAGGCTCGGCAGGCCAGCTAGGGCGTCCTCAGACATCGCGGCGATGAAAGAAGAACATCATTGTAGGGTTGGAAGAGAAGGATAAAGAGATAAAAGTAAAGACAAAACGATAAAAGGTAGATTTGATAGATTCGATTGGAGATATATCAATCGGCCTTTTAGCCTTTACTAGCAAATATGCCCGTACGTTGCTACGGAGAAAGACTACAAACAAATCATGGATTTTTTCTATAATAAAACAATATAAGAAAGCATACAAATTCACGATGCAAGTACAAGTACAGTACTAAAATGATTTAATCCCAGATGCACTCTGCCATGAAGAGCCGGTATTTTCATGAGTATATATGCCGTATAACTAAAAAATACGGTATCGTATCAGGGATTTAGAAGCTATCAGTTAAGTTATATTTCTAAGAATTCTAAGGCGTTGTCCTGTCCCGGGCCATGGTCAAATTCTTTTCAGCTGTGCAAGTGCAGCGGGTATGCACTGTAGGGCTGCCAACTTGCGCTATGCTTCTGCATGGTCTTGCTGTGAGCGGTGGAGGCCGCGACTTGTGCTGTGGGATCGACGAAGAGTCCCGACCGGCCAAGAACGGCAAGCTAGTGTCTAGCGCGGCAGGGTGACACTGGACTTCACGTACGTGGGTGTTCTGGTGTGTTGCGCCGATGCCCTCTACATGTACCGTCTCGCGCCCGTGCTGGGCATCGAGGCCAGACTCCTCTCCCGCAGCGCCTACTAACTGATGGATTGCGTTCCTGCAGGGCTAAGGCGTGCTGCATGAGAAGTAGAGGTAGATCCACGTTGAGGTACCATGGAATAATAGATTCACCGTATTGACCCTGGACGGAGCTAGCAAGTAAATTAAGGAGGTATTGATCGATGTCGATGCACCGTGGTCTACTGAGGGCAGCGACGGATGGCGGCCTTGGTGATGTATGGTGTTTTCGCTTTGGTCGTGGCCGGGCGCAGCAGATGGATATATATATTGGATCGAGTGGGGAAGCGGAGGCTATAATATGGTTACAAACTCTTTCGGCCGTGTCTGCTTCAAACTCCCAATGCAAGGCTAAATCGATCAGCTCTCTGGGAAAGAGACGAAGCGAACACGGGGTGGAAGGAAGGAACGGAGCCCCACAACGTATGAAGAAAAAACAAAAATTTTACTTTTTATATTGGGGAGGAGAATAAATATATAGGGTTGATTTCTATAAATATTAGGGGGTTTTATGCAAATTTACGACATACCGCAGAATCAATCGTTTCATAGGTACCGTGGAAGCAATCCTTGCTTTATAATTAGGTAGAGATATTTATAGGCCGGGGAAGTCTTACCCCTCATAAGTCGGTTTACAATATGGGACAAAACTCGGAATCCTAAACCTACTCGAATTACAGCGTAAAAACCGGTCTGATCGGTTTTGAAACCGGTCTGACCTCTTTTCCGAGTGCAGATCTTGCCGAAGTCATAACTCTCTCATCCGGAATCCAAATTAGGCGTTCCACATATGCATCTTGATCGTCTCGACGAGAGCTACACAATGGTGAAGTCCAATTCATATTTTGACAATGTTACCTAAACCAGTCTGACCGGTTTGTGCATACCGGTCAGACCGGTTTGCACAGTCGTGTCAATTTTGGTCGTCAACATATGCCCCCCTGTTTTTTGGCAAAGCTTACGTGCCAGAAAATAATCTTCAATGATCAGGTCATCTAATAATTGAAATCTTGGTATGGCCATGACAACCAACCGTAGTTCCTTGGTACATCAGAAGCATAATATTGATAATTGTAAAAAGAAGACCAAGGATTATACCAAAACCATGAATTGTAATTAGGTATACTTGGATACGCATTCCATGGCACATGCATCAACGGAATAAATGTTGAAGAATAATGAGATGACCGTTGATGCTTCTTTGCTCTTGGTGATGATGAATACCAACTTTGATCTCCTAACCGATTGCTTTGCTTTTGCTCGGCTATCTTCTGATATTTTTGCAACAACTCAGAAAAACTTGGCCCCTTCTTCATCACCTTACTCTTTGGAGTAACGCTTGCATTTCTACCAAAATTTTTGGTATGACCGGTCAGACCGGTCGGAACACCGGTTAGACCGGTTCCTTCAGAACCAGCAACTTTGAGATCATATTGCCCCCAGCCGAACAGGATTGTTGCTCAGCTATATTATTTACGACATGCTTATCATTGGAGACAATTTGATCAACATAACTAGCCGATGATTTTTCAATACACGGTTTTTCTATGTCTAGTGTCAAATCTGGATTTTTATTTAATCTTTCATCTTTTTTGACACGATAGACTTGTTTAATCACTATACGCTTATTTTTCTGTGTGGACCGATTCTTTTGATCAAAATGGTCATTATGCATAGGTGATGGCTTATTAATTACCGGCTCCCTATAAGTAATATAATCTGAACATAAATATCTAGGAAGAGACGGCATATATGAATTATAATACCAAGAAGAATAAGAATAAGGCATATTAAAATAAGACTCCAATGGCATCGGTGTAGGTGATCCATACGGTGGAAACGACATTGATTTGTGAGAATTATTACATTGCCGATCCTGATTATGGAACTTCTCTCTAGGAGAAGATTTTGATTGTTTGGAATTTTTAGACCGACTAGCATCATTGACAATCTTTTTTCTTTGAGACTTAGCCGGAAGTTTCTTGTTATACTTCGGCTTTTCTCTTTGATGCTTATGACAGCCTTTGGATTCAATGGTTTTCCAAACACCAATCTCGGGCTTTTTGGGTTTAACCATCTTTTGTTTTAATTTATTTTGTGAAACCCTAGATGAAGCGGTTAGATCGGTTTGAGAACCGGTCAGACCGGTTACAATGCAACCGGCACCGTTGCCTTTGTTTTGTTGCCCCCCGAGCGTTGAAGTACTAGATACACTTTTCATGCTCATGCTAGGGGATTTTGGATCAATAATTTCGGCTAGAGACGGCCGATTTGTTTCTTGACCAACAACATCACAATTTGGCAAGTTGCAAGGATCAATAATAGCATTAGTCAGCTTTTCAATAGCCAACTCTTGATCGACAGGAATTGAATCTACCTTATCCTCTTGAGTAATCAAAAAATTTAACATAGGCAGATAGACGGGTAGATATAGTACCGGAAGATTGTATCTCCTTTAATATGGCGATGGTCGATGGTGGTTGCCACTCTTTAATCTTGATGACTCCTTGTCCTGTCTTACGGTAGCAAGACAAGAATAGACTTTGAACTGCTCTGTCATATTCTTGCTGATATTCCTCAAGTAGTTCTTCAAACGATGTCGTATCACTAGGGTTTGACAAATCGGCCATGATAACCTGATTTTCGTTCCCCAGCGGAGTCGCCAAAATGTGTTGACGTCAATTTCGGGCCAACACACGAATTGCACTTGAACATGTGGCGCACGGAGGGGCTCCTTGTTGCTCCTCCATGCAGGTCGGTCAGACCGGTATTGGTAACCGGTCAGACCGGTCTCGTCGGCGGCGCCCGGCGAGAGACCAACAAACGCCCGCCCGGGAGGGACCCCGTCGGGGCAGGCGCTCCTTGGTTTGCCCTAGGCTCAGCAGGCCAGCTAGGGCATCCTCAGACATCGCGGCAATGAAAGAAGAACAGCATTGTAGGGTTGGAAGAGAAGGGTAAAGAGATAAAAGTAAAGACAAAACGATAAAAGGTAGATTTGATAGATTCGATAGGAGATATATCAATCGGCCTTTTAGCCTTTATATTTATAGGCCGGGGAAGTCTTACCCCTCATGAGTCGGTTACAATATGGGACAAAACTCGGAATCCTAAACCTACTCGAATTACAGCGTAAAAACCGGTCTGATCGGTTTTGAAACCAGTCTGACCTCTTTTCCGAGTGCAGATCTTGCCGAAGTCATAACTCTCTCATCCGGAATCCAAATTAGGCGTTCCACATATGCATCTTGATCATCTCGACGAGAGCTACGCAATGGTGAAGTCCAATTCATATTTTGACAATGTTACCTAAACCGGTCTGACCGGTTTGTGCATACCGGTCAGACCGGTTTGCACAGTCGTGCCAATTTTGGTCGTCAACACAAAGCTTTCTAAATTAAGGGCGCTAGCTGATCGATCAACGACTGTAATGATTAATTAAATTCGTTCATTTTTTTTCAAACATCAATATAAACGTAGATACTCATACATATGCAAACTTACTCTGTAAATATACACATAAACTCTACGCCATGAGTATCTTCGAGAGATTAACTTGGCAGATGTTGAGATTGACGAAGCTATATAGTTGACACTTGACACGCTATCTACGAGCATATTGTTTACCACTAAAGTAATAGCATCGGTTAAATCTTAAAATAAATCTAGAAAAATATAGTTAGTTAATTGTGTGTGCAATTCGCCCTATTCAACACAGAAGATGTTACACATATGTATGGCCAACAATTAAGGAAGCAAGTGGTGTGGGTTACCCAACATGGATTGGCAAATTGATTACGTTGACTTTTTATTAGTTCAATTCTCTTCTTTAAATTAATTAAATATGTAATATATTATTGTAGTTCATTTTACCAAAATTTAGGTCGACTCAATGAATAGAAAGAAATGGAACTTATTACAATCCATCGCGTTTTGCTTTGGCGGCACAGATGTATCTATATATCTGAAAATTTCTCGCTTGAATCGGCACCACAAATTGCTCTTCCGGTTCCAAGGCTGGTTTTCATTTCAAAAACGTCAGTGTTTTATTTTGTTAGTTTCTCCATTATGTTGACGCAATATAATCTCTCACTATTTCCATCGTCCAGCTCTTGTACCACGTAAAATACACGCTACATTTTACTAGCAGCTAGCACGTACCTCAACGTGCTAGCTATATAGAGACTGCGACGCGCAGCTCGATCAATACACGTACGTACACGAGAGATGCAAAGAAAAGATTATAGCAGTAGAAACATGACAGTATAGTGTGTGTAGTCATGTGACTCGTGATGTATATATACGCGTGTTCGCGTCACCGGTGACCTCATTTCCGGGCCTCTTTTCCACCGACCCGACGCCGACCGGGCGGGCGCGTGCACTTGGCTGCCACACGTACACATTCCTAATTATGAGACACGTCGCACTGCCCGTGGCTCAAGGTCACCTCATCACCCCACGGCCCCTTGTTGTTACGTACTAATAAACTTGTTAATTCCCGGCCAGTAACCAACTAACTAAAAGATATTTCGTGGAGACAGTAACTTCTCGTGTCCAGAAGAGGAAATGTGCAAGCCTTTGTTAGGAACAAGCTAGCTATTGTCCTCCACAAGGATTTTTAAGCCTTTGTTAGGAACATGTAACTTCCCGGTAGTTTTTTCTTTTTTTTTCCGAAAGAATCACATATGCTAACACATACTTACTCTTATAAATAAGCACATGCAAACTATATCTGTATAAGCACGTACGAAAGATTAGCAAATATCGAGATTACTAAAATCACCACGATTCGCTATAAATCGTAATATCTTCTTTATTTTCACCTTAAAATCTATGTATCCTTGGGGCTCCTCCAATCGAAACCCAACCTTTCACGTGACGATGTGTTAAAAAGGAGTCCTCCCGTTGTGTTACACGCCTATACTACGTGCCAGCAAAGGCAGCAGCTACGTCAACTTACTCTGTATAATTCCCGGCGTCACAGTGCATACAGTACCCAGCCTAGGCAATTTGGGTCGGATTCTCTGCATATCGATCAATCTCTGCACACACTACTAACAAGTAACGACCGTTAAAAATTGACATTTCCAATAGTAGTGATTGGTGTGCTCTCTGGCTCTGACGTTTATGCCACAGAGAATCCACCAGCAAAATAGCCGTTAATTTTGTCCTTGCCGTCACCGGCCTCCCTCCAATTTGATATTGATACACCCTCTTGCCTGCTGCTCTGCTTCTCTCCATTGGCGACTAGCTAGCTAGCAACGACGACGGAGTATATGTTATATCATCGCCGAATCAGAAGCCTCCCCTCCCTACGCTACGCACGCACGAGAGCCGCCTAAAAGTCGTAACTAACTCGATCATCCCAGTGGATGATGAGCTAAGCAGCCTAAGATAGCTAGCTTACTACTCTCCAAGCTAATTAATTAAGCGCCTCCCCTCCTCTCTCTCTCTCTCTCTCTCTCCATTCCATTTCTTCAAATCCTGGATTGGCTGCCTCCTTTGCAGCACCTCTTGAATCTCCCCTGTGCTCTGTACGTCGCTTGGCGAGAGCTGAGAAGGAAGACAGAGGCAGGAGGTCGAGGAGAACCGGCTCATCAGCAAGAACACAGGGCGGCAGAGGAGGCGCATGCAGACAGGTACTAACTGGACTCTTGTGTGCTCTTGGCATCTCATCTTGGCTCTGGAATCGTGATTGCCGTGTCTCTGTTTGCATGCTTGTTTTGCTTGCTGTTGGCAGTAGGCTTTGTTCATGGTTAATATGAGTGCTAGTACTTACTTCTTTCGAGGGGTACGGTACCTACGCAGATGCGCTTCGTAGCTCCATCTTTGTCCCATCTAGTGTAGTAGTATAGTATCTTCGAATTCTGCAGGGTGTCCATCCATCTCGACTCTGTTTCACCTCTACTTGTTTTTTTCTGCCAGAGCTCTATCTGTCTAGTTGAAGCTTTTCCTCCATAAATTCCTATCATTTTCGTTATCGATACGCTAGAGTACCTTGTAGAAGATGAACCAACAGTAACTAGGTGCGATTTCTGCACCTACATTCAGTGGTTCCACACAAAGAATATTTCCTCTGTCAGCATGTCCAATATGTTTTTTTTTGCCAATAACGTTAGTTCTTTCTTTTCTTTTTCGTAGTGAACTTGGACCTGACTGAAATGATATGGTTGAGCCAATATAGGGGGGCACTGAATGAACATCATGGCTAAAGTTTCTGCATCTGAATGCAATATGCGCTTTTTTTAGTCCTGTCACGAACAGAAATGCCTAAACAGGGATGAGCCCTGTGCGGTGCTGTCTGGCTGCATGATACAAACTGATTCGACGACTCTATATGATTTTGGGGGGTGTTTGGTTTCAGGGACTCTATACAAGTTTAGTCCATGTGTTTGGCTGCATCTGTGTAGCTGGTTCTAAAAGTCCAAGATGTTACTCTTGGTTGGGTGATATATATACGCACCTGTTGTTGGGATTATGATGGAATATGTTTCCAAACATAATAGCCACGTCAAAAAGCTGTTATACGCATTAATTTTTTAATAATGGTTGAGAGCAGAAGTAAAGATGATGGGTTGGGGTGCAAACTCTTCTTCCCAAATAACCAACACTTGCTGAACACATTTGAGTTAGCATGTGTATAGAATAGCCATGAAAAGTGAATACATATACTTTTTTATTATTAATGAAAAGGAGGATTACCATTTCTTTCTTGATTTAGCCTGCTAAGAACAGCTACGATATTGTGTTTACTTCACATGATAAGTAAGAATAATCAACTGATAGAATCCAATATTGTATTCCTTGAAAAAAGAATCCCAACATGCAACATATATATTTTTAAACCAAAGTGGTAGATTAGTTGTCACGTTTCATGCGGTTATCATGCAGTACATATACTCTGAAGAATTAGTCAGTGGGGTTAGAACCGAAATCCATTTCTTTAGCAAGACCAAAAGCACAGATAATACCCCTTTTACAATATGGTCATGGGCAAAACAAGTTAGGTCAAATTCTTTTTTTCTCTGCTGCTATATGCCTCCAAGAACTGATACCAAAATTGGATCAAATCCTGCCACCAATAAGTTTCTCTTTAGTCTTTATACAGGTCCCTCAGTAACGTGTCGTTCCTAGGTTGCAATTGTTATCCAGCCAAGCATTATGAATTTGGGCCATCTGTCATGTTAGACACTAAGCCACTGATGGCTCACTAAAATAGTAAGTGGAATAGTATATTCCCACTGAAATGGCCTTGACCATCTTCTTTTTATCCCCGTGTGTGCATTTCATCATATGATCCCATTATACATCTGGTGAGTGCTCCAACTTTTCGGCCTCGATTTCGCAATTAACTCGGTGGAGGTGAATATGGTTGGTGTGGCAGTGCCATTGAGGCAATCTAGTGCATATTTTCTGGTGTTGCTCAAGTGAGGGAAACAGAACAGAGTAGAGGGAGTGGAAGGTGGTAGCTGGTAGGTCATGGTCTCTGAACATGGTAACAGAGGAAAGCAACTTTGGGGGTGTCCAAATCTCATACCAATTAAACACAGTTTCTGAAAACGACATTAGCCTTTTCCTATGATCTTGTAGAATGTAGTTTTTCAATCAGCTAAGAACTGAATAAATATTCTAATTATTCGTGTTTCAAATCCCAATGTGTGGGTCTAATTAAAGCCCTGTACTGAACTGCTAAAGGGAGTCAGAGTTCAAACAGAGCAGATGACTAGTGAGTCCTGAAAAAAGAAAAGAAATGAACAAATGCATATCAATTCAAACACTGATCATCTACATCAAGTTTGCAGAGGCTGAGAAAAGTCCAGTTAAACATGTAGCTGAAACATCAGAGTATATATGGTTGGGACAAATGTTTAACTAGTTTCATCGCTTCTGTTTTCCCCCCTTTTTCAGGCCTTCTGAAGCAGAGACATCCAGGTCATCACCCAAAACCCATGTAATCAACATCTTCAGAGAATCTGCGAGCACCATCACCTTGCAATGAGACAGCCCACCCTCGTCTACCTCCCTCTCATCACCCTCCTCTCCCTCCTCGTGAGCTCCTCGAGCTCCCAAATCGACCCGCAAACACGAGCCCTCCTCCAATTCAAGGCCGGCCTCGACGACCCTCTGAACCACCTCTCGTCATGGACGAACGCCACCTCGCCGTGCCGCTTCTTCGGCGTCCGGTGCGACGCCGGCACGGTCGTCACCGAGGTCTCCCTCTCCAACATGAACCTCTCCGGCGGGATCTCGCCGGCCGTCGCCGCCCTGCACGGCCTGACCCGGCTGGAGCTCGACTCCAACTCGCTCTCCGGCCCCGTGCCGCCGGAGCTCGGCCGGTGCACCCAGCTCCGGTTCCTGAACCTCTCCTACAACTGCCTCGCCGGTGAGCTGCCGGACTTGTCCACGCTGGCGGCGCTCCAGGCCCTCGACGTCGAGAACAATGGCTTCACCGGGCGGTTCCCGGCGTGGGTCGGCAACCTCTCCGGCCTCACCACGCTCAGCGTCGGCATGAACAGCTACGACCCGGGCGAGACGCCGGCGAGCATTGGCAACCTGAAGAACCTGACCTACCTCTACCTCGCCGGGAGCAGCCTCGCCGGGGCGATACCGGACTCCATCTTCGGGCTCACCGCGCTGGAGACGCTGGACATGTCCACGAACAACCTCGCCGGCGCGATCCCGGCGGCCATCGGCAACCTCCGGAACCTCTGGAAGATCGAGCTGTTCAGGAACAACCTCACCGGCGAGCTCCCGCCGGAGCTCGGCAAGCTGACCAACCTCCGCGAGATCGACGTGTCCCGGAACCAGCTCAGCGGCGGGATCCCGCCGGCGCTCGCCGCGCTCACCGGCTTCACCGTGGTCCAGCTCTACCACAACAACCTCTCCGGCGCGATCCCGCCGGAGTGGGGCGAGCTCCGGTCGCTCACGAGCTTCTCCGTCTACGAGAACCGGTTCTCCGGCGAGTTCCCGGCGAACTTCGGCCGGTTCGCGCCGCTCAACAGCGTGGACATCTCCGAGAACGCCTTCACCGGGCCGTTCCCGAGGTTCCTCTGCCACGGCAAGAACCTCCAGTACCTCCTCGCCCTCCAGAACGGCTTCTCCGGCGAGTTCCCGGCGGAGTACGCGGCGTGCCGGAGCCTGCAGCGATTCCGGATCAACAAGAACCGGTTCACCGGCAGCCTCCCGGAGAGGATGTGGGGCCTGCCGGCGGCGACGATCATCGACGTCTCCGACAACGGGTTCACCGGCGCCATGTCGCCGCTGATCGCGCAGGCGCAGAGCCTCAACCAGCTATGGCTGCAGAACAATGGCTTCACCGGCGCGATCCCGCCGGAGATCGGGCAGCTGGCGCAGGTCCAGAAGCTCTACCTCTCCAACAACTCGTTCGCCGGCGCGATCCCGCCGGAGATCGGGGCGCTCTCGCAGCTCACGGCGCTGCACCTCGAGGAGAACGCGCTCACCGGCGCGCTGCCGCCGGAGATCGGCGGCTGCGGCAGGTTGGTGGAGATCGACGTGTCCCGGAACGCGCTGACGGGGCCGGTGCCGGCGTCGCTGTCGCTGCTGGCGTCGCTGAACTCGCTGAACGTGTCGCACAACCAGCTCGCCGGGCCGATCCCGACGAGCCTGCAGGCGCTGAAGCTGAGCTCGGTGGACTTCTCGTCCAACCGGCTCACCGGCGACGTGCCGCCGGGGCTGCTAGTGACCACCGGCGCCGAGGCGTTCGCGGGGAACCCCGGGCTCTGCGTCGGCGGCAGGTCGTCGTCCGAGCTCGGCGGCGGCGGCGGCGCCTGCGGCGGCGACGGCGGGCGCAGGGGCAGGAAGTCCGCCGTGCTCGTGCCGGCGATCGTGGCGGCGGCGCTGCTGCTCGTCGCCGGGATCGTGCTGGTGAGCTACAGGAGCTTCAAGGCGGAGGAGCTCAGGCGGCGCCGCGACGTGGAGCAGGGGGAGTGGGGGGAGTGGAAGCTGGAGTCGTTCCACCCGCTGGAGCTCGACGCCGACGAGATCTGCGGCGTCGGGGAGGAGAGCCTGATCGGGTCCGGCGGCACGGGACGCGTGTACAGGCTGGAGCTCAAGGCGGGGTGCCGCGGCGGCGGCGGCGGAGGGGTGGTGGCGGTGAAGCGGCTGTGGAAGGGGAACGCGGCGCGGGTGATGGCGGCGGAGATGGCGATCCTGGGGAAAGTCCGGCACCGGAATATTCTCAAGCTGCACGCGTGCCTCTCCCGCGGCGACCTCCACTTCATCGTCTACGAGTACATGCCGCGGGGGAATCTGCACCAGGCGCTCCGGCGGGAGGCCAAGGGCAGCGGCGGCGGAGGGAGGCCGGAGCTGGACTGGCCGCGGCGGCGCAGGATCGCGCACGGCGCCGCCAAGGGGCTCATGTACCTCCACCACGACTGCACGCCGGCCATCATCCACCGCGACATCAAGTCCACCAACATCCTCCTCGACGACGACTACGAGGCCAAGATCGCCGACTTCGGCATCGCCGTCGCCAAGGCCCCCGACGACTCCGACGACTCCCAGTCCACCTGCTTCGCCGGAACCCACGGCTACCTCGCCCCCGGTACGTGAGCCCCTGCTCCGACGACCTCCGATGATTCTAGCTATCTCCGGCGAACACTTGCATCTATATATCTTACTGATCAGCTGGAGATTTTTCTCGCATTCGCAGAGCTGGCCTACTCGGTGAAGGTGACGGAGAAGACGGACGTGTACAGCTTCGGGGTGGTGCTGCTGGAGCTGGTGACGGGGCAGAGCCCGATCGACCCGAGCTTCGGGGAGGGGAGGGACATCGTGTTCTGGCTGTCGAGCAAGCTGGCAGCGGCGGAGGGGAGCCTCGACCTCGACGGCGCGGGCGTGCTGGACCCGCGCGTGGCGGCGGCGGCGACGGCGAGGGAGAGGGAGGACATGCTCAGGGTGCTGAGGATCGCCGTGCTCTGCACCACCAAGCTGCCGGCGGGGAGGCCGACCATGAGGGACGTGGTGAAGATGCTCACCGACGCCGGCGCGGGGCCCTGCAGCCCGCGCGGCGGGCAGCCGCCGGTGAGGACCTGCAGCAGCAGGAGCTGCCGCTGAGTTTTTGGAGCAGGCTCTCTCTGCTGCATCTTCGCTGGCCATTGATGCGTACGACGTGCCTCTGCTTCTTCGTTGTAACTTCGATCTGTGATTTGTAATAGGATCGTGCGTAGGATCATGTACCTGCAGGTATTTTGTACAATTAAAATTAAAGGATAGACTTCCTCATCAGTGGATAACGTATATATATATATAAGCCGTATTTTGGTAGAAGAAAATCTTTAAGATTAGAATTTGACCTCTAAATACCAACAATATATTACTAGCTGCTAAAATATCAAAGTTACTCTAGTGGTATTTTATAAATGTAAATATATACTGATTCAACTTTTTTTTACAGTAACACACTTCTAGTTTGGTCAATTGTTCGTCAGTGCCGCAAACGGTAACCCTATGAGAAAGGAAGTGAACTTTTCATGCATTTGTTTTCGAGAGGAGGCTAACTTCTTGCTTTTGATCACTTGTTGGTCAATTGTGCAAATGGCCAGTGACCATTTGAAAAAGGAAGAGAACTTTTCCGTACATTAATTCGGAGAGGAGCCTCCAACTTCTTTTCTTATATATCTTCTCCTTTTTTTGTTTTTTTAAATGCCTAATTGGGCGGCCAATTGTTGAAACATATTGGGCTTCTGGTTCTGGCCCCATTCGCTTAACAGCTCTAGTTGGACCCCACGATAAAACAACATTGGTAGCAGCCCATTGCCAACTTTCGGTCCCTTGAGAAGTTAAAAGGCGCTCCCAGCCCATGTGTTATTTTTTATTGTTCCTAAAAGCTATTGCCTGCGGGGTCGCGCTTGCGCCACAGCGCTGACTGTCGCGGCCCACGCGTGGCCTGGTTTTAATAGCTATATGGGCTGTACAAATAATCATGTTGGACCGATGAAAGTTTTAGATACTATGGTTGCCTACCATGACAATTCTATATGGCTTTCGAATTTTTTTTTAGCTAGCTAGCTTTTAATGCCGCGTGACATCCTAGCTGTCGGATCGGGATAGCTGCTCCCTTCTAAACTTAATGCTTGCCTCCGCTGCTGGCGGTCCCGTCGTCGCTGCCGCCGGTGGTCCAAAGTGTTAAGATATTCTTTAATTATGGGCTCGTACCAAAATTACCCTCAAGGGTCATGACTATATATATGAACCTGTATTTGATCAATGAAGATAAGAGATTATTATTCCACTGTCTCTCGTGTGCTCTATTTGGGATTGGGAAGGGAGACGGGTTTTTCCACATCTTCTCCACGCCTGTTCTGCAGCCGGGAGGGAAGGGGAGCGGATCAGGGATCCGCAATACTATTATTGTTTAACACGTTATCAGCACGCTCTACCACCGCTACTCGTCAACGACGGTATGCTCTGCTGTTTCTGATCCTTACTTGGATTCATTATATATTGGCAGATTGGTTTCAGTTTTTCAATCTAGATCGTCTTCATTCGGCCAGTTTCCACGCTCTAGATAATCTTTACTGTTTAGATCGGTTCTAGTATGAAATTTTTGTTACCATATACGTCCATGCATGCTAGTCTTAGATGCATTTGTTTACCGATGGTAAATTTTTGTCTAGTCTTGATAAAAAACGACAAGACGCGCCGCTTCATGCGGCAGCCGCTGGCCAACCCACCGCGTACTGCGTGTACGCCGGCGGCTATTAATCCTCGCGCGGTGCCGACCACCTCAATGTGCATGCCCCTGGGCTCTTGCGCAAACGCCGGCAATTTTTACCCGCATGATCTTGCTTGGAGCAATATAGCATAATTTAAATAAGATTTCTTTGATTAGCAAACTTGTATAGAACCGCCTGTACGTTGGTTTTTATGACTAGTTTCATTATCCAGCTTGAGATGATATTGCTTGCTTTTGTTAAGGGCCTCCTTAGACGCCGGTCAACCCAACATGTTATGCATGCATGTACGCCGGCGTGTTTGATATACTGTGGCCATCCCAGCCAGCTATATGCATGTACAATCTACATAGTGCTGCCCGAAGTCGCACATCTGACCATGGCCCTGCTGGCCACAACCGCTTCATTACAATACACCATGCGTATAAATGGCTACGATATGCTTGGTTCTTAATTTTAGTACAAAATTGCATATTCACACGACCATATACACGGCTATATATAAATAATATTCCATGCTTATTTACCAGAAGTTAATTGGCATGAATTAATAGGTGATGGCTGCGATCAACAAGACGGAGTTCAAGGTTCTTGAGCTGAACGGCAAGAACTACCAGACCTGGGCACTCGACTGCGAGTTCCATCTGGAGGCGATGCAGCTGACTTCCACGATCATCACGCCTGTTGCCGGTGTTCCTGCTCCGCCACTCCATGACAAGGCAAAAGCTTGCATCTTCCTGAGGCACCACATCCACGCCGACCTGAAGATGGAGTATCTGGAGGTGAGAGACCCTCTGGTGCTGTGGCAGAAGCTTCAGGAGCGCTTCGGCAAGCAGAAGACAGTACTGCTCCCACAAGCCCGACGTGATTGGGCCCAACTCCGTTTCCTCGACTACATGACAGTGGAGGCATATAATACGGCGATACATCGTATCGTGGCTCAGCTTCGCTTTTGTGGCCAAATTGTCACTGAACTCGAGATGATCGAGAAGACACTCGAGACTTTCCACCCCTCCAACATGGTGCTCCAGCAGCAGTACCGCAACAACAAGTACATGAAGTACTGTGACCTCATCAATGTGTTGCTTGCTGCTGAGGCTCACAATGAGCTCTTGATGAAGAACTACAACATGCGCCCTATTGGATCACTAGCACAACCGGAAGCACATGCTAGTTTTCAGAAAAAGGGCAAGGGCCCCTTTAAAAACAAAGGGCAAAAGTACCATGGTCATCAAGGGCCAAAGGGGGGAAGTTTAAGAAGCATATGAATGGAGGCCAGAAGCCCAATGGCAATGGCAATGGTAATGGCAAGCCCCAGAAGGGCTACAAAGGCAATGCAAATGGAGCGGCAAAACATCCAAATGAGGGTTGTTTTCGTTGTGGATCAAAGATACACTGGTCCCGTTCTTGCACTACCGAGCCACACTTGATTGAAATATATCAAGAGTGGAAGAAACGCCAGAACCCGGAGGCACACTTCATCCAGGCGTCTGTGGATGCCAACACTGGATTACACCTCTAGGATCCATTAGAGTCTACAAAGAAGACTGAGTCAGTAGCAATGGATGTGGATCCTAATGCTACCATTAACGCCACCACAACAGGGGAGGACACCCATATGGGTGACGATGATTTCGATCTCGATGACGAGGATCTCCTGGAAGAATAGATCATGCAGTTATCGTTGATTTGTTTTAAAACAATTATTTATTAGCTCGTGTCATAGATTTTCCAGCAGAATAATCAAGGTCGTGATGTAATAAAGCTCCAGCTGAGCAACTCCTTTATTTTATTAGGTCAAACTCTCTTGCTTGGTACTGTATTATTTTAATCGGCATTGTCTCTTGCTCTGTTATGTGCATGCGGTTTGATTGCTCTAGCATGTGTCTTGTTCAATTACGTGAGTGTGGCCTGATTTTTTTTAGTAAGCATGTTGAATTGAATTAGTACTTTATTAATAGAACAAGAGACGTACATTCCTATGATGGAGGCCGAAGAAGAACCTTGCCTGATTGATAGCGCAGCCACAAACTCAATACTTAGAGAGACGAAATTCTTTCAGACACTGCAGAAAAAGACTGAAAATCTTATAACGATTGCCGGTAGCAATGGCCACATTGTAGGTTCTGGTAGAGCCGTAGTGGTCCTCCCAAATAATACTAGCATCTTCATAGAAGAAGCATTTTTGTATCCGGGAGCTGTACCTAATCTTCTCACGTTCAAAGATATTCGTCGTAGTGGCTACCACGTTACAACTGCTTGTGAAAATGGTGCCGAATACCTGCACATCACAGCATCAGAAGAATATGAGACAAAAGTGGTAGAAAAGGCGTCGGGCACCTCATCTGGATTGTATTACACAAAAATTAAGCCACCTCAAGAATATGTTGCAATGTCCACTATATTTAAAAATCCCGAGTCATTTACGATATGGCATGAAAGGCTGGGACACCCGGGATTAAGGATGATGCGAAACATCATAAATAGCTCTGCTGGTCATGGTATTAAAACCAAACAAATTCCTAAAGACTTTCTTTGCGTGTCTTGTGCTAAAGGAAAATTAATTACTAAGCCTGCTTACCTGAAGATAAAGACTGAGTCTCTGGGCTTCCTGGAAAGAATCCAAGGCGACATTTGTGGTCCTATTCACCCAATGTCAGGGCCATTTAGATACTTTATAGTTCTTATAGATGCTTCTACTAGGTGGAGCCACGTATGCCTGTTGTCTACGCGGAACCACGCACTTGCAAAACTTATTGCCCAGATCATCCGGTTGCGCGCTAGCTTCCCGGAGAACCGCATAAAAGCAATCAGGATGGATAACGCTGGAGAGTTTACCTCGAAAGCATTTAATGATTATTGTCTAGCCCTGGGCATTAATGTAGAGCATTCCGTGCCCCATGTGCACACACAAAATGGGCTTGCTGAATCCTTAATTAAAAGAATAAAATTAATTGCCAGACCGCTTCTACAAGATAGTAGTCTTCCCACCAGTTGTTGGGGACACGCAGTGCTGCATGCTGCTTCCTTAATCCAATATAGACCATCTGCATATCACTCTACTTCCCCTCATCAGTTAGCACGTGGACAACAACCAGTGATTTCACATCTGCGAAAATTCGATTGTGCTGTATATGTACCGATATCACCACCCCAGCGTACAACTATGGGACCTCACCGGAAGTTGGGGATTTATGTAGGCTATGATTGTCCATCCATAATTAAATATTTAGAGCCTAAGACTGGAGATCTATTTACGGCTCGGTACGCTGATATTATCTTCGATGAAGAGCGTTTCCCGGCATTAGGGGGAGGATTGTACCTTAATGAAAAAGAATGCCGAGAAATAGAATGGAGTGCCAGCAGCATCCAATCGCTTGATCCACGTACTAAAGATGTTGAACTTGAAGTTCAAAGAATAATACACCTGCAACAATTAGAAAATAATCTGCCAGACGCATTTACTGATATAAGAGGAGTATCGAAGTCGCATATTCCTGCGGCTAATGCACCGGAGAGAGTGGAAATACCCCTGGAGAGCATAAACTCTATCCAAGTTCCCCATCCTAGGAAAAGGGGGAGGGATCCGGATGATTTAGCACAAGCCAAGCGGGGACGCCTGCAAAAGCAAGTTGCTAGAGAGAATGCATTACGCTCCCATTCAGTAGTCCCAGCAGCGACACACCCTGAAGGTGAAAGTCCTAGTGCAATTGTGCGCACAAATATAAATAATAGCACAAGGACAATGGAACGAGTAGGCTCAAGTAATTTCGGAAATCATGATGAGCCAAATGATACATTTGAAGAAATTGCCACTAACTATGCTGAATCTGGAGAACTATATAACAGAAAGACTACAAATGTCGACATTAATTTCGTCTCTAAGATCGCGGATGTGATCGATGAGGATCCTGAACCAAAGTCCATGGCAGAGTGCCGGAAGCGCTCAGATTGGGTCAAATGGAAAGAAGCAATAGAGACGGAATTGCGCTCGCTTTCTAAGAGGCAAGTATTCGGGCCAGTTGCCCGCACGCCCCCCAATGTATTCCCTGTAGGATATAAATGGGTATTTGTCCGAAAGAGGGATGAAAACAACGTGGTGGTGAGATACAAAGCGAGGCTCGTAGCACAAGGGTTTATGCAGAGACCCGGTATCGATTATGATGAAACATATTCTCCAGTTATGAGTGGCATAACGTTCCGATATTTAATATCAATGGCAGCAGGTTTAAATTTGAAAATGCAGATGATGGACGTAGTGACCGCATATTTGTATGGGTCATTAGATTCGGATATATACATGAAAGTCCCGGGTGGACTGAAAATTCCGGATTCTAAAATAAATCGCAACATGTACATCGTTAAGTTGCAAAGGGCATTGTACGGGCTTAAACAGTCTGGTCAGATGTGGTACAACCGGCTTAGTGACTTCCTCCTGAAGAAGGGATATATTAATGATACTGATTCTCCCTGTGTATTTATTCGGCAATCCCAGAAGGGTTTTTGTATCATCTCAGTTTATGTTGATGACTTAAACATCATAGGTTGTACAGAAGACATTGAGGAGGCTAGCACCTACCTCAAGGCAGAATTTGAAATGAAAGATTTGGGTAAAACTAAATTTTGCTTGGGCCTGCAGATCGAGCATCTTCCTAAAGGAATTTTTGTACACCAATCGACATACACGAAAAAGGTCTTGGAAAGATTTAATATGTCAAAGGCTCATCCTTTGAAGACCCCGATGGTCGTCAGATCTCTTGACAAGGACAAGGATCCATTTAGACCGAAAGGTGACGATGAAGAACCTTTAGGGCCTGAAGTTCCCTATTTGAGCGCCATTGGAGCACTAATGTATCTTGCGAATAGTACCAGGCCTGATATTGCATTCGCAGTGAACTTACTAGCTCGTCATAGTGCAAACCCAACCAGAAGACATTGGGTAGGCATTACAACAATTCTTAGATATCTAAATGGCACTAAAGATCTTGGTCTGTTTTTCCCGAAGAACCGGGATCTAAAATTAGTGGGTTATGCAGATGTAGGATATCTGTCTGATCCACATAATGCAAGATCTCAAACCGGTTTCGTATTTCTCTGTGGAGGTACTGTCATATCCTGGAGATCGTGCAAACAAACTTTGGTAGCAACGTCTACAAACCACTCAGAGATTATTGCGCTATATGAAGCCGCACGTGAATGTGCCTGGTTGCGGCAGATGACTAACCATATCCAGAAGTCATGTGGTCTTAGTACTATTGATTCTCCCACCATCATTTATGAGGATAATGCAGCATGTGTTGCACAAATGCAAACGGGCTACATTAAGAGTAATATGACTAAGCATATATCTCCTAAATTTTTCTATACTGACGAACTCCAGAAGCAGGGTGAGGTGAATATCTTGCAAGTCCAGTCGTGCGATAATCTAGCGGATTTATTTACTAAGTCTTTACCAGCTACTACATTCAGAAAATATGTCTATGGTATTGGCATGAAGCGGCTGAGAGATTTGCGGAATTCAGGGGGAGACCGCCCCTGAATATTTGCCCCTATGATTGGGTCCAGAAGATCCTAGGTTTTTATAACCCTGAAGATTGTAAAATGTCCTGAAGACAAGTAGACAATTGTTGTACTCTTTTCCATAAGTGAGTTTTCCTGAAGTTTCTCATAAATGGTTTTTAACGAGGCAACAAGTGCAATACGTGTAGCGGCAACTATGTACTCTTTCTCCATATTTTTCCCACAGGGTTTTTAGGAGTTTTAACGAGGCATGAGTTGGTTGCGGTATTCGCCCAAGGGGGAGTGTTAAGATATTCCTTAATTACGGGCTCATACCAAAATTACCCTGAAGGGTCATGACTATATATATGAACCTGTATTTGATCAATGAAGATAAGAGATTATTATTCCACCTATCTCTGGTGTGCTCTATTTGGGATTGGGAAGGGAGACGGGTTTTTCCACATCTTCTCCACGCCTGTTCTGCTGCCGGGAGGGAAGGGGAGCGGATCAGGGATCCGCAATACTATTATTGTTTAACACAAAGCTCCCGCCGCCGCTGGTCGTCGGGTTAGTGTTCGGGGTTCGGATTGGGAGGTTGACGGGTTACTAAGCCTCCGGACCTATCGAAAGGTTATCGGGGAGCTTGCCGGACCGGCGGTGGAGGCGGTCGAGACAGCGGTGAGGCGGGACAGCGGGGGCGCCACTGGTCGGAAAGTGGGAGATGACGGTTGGGTTGGTGATGGTGACTTCCATTAGCCAGATAGGAGTCCCGGTAGAGTACCATAAGGACGTCAGGTACTAGTCCATTTAATTTTTTATAATCATCATTGCACTCTCATTTTATATTAATTTTATATTCTATTTACACCATTTAAGTACTTACGATTAAATCTACCAAACAAGATCCATATTATATAAATTATTTTATTTAGTCTATCAACTTATATTAAATAGTAGTAACAAATTATATTAAATTTAGTGGCGACCATTCTATATCTGTTGCTAGCTAACATACAACATAAGTTATTACTTTACATTTAATATAAATCACTAACATATCTTTACTTAAGTTAGTTGTATCACTGTACGTAAATTGATAGTACTATTGTTGGACCACGCGACAACAAACAAGCCCAGAAGGATTTCCCGCTCCCAGTCAATGGTCAAAACAGGGGCAAATACACAAGATTAAGGGCAAAATCGCATTGACCTATAATCACAGTTACACTTTCTTTAAAGTAGGGTCAAGAACATCATAAAACCTTATATAAACGAGGGCTAATTGGCGAGATAAATCTATTAAGCTTAATCAATTCATCATTAGCATATGTTTACTGTACCACTAAATTGTCAAACCACGGACTAATTAGGTTTAATAGACTCGTCTCGCGAATTAGTACTCAATTATATAATATGGTTTTAATTAATATATATTTAATAGACTCGGTATGTTTAGTAGACTCGGTATGTCTAGTGGTTCCAGCGACTTTAGTCCCATTACATCGAATATAAAAAAGGAGGCCTTACAGAATCTCTGGATCCCAGATTAAGATTGGATCGGTCAAGGCTGTTCGCACTGGTCATACTTAAAATCCATCCTCTAAAAGAATATTCCCGCCTAGTCATGAGTTTCCATACTTTATATCGTTTTCTTCCGCACTCGTCATACTCTATACTTCATACTCAATACTAACTATCACCACATGAGCCCACCTCTTTCTGCTTTTTTTTACTCTCATCTCTCTCCCCTCCCTCTCATTCTCTCTCTCTCTCTCTCTCTCTCCCGCCAGACTCCTCCCTCCGCCGTCACCCCCTCCCCCGCCACCGCCACCCCTCCTCTCCGCGCCACCTGCTTCCTCTCCCTCGCCCCCTCCCCCACCGCCCCCTCCCCTCCCCGCGCTGCCTGCTCCCTCTCCCTCATGGCGGCGGCCACGGCCACGGGCGGTGGCACACTGCGGTGGGCGGTGGGCTCCCCATGGCCGGCGGGTTGCGCGCGGCGATGACCCGGAGCTGCTCCGCCCCCCTCCGCCCGCGGGCCGGCGGGGCTGCTGTGGCGGATCTTGGCCGAGGCGCGATAGCGGGAGCGGGAACGGCAACGGCGGCTCCTCTTCGCGGGTGGCGCCGACCCAACCACCGCCATCGTTGCCGCGGCGCCCAGCGCCTTCACCGTCCGCTCGCTCCCACCGGCGCAGACCCCGTGCCTCCCCACCCTCCCGTGGACGCCACGTTTGCCTTCTCCCCAGCTGCCGCGGCCGCCCCCATCGCGGCTCCGTGGCTCCGCCAACGGGAGCAGAAGCGACGGCGTGGTGGTGGCGCGAGCGGGAGCGGCGGCGACGGTGTGGCACTAGCACGAGCGGGGGCCGGCATGCGGGAGGCGACGACAGGCTAGCGGCATGGTGGCCGGGCGGCGGCGGCAGGCGTGCAGGCAGGCGGCACGGTGGCCGGGCGGCGGCGGCCAAGCGGTGCGGTGCGCGGCACGACGGTGACGATGGCGAGGTGCTTGCTCCTCCGCCGTCGAGGTGCTTGCTTCCTCCGCCACCCTTTCCCTACCCTCTCTCCAGTCGTCTCCCTTGCTCCCTCCCCGTCCCCTCCAGCGGCGACGGATGGCCGCGCGGAGGGAGGGTGCGGCGAGGCGGCGACGCCCGTTCCCTCTACCTCACGGCGGCGGACATGGCAGCAGCGGCAGCGGCCAGCGCGGCGGCGCTCCGTCGTCCAGCGTGGTGCCCCCACTGCTGCCGCTCCCCTCCCCTGCACGCGGGCGCGCGGCCAAGCGTGGCGGCCGTGGGCGGCTGGCGGAGGCGCGGCGCAGCGGCGGGCACGGCTTCTGCGGAGGACGAGGGGGAGGAGTACGGGCAGCAGCAGCTCCTTTAAGCAGCTAGCGGTGGTATGCGACGGTCGAAGAGGCAAAGGCCATGGCGCCGGCGGCTGGGTCCGATGCCAGCGTGGACAGATAGCGCTCCCCTCGGCTTGCGTGCCGCACGCGATAGCGGCTGTGTTTAGTTTGAAAAAGAGGAAGAGAAAGTTTGATAAAAATGTCACATCGGACACTGTAGCGCACTGTAGCACTTTTTGTTTATTTATGGTAAACATTGTCCTATCATGACCTAACTAGGCTCAAAAGATTCGTCTCGTCGTGTACATCAAAACCATGTAATTAGTTTTTTTATTTACCCACGTTTAGTTCTCCATGCATGAGGAGAGAGATTTGATGTGATAGGTGAATAGTGAAGTTTGGAGAGAGAATTTTTGGGAAGTTTGTGGAACTAAACACAGCCAGCGTCTGCCGCTGCAGCGTTTTTTTACGCCATCGCGTACTGCTGTTCCCTTTTGAGTTTACCACTGCAAGCAGCCTAAGTAAGAACATATCTGGCGGTGCATGCAATGCGTTTCCTCCTTGGTTGGCTTGCTCGCCAACTTATCTTAATTATTCATTTACTGTAGACTTTTGGGAAAAAACTCGCGAAAATTAGGTTTTTCTTGGATATTAGCTTATCTATATAACCTATATAATTGATACCCACTAACTGTCATAGTTGATTTTTCTCAACATGCAAACATTTCACGTCATCATCCACTATACGACATGTCACCAAGCACTAGATCATACATTTATGTTTTCAACCGATTTTCTATATATGGTTAATATCATGCCTTTGTTAGTAGCATGCTATAAAATTCCCGTAGTAGAGAAAAATGTAGGATCAATAATTTAGAATGGTTCTCTCTCAACAAAATTATCATGCTTCCATGTATAATACTGTTAACAAAAGAATATTATCATAAAATCAGTTTGATGTTCCTACTTTCACATTGCACCTTAAAAATTTGTTTACAAAAATTCCGCAGCATCGCGTGGGGTATCACCTATCACTACTACAGATTAAGCATATACCGTCGGTTTCAAAGTAAATATTGCTCCGTTGATGCAAACAAAACGAGGGTATAAATCCTATATACCGTCCGGTAAAAGATTATAATCCGACGGAACCGTAAACACAACATATAACCGTCGGCAATGGAAGAATTACACCGTCGGTTATTATTTACCCACGGATGGAAAACATTATTGTGGCGCATATTGGTATGCGCCGACGGTATAGAATTTGACGTATACCGACTTTGCGGATAACACACTAGCGGTGATAATGTGAACGACGGGTTTAGGACCAAACCGATGGTACGTAATTAATTTACACGGTCGGTTTAAATTCTCATACGCAATTAAACTTGTACCGAGTGCACTGTTCGTACTAACCGTCGGTATTTACACTTTGAGCTTGGGTTCAATTTGTACAGAGTCCGTGGCCTGCAGCGCTTGTGTACATGGGCCTTGGTCCGGTAATAGGATGTCCTTCCGGCGCTTTTATATGAGCCTTCATCATACAGTGACGCGGCCATGAACTCTATATATAGGCGTTGATCTAGTTACAAAGGCACGACTGTATGCCTGTATCTGGGAATGAAACTTAGCTTCTTATATTATATTTTGTTAGTCTGGGTGTTTGTGCAGAAAATAGCTGGTGTACGTGAATGGGTGATGACTGATAGGGGTGGGCACTTTGAACCCGAAACCCAAAACCGAACCGAACCGAATCCAAATTATCCGAATCGTCGGTCTATTCGGGTTTTGGGTTTCGGGTTCGGTCCATATAATTTTATAATTCGGAGTTCGGTTTCGGTTTCGGTTCCTATGATCTATAACCCGAATAGACCGAATAACCCGAAATTCAATATATTTACATATTTTGATTTAAACTATGAATGTTACATCTTTGTATTTTAAACTATTTTAATTTTTTTCTTGCTTTCATTGAGTACTCCTTAAATCCACAGACTTGAAATGAGTTGGGAATTTGAATTTCTACCATAGAGTTTTGAGGGGTGACAAGGATATCTATGAAAATTCGGGTAATTCGGTGGACCGAATAGACCGAACCGAAATAATATGTCTATTCGGGTTCGGTTCCGATTTTACTTTTTAAAACTTCGGTCACACTTTTTCAAAACCCGAAATGACCGAAACCGAATAGACCGAACCGAAATAACCGAATAGACCAAATGCCCACCCCTTGACTGATGACGATGCCTTTCCACCAATACCCTCCAGGGGGGTTCCTGTTTGGTATTATTTTTTTACTGTCGGTCTTCGAAATGGTTGTACAGTTGGTGAATGGGCCGACAGTAGAACTCTATTTTTATGCCGGTTTTATGTAGGAACCGATGCGATAAAAGATTAGGACCGTCGGGAAGTGTTCAGTCGGTAGAAAAGGGTATTTGTACCGTCGTTTTGGTATCAACGGTTGATTTTCCGTTAGAAATGATGCTTTGGAACTGTTGCTACATGCTTAATCTGTAGTAGTGTATTTTACCTTAAAATTTTGTTTAAAAATTCCCGTAGCAACGGGCGGAGTATCACCTAGTATTAGTATAGTTATTATATACAATTGCCCACTTACAAGGCCAGACCGTGGCGCGAAACAAAGAAAAGCGGTCGTTTTTGTTTTGTCATATTGCAAAATATCTATCCCGCCGACACGCGAGGGCACCCCAGCCACTCGTTCCAGTCAAAAAAAGGCACCGGACCGGACCGGTACAACCACCAAAACAACGCTCCTTCCTCGCTGGTTCCATTAGAGTGTCCACAGCCACAGCGTAGTCAAAAACTCATGCCTGAATCTTCTCTTCTTCAAGCATCGGTGCGTGATAGCCATTGCAAGTTGCGACGCGGGACAAAAGATAAGGCTGCCAGGTTATGCATTTCAAGCATCATCGGTGCATGCCATTGCAAGTTGCGATGCCCGGACAAAAAATAAGGCTGCCGGACCATGCACATGCATCCGCATGGGAATAAAAAAAATGATACAGAAGGGAGAGGGAAATTTCTATGTGCCATGAAAGTGAGGAGGCCGCGCTACAATATATTCTGATAAAAATAGGTCCTCGTGAGTTGAGGCACCGATGCTACACGCTGCAATCCAAAGAGTTTTGAAGCATCGATCGGACAGATTCCATGTTAAAGTTTTGAAGCATCGCCTGACGCTGTGGACAGTTGCCTTCTTTCTTGCACGCATCCGGCAGCGTTGCAAGCAAGTCCTCGGCGCCACGGACCGTGGCTGCCCCGCTGCGAACTCGCTTGTCGTCCTTCCCCAACGACGGCGGTTTGGGCGGTGCCCTCGCTGGCCCTGACGGATCACTGATTTCTTTCTATTGCCGGGGGAGAGGAACAGGCGCGTCTGATCTCCCGAAGGACAAGGTATGTGTACATCCTTCATCTCACCTGCTGGACTGAACAAGCGATAACCAACGCAACAGAAAGATTGAATTAGTCCTGTTTTTTTTTTCAAGTAGAGAGATTGAAACGCCTTATGCTTATCCCGTCTTTTCTTCTTCAGGTATTGTTCTTCTACATCTACTTCATTTTGTGGTATGCCTTGTGCCTTAGTTTCTGACGGCTTTGGGAATTTTCATTGCAAAATTGAGTTTACCACCACTGGTTGCTAATGGACCGTGCTCTGGATGGATGTGGTGCATAGAACTAACACGGTTTCGTCACAAAATATCTCTC
This sequence comes from Echinochloa phyllopogon, assembly GCA_033239725.1. Lineage (NCBI taxonomy): Eukaryota > Viridiplantae > Streptophyta > Magnoliopsida > Poales > Poaceae > Echinochloa > Echinochloa phyllopogon. Next base: position 10,961,926 of record BTCW01000008.1, read on the forward strand.
TTTCTGCTTCTAGCTGTAACTTGTTTATGTTTTTTTTTTGTCCCAACAGCTTTGACAGATCCAGTGGTTGAAGGTCACGCTGCAAATAAAGTGTTACTGGTTCTGTAAAGAGTAGCATGGAGAACAACCTACAGATAAGTGATGATCCAAGGAAGCTACCGTTCAAATTGATAAAAAAGATTACAAAGGATTTCGCCGAGGATCGAATACTTGGCCGTGGTGCGTTTGGGACAGTGTACAAGGTAGCCCCGTTTCAAACCACTTTTCAGATAAAGAGAATGTATTTCATCCGGATAACGAAAATAGTTTCCGGCTGGGTTGACACTGTCGCCTGCATAGCGTACACACCTAACAACCAAAATAAAGGGCTGACCTAAAGCAAAAATGCCATATTAATTTAATCTTTTGCTAAACATCCACCCATAGCTGGCGACAATCTCCATTGTTATCTCCTTGTGAAACAAGGACCACTTTCTTGTCCAATGTGTGCCTCTTTATATAGCCTGCATATACAAACAAATAGGTGATTTATTATAAACAATATCATTCCGGTTTAACCATAGTTTAACCATATGATCCAACACATGGTGCCTGCACCTACAAAGATTTTGACTTTGCTGTGTGTTAACACCCATCTAACCAAGTGGTAAACATGTGAATTACACTTAGAGGAGGCTTAATTCCAAAGGGGTAACCTCTATCATTCGCCAAATGAATTTAGCCAGAAAACATTCAAAGAAAGATATTGTATTGTCTCGTTAGCATTAAAAAAACATTTTTTATTGTCATGTCAGTTTCTTTTAACTAAGTTATCTCTGGTGAGGACTACACCTTTGTAGAGAAACAAAAGGAAAATTTTTACTTTCAAAGGTATTTTAAGCTTACAAAACAAAATGTTGTGGGGGTATATGTCGACGAATTATATCGAGCACGTCTGCCTGAGGGTACACCCAGAGAGTAGATATGTGGGTCTCACCGAGTTTTAGGAACGATAGTACACAAGCGACACAAAGATTTAGACAGGTTCGGACCGCGAGTAGCGTAATATCCTACGTCATGTGTGCTTGATTGTATTGCACGTGTGGTTGTGTTGCCGGTTAGGCTTGTTCTACCGAGCTAGGGACCACTGCCCTCCTTTATATATCCTAGGGGGCAAGGTTACATGCTAAGTACCCTAATCGGTTACAATATAGGAGTCCTAGTCGGATTACACGAGTAGTTCTCGGGATAATTCTACTAGTACTCGGTTTTCCTTTAATGAGTAGTTTAATTCCTTGGATAAGTGGCCCTAGGGATCCTAGTCCCACAAGCCCCCGAGCATCTTGCGCCTTTGCTTCAAGTCTTGAATCTGCTTTAACATCTTCGAGTAGTTGGAGCTAAGCCCAAGACGCTCAAGTCTTCTCTGTAGAGTAGTTTTATTGGTGTGCATCTTTAGATGCACCCAATGGGTGTAGCCCCGAGCCTCCGAGTACTTTTTAAGTAGTCGGAGGTTCAAAAGCAGTCTTCTATCTTCATCTCGAGTAGTTCAATGGCGTACACCGAGTAGGTGCACCCATTGGGTGTAGCCCCCGAGCTTCGAGTAGTTTGGTTAAAACTAGTCGAAGGTCTTGAATGGATCAACGATAGGCACAAAAATGTGTACTCTTGAGTATAGCCCACGAGCCTCGAAGCGAATGGTTACATTCGGTCCGAGGGTCGAGAACATAATCTTCAAAGTAGCCCCCCGTGCTTCAAGCGCCAAGTGCTCCTGCAAAATAAACATAAAAATATGTTGTAACTGATATATACAATATTAAGTAGGGAACATATCTCTGCATTGTTAAAATGCGTAAAGTAGTCGACATGCGACAAAAGTATGCGCAATGCGCAAAGAGGTAGTCGGCTAGGACTTTGCTCCTGTAGGAGAAGTCGCGCGAGGGATTGTAACCCATCGGCGAAGAATCTTGAATCTACAGATATAGCCTCCGAGAGCCCTACGTAGTTCGATGCGCCAAGTTCACGGGCTAGTGCCCTGCGTAACTCGATTTACCAAATACATGGGCTAATCGTGGCATGCTCCACAGTCGGTGATAGTATGACCCTCGAGAACTTTTGTTGTCGAAGGAAGTACTCTTTTAGAGTAGTCGGCTCATGGTCAAGCATGTTTTTACACAAATTTATAAAATTAATATAAAGAAAATAATTAAAATAAGACTTAGATTGATTCGCAGACGATCGTGGGCGAAGCCGTGGCAGCCGATTTTGACTAGTTTTAATTAGTGAAGCTGAGCAGCCGAAGTAGTCGAGGTTGTCGTCAGCAAGTCGATGCAGTCGATCCCGATTAGTTTTAACTAGCCCAGTAGTTGAAGTAGTCGTTGTCGAGTAAATTTAACCGATCCCAACTAGTTTTAACTAGTCGAGACAAGTAGTCGAAGTAGTCGCCGAGAGTTGATTCTCGACGAGGTCGCGGAGCGCCTCTGGTGGAGACGCCATCATCGAGTATGGGCGCGGAAAATCCACGAGGTGACTCGCGGACCTCCCGTTGCCTAGGGCGACGAAGGTCGAAGAGCCGATGACAAAGGTCGCGCCCTCCTCGATGCCGCTGGCTTTGAAATTTGATCCCATCGTGCCTAATGGTGAGCTTCGGCGAGATAGCCCCACGGTTGGCCTCAAGTGTCGATGAATTATGTCGAGCACGTCTGCCTGGGGGTACCCCAGAGAGTAGATTTGTGGGTCTCGCCGAGTTCTAGGAACGATAGTACACGAGCGAAACAAAGATTTAGACAGGTTCGGGCCGCGATTAGCGTAATACCCTACGTCCTGTGTGCTTGATTGTATTGCACGTGTGGTTGTGTTGCCGGTTAGGCTTGTTCTACCGAGCTAGGGATCCCTGCCCTCCTTTGTATATCCCAGGGGGGCAAGGTTACATGGTAAGTACCCTAGTCGGTTACAATATAGGAGTCCTAGTCCGATTACACGAGTAGTTCTCAGAATAATCCTACTAGTACTCTAATGGTAGGACGGTCCAGTGGGACGGTACCCACCAGGGTTCAAATCCTGGTGCTCGCACCTTTTCCTGGTATTTACCAGGATTTACCGGCGCTATGCGTTAAGTGGTAAGCGGCGTTCCCGTCGACAACGAGGTGCCAATGGTGACTTCGGGAATCTCCAGATCTGCCGGTGCTCTGCTCAGTTCTTCAGAGGTGCTCATAGGGGTAAGGTTCGCGTACATGTATTCATAGGGGTGAGTGTGTGTGCGTGTGTGAGCGTCTGCGTTGTACTGTGTAATCTCAAAAAAAAAAGTACTCAGTCTTCTTTTAGTGAGTAGTTTAATTTCTTGGATAAGTGACCCTAGGGATCTTGGTCCCACAGTACAGCATTTGAGTTGAGCAAAGCAGTGTACATAGTTCTAGCCAAGAATTGTCCACTTGAATTTTGCGTCCATCTAAATAAATCTGGTTCATCAGTTAGTTGAATATCCACTGTTTTAGCACTAAGTTATTCCATGAAAAGAGGTTTTGATGTACTAAAGATCTCCTGAAGGAAATATTTAGAGGTACTGTACTCAACACTTCATCTACTTCCTCCTAACTATGTTGTATAAGTTAGGATATTGGTTTCTCAATGTGGAGTTTCCTTGCCAAACCCGAGACCTAGCATATACATTTTCATTGTTTCTGCAAAATTTTGAGAGCTGTAAGCTGTCTTGTGTAGGGAGTGAATGAAGATGGGGAACATATTGCTGTGAAGGTGCTCCATTCCTTGCCAGGGATCGACGACCAGCAATTCCAAAATGAATTTGATAACCTAAAGAGGCTGGAGCATCCAAATATTGTGCGATTAGTGGGATTCTGCGATGAAACAGAGGAAGCCGTTGCAATGCATGAAGAAAAATTGGTGAACTGTGTAAAGATACACAGGGCGCTCTGCCTCGAGTATGTGACCAATGGAAGCCTCCGCAAGCTTCTTCTTTCCGGTGAGTTGGTGTGTCTGCATCTAACGAATATCTGCTTAGCACATAAAGAAATATTATTCTTTGCAACTGGCAGTTTGAAATTACCATGTCTTACTTTTGCAGGTAAACTTCTTGGGAATAGTTGGCCCATACGCTACAAAATAATAAAGGGCATTTGCGAGGGTTTAAAATACCTGCATGAGGGATTGGACGATCCCATTTTGCATTTCGACCTTAAACTAGACAATATACTGCTAGACGAGGAAATGATGCCAAAAATTGCAGATTTTGGGTTGTCCAGGCTCCTCGGTGAAGAGAACACGAAACGGACAATCACTCCACTGGGGACATTGTAAGATCGACGTCTCACATGAACTCTAGTACAGTATTTTCTAACCAATCAAATCGTGATTATGTCCTTAGCTTACTTTACATGTATGCTTATGTTTGCGTGCAGTGGATACCTGCCACCGGAATTTTTAACCAATCAAGTAATCTCAAAGGAGTATGACATTTTTAGTTTAGGCGTAGTAATTAAAAAGATAATCACCTGTGGAATTGTGGACTCTGAAATGGACGCCCAAGAATTTATTGAACATGTAAGCATACATCAATTGCTCTTTTAACTCCTGGTGTATCTTTGTGATTTTGCAGCAAATCGGTATCTTTATGAAAATGTAAATCTAATGTGCATCTTGAGGCAACAACAGTTTCTTAGTAATGATGAGCACATTTAATTGTCCGTGCAATTAATTTATCTATTTGTACTATAAAGATCCAAAACTTTCGACAGTCGAGGGACCCATTAGTCATTGAAACACAGTCCTTCTAGTGACCCCACCTGTCAGGCCTTCTTTTCGTCAAACTTTTGACAATCGACGGATCCACCTGTCATTGAAATACTAACCCTCCTAGCGACCCCCACCTGGTCTTCCGCCTCCCTCGTCCGTCCCTATATGGAATCGTCGAGTTGATAACTAACACGGTTTCCGGCCAGCTATAGTAATATTATTTTCTATTGAACATGCGACACACACGTGTGTTCTTGCTAGTCATCTTGAATGATTTAATGATATTATATTTGTAGTGCACATAAAGAACCAAGCTACAAACACGCACGCCCTCTTGAGACAAGATGGTCCGTGGATTTACTACTATATTAGTCAGAGATTACAGATAAGATGGTCCATGGATTTACTACTATATTAGTCAGAGATTAACATTGTAGTTCTGTTTGGATCTTTTCATAGTATCACAAGGTTCTATTCTGGCTTGTAGAAGATGAGTGATGTTTCAATATAAAACAGTTTTGAAGGCATACATGTTGTTTTTAATGAGTGATGTAATATCCTTGTGAAGTATACCAAAATCATAATATTTATGAAACTTCAATTCATGAAAAAAAACTACACATATAGTTTTAAAATATTCAAATCAATATATAAGTAAATAGGGTTTAGGGTTTAAGATTAGATTTTGTGATATATGGCACGAACTCACTTATTGTATATTAAACTTCTGCTATTTGTTATCAACTGATTCTTCCTCTTCTGAGGATGAAGCCAGAACAAGGGAGAGAGAATGCAATATTCATGTATGATAAAGTGTCTTTAAAAGTCGCATATACTAGAATTCCTTAATGCTGATAGCCCCTCACCTCACTATTTTTGCTCTGTGTTTGAATTTTGGAGGTACATGACAACTGGATGAGAAATCTGCAAGAGATACCAAGGTGTGCATTACCTGACGCAGATTGCAAACAAGCAAAAAGATGTATGCAACTCGCGGTAAACTGTATGAAGTATGACCGACGTAAAAGACCTACCATGAAGGAGGTTGTCAGTAAACTGAATGAGATAGAGCAGGTATAGCCATTCATGTATTATATCTATATAAATTAAAGGAAAAAATTCATTTTTGACCATTCAACTATCTAAACCATTCAAATTTAGCCATCGGGGCGGTTTTAATGGGTGGTTTAATTTTTTATTTATAATTTAGTACTTGGATCTTAAGATGATCATTACTTTTGCTCGTACCTCCTATTTAGGTGATTCTTACGGTCACGTATTCATAACAATGAGCTTTATCTTTTAAAATAGTCTCTATACTATTTTATCACTATTTAATATATTATTTTTATGTTGTGTAAAAACACCAAGAAAAGTAAAAGAAACGGTTAGAAAATGACATGTCCATGACTTTAAAAGATAAAGCTCATCGTTACGAATCCATGACCACAAGAATCACTTAAATCGGATATACGAGAAAAAATAGTAATCATTTGAAGCTTGGTCTTATATGAAATAGTAATCATTTGTAACACACTTATGTTCTTCATAAGGTCTATATGAAATATTATTTTCTAAGCTAAATACTTTGATCTGTGTTGCATTGTTTAAAGTTTTTCAGAAGTTCAGTTACATATAGTATTTTCCTCCGGAGTGCCATTGGTGCAGACCTTATTCACATTAGTTCCGAAGTATTTTTTTTTCAATTTTCCCATACTGTTTGGAGGTCATCAGCATTGTGTGCATCTGGCGTACACTCGAGTAGTTCTGTATTAGATCATGTGCTGTTTTGTAACTTCCCTTTATTTTCTTGACAGTGCCAGTGTGAAGAATCATTAGTTCTATGCAGTCCACCCGAAGGTTAGTGCTAATATGTTAATTGAATAGATTCCATTATTTACTATACTATAGTTATGCACCTCGCAGTTACCTACAGCATGTAGAGTTCTAATATACATGCACCGTTAGTTTCCAATTAGATTTTGTTTCGATTAAACGTTCATTTCTATGCATTTAAGTTGTCCAATAATAACGTCCTATACTATGTGCTTTTTGCATATGTTAGAATTACTCCTTTTTTGGGTACACTACTACATAATAGATTTGCCTCTCCATTTTTTTAGAGGCGGATGAAAAGTTCCACCACCCTAAGAAAGATGCAAACACACTGTAGCAACCGATCCGCATATTGACATGGGTTTCATGGGGCGAACCATGGTGTCAACTGCCCCTAAATAGTCCCCATTTTTAGAAGGCGGACCAAAACATCACCCGACCTTCGAAATCAGCATCTTTAGGTGCAGTTTGTGGGGGCGGCAAACTGTCCCTAAAAAATGGAGAAATGAGGTCAGGTATATACATGATCATGTGTAAGGACTGATGGCCCAAAGAAAAAGTGAGTGAATTTGAGACTTTTTCTCAAACTCTAATGCAATATAAAAACCTAGCCTATGACTTGTATTACCGAAACATAGAGGTCCATCCTATGAAAAGAAAATCTTCCACAAGGAGTTAAACAAGCGTACTAACAACATATCATCCCAGCGATTCTCACAACCAAGAAAGAGCAAGTATGGAATGCATGATGTAAATAGATCAGGGTGGGCATAATTAACCGATGACCGAAAACCGAACCGAACTAACCGGGACTGGGACCGAATTAACCGAAACCGAAGTTTTCGGTCTCAAATTCGGTTACTCAGAACTCAGTTCTGAGTAACCGAATTAAGCTCGGTTTTTTCGGTCCTCAGCCTCGGTTAACCGAGGAAACCGAACTATTATCAAAGTGGCCCAATAACACTTCCAGGCCTGGCCCAATAAACAGCCTAAGTGTATAAATACCGTTCACTCCCCACCCCACCCGTCAAACCCTAGCCGCAGGTCTCCTCATCTCCCATTTCAGCGCGGCGGCGGAGGCGGCGGCTCCTCTCCTCCCTGCTCCCCATGCTGAGGCTCTCAGTTAGAGAGATGCCTCCTTGAGTCACAAAGAACCCAAGTTCTCCACTAAATATGCTCCTCCAACTCTAGAACGGTGAACTCAAACCATGTACAGTGATACCAAGAGTCCATATGGGGTGGGTGGGGGTTGAAGGAAGGGTTATATAGGCCAAGCCGCGTAGGTAGTCGTCCCCCAAAGGAGCTAGTACCACTGATGATCTGATGCTATGTTTGAAGTTGATGCATTGGATATTTCGGTCACTCTAAGCCACGACATGATCACTGTAAAGTTAAAAGTCACTTTTGTCTCTTACATCATCACCGTCGAATGACCAGATACACTATCGGAAGATTCAGAGCTACTGAGTTCCTAGTTCTCTAGTAAGCTTGTTCTTATGAAGGTTTGGCGCTGGCGGTTCATCCGAAGTTTCCTTGTCGGATCTTCTTTTGTTTGACTCCATCCAATTAGAAACATTTGCTACTATTTACGAATATCCTTTGCATTCATCCATATAGTTAGATAATCCAGTGGTACTAAGTTTTTGTATAGTTAGATAATCCAGTGCTACTAAGTTTTTGTGCCTTTGAGCATCGAATAAAAATCCATTCATCCATATTGTTCTTTTCTAGCACCATTGGATTATCCCGTGCTTCATTTTTGCTGGACCTTGTCGAATCAAATAGTGGTCGAGTTCCATTGCTTCTTCATAAGCTTGAATTGACTATAATTAGCTTCCTGAATTGTTTCTTGGACTTAGTGTGCATCAACTTAATACTTTTGTGCATGGTCAAGCTGATAATTCATGATCTCCTTATACCATTTGGATCTAGACATATCCTTAATCGTCACAGAATGACCAATGAATGTCTTGAAGAGCATTGAGAGGGCTCTATGCAGTTATGTCTTGCTTATTCTTGCTTTCAATATCCCCCATAATCTATGTGACATATATAAAGATTTAATCCACAAAATAGGTAAATAAGGAAAGTAATTGCAAGAATGAAAAACGGAATGTGGAGGAGGGACACGAGACAAGATTTTTTTTCCATGGTATCGAGGAGTTGATGCTCCCCCTAGTCCACGTTGAGGGTCCTACTTGAGATATGGCTCCTTCTTCATCTTTGAAATGGCAAGCTTGAACTGTATATGAACGCCACCAAGGCCGTAGGGCTCCCACAATTTCCAAGAGCTCACCAAGGTCACCACCACCACTAAGACGGGCCAGGTGTTTTCAACCACCAAGAGTAACAAGCCTATGAATGCTCACTTGACCAACACAAATCCCTAAGCAAGACACACACAAGCTCGAATTGAATAACTTGAAGAATTAGGATGTCTTCTATTTGAGGATCACTTGAATCTTGATGTTTTGGCTTTGATCTTGTAATCTTAGGTCTTGATCTTGTAACCTTTGGTCCTTGATCATCCTAATAGGTTGCTGGTGTTTCCAGGGGTCAATAACTGGGGCACCCATATGGGGGGCTTTATATATCCTAGATCTCATGTGGTAGCCATTGGAAAAAGAAACCCCCATAAATTAGTACCACGGGATGATCCAACACTTAATGTGTTCTCGGACTATCTAATGATCCAATCACTCTAACGTCACTTAGCCGAGCCTAGCTTCTCACTGTGGACCGGTTAGAGCGTTGAACTCCGGAAGTCGTTGAAACTTCCGTCCCGACCCGGGTTCGAAGCACGGCACCTTCTTAGAACAAAGCCTGGGTGGAGTCTCCTCCCGTGGTCGAGTTTTTTTTTAACGTCACTTAGCCGTTGGATGTTCAAAAGTGTCTGACGTCGCGTACCATTGGTGATATGGTGTTGCAGGCTCTACTGGCTAGGAGTCCCAAAACACATCGGTTCTGAGTAACATCCGACATAATATTGTTGGATAATTAGGCCACACTATGCTTCTCTTGTGCATAAGCACCGAATGATTAGGCAATAATCCGCGTAGTGAAAACTCTAGATTGTCGGGTTATCCAAACTTCATTTTTGCTTGAGTTCCTTTGCTTCTTTCTTGCTTCCATAGCCTTGACTTAATTTCTTTACTTGTGTATGCATCAAGCTAAACAATTTGCATGGTCCAACCTACTTAGCCCGTAAGCCCCTCTTTGTAGTACGGTCAGAAAAACTATAAACTCAAGGTCCTATACCTAAACCAAGTATTCTTTACCTCCTTGTTGCACTTGGATATAGACAAGTCCTTAACCTTCACAAATTTACTATTTGTTGTCTTCAAAAGCATTGAAGGGCTCTATCCAGTCTCATTTCATTGTCAATGTATTTCAACCATATCTTTGTGACTTAGAATGGTATATCCCTACAAAATAAAATTAGCCATACACAATACCCACATGTGTTTCATGTATCATCGAAATCCATAAATCCTATGACAACTGGCATAGACGTTTCAACATAGGTACTTTAATCTCTTCGTTTTTGCTGTTATATGCCAACATATGTGATAAATATATAGTGCATGAGGTTTACCAAATCTCCATGACTAGGAATTTAAACCAATCGAAACATATGACTGAAATTAAATGAAATTTAAGCGTAGGACAAGGAAAAAGCCATGTACCATCATCCTTTACAATGAATCCATGCCAGTGCACACTGAAGTGTTTAGGACATGTAACAAAATCTTCAATCACATTAAGAACCATGTTTTGACATCGCATGAAGGATCCCCTTATCTCTATGCCCACGTAGAATCTCTCTCCCTTTAGCATCTAAGCACCAAAAAAGGAGAAAAATATGAAGTCCAAGGTGAGAGGGTGGAACATGAAGATGACGACTACACCTGAGGTGCTAAAGCGTCAGGGCCATTGGAGGAGTGAGCGAGAGAATCTAAGGAGGAAGAAGCTACTAGAGTGGAGATGGGGTGACAGAAGGTGCTGCTGAAGAGGTAGGAATCTCAGAATTTGGCATTGGAGAACTAGAGAACCCATGAGCTGCAATATCCTACATGGTGACCATGGGATCAACTGCTACCGCGCCCTCGGACTGATTCACTGGTTAAAAGGGTAACGTGAATGTCGACTCGGCCCAGCATTGGAGAACTAGAGAACCCATGAGCTGCAATATCCACCATGGGATCAACTGCTACCGCGCCCTCGGACTGATTCACTGGTTCAAAGGGTAACATGAATGTCGACTCGGCCCAGCATTGGAGAACTAGAGAACCCATGAGCTGCAATATCCACCATGGGATCAACTGCTACCGCGCCCTCGGACTGATTCACTGGTTCAAAGGGTAACATGAATGTCGACTCGGCCCAGCTTGGTGGAGTTTGCTCAAACACAAGTGGAGCTATGGAGAGGTTTATCCAGACACCTTGATTTTGTCCCTGAAGCTGCTAAAGTAGTGAAGTCATGATGACCGAAGTGCGGAGCAAAGCAGAGCAGGAGTAACTGGAGCTGCTGACTGTGGTGGTAATGGCTGAGAGGGATGCTGAGGGAGCTGATATGCCTTGGCGCTGGCTGCTAGGACTGACTGTGCTGCTTAGGGTGAGGAGGCATAGGTGATCCTGTGTGCTGGAAAAGAGCGGTGCACTGAGCGAAGTAGTCAAACATCTAGCTCTAGAACTGTTGCTGCATAAGACTCTGCTGCTGAATGGCCTCTAGCTAAAGGCGCTGAGTCTCAGCTTACCTCTCAAGTCTAGCATCCAGATGAACATATCGATCTGCAATCTAACGTGCCCACTGCTCCTTGCTCTTCTCTTGTGCCTGGACTGCACGTCGCAGCTTGCAGGGGCTCCGAAGAGTCATGGCGCGGCCCACTCGCTGGCCCATGAGTTCTCACAGAAGGAGGCAAGGAGCAGAGCAGCCTTCCTATATTTCTTTTCTTTACAATTCTGTTCTTTACATTTATAGTTGTAATCTTTGCATTGAGCTGAGTGCTCGAAGTCGTTATGTACTTCGACGTTCCCGATTTGAATTATCGATTCCCGATCGTTATCGACAATATTCCTGATCGAAACATTTCGTTTCCGACACCCCGTAATTCCGATTTCGTTTTCCCGACCGGCTTTCCCGTTTCCGTTTCCGTTCCCATCTAAAAAATGCAGTAACGGAAGTGGTTAGAAGGTTTTCCCGACCGTTCCCGACCATTTTCATCCCTACTGCTGACAGGTCAAGATTGTGGAAGTGGATCCACCGAGGGCTCTCTAGAAGTCCCTGCCTCATTGTCATGGACACGACGGACAGTGTAAGTGGGAAATGAAGTCCACACCACCATCAGAACCCTCACTATCAGTCATAATGTTGATAGGAAGTTTTTTTTAGATCAAAGGAATACTTATATTATATCAAAAGCTGAGTGGATCATCATGGCAAAAGTAACACTCTCAAAAAAGATAAAATTATAATTAAGAACAATAAAGTACCGCTCTTCATCTTTATTGCACTCATGCATCATGCAGCTCCAAATCTTGATCTCAAACCTGTATAAAGATTCATATGGAAGGTGGCATAGGCATATGCTCTGCAAATAGGCAAAGTACAAGCGCCTAAAGAACGATGGCCAACATCCTTGTAGGCAGAGATGAGCATAATATTTTTTTCCTTCTCATGTCTTTCTTATTCTTGTTTCTATCACTTATGAAGAAGACAGACTGATCCTAGATTACCTAACCCAAGATCGAATAAAATCGGATTGATGGGCAAAATTATTTTCACAAGCCTTTCATCATGGCTGGATCTAACCACAAGAAAATAGAAGAGGGCCCAGAGGCACTTAGTCCATGGCAACAATGGTGTCTTCATCTGGCCATCACCGTTAGGACACTTAAGTCTCCATATCGGCTTTTCAAGGGAGTTGCTGACGTTGTCGCCGTCGCCACCACCTCCATTGAAGCCACCATATAGAGAAGACAAATCCATCCAACATCCTCAACATCTCCGTATAGAATAAGGAGGAATCAAATCTTCAAAACTAAAAAAAATGGCATGAAGAAGATCTAGACATAAAACCTAAAACTAGATCTTATGAGGAACATGGATCCCCACTCGCGCCACCGACAAGATCATCGGAGATGCAAAGGGAGGGGATCAGCGCGGTGGAATTGGACAGGACCGAGTGAGATGGATTTCTGGCGACAAGACCGGAAGTTGAGCACCTGCAACTGCTAGTGTCTTGTCTTTCATCCTGACTGGATCTGTCTCACCCTATGCTCTATCCTGTGAAATGGGTTCACCTCCCTTGCCCTCACGGCGTGTGTGTACAAAGAAACAAAATACCATCTACTCTGACTGTAAGATGCAGCCCTGTCCGGGTTGCAATATTAAGCAAGTTGTGTTTCACACTCAATGCTTTCCATCTTTCCCATTCATTTCTATTTGTTGATTGTTGTGAAAACTATGGCTGAACTTCTGCATTGGTTGTTAGAAGTAAAAAAATAAATTATTTGATGATTAAAGGGGTAGCATATTATTGCCACTGATCCATGCATTTCCCACTATTATAGCATACTACTGGTAAACCCGACAGATGGGTTTCGTGGCGGTTCCTGTCTTGGATTTTTTCCCCTGGATATATAGTTCCTGTTGTACGAACACATTGCACTCTGTTGATTAGTATCATTCTTTTCAGCATCATCAAGCCTTACATTTTTTCTGAAAAAAGAACAAGATGCACATTCATACCATAAAGTATTAAATTTAGTATCAAAGACTCCACAAATTATCCAGGAAAACTAGCAATTATAAAAGGCACCATTGGAGAAAATTCCTGCCTGAACTTGCAAGTCATTCCTATACATTGCAATGAAATTTGTATTTATTCGTTGTAAAATCAAATGTTTCCTTTTGTTGTTTTTCTGCAGAAATGGCAGAAGTGGTACTCCTTGCTATCAGAAAGATTGATAATGTCTTAGCAGATGAAACTGCCAAGGCTATGCTGGCCAATCTGGGGGTTCTGGAATACAGGATTGAGGAAATAAGGAAGCAGCTGATAGAAATGAACAATGTTATACGGCAGATTGGCACAGTATACCTCACTGATGAAGTCGTCAGGGGTTGGATCGGGGAGGTCCAGAAATTAGCCTACCATGTCGAGGATGTAATGGACAAGTATACATATTACTCTCATAAAATGGAAGAAGAAGGGGCCCTGAAGAAATACTTTATCAAAGGACCGCTTTATGTTTTGGTTTTAAGTCAAATAGCTGATGAGGTAATCATGATTGAGAAGGAGACAGTGCAAATTATAGAACTGAAGCATCAGTGGTTGCAACCATCCCAGCTTTTTCCAGACCAGCTTAATGAGATGGTAAGACAGAGGTCCCAAGACAGCTTTCCACAACTTGTTAAAGATGAAGATCTTGTAGGGATTGAAGGAAACAGGAGAATTCTAACTGAATGGTTGTATTCTGATGAGCTTGAGAGCACGGTGATCACCGTGTCAGGAATGGGTGGATTGGGAAAAACCACCCTGGTAACAAATGTATATGAACGTGAAAAGATCAATTTTCCAGCTCATGCATGGATGGTTGTGTCCCAGACCTACACCATGGATGCTCTTCTGAGGAAGCTGCTCCGGAAGGTCGGCTATGTGGAACAACAATTGTCAGCTAATATTGACAGGATGGATGTATATGATTTGAAAGAAGAAACAAAAAAGATGCTCAAAAATAGGAAATGTTTGATTGTACTGGATGATGTCTGGAACCAAGATGTCTACTTTCAATTGTGCGATGCATTTCAAAACTACAAGGCAAGTCGCATGATTATCACAACGAGGAAGAATCATGTGGCTGCTCTTGCACTCTCCACACGTCACCTTGATCTCCAACCTTTAAGCAAGACCCATGCTTTTGAGCTCTTCTGCAGAAGGGCTTTTTATAACAAGAAGGACCATGCGTGCCCCGAGCTTTTGAAGGTTGCTACTTCTATAGTAGATAGGTGTCAGGGCCTACCACTAGCAATCGTATCAATAGGTAGACTCTTGTCTTTGAGGCCACGGACACACTACATTTGGAACCAAATGTGGAATCAGCTTCGAAGTGAGCTATCAAACAATGACAATGTCCGAGCAATTTTTAATCTGAGCTACCATGATCTATCAGGAGATCTCAGAAACTGTTTCTTGTACTGCAGCTTATTCCCTGAAGATTACCCTATTTCACGCGAGAGCCTTGTGAGGATGTGGGTTGCAGAAGGCTTTGTGCTGAGAAAAGGAAAGAACACAGCAGAAGAGGTGGCTGAGCTAAATCTGATGGAACTGATCCACCGGAATATGCTGGTAATACTGGAGATTGATGAGCAAGGAAGGGTGAATACCTGTACGATGCATGATATTGTGAGGGAGCTGGCTCTTGGTGTTGCAAAACAGAAGGGTTTTGGCTCTGCAAATGACTATGGCACAATGATACAGATGGATAAGGATGTTCGTCGTCTGTCATCTTATGAATGGAAAGACAATACTACACTAAAAGTTAGGTTTCCACGCCTTCGAACTCTTGTGTCACTTGGAACAATTTCAGCTTCCCCCCACATGCTGTCATCAATTTTTTCAGAATCAAGCTATCTTACTGTTCTCGAGCTACAAGATTCTGAAGTCACCGAAGTGCCTGCATCTATAGGCATTTTGTTCAACCTACGTTACATTGGTTTACGGCGCACTAAAGTCAGATCACTCCCTGAGTCAGTCGAGAAGTTATGCAACCTCCAAACTCTTGACATTAAGCAAACCAAAATAGAGAAGCTACCACGGGGAATTGCTAAGGTCAAGAAGCTACAACACCTTTTAGCCGATAGATTTGACGATGAGAATGATCACTCAGTATTTGCTATGCTCAAGAAGCTACAACATCTTTTAACTAATAGATATGATGATGAGAATCACTCAGCATTTCGGTACTTTAAAGGGATACAAGTACCTAAAGATCTGTCCAACTTGGAAGAACTGCAGACTCTTGAGACCGTGGAAGCCAGTGAGGACTTGTCTGACCAGCTGAAGAAACTGATGCAACTAAGGAGTCTTTGGATTGACAACATTAGTAGTACTGATTGCTCAAATCTTTTTGCTACCCTGTCAGATATGCCACTCCTTTCGACCTTGCTTCTCTCTGCAAGGGATGAGAATGAGGCACTTTGCTTCGATGCTCTGAAGCCAAAGTCTACAGAATTCCACAAGTTGATTATCAGAGGGCAATGGGCCAAGAAAACCCTGGAGTGCCCGATATTCCGTGGCTATGGGATGCATCTCAAGTATTTAGCTATAAGCTGGTGTCACCTTAGGGAAGATCCACTGAAGATGCTCGCTCACTTGCCAAACCTCACAAATCTGAGACTTAACAACATGAGTAGTGCAGAGATTCTGGTCCTTCCTGCAGGATCATTTTGTCACCTGAAGTTGCTTATCCTGAAGCACATGCATAATGTCAAGGAGCTGGTGATTGGAAAAGGTGCTATCCCATGTATCGAAGGTCTGTACATTGTATCGTTGCCAGAGCTGGATAAGGTCCCTCAAGGTATCGAATCGCTTCGCTCCTTGAAGAAGCTCTGGCTGCTGAAACTGCATAGCGGTTTTGTAACTCAGTGGAACGAGAGCGAGATGCACCGTAAGTTGCAACATGTCCTAGAGATTCGTGTCTAGGCATGCTAATTGGTTGGTTCCTTCTGCATCACGTACTATCCTTCTATGCTTGGCATCGTCGGCAGGATCCACATTAAATTCAAACTGGATCATATTATTTGTGACTGCAGCACGAAATAAAAACCGTGAGATGTTTATGTTCGACGTTGCCTTTGGTAGCTGGCCTCAGTACTGTGGTACCTTTCATTTTTCAGTTGCTCTCTAGTTGATTCTATTGTAAAAACAATCGCCATTTGAATTTAACTTTTTCTTGTGTAAAAATGCATTCAATGAGAAATTATTCGACCTCGGACGACATCAAGGAAACTGAAGGATCGATACGGCGACCAGAGAGGGGGGGAGTGAATGGGAGCCCATAAAATTTTCTCTCAAAAGAGCAAACCGGCCTATCTCCCAAATTCACTTCCGATGAGTCCAACTCGCTTCCTTGCCAAGTCCACAAAGCCACTGGAGTGCTTTTGAACCTAGGAGCAAGTACCAAAACACTTCAACACGACCACATAGCGGAAATCCAAACTTGCAGCACCCAGACCAAAAGCGGTCAGACCGGTTTCTGACACCGGTTGGACCGGTTTTGCTCCAACCTGCAAAACCTCAGCAACAGCCTCACCACTAAGCCCCAAAAGCTCCCACACGAAATTCCCAACCAAACAATCGATCAAATTCTGACTAGAACATCAAAGATCACAAATCTCAGTTCCAGACCAGAAACCGGTCAGACCGGTTTCCCAAACCGGTCAGACCGGTTTTCCCCACACAGAAACAGGAAATTCTACCCGCGGGAAAACTCGATCTTATCCTCCAAATTTCTCACGATTGGCTCCACGGATTCAAACGAAACTTTGGGGAAAGGTAGGATACATCATGAACTAGTCATGGCTCCGAAATCGTCCCAAATCTCGCACTAAATCAAGAGTAATCGTAAATCTACGACATGGCTTCCTCTTTCCCGGGTTCGAACGAAATTCACCAAATTCGAGGAACTTCCCGAGGATTAGGAGGGCAAATCACTAGAAAAGGATCACAAGAGACCCAAGAGTGAATCCCCCACGAAATCCCCCAAAGAAACGGCCCCAAACGTGATGAATACAAATTCAAAAACACCCGAAAAAGAAAAACGAGGAGGAGCTCAAGAACACGATGAACAAACTTGGGATTCTCTATTGCATCACCAGATCAACATCTTTACAAGAGGGCTAGCCTCCTCCCTTCATCCTACCCACTTGAAAGTGGAGGAAAATCGAAGTGGAGAGGTCCCCTTCTCTCTTCCTCACAACATGAAGCACTTGGCTAGCCTAGAGAGAAAGAAAGGAAATGAACTAGGGTTCCAAGAGTTGGCTGCCATCTCCCACCAAGGTGCGTATATATGGCCACCTCTAAAAGACTAAACTACCCCTACAACTTGAAAGGAAGATACACGCCCTCAAGGGCAAAACTGTAAAGTTGCAGGTCTTTTCTTCCGGCTCGGCACGCATCCATCTGAAGTTGCTTCCCTCCGACGCAACCTTCGAGATCACGCCACGTGTCCTCCGCTCCGAAGCTTCCCGACGCACAGGTGGAACCGGTCAGACCGCTTTCCCCTGGCCCGGTCTTCGGACTTGGTTTTGTGGCCCAAACCAAGAAACCCTCCTCCTCTGGTTTTGTGGTGAACCAGTAAACCCCGCGCACTTGGTCCAGCCTTCACGCTAAGCTTCAAGCACGCCAAGCCTTTCGCCTCCGGTGCACGGACGGCCTACTCAGTCTTGCCTCGTTCCTTGACTCGGCTGCGCCCAAGTACCGGCTTGATCACCTTCATCCATGTTGCCTTGCTTGTTCTTGCACCATGTGAACCGCACTTGATCCCATCGGTCGTCGGGTCCCTCGAACCAAGCCTACTTGTCTCTCCGCTCCTGGAAGGCCGCTCCGGCTAAGACCTTTCGCACTTGTTCTTCACCTGCACCAATGCGAACCAAGCCGCATTCTACACCTGCAATACTTGAGCCAAGACAAACGTCAAATTACACCACGTTGTCAATCACTCATCACAAGGAAAGCGACCATCCACTCGGTCCTCGGACACACATGGTCCTCAATCTCCCCCTTGATGAGTGCATTGACAACACACACAGCACACATAGATTGAGACAAAAAAAAACTGGAAACGACTTAGGCAACAAACTCGAACAAAGAGCACAAAGCGACACTCAAACTCGCAACAAGATCATATCCAAACCGGCTCCTCAAGAAGAGGCAACAGGGCTCAACACCACCGGCAAAGCATCAACAAGGCAAAGCAAGAACTCCCCCTGAACAAGTGCAAACTTCCCTTGAGCAAATGCACGAGACTGAATTTTTCAGCTCAGTCTGGGCCAAACCGGTCAGACCGGTTTGGGAAACCGGTCAGACCGGTTTCGCCCAGGCTGAACCATCAAAATCCAAAAATACACAAAACTTGCTCAAACTTCTCCCACTTGTTCCAAACAGGTTCCAGACATGTTAAGCAACATTTCTCAAGCCTATACATCTCCCCCTTGTTGCCAATGCATGAATCAAGGCACAAATGCAAAAGTTTCAACCTAGAGCTTCTCAAATATACAATGAGCAATATAAAATGCTACACATGGTCAAATGAGCAAGTAAGATAGTCCTAGGTGTTGTAAAAACATTGCCAACAAGATTTCATGATTGTAGAGGCATATGGCCAAGTAATTTCCAATTTAACCAAGTTTTTCAAAAAAATCACCACCTCATGAGCAAAAGTCATTTTCAAGCCAAAATGAGCTAGATCATGCAAAAGTTGTCCTTGGTTACCTATTCTTAGCAAAAGATCATTGCAAACACCCATAATCTAGTTCATGTCATGTTAAAGCTGCCGAGCCATGTGTCTACTTCTAAAAAGAGACTTCTCTTTGGTAGGCACATGCAACGGTTTAGCACCCAATTTTTACATTTAATCACAAATGACATGAATACAACCTTGAGAGCATAATTTTTCAATTAATTGCACTTCTTTTTCAGATTTAAGCAAGGTACATGAAATGCCTTTGCGGCATAAAGAAGCTTATGCCTCTCCACAACCTAGACAATGGGCTAAACATTTGCAAGATAAAATGGTGTTTGACCCAATTGGCAAGAAATAGACACCCAAGCACAACCTAAGCATGAAAAAGCATTTAGGCTTGAACTTAAACAATCAATCAATTTGCTCATGGGTGAGGTCAAGTTTAGCATCTCAAAAATCATTAGCAAGCACATTATGAATATACAATGAATCAATCAAGTGCTTAGCTATTCCAACACAACAAGACTACCCACAATTTCATTAGCTCAAATGTAGCAAGTTATATTGGTCACTCCATATAAGAGAAGCTCATCCTAACATGCTTCAAAATAAATATGTACATGAAACAAGCTCTAAATATATCACAATGCACCCTATATGACAAATGCAAGATATATGATACAAATGCAACAAAATGAGTATGATATACATATTATACAAGCAAGCAAGCTATACATATGCTACAAAGAGCCTCCAAAACCCAACTCAGAAGGGAAAACACACTCCAAGCTCCCCTCGCAAACGGGCAAAAGTAGCTTGGTCAAGTGGTTTAGTGAGAATATCGGCTAGTTGGTTTTGGGTAGATACATGGGATAGTTCAATTCGGCCTTTCTCAACATTGTCTCTCAAGAAATGGTATCTCACTTCTATATGCTTGGTTTTTGAGTGAAGCACCGGGTTTTTGGCTACACTAATGGCACTTGTGCTATCACATAGAAGTGGAACTCGGGTATAACTCAAGCCAAAGTCACTCAAGGTAGAAATCATCCAAAGGAGCTGGGAGCAACAACTAGCTGCGGCTACATATTCAGCTTTGGTTGTGGATTGAGCCACACTTGACTGTTTGCGAGAGGACCATGAAACCAAAGAAGAACCAAGGAACTGACAAGTTCCAGAAGTGGACTTGCGATCCATCCGACACCCAGCAAAATCCGCATCGGAATATCCGCGGAGTGTGAGTGTGGAGGAGGCAGAGTACCACAAACCCAGCTCAGGAGTGAAACGAAGGTACCTCATGATTCTCTTCACCACCTGGTGATGAGATGTCCTCGGTGAAGCCTGAAAACGAGCGCACGGACACACGGCGAAGTGTATGTCCGACCTCGTCGCCGTCAGGTATAGGAGTGAGCCGATCATCCTCCGGTACGTCTTCTGGTCCACAGGTTCTCCGTCTTCATCCGCATCCAAAGCTGTTGTAGTCGACATGGGAGTGGACAATGGCTTTGCATCCGCCATCTCAAACTTCTTCAGCAAATCCTTCGTGTACTTGGCTTGATGGACAAACATCCCGTCCTTGACTTGCTTGATCTGAAGCCCGAGGAAGTACTGTAGTTCTCCCATCATCGACATTTCAAACTCCCTGCTCATAACTTCAGAAAACCTTGCAACAAGAGCATTAGAAGAGCCACCAAATATAATATCATCCACGTAAATCTGAACGATCAAGATGTCTTTGCCAACACGAAGCAAGAACAAAGTCTTATCAACAATACCCATCACAAACCCCTTACTCAGCAAGAACCCTCTCAATCTCCCATACCACGCTCTAGGTGCTTGCTTGAGGCCATATAAAGCTCGGTGGAGTTTGTACACTCGGTGTGGATATCTCTCATTCTCAAACCCAGGTGGTTGCTGTTGGCGGTCGTTACAGACCGATTTCCGACCTCCAACCAAGTATAAAATAAACACAACAGAGACTCACACCATAGTTATAGGGCTTACTACTGACTATTTCCACAAGTTTTGGTGATTGTCCCGTAAGCAGGAACAAAGTGGAGAAACACAGGCTATAGGGGTCAGAAATGACCGATTCGGCCGAACGACACGATTCGGCCGTTTACCCCCCTTAGCCGTGCAAACCACCGGGAGATGTCCACATCAGCACCAACTTATCCTGGGCTCCCGCCACGTCACCCTGGGCCCGAACTCAACCCGGCAAAGACCCCGAAGTCCACCGGAGGCCTTCCAACCCAGCCCAGAGCAAGAACCGACCTGCCAACCGCCCCCAGGAGGTGGCCCAGCACGTGTTCAGGCTCAAGGCGGTGCAACACTGGGCTGGGCCCAGTTCGGCCGAAGAGGCCTGTTCGGCCGAAGGCAGAACCGCCTTCCAGGGAGCAATCCTGGCCCTTGGTGGCCAGGTCGGTGGATCCTCTGGTTCGGCCGGACCAGGGAGTTCGGCCGAACCAGGATCTTCGGCCGAAGATGCTCCAGCTGCCTTGGCGGTTACCCAAGCTCAACCGTCCTTGTGCCACTATAAATGGAGGGCCCTGGCCACCTGCACAACACACAACACAAGAGGAGAAGAAGAGAAGGCGTCGCTAGGTTCCGCCACTCATATCAGTAGAAATAGGGAGAGAGGAGAGGTGAGCGTCCCAGAGAGGAGCCGGAGTGTCGGCCCCTCCTCTAGCTGTACCTCTATGGATGCGACTTCACTTCGAGTAACATCCGGGTCATGTCTGGTACTCCTTGTATCTCTCTCTGATTAATTGAGCATTCAGTTCTTACTTTCTTTACTTGCATCGTTCTCCGTTCAGTGCTTGGTAGTATAGTATAATTGTGTGCTAGCTGCTTAGCCTGAGTGCTTATCTGTCTGCAGTAGATAAGTACTAGTCAACTAGTTTAGGCGTGGTGCCTGTACTTGAGACTAGCTTAGAATCCGCCCGTCGCAACGGAGGTGGTAGCCGTAAGGTGGTGACAGCCCTTACGGTCTTCGTAGCCCATCACGTTAGTTCCGGTGACTTAGGACCCAAGGTTCAGGGTAGTCGGCACCCCTTCTCATCCCTTTCTGTGTGTCGGATGCTCTGTAGTCCCGAAGCAAGTATCTGTTCGTATCCTCTAAACTGCTCAGTAGTCGGTAAAATACCCTTACCAGACCTGTACCCTCTCTACCCTCCTATCTCTTCTCTCTTCCTTGTTGTTGTCAAACCCCTTCATCCATTCCATTTCATCCACTCCATCTACCTAAGGACAACTCGGTTTAGGATTAGTGTACTTCTCGTTCTCCGTGGAAATCGATACCTGGAATACTCCCGGGTGACAGCTACATCGGTATCCGTCCGCTTGCGGATTTATCTGTAGGCCATAAGGAGTGCCAACAAGATTTCTGGCGCCGTTGCCGGGGAACGGTAGCTATTCTAATTCCGAACCTAAGTTGTCCATGTATCCCATCACCATCTATCCATATGGATTCCACCCTCACCTTACGCCAACACTCGGCTCCAACGGGCGATTGTTTGGAGCCACCACCATCATCACATCCCATATCCACACCTGGCTATGAGCTACGCCCCGGCTTCATAGCCATGGTTCGTGAGCAATCGTTCTCAGGAACGAAGGCCGAGAGTCCATACGCGCATTTGCGCGAGTTTGAGCAACTCTGTTCGTGTCTCGTCATTGCGGGCATGACACAAGAGACACTCAAATGGAAGCTATTCCCATTCTCATTGACGGGAGGAGCGAAGAAATGGTACTCTCTGGCCGTCAGTACTATGGACGGGAGCTGGGAAATTCTCAAGGAAAAATTCTGTCTAAACTTCTTCCCAGTCTCCAAGGTATCCAGTCTCCGAGCGGAAATCATCAACTTTAAGCAATTAAAGGGAGAGTCGTTAGGAGTTGCTTGGGCTCGTTTCAAGCAAACCTTGGCATCCGGACCAGACCTAGGCCTATCGGAACCCATAGTTCTCCAACATTTTAGCCTTGGCCTGTGTCCCGTAGCCGCCACTTTCTTGGACTCTGCTTTAGGAGGGTCGTTCTTTCATCTGGTTCCCAGTGATGCGAGAATAGTCCTAGAGCGCATCTTGGACAACACTCCCTACACTGGAATCTATGACGAACTCCCCGATGAGGAAGAGAAACAGCCTGAACCTGAACCCGAAGAGCCAGTACAAATCCAATCCAAATCCATCAGCTCTTCTGTTCCATCCATACCAGAAGCTCATTATGAACCACAACCGTCTCCTAGCCCAGCCTACTATGATTCACTCTACAACACGCCCTATGACTTCGATAATGACCTCTTCGATGACATCGAGAGTGTAACGAGTTTCCCACGGGAACGTCGTATAGAGCCCATAGAACAAGCCCCCGACAAAGAAGAATTGGAATACCAGAGAGAATATCTTGGACGTCTCTCTGCTATCATGAGTCGGGAGTGGCTGGAAGAGGCCGAAGCCTCGACCGAGGTTGTCAAAACGCCCAGAAAGATTCAAAGGATATTTTTTGAGGTCCTGGGTGATGACACAGAAATCGGGTACGACCCGAGCCTCGAGATCAACATAATCTCTAGCTCGTTGGTGCATAAGAAACTCCCTAATGTACCTTGGTCGTTTTCTCAGAAAAGACTGAAGGTCACTTCAGGGAAAATCCTGGATTGTTTGGGCATTCTGCGGGTCACACCCGTTAAGATTAATGACCCTGAACTCTTCATGGATTTCCATATCTTCGATCTACCCAGTAATATCACCCATTCCATCTTCATAGGTAGACCTATCCAGAAGATTTTAGAGAAGGCACCAACAAATCAGCTAGTAGAGCTCAGGATCGGTAAAGAACTCGTCCCTGTCTCTTACTCTCAATCCTTGAACACTCCATCAGAGGCAAACCCCGATCCTGACCCGTTAGAGGAAGTTAGGTCAGCTCACCTGTTAGACCTAGAGCAGCCTATCATGGAAGAAGACCTCCCGTTCTTCTCGGAAGAAGAGGAAACACACCCTCCGATTGAGCTCGATACAAACGTAACTCCAAAACCTTCCCCAATCGAGCTCAAACCGCTTCCACCTGGACTTAGTTATGCTTTCCTCTTCAGGGATAAGCAGACTCCAGTAATCATCAGTGATAAGCTCTCCGAACTATAAACTCAACAACTCATCACTGTCCTGGAAAAGAATCGATCGGTCTTAGGATATTCTCTCCAAGACCTGAAAGGGATTAGCCCAAATCTCTGTACCCATCGCATCCCGATCGATTCTGAAGCCATGCCGTCTCGGGAACCTCAAAGACGGCTAAACAATGCCATGAGAGAGGTTGTGAAAAAGGAAGTTCTCAAACTCCTTCACGCTGGGATTATCTACCCAGTTCCCAATAGCGAGTGGGTTAGCCCCGTCCAAGTCGTTCCAAAGAAGGGAGGAATGACGGTAGTGCGCAATGACAAGAATGAGCTCATTCCTCAGCGCACTGTTACCGGGTGGCGTATGTGCATAGATTATCGTAAACTCAACAAAGCCACCAAGAAAGATCATTTCCCTCTCCCGTTCATAGACGAGATGCTTGAACGGCTAGCCAAACACTCCTTCTTCTGTTTCCTTGATGGTTACTCTGGATATCACCAAATCCCAATCCATCCTGAAGACCAGAGTAAAACCACGTTCACATGCCCTTATGGGACATATGCCTACCGGCGTATGTCCTTCAGGTTGCGTAACGCACCTGCCTCTTTCCAACGTTGCATGATGTCCATCTTCTCCAACATGATTGAGGAGATTATGGAAGTGTTCATGGACGATTTCTCAGTTTATGGAAGGACCTTCACCGAGTGTCTGAAAAATCTGGATAAGGTCCTCCAGAGGTGTGGAGAGAAGCACCTCGTTTTGAACTGGGAAAAGTGTCATTTCATGGTGCGAGAGGGTATTGTCTTAGGACGTCGGGTGTCTGAACGTGGAATCGAGGTAGACAGGGCAAAAATCGAAGTAATTGAGCAACTTCCACCTCCCACAAATGTTAAGGGGATCCGAAGCTTCCTTGGTCATGCCGGATTCTATAGGCGCTTCATTAAAAACTTCTCCCAAATATCACGGCCTTTGACCAATCTTTTAGCCAAAGATGCCCCCTTCGCTTTCGATGAGGAGTGTTACGCCACTTTTCACACCCTCAAGAAGGCACTCATTTCCGCTCCCATCATCCAGCCTCCCGACTGGAGCATCCCATTTGAAATCATGTGCGATGCGAGCGACTATGCTGTAGGAGCTGTGTTGGGCCAAACTAAGGACAAGAAGCATTATGCTATCTCTTACACTAGCAAAATGCTCACTGGCCCACAGCTAAACTATGCGACCATGAAAAAGGAACTCTTAGCGGTCGTATTTGCTATAGACAAATTCCGGTCCTACCTTGTTGGGGCCAAGGTCATAGTCTATTCAGATCACGCTGCTCTGAAGTACCTTCTGACCAAAAAGGATGCGAAACCGAGGCTCATCCGCTGGGTTCTGCTACTCCAAGAGTTTGACATCAAGATAAGAGATAAGAAAGAAGTAGAGAACTCAGTGGCTGACCACCTGTCCCGCATGGAAGTACCGTCTGATCTTCCGATCGACGACTACCTACCGGGATGACACCCTCCTTAAGGTCACCACTGGCAATCTGTGGTACGCCAACATAGTAAACTTTATGGTAACGGGGTATGTCCCTCCTGGAGAAAACAGGAAGAGGCTAGCTTATGAGAGCCGACTCCATCTCTGGGATGACCCGTACCTTTTCCGGATATGTAGTGATGGACTCCTCAGAAGGTGCATCCCTGCACATGAGGCATACAAAATCCTGGAGAGGTGCCATGCAGCCCCGTACGGAGGGCACTATGGTGCATTCCGGACCAATGCCAAAGTCTGGCAAAGTGGGTTTTATTGGCCCAGCATGTACGAAGATGCACGAGCATTCGTCATGCGGTGCCCCCGCTGCCAGAAACACGGAAGCATTAACACTAGAGACGTGATGCCGCTCACTAGCAACCTCCAAGTAGAAATTTTCGATGTTTGGGGAGTGGACTTCATGGGTCCCTTCCAAATTTCTGAGGGTTGCCAGTTCATCCTAGTGGCAGTAGACTATGTCTCTAAGTGGGTGGAAGCCCTGCCTTGTGCAGCCGCCGATTCTAGGAACGCGAGACGAATGTTCCATGAGTACATCTTTCCACGTTTCGGCGTTCCTAGGATAGTCATTAGTGATGGCGGATCCCATTTCATCGATTCAGCCTTCTGTAAGTATCTTTCAAGTCTGGGAGTGCAGCATAATGTTGCTACACCCTATCACCCTCAGACTAGCGGTCAAGTAGAAACATCAAACAAACAGATCAAAAATATTCTGCAGAAGACCGTAAATGAGATGGGAAGGCAATGGAAGGATAAACTCCCGGATGCACTCTGGGCATATCGTACGGCCTATAAGACGCCCATAGGCATGACCCCATATCAGCTAGTCTATGGCAAGACCTGCCACTTACCAGTAGAGATGGAGTTCAAAGCTCACTGGGCCATTAGGAAGTGGGGTATGAACCTTCCAGCTGTCGGCCTCAAGTGGAAGATCCAGTTGGCTGAACTGGATGAAATGAGGGAACGAGCTTACCACAGCTCCCGGCTATATAAAGAACGGACCAAGAGATGGCATGATAAAAGGATCAAGATCAAAACGTTCAAGCCGGGAGACAAAGTCCTCGTTTTTAACTCTCGTGTCAAACTTTTTGGGCACGGGAAGCTAAGAAGCAAGTGGGACGGCCCATTCACAGTAATCCATGCTGCATCTCACGGGGCCGTCATGTTGCAAAGCGAGGACGGAAATACCTTTAAGGTCAACGGACAGCGGTTGAAGATTTTCTTAGAACCCGAGCCACCGCCACTTGACGACTTAGATGTCGTTGAGTTCATTGAACTCTAAAATCCTGTCCGTAGAAATCCGGCCCTACCCTAAACTTCCAACCTTTCCGGGCCGAAGACCACCTTGACCCAAAAAAAAATCCCAAAATCTCAGAAAACCATAACCAGAGCAACGAGGCTGGGCCTGGCCTGCACTCAGGAGGACCCAGGGGCTGGTTCGGCCAGCCTGGTCCCCTTCGGGCGAACCATCTGGTTCGGCCGAAGGCTAGGGTTCGGCCAAACCCTGTCCCTGGCCCCCCTCGTGCAGTCCGACGCCTCCAAGTCTATCCAAGTTGTTGCTATCCCGATCCATGCGAAGAAAACATCGGGAGAACCGTTTTTCGATCGGGAAAAGCCTCGATAAAAATAGAGACTTCCCGTCGACTTTCCCATCTCATCTAAAGCCATCTCCTTCCCATAGAACACAGCCACCATGGCCTCTTCTTCATCCAAGGGCATCTCCTCAGCCCAAGGCTCAAGCTACGGCGATTCCGCTCACGAGCAAGCTTTCCGGATCTCGGACGTCAGCATGACAGAAGAGAAGCCGCGGGGCAAGACACCGTCGCGCACCTCGTCGCAGCGCCGTGACTCTCCGCTGCGTACTATGGTCAGCGATCTCCTCGCCCCGACCAAAGGGATCAAGAAGCCACCACATTCGCCTTCGCCAAGGCCTACCATGGGCGAACTGCGCCCAAGGTCGGCATCCTCCTCCAGGGTGCCTGACTTGGGGCTGTGTTTGCTCAAAGGGAAGGCCGAAGCAATCTCGGAGGACGAACCGGAGAAGCCGCTGTGTTTTGTCATCAAAGGGGAACGCAAGCCGGGAGGCGGATACGGCAAGGTCCTTGTCCCGCCGCTTAAGCGGGACGAGATAGAGCTGGGGGTCTCGGCCCAGTCCTCTACTCCACGGCGCCACCCAAGGGTGCGGCGCCACCGACAGCCCCCGGCCATCAAAGGGCTGCCCGGGGACATGGAGTTCTCCGATGAGGAGGACAATGAGGAGGAGGAGAAGCCACCCACCGTAGAGAGCCTGAAGGAGGAGCTGGCGCTGGCGAAGCAGAAGATCATCCACCTGGATGAGAAGGTGGCGGAGGGCGAGCTCGCACGCATGGAGTGGGAGGACAAGATGGAACTCCTCCGCAAGGCCCTGTATGCGAAACTCAAGAGGCTTTCAAGGCCACGGGACACGAAGATCTCTATGGACCGCCTTCAGAGTAGTGTCCCGCGGTCATTCGTTTTTAGATAGAGCACCACTAGTTTAGTTAGTTCGGTTTGCTAGTTGTTTGATTTATTTCTTTAGATTCATGTTTAGGGTGCTCTGAATTTCATTTCCCTTCCAATTATTTGTTTCCAAACTTAGTTCGATGAATAAATAAAGATTAGAATTGTGTGCAAGAAAAGAATAAATCCACGTCCCGGATGGTGCACTTGAGCCATCCGGGGTATGCCCTGTCTAACAGAGAGTTGCACGAATACAGGAAACGACACAGGAGCACCAGGAGACAGGGGACGAACACCGGGGCCAGTTCGGCCGAACCAGGTGGTTCGGGCGAACTGGGCAGTTCGGCCGAACCAGCCCGTTCGGCCGAACCAGCCCGGTTGCCCCCTCTCGCGCACCTGCATGCTAGTTTGCACCATTCCCCCCTTGTTTATTCTTCCTGTGTTGTCACGTTTCGGAATTTTGAAAATATTTGCATCACATAAACGAAACTAACTTGGTCTTTCTTTTATAACATGTGCTGCCTATTGCTTATATCAAACCTAGTACCTAGTGCCTGTGAAAGAAATCATTATTTTAGGACCCCCTGATCTAAGTTGTTGACAACTGTGATATGAATCGATAAAACGAACCACTTGTTCATTCTTACATTCGGGAGGATTTAATTTTGAAAATATAAAAATCAAACTCTATCCCTTCATTCTGTCCACAAATACCACATTACATATATGTTTGAGAGTTTACTCCTGAAACCTATCATGCCTAGTATGATGTCTTGTCGAATTTTGAGTCCCCAGAGTGACCACATTGCCTCAGTCCGGTTGCAAGCAAATCTATCATCGGAGTATAGTGGAAGTCTTCATGCCTCGGTGATACCCTGAAAAAAAAAGAGAGAAGAATAGTGAGAAAAAGCAAATAAAGGACTCATGAAAGTCCCAATGAAAAAAAAATCCCAAAGGGGAGAAGAGAAAAAGAAAGGGGTCACGAGGCTGAAGACCGATATGAACTCCTCATCTTCAACTTGCAATCCGACCGAGGACTACGGTGAGAAACTCCGGGAACCAATCTTCGGCTCGACAGAAATACCTGACTTGACACGGCCACCACTTGAGAGACACAGAAATACACAAAAGAGAGTGAGTGAAAGGGAGAAGCTCCAGAGAGCTGAGTGTTAAGGATGAAGGGACAAGAGTCATTTGTTTGCGAAAAACAAGAAAACCCCGAATACAGGATAAGCAAGGGGAGTCTGTTGTAAGAATCTTTCCAGTTATCAACCGCCCAAGATCCAGGGGATAGCCACTACAAATTCGCAGGTATGAGAGAAAAGTTTGGAATATTTAATATGCAAGTATTCATGTTATGAAAGAACCCTTACTTTGGTCTTGCTCCTGTTTTTATTTCTTTACTCGGGACGAGCAAAGATCTAAGTCTGGGGGAGCTTGTTGGCGGTCGTTACAGACCGATTTCCGACCTCCAACCAAGTATAAAATAAACACAACAGAGACTCACACCATAGTTATAGGGCTTACTACTGACTATTTCCACAAGTTTTGGTGATTGTCCCATAAGCAGGAACAAAGTGGAGAAACACAGGCTATAGGGGTCAGAAATGACCGATTCGGCCGAACGACACGATTCGGCCGGTTACCCCCCTTAGCCGTGCAAACCACCGGGAGATGTCCACATCAGCACCAACTTATCCCGGGCTCCCGCCACATCACCCTGGGCCCGAACTCAACCCGACAAAGACCCCGAAGTCCACCGGAGGCCTTCCAACCCAGCCCAGAGCAAGAACCGACCTGCCAACCGCCACCAGGAGCTGGCCCAGCACGTGTTCAGGCTCAGGCGGTGCAACACTAGGCTGGGCCTAGTTCGGCCGAAGAGGCCTGTTCGGCCGAAGGCAGAACCGCCTTCCAGGGAGCAATCCTAGCCCTTGGTGGCCAGGTCGGTGGATCCTCTGGTTCGGCCGAACCAGGGAGTTCGGCCGAACCAGGATCTTCGGCCGAAGATGCTCCAGCTGCCTTGGCGGTTACCCAAGCTCAACCGTCCTTGTGCCACTATAAATGGAGGGCCCTGGCCACCTGCACAACACACAACACAAGAGGAGAAGAAGAGAAGGCGTCGCTAGGTTCCGCCACTCATATCAGTAGAAATAGGGAGAGAGGAGAGGTGAGCGTCCCAGAGAGGGGCCGGAGTGTCGGCCCCTCTTCTAGCTGTACCTCTACGGATGCGACTTCACTTCGAGTAACATCCGGGTCATGTCTGGTACTCCTTGTATCTCTCTCTGATTAATTGAGCATTCAGTTCTTACTTTCTTTACTTGCATCGTTCTCCGTTCAGTGCTTAGTAGTATAGTATAATTGTATGCTAGCTGCTTAGCCTGAGTGCTTATCTGTCTGCAGTAGATAAGTACTAGTCAACTAGTTTAGGCGTGGTGCCTGTACTTGAGACTAGCTTAGAATCCGCTCGTCGCAACGGAGGTGGTAGCCGTAAGGTGGTGACAGCCCTTACGGTCTTCGTAGCACATCACGTTAGTTCCGGTGACTTAGGACCCAAGGTTCAGGGTAGTCGGCACCCCTTCTCATCCCTTTCTGTGTGTCGGATGCCCTGTAGTCCCGAAGCAAGTATCTGTTTGTATCCTCTGAACTGCTCAATAGTCGGTAGAATACCCTTACCAGACCTGTACCACTACAAGGTTTTGTATCAAAATCAACGCCGAAAATGTGTTGCAATAGGCCCAAAAATGGTAGTAATAGTACTTTTGCTACCACTTTTTTTTGGTTAAAAGTCGTTGCACTTGTAACCGTAGCAATAGCATAATGCAACAGTTTACGTTTTAGTAGCAACACACAACCCATATATTGCAACACTTTTGACTGTTTGGCAATGATTAGTGAGCGTTGTAACATAAGACATTGCAACCACTATGGGTGTTGCAATGGTACCAATTGCAATGAACGAGATGTAGCTAGTGACACGTATTGCCACACGTTGGTCGTGTAGCAACACAATGCAGTCGCATCGGTACATAGGTGTTGCAATAGCTGTTATTGCTACGTGAATAAATCATTGCAACAGAGCTTGTCTATTACCACATCATCTAAATGGTTGCTATAGGTGGATTAGGGTATTGCAACGTTTGTTTAGGTTGGTTGCAACAGGTAGGTCCTCTATTGCCACGTTCGCGAATGGTTGCTATATGCGACATTGGCTATTGCAACATAACTTAGGTTAGTTGCTACAGTGAGGTCATCTATTGCCACATGATTGACTGGTTGAAATAGGTAGGTTCTCTCTTGCTACCGTCATCTTTTTCTAGTTGCAAGAGAATGCATATGTATTGCTACGATAATTGTACCTATTGCCACAACTAAATGTGGTTGTTATATATGATATTGTTGCAACGCAATCTTGTTTGATTTCCATTATATATTGCAACGTCAGATTAATATATATTAATAATTCATGATGCGATGCTTTGTTTGTTCTCTTGGAAAATGAATCACAAAATGAGAAATACATTCATAATGATTGAGGCATCGACATCCATAAAACCGAAATATAATTCATTCATGTAGAATCCAACTAAACACACCGAGAATACATATGTTAATACATAATAATGCGTCCAGCACACAGAATTGTTTGAACTTTTCAGATGAAAAGACAAATGTCTACTGTAGCAGCGAAGGTTCCATTGCTATATATGTTGGCCATCGTCCCACCATTCGCTAGCTCCTTCTCAATCTCAAGAATCATCCTGAAAAAATCATTGACATGCATTAGTTCAACTAAAATTCTAGATTTAAAAATCATTCACATGCAAAAAAGTAAATATGAACCTCCCAAGACAATTTGTGATATAACAGATGCATATATATTTGTAATCAGCATGAGGAAAATAAGCCTAGACCATATTTACGAGCAGAACAAGAGAACAGATATTTAATTGTCCAAAAGGACTACATGTTCCTTTTCAATGCAAAGAGAGATATAAGGTTTCACATAGTACCTGTGCATTCTTTTTGGACAATGCAGATCTTTTCCTGGCTGCAGTTTCCTTCAGTTGCTTTGTTGTAGTAAAAACAGCACCCGAATCCGATCCTTTCTTTTGGGCTGCTGAACTACTTCTAGTCGTGCGCCCTCTAGTGGGACGATCTTCACCAGTAGAAGGAGTGGGTAGCTGTTCTTGCTGCAAAGATTCTTGGTTATCCTGAAAAAAAATGGTTGGTGGTAAAAATTACAACCCTTGACAAGAATATGACATGTAGGTTACAATTAAACAAACTTTACTTATCATGAAACTACCTGCTCAGTATGAATCATGTGTTCTCCATCTGTAGTTGCATTTTGTGACACATCAATTGTTGCAGCAGCAGCAACTTTTTCAGGTGGCTCCACAGCTGTTGCAGCAGCAGCAGTAGCCTGCATTTCAAATTGGCTTCAAGATCATGATTTTCAGTAAATGAAGTATGCAAAAAAAAGATGTTAATATTACCATTTGTTTTTGGGCTGCTTGCAACAGTAATGTTGCTTGCCTAAGTGCTTCTCTATCGGCCTCCCTTTCCTTATTGACATGTTCAAGCTGACGCATATGTTCTTGCCTCTCTGCTTCCCTTTCTTCCTCTTGAGCGTCTAGTCTTTCTTGCAGCTGTCTAAACGATTCAACGAGGGACTCCTCCTGTTGGACTCTGCGCTGGTACTCCTCCGACAGTAGCTCCTTTCTAGTTGGGTACCTCGCAAGGTAACCATTAGCATGCATCTTGCTTGATTTGGATTTCCTCGTTTCCTTGTAGGTCTATTGGAAAATCTGGTTTTGCTCCGAGTCTGTGACGGCATTGGCGTCAGGCCTTGAGTCTAGCTCATTAATCTTCCTGGCTGCATTGTCCTAACAAAGTACAAACATTTAGTTAAGAAACACTGGATTCCTGTATTTGTAAGCGAAGACAGTTGCATCACTTAATAAGGGTTGTAAAAAATATTGAAGACTCACATAGACTTCCCTAGATTCCTCGCTTGTCCATTCTCCATTTTGTTGGTGCATCATCATAAAAAGCTCCATATCATTTGGCTCTTCTCCAGTTAGTTGGTCCCTCTAATTAGGCAAGAATGTAATCAAATTAGCCATTTCTCATAATCTATGGTAGTGTAGAAGCATTTATGAAACGTAAACATCAGGAAGATATCCAAAAAAAATGCTAACAGGATTATATTAGTTTAGGTACTTTTCAGCTTTTGTGTAGACAAGCATGGAAAATATATTTTACTGTAATGGACAGTGGGCTAAATATGTCTATGCAATACAAAGAACAAGCACAAGCACAAACCATATCTCATGTCTTTGTCATTTGGGAGCAGAAGCACAAACCATAAGAATTTGTCTGCAGGAAAACCGTGTGACATAAATTGTTACCTTCTCATAGCTCACTTGAGAAAAAACCCTTTGATCCTGTAATATGGTGCATCTTTCGATGAAGCCAATTATTAGAATTCTTATTGCTAATCCTCTGCACACAAGTAGCAATAATTAATTATTTTATAAAATCAGCAGTGCACTATACATAAACCTTGGTGCTAGTGGAATTGGCAAGTTTGTTAAAATGAATTGGCAACAAACCTGAAATTCGTCGGTGCCAAAATACGACACCAGATAGTGCCACTCAACAATGTCTAATTCTTCTGGCCTGTGTCTCATTCTCTCTTCGTAGGTGGTGTACGCCTTGTAGGTAGCACTCAATGCAGCTCGCCATCCTTTGTAACGGTCATTAGCCACGGTCCATATCTTGATTCTGTTTGCCTCATTATCCTCAAGGTCCCACTTAGCCTGCTCAAATGAAATCCTAAATAAATTACTTCATACACAATATTTTTGTATTGCAATGTTAAGAGCCACATGGATAACAGAAGGTTACCAGCACATCATTTGCTATTGCAATTCTGACATCCACATGGATATCTCTCCACGTTCTTACTCCAATGAGAGGTGCTCTTTTCCTTGTGAATAGTGTTATTTCATCAATAAATGTTCGTTTGTTTGCACCTACAGGTCCTCCAAGCCTAGAGAACTGGATGCTAAGCTTCTGACATCCCTCCCTGGTTCTCTTCTTTGTTGCTGTCCACCCTTTCAAGTTACCTCTTGGCTTTCTCTTTTTGGAGGCTTTTTCATGAAAAACAGATATATATACAAAGCAAAAGAACTAAGAAAGTGTTGACATAGTACAAAATTAATTGAACCTCACAACAAACTGAAAATATTCATTACTTACTAGTTCCCTCTCCCTGTGTAATGAAACGCCGAGCATGAGATGGTCCGTTTACTGGTGGTGTGGGGTTGCTATCTTGACTTGAATGTTCTACATCTATATGCTGATGATTACTGTCCACATATGCCACTGCACAAAAAAATTGCTCATTTGTGTAAGGTATAATATGGTTGTGAATGAATGTTAACAAAAGACACTAAGGGTCAGATGTGAACTTACTAATATCATCCAATCGTCGTTCTACCCTTAACCACTCTTTGTAAGTTTTGGTGGTGTCATCCCTCTCCATATCTTTCAAATCTGGGTCAATCAAGCATATATTAGTGCAAAGGCTTATCCAATATAAAATAATACAACATAACACTTACCCATGAATCGGTTGTCAGTATGCATGTTGGCCAGCCAGACCTTGTAATCATCAATCCACTCCTCATCTTCATCTTCATTCTCTTCCCTAATGGGTCTCCGTCTAGGTACTTTCAAGGGTGTTATGCTAACATTTTGGTCTGTTTTTGGGTTCTTGGACAGGAGTAGTCTGACCTCCTTTTCCGCCTCGTTACACGCTATCATAGCAACTGCATGGTCTTCTTCTTCGAGTTCGTGTAGTGTTGCAGCATTACCTCTTCTCCTCTTGTAGTACAAATAGTCCCTTACCCTATACCCCAATCGTAATTTCAGGACAATCAAGTTACTCATGTTGAGCTCAGACCTATTGATTGTAACAGTAGAAGACTCTTGCCCCCCGCTTTCCTCCGCCAACGCCCCCTCACAAGTGAAATAGAGAGTCCATGTCTCATCCGCGCTGCCAAAAGTTACAATAGTATTAATCTTGAGCACTAGTGACGATAGAACAATATACTTAAAAGGAAACCAATGTACATATAGTATCTGTACAGATAGGGAAATTAATTAAAACTTGTTGCCACTTTTTTTAACTCCACATGACTTAATTTATGAAGGTGAACCAGCAAATAATATTTATACTATTGAACACAAAATCTTAATCAGTATGATACTAGGAAAATATGATGTATTAAAATTCTGAAGTGCCAACAAGATGTTCTATCAGTATGAATCAGTTGGCATAACATATAATTTGAGGACCAATGCTATCAGTATTCATATGATAGAATGAATTTTCAGGAAACTACACACACCACGCCATTGTCACTAAATCTTTAGAGTACAACTTGACTAATCAGTACTATACTAATCCTCTGAACAACTAAATCAGTGGGTCCTCTCGCTATAGTACAAAATTTCACACAGCACATTATCTTTCCTATAACCCTAAACCAGCATATCATCTTTCCTAGAACCCTAAACCCGACACTACTGAAAACCGAGATGATGAATCCAATCCAATAATAGGAAGCATAAATATCATTTTTTCCATTGCGCACGAGATGAAAAATCCAAAAATAGGAACTAGTCATCTTCCCTAGAACCCTAATTTAAACCTGAGACGATGAATCCAAAGATAGGAAGCCAAGTGTTGTTACCTATTACTTGCCGGCGTCGCTGCCGCCGCCGCCGGAGTTGTTGGCGTCCCCAGTGCTGTCGACCCAGAGGCACTTGTTGACCCGAAAAGAGACGTGGTGATCTTGAGTCTCGATGAAGTTGCCGGCGCCGCCGCTCCCGGAGTTGTTGGCGTCCCCGTTCCTGAAGGTGTGCGCATAGACTCCGGAAGAGGAGTTCCACTCGTTGGAGTTCCAGTCGTTGGAGAAGTCGCCATGGTCGACTTCTCTTTGGTGGAAAGCGAAAACCCTAACTCGGTGGAGACAGGAGACGGCGGCGTGGGGAAGATGAGGAACTGCGTGTAGATGGGAAGTTGCGAGATAAAGGGCGGCGTGGGGGAGGAAACTGGGGTGGGCGCGCGTTCAATTCTTTGGCACGGCATTTTCCCGGGCGTGGAAAATTTCCTTGGGAAGCTTTTGGCGCTCGTGTACATGAGAGAAGTTGTGGAAAAATTTTTGGCGGCGTGGGGGAGGACAATGGGGTGGGCGCGCGTGTAGGTTCATTAGGTTTGTGTGCAAATTTTAGGCGGTTGACTGGTGCTCGGCTTGGACCGCTTGGAGCATTTTTTAAATAATAATTTTATTATTTACAACTTATAAGATAGATTTGTACCACTTTGTCAAAATCAATTCAGACTCCAATGGGAGGTTTATGGAGTCAATCTATAGAGTTGTGTGCATTTACGCAATTTTCTGACCAAGTTTACCTATTATTGTAATTTTTTAATCATTTACATAAAGATAAATGTTAAAAACCCTAAAGTGCCAAAAAAAATCAAAAAATTAGGAGGACACATCCTTTGGATGCATAGGTGTTCCAAAAAAAGTTTGAAGTCATTCGGAGAAATCGGTCAAGCACATCCTCACAAAGTCATATGAGCCGCCACACATGCCCCTGTAGATGAGCGAGAGATGTTCGTCCTCGTACGAGATGTATAGTACCACTTTGTCAAAATCAATTCAGACTCCAATGGGAGGTTTATGGAGTCAATCTATAGAGTTGTGTGCATTTACGCAATTTTCTGACCAAGTTTACCTATTATTGTAATTTTTTAATCATTTACATAAAGATAAATATTAAAAAACCCTAAAGTGCCAAAAAAAATCAAAAAATTAGGAGGGACACATCCTTTGGATGCATAGGTGTTCCAAAAAAAGTTTGAAGTCATTCGGAGAAATCGGTCAAGCACATCCTCACAAAGTCATATGAGCCGCCACACATGCCCCTGTAGATGAGCGAGAGATGTTCGTCCTCGTACGAGATGTATAGTACCACTTTGTCAAAATCAATTTAGACTCCAATGGGAGGTTTATGGAGTGGTTGTGAAGATTGTCAAGTATAAAAATAATAGCAGTTACATATAAAACAAAATTAAAAAATTCGAAATAAAAAATTTGTAAGTAAAAAAAAATTAGGCAAGAAAAAAAAATCCTCCCCTCCAGGAATCGAACCATGGACCTCAAGTTCAGATAAACCCTTCTCTACCACTGCGCTATGTATGTGAGTTCGATGTGGCTCTGGTTTTAATTGTATTTGATAGAAAGCTAGACTATATTGCAGTTTCAAAATAATAAAAGAAAAAAATCAAAGAAATTGTAACAAATAAAAAGTTAGAAAAGGAAAAAATAATCCTCCCCAACAAGATTCGAACCGTGGACCTCAAGGTCACAAAACACCTTCTGTACCACTGCGCTATGTAGGTGACTTCAAGATGAGTGTGGTTTTAATTCTATTTCATACAATGGTAGAGTACAAGTTATAAAACCCACCTAACCAGGGCCCATCTCGGCCTCTCCGTCTTCCCCTCTCTCGACCCCTCCGCCTTGCAACCGTCTCGGCCTCTCCGTCTCCCCCAATCTCGGCATTTCCTTCCTTCCACCGGCGGCGATGGTTGGCGGCGGATCCAGCGCCGGTGACTCCGGCGAGGATCGGATGAGGCGCAGCAAGCAGGCGTGGAGTCAGTACCGGATCAAGGGGCGGTTTGCGCGGGCCCGGGCTGCGCCTGCGACGTCGCCGACCGCCGTCGAGTACAATCTCGACGAGGAGGAGGACATCAAGCCCTCGGCCGAGGATCTGATGGCGGCAAGGACAAGGGGCAATCGGGCATCCGCGGCCAAGAAGACTCGTCAGCGGGCGACCGTGGACCAGAAGAGGAAAGGGAGTGCGCCAGCGCCAGACCCCGCCGCGGCCAAGAACCAGAGGCCGGTCCCCATCGGCAAGCGGGGCAGAGGTTCTTCCTCGACTCAAGCCAGGAACCAGGTGAATGCTCATGCCTATCAATGGGGTTAGGGTTTGGTTGTATGTTTGTGCTCGTAATGTCTGTATGCTAGATCAATTCTTGGCTTGGTTTGGGTTGCGTTTTGATACATGTATGTTCAAGAAATGCTGCTCGTAATGTCTGTATGCTAAATCAATTCTTGGCTTGGTTTGGGTTGCGTTTTGATACATGTATGTTCAAGAAATGCTGCTCGTAATGTCTGTATGCTAGATCAATTCTTGGCTTGGTTTGTTTGTAGATGGATCTATTTTAGGTGACTAAATTTTGAGCAAGTTACTAGGTACTAAATGCTGCTCGAGGTCTTCCTGTTTGTAGCATGGAATTATTAAATTTAGTATATTGGCAATCTTCTATCCCATGACAAAATCTAATTCAATGCCTCTTGTATGCTAACTGATATATGTTCCTTGCTTACAGCAGAAGTATGAGACATCAAGTGGGGACAGCACTTCTTCCGATTCCAGCGGCACTCTTACTGGTGTACCTGAACTGGTTCGGTTCCATATTGAGTGTGCACAGATTGATATCAAAGACTTTGTGGAGGGCATGAACTCGAAGATGAACAAGTATGTTAAGGGAATGAACTACAAGTTGGGCAAGTATGTCGAGAAGAGGATGAAGACCTTGGTTGAAGACGTTAGGAAGGAACTTGACGACGTGGCGGGGTCCAGCTCTGGGAAATGAAGCTATCCAAATCTTAGTCTGATCTAAGTTATATAAATATATAGATATATGTGTGTGTGTGCGTGACCAAATGACTATCAGCTGGTGTGTCAAACTTTGTGTTAAGTACCAGCTAGTTGGTGTTAACTACTAGATGTTAAAGTGATCGTGGATGCTACCTGCTATGCTCTTAAGTACTATTTGATGTTATATGATATGGTAATCCACTTTTGCAATCTGCTAATGGCCCCTATGTTGTCATATGAATATATGTATAAGTCAAATCGTTTGTGCCAAAAAAACTTGTATTTCCGATTGCAACTTATAAGACGAGTCATAATTATCAATGCTCCATCATATGTGTACGAAGGTCAAGTGACCCTTTCCCACCACACAATGCAAAAAAAAAATTGTCTTCAAACGAAGAAATCATCTTCTGCATTTTCTTCCATGGCTGGTGCAATAACCCCATCATCAATGTAGGTGTCCTCGTCGTCACAATCATCGTCACCAATGTAGTCATCAACAGGTTCGGGAATTGCTTCACTACGCACTTGCTTAATAATGGCGGCAGAACCAGTTATGCCTGCCCTATCCTCTCTTGACCAGCTTGATAATTCCTGACCTCGGCCTGATTCAATCATATCTTGGATTCCCACATCAAGTGCATCGGCGTCATTTCCTGTTTCTGGCATGGAAAACAAATTTCTCGGTCTCACCAAAACAACAGTAGACCATCCCGGCTTGTCCACGATAGGGGCATAAAAAACCGGTTCAGCGTTTGAAGCAAGAATGTAAGGTTCGTCTGAATATCTGAACATGGAAGTAGCAATGTCGATAATACCAAATTTATCTCTAGAGTATCCTTTGCTTCTGCTGGCACTGGTAGTCGGCACATCAAACCAATCGCACTGAAACAATATAACTTCTTTGTCCTGTGGGAATTCCAGTGAGAATATATTTCTAATGACTCCATACCAGGTCATGTCACTATTCTCAGACTTCACAAGCACACCTGAATTTTGTGTCGCGAGGCTTCTCTGTAGCAGCTGTCCTAAATAGCCAATTATTGATGTGCACTCTATTCAACACACGAGCTCGAGGGTCAGGTCCTTGAGAAAGGCCATGCATCAGTTTACATACTTCCCCTTTCTCGTAAAGTTTTGCTATCTGAAAAGTTAAAAAAAACTTAGACATGTAATGGTTAAGTACGACATCGGGCGGCTGATCATAAAGTGGAATTATAAATATAAAAAATATTACTCCATACCTTGATTTCAAACCATCTTACTAAGTGCTCCTTGTGTCGTTTTTTAAGGTTAACTTGACTAAACCTTTTTAGTTCTGCCTTATGCTCCCTGCATCATAGTGCACCAAATTAGTAGTTCACACCATATAAAAAACAGATAATACATAAATGTATAGTGGAAAAATTGTGACTTACTCTACCCATTTCGTGGCTTCATCGCAATTAGTTATTATGTAGTGCCTCATATTATGAAGTTCAAGATTCTCCAAATTCTTAATCTTATTTCCTCTCCTCTTGTAATCGATTTCACTAAATATGCTTAGCCCATTTGGAGGCTCGTTCACAACTGTATTTTCATGGCGATCAGCTCGACTCAGCTTGGTGTCAATGTCGAAGAATCGAGAGCAAAATGTAAGACACTCCTCAGCTATGTATGCCTCGGCTATTGATCCTTCTGGTTGTGCCTTGTTCCGGACATATCCTTTAACAGTACGTAGATACCTCTCTACTGGATACATCCATCTGTAACACACGGGCCCTCCTACTTTAGCCTCTTCAGCTAGATGTACCGGCAAATGAATCATTATGTCAAAAAATGCAGGCGGAAAAACCATCTCAAGCCGGCAAATAGTCTCTTTAATTGAACTGCCTAGTTTGTCAAGATCGGATGACACCAACTCATTTGAACAAAGTGCACTGAAGAACCTACTGAGCTCGATCAATGGCCTAACAACATCTGCTGGCAAAATCCTTCTAATGACCAAGGGCAA
Organism: Echinochloa phyllopogon; assembly: GCA_033239725.1. Classification (NCBI taxonomy): domain Eukaryota; kingdom Viridiplantae; phylum Streptophyta; class Magnoliopsida; order Poales; family Poaceae; genus Echinochloa; species Echinochloa phyllopogon. Next base: position 11,002,804 of record BTCW01000008.1, read on the forward strand.
TAGTTTCTGTAGAATAATATGGTAGTCATGAGTTTTGAGTCCAGACACCTTACATGTTTTATCATCAACACATCTCTTCAAATTGGAGCAGAACCCATCAGGCATCTTCACTCCTTGAAGAAATTGGCATAAAATCCTCTTGTCATCCTTGTCTAGAGAGTACAACGCTGCTGGCAAGGTGTACTCGTCATCTTCAATCACAGGATGCTGATCTTGCCTGATCCCAAGATGTTCCATGTCAAGGCGTGTGTTCTCGCTATCCTTACATTTCCCTTCAATTTCAAGCAAAGTCCCTAATATGCTCTTGCATATGTTTTTCTCAATATGCATCACGTCCAAATTATGCCTTATGAGCAAAGATGACCAGTAGGGGAGCTCAAAAAAAATACTCTTCTTCCTCCAATTGTGCCATCTTGCATCTTCATCACGCTTCCTCTTTTTTTATATGTCCTTTCCAAATTTCACTTGATCAAATGTTGCATATTGGTCTAATATAGCTTGACCAGATAGCGGAACTGGAGCCTCCCTGGTTTCCTCCTCATTGTTGAAACTCATCTTGTTCATTCGCCATGGATGGTCTAAGGGCAAAAACCGACGATGTCCCATGTAGCAGTACTTCTTCTCATGTTTCAACCATAAATAATCTGTATCCTTGTGACAGTAAGTACATGCAAATTTTCCTTTTGTGCTCCAACCAGAAAGCATCGCATATGCAGGGAAGTCATTGATTGTCCAAAGCACCATAGCACGGAGTGTAAAGTTTTCCTTCTCCTTTACATCCCTACAATTAACCCCAGTATTCCACAACTCCTTCAACTCATCAATGAGGGGCCTCAGGAACACATCAATATTCATTCCAGGGCTTTTCTTGCCAGGTATCAACATCGACATGATCCAATAAGATTGTTTCTCATACAACCAAGGCGGCAAATTATAAGGTATTAGGATAACAGGCCAACAACTGTAAGTAACATTTTACATACCAAATGGATTGAAGCCATCAGACGCAAGACCCAGCCGAACGTTACGTATTTCTTTAAATACTGGAAAAGTATTGTCCACATGCTTCCATGCCATGGAGTCAGCAGGATGACGTAGTTTCCCATCTTTTATTCTTCCGTCCTCATGCCAACGCATTTCTGTGGATGTCCTCTCTGACATGTACAATCTGCGCAGCCGAGGTGTGAGAGGGAAGTACCGAAGGATTTTGTTAGGGACACGACGACGGCTCTTATCCTCACCATCGTCCAAATGGCCACCACCACTGTTCTTATCCTGATCATCTGTTTTCCACCTAGACGCTTTACATTTGGGGCATATATCCAGCTTCTCGTATTCCTTCCAAAATAACACACAATGATTCTCGCATGCATCTATCTTGATATAATCCAAGCCTAGATCACGAACCACCCTTTGCACTTTCTCCATTGTGTCTGGGACACAATGACCTTTAGGGAGAAACTTTGATATCAGAAACAGTACCCCCTCCAATGCTTTGTTACTTATCCCATACATGCACTTAAGCTGGAAAAGTTCCACAATAAAATATATCTTCGTACCATCTTCGCAACCTGGATATAATTCCTTTTTAGCCTCCTGTAGTAACTTGAAGAAGACCTTGGCTTGGTCGTTTGTTGTCTCATCTTCATCACTGATCTCTCCTCGTATTTCACCTCTGATTAGGGATTTAATCAAATGACTGGACCCATCATCTTCACTCGGTGCGTCGCCAGCTTCTTCATTGTCGACTCCAGAATCATGAGGTGCACCTTCATCATCATTCTGTACTTGTACATCTGCTGCTGCTAGGTTGTCGTCATTGTGTACTTGTACATAACTAGGTCCTGCATCATCATTGTGAAATACCACATCAACTGAACCTTCCCCTTCCTTGATAAAAGCTTCAGCGAACCCTCTAGAAAGGACATGACTCTGAAGCATAGCCCGTGTTTTATGTGCATTGCACAGACATCTAGTGCACGGACATGCTGCAGTCCCACCACTCGAAGTGCCACTGAATGTCCTGTCCATAAACTCCGGGAATTTCTTCTTCCACTCAGATGAACCACGAGGCAAGCGCATCCAACTCCTATCATCGCCTGACATCTGCGTGATGAAGATGAATCATCACCAATTTAAGCTTTCGTATTTACATACATATAATTCAAATATATGTGAATCCCATGATGATATCGCTAGTACCTTTAATTTCTCGACGTGGACGATGGAGGGGCGTGCCGCAGCCGGAGATTAGGGCAAAAATAATCAACCCTCCTGCGCAGCAAGCTGTCGTCCAAGGAGTCGATGCCGAGCAGCGGAGACGACGTCTCCCTCACCCTGGCCCCGTGCGCAGCAAGCTGTCGTCCAAGGAATCGATTCCGAGCAGCGGAGACGTCGCCCTCACCCTGGCCCCGTGCACACAGCAAGCTATGTCGTCCAAGGCGGAGTCAATGCCGAGAGCAGCGATGCAGAGCAGCGCGTAGACGTCGCCCTCTCCCTGTCGTCCAAGGAGCGAGTTGAGATGCCGGCGAGCACAGGCCCGTACCTAAGTTTTAATAGAATTAAAGCCAAATCATCATCAAATCCACTTAACACAAGCGTTACACCCTAATTCTGAAAAAGAAATTAGATTCGAGAATAGTAGATTGAGGTTCTGATAGTGCAGCAATAGAGGATTGGTAGTACCTGTACTCGCGGAGACGCTAACGGCAGTCGGCAATGGCAAATCGTAGTCGGCGGAGCGGCACCTCGCCGAGATCGCGTCGAAGTCTCTCTTGGAACCAGGGGCGTCGCGCGGTCTCCCTCCTCTCCCCGTGCGAGCGAGATGCGTCGGGAGGCGTCCACAGGCGTCGGGAGTCAGCCCCTGGATCGACCGACCTAAGCAACGCGGCCCGACGTGCATGGCCCGCGTGATAAGGCCCAATCCGAATCATACTTGACTCTTTGTTGTTGCAACACTCAAATTATATATCGCAACACAACTTAAGCGTTGCACTTGAACACCAAAAATGCTTCGAAACCAAACATCTTGTTGCAATAAAATTTAGCATTTGCAACAACATGAAAGTATATTTGCAACAGTCAACAGCGGTTGCTATTGAACCTCACTTTTGCTTCGCCTCAAAGAGTTCTCGTTGCATTAAGAATCAACAATTTGCAACGCTTGTGAAATTTTATGCAACACCAAACAAGCGTAGCAATAGTCACACCTAAATGCAACTAACGAAAATGTGGTTGCAGTACTACCTCACAATTGCAACCACAATCAATTCTACTACAACCATTTTACACCATTGCAATATCGTCAACCAAATGCAACAAAGCTTTGCAACGCCTTCAAAACCGTTGTATTAAAAACACGTATCGCTACGAGTTTTAAGAATGGTTGCAATACAAACATCTATACCAACCAAATTTGCGACGTTGCAATACAGAGGCGTTGATTTTGATACTAATCCTTGTAGTGTACCCTCTCTACCCTCCTATCTCTTCTCTCTTCCTTGTTGTCGTCAAACCCCTTCATCCATTCCATTTCATCCACTCCATCTACCTAAGGACAACTCGGTTTAGGATTAGTGTACTTCTCGTTCTCCGTGGAAATCGATACCTGGAATACTCCCGGGTGAAAGCTACATCGGTATCCGTCCGCATGCGGATTTATCTGTAGGCCATAAGGAGTGCCAACAGTTGCCTCACATATACCTCTTCTTCAATCACCCCATTCAAGAAGGCACTTTTCATATCCATTTGGTGCAACTTGAACCCTTTAGCAACGGCAAATGCTAGAAGGATTCGAATTGCCTCCAAACGAGCAACAGGAGCAAATGTCTCCTCATAATCAATTCCCTCTTTTTGTGAAAAACCTTGGGCAACCAACCTTGCTTTGTTTCTCACAACCTCACCACTCTCACCCTGTTTGTTTTTCCATACCCATTTGGTACCTATAGGATGGCAATTTGGTGGAGGTTCAACTAGTTCCCACACCTCATTTCTTTCAAAGTTCTCAAGCTCTTCGTGCATGGCACTGACCCAATTCGCATCAGATAAAACATGTCCAATATCTTTGGGCTCAAAGGACGTGACAAAAGCAAAATGAGCAAAGTGAGATGTGTTCCTTGACCTTGATCGTGTAGTCCGCTCATCGATGTCTCCTATGATCCCCGAGGAAGGATGGCGAGCTTGAATGTGTCTTGGTGCCTCGCGCATTGAAATCGCCTCCCCCTCAACAGCTACTTCCACTCGATCTCCATGTACATGTGTTGATGTCGAAGTAGTGGATGGACCATCGTCAACCGTAGTCGTCGTAGTGGAAGTAGTAGGTACAGGGACCATCGGAGGAGCATCATCTCCTTCATCATCTTCACCATCCGCATCCTTGTCTTCAAAGATCGTCTGTCCCATCTCTTCATCACCTGCACATTCAAAGACAGACGAGCTACATGTAATTGTCTCGTCGAATGTTACTTCGCAAGTCTCCATGATTTGGTTAGTGGCAAGATTGAGCACACGATACGCTCTAGAGTGATTAGCATAACCAAAGAAAATACCATCATGAGACCGAGACTTGAACTTATCTAGATTACCCTTCTTGAGAATGAAGCACTTGCAACCGAAAACTCGAAAGTGACTTACCTTGGGAGTTCTCCCATGAAAGAGCTCGTAGCAAGTCTTCTTCTTGAAAGCACGAAGGAAAATCCGATTAGACACATAACAAGCGGTGCTCACCGCCTCGGCCCAATACTTCCTAGGAGTCCTATGTTCATCGAGCATCGTCCTGGCCATTGTACAAATGGTCCGATTCTTTCTTTCCACAACTCCATTCTGACAAGCGACATAAGGCGAAGAAAACTGATGCTCAAGACCAAGGTCACGACAAAAAGTCTCAAAATGAGCATTCTTAAATTCCATGCCATTGTCACTGCGTATAGCTCGTATGGCATCACCATTTCGCTCATTTTTCAACCTCAAGACCAGATCTCGAACAAAACCAAACGTCTCATCCTTAGCCGCCAAGAAGTACACCCAGGTATAGCGAGAATAGTCGTCCACTATCACAAGGACATACCACTTCCCACCGACTGAGCAAACGCGAGCTGGACCAACCAAGTCCATATGTAAAAGCTCCCCGGGATGCTCAGTCATCACCTCAGTCAAAGGTGGGTAAGAAGTAGCGACCATCTTGCCATGCCTACAAGGTGCACAAACCAAATCCTTCTCAAACCGGAGCTTGGGCAATCCTCGGTAAGGTCAAGACTGCTCAAACGAGAGAGCAAGTCGAAGCTCAGATGACCCAACCTCCTATGCCACTTCCAAAGCTCGGAAGAGGAACCAGCAACAAGACAACGAGCCGCACCAAAAGACCTCAAGAAATCAGCAACAAAAACTTGACTCTCGGGAATGATCATGCAAACAAGGTCACCTCGAGAATCAAGAATCCGAGAAGCACCACTAACAAACCGAACCTCAAAGCCCTCGTCAAGCAGATGAGAAACTGAAAGCAAATTAAAACCAAGCGACTTGACGAGTGCAACACGCTTCAACACAAACTTCTCGTTTACCTGAATATCACCTTCTGAAAGCACTCTACCCTTACCATTATCCCCAAAAGTGATGTACTCTCTTGTCATCACCGGGGTGAGGCTTGAGAACCACCTTTGATCTCCGGTCATGTGTCGAGAGCAACCGGAGTCAATCAACCACAAGCTCCTCAAGCCTCCTACCTACAAAATCAAAAGCGAGATCAAGAATGAGCGAATGACTCAACACTGGGGTTAGAACAGAAAGAGTCAAACCAGTGCTGAGCCATTTGCTCAAAAGAAGGGTTAGCAACATCCACTCTACCAAACCTATCAAACTGTGGAAACCTTCCACGCCTAACCGGAGGAACACCACGCGGGGGAAAACGCGGTCCAGGCTCCCTCCGGTAATCAAAGCTACGGTCGTCCCTCCCGAACTCGTACTGAACACGAGGAGGAGGACGCCTAGCAAAACCACCACGTCCCTGAGGACCTCCTCCACGAGGAGCAAAGCCACGAGCACCCTTTCTTGGAATAGAGCGCACAAACCCATCACCCTAGGCAAAGGAGCACGAGGCTCAGGCACGCTATGAGAAGAGCGGTACCTGTCCCGCTTTCCCATTTCCTTCTCACGCCTTACCTCTCTCTTCTTCCTGAAGCAGAAACTCTCTTGGTGACCATCCCTACCACAAAACCCACAGTGGTAGCGGACTGGCTTAATTAGGCTTTGGATCTTTTCTTTGGTTTAAGCTTTGGATCTTCTTTCGGCTTAGGCTTCTCACTAGGTTTGAGACCACTCGTCTCTCCCACAACACTCGTCTCTCCCACAACACTCGTCTCTCCCACAAAGATCACTTTCTTTTGGAAGTTGTTGGTTTGAGGTGGGAATTCTGGTGGATCTGGAGTGGTATCAAGTTTGTTTTTCAAGTGGTTGGGCTTAGGTTGAAAAGCGTTCTTAGATGGGATATTTTGTGGTGAAAATGGCACACCCTCACAAATCATTCCCTCATTCTTAACCACCAACTCCGAATCAAGACCACAACCATCAGCCCGTCTGTACATAGCAATCATCATTCTCAATTGAGGTTCATGACTTGACAACCAGCTCAAACACTTACGCAAGTCATAATTCTCATTTTGCGCACGATTTACATGATGCTCAAGTTCAAGATTCCATAAAGCAGTTACTTCACAAGTAGAACAAACATGCTGAGCAGGTGCATTCAAAGAACTTTCAAGAGATTTGATTTTAGTATCAGCATCATCAAGTTTAGCATGCAAGACAGGACAAGAAATACAAGCTCCTAGTAAAGCAGGTCTAGTTTTCAATTCTTTAAGATTTGACTTAAGCAAGTCACATTCTTTAATTTTAGACAAATGCTTTTTCTCGTACTCAAGCAATTCATTCATTATTGCATCACAATCAGTACAAGCATGCTCATCAAAAACAACAGGAGCAACTTTTATAGCATCAAGTTCAGATTGTGATTTAGCAAGTGAAAGTTCAAGATTAGCAATTTGTTCTTTAGAGGCAACAAGCAAAGATTCAAGTTCAACAACCTTCTCCTTAGACTCACCAAGCAAAGACCTAAACTCCCTCTTCTCCTTGTTGGTCTTACGAAGCACATCATCACGATTATCAAGCAATTCATTCAACCTAGCATTCTCCTCTAACAAGAAGTTGGGATCACGATTTACCTCATCCTCAGACTCTGACTCGGAGTCTTCTCTTGTGCTCTTCTTGTTGTAGGAGTTGTGAGCCATGGTGCAGAAGCCTCGGGACGCCATGCACACCAAACCGTTGAAGTTCTTGGCATCGTCCCTCCGGCGTCGACCTTGATCTTCATCATCGCTGCTTGAGCTTGACGAAGAGTTGCTTGAACTTGTATCGACGTCGCTCGCACCGGCCACCATAGCTCGGTTCATGTTCTTGTGCTTTTGCTTGTGCTTGTGCTTGTGGTCTCCGTCCTTCTTCTTGTACTTGTCCTTGCTCTTGTACTTGTGCTTGTAGTCATCCCTCGAGCGGTGCTTGTGCTTGCGATCCGGCTCAGCTGGCTCCGGGCACTCGGCGATGAAGTGCCCCATCTTGCCGCATCTGTAGCACGTACTCCCAATGCGCCTTGTACTCTTACGGTTCTCGTACATGCGTCCGAATCTCCTTGTCAGCAACGCGAGATCCTCCTTGCTCAGCACCTCGAATTCTTCATCTAGCAAGGACACAAGCAAAGACAAAGCGAATTGGCGTGAAGTGTTAGCTCCTGACCTAGAACTCGAGCCACTCATCAGAGCCAGACTATGTGGTTCAGTCGGGTTCTCAAGCTTGGCTCTAGCAATCCTATCAACCTCTGAGGACTTAAGCTTAGAGAACAACCCATCGACTGTGAGTGTCTCGTAGGCATCTGACTCTGTAATCGCCTCAAACTTTGCAGCCCACACAGACCTATCCAAGCAATGTAACAGCTTAAAGGCCATATCATGGTCTGTGTACGGGAGCTCGGCGATATTGGCTCTCATGTTGTTCACAATCACGGAGAACCTCTGGAACATGGCATCTATCGACTCACCGGACAAATGAGTGAAGTTCTCATATTCCCTCCAGTAAGTTGAAAAGAGCCGAGCCTTTACACCACTATCTCCGCCACGGGCGACTGCTAACTTCTCCCAGATCTTACATGTCAGATGCTCTTCGATCACACGATTCAACTCATGCTCGTCGAGCGCTTTGAACAAGAAGTCAACGGCTTTTGCATTTGCCTCAAACTTGTCCTTAGCTTCCTGGGTTACCCTCGTAGCAGGGATGTCATAGGTAGTATCAAGAGTGATATCCCATATCAATTGTCCTTTGCTACGGAGGAAAGCTCCCATGCGAACCGACCACATCCTATAGTTCTTCCCATCAAAGAGAGGAGGACCCGAACCCTTTCCGGAGTACGCCATCCTTGGATCTTAAGACTAGTTAGAATCACGAAGATCCGTAACCGGCTCTGATATCAATTGAAGGATCGATACGGCGACCAGAGAGGGGGGAGTGAATGGGAGCCGATAAAATTTTTTCTCAAAAGAGCAAACCGGCCTATGTCCCAAATTCACTTCCGATGAGTCCAACTCGCTTCCTTGCCAAGTCCACAAAGCCACTGGAGTGCTTTTGGACCTAGGAGCAAGTACCAAAACACTTCAACACGACCACACAGCGGAAATCCAAACTTGCAGCGCCCAGACCAAAAGCGGTCAGACCTGTTTCTGACACCGGTCAGACCTGTTTTGCTCCAACCTGCAAAACCTCAGCAACAGCCTCACCACTAAGCCCCAAAAGCTCCCAGACGAAATTCCCAACCAAACAATCGATCAAATTCTGACTAGAACATCAAAGATCACAAATCTCAGTTCCAGACCAGAAACCGGTCAGACCGGTTTCCCAAACCGGTCAGACCGGTTTTGCCCATACAGAAACAGGAAATTCTGCCCGCGGGAAAACTCGATCTTATCCTCCAAGTTTCTCACGATTGGCTCCACGGATTCAAACGAAACTTTGGGGAAAGGTAGGATACATCATGAACTACTCATGGCTCCGAAATTGTTCCAAATCTCGCACTAAATCCAAAAGTAATCGCAAATCTAAGACATGGCTTCCTCTTTCCCGGGTTCGAATGAAATTCACCAAATTCGAGGAACTTCCCGAGGATTAGGAGGGCAAATCACTAGAAAAGGATCACAAGAGACCCAAGAGTGAATCCCCCACGAAATTCCCCAAAGAAACGGCCCCAGACGTGATGAATACAAATTCGCCCAAAAACACCCGAAAAAGAAAAACGAGGAGGAGCTCAAGAACACGATGAACAAACTTGGAATTCTCTATTGCATCACGAGGTCAACATCTTTACAAGAGGGCTAGCCTCCTCCCTTCATCCTACCCACTTGAAAGTGGAGGAAAATCGAAGTGGAGAGGTCCCCTTCTCTCTTCCTCACAACATGAAGCACTTGGCTAGCCTAGAGAGAAAGAAAGGAAATGAACTAGGGTTCCAAGAGTTGGCTGCCATCTCCCACCAAGGTGAGTATATATGGCCACCTCTAAAAGACTAAACTACCCCTAAAACTTGAAAGGAAGATACACGCCCTCAAGGGCAAAACTGTAAAGTTGCAGGTCTTTTCTTCCGGCTGGGCACGCATCCATCTGAAGTTGCTTCCCTCCGACGCAACCTTCGAGATCACGCCGCGTGTCCTCCGCTCCAAAGCTTCCCGACGCCCAGGTGGAACCGGTCAGACCGGTTTGATGAACCGGTCAGACCGCTTTCCCCTGGCCCGGTCTTTGGACTTGGTTTTGTGGCCCAAATCAAGAAACCCTCCTCCTCTGGTTTTGTGGTGAACCAGTAAACCCCGCGCACTTGGTCCAGCCTCCACGCCAAGCTTCGAGCACGCCAAGCCTTTCGCCTCCGGTGCACGGACGGCCTACTTGGTCTTGCCTCGTTCCTTGACTCGGCTACGCCCAAGTACCGGCTTGATCACCTTCATCCACGTTGCCTTGCTTGTTCTTGCACCATGTGAACCGCACTTGATCCCATCGGTCGTCGGGTCCCTCGAACCAAGCCTACTTGTCTCTCCGCTCCTGGGAGGCCGCTCCGGCTAAGACCTTTCGCACTTGTTCTTCACCTGCACCAATGCGAACCAAGCCGCATTCTACACCTGCAATACTTGAGCCAAGACAAACGTCAAATTACACCACGTTGTCAATCACTCATCACAAGGAAAGCGACCATCCACTCGGTCCTCGGACACACATGGTCCTCAATCTCCCCCTTGATGAGTGCATTGACAACACACACAGCACACATAGATTGAGACAAAAAAACTGGAAACGACTTAGGCAACAAACTCGAACAAAGAGCACAAAGCGACACTCAAACTCGCAACAAGATCATATCCAAACCGGCTCCTCAAGAAGAGGCAACAGGGCTCAACACCACCGGCAAAGCATCAACAAGGCAAAGCAAGAACTCCCCCTGAACAAGTGCAAACTCCCCTTGAGCAAATGCACGAGACTGAATTTTTCAGCTCAGTCTGGGCCAAACCGGTCGACCGGTCAGACCGGTTTCGCCCAGGCTGAACCATCAAAATCCAAAAATACACAAAACATGCTCAAACTTCTCCCACTTGTTCCAAACAGGTTCCAGACATGTTAAGCAACATTTCTCAAGCCTATACATCTCCCCCTTGTTGCCAATGCATGAATCAAGGCACAAATGCAAAAGTTTCAACCTAGAGCTTCTCAAATATACAATGAGCAATATAAAATGCTACACATGGTCAAATGAGCAAGTAAGATAGTCCTAGGTGTTGTAAAAACATTGCCAACAAGATTTCATGATTGTAGAGGCATATGGCCAAGTAATTTCCAATTTAACCAAGTTTTTCAAAAAAATCACCACCTCATGAGCAAAAGTCATTTTCAAGCCAAAATGAGCTAGATCATGCAAAAGTTGTCCTTGGTTACCTATTCTTAGCAAAAGATCATTGCAAACACCCATAATCTAGTTCATGTCATGTTAAAGCTACCGAGCCATGTGTCTACTTCTAAAAAGAGACTTCTCTTTGGTAGGCACATGCAACGGTTTAGCACCCAATTTTTACATTTAATCACAAATGACATGAATACAACCTTGAGAGCATAATTTTTCAATTAATTGCACTTCTTTTTCAGATTTAAGCAAGGTACATGAAATGCCTTTGCGGCAAAAAGAAGCTTATGCCTCTCCACAACCTAGACAATGGGCTAAACATTTGCAAGATAAAATGGTCTTTGACCCAATTGGCAAGAAATAGACACCCAAGCACAACCTAAGCATGAAAAAGCATTTAGGCCATAATTGATCACCTTCATCCACGTTGCCTTGCTTGTTCTTGCACCATGTGAACCGCACTTGATCCCATCGGTCGTCGGGTCCCTCGAACCAAGCCTACTTGTCTCTCCGCTCCTGGGAGGCCGCTCCGGCTAAGACCTTTCGCACTTGTTCTTCACCTGCACCAATGCGAACCAAGCCGCATTCTACACCTGCAATACTTGAGCCAAGACAAACGTCAAATTACACCACGTTGTCAATCACTCATCACAAGGAAAGCGACCATCCACTCGGTCCTCGGACACACATGGTCATCAGAAACTCAAATAGAGGAGCTGCCACGTAGCATTGTTAAGGTCAAGAAGCTACGACACCTCTTGGCTGACAAATATTTTGATGACGAGCACACAGAGTTTAAGTACTTGGTTGGAGACTTGGAGTAGAAGCACCTAAAGGGCTGTCGAACCTGGAAAAACTACAGACTCTTGAGATAGTCCAATTAAGCGAGCAAAGACTTGACCGAGCAGCTGAAGAAACTATTGCAGCTTAGAGACATATGGATCGACAATGTAAGTGCCACTGATTGCACAAACCTATTTGCAACCTTATCGATGATGCCACTTCTTTCAAGGCTGCTTATCTCCACAATCTAAATCCTGTCTCCACAAAGCTGCACAGACTAATTATCAGGGGTGGTTTGGCCACTGGGACAATACAGTGCCCAATATTTCGCAACCATGGGAAGCATCTCAAATATTTGGCTCTAAGCTGGTGTCAGCTCGGGGAAGATCCATTGGGACTGCTCGCACCACATATGCCAAACCTCACCTATTTGAGCCTAGACAGGGTGAATAGCGGAAAAGTATTGTCTCTTTCTGCAAGGTGCTTTCCTCAACTAAGGACACTCGCTTTGAAGCATATGCCCGACGTTGGGCAGCTGGAGATTGATGATGGGGCTCTTCCATTAATCGAAGCTCTGTATATCGTGTCGCTACCGCAGCTAGATAAGGTGCCTCAAGGCATAGAAGCATTTCTCTGCCTGAAGAAGCTCTGGCTGTTGAACCTGCATAGAGATTTCACAAGACTGTGGCAGGCGTATCGAATGCACGAGAAGATGCAGCACGTTCTAGAGCTTCGTCTATAGGACGAGTGTTTACTTTGCATTACTATTTTACTATATATTGTCGTATGGTGTGTCAGCGCAAAACTACGTCTATTTTACTTTAAAACTCTTTACCTTTTTGTTTAGTATTTGGGTGCTATTGCTACTGTCAGTTGGGATAAATTTGGAATTCTGGATGCAATTTGCATATTGTAAAACAAGTAGTGACCATGGTGAAAACATTGGCTTTCATTGCTTTGCGAAAGCTGCGCACGTATGTGTTGGCTTGGTTCGGTAGCTTTTAGAATGATTTTAATACGAGAACGTTCCTATTTCTTTTGACCTTCTCCTGCCGCCAAACTCTCATTCCTATAATCGCGGCATGGATAGTACACCACGTACTTGTTGTGGCTCAATAAATATCCGCCTCCCCTGCATTTACGAACAACTTTACACCTTTTAAGTATTCATCACAAGCTTGATTCTCAAGATACATCCAGATCCGGTCCTCCATTTACAACAATTTAAAAATGTATAAAGTAAATTAGAATTGACCATCAAGCAGATACTAGTAACAAGAGTGCAAATAAGTTTTTGAGTCAACTATTTAAAGGATAGCATTGCAACAACTCTAGAAATCTAAGAAACTCTAGTGTTCCTTAAAAAATATTCTCTTCACAGAAGGAAAGCAGAGTAATATTCCGCCATGAAATTTAGCTAATTTTAGCTCAGACAAGCATTCATCATCCATCTATTCAATAATTTCGACGGGATCATATAAAATGGAGCAAAAAAAATGCTCATCTGGCTACAGTTTAGTACTCCAGTGACCATAGTATACAAACATTGATTCATCCATAAGCAAGTCCAAACATCCAGTACAACACAAGCTAACACATCAACCAAAAACACCTGTTGATCTTAGTACCATACTGTCACTTGACATAAAGCTCTTAACATTGTATTTCCATCCTAGCTGAACATAGCTCACTGTCCATAGAGGCCATAAAAATATAGATAGAAGCTCAAAATTCTGTAGACATGTAACAAGGGAGTCAAGCTGTAGTAATAGATGCTAAACAAAACAAACTAGTCTGTGCTACTGAAGCCAATGCAGCACTCATGTGACACAATCTCATGCAAATTTGACTACAAGAAAGGAAAATATAACTACAATGCTAGTGTTGCTACCATATATTCATAATCAATTTCCATCCTGCAAAAAAAATATCGATGAACAAATTAAATTTAGCCTTCAATGAACAGATCTAATTACTAAATATTAAAGTGATGACTATTGACTGCATGGATACTATAAAAGGAGTAGGTGCTGCGTACATTTTAAAAAAGATGCTAACCTGAGATATGTCTTTTGCACTTAATTGTGCCTGTATGATTCTCCTGAACACGTCTAGATTGGCCAGCCAGCAGCAGCATCCCCCAGATGGACCCAATATTCTGTTGTTTGCCATCAGTAAGCAATCACAATTACAGAAAACACTACTCATATTCAGCTCGTAACAAAATCCTTATTTTGACACACTGGAAACATTCTTCGAATAAAAAACAAACTACTGCTATAAAAAGAATTGAACCACCTATGAAAGACCATACGTATACCAAATTATGTTTCATACATATACCAAACTATTTTTCAATAATACATCACACTTGAATACCTGGAACAGCTCTGGAAGCATGACCACCACTGCCACTATCTCCAGGAGTCGACATTGCAATCACAAAATGCTGAAATAAAAAAAATGAGTGGGCCAATCCATCAGATATTCAGATCTATTCATGACCTAAGGTTCTAACTATGGTTAGACAAGTAAGCACTAACAGATTACAGATCGAGCCCTAAGCATTGCTAAGCCACTAATAAATAGATCATACAAGCAAATCAGTAGTCCAGTAGCAAATCAATCAAGAATAGACCATGCCATGCGGGAACAATCATGTATGGAACCGAGTAAGGTGACCTAAACTTTGAAGCAGGAAGATAATAATGTGAATTCTGAGTTCTGTGAGAGCACTACCTTTCTTAGATAGGTTTCTTTGAGATAAGAAGAGAAGTGATGCTCTCTCTGTGTGGAGACCTTTTGCCTTAGACTTCTCTTTCTGTAAGTTACATTTCTGAAACTACTAAACTGAAAACTATAAACACTGATAATGCATAAAAATCAAGTTATCTTTTGGATATCAGAAATTCTTTTCCTAAATTCTGATGCAAACCTCACTAAGCCTACCGGTTATCTCTGCCGCCGCCAGCTCTCCACTCGGCCACGCGCAAGGCCGGCGGCGAGCACTCGAGCAGGTCAATTCGACAGTAAGCGCACGAGCAGGTCAATCGCGGCCCCCATTGAGGCCTTGACCCTGGGAGCCTCGTACTCGATCCCGCGGTGCGTCGGCCGTGCCCCCCAATCCCACTAATCAGCGCTGCCGAATCGAGGCGGGGCGACGGAGTAGCGAGAGGGAGAGGGAGAGGAAGCGGGGGTGGGGGTGGGGGGGGATCTCACCTCGCGTGCTGCGCGCGCGGCCGCCGCAGATGCTCCTGTTCCTCTTCTGGATGGGCTGGATCTACGCGGAGGGAGGGGAGAGAGATGCCCCTCCGCCCGCTCCGGTCCTCACTCCAAATGCCGAAGAAACCCGCCATGCGGCGCAGCAAGCCCGCACGCAGCCCCGAGAAGAAGGGAGGGCCTGGCGGAGGGAGTCGAGTCGAGGGAGGGCGACGGGGACTGAGGGAGGCGGCGGACTGGTGGAGGGAGTTCCGGAGTTGGGACTCGCCGGGTGGGAGGGAGGGAGGGCGACGGGACGGGGGAGGCGGCGAACTGGCGGAGGGAGTCGGGGAATGGGGGAGCGTAGGGATATGGATAAGGTGCGGTGCGGACTAGGGTTCGATGGGGGTTGGGCCTTTTGCCGCATGGGTCATGGGGGATAGATACATTTTCTATTAAATGTTTTATTATGCATTAGTCATATCTATAAAACTAATTATGTTTTATGTTATTGTGAATTAGCCATGCCTACTTTTTGATGATAATTAGCCATGACTATAAGGATGTATTTTGGTCCCTAGTTAAATTTTTAAAAAAATTCTTATTAAATTTTATAAAGTATATAGATATTTGGATTTTCCTTCAACTTCCCCTTGGGCGGCACGGGGAGAGGAGGGGTGCGACATCAAATGGACAGGGCCTAGGTTTTTGGGTGGTGCCAGCCGTCGGATCTATGAATGGAGGGCCTGGGATAGTTGTGCCGGTAGGGGTGTTTGGGCCCAATTGTCCAATTCAAGCATTTTGACTTCTATCATCTAGAATTTGCTATGGTTGAAGCCGTGATACCATGATTTGGATCTTTATCATTTGGATACCATAGTTTGGAAATCTTTATCATTTGAACTCTCTCTCTCTCTCTCTCTATATATATATATATATATGTCTTAAAATATAATGTAATTATTTACATGGAGAAGGGTATGATTTCAATTTGATGTTATATTAAAATTTGATGTAAAGTATAAAGTTACTTGTAAGCCCTATTTACCGACTGACTGCTTGACATTGCAAACATGTTCACCGACTGACCATTAATGGGTAGATGTATGTATCTTTACCGACAGATGGTTACTCTGTAAAACAAGGATTACCGATAGATCATACGTCGAGAAGCTTTACCGACAGAATGTCCATTGGTGAAACTGGACTTTTACCAAGAGATGTTTGTCGCTAATCTGGTGTTGTGGTGTAGTGAAAATTAATATTTGTAGGGCTAAACTACTTACATTTTGCTGATAAATTTAGTCAAAGCTAAAAGCATTGGATGATTTTACTTGTTTCTACAGTGCTTCTGTAACACCATGGTAAAAGGAGTCGTGAAAAGGTTTCATGATACTGCTGAAATTTATCAATAGTTTCTGCATAATTTGTGTTGGATGACTCTTATGTGTCTTATCTGATAGACACATTCAAAGAGGAGTTGGGGTGCAGAACAAGTGACACATAGTGCAGAGGTGCTAAAGAACTAACTGTAGCTACATGCATAAATTTTAATAGTAACTACATCCATATAAGCAGTTAATTAAGTAAAACATTTATTACAAGCACATCATATGTGCAAAAATTAATATGCAACATTTCCAGCACTAGAATTAGCACCATAATTTAATTGCATAACCAGCTGTTCCAAGAGCTATGTTACCTGGGATATAGACCTCGTGGCATGTTGGTGCTTGGCGTTATTAGAGTGAGTCTGGACTAAAAATAGCATGATGGAGGGATGTCGGCAAACTCGCATGCCAATAAGAAAATTCCATCCCTCTTGTAGTGAAGAGACCAACTTCCCTGAATTACATACACAAGACAGCTTCTCAGACACATTCCACTAAACACCTTACATGCTGTCAAGCACCGCCAAGAATTCCACTCAAATCAACCATCTTACTATTACTAATTGGAGGCTCTTTTTGGGGCTCAAGAATAATCCTTGCAAGACGTGCTAAAAAATAGATAAATTCTAGAAATTCTCACAAAAATCAGAAACATCCGACCCTTAATCTTACTTTCTGTTGCTAGGTCTCATGATTATAACCATCTGATGTGCTAATAATTAGAGATTTATTTTACTAAGGCCAGTCTCAGTGCACAGTTTCACTACACGGTTACCTAGGTCTGCCAAAGTTGTTTCATGGTGATGAAACTCCTCTCACATCCCATGAAACTCTTCCTTCTCTCTCCTATATCACATCAGCATATTTAATGCCATGAAACTCCAATTGAGACCGGCCTAAGCAGACGTGGAGGACCATCACCCAAGGCACAGTGGCCTGGTTCAAAACGGCACGTAGCATATTAATTAAATATTTATCTGTGTAAGAGGTGGGCATATGCAAGAAGTGGTAAAGATGTATTGGTTGATGATAGCTTGCCGGACAACGACGACGCTGGCAAGCCGGAGCACCACGCTCGTTAGCCCAGCTGCATGAGGGCGTGCCCTAAGCAAAGTTCCAAGCATCGCGATGCGCATGACGATCGAGACGACCAAGGCCGGGTAGCACGTACCCCGAAGATTAATTCTGTTATTGATGCGGGCCATGGAGACGTACGTCGTGGTATGCGACGACCTCAGGCCGGACGGATGTTGGTGGCAGTAATCAGCACAGTGGTGCCTTGCCTCGGAATCTTGGATGGGCAATTGCGGCGCAGTCAAAGCACCATGAAGTCATGAAGATCGGCTCTCAGAATTGACATCTGCGGAGAACTCCGGTATAAACGGCCATGCACCTCCATGTGAACGGTCTCATTTTTTTGTGTCCTTTCTCAAAAAAAAAATTGAATGGTCTTTCTCAAAATTTTGATGTTCGTTGTTGATGCTAGGTAAGGAAAATAATGCAAGCAGTTTTGGGTAACGGATTCTCAACAAAAACATTCATGAAACCGCATTTAATTTGGATATAATAATGTTTTCATTGCAGCTGCCTTTGGTCTTTGAAATGTACGAAAGAAAGGAACATTCTGCAGCGCCATCAATTGGAATTTTAGTACAGGAAGTTACATATTGACACCGAGTTTGTGAGATATATGCCTTTAAAGGAGAAAGGAAGGCAGAAGCCAGCAGGGTTGCATGCATGCATGTGTTTGTCCGGACTCAGGAGATAGAGACAGAGAAGAAAACATAGATCATGGGTGGCATTTCTAGACATTAACCACTCTGCATTCATGTTCATATTATTCTAAACCCAGTTGATGAAGAAAAAACCTCATATATTAGTCACCCAAGAGCATAATTTAGATTGAGGAAAGAAACAATGAAGATGGTGAAGCTCCTAAACAAGGTTGGTGATTAGCATAGCCAAATATCATTCATTGTTTCCTCACAAAAAAATGATACTATTCTCTGTTTTTTTAGAAAGACCAGTACCGACGTAGATGCTCACAATGCGTGCACACTCATCCCTATGTTACATGCAAGCAAACCCTATCCCTATGAGCAGATGTGGAGATTGACGAAGTCGATCACCACAGCTGTCTCGCTATCAACGACAATGTTGCCTACCACTGAAGGAATAACGCCAGCTAAATATTGAAATAAATCCAGGAAAATGCAACATATGTGCTGCGTCAAGTACTCAAAACCCGAGTGGACAGGTTCACAGCAAGAAACCTTACCAATTAATCTATGATCAATTCTTTATAGAAAACAATATCCAAAATTGTATGTAGATGCACGGATTGATCATTAAGTAAACCATGTATACATATATGTAGGAAAACTAAAACTAAGGGTTCAATCAAGCACATGTCAAACACACATATATTGAGGTGCAATGCAAAGTGAAAATATCAATGTGGATAAATAAAAGTGTGTATAGTAATTGCTAACTAAAATATAATGCAATTGCATAAGGATAAGTACATATTTATATGAGTATGCTGTTAAGAATATTTAACAGCTGAGAGGAGATTGAGGTAAGGAATTTCGACTATTAGATATGGTGCCTACTTCTTTTTGGAAATTTCAAATACTTATGTCTTTCAAAGTCAATAGCCCGTGCGGAAGCACGAGTTAATGGACTAGTCTCATGTAATTGAACTCACAGTCAATACAAGATATCACATTCTTGGACTTGGAGGCAACTACAAGCTAGCGCAGGAGGATGCCGCGGGCATGCGTCATGGTATGTGGGCATGCGTGGCCGGCAGTGCAGAAGGAGAGCCGTTCACACGTGGCCGGCAGTGCAGCAAGGTACAAGAGCTTAAGGGAGACGGCTTCGGCAAGCTCACGGGAGAAGCTGTGGCTGTGGCAAGGGAGGAGCAGCTTGTCAGCAGCGGTTGACGGGGTAGCACAGACGGATTATATCAGACTGCAGCCTGCCAGCGACGGATGGGGGAAGCACGAAGAGATCAGCTACCGGCAGTGGACGGGATGGCGCCAGGATGGGTGGTGTGCGAAGGGATCAGCCGCCCGGCGGATGGATGGATGCGGGATGGAAGGATGGATGGACTGGCCGGCGGGAAGAAAATGGGTGCACGTCAAAAACCTTAGACATGTGCTTCCATGAACTGCAAAAGAACCGTGTCGGAAGGCATGTGCCAATTGGTACCACGTTAGAGACGCAGTTCTACTCAACATGTCACTGATATTATCCACAATACTAATGCGGATTGTTAAACCGCGACTCCAATATCTGCTCATATACCAACTTCGTCTCTTGAAGACCCACATATCAGAGATGCGTCTCAATAAGAGCCAGGGGCAGATCTAGAATAGAAAAGGCATTGATGTCACTAGTGTTAAAATCATGATTATTTTCTATTTGTATCTTATATCATAAGTACTTTAGCTTTGAAATTCAAAATTCCATTGATGTCCAGGTACATCACCAAAATGGGCTGAATCGACCACTGACAAGAGCCTTCACTACTTCCATTCTAGTGACGCGCTTTGTAGAGACGCGTCTCTGATATGCCTCCTCTAGGCTCGTGTAGGATCGGGGTGAACTAATTAGTGATGTTCTTTGTCTAAACCCATCACTGATGTTATATTGGAGACGTGTGATATCTTCACGTCATTAATTTATGTGTCTTCTTTCTGGTTTTCTGACGTACTGGCTCAGAAATATAACGTGATTTTTTTCCCGACCAAACGTGATCATTTTTCAAGATCTAGATTGTATTATACCACAAGATGCAGTTGAGGTCATCATTAGTCAATACTCATTACGTCAGCTGTCAGCTGCAATAATATACAGGACCGTTAGCTTGACTTTTATTGATTTAATCGCGTCGTGCTGAAGTGTGGTTCTCATGTGAGTAGCTGACCGGAACCCACGCGGCCACGGGGTAGGTTCCTTGCTGCAACTGCAAGTATATATATTAGGGTTTCAGACTTGGTATATCATCAACGAGCAATAGATCCAGGATTAAAATGCAGACATTATATTGTTACATGCATGATGCATGGTTTGATCCAGATCGTGGGACATACGTGCTATATATGCGCTGACCCCAAGAGTAGACATTGATATACGAAAGACCTACGCGTAAGAAATGAGAGTTAGCTCTGATGCATATATATCCAGATCGAATCTCAGAAAAATGGCACGTGCAGATCCAGTTATTTGGTTGACTTTTGGTCCTTCTGCATCGGATCCTTTCGATGCAGAAAAAAAATGGCAGGTGCGGAAACTTCTATTTAAGACGACGACGATGATCGGTAGCGAAACCCAACTCAGCTTCGCAGATCGAGCAGGAGTACTATCGATCGGAGTGTTTGGGAGCAGCGGGTGACATCTCAGAGGTACCTTTTCCGTAATATTAGTAACTCACAGAAATGGTTTCCATTTGTTCTAGAAGGCTAAGCCGCTTCATGTTTGTTATTATGAGTGCATGTAGAAGGGGGAGGCCATAGCGCTGGGAGCATTGTCATCTGGATCGAGTTGAAAGCCGTTTTTCCATGGCTACACCGTACGGTAGCTTGAGACTTTATCTTTTCAATATATATATATATATATATATATATATATATATATATATATATATAGCTTGGAGTAAATTCTAATTTGGACCGTCCATTTATACGGTATGCAGGCTGCTTGCTGGAAAGGTGGCCGTCATCACGGGAGCCGGCAGTACAATCGGCAAGCAGATTGCCACAAAGTTCGTCAAGCGCGGCGCCACGGTCATCCTCACCGACCTCCCCAACAAGTTCTCCGTCTGCAAAGACAAGGCAGACGATCTGAAAGCGACCAAGACACTCGACGGCACGCAAGGGATGGCCATAGCAATGGACTGCGACGTCCGCGACCCGGGCAGCATCGCCAAAGTGATCGAGAAGGCGAGGAGCCAGAGCCGGCACGGCCGGCTCGACATTTTCTACAACAACGCCGGGCTGAACGGCGACGTCTCCTCCACCGACATCCACAACTTCAGGAACAACATGGCCGTCAACGTCGAGTCCGTCCTAGAGATCATCAAGCAGGCCGGCGCCGCAATGAGCAGGACCAGTGGCGGCGGCAGCGGCGGGTGCATCCTCTGCACGGGCAGCACCATGGGCGTGCTCGGCGAGGTTGTGCCGTCGGCGTACAGCATCTCCAAGGCGGCGCTCGTCGGCGTGGTCCGCGCCGCGGCGGCGGAGCTCGCGGCCGACGGCGTGCGGGTGAACGCCATCTCGCCGAGCCTCGTCGCGCCCAGCTTCAACCCGGCCGTGCTGCAGAGGAGGTTCTTCCACGGCGCCGGCGATGACGCCAGGCTGAATGAGATGATCAAGAAGTACGTCGGCGACCGGGTGGTCACGGCGGAGCATGTGGCGAAGGCGGCGCTGTACCTGGCGTCGGAGGCTAGCGAGGGCGTCACCGGGCACAACCTCGTGCTCAACGGCGGCGAGTTCACCTACTCTTCCAAAGTGTGACCGGGGAGATGATTCCGAGCTCAGCTGCAAGCAATGCAACAACTTTAGATCGACCCCGCTTGTCAGCGACGTCGTCGTTTCGTGCCTTGTTTTTTTTAACAGAAACAAATAGTCTGGCAGTGGACCACAGGCCCGGCCACAGCTAGATACTAGTATGCTTCAAATTTCAATATTAATTTGTCAATGGGCTGGTCACGGCCCATCGTTTGTTGTCATGTAGCTCGAAATGATGTTGTAATTTCATAATATCAATAAATATTTGCATTTGGTACTCCTTTTTTTATTCTCCTATAATTATAAAATCGGTATCTTAATTAGTTGTCTTTTCCAAATTACCACTTGATCAACTTGCATTTGGTTTCAAAGTTTCTTTTTTCGAGAAAGGCACCAAATAGTGCCTCATATCTGAAATTGATCTGGGAAAACACAATAGATCGAGGGTACAAAAGGAAAAAACAACTTGACACAAAAGGACGCCTAAAAACATAAAATTACAATGAACACCTTCATGGGTACTCCCTCCGTCCCTTTTTATCTTTCGTTTTCGGTTCCCGAGAAACAACTTTGATTGAATATAAAAAAATATATATATTAACATTTATACTATATAATAAATATCATTAGATAGATATTTGAATCTAGTTTTTTAACAATTTTTTTTAGAGATTAAAATGTTGCATATATTTTCTACAAATCGAATCTAAACCGTGGCACGGAAACCAATAACGACTAATATTAAGGGACAGAGGGAGTATCTCCTTCCTTCAATTGTAGGTCATCCGCCGATGCTTGGAAAATGCACTGAAAAGGTAGTACGAGAAAGGGACACCTGCAAATGTCTTCGTCATACAAGGCATTGAATACTACAATAACCACTTGTTGCTGCCAACAACGAGATCTAGTACATCTGTTTCCAAATAAAACAATGGTCAAATGGCGTCAACATATATTACATGGCCTGCCGATGATAGGAAAATGGCAGAACAGTCGGAATTTCTTGGATACTGAAAAAAATTACCATGGAGAGAGTAATTAAAAAGGTGCAGAGTCAAATTAACACGATTCGAGACGAGCGTCTACGTTGTACTACGTAATTCTCAAAAAGAAAGTCTCGAGGACCACCAAATGCAGAACTGCAGTTAGGTATTTAGGTTACATCAAATGAGCAAATAGAAAAATTTATGGATGTGTTCGGTTGAGCTTTTCGACTTGCTTAAGCCAAAAGCCAACCAAAGGACCCAAACCTAAATCCAAAAGCACCTTACCCCCTACTTTCTCTGGCTTTTGAGGTGGATAAGAAATATTTATCTACCTGCCACTGGTTATGAAAAAAAAATGGTTCGCTTCTTTTTTTTCCGTCGCCACGGTACCTCCCTCGACGGTCGTCGCCCGCCTGCCGCCTAGGGACCGCCGCCCACCACCGCGACTCCATGGAGTGGGAGGAGGAGGAGGAGGAGTGGTGCACGGAGTCGGAAATGGATGGAGCAGTGGAGAGAAGAGGCTGATGAGCGGAGAAGAGGCTTGAAACGAACCGGATTTTCCTTACCGAAAATCCGACTCTCTGTACCATCACAATAGTCCCAGAATCAACAGCTATCGCGTACAGAACTCATTCCTGAAGTTATCACATCCATACATCGAATGAAACAGTGCAATGTTAAGGTTATTACATCTCCCAACATAGGAAGTACGGGTACAAGCCACTTGGGCTAAATCGACAGAAAGGAAAGCCAACGCAGCGGTAGCTAAGTCATCAGGGCTCCATCTTCTTCTCCTCCGCAGGCAACTACTCGAGCGTAGCGCCGCACCTCAGTCGTACCATCCATCAGCGTTGTTGTCGAAGTCAGACTCGTAACCTGCAAGACCTTGAACTGTTCCCAAGGATTGGAACAGTTCCACGTCACCATCCATAGATGTGCAAGCTTTAAGGTGGACTAATCTAGTATACAAATAGGCAAGGAATAGCCAGGGGTTTTCTATGCAGCAGCAATAGAAGTTTATAAAACAGTTTCCAACACCAACTCACTCCTCCGCGGGCAATCCTGACAGAACAGGCTCCCGTCTCCAACGTCTACTCGATGGGAGAACTCCCGCTCCTCCCATCTCATCGGCCATGCCGGATCCTTAGTTTAAAAAGGAGAGAGGTAGAAGTTTTAGTCACCAAAACACTAATCAGAGCGTACGCTCCACGGGGTATTGTCCATGACCGAGGACGCGACTATACGTATAGTTTTAACTCTGTAGATTGTGTACACCTGAAATCTATGCGATGTGCATCCAACCGGGGATCAACCAGAAGAATAACACAACACCGAACGGAGGTCTAGTAGTTACGGCACCATCCTGCTTTTTCGGGCTTGGGGCGCGTCCTCTGCTAGAGGTCGCCTGGGAACTGTGAAGCACTCACCCGGGGCCAGTCGGGGGCCAAAGCAAATTAGGGAGCAAAGGTCAACACCAGTCCCCCTTACACTGAAACACTACCCTCCTGCAGGCTTGGTACCGCACTTGCTAGTCTCAGGCTCGGGCCCACCCTCATAATGGTCACACAGAGTGCACGGTAAGTCCCATGAAGCAAGTAGTCCGACCCGGTCCTCAAACCGTCGAAGTGAGCTCTTCTCTCGAAATGCGTATCCACCACGGTGGTCCGCCAGTCGCACCCATTACAGGTATTGCCGCCAACTCCTCTTCATCGTAACAAATCAAACATGTGCCCGCAACAGGCACTCCGCAGGAAGTACCCAAGTGTACTTCCCAAGCCCCCAATCCGAGGATTGGGTTATGGTGCGCTCACTTCAACAAAAGGGTTTTCAAATCCTCCAACTCCTTCAGTTTTCTCACGCACACCAAAACAGTTTAAATCATCCTTTTCCTCGCACGCATGCAAGCGAAGCATTCACAACAGCATATATGAGTATAGTAGTAGGATAGCAAGGAATTGATAAATAAACAGGCTGTGCATGGTTTAACATCTCAGGCAGTTCATGCGAATAAATATAGCATAACATACTACGAGCATGTCTAATAGGCGTTCAAAAAATGGATGGGCGTGAACCTGGTGACTCCTCCTCGTAGTAGTACTCGTCGAACTCCTCCTCCTCAGTCCCGACGTGAGTCTCCGATCCTCCTAGATATCGACCCGCAATTTAATTACCGAGACTACGGGCAAAGAAACTCCAAACAAGAACTAAGGAAGAGCCAAACAACACCCAACTCTATTCTAACGCGTAGATCATGATTTTACAAAAATAATGAAAATGGTTTCATATTTTTCTGAGCTACGGTTGATTTATTATTAATTTTTGAAGTTTAAATCATTTTCTGCAATCATTTAATTAATTTCGAAAAATAAAATAACCGACAGGGACACGTGGCATCCTCTGGTGGCGCCACATCATCACTGCTGACGTCATCAGGTCATCATGCTGCCGTCATCGGTGGGGCCGGGGTATGTTGACGTCATCGTGGGCCCTGATGACATCAGCGTTGACTCGGTCAATGTTGACCAGTTAACGGTCAAGGGTCAGCGGGGTCAGCGGGCCCACAGGTCAGTCACAGCTGGTCTGTGGCAGGTGGGGCCCGGCGGTCAGCAGGGATAAAAAGAAAAAGAGAGGGGGCAAGCTGGGCTGGTCGTGGGCCGGAAGCGCTCGGCTCGGCCCAACAGTTGTTGGGATGCGGCCCACGAAGGGCTGGGAATCGACCTGGCAAGGCTTTCGGCGCGATGGACCAAGTCCATCATGCACCGTGAGTCTGGTCTACGTGAGCCGGGCGCATGGGATCCAGAGTGTGGCTGAGCGGGATCCTCTGCGGCTTCTGGTGCGGCGTGTTGGTGTGGCCCTCGGTGTGAGGCTGCTGGGGCGTGCTCCAGTGCGCATTGCCGCGCCGCGCGCGTGCTCCAGCGTGCCGGCAAGCGGCGGCGGCTCGCGACGACGAGGGAAAAGGAGGCCCGGCGAGGTCCAAGATGAGCGGGAAAAGCTTCAGGTGGGTTTTGCGAGGCTAAAGGCGGGAGAAAGGGTGGATCTTGGCCGGCGGAGCGGCCTGCCTATGAGCGCCGGCGGAGCTTTGGCCCCGGCCATGGCGGCGAGGCGGCGGGGTGAGCTCCAGAGGGTGAAGGGTTCGGCCTTTGGGTTGGTTTTCGCGACACGGGAGCAAGGTGGAGCTTTGTGTGCGGCCAGGTAGGGTTGAAGGGGCTCCGGCGAGCTTGACCACGGCGGCGCGCCGTGGGCGGCTTGCACGGCGGCGGTGCATGGCTAGCACGCGAGGCTCGGGGTATTCGGCCTCGGCTACGAAGGCGCGGCCTTGGCGTAGGCTTTGGCTCACACGCGCATGCTGCAAGCCATGGCGGCCATGGGACGGTGGGGTTCGGCGACCGCGGCTGCGGGGAGGGGTAGTGGCGATGGGGACCTGCACAAGAGAGGCATGACGCGAAGGTCGGCAACACAGAGGGCTATGGCGGCGGCGGCGGAGGCTCACGGCACGACGACCGGCGTTCACAGGGGGAAAAAGGGGAGAGCAACGGCGGCGACTCACCTCGGTGAGGTGAATGTTCACTGCAGCTCGGTAAAGGGGCTCGCGGGATGGCGGGGTCGTCGGCTTGCGGTGCTCAGGGACGGCGGCGGCTCTCCACCTCCACGCGCGGTGACGGCGGCTCGAGCTGCGGCGGCGGCTCCTCCTCGACTTGCTCCTCCTCGACTCCCTCACTGGCTCCTCTTCCTCTTCCTTCTTCTCCTCTCCTCACTCGGCGGCGGTTTGGTGGATGGGAAGTGGAGGCCGCAGTGGAGTGCGGCGGCTTGGAGAGGGAATGGCGGCCGGCGGGGTCTTTTATAGGCGACCGGCTAGGGTTAGCGGGCGCGGGGGTGAGCGCAGACGGCTAGGGCCTCGGCGTCCATGCCCTAGGCCACGCGGCGGGCATCCAACGACTGGGCGGCCGCTTGGCGCAGAGCGCCGGCGCGGGGCGCGGCTGCGTGGGCTGTGGGGGAGGGGTGACGCGAGGTAGAGGAGAAAGGTGACAGCGGGGACCCGCTGTCAGTGAGAGGGAGGGGTGAGAGAGGGGGAGAGCGGGGGCGCACGGGAGAGGCTGGGCCGGTGGGAGTTTGGGGCGGGGTGAGGAGAGCTGGGCCGCGGCGGCTTAGGTTAGTTGCTGGGCTGGGTTAGATTGGTAGGGGGAGTTTAGGCCCAAGGTAGAGTTAGGGGTTTAAACAATTAGCTAGGGTAGTTAGTGTTTGAATTCAAATTTGAATTAGATTCAAATTTGAATGCTTCAAACGATAAACACCAAGAAAGCCAAATAAGACCCAAAAGCACACTAAGACAAAAATACACCTTAATTCCATTTAATGTTTTATTTAATCAAGGAATTTGGGAAGGAAAACAAGAAGACAACCTTATGATTTTCTATCTAGCAACAATCTATGAAAAAGTTTTTGAAAATCCACATTTTTGCACATCAACATTCCGTATAAAAATACGGGATGTTACAGTATTCCCCCCTCACGAGAATCTCGTCCCCGAGATTAAGGACTTGCTCGGGTACGAAGTGGTGAGGGTACTTGTCCTTCGGGTCTTCCTCCTTTGTCCATGTTGCTTCTCGTCCAGTTTGGTTAATCGACTGAACCTTGCATAAGGGAATGCTGGTCCTCTTGGTCTCTTTTACGGTTCTGACCGGTACTCCATAGGGAGAGACTTTTGTGCAACAAACTTTGAGGACACAAAAGAACCATGCACTAGAAACAAACAGAACTAATGCTTCGGGACCATTAATTATGAACTCACCAGTCACAACGTCTGGTGCCTCCCTGGTCTCCTTCTCCGTGAGGTGGTTGAGCGTCCCTCGAGTTCCAGAGGGGCGGCCCTGAGTCTGAGGGGGCTTCCCTCCACGCGTCTGGGTCTTGGCGGGCCTCTGGAAGTCGCGCTTCTTCAGCGGGCAGTCGTAGGACTTGTGCCCAGGCTGGTGGCAGCTGAAGCAAGTGAACGGTGCATCGCACGGAGTCCTTTGTGCGGACTGCTGGGGCTACTTCCAGGTACTGCCTGTAGGGGTAGAGTAGCTCGGGTTGCGGTTCACCGCGAGCTGGCTGCTGCTGCCTCCTCCGTACCCACGGTTGAGCTGGCTGGGTCCGGAGCGGAAGCTGCTGCCTCTCAGCAAGTTGCTCTGCCCTCTCCAGGGGTGCTGCTGATGCATGTCACGAGAGTAGGAGTCTGACGGCCTCTTTCTGGCCCTCATGCGATCCTCGTGACCAATCCTCTCCTTATCCACGGCGATTGCGCGGTTCACCATGTGACGGAGGGACTTGTGGTCGCTCCCGGCCACAATCTGGCGAATCTCGTGGTGCAGTCCTCTATGGAACCAGAACTACTTCTTCACATCGGTGTTGGTCTCATCAGGTGCATACCTGCTTGCCATCTTCATGAAGTGGCGCTCGTATTTCCGACCTCCAACCGAGTATAAAACAAACACAATGGAGACACACACCATAGCTATAGGGTTTCTTACTGACTATTTCCACGAGTTTTGGTGATTGTCCATTGTGCAGGTACAAAATGGAGAAATACGTGCCATAGGGAACGAAAATGACCGATTCGGCCGAACGACACCATTCGGCCAGTTATCCCCCTTAGCCGTGCATGCCACCGGGAGTCGTCCACATCAACGAGCATCAAACGAACACGACAAACGACGGATGGCTAGCAGCCATCTCATCCCGGGCCATGACCACATCACTTCTGGGCCAGAATACACGAAGACCATCACCAGAGAATAGGCCCAAGAGGGGTCCAGGACCAGAGGCGGCGCCGGGGGACAGAACCGGGCCTCCAGCCCAGTTCGGCCGAACTGCTAGGTTCGGCCGAACCGCCCCCAGCCTCGAACCGCCTCACTAGGGCAAATCTCAGCCCTTGGAGCTGATGGCGGTGCATCCACCGGTTCGGCCGAACTCTCCAGTTCGCCCGAACCGGGAAGTTCGCCCGAATGGGCCGGCACCGCCTCCCAGTTGCTTGGCCGGTGCTCAACCTCCAAACCGACCTCTACCACTATGAATAGAGGCCTGGTTTCACCTGCAAAACACACAACACAAGAGTAGAGTGCAGGCGAAGCACTGTTAGTTCTCCACTTGTATCAGTACAGATAGGGAGAGAGGAGAGGTGAGCGTCCCGGAGAGGAGCCGGAGTGTCGGCCCCTCTTCAAGCTGTACCTCTACGGATGCGGCTCTGCTTCGAGTAACATCCGGGTCGTGTCTGGTAACTCTTGGATCTCTCTCTGATTAATTGAGCATTCAGTTCTTACTTTTATATGCTTGTTGGTTCTTCGTTCAATGCTTAGTTGATTGGTATAACTGTATACTGGTTACTTAGCTTGGGTGCTTATATTTCTATAGGAGATAACTATTAGCTGACTAGTGTAGGCGTGGTGCCTATACCTGAGGCTAACTTAGTTTATTCCCGTCGCAACGGAGGTGGTAGCCGTAAGGTGGTGACAGCCCTTCCGGTCTTCGTAGACCATCACGTTAGTTCCGGTCCGTAGGATCCCC
Source organism: Echinochloa phyllopogon (assembly GCA_033239725.1). Lineage (NCBI taxonomy): Eukaryota > Viridiplantae > Streptophyta > Magnoliopsida > Poales > Poaceae > Echinochloa > Echinochloa phyllopogon. Next base: position 11,032,184 of record BTCW01000008.1, read on the forward strand.
CAGTTGGGAAATAGTGGCACCCCTTCTCATCCCTTTCTGTGTGTCCACCGGTTCCCTTGTCCCGAAGCAAGTATCTATCTGTATCCTCTGATCTGCTCCATCAATCAGTAGAATACCCCTATCAGACTCGTACCCTCTCTACCCTCCTATCACTCATCTTCTCTCTTTGTTGTTGTCATCCACCACATCCATACCATTCACCCCATTCCATCTACCTAGGACATCTTAGTTTAGAATCAGTCCACTTCTCGTTCTCCGTGGAAATCGATACCTTGGAATACTCCCGGGTGAAAGCTACATCGGTATCCGTCCGCTTGCGGATTTATCTATAGGCCGTAAGGAGTGCAAACAACACGCATGGTGCCATGTGTCATGGTGCGAAACTCCTGGGCCTTCTGGATGAGCACCTGCCTCGGCATGTGCTGCTCCCGGAAAGCCTCACAGAACTCCAGCTAGGTGATGGTGGCGGGGTTCGGGTGCGAGTCGCAGAACCCATCCCACCAAGACTTGGCAGGACCCTCGAGCTGGTGTGCGGCGATTGCCACACTCTCTTCGTCGGTGCAGTCCGTGAGGTCGAGCTTCATCTCGATCACCTTTAGCCAGTCATCCGCATCAAGAGGGTCATCGGAGTAGCTGAAGGTCGGGGCCTTCAGGCGGACGAACCTCTCGATCTTGCGGGACAGGTCGTCAGGGCGCAGTGCGTTGCGGTTGCCTCCATTGTTCTGCTGCTGCTGTAATAGGACAAAGGCGTCCGCCGTCCTCCCCATGTGCTGGGCCTGGGTTGCCATCACCTCCGCCAAGGTGGGCGGTGGGGGTGGCAGATCCTGGCGGTTGTTCCTGCCTCTCCTGTTCTGTTGTGGTGGTTCAACCACGACCTCCTGCTCGTCCTCTTGGGCATCTTCATGAGCGTCCTCGCCGATCAGGTTCGGCTGAGGTGCAACGACACCTCGGCCGCGTCCACGACCACGACCTGGAGCGGGGGCGGCTGTAGGAGTCGAACTTGGGTCTGCTGGGTGATACTTAGATTCTCTAACCACTAGGCTAGAGGTTGTTTCACAACACACCTATATCTTCACGGAGGCATGGATTGGGCAATTGAAAAAAAAAAGATAAGACACAACATGAACACAAAATCCAACCATCAGAAACCAGTTTAGATAGAGCACTGGGATTTTGCATAGTTCTTGTTTTTGGAACCATTGATATAGACACACAGACAAAGATTAATTTCTTTGTGAATCTAAGAAAAAAAATAAGGCTATTGTGTTCTTATCCTTAATCTGAACTTCAAGTGTTATTTTACCCTTATTTTTGTTCACTTTGTGATTTTATCCTTGTTCTTTGATATTGAAGAGATTGTTTGCTCCTACTCGATAAATTGCTCTTGACGGTGTCAAGTAAGCTACGCAAATTTGCCATATTTTTATGAGTACTTTGAGATTTTATGCCTATTTTGATATTAAATATTTGAACAATACTTAGGTTTATTGGAATAGAAATTGCCAGCCAAACTCATATGAACTATCATATTTTCAAACCTGTGCAAGCATTGACAATTGTCACCATTTTGAGCACATAATGACACAAAACCCTGTCCTAGAGCATCTCCAGCAGCATTGTTATATTGAATTGCTATACCTAAAAACTACCAGAAAACCTAAAAACTTGCTCCAGCAACATTTCTATATGGATTTCTATCCCTAGAATTTTTGGCTATGATCTATTTTTTTTCTCTCCTATATGAAAATATACCAATCCGATGACCGGGAACCTAAAACTCTTAGTCCGGTTATGACATAGGATTGGATCAAGAAATCCAGAGTCCGGTTGGACATGCACATTCAACACCATGCGATCCAGTAAAGTCCAATATCCATTGGCTTTGCAACATGAAAAGTCAGCTTTTACACCCTGAAACTCATGTACAGGTGAGCAGGCCCAAAAAATCAAGCCCGTACGCCGTGGCAAGGCCTGCGCTTCCGCCAAGGCCCTGAAGCAGCCCCGCGCGGCTGGGCCTCAACATCCAAGCTCGGCTCGTCTACGCGACCGCGCCCAATCTTCTCACGCGCATGGCCCAACCCGTGTCTCCTACCTTGCGCCGCCAGCCGCGCCCAGGCTGCCGGTGCCGACTGCCTGCCTTGGAGCCATGGGCCACGGGTAAGAGTTTTCTTATTTTTTTTATTAAAGGATTAACTCCCAAGATACCATGCACTTAAAGCCTCTATAGCATGTTTTAAATTTATATAGAACATGGTAGCTATATAAAAAAGGTAGAAAATTCCAATTTCGCCCTCCATGTTAGTATGATAGTCCAGATTTCAACTCTTAACTACAAAATCGGATAGCAACTGTCATCTATAACTATTAAAATTGGACAAAATTGTGGTGGGCTTCCATTTTCAAAATATTTTTTAATTTAATAAAATATTGAAGTATAATTTATTTTAAATTAGAAAAAATGAAAATGGGATCATATTTTTTCTAAAAATGTATACTATTTGTTTGTGCTCTAATTAGAGTTATTTGGATTTTGTTTTAAGTAATAGGCATGATCCCTAGCAACCAAACACTAGGAAAGAGAACAAATTAGATCCAAATAACTACGAATATAGCACCAACACATATGTTCATTTCTAGAAATATGTTGGTAGTAGTTTCATATTTCCTGATCTAAAATGAATTATTTATGATCTTTTTAGAAAATGTACAACCACTGGAGAGACCAAATTTGTGGGGCCTCCACGTTTGGTTTCTTACCTGAGTTTGTGATAGTGAGAGGATGTAAACTAGAATTTTTTGTATAGAATCACATTACATAATAATATTTTTTTACTAAAGCATTTGAATCAGATATGCGGATCGAGTACATCGAAATCAAACCCTCAGCCTCAGGCGCGGCTTCTGTGTGATTTCTTTAATAAAATCTTATAAACCGATAAAGAAAGACGTGACATGCAAACTTTCTCAAGCCTCAAATATTTGCGCTCGCTGGGATTCAAACCAAGAACTTTTGTTCAGTTCACTTGTATTCAGCACGAGTCCCATATGTTAGGAACGATCTAATCTATTGGGGATGTTACTTCACATGCTGGCACTTGAGTAGGCGCACTGGGGAACTTTTACTTTGGTTCATGTTTAAGGTCGTTCAAGTACTTCGTGGAATACCACAGGTGAATCTCTGCAACATTTTGCAGAAGAATTTGGAGGACTTCTTCACTAATCGTATTTTGATGAGGCAAAGTAAAGCGAAGAGGGCAGCGATCATTTCAGGAAACAACGAAGCAGACGAAGCGTGAAGTGCGGTGGCTTAGCCTGCAAATTGGCCCCCCTAGGAGTGCTGAGCGTGTGAGAAGGGGCAAAGTTACCTTCTGGCCCCGGAATATTAGTAGAATATAGTTGTTGTATTGGTATATGGCAGAAAAGGGTATAAAAACCGGTATCTTTGTATTTCTATAAAAGGCCCGTATGTTGTAAAATGAAGGGTGACTATTCTTCGGGGAGGAGTTAATAGAAATGAATTTTATTGTTAGCTTCTTCGGGAGTGTAGGTTAGAAGAAATCTTAGGGAGGTTGTTGGCCAAGGAGTTCTCGGACGGTCTTTTTACCCCCAACACAATCCAAACATTAAGGGTCTGTTTGGCTGGCAGCCACAGCTGGCCACGCCACTGTAGCGAGGCGAGCTTTTCTCTCACCACAGCCACCACAGCACTGTAGCGTGGCGAGCTGTGGCTAGCAACCAAGCAGCCTCTAAGTGAACACTAGCATCTAACATATGAACGCGTAGCTTAATATCAGATTACTGGCAATCTAGCGTTAGCCAAGGGGTGGTGAAGATTTGGTATTGATCGACTTGCGATCGGCCCCAATTAATGAACATGCTCCACGTACGTTGCTAAGCCTATGGGCGCGCACCGCCTGGTCCCGTCAGCAAGGATCTCTTGCAGCACCAGCTATCTCGAAAGGTATTCGAGTCGTGACAATGAAGTTGAGGATAGGTGAGAACCTTTGGCACACACTGCGAGTACCAAGCATCTTGGCGCCGTCGGCCATATCTGCTTTTTTTTTTTTAAACGCTGACGCTGTTATCATGTCCGCTATCATTCCTTTCAGCGTCAGGCTCCCTCGGTTACTGAGACAGAGACACTATTCTAACTACAGATTAACATAAGTTGGTAGCCAAGACTCGCTGGATGCAATTGCTTACCCAGTTAATGATGTAATTAGTACTTGGTTAGTAAATATTAATTCTAATTAATATATTTTAACGAATAGTATGATGTAATAAGGTAAAATAATAAGGGCTATAAGGACATAATTTTATAAAAGAAATATTATGATGATAGTGTTTATTATTTTTTTATTTAACAACATATTTTCGTGTAGTCAACCAAACACAATCTCTTATCAACCATGTTCATCGTATACAAGCAACCAAACACTCTACCATTAATTGGATGCGCCCAGCCTAGCTGAGCTGAGCGTGACTCTCAAATACGAGCCATGCTAGAACATGTAGGTAACCAAATAGATCCTACGTCTACGTGCATGCATTTAGAGCGAGCATGCATGTCGTATATGCATGCTCGCCAACTCAGACGACATCAAGCACCAATCAGATTATATATCTCACCAGGACACTGCCACCTGTCACTACCCGCCAACATCATATACACGAGGACGAGGTCCGCGATACCCTAGTTGAACTATTTGTCAAGGCTTATATGTTTTTGAGGCTATACTACCCAAACCGTACCGAGGTTGTAACAAGGGCTATGGAGCCATTTGTGCAACTCCATTGCCATTTAACGCCACTAAAAACATCTCTTGGTTTGAAAGCTTCTCAAAGAACCGTAGCATGGAACCATTTTTACAAATAACTAACCTAGATTACAAATAAAAATATCATGAGTTTTTGGCCATGTTTTATGTTGGCTAGAGGCACATGAGAATTGTTTTCTCTATTTACAAAGACTTCCGCGTTTAGTTTGGCTGCTAGGTCAAACAAGTGTCAATCATACAATCTCTTTGTAGAGTAGAGAGAAAAAAAAAGATAAAAAAGAACTCGCGTAAGTTAGAAAAGATAAGCTCGAGTTGTTGGGAGAGAGAAAGAAAAGAGTGTGACCGCTCAAAAAAAAAAGAAAGAAAGAAAAGAGTGTGAGAGGGGCAAGGGAGAGCGTGCTCGTGTTTACCATTTTCCTCCCCGTCGACTGAGACAGAGCGACCGATCGGAATTGCAGTTTCTTTCCAAATTCCAAATCTTCGCCGACTCCGATTCCGATCCAGCGCGCAGCAGGCGATCGAGACGAGACGCCCGCGCCGGCGGCGATGGCGATCGGGGCCGCGGACGCCGTGGTGACGTTCCTGTGGGTGCTCTGCTCCTCCGCGCTCGGCGCCGCGACGGCGCTCATCACGTCGTTCCTGGGGGCCCCGGACGACGCCGCCGCCGGCGGCGGCCACTACGCGCTCCTCGCCACCGCGTCCCTCCTCGCGGCGCTCCTCTTCGCCTTCGACCTCCTCTGCGGCGCGCTCGGCGGCGCCAGCTTCAACCCCACCGACTTCGCCGCCTCCTACGCCGCCGGCCTCGACAGCCCCTCCCTCTTCTCCGTCGCGCTCCGCTTCCCGGCGCAGGTACCGAAAAATCGACCTGATCGAATTCCAGTCCGATCGAATCGAGCCGAGTTCTGATCGATGAGGCGCATCACCTGACCCGCCGGGCGGTTGCCGCCGTGGGCGGCGCGCTGGCGATCTCGGAGCTGATGCCGGCGGAGTACAAGCACACGCTCGCCGGCCTCGCGCTCAAGGTGGATCCCCACACCGGCGCGCTCGCCGAAGGGGTGCTCACCTTCGTCATCACCGTCGCCGTGCTCTGGATCATCGTCAAGGGGCCCCGCAACCCCGTCGTCAAGACCTTGCTCCTCTCGGTCTCCATCGTCAGCGTCATCGTCGCCGGCGCAGACTACACGGGGCCTTCCATGAACCCAGCCAACGTCAGTATCTTATCTTCCCCTTCAATCTCCCCGAGCTTTGCTTCGATATTAATTTCCAGTGTTTTTCTTTGGAAAAGGATACTTTATTAATTTTCCAGTTAGATACATCGAGGTGATACATCTACCTCAAAATAAATCCCGGCCTCTGTCGAAACGACACACGCCAATACAAATTCAACAAGAAACCTGGACTCTAATAGCCGCCAATTCTAAGACTAGACGGCCACCCAAACGCCCGGGTAAAAATAGCCTTGGCCACTTGGACCAAGCAACGCAATGCCGCTACAAGAGTGTCCTGCGACGAAGGCGGTTGTAGGATATCCCACGTACGGAGCCAATGCGATGTTGTGAAGATGACCCGCAAAAAGTTTGGAGATTTGTTATTAAAAACCGCTGCATTTTTTGCATCGCCAGACCGCCCAACATAAGGTTGCCGCGCCTACAAGCACCAGAGGTTTAAAATTTTGTAGAATTAGATTCAGTCAACCATTGAACATATTAGACACACTAGATGGTTTAGGTAATCCCCATGCCGCATAAACCGAAGCCCATACCATACGTGTGAATCTACATTCGAAAAACAGATGTTGAATTGTCTCATTTTCATGACAGAAACTACATTGTTTGCTGCCATTCCAATTTCGTCTGACAAGATTATCTTTAGTAAGGATAACCCCTCGTTTGAGAAACCATAGAAAAAAATTTAATCTTTAGTGGGATTTTCAGTTTCCATAGACTTTTATTTGTGTTTGGGACATTTTGGTAGGTTAGAGTCAGATAATGTGTTTTCACTGAGAATACAACAGTCGAGTCCAAAATCCACTTAAAATCATCCCTTTCGTCAGTGAGTTCTATATTTCCGAGTCTTGCCACTAGGTTATTCTTCAATGTTAGTCTCTATCATCTTCAGTGCTAGTCTCTATCATCTTCAGTGCAAAAATTGCAACACCACCCTATGCCTTTGTTGCTCTCAGATTTGTGACCAAAGCAGAAAAAGAAGTTGTTTTACCAAAGTGAATTACTTGATTACATTATGGCATAGATGCAGGCATGAAGCAACCAAAGTAAATGCCTTCTTCATGTATGATACTCCATCCTAGACTCGTGCAATTTTAGATTTAAATGTACCATTCACAAAACCTAGAAAATGAACTACTACTCGGAAAAAACTTAATGTTCTTGGGAGTGTTAGAGACACCGGGCCAAACCGCATACCTTTGGACCATAAAGCTTCTATTGTAACTATGTAAGGAACATTTTGTTAAAAGATCACTATAAAAACTATAGGTTTGCATGTTTGAGTGTTAGAGACATTCTTTGAATTGTTTTTTGTCGTATTACGCTATTATTTGAATAAAATCCTTACAAAAATTCGGTCATGGTGAGAGACTCTCGTCAGGCTTTGTTCTAATAAGATACCGTTCTTCGAACTTGGGCCGGTCATGAGTTTCAACAACTCTTGGAGCTTAACGCTCTAACCGGTCTACCGTGAGAAGCTTGGTAAGATAAAGCCTTCTTGGCATATTATAACTCCAAACATCTGTGCTGCAGTTACTGGTTATTCATTTCCCCCTTTGAATTGCCCATCTGCCTTTGGGCAGTCAAAGATGCTTACACAACTACACAAGAGTTTGAGGTCCCATCCATCCATTCTCGCTTTCTTTCATTCATTCTTTCTTTGTTTCTTTTCACCAAAGTGCAGAACAGACGACCATGTTATTGATGGTGACAGCTTTCTAAGATGCCCACTGGTTTTCAAATATATAGTCGCCCTGTTCGTTTGGCTGGTGGCTGGTTTTTGCTGAGAGAAAAACACTGCTGGCTGGTTGGCGGCTGGTGGCTGGCGCTGGTTTTCGCTGAGAGAAAAACACTGTTGGCTCGCTGGAAACAATCCAAACGAACAGGGCGAGTAAGTAGAATAAGCTACTTAGTTCATTCTTTAGCTAACTAGCTTGTCAAGTATGTCATATATTTAAAAACAGAGGGTAACCAAATTAAATGTTTATCTATATATTATAAGCAAACAACACTTTGGTCAAAGTTGATTTTATATATTGGCTACATGAAAAGTATACTAGTTTGGTCACTGAAAATAATTTCATATCATTATAATTCTACTATTATAGTGATGTCAAGTGTTATAAACACTAATGGTCAATGTTAAATCACTGAGGTTCTGAAAAGTTAAATGCAGCAAACAAAAAGAGTAGAGAAATATCCACTGATCTATTAGAGTCAAGGCACACAACTGGTCATGTAAAAAAAAAGGCACACAACTGGATTGCTTGTCCCAAGAGGTGTGATATTCAAAAGCCACCAAAATAGATTGATAGATAGAGAATAAAATGCACCACTAGAAGTTCTAATTACGTGTGTATTTATGTGCTATTTAAAAGTGAGGTTCCTACTTATAGCATCTCCAACAATATAGTTAGCTAGTAGCTTTAATTGTTATAGTGACCTATGCTGAGGGTGGCACTCGGCAAAGCTTGTGCCGAGTGTTTTAGGCACTCGGCAAATGAGCTATATATCTCTCTCTCGTAGTGTATGCGCTGAAATGACTCAAAGTACAAACTAAAATACTAAGCAAGCAGCTACAGTGGTATAACATCAAAACTTTTAGCTCTAGATATACTTCATGGACTCATGAGAGGACAGCTAAAAGATCATCTGTTGAAGGGAAGCCTAGGATGGATCTTAGTCCGAAGGCATTGCCACAAATTTGGCAACACCATAGATAGATATGTTCTTCTTATAAATGACATTGTGAAAGCATATTACTTGTGCCAATTGTAGCAATGTTAGATAATTGGAAAGAACATGACTCAGCACAGATAATTGGCCATAAAGCCCCCCCCCCCCCCCCCACCCACCCACCCACACACGTACACACACACACTGCATCCTCCGCTCACTTCCTCCATAAACCTGGCGTATCCCGGCCTCTATATGGAGATGAAGGATAGGAGCCCACCATCAAGGCCCACAGCTATGCATCCAGTGCGGAGTGTACAGGGGCGACGGGGAGCAAGGAGTAGCTAGGGATTGTTAGGGAAGAAGATCCAAGGAGCCGTATGGCGGTGGTGGTGAGCAACCGGGGTCTAGGTGGATGAGGGATGAGAGAGGCTGACAGAAAGATAAGGTTGTGGTGGGCCCATCACTTGTGCAAAAAAAAGGACTTTTGGTCCAGTTCAAGGACTTCACGCTACTAGTCTCTGTTATCCAATCACAAAAAATCCCAGCCACTGGTATCTATCTAACGGGGCGACTCGTATGGGTGGGCATATGTTGCTATGTTCAGAAAAGTCTCTCTGTTTAATTTACTTCTCCTTTGATGCAGTCTCAAGATATTCTTTTGTTTGTGTCCGTTTTTGTGCAGTTTCTTAAAAAAGCATTCATCCTCACTTGGTTTCTTTATTTGTTTCTAATTTGTATGCTTGGTCAATTATCATGAACAGGCATTTGGCTGGGCATATGTTAACAATTGGCATAACACATGGGAGCAGCTATATGTGTACTGGATATGTCCCTTTATTGGGGCCATGCTTGCTGGATGGGTCTTCAGAAAGGTGTTTCTACCACCGGCACCTAAGGCCAAGACGAAGAAAGCGTGATACGATTCAATCGTGATACCAGATATAGTCATCTGTGGATGCTGGTGTTGAAGAAACCAGCAAAGAGAGGAATATCAAATAAGCTCATGATGTATTTGATTTCCTCAACATACCACAAATCTGGTGTTGTGCTCTGTTACTTATTTGGCATTAATAACTTATATGTATAATGGATTTAAAAAATGCGTTGTTTGCCATTTTATTTTCTTCACAGATTTTCCTTTTCTGAGTATGATAAAAATCAGCAACCTCAACTGGAAGTCAAATTAAAATTTGCTCTTGGACATCTTATAAATATTTAATTTAATACCAGACATCTTTCAATGTTAGTTTCGCTATTGAACACTATTCCTCAGAACAATTAGCAGCAAAACACACGAAGTAATTAAATACTATTCATTTCTTGGTTGGAGAAACAGGTTGAATACACAAATAGCCTTTTATCTGGTAATGTGCTTAACCCACATGCCAGCTCGCATCCCTGTCCTAAAGCTAATTACCATGTATCCATCAGCGAAACCAGCATTGGGTAGTGCCAGACAAAAAATTTCATGCCGTAGGATGTCAGGAGCAAAATTTCCCTAGTTGAAACTACTATCTACGGAGTACATCAGAAGGGTCAACACCTACTATCCATTTATATGAATAACTCGATCTTATGTTTTTTTTAGCGGCCGTGCCTTAGCACGTATTTCATTAAGAAAAAAACAGTTTACAGACAGTACTTGTCCCAGGTCAAATAGGAGTTGACCAACACAAGTGCACAAAGGACTAAAAACAGAGAAAAAAATTGAAAAAACGGCCCGGAAACAAACGGCCAGCAGAACAACAAGAAGCGAGCGATCAAGGCTCCAGCACAACCAAACCCGACAACCTAGAACGACCACACTCCCGAACCTGCAAACAGATAGCCTCATCCTATGTGCTAAAGGTCACAACGGTGGCAAAGCATCCACCTAACAGCACAAACACGGCGGCAAAGCATCTGCCAATTCCGAAACGACCACGGCGGCAAAGCATCCGCCCGAATTCACCAGGACAACCACGACGACAAAGCATCCGCTAGAGCAACAGCAGGGGTGGAAAAGCATCCACCGAACCAAGACGACCATGGCGGCAAAGCATCCGCCCGACAGCAGGACAACCAGAACGACCACGACGGCACAACAACCGCCGGAGCAACGCAGGAGGCGGCAAAGCATCCGCCAGACGATGAGGACGACGACCTTAGCAACCCAGACGAGACGGACGATAGGAGCGAAGACAGGCGCAGGAGCAGAACCACCAAGAAGGCGACCAGAAACCCCCGCTAGGCGGAGGCATGGCAAGGATCGGGACGGCATCGGTAGAACTTTCAAGACAACGCCTCAAGGGAGGAACGACGCCAAAGGCACTGTCGTTGTCTGACCACAAGGCCAGGGCTTTCACCCGGAAGTTCACCGAAAGGGAAGGGGGATGCATGATGCCTTCAGCAAGGTAAACGGCCCCTAAAGTGCCGTCATCATTGGGCTTTCGCCGTCCCCCACCCCCAACCAAGACACACATCCCCACCCTAGCGTGAAGGGCAGCCACACGCCGTCGGCGTGGACGCCGCCACAATGCCGGAGCCCTCCAGCCCACGGCTAGCCCCAAAGAGGAGATCGCACGAGGAGGCATGGGGAGTCGGCCGGCGCTCCCGCGGCCGGCCCCAAAGAGGAGAACACACGAGGAAGCCCGGGGAGCCGGCCGACGAAGCCAGACCGGCGCGCGGAGGTGGCCGGCGGCGCAGCGAACCACGCGGACGGCGGCGCACAGCCGACCAGCGGCGCGCGGCGACCGGCACCAAGGGTCCGCCGCCGAGGAGACGGCCAGCGGTAGGTCGACAGCGGCGGAGGCCCCCGCCGACACGCGGTAGAAGGCCACCGGCGGCGGAGGACGCCCAAGGCGAACCGACGACTGGCAGCACGGATCCGGCGGCGGGCGACATGGATCCGGCGGTGGAGGGGACGGATCCGGCGGCGGGTGACGCGGATCCAGCGGCAGCCAGCCTAGATCCATGGCGGACGGGGTGGTTGAGACGACCAGTGGGACGGGGAGGAGCGGGGAAGGGAAGGCCGGAGAAACGGGAGGGAGGGGGGAGGAGGAGGCCGCCGCCGCCAGGCGCCCTAGCGGCGGCGGTCGGAGCGGCGCTGCCTAGGGCCGCCCTACAGCGGTGCGGGAGGTGCCCCTCGAGTCGCCCAGGGGCGGCGAGAGGGGGAGGAGAGTTTGAGAAATAAACCGGCATCTTTACCCACTCGATCTTATGTTGATAATATGTATTCTACTTGCAATCAAATTTTACACGTACAATATGCTTTTCATAGCATCAATTTATTCATAATTTTAGACTTTCACATTATTTTTCGGATGCACTACTAGATGCTATAATACATAGAGATCAAAGTTCCAAGATTCTAGAGAAAGGTCAGCAAAATGAACGTTAAAATAAAAAATAACAGCAACCTTTTCTTGTGAGTAAACGCAACAAATGAGAACATTCATCAGAGAGGGAAGGAGGCTAAGCTGTAATCAGTCCAATTTCATTTTTCTTTTCTCTTTGAGTGAAATTAAATTTCATATTTGTCCTCATTTGTAGAGAACGCCCCGAAATGTCTCATTTGTTTCAGTCCTCAACGACGTAAAAGAAAGAGGATGCCTATTGCAGAGAACGGCCCGAAATTGCATAGGCCCAGCCCATCACACTCCATTGCATTGAACAAATTAACAAAGCCCAAACTAAATACCCCGGCCCATTAGGGTTTCTCGCCCCACCGGATAAATATCCTCCGCCACCAGCTTATCTCCCTCGTCGGCCGCCATCTCCCCACTAGGTTTTGGTCTCCTCGCCTCCGCCGCCGCCGCCGGCCCCGCGAGCTCGCCGAAATGGTCGCCCACAGGGTAAGCTTCTCTTCCCCGCCGCCGCCTTCTCCGCTTCCTCTCGATCCGCCGCTTATTGGCTCTCCCCGGCGTGGCTGCTGACCTTGGATTTGTTTGGAGCGAGCAGTTCCATCAGTACCAGGTGGTAGGTCGCGCGCTGCCGACCCCCGGCGATGAGCACCCCAAGATCTACCGCATGAAGCTCTGGGCCACCAACGAGGTCCGCGCCAAGTCCAAGTTCTGGTCTGTGCCTCGTGCGCTTATGGGGATGCAATGGTTATCTGATTATTGCTTTGGTGTGGTTTTTTTGACGATGGCTTGTGGGCTTGTGCGCGCGCAGGTACTTTCTGAGGAAGCTCAAGAAGGTGAAGAAAAGCAACGGCCAGGTTCTCGCCATCAACGAGGTACATCCTGTTCATTTCATGGAATGCTGCCAAACTTTCTGAACTTGTGGATCGAATGGGTTTAATATTGCTAATTTATGGTAGATAGGTGTTAACGTCTTAGTGTTTGGCCATTGCTGAACTGGTATCGTGAGGTTGATGCCCTTTCTACTGGATAAGTAATGATGCGTCTCTCTACCTCGGATCTACCTCGGATCAGTATTAATGTTAAATGCAATAGAAGAACGGTGTATTTTTAGGGAGCAGTGATTTGTATATAATATAGGAACGCCCGTTTGAAATCAGATTGTGTAGTAATGAACATTGTGTCAATGTTTGATTGTGCTGTGCTTGAAACATGTAGATGTTCCAACATGCTAATGCAGCCTGTTGAAGCTTATTTACTAGCAATGTAGTACTCTTGTTGCAACTTATGCCATCCAACCTTCCTAGCTATTTGTATGAACCCTGTTCATCAGATTTTTTAATGTGACTGTAGTCTTGCACTTTAGCATATTAGGTGACAACATTATGACAAGCTGAGTCGCTATTTGGCTGTTGACCGATGCTTAACTATTTCGCAATTTTGTTAGTTATTGCGTTGGTTTTCTTGACTAGCCGCAGGTAGATACCTTTCAACCGGAAAGTTACTTGGCTGCTCAAAAGTTAATAGAGAATTTGAATCAGTTACATTTTCCCTTGTACCATTGGTTATCTTTATTCTTGATACAGCATTTGTTTCTTTCTCAAGTCTGCTTCTAAACATGCTTGATATTTTTCAGATCTTTGAGCGTAACCCTACAACAATCAAGAACTACGGCATCTGGCTGCGTTACCAGAGTAGGACAGGTTACCACAACATGTACAAGGAGTACCGTGATACCACCCTGAATGGTGCTGTTGAGCAGATGTACAACGAGATGGCCTCCCGTCACCGTGTGAGGGCCCCCTGCATCCAAATCATCAAGACAGCGACGGTCCACTTCAAGCTCTGCAAAAGGGACAACACCAAGCAGTTCCACAATGCCGAGATCAAGTTCCCTCTTGTGTCCCGCAAGGTCAGACCACCAACAAGGAAGCTGAAGACCACATTCAAGGCTTCAAGGCCTCATTTGTTCATGTGATCCAACTCACCCTGACTCCCTTCCTAATATGTAAGCGTGGACAGTTTGGAGGGCTGCTAGTTCAGGTTAATCATATCTACATGAAACCTATTGTTTCTATATTTTAGTTTTAGGTCATTGTGGTGGCCTTTATTAGCTTGATGAATATCCTCTTTTCTTTTCCCCTTTATCATATGCTGCCTTATAATGGATAGTTCAAATACCTTCTGCCTTAAAACATCTGAAATGGTATTGTTTGGTTATGGCCTTGTGGCGGCAGTCAGTAGCAACAGGACGTGGTGGAAGTAGTTTTTTTTTCTAATGTACCTGCTATTGTTATTTGTCAATCTGATTAATTTCTTGTCTTATTGAGTGTATTTGCTATGTTTGTATATAGTGGTAGTATTATGCTGTTTAAGTTGCAATTTTTTTGTGTTCATAAAAATGTTTCCCCTACTTGGAAGGGCAACTTTGCCGAGGTTACCAACAATATATTTGGTTTCCTTTTTTTCCCTGTTGCCAAAATTACTGTTGCTACTGGATGTTCTTACTTTCGTATCCCAACTAATGGGTTTTATGGATGAGCATCCTTGCCAACATTTTCTGGTAAGCACAACAATATTCTTATCACATTGCAGTTGTTGAAACTTGTTGTGCTTCCTCTGTTTACAACTTGAATTTCAATTATTCTATTTTGCACCACATAATCTGTGACTTGTTGCAATCAATTTTTACTAATGTTTAGTCCTTTCTTGCATGAAGACTGAATTAGTTTCTACTTAATAGCATGGTTTCTCATTACTGTGATTTTTTGAGGCAACATTGCCGAGGTCACCAAGATTTTGTTTGGTTTCCTTTTTTTCCCTGTTGCCTATATCCAATGCTCGGTTGCTCACGCTCACTGACCTTCATGGTTCTATGATTGGCATCCTGGCAAACATAATTGTTCATTAATTCTATTTACAGACTATTACGCTTGATTTGCTTCTGAGAACCTGCTTCCTGGTGTTTATTTCGTATGACCTTCATGGTTCTATGGTAGGCATCCTGGCAAACATAAATTTTTTCATTAATTCTGTTTACAGTCTGTGACACTGGTGCATCTTGTGGAATATGTCTTAGTAATAGTTCTCATTCGATTAGTGGATTTTTCGTAGAGAAGCCAGTTTTGTATTTAGCTGGTGACCGAAGTTTTTGATTATGTATGTATTGTTGGTTTAATGCTATTTGTTTTAGCTGTGAAGGTTTGCAGTTGCACGATTAGTATGGCTGCAGTTCAAACAGTGTTGGTCGACTGACATTTGTTAAATGTGGGCAGATCTGCTCCTGAAAATTTAAAACAATTACTAGGGTTGCTGTTGCTCAAACAATGGAACAATGCGCGATATATCTTTTCAAAGAAATCGACCCCCAAACGGTAGTAAAGAAAATGAGAATTTATTGGGGCCTGCTGTACTTATCTTTTTCCGAAACGCAGAAGTACACGTTTCATCGAGCATCTGGACGTTTGAGCAAACTGGGGATGCATCCCATCCCTTGGCTTAACCGTACCGCGAAAGGCTAAGATTGCACTGCCCGGCTAGTGTGGTTAATGTGGAGTATACTATGTATTTGATGGGAGTATGCGCTGTATTTGAAAGTAGGAAAGTTGCCTGCTAGCTAGTATTAACTTAAAATTCTCTTAAGGGGCAACTTTTTCAATGACATGATTCTTAGCACATTGCTTATAATACGATTGACGTCATACATCATCTCTTTTAAAAGAGCTCTTCTCTCTCTTCTATTGAAAAGTGGGCGAGTATTCTATAAGCCAGCCAAACATCAACCATTGGAGGAGGTTTTAGGCTTTGCTTAGCTCAAGTGTTTCTAGGTGATTTCATGTTTTCCTTGTGTATGCTTTGTTAAGTCGACGAAACATGACAGTAAAAAATATTGGCATATCATGATGTTGATTTTATGAGTTTCATACAATAACTTCTTTAGTTTATATCACATCTATACATACGCTGCCCAAAATGCTTAGCCTCTATTTGTTGTCTAGCATTACTCCTGCCAGATATAATTCCAACCAAGAAAATCCTGCCCCAATTAATGGTAGGTTGCATACGTCACGTTGCCTGGGAATGCATGTAAACACAGTGATTATATATAGATAAAACACACTAAATCTTTTCTCACTATTGATGTGATACACCAGGTCCTGCATCCCTAAGGGGTTCTACTACTAGTGTATGTAAATGGTGATGGTGCACAATTTATTGTTTGATGCGATGTTGAATTGCATTGAGAAGTTACGGTTGTAGTACAAAGGGGTAGACGGTAGCATGTGGAGGTGTATGGAACGATTGTGCGCACTAACGATACCCTCTCCCTCTTGTTGTTGATGTTATCCATGGCGTCCCTTTGCCCCCACTACCTACTAATCATGGCGTTCAACTAAGGGTGTCATGTAGATTTAGAGTTCTCCATAGGTCTTAACATGCAAAATGAGGTGCTTTCCAAGTTTGTAGTGTTTGTTTACCTATTCCCATTTTTTGTCATCAAAGAGTTCTTGATGATTTCAGATTGTTGTGCTGTCATTCACATCAATGATGATTCGTTTGGTCTTCTCTTGCAATCTTGCCTTGCCGTATTATTAAAGATATTCGAGTGTCTTCTCTGAACAATGATGTGAGTTTCTTTGTTTAGAATCTCAAGCATTTTTCTCAGTAGCTACTTTCCATGATATATAGGGAAATATTCCTCATCGTGGTAATGTGGCATTATCCCCAGTTGTGAGCCATGGGTACAATAAACTTAGGAAAAGAGAGGACCTATCCTAGAAGACCTTTAGAACCCTCACGAACATTAGGGTTAGCCTTGAGGAGTAAAAAGTGGTTAGCCTCTCTAATCCTATGGGAGAAAGCTCTTTGAGACTTCTGTAGGACAGACAAGCGACTTTGGAGGGGGGAGGAGGGGTACATTTTCGGAAAGTGACCTATAGATGGGCTAAATGCATGACCTTTGAGCTATCAACATTGTGGTTAGCGTGGTCCCACCCTAGGGCAAAGGGGGAGGAGTGCTTCCATTATGGACCCTGGCATCATTGAACATTACATGGTGACGGGGAGGGGGGAGGGTAGGTGAATCTGTAGTTGTGGGTAGAAATGGATAACCGAGGCGTCTCAAATATGTGGAGATGATTTCCACTGTAACAACGACAGACCCTAAATGGGAGGGAATGTGGTATCCCCTCAAAAGCTATAAATACATCAGGCCCTTGGGCCATGAAGGGACGTCTAAGCTACGAGTAGCCACTATATTATGCATCTAGTCCCCTTTAGACCTTCATAACCCCTTTATATTGTAGGCCCGCAACTTCTATTTTGATCCATATACCATCTATAATGGCTCCTTCACCTTTTAAGCAAGTGCTGAATGGGTTCTTGTTACCTGTAAGAAATAGGCCCCTCTATTTTGTAGATGTTCGATCGGCAAATGATTCATCGGTTTTCGTGTGTCTATATTACTACTCTGATTATCATCTCAATTGTGCTAATGAACACAAGACAAAGAATTCACTGTTAGAAGGATTTCTTTTCCTTCATATTATTATCAACACAATCATGTGTAGGCACACTATACTATTCTTTAGAAGCATCACATTGGCATAATCTATGGATTCCAAACAAGAAGTCAATTATTCATAACAACTCAAATTAGAAATTACAACAATCTTCTCGTTATATAAGGTGCTTTTGTTGTCTTTGTTTTTGTCATAAATGATTGACTCAAATCTCATAGCATATAGGCTTGTTCCTCGGCCCAATCTTGGAGTATAAATTCTTATACTTAGGCATCCTGTTCATGTCTCTATCCCATCATGTCCCTTCACCTCCCAGAATTTCATAACCTGAAGATGTTATTGGAGCCGCAATGATGGCAAATTGCAACCTCTACCTGAGTTGCTCCTGCCACGAGGTTTTCGGTTTATGGAGGGGCCACTTGTTGATGTGTGTTTCAAGCGCCCTCACAAGTCGATATGAGGCTTCATGTGCTCCATCTTGAAGAGGTCTGATGAGTCAGTTAATCTTAGGCTCCAAGTTGCATAGAGTATAGGATTATGGTCAATATTTCCACTAAAATGAATAGTAATTTTTTTCATAGTTAGAACCCACTACAAGGGTATACTTGAATGATAAAATTAGGTAGCAGATCAATGGAAGCATGATCCTTATAATGAGATGGATAAATGTGATGTGATCTTCATACTATTAAGAAACCACATTATCACTCGTTACACATCATACCAATATTTATCATAACAACAAAACAATGTAGACCTAGACATGAAAAGGCAGGCACATATTCTAGTGTTTCATTTTATTTTGCCTACATACAGATCTTGAGGATATGGCAGGATACTTAAAATGGACATTAGTACATGCTTTCTTTTGGTCTCCTTTGGTTACACATGACTATTCACTAGGTACTTGTGATGTCTGCAATGCTCTAATCTAGTGAAAAATAAAGTTTGTACATAACACTAACAACAGAGACGTCTGCATAAACTTTATGATGTGTCTAAAAGACTATTGAACACTAGAGCTTCATTATTCTAGCTAGTTTAGTTCTCATTTAACGAGAAGCTTGAGGATATGATATGATGACAAACACAACAATATGATACATCTTTTCCTTTGGTTTCCACAAATCTCATATGACCATTCACTAAATAATCATGATGCCCACAAGGACCTGATGTAGTGAAAAACGTTTAAGTAGTAATGATTGAATAAGCATGGGCCATATAATATATGTAAACATCTTACGAATTTTAGATCCGTTTAGGTTTTATTTTCTATATGAATGAAAATCTAGAGGATAGAATATCATGATTGAATGGAAAGCTTGAGGATGCCACATGATCATTGAACTTGTGCAACATTATATGCTTTCCTCTAGTGTCCTTTAGTTTCACAAGACCATTCATCACATATACTCGATGTCCACAAGGCTCTAAGTTCCTAAAAAGCTTGTAAGTTAAAATGATCAGATAAACGCATACTAGAGGATATATTTAGCAATGTTTTATCTTTTAGGTTAACTTGTAGAATTTTAGAGCTTCATAGATTTTATATTTTGCATCATGGAAATCGTGAAAGATGAAATTATCACCAAACAGAGACAACAATACATGCTTTCCTCTAGTGTCCTTCCATGTGAACATTCATTAAATACCCATGATGTCTACAAGGCTTTCAATCTAGTGAAAAGCTTGCTACTGGCAATGAAAAGATAAGCGTTAGGTTCAGGATACATCTAAAAACAAGAGTTTTGGAGCTTTATTGGTTTTAATTTATTCTAAATGAAAAGCTCGAGGATACGACATGTTCACCAAACAACTAATCAGAAAGCTTGAGGATACGACATCATCACCGAACAAACAATTCTACTTGCTTTCCTCTAGCGCGCTTCAGTTTCATATGACCCGATAAGCATGAGCTGGTAGATATATACAATAGAACTTTATGAGTTTGTTTTGCTTTCACGAAAAGCTTGAGGATACGACATGTCCACCAAATAAGGAAAAGATAAGCGTTAGGTGCAGGATACATCTAAAATCTTTTAAGAGTTTTGGAGCTTTATTGGTTTTAATTTATTCTAAATGAAAAGCTCGAGGATACGACATGTTCACCAAACAACTAATCGAAAAGCTTGAGGATACGACATCATCACCGAACAAACAATAGTCCATGCTTTCCTTTGGTGAAGTGATGCACAATTGGCCGTTTGCTAAAAAGGCTCCTTGCAATCCTATATAAACCACCCAGTCCACTGTGGTTCCCATATCAATTACTTGGCTATTTTATCAACAATACCAAGTAGAAGTTCCTTGAAGCTATACAAAGGTAACATATCTACCTTATTCATTTTGTAAGGGAATTCACATTCGGATGGGGGTGAGCCTATAGTTAGTTTCAGTGTTATTGCTCCATACTTGGAAAGGAATTCCTTGATTGTGATAACATTTTAACAGTATTTTTAGGGGATATTTTTGTCATGTTTAGCATCATATTACAAACTTTGAATATGTAGGTGTTGAGGTATGGCAGATGGATCGAAAGGAGATGGACATCCACAAGAGCTGCATGGATCACCACTAACACCTTTGCCATCACTACTTCAACGACAAGAACTTGATGAGTTCTGGAGGAAGACCCTGGAAGACATCAAGAACACAATGAACTTCAACAATCACAAGTTACCCATGACCTATGTTGCAAAAATCATTAGAGACAACCAAGGTGACTTCATGATGTCATCTGATATACCACCAATCCTGACAAAGCTCTCAGGGATATTCATCCAAGAACTTACCGTCCGTGCTTGGACATGTGCCAGTTCCCATGGCCGCTCTAGCATACTGGAATCGGATATATATGAGGCCGTTAATTCTGTTGACTCCTATGTCTTCCTCAATGATGTTCTCCTAAGGCACGGGACAAATTATGATCAGGCCTCTATGTCCAGCAATGTTTCCCAGCTACAACAGGTTCATATGACAACTTGCAAAATTCATTTCCTCATCCTTATGTTGACTAATTTAGCACATGAAGTTCAATTTCCATTTTTTGCTTCATTTCAGGAATCATCAACTTCCACACTGATAGAAAATGATCCAACTGTTGAGTACCCTATAAACAACCTTGATCCTTCAACCAACACTCAGCCAAATCCATTGGAGTTAAAGAATGATGAAGATCTCAGCAAGGCATCAACAACCTCAAGTGATAGCATTACAGGAACCAAATAAACAACAAACATGGTGGTAGCTTTTGTGTTGCTCCATATCTCATCATGTACTCTAATAAATGATTGGGTGTCTGCATCAACTATGTATGCATACACTACATCTTGGAATAAATGATGGGAATCTTTTTATTGAGTTTTTGTATGAGTGATGCAATTAAGTACTTGCTTTGCATTTCTATCCATCTATCTTATTTACTTAACATGTAAAGGTTCCTTCCGTTTTGCCACCCAACTTAGAGCTGTGAATTTGCTACTGATGAATAAAAAGATGAAGTACCTTGCTGAATATTACTAGAATTATCATGTGATGCTTGATAAAAATTGGCCGAACTCACTATGTTAGTCTGGCCTTGATGAATGCTCAACGGCATATAAACTTGTTCTACAGCCAATGTGCAACAGTAATGTTGCATGTTGCTAGTGCTATTAAAACTCAAAGTAGGCATATTATTTGACATAGGCTCTCGCATAAAATTTAGCTAGTATCTGAATAATGACTAGCTCATGCAATAAGACTATATCACGAATAGAAACATCAACATGAGAATTTATGGCATTTGAAATAATTATCAGGTAATACAATTTGTACCTTGGGCTTATTGTAGTAATATTCATGTGGAGTATACGAGTAGCCCTCCATGTTGTGATCAATTTTTCCTCGAATGCGCAGAAGAGCTGCGTATCTATGTATTAAGAAGAGAAATGGGTGAAATCACCCAGGGACCATTACATGGGTTGTTTGAAAAAAACAACCCCAACTCACACAAACTACAATTACATTTAGGAAAAAACACAAGACCTCATGACCTTAGAGGACACCGGCCTGCAAACCTATCCTATAATCCTATTGGCAACTGGGCGAGGATGTGAGCCAATCTGAATGCCCCAGCCAGCTCCCACAAACGAATCTCCTCTCTAACCTCTGATAGAAAGCCACTTAGATTAGGTTGCTGACACTCAAAGACACATCCATTTCTATTTTTCTAGATCCATTTGAGTCCCTGTTTGTCATGTTCCTGAACCCTCTTACTTGCCTTTTCCCACCAATCCTCAAAGGAGGGATCATTAGTTTGTGGCGCTAATACCTGCAGTCCAAGCCCATTCAAAATGGTGAACCAGGCCTGGGTGAGAAAACACATGACATCAAAAGGTGGTTTATCGTCTCCTCCTGCTGATCGCATAGAGGACATTTTGCAGAGTCAGTCAATTCTTTCCTGGCCAGCTGATCAGCCGTCCAACACCTGTCATGTGCAACCAGCCACATGAAAAATTCACACTTGTCTGGTGCCCAAGATTTCCATATCCTTTCCCAAGGTTAGAATTGAATGGCTCCAAATGAACATGGCCTCATATGCTGACTTTGCCGAATATTTTCCTGAGGCCGAGAAACGCCATATGTGAGTGTCCTCTACCTCAGACCGTAGCACCATACCAGAAGTCAGATCCCAAATGGCAAGATATTCAGCCAAGACTGCCACAGTTAGGGCTCCCCTTATGTCAGTAACCATCTCATTTCAGTCACAACATCAAACACAATTCTCTTCTTTGCCCTACTGGAGATTGCCCCAATTAGATGGGGCGTAAGCTTATCAAGGCTCTACCCATGAACCCAATTATTAGTCCAGAAATATGTATTTCTGCCATTGCCCACCTCTGAAACGATCGCCACAGAGAAAAAAACTTTTTTACCGTGTGTTGGACTTGAATAGGAAACATGGCCCATGGTTTATTAGGTTCAGTCTTCTATAGCCAAGGCCATCTCAATCTTAGTGCTCATCCCAAATGTTGCAGGTGGGAGATCCCAAGTCCTCCCTATTCGTGTCAGTTTTGACACTGGCATAAATAACACATCCTCATTCGCATCGTCTCCATGGTGGGAGACCTCTCACTGGTACGAGAGCTGTTTTATAATGCTTGGGGAGGTACCCACTGGTACCTGAATGTACCCGGTGTTTTGAGGAAAAAATAAATTAAATCAATAATTGGTCCCACAATTGTTTGTACCTGGTCCCACAAATTTAGTACCTCTTGGTAACTTTATTTAGGTATCTCTGGGTACTCGTTTGCACCGTCCGAATTTAAAATTAATCCCAATCATTTTAAAATTCCTCTTGAAGGAGGTTTTCACGCTCGCACCGGCCAGCATGTTTGAGAATCCCTACAGTAGTGTC
Source organism: Echinochloa phyllopogon (assembly GCA_033239725.1). NCBI lineage: Eukaryota > Viridiplantae > Streptophyta > Magnoliopsida > Poales > Poaceae > Echinochloa > Echinochloa phyllopogon. The sequence goes on from BTCW01000008.1 coordinate 11,055,131, forward strand.
TTTGGGTTTATCAATATCAAGTGAACCAGTGAGTAATGACTTAAACTACATCACCGAGTCATGATAGCCCTTTGGTTTTGCGCTGCAGAGCAGGCGCCTCGCAAGGTCGCAGCGGGCAGCGGGAGCTGGGAGCATAGTTCAGTACTGCACGCAGCTAGCCCTGCGTCGTGTCTCATGACACACACGCGAGTCTTCTCCAGGCGCTCATATGTATGAGATGTGCCCCCAAAACCCCCAGCACAAGGCGAGAATAACCAGGGAATCTCGGTTGCTGATAACCTAACATGTGAAGAATCATGCGCGGGGAGCAGCTAGTTTGCTAGCGTAATTTCTATGGGCTTTATTAAGGGCGCATCGGCTGCCTAAAACGATTCTCGATCGTGTGAGTTGTGCACATGGTTACAGATTGCGAAGCATGCATACCGGGGGTGAAACTGAAGATAATCGGTGGCAGCCGAACCGAGACGACCAAAATAATGATCAGGTTTCACGAAACCCTTGATTTGCATCGTAAACTCAAACACCTGAAAAGTACTGCCACATCTGTACCTTTGGTTCAGTATATGACCACAAGTGATCTATCAGTGTTTGGGATTATTGATTCCAGTGGCATGTCCATGTCCTGAGAACACCTGAGAAGTATTGCCACATCTGTACCTTTGGTTAAGTATATGACCACAAGCTGTATGGTCCCGTAGCCTTTCATGTTTATGCTTAGTAGTCACTTTATTTGGAACCCCTTCTTTTATCTTACTGAACGATGGCATTTGCGCTGTAATCCCGTTTATTTTCATCCGAAACATTTTCTATGTTGCTCCTGGAACTCCGATGTGCATGGCTGTGCCATGGAGGAACCGGTAATCGTAGTTAGAACCTAGGTTCATTCAGGCAACCGATCGAATACCAGTTTACAGAGCACATGCATGCATGCTGAAAGCCTGAAATCCGTTCCGAATTGTTCCATTTGGAAATTAGATCACAGCTTGTATTTGGTTATAGTATATGATAGTTCATACTAGAATATTGGAGTACACGCAATCACTGATAAACACACACATACCAGTTGCTTGGTTGCGCCGAGCAACGGAACAAATACCAGCAATGTTGCGGAAAATCCAAACAATATGTGGGGATTGTAGGCGATAAGGATGGATGTCACAAACTTGAGGCGAGTTAAGATGCTGTTGCTTCTATCGGCAGCTCCCCGACGAGTATCCACTGCGGGCTGCTGCTCTCCGCCTGCTTCCATGAGCCGGCAGACTGCTTCGACCTCTTCTCCTTCGCCTCGTCGGCGTCGATCTGCTGCCGCCGGCACTCCTCGCTGCAGAACGGGGTGTCGCCCCTGCATCCACGACCACGCTTATGTCAGAAGCAATCACAACCAGAGCTGCCGGATCCTCGCAAAATTATTTTCACACTGCTATCAGCGTCGTGGTATCTAGCGTTTTTTACCTGTACATGAAGATATCCTTGTTCCTGGCGAGCAGCCGGCCGCACCGGAAGCAGGCGTCGAGGTAGTGGTGGTGGAGCTCGCCGACGACGGCGGCGCTGCAGTCGGCGTGGCCTGGACCTGCCTTGGCGTTGTGGTCAATCTCCCAGGAGGTGGGGGCAAAGCAGTGGACATAGTAGTAGTAGTCCTCCATTAGTCTTTGTAGCTTGGCTTCCTTTATTTCGCTTGTGTTTCTTGGAGGGGCACGAGAGGAGGAAGAAGATCGGGTGATGGAGTTTGCAGGGGGGAGAGAGAGAGACAGTTGTTTATAAAGGACTGTGGGGGAAGGGCGCGGTTTTTATTTTATTTTGGCCTTAGGAACTTCTATGCAAATATAATGCACACTGCACAGTATGCTTGACAGATTTTGGGGCGCTTTTTTATTTAATCTGTGTTACTCGATGTCAATGCCTCAATGGAGGTGTTGGATATGATATGATGCTTATGACAGGTACATTGCTACACGTCAGCGGTCTGATATATCGTCTCATGCAGAGCCACGTAGTATTTTTGCTGATGTAGAGGAGATAGAGCGAGGTGAGAGAATGAGGTTGTTGCTTCGCGAAACAATATGAAACAACTTCTCTATCATTTTACGAGTTTTGTTGCCATATAACCAATGATAATTCTTTATTTTTTCCACAAATTAAGGAATTTTATATTATTACAAGACAGCTCAAACAACATATAAGTTGTCTGATAAGTTGTTTCAAGATTACGTGTCCTGCATGAGACCGCCTATCAGACGGCACCAATGTACTTGCCCTTATATGTGGAAGTAGTTCTTATGGTCACATCAAATGCCCCAGGAGCTTAGATTTTGTCCATGTGCTTGAGGTGTGCTAATATTGTCTAAGACCTACTTTCGAAATAATGTATAACATGACATATCTACATAGGATAAATCCTGTCTCTGAGACACGAAGAAGGTTCCTTACAATCACGGATAGCAACACAATACAAACATTCTCCAAAGATGTGGCTAATTCTCTAAAGAGAATAAGGTTAGGCAACTGGGCCAAGTTGCTCCAAAATCTAAAGCTGCTCCTTTGAGTACTATGTGGCGAATCCCAGCGGCCGAGCTAAACAAGGTTGCATGTTTGCATGGTGCCCTGATATTTTAGTGCCTCGTGGGCTCATGCAATGGAGTCATTGTGTTTAAGTACTAGTTTAGTACATTAGACGTCCAATTTATTTGAAGCCTATAATATAGCTTGGCTTCTAGAGATTAGCTGGATCCTGATTTTGGGGTTGCCTCAACCTGCTAAGTGTATACTGGGCGGTGCATGCTTTGCTTGATGTTACACCAATAATATTGTTGAATTGTCGCGCAAATGGATGAACGTATACGTTTATTGCAAGGTTGTCCCACTGCTAAATAATAACGAATCATGTGGTAAACTGGGGCAACTGTGGATGAATTTGTGAAGATTAATTTTCGATGAATATGTGATTCATGTAGCTTCCTATATTCGTTGAGATTTAGGATTGCTTTGTCAAACTCTGATGCACTGCGCGCTACTTTCCCAATGGCTAGAAGCTTTGCTGTAATTATGTTAATTTTCTTTGTTTCTTGACTAACTGATGTATTTTCTGTTGTCCTATATCTATAATATATTTAACCAGTTTCCTAAAAAAAAAGAACTCTGATGCACTTTGCCAATGATAAAAACGGAAATCCTACTGCTGGTAAAGTTGGAGTTGGATCGGGCCCCCAAGTTGGGCTTCGACGAGATGATAGTAAAAAGTAGGGCCAGGTTTTTTTCCGTTCCGTCCAGAATTGGCGACGATAGCGCGCACACATGGTTGTTTGCTGCGAATTGGCCAGTAGTCCAATGGTAGTATGGTTCAGTGGGACGCTACCCACTAGGGTTCAAATCCTGGTGCTCGCTCCTTTTTCTAGGATTTTTCCAAGAATTTTCTGGCGGTATGCGTTAAGTGGGTAAGAGGCGTTCCCGTCGACAACGAGGTGCCAATGGTGACTTCGGGAATCTCCAGATCTGTCGGGTGCTCAGTCCTTCGGAGGTGCTCATAGGGGTAGGGTTTGCGTACGTGTATTCATAGGGGTGAGTGTGCGTGCGTGTGTGAGCGTCTGCGTTGTACCGTGTAATTCTAAAAAAACATGGTTGTTTGCTTCCCTTAAAAAAATCCGGACATGGTTTTTTTGGAGAACGCAAACGCTCATACACGTCTATAAGCACCTTCGAAGGACTGAGCACCAGCAGATCTAAAGATTTCTAAAGTCACCATTGGCGCCTCATTGTTGACGGAATGTCACTTACCCTTAATGCATAACGCCGATAAATCCTGGAAAAATCCTAAAAAAAGATGCGAGCACCAGAATTTTAACCCGGATGGGTAGCGTCCCACTGAATCTTCCTACCATTGGACTACAAGCCAATTCGCAACCCGGACATGGTTGATGATGAAGACATCGACAAACCCACACAGCCAGAGTGAAGACTCGCATATCTTCAGATTTCTTTAATGCCCATGTAATTAGTCTTTTTCCATTTTGAAACATATTTGAACTTGCTCGTGTTATACTCAGATTCAATAATGCTCATAATCCAATAAACAAGATTCGTTCATGGAGCAAGAGTAAGGAAATAAGAAAAACATAAAAAATAGGTTTATGGTTGGTACTTGGTAGTAGGCTAGAATAGTGGGTAACGTGGGCTAGAAGTTACATAAGCTTTCCCAGTCTTATAGGTGCCCCGTAATCTATGTAATACATGAGGATTTGTCAAAACATGTCTGGAACATGATACACTCGCTAAATTCATAGACCTTTGCCAAAATTACACAAAGGGGGCTTTAGAATTCTTGTCCCCCTTTATGCACATGCATGTACAAGAAAACTTCAGTAAATATTACCGCAACCGTTTAATCCTTGCACACACGTGGGGCCCACTATAGAATAAAATATTGCAATCTCATCCATCCCTACCATTTCAACAGGTGGAACCGTAGAAACATTTCACCGAGAAAAGGTGATACATTTTCATGAGTTTGTCGAACAATTGCCATTCTTCACGTACGCTAGCTACGTACCACACTTACAATTCACAATGAACAAATCATATTCATTTTCGTAAGTGCAAAAGATCAGCAGCACCATTGGCTGAGGACGCCCTGATAGCACAGTCCACTGCAGCCAAGTACGCCAACTTCTGCTGTGGGATTTTGTGGGTTAGAGCCTTGAGGCACGTACAAGCCCAGCAGGTGGGCTCACTTGAATTGTTACCCTATATCCAAGAATCCAAGATAAAAGTCAACATTCTTGCTTCTTGGCAATACCTGTGTTTCCTCGGTGAAACTGAGTCTTTCATTTCCTATGTTACTTAAAATTGAGTTGTAGAAGATTCTGTTCCGGACAAACCTTGGATTCCTTGAAATCTGTACATATTTGAAATGTGAGTAAATTCCTCGATGTTGTCATATGAGAAATTAAACAAGGAGAAAACGTTGCCAAGGAAACAAGGTATAAAAGGTACACACCACCGAACTGCTGGGTAATTTGTAATTGCTACACACAAAAATCCCACAGCAAAAATCCCACACAAAAATCCCTTGAGGCACATTTTCTGGGATTTTCTGTGACCAGCAGGTGGAAATTTTTAAACAAAACTTTAAGGTGAAATTTCAAAATAGGTGATACCTTGCACGATGCTGCGGAAATTTTTTAAACCAATTTTTAAGGTGCAATGTGAAAGTAGGAACATCAATGTGATTTTATGATAATATTCTTTTGTTAACAACATTATACATGGAAGAATGATAATTTTGTTGAGAGAGAACCATTCTAAATTATTGATCCTTTGTTAACAACATTATACATGGAAGCATGATAATTTTGTTGAGAGAGAACCATTCTAAATTATTGATCATACATTTTTCTCTACTACGAGAATTTTGTAGCATGCTACTCACAAAGGCATGATATTAACCATATATAGAAAATCGGTTGAAGACATAAATGTATGATCTAGTGGATGGTGACATGTCGTATAGTGGATGATGACGTGGAATGTTTGCATGTTGAGAGAAATCAACTATGATATGTTAGTGGGTACCAATTATATAGGTTACTAGGTGATACCCCGCGCGTTGCTGCGGGAATTTGTTAAACGAAATTTTAAAGTGAAATATGAAAGTATAAACACCAAAGTGATTGCATTGCAACGTTCTTTAGTAAACATTATACATGGAAATATGACTGATCATACACGTAATTTCTACTCCTGTAATTTGTAATTGCTACACACAAAAATGTGGTCACAGAAAATCGGTTGCAGAATAAATAGATGGTCTAGTGGATGATGACATGGCTTATGGTGGATAGTGATATGGCGCATAGTGGATGATGATGTGGAATGGTTGCATGTTGAGAGAAATCCAACCATGCTTGTTAGTGGGTACCAATTATATAGGTTATATAGATTACAGGCCTGGAGGAATATGTGTGTGTTATGGTCCAGAAGACCGTACCAGAACTAATCAGCAAACGACATGTCGTTGCTTAAAAAATAACGTGATGTTTTTTTAACATTTTCCCCGAAATCAGGGAAGATTTTCATCTCTCCAACTAAACAATCATTGTTTTTTTTAAAAAAAAATTAGGAGTTTCTTTGTTGCTTGCTCTATCCCACAAGGAAAGAAATTTAATATGTAAAGGACGAAGACTGACTCTATCATACGGGGACTATAAAATCTGAATACTTCTTCCTGTAGTCCTCACTAAATGCAGCTCAAAATTTCATCATTTCTAAACAAACTTGATAAACCTGCATTGGTAACTACTCCGTAATATGAAATTAATTTCTTGCTTTCTTTTTTATTTTACCAACGTCAGATCAAGCTATATAGCACAAACGTAGAAAGGATGTAGTGTCTCTAGTTAGCTTACATATGTTGAATCTAGTCAGCAATTTCAAAACTTCAAGAACTCTGTCATCGACCAGTTCACATTTGACTTCCACTCTTTTGAGATGTGCTGATATAGTGGATGATAACTCCTTTGGATGGAAGCTTCCTTTCATTTCCACATTATATTTGTGTTCCTGCAGTAAACATAAACATATCACCAGATCAATGCAACTAGCAATCTTCATAAACTTCGATTACAACAGCTGCTGACCTTGGAAAACAGCAGAAGACAAAGCTCTTCTAAAACTGGTGAATGCTCAAGAATACAAGATAGCAATTGCACGTCAGGCACACACCAATACTCATTCAGTATCAGAATCTTCAACTGCCAGAAAGTAGGGCACCATTTGAAGTCCCTTCTGAATAATAACTGGACAGATTGTGAATGATCATTAAACCTTTACTGTAAAGAATGATCAGTTAACCCTTTACTGTAAAAAATTTGAGGTTTGCAACAAAGGCGAACATGACCAATATGATGATTTAATGTCCAAGAGAATACCATTTCAGCACTAGCTGTCAACCATAAGTTCTTCGCTTGAGATAAACCTTGCAGAAGCACACAAGAACTGCCATCTTGCCTCCAACCATCTAAGCTCTCATCACCGGTAGCCGTCCCAACGTCGGCGCAACGATGACCCATTGTGACTGCTGCCAAAACCAAACACGGCGTGTCCTCGTGCACTGGGGTCCTGCCATGAAAGACTTGCAGCCGCAGCGAAACAAGACTCGGTGCATGAATACGAGTGCGGAAATTCACACTGAAAATGCCATTGGTGATGCACAGATGCTTCAGGGACCGGGACGAGATCCTCTTGGCGTGCCTGAAGCCGCAGGTATCAATCCGCAGATGCTGCAACGAGGGGCATCTCGAGAAATCAAGGAAGCTGTCGTTGAACACCAGGCCGGAGAGCTCTATCCTCGTCAGCTCCGGCGAGACGAGCGGCGGGTCCTCCGGCGGGAGCCGAGCCGGCGAGGCCCCGACGACGTTGAGCCGGAGCACCCGGACCCTGCAGAGCACGGCGTGCCGGATCCAGAGCCTGACGCGTGGCACGTCGACGGCTGAACCGGGGACCGTGAGCTCGAAGGTGTGGAGAGGCGAGCCGCCGCGGAGGAGCAGGAGGTTGTCGACGAACACCCGTGTCTCCTCGAACGGCGGCGGCGCCGGCGGCTCTCTCCCGCCGCCGCCGATGCGGAGGGCGGTGGCGCGCTTCCAGAGGTGGGTCCAGCGCCGGGCGAGAACGCAGGTCCGAACGGCCTCCGGCGCCGGCAGGAAGGAGAGGACGTGGTGTAGGATGTCGTCCGGCAGGGCGCCGATGCGGTCGTCGTCGCCGCCGCCGGTCGCCGGAGCCGCGGCTGTGTCTCCCATGTCTGGAGGAGTGGGGAAGCTTGGAGATAGGCGACACACACTGGAGACGGCTTTTGCAGAGTTGGAGAGACGAGGTCGATGAATGGGATTGTAGCGGCAAACCGCAGCATGTTGCGTATATATACCACCGACCGAACAGAAGGAAAATAACGTGCTGGACCCCGTTAGTCAGGATGCAAGCGGGGCGGGTTGCGGCTGTCCGCCCCGCCTCCGCACGAGCCGCATCCTCTTGCGCGGGCACATGCGGCGCCCTGCATGAAGCCGCGGAACTCTAACGGCCTTTGCGGCAGCCCGCATGCCGCCGCGGCCACGAGAAGGTTGTCTGCATTTTTCTTGCTAGCCACGCTCGCTAGATAGCCGTACGTGCTTGTGTCTCGTTTAAGCCAAACACGCTTCGTTCTTGCGGTCGATTCCTTGCTGTCCTCCGGCGAGTTCGTGCAGACAACGGCGGCAGCGTGGTGGTGCAGACCTTGCTGTCCTCCGACGAGCTCGTGCAGACGGCAGCGTGGTGCCGTGGTGGTGCAGACCTTGCTGTCCTCCGGCGAGCTCGTGCATACAGCGGCGGCAGCGTGGTGGTGCAGACGGCGGCGGCGGCGAGCTCCGTCACGGCTTATCACGTACTCGGAGCTGTCGATCTACATTACGCAGAGGAGACGAGGCAAGAAGGTAGTGGATCCCCGGCAATCGGCCACGGCGGCGCGTCGGGGGAACGCCTCACGGCAAGAGGCCGCGGTGGTGCTGTGATCCATTTTTTGCGGGTTTTGCGGCGCCGCTAGGCCGCGCGGGCTGCCCGCGTTAAGCCACTTAATTACGCGGCCATGCGGCGTGAATTAGGCGGGCGTACGGTGCGGGCCTGCCCAGCGGGTTGGCGGCAAAGCCCGCGCCCGCTTGCATCCATACCCGTTAGTTTTCTTTTTTCGCTACAAGAGCCAAATACCCAATCCAACTATGTTATGTTATTAGATATATGTTACTAGAGAAGTAGGAGGGAAAATAATGCTCAGGCAGAATCCCAGTACATTTCTCTTTTCTCAATAATTATTCAGACAAAGCGATAACTTAAACCAACTCTTGACGTATAAACGGGTTGTTGAAGCTTTTCCAGTAGATTAGTTGGACTAGGATGAGATTATTGGGGAGCTGCAAAATTAACTCCCCCAATAACCCTGAAAACAGTATTAGAGCATCCTTATTAGCATGTTATTGGAAAGATTTATTGGGAGACTGCTTGAGATGCTCTAAGGCCAGTCTCAGTGGAGGTTTCATGGGAGTTTCATGGCATTAAATGTGCTGATGTGGCAGAGGAGAGAGTGAAGAGTTTCATGGGATGTGAGAGGAGTTTCATCACCATGAAACTCATCTGGCACAGTTACGGTCTAGGTAACCGTGTGATGAAATCCTGCACTGAGACTGGCCTAAGCAGCGGAAAATGACATGGCCCAGGGCAAAAGAGTTGATTCGTTTTTACTGTCTTGGCTGTGTTAGGTGCATGTGTCAACATCCTAGAACTTCAAAACATGTTTCATAAATTTTTAGAATTTGAAAGGACATTTCATTACTAGAAGAATATAAGGAAAAAGTTCAGTTACTAGAAATTATTTTCTATATCAAGTATTTGGTGTATAAAATTATCAGACCTTTCGTATCGATAAAATGGGACTTAGAACGCAGAAGTCATCCGTGTCAGCTCGTACTAGGAGCCAACATTATTAAAAGGTTCAATATATTATCTATTTTTGAATCATTTTATTAATCTATAAATACTAAAGATAAATCATGATGGAAGAGTGGAGCAAATAAACTTATGGAGCCAGGCTTAGCATTATCAATATACTATGCAAATTAGACATGCTATGGTATTCATAATATAATTCAGGCATCTCTATCATATTTGCATGTATAGTATTAACCAGAAGAACTGAAGATATATAGCAATATACTCAGGAGCGGGCCACAACAGGCAGTGGATGTGCTATTCTTAGCACCTGTTGACATTTTCAATTGACCTTGTGGCTCTAATCATGCAAAGCCACAAAGGTGATGCAGTGAAGAGTGAAGACAGTGTAGATGAAGTAGTCTTGCAAGGTCTTCTGGACTTAGGCTAACAGAGCTGAGCAATTAAGAAGATAGGGGGGCCAGCAGTTGTAGTCATTTCTATATTGGTTGGTGTTATCACCCAATATTAAAGTGTCTCCTTACCAATCTCAAAAAAAAGTGTCTCCTTACCTTCTATCCTTTAGAAACTTAGGCCCCGCTTGGCAATTAGAAACATTTCAGTTTTTTGCTTGAATCAATAGAATCACTACCAAACGCGCCAAAACATGAAACATTTCAGCTTGAATGACATTGAACGTTTATGGTTTTTAAAACTACCTGGAAGAATCACCTAATATGGTGTTGCTCCCACATCTGATTCACCAAACCTTTCAAGGAGAAACCAAAGAATCATGAGAGAAACATTTCTAAGCAGAAACCGGATCAGAAATATTTCTAGGAGAGTCTGGATCGGAGCTGTACCAAATACGCTCATGGAACTAGTACTAATGCTAGCATTAGGACCAGATCAATTTTAGCCCATATATTTATGTTTGATGGAAGATGGTTTTTCTATTAGTGTACTGTAACCTTTGGATACCCGATATAGACATGGATACCGTAACTTGTAGTCCCCTTTAGATAGAGCATTTCTCATTCCTGAACATCTTTCAGATTTGAAACAAACCATCTTAATTTTTTCGTCGAAATACAAAGACCTTCAGGGGCGGACCCAGGGTCCCGGTGACCTTGGGCATTCGCCGGGCTCGGACGTGATTAGCCACATAAGGACTCCGATGGTATTAAGAAAGAAGCGACTACGATGAGAGCACCCTCCCAATAGCCTTAAGACGAGAGCCCCCTCCCGCGACTTAATTTATTCTGCTCGGTTGTCCCCCGCCGCCCCGGCCGGCGGCTCCATCGCTGCCCGGCCTCACCGCCCTCGGTCCGCCACCACCGCCAGGCCGGCCAGCTCCCCAGAGCTCCCTCTAGGTCCGCCGGCCATGGATCCCTCCCCGGCAACCCCGAACCCGAACCCACTAACCCCAAACCCCGAAACCCTATAAACACTAACCCGAATCGGAGCTCACCGGAGTCGGATTTGCTGCCGGAGAAGAGGAGGAGGTCGCCGGAGTCGATGGCTTGATTTTGTTACTTTTTCGGTTGGATTGTTACCTTCTCTGTTTTTTTCCTTTTTGGGTTGTTGTTTCCTTCGGACATCTGATTCTTTCTAAATTGAGAGGGCTCTCCATCTAAGCCTAAATGGAGAGGGCTCTCCGTCTAGATTTTGGGATTAAGGAATTACCCCATGAATTTCTATAGAAATAAAGGGTTGCTGTGCGTTTTGCCCGGGCTCTGTTGAGTCGCTGGGTCCGCCACTGAAGATCTAGTTGTACTAGCTAAATATATAAACGAACATATGTGAGTATTTCAGTTGATGCCTTGCTAACCTTTCGTTGTCGTGTAAAATAAATAAAATGACGGTTGACGGGGTGTATTTTTTACATCGTTGATGAGCCAAAATACTGTAAGTAGTCATCTTGGTAGGTAGAGGTCTCAACCTCAAGCAGACGATGACAACTGCGTACGCTGCTGCATGATTCACGAGATCGTCTATTTTTCTCCTTACTTGTACGCTAGGCATCCTTTTGCCATGTGCTAGATCTCATGCTCGTTTCTACTCGCAACAGAAAGATATCAAGCACTTTTCCAAATTCGGCAAAAGTATTGGGGTAAAACCTAGGATAATATGCTGAGTGAGAGGTATAATGACGTGGGAAGATTGGATTAGTTTGTGTGGGGCCAGCATGGTGCAAATATATATGCTAGGGCCTTGTTCAGTTCCCAACTTTTACTCCCAAATTCACTATGTAAAAAGAAGATTCTCCATCACATCAAAATATCATAACATGCATGGAGTACTAAATGTAGATGAAATTAAAAACTAATGGCACGGCTTCGTTGTACTCTACAAGACAAACATTTTAAGCCTAATTAATCAATTTTTGGATAATTTTTCGTAGATACAAACGAAATGCTACAGTGGCCGGCCTGACGCGCATCAGGCCGGCCAGTCCCAACTCGGCAGGCCGGAATCGGCATCTAAACGCGGCCTAGGTTCACTAATAATCATAGTGTCAGCAGGGGAAACGTAGGGCAAAGGTAGGTGAGAGGAGAGAAGTAGACATGATAGGTTACGAACCTCGTCTCCACGGTGATAGGACTTCTGAGGCATCCTCGAACTCATGGAAGCTGAAATCCTAATGTCTACCCGAGTGTTTTCAGCAATGTAATATTATTTTTAGTAGGCATACAATTGAAGGCACGTACAATCGCAATTGTGTGATTGTTGTGTGCCTGTGGGGTGGTGCATTTTGTTATCAACTATCTTCATCCTAAATTACTATTTATGTTAATTTTTATTCACAACATATGATCATTTATTTTATTTAAAAAATTATACAAATATCATTTTATAACATACTTTGTTATAAAAAATACTTAAACGTGATCTATTTTTTCTAGATTTATATTAAATTTTTTAATAATATAAATAGTTAAATATTGTGAGAAAAAGTCATACATAAATAGTATTTTTGGAACGCACCCTTATTACAAAAGTAAAAACTTGTGTCGGTGGTTGCGTATTATGTCGAAGATGTAATTGTAAATTTTATACTCACCTGATGTGATTCACTGCATTATTATATCTCATATTAATTACCAAAATGTTCCCGACGACATGGAATAAGCTTAATTCGTTGCCTTTTTCAGGGGCCTCTCTAGCGTCTAGATTGATGAGCCACGTGCTGCCGTGCTGGCCTTAAGGATACAAATTACTGAGTACACTTTGCAAAAAGAAAATAATATCGTCTCAATAAACTACTGACTTGTATGAGTCCACTATCCTGGATGCATGTGTGTGGATAATGACTTGTATGATATTGTTATCTATTACTACGATTCTACGAATCACGAGACATGGTGGTGTGAGAAACGAGCTCGAATAATTAATATAGTATATGCTATCGCTCACTGTAGCACTGAGCATATGACTCAGATATGTCGCATCACTTATATTGTCGGCAGTTTGTGGCAGCAGGGTATTGGACGAGCGCCTGTGGTTCTTGACCCGTAATGTTACAGTGGACATAGAGATAGAGCGAGTTGATTTCAATTTTCACGCCTGGTTGAACATTGATGCGATGAGACAATAATCTTGCATGACAAAAGAGTGACTGCAACAATTGACCATCGGAAAAACTTAATCCGGATTGCTCAGAGAGAAACATGCTTGAACGAAGTAAACCTCATTCGGCATTCCCTCAAAAAAAAAAAAACCTCATTCGGCAAGAAGGTAAATATCAGTGGCAATCTCCACTGTCAGATCTCAATCGAAACTATCCCTTGTGTTCAAGAGCGCTATTATTCTTCATCTTCCTTCTGTGTTGGTCAAGTCATCTACCGTGCAAATGGGTCTACGCCCGCTTAGTGAACAGAGCCTCAGTAGCAAATGGCCTCCAAAGCAGGCCATGGGTTCGATACTCCTCGGTGGAGACAAATTCTATTATTTATTCCTAGATTTTAATTTATATATTAGATATACATGCATGCGGGTTTAATGGTAGTGTGTGTTTCCTGCACACTAAAGAGCAATACTAATCCAATCTCTGCTCTTGTATGGATGAGCACGCGTGTGGTTCGAGTGCGGTATGGTGTCCTCTCTGCCTACCTCATCGAAGAACAATTAAGCCAGCAGAAAACACTAAATGTCTGGTAACTCCCCACACCTTACTCGAAGAAATAGCGTCTACCGGCATATTGGAAGCTTATGGTCAGTTGAGAACTTATTGTTCCTATAGTCAGCCATATAGAGGTGTGCAAAAGTAAACATCAACGTGGTCTTTACAATTGTTACCTGGCTGTGGTCTCACATTATTGTGTAACATGTTGTGAAAGCATATGTTATCAATTACATCCCTCTGATCTTAATTTTGGTTTGCATATTACAACATGGGGAGGGGTGGCGAATGGGCTTGTAGTTCAATGGTAGGACAGTCTAGTGGGACGCTACCCACCAGGGTTCAATTCCTGGTGCTCGCACCTTTTCCTGAGATTTTTCCAGGATTTTCCGGCGCTATGCGTTAAATGGTAAGCGGCGTTCCCGTCGACAACGAGGTGCCAATGGTGGGGTGAGCGTGCGTGTATGTGTGAGCGTCTGCGTTGTACTGTGTGATTCTTAGAAAAAAAACATGGGGAGGGGTGGCAGAGAGTCACGTCTTACGTTGTCAGCTAATGTGGTATCAAAACTACCATCCCTAATTCTTGACTCCTTGGGCTTGCACAATGTTATGGGTGTCTAAATCCCATTTAGGAAGAAATATCTATACGAGGCCATTGTACCTATAATGTCACAAACTTTTTTCCGAAAACACAAAGAAAAAAGATGAGTCTAACGAGAACAGAGTACACGGCTCACATAACTGGCCACAACATATGGTGCCTCCTTAAAAAATTTGCTTGAAAAAAAACCAAGTAGCAAAAAAAATCATCTAAGAGAAATACAACATTATGGCATTTTCGGATTTCATTGTGATCCTCACAATCCTTATACTTTGATTTTGGGGATCATGGCAGCCAAATGACATACTGTTACATAAATTGTCGCGAAGTGTAAAACAATTTTGTTGCTCCCCGGATCATGGAAACAATAGGGTACTTGAGTTCTAAACTTGTTGAATCTCCACTTTCATTTTAAAACGAAGTCTTTGGCATGAAGGTATTCACTTCCCTAAAGAAAACAACAGTTGGAATCTTCTTAATCTTCTTATTATTCCGCTGTTTTATATAGAGTTATCCTTTTGAATGGATTCAATCAATGATATGTGGTGACTTTTCACAAGATATTTTGTACTTTAATTTCCATCTTCTTGCCCCTTTGAGAATTGTGAGTGTGTAGAATCTATAAGCGATATTTTATTCACATTTACCACATTATTATCCCACATAGTTTCGAAGAAAATCTTTGTACACATCGACCTCGTGCAATACAGGTGTTATATTTGCCTCCTTCGCTAGACGATCCTTCCATGACACTATTATGGTACTCATCGACTTTGTGTGTAACGGGGATTTGCACTATTGTTTTCCAACATCACCACCAGTGCTTCATTCCTTATACTGTATGATATAATATTTATGATACCTATGGGTATGTTAAAGCACTATATATCACAGGTTTTCACTGATTTATGTTGCCGTACATGATAATGCCGTTTGTGCTAAAATGCACATGTGGGCTTTATCCCATTTTATAATGCATTAGAGTCTAGTCCAATACCTTTAGGTTCTAGACAGGTCATAATCCACTCTAGTATTATTTTGCAATTGGTGCATCAATTGTTTATAGCTTAGGCCCCGTTTGGATCCATCTAACTACTCCATTAGCTGGTTAACTAGAATTAGTTATGTTGGACCAGCTAATTAGATAGTTGCTATTTAGCTAGTTGGATGGAAGGACATTAGCTGAGATTTTTTTGTGAGCGAAACACCGTGGGGCAAGGCCCCCCGGCAACAACGAAAGATTAAATTAAGAAGAAACAAAAGTTTCAGACACTTACAAGGCCCAGCCAGAGATTGGGCAACAAGAGAGAAGAAAAAACAGCAGGCTAGCTAAAAGAAACTAAAAGAACAGGAGGGAAACAGCAAGACTAACAACATGCAACAGAAAAAGGAGTGACCCCGAAGGAAGGATGACAGGCTAGGGAAGACTGAAAGCAAGAGCTACAAGGACTCGAGCCACAATAAAACAGGTCGATGGAGTTCCTTCTTGATCCTAATGAGGTGATATGTAACTTCAGCCTTGAAGGAGGCTTTCCATCTTGCAGCATTTCGAGGCTTATTGTTGAAAACAAGATCATTTCTTTCTTTCCAAAGGCACCATGCACCAATCATAAAGATTTCCATGAAGAAAGACTGGGAGAATTGTTGCTTAGCAATATAAAGCTTGTGATGACTGTTGGAATTTTCATCCCAAAACATTCCAAGTGAGAACCAGCGTGTGGCAGCAGACTGGCAGTAAAAGAAGAGGTGTTCCCTGGTTTCTTCAGCATCATCAAGCCAGAGAGCACAATTATACCCTTCTTCCAGCACCTTATTTCTCCTTTTTCAGAACATTTTTGGTGTTGAGTCTATCATTCAGGAGCAGCCAGAGAAGAATTTTATTCTAGAAATACACTTTCATCCTCGCTTCGTGTAAAAGGGTTAACCCAGAGGTGCTACATTTGGAACGACAAGGATTATAAACTAGCCCGAACCTATTTAGACTACCAAGGTGGGACTGATTCCACTAGAACAGGACGCATGGGCCGAGAACGGGCCAAAACCAGAACACTATGGGCTGGGGTATTACATTCTCCCCTCCTTCAGGGCTGAAGCCCTAGGCAGCTTACCGCTTTCACGGCAGACAAATATACAGGATCTCCCCTCGGTGCCACGGCCATGCCATGCATGTCCCCTCCATGGACCGACACGCATGCACACGTGCAGCGAGGGTACTAGCGTTGAATACCATCTGTAACATCCCGCATCCAAATTCTGCTTACGACCTGGCCCTTCCGAGGGGCGAGCCCGCATATGCATAGCACCTCTCTTTCATTTTCGTTCTCACTTCATGTAAAAGGATTAATCCGGAGGTGCTACTTTTGGAGCGAAAAGGATTATAAACTGGCTGAACCTATTTAGACTACGTACCAAGGTGGGACAAATTCCACTAGAACAAGATACATGAGCTAAGAACGGGCCGAAACCAGAACACTATGGGCCGGGATATTACAGTTTTGGACCCGGCACAAAACATTTGTGTAGCGGTGTATGAAGCATCGGCATGATGTGATCTTCGAAAGCAAGTCTTCGCAGCTCCACAGACTTCTGTTCTCTCCTGTAAATCTAGATCCCAAGCTTTGTAGTGTCGCCTACCGATCAATACACAATGCATGCTGTGGTGGATATCTAGTGCAACAAGTTTGTTATGTAAACTCGCCTCCTGCCCAGGGGCAAAGGCAGGAATTCATACATTGGGGTGGTGCTTGATGCTTGTGCTCGGCCTACAAGGTTGCTGATTCCATTTTGGTTGGCTAACTGTTCTCAGAAGTAATACAACCATGGCGATTGCTTGAGAATAAATTAGCCAAGGGGGTGCTGAGGCCCCAGCAGCACCTGCCCTGGCTGCACCCCTACTCTTTCTCTTTGCCTTCCTGTAGCTCCCCATGTAACGGTGCTGCTCTGCACCGAAACCATTCCTTGCATGCCGGTATCTGAGGGGTTTTCGTGTTTAATTAATACGTTTAGGTGGGGACTTTTGGCTATTTAAAATATCCCACTAAAACACCGGATATTCAATATTTGACATATTCATATTTGATATATATATAAAAAAAACTATAGGTATTGGATATATGGCAAAAATAGCCGTATTCGATATCTGAAGTGATAGGTGGATATCCGAAAAAATATCCAAATTGCAAGGTTTTAAATAGTGAGTTATGCCCTTTAGGATTTGGCTTCCTCCAAGGATTTAAAAAGTAAGAACACGATATAGCAACCAATATTTGATTTGGTGATTTTGTAAGGAAAGAAAATAATAAATTAATTATGTACAATGAAAGTTAGGGCTTTTAGTTGCATGCTGGCATCATTTTTAGCCTCCACTAATAGTTTGGATGCCTCCAAATAACATCGTATAGCGATAATAGCAGAATTGAGGAACATAAATTAAACCACCGCAATAGTTGAGGGCCGAAAATAGATTATTTTCCATTACACATAAATGCTAAGGTATCGTTCCCGAACATTGGAGTATCCTAGCTTTGTCGCTATATCTAATTGACGAGTTTGGCACTTCAAGCATTAATTTTTCAAATTTTGGTGGGTGCTCTCCTTCCTATAAATCTACATAGAAGCAGTATGCTGAACAGAAATGTTGGTTTGGGCCCTTAGTTCCAACACCAAGTCCCTAACCAGAAGCTCACTCAATTGTTTGTGAGATGTTTCCTGGGAAAGTTGCAGTTGTCATTTTACTACTGTGTGCTATGATTTTTCACCATCCAGTGAGTGGAGCTTGTACTAAACAGCAGAAGGATGGAATCCTGCGTGATTGTGATCCATTGCATACAACACCCTTTTTTAAGCCAACCCAAGGTAGTGCATGTTGTGTGGCAGTTAGAAAGGTCCCAGAGTGGGATATGATATGCATTGTCCGTAAACTTACACAGCAGGACAAGAGAAAATACAGCTCAAGAAAAATTCTGAGTTTTAAAGATGCCTGCAAACTATCTTCTGCTCCTGTTCTGCGTCATCAGGTAAAAAACAATAATAATTGTTGATAGTTTTCATATCACAAAAGAGTAGAAGCCCTGTGCTCATTAATTATGCCATGAAAATAGTAACCCTGTTTTAATCCTACCAGGTCATGGTTCAAGAAAAAAAGTCCTACCAGGCCATGGTCTAAGGAGCGCGGTTGCCATCACAGATGGAGTTCATGGGCGCAAATAAGGTCTTATGAAGAGAGCATAGTTGATAGATCAATGTATGATAATAATGATATGCATGTTTTATCAAGGAAAAGAATCTCTAAAGCATTCATAATTCCGTTAAGGTATATGATCATAGTGGATTAGCTAGCAACACATCCTATCAAAATAATTACGAAATAATGAACAAAACTGGGAAACTAATTAACAGAATTTATGAAGCATTCAAGAGCTGGTTTTGATGGTTTCGGGTTTGTTTCCAACCCAACCCCGGATAAATGTATCGGGTCCGGGATAGGTTGGTTTTATATGAGTTGCTAGAAGGTTGGACAATATGTTGGGTTGGTTGGTTCAATCAGCTAACATGGGATGGCAGTTTGCTCGACAGGTTCATATGCGGTTGACAGATACTAGATAGAACCAAGCATCTAGAGATGATACCACATAAAATTTTTGCTTAATAATATTTTTCCTTAGAAATTCAAGAGTATTCAAGAGTTTCATATGCCTAGTGAAGCAAGTATCAAGGCCGTTGTGGCGTGCAGCAGAGGCTTAATTGAGGAAAGCCCCATGATGCCCGACGCCATCTTAACCGCCACCACAGGAAAAACTGGTGTTGATGTCGTAAGTGGTGAAGGAGTTGATTTCACAGCTGCCTAAGTTGTCATAGCATGCAACTGAGGCTCAGTTGCCGAAGCAAAAAGCCCCGTAATGCTTGTTGTTAGACGGGCTTCCACCACAGGAATAGTTGGTTGTGCCCCTTCATCCATCTGCTCCTCTTCAAGTTCTGGCCCGTGCATGCCTAGCGGTCAGGTAGGGTGCAGGCCAGTGCCTCTTGATCCCACCAACAACTCCAATCGACTTAGTGCATTGTCGACCACTTCAATTGAAGTGTCTTCCTCACCTTGCCCTGTAGTCTTTTTGTTCACCGGCAACACCTCAACAATATAGGAGAAGATGTTGTATATGGGAACGGTTGCAGGGGTCACCTCCTTTTCCTTTGTCGCCGAGGGGGTGCTGGACAAGGCTGGCTTCATTCCCTAGTACTAGAGGGTCTTCCAGTAGTCCCAATCTGAACACCATTTCAGAAGCTTTGGTGATGAATTTGTTCAGCAGCGTGTACACCGCCGGTACCATGCCGCGGCGCCCAGCTTTCCAGAAGCTGGTTAACGACATCTTAAAGTGTTACAGCCTGCAGCTTGAAGAGGTCTCGTAGTTCAATGTCGTCCTTGTCTTGGAGCTCGCGGAGGGGGTGCTGGACAAGCCTTCATTCCCTAGTGCTAGAGGGTCTTTCAGTAGTCCCAATCTGACCACCATTTCAGACGCTTTGGTGATGAAGTCGTTCAGCAGCATGTACACCGCCGGTACCATGCCGCGGCGCCCAGCTTTCCTGCTGCGCCCAGAAGCTGCTGAAGCCACATCTTGAAGTGTTGCAGCCTGCAGCTTGAAGAGGTCTCGTAGTTCACTGTCGTCCTTGTCTTGGAGCCGTTGCTGGTTGGAAAGAGGCACTCTCCCGTCGTGGGCACACCGCCTGTGGCCACCATGGCCATCACAGTTGTGCTTGTACTCGCTGCGTTGCCCGTGGCTTTCGTCCTCGTCCCTGCCATCGCGTTCGAGGTGATTACTCTTGGTCTCAAATTCCTACAAGAGTAAGAGGATGAGGGTGGCTTTCTATCGTTGTATAGATCCTCGTGATTCCATCGAGGTGGTTCCTCAAATTCTTTGTGTATTTGTTTTCCTTTTTTGTGTTTTGTGAACTAATTTTGCGAAATTTTTCTTTAGTGTGAAAACCGTGAAGGGGGCTTTTGTTGCTAGGATCGTTGTGAGCATCTTCGATGTTCTTGCCCCAACAATCCCTCAAGAATTTGGCTCGAATTTGATGATTTACCAAATTTCCTCTTATGTGATGTTTTTTGGGTTGAGTAAAATACATCAACTGTCCTCAAACTTGTCCTGGGGTGTCATCTAGGTCCCCAACTCTCAAAATGTACATTAGCATCTTCAAACTCGGTAAAGTGTGTCATTTTGGTCCAAAATTATAAAAACACCCCTATGTTGCTGGCGTTTGTTCATCTCTTAGATCTATAATTACACTATGGTACCATCAAATAAAGTTTTCTAAGTATTGTAATTGAAACAATTGATTTGGTGAGAGAAATAGTATAAAAGATCATGCTCAATTAGCAGCTATATCATTATGTATAGGGTTGTATAGGGGTACTTTCAGAACTTTGGATCTACATGTCACAGTTTAGCAAGTTTAAGGACTTAAATATACAATTTAAGAGTTCGGGGACATAGATGACACCATGAGACAAGTTCAGAGACCACTCATGTATTTTACTCTTTTCGGTTCGTTCCAAAATTTGTAACGGTGAGATTTTTCAGATCTATTTTGTAGATATATTAGCATTTGGAGTTGCGAAGCTATGTCTAAAGTTTCGTGCGAGACCGTGGGGATTTGAGTGCGAGACCGTGGGGATTTGAGTTTGTTCTTGTGTTCGTCCTGTGCTGTATGTTGCGTGTAGGGGTGGATATCGAGCGAGCTCGACTCGTTTTGGCTCGGCTCGTTTGAGCTCGTTAGTCAAACGAGCCAGCTCAGCTCGGCTCGTTAAGGAAACGAGCAAAAATCCTAGCTCGGCTCGGCTCATTAAGCTCGTGAGCTGGCTCGTTAAGTCGTGAGCTAGAGTTAATTTAAAATTATCACAATAATATATAATATAAAAAATTATAGTATTTATATTGTCTTAATATCTTCAAAATCTACTCTATCATACTATAATAATAAATATAATTATAACATCATTTAAAACTAGGCATATAGTATATATATATTGTTATTAATTAATAATTTACTCATTAGTCTATTAAATATTCTAGCTTGTTTGGCTTGCGAGCAGCTCGCGAGCCGGCTCGAACTCGCTCGTTATACTAACGAGCAAAAATTCTGGCTTGACTCGTTAGAAATATGCACCGAGCCGAGCCGAGCCGAGTCGAGCTGAGCCGGCTACAATCCGAACGGGCTAACCAACTTCGAGCATTTTATCCAACCCTTTTGCGTGCGGAGTGCAGACCGCCTCGCATGCATGCGCAAAGCCCAGCGCAGCAGCCGGTTCAGCGGCGCGGGCGGAGCGATGCGGCCCAGCTAGCTGAGCGCAGCGGCGGCGGCCCTGGCGGGGTGCGCAGGCCAGCGCGGCCCAGCCGCGGCCCAGCAGGCCAGCTCCAGCCGCGGCCCAGGCGCGCTCAGCGCTAGCGCAGCCCAAGAAGGCCAGCTCACGTGACCCAAGCTGCATGCACAAGCGGTGCAGCCCAAGAGGAAGAGAGCAGCCCAGCAGCACTTCACTGGTAGGTTAAGGTATGGCTTCCTCTCTTATCGTAGTTATCTAATTATTATTGCAAGTAGCGGTAATTTAGCATCTCCATTATATCAGGCTAGTCTGAATGGAAGTTTTATGGACACAATTACCTAGAGTGAAACATCATCTAAAAATGTTTGAAACTAGCATAATTTCATCAATTGTTGTTTCCTAGGTCACATGCAAGACACAAGCTGTCTAGGTAACTGTGTAGATGGGGTTTTATCACCATGAAACTTATTTCACCTCTCTCTTCATTAATACAGTGCCACATCATCAAAAATGTTGACATGGCAGCTAATTTATTGTCCATGAAACTCCCACTGAGACTGGCCTCAATGCTTCACACTATTTTAGGGTATTCTAATCATTTCTATGGTGAGCTTATCGTGAGTTAATTTATGTCATCTTAGTGATTCGAAGAAAGAGTTACTGACGTACTCCCTCCGTCTAAAAAAACAAGTCATTCTTAATATTTTAAAACAGACTAGCAAAGTATCCGTGCGTTGCTACGGATAAAGACTATATATGTATATTATCATACTATTATGCTAAATGCAATTTTATAAAAATATTGTAATACAAACTATAAACTATGATAGAGTAGCTAATCGGAAAAATACTAAATATATTGTTTTTTTTCTGAAACTCATATATTTTTGTTCTTGCCCTCATATTTGTTTATTGATGAAGAAAGTGACGAAGATAGTAACAACCACGTACTACAGAATGCAAGGAGAATTAATCAAATCCTAATGTTGTGATTAAAGATAAATCTATGATAGGCTAAGCAATCAAAACACTAATATCACATCAACTATATGATCTGCCGTCACAAGCGGTAATCTATGGAGCCACTACGGTGGATACTACGCACTACGTGTCCGTTCTGCCGCTCGCGGCCACGTTTCCATCATGCAACCACGGCTTCTACGCAACGACCCGTTTCCAACGACCAGGTAGAAAGCTGAAGCACATGTTTCTGTGACGATGTGCAGAGGGGTCAGAGAATTTGGTTGCTCGATGGGGATTTGTTGTCGGTGCTTGTCATCTGCTTCTACCTACGGAAGAGGAGCAGGGAGGTGCTGACTTTGCTGACGCCGCCGGATCCCCATGGTGCTGGCCATTGAAGCAGCATAAGCTGCAAGCTTCCGTCGAGCATGCCGTCCTCATCCACGCCATGGGCCCCTTCGTCCGGCCTCAAGCTTATTATTGTCCAAGCGGTCACGTTGAAGGCGAAGCGGAGTGCTCGCACGCCGTCGCAGCAGCAACGTGGAGCGACGCTGATGAACCTCACCACGCCGGCGCCGGCAGTACTGCATGCGAGACCACTCGCTAGCTTGGGGTTCTCGTTCTCCTCCATGTCGTAGAGCAGGAGCCAGCGAGGTATTCGACCCAGCACATGAACCGGCCGCCGACGGGCACGGCCGCGTCGATGTCTTGGACTCCCGGCAGCGCGGCAGCAACTCGCCTCCGGCCTCCTCGTCGTGGTGCACGCTTGGCAGCCGCTTCAGGTCCCAGCCGCCGAGGCCGGAGTGGAGCACGCACAACTCGGCGTTGTCGCATGGCGTGTCGTACGTAACCTCAAGGTGCACCACCAGGTGCTCGCTGCCACCGCGGCGGAGTAGGCCATTGTCATTCTGGACCAGGGACAGGTTCCGCGGCCCGGGGCTTGTGGTCAGATCCCGGTGGGAGCCTTCATCGCGCTTGAACTGCAGGAGGAGCAGCCGGGGAGGAGGCACAACGATGTCGACCAGACGGCGGAGGTTGACGCAGCGCGCGGAGGCCCAGAGGTGGCGTTAGCGTCGTGAGAGCACGCAGGTGCGCGCCACCTCCCACGCCCGCACGAACGACATGGCATGGTGCAACAACAGCTCGTCCGGGAGGGCGGTGAGGGGAATTGGATTAGGAGCATGGGTTGATTTATACATATATTAAGGGTTATTTTGTATACATGGTGGAAGAGGAAGATATACATGATGAAGGACCGCTAATTAATTTTCAAAAATATGAAGAGGTTTATTGTAAATTATGTAGAGATTTATAAGAAAGTAGAATGACTTTATTGTCTATAATTATTAATCATATATGTTACTAATTGGTTGTTGTTTGCATACGCATCTACTAAATACAGTAAAATGACTTATTTTTTGACACAAATTTTAAATTATATAGTGTTTTTTTGAGACGGAAGGAGTAGTTTTCTGAGACGGAAGGAGTAGGCTTCAATTCTTACTGAGAATTTTTTAAGGTCCAGTACACCCTCTTTTGCTCGCTTTTCTGGTCCTTCAGGTGCATGGTGGACCGCACATGTATGCCTTGCTCGTATGTTTTTGTTAGCACACAAAATAGAGCAACCAACAAAGCGAATAAAAAACGAAACAAAAACACGGTTTGGTTTTGGTTCTGAATTTTTTTTTGGCTTTTCCATCGAGTGTCGTTAGCTATGAAAAGAAGTTTCCTTCTCTGATGGTCGTCAAAAGAAGTTTCTTCTCGGATGGTCGTGAAAAGAAGTTCGGTAATGCTTACCTGAAGACGTCCGATAAAATTCAGCCTCCGGACGCTAACGTGGCCTCTCCCAGTCCATGTACTCCATCTCTTTTTCTGTCCATATCTTTCTCTCACCACAAAACGATCTTATCTTTTCACGGAGAGAAACCGCACGCACCATCTACTAGACGGAGACAGCGAGTGCACGCGAGCTCGTGCGCATGGCAAGGCTAGACGGAGACAGCGAGTGCACGCGAGCTCGTGCGCATGGCGAGGCTAGGGAGCAGCCTGGTCAGGTACGCTCCGCGCTGCGAGCTCGAGCTTCGGGTGCCCGTGAAGGTGAAGGAGGGACGAGGCGGTGGTCATGGCGGGAAAGGGCCGGACGACCTTGAAGGGACGCGGATTGCCGCTCCCCACAGCCTGGGGGGCGACGCCGGTCGCCGCTCCCTCCACGGCCGGGGCGCGGCCAGGTGTGGGTTAGTCAAGCTCCTGCGCGGCCGGTTGTCGGAGGAGCTCCGGGCGGCGGCGATGGCCGGCAGCAGCCTGGGGCGCGACACCGGCTGCCGCTCCCTCCACGGTCGGGTGCAGGGCGTAGCTGAGCTCGTCGGCTGCGCGGCCGGTCGTCGGAGGAGTTCCTGGCGACGATGGCCGTTAGCAGCCTGGGCACGACGCCGGCCGCCGCTCCCTCCAAGGCCGGGGCGCGGCCGAGTGCGGGTTAGCCGAGCTCATCGGCCGCGCGGCCGATCGCCAGAGGAGCTCCAGGGCGGCGGCGATGGCCGGCAGCAGGCGGGCCAAACGCGACGGAGGCTTCCCTGCGCCATGTTGCATTAGGCATCCCACCATGTTGCAGTAGGGATTTTTTGGATGTTGCAAGATTCTATACATGTTGCAGTGGTTGGTTTTTTATATTTCATATGTTAATTTTTATGTTGCAACCTTTATGTTTCAGTGCTATAGATGTTGTAACAATTGTTTTTTTTCATGTTTCATTTGCTATTTTTCCATATTGCAAGATCAATGTCTAATGTTTCACCGTGGTTGACAAATGTTGCAAGAAACATGTGTTTCATGTTGCGGCGGATTTTTTTGACTCGTTAATGTTGTGATAATTTTTTTTAATTTTTATGTTGCATGCAACATGGTATAAATGTTGCGGTGAGAGTATATCACTGAAACTAACTGTCCGATACTAGGCCCGAGACCGAAAGAAGTTTCTTCTCCTTGGATGGTCGTGTACCAACAAGTACTATTTGAGTGATTTCAAGCAAAAGGATATGCGAAAGTGAAGTATGATAAATGTCATCAGAAATTATAGTGATAGCAGTAAATTGTTTTGCTAATGAACTCTGCCATGTATTAAATCAACCGAAAAGATACCGTAGCTCATGGCAGCTGCTTCTTCCGTCATGTCACATACTCATTTCACGTCCCATACATACGTGTGTGATGAATTTGCATCGACTATTCTCATTGTGCACCTGTATCTCGACGAGGAATTAATCATGCAACATAATGGATCACCAAGCAATTCTAGCCTTTCTCGGATACAATTAGAACCCTAATTAACTGGCATTTTCTCTCCACTTCAGTGTGCTACCACATTCTGAAGTATCACAAACCAAGTAGCTTAGTTCATAACTCATCAGAACCCTTTAAACCGATGGGTCAAGGACACGGCCAACAAGCACGATTGCACGCGACACCTCATCGATCACGAAGAACACAAACGGGTGATCAGCGACGAAATCCACCGTCTCCGGCTGATCCATCACCGCACTAGCCCCACAGAGCATGTAGCTCCCGGTGGCGACCATACTCGCCTTGCCGCCTTCCTCGTTCACCTCAAGCACAGCCTTGTGGCACACATCCCCGACGTGCAGCGTCGTGCCGGTGCCGTCGTTGCCGCCGCCGTCGCGCTCCGCCATGTCCGACAGGTCGGCGTCACCGGCGACGAAGGCGGCGTTGATCCCCATGCCGTCTCTCAGGGCCTGCCTCACGCTGCCGGAGACGGAGAGCTTGAACTTGGGCAGCCGGAACTCCCCGACCGGCACCGGCGTCGCCGGCAACCGGTAGTGCCAGAACCCCGGGCCGGACGCGAGCTTCTCGACCAGCCCGGCGAGGCCGTCGCGTTCGTCCGGGAGGAAGATGCACAGGGAGTATTTCGGGAGCTCATCGCCGGCGGCAGTCTCGCTGACGCTGACCTCATCGCCGGCGTTCGTAGGAATCGAAAGGGATTATTAGGGTAATTTTGGTTATATTATTAGATGCATTCTCACGGTCTCACCTCGTTGGAGAAGTCGACGGCGCGTGCCTCGGCGTTGTAGGACGCGGCGGCGGCGTCGCGGAACCCCGGCCCAGCGCGTCCACGTGCTCCTGGAGCGTGCCGCAACGGGCGCCCGCCGCCAGCAGCGCCAGCGCGGCGTAGATGGACGCCGGCGAGAAGGCGAGGTTCGCGTTAGCGCCAGCGGCGGCGGCGGCGGCGGCGCCGTCTCCTTCGGCGGCGGGCGCGAGCTGCTTGGTGAGGAGGAGCGAGAGCGCCGCCAGGCCGGCGCGGTTGGTCCTGCGCGCTTCTTCAGTCCTGCGCCGCTTGCGCGCCATGGCCGGCGACCGTGTTCGATCGGAGATGCTTTCGATTGCGTCAGGACTCAGGGAGTCGCGCCCTTGCTGGAGACCACGGTCACGCTGCCGGCGAATCGGATCTTTCCTCATCTACTACTTATACTATA
Organism: Echinochloa phyllopogon; assembly: GCA_033239725.1. Taxonomy (NCBI): domain Eukaryota; kingdom Viridiplantae; phylum Streptophyta; class Magnoliopsida; order Poales; family Poaceae; genus Echinochloa; species Echinochloa phyllopogon. The sequence goes on from BTCW01000008.1 coordinate 11,082,055, forward strand.
CCCCGTCACAATCCACATTGAGCTCGGGCCCTTCTCGACTCTCGAGTTCGCGTCTCGTACAAATCTAGTATCTCTCCCGAGAAATAATACCATACCTCGTGTATTCAGATTTTAGGAAACATATATATACACCTTATTGGACAGTACATTCTATTTCCACTTCATCATTACGAAGTAGGGGGAAAGGAATCCTGCAGCCACGCTCATCATTACGTGTATTCATAAAGTTGGAGATCATCTGTAATGAATAGTGATTACTCCTCCATTCACAAACTTTATCACCCTAATGTTTTAATTAAATTAACAAAATATGAGCTTACCCATTTTCTTAATTTGAAACAAATAATCGAGACACATGCTCACATATACTATGCGAAGTCACTGGATACAACTTGTGATTCAGCGAGGGACGTGTGCTGACTTCGTCAATCTTAAGATCTGCCGGCTCAGTATCTCTCAGAGATGCTCATAGGAGTAGATGCGTGTGTATTCGTACGGGATGAGAGTGTGTGCGTGTTTATTAGCATATTAATCTGTGCTGTGTTTCTTGAAAAAATAATGTTTACTTCAAAATGTGAAATTTTGCAAATTGATCCTATATCAATTGGTAAGATTTCTTGTGGTGAGACCTACCCACTAGAGCTCGAATCTTCGACCCGACATTGATGTCGCATTTTCTTGAATTTGTTCCACAGTTTAGTTGGAGCTATTGTTAAGGGTAGACGACGTGTTCGATAGCGAGGCATATGCGCTGATTTCGCCAATCTTAACATCATATCAGAACTATTAAATTCTAAAATAAATCTAAAAAAATGTGATATTTGTATAGCATCACCAAAGCATGAGCCGGCCGTCTCGGAAAATCTTATAATTGTTTACATCTAAAAATCTTCTTGTTTACATCTTTAAGACTTGACTTATTTCTTGGTACTCTTGATTCATCGTCTTTACCAACACACTTTCGCGAAGTAAGCATGAAGGAGATGCTATATGATGAACGCTCTGGGCCATGTTAGAAAATGTTGAGTGGAGATGATATAGTCGACAGAACATCCCGAACGCACGGCAACTGAACATTCTACCACAGGAGATGCACGTATAAATTTTACACCATGGAACAAAAAATAGTTAGCAGTCGATCAGTAAGCTGGAAAGTGTTGCGTAATTTATAAATTAATGATATTAATTCACTTCCACTCAACCTACAGCACTAGTAGATACGGTTCCATCATCAGCTTGACGCGGAAGGGTCAAGAACATGGCCGACAAACATGATCGCTCCAGACACCTCCTCGACGACGAAGAACACGAACGGGTGGTCGGCGACGAAGTCCACCGGCCTCTCCGAGCTCCACCTTGGGCCCGTAGGGAGACACATCCCATAGCTTGCCGCCGCGGCCTCGGTGCCCTCTTCGTTGACCTCGATCACCGCCCTGTGGCAGACCTCGCCGGCGAACACCGGCACGCCGGAGCCGTCGTCGACCACCATGTCCGACAGGTCGGCCAGCCCGGCGTCGAACGCGGCCCTGATCCCCATGCCCTCCCTGAGCACGCCGGTGAGGCCGTCCGAGAAGGAGAGCTTGAACTTGGGCAGCCTGAACTCCCCGACGGGCACCCGGCTCTCCGGCAGCCGGTAGCGCCAGAACGCCGGGAACGACGTGATCTTCTTCACCAGCTCCGGCAGGCCGCCGCGCGCGTCCGGCAGGAACACGTACATGGAGTGCCTCGGAGGAACCTGCTGGTGCCGCTCCCACGGCGGCGGCGGCGGCGCCGACTCGTACGGGAGCTTGAGCACCTTGAGCCCGTCGCGGACGCTGATGAACTGGCTCGACCTTGAACGCATGAAGCGCGCGCCGGCGGCAACGCTGCCGTCGAGGCGGTAGAAGTTGTCGGCGATGGTGTTCGCGGCGTCGAAGGGATCTTGCCACTTGCCCTTGAAGTAGATGGCGTTGGCGAAGACGACGCTCGTGTCCGGCCGCACCGACGCCGGATCAAGGATCGAGCGGATGAGGTTGTTCGTCGCCGCCGCCACCCAGCTGTTGATCTCATCTGCTGCCTTCTCCGGCTGCACATCACAAAAATCTCAATGTAGAATACACAAAAATATAATTATATATATGTATATATGTATGCATATATGTATGCATATACATATATATATATATATGGACCTGGACCTACCTCGTTGCGGAAGTCGACGGCCCGTGTCTCGACGTTGAAGGCCTCGGCGGCGGTGTCGCGGAAGCCGGGGTCGATGACGACGGCCGGGTCGTGCCAAACGCCCGGACGTGAGCGTGACGGTGGGGCCGCCGGAGCTCGACTGGTCGGCGAGCGCCCGCCCAACGACGGCGTGGACGGTCGCGGCGAGCTCCTCGTGGGAGCGCGCTCCGAGGGCGGCGAGGAGCTCACTTAGCGTGCACTACAAAAAATATCGTAATCCATGACGTACAATTTTTATCACAAATCACTCAAAAAACGTCACAAAGTACTGTTTATGACGTTTTACGTCATGTATTGAGCGTCACAGATTAACCTGCGTGACGAATCTATAAAAACATCACAGACTAGATCAATCCATGACGTTTTCTAACCGTCATAAACTAGCCTTAGGCCCATGTAACCCAGCCCAAGCCTATTTTTAGTGACAAAAATAAACGTCATAGATTGAATAAACATGTCATCATTGTTAGTGACGTGGATGCAGACCTAGATGCTGACGTGGACACTGACCTGGATGCTGACGTGGACAATGGCATGGCACTGACGTGGCCACTGATCTGGCGCTAACATGGAGCTGATGTGGCTGCTGACGTGGCGCTGACGTCACCATCAAAGCCCATTTGTTAATGGTCCACTTTTTTTTTGGTCCATTTAATTTATTTACTTTTGGCCCAGTATGAAAATTAGTTTACCTAATCAGCCCACCAAATCCGGTCAGAACTGTACAGCCCATGAAAATGCAGCCCATTACATTTCACCAATTCATTTCAGACATTCAAACAACATATAAACAGAATACAAAACATCATCTCAACATTTATAGAATTCTTTACATCCAGTAGCAAAAAATCAACATCTCATCAAATCCATAACCATCTCAACATAGGTAACATACGGCATCAAATCAACATCTCAACATAGGTTGCATCTCGCAGCATTAACAGAAACATTACTGCAGCAGCAGAAACAACAGCAAAGGTACAGAACAAGACAATAACAACATGAGGTTCAGCAGCAGATTCATTCCAGTAGCTCAACCTGGTCGACCACATTGCAGCAGCAGAAACAACACTGCAGCAGCAGAAACATTAACAAAGGTAACAACAGAACAAGATAAAGATAGTAACAACTTGAGGTTCAGCAGCAGAAACATTGCAGCAGCAGGTAGCTCAAGCTTGTTGTTTTTTAATCTCCTCTCGGTCTCCTCAACCTGAAAAGGGTACATATCAAATGACACCATAAATTACTTTGAGAAAGTCAGCAACATGATATATCGTTTTTCATAATTAATTATCATTATTATGAGATTCCAGTAGTTATGCCAATTGATCACAAGAAAAGAAGAGTTACAGGCAAAAATGATGTTGACTGAATCTAACAGCTGGACCATTTTCAAATCAGCTAAAGTAATACTTGAGTTATCAAAACAACAAGAAAAAAACATATAACTCAAAAAGAAATCGGGCTTTGGGAGGATACAAGCTTAGCCTGTCCTTTGGCAAATTCATAGAATGCAAGTCCGATATCAACCATTTTTTCTGAAAACAACATCATGAGTGCTATGAGGAAGTTGAGTGAGCTGACAAGATTTGAACTTGACCTGATTTTGATGGAGAATGGATAGGTCCATTCGTTGCAAGCAACTTGCGTGCAAACTGCAGTGGTGCAAAGGTGTTGCTGCTGTCTGGCTCACCACCTCATGGTCCCTCGCCGTCATCCTTGCTTTCTGCAAGAAACAAATGAAAAGAAAAACAAGAAAACAATCATAAATGATAGAAAAAAGGCACAATGTTGATATATGCATGATCTATTTATGATAGCATTTGGTCAAACCAAGCGTTGATGATTAGCAATCTCAATTTAGATTCAAAATAGGTCAAATGGGTATATGTTTAAACTGCTAATCCAAACCAAATATCTAAGCTATCAGGTTAACAATTCAATACACCATCAGATGCAACAAGAACAGTGCAGCAAGCATACAAATGTAGTTGTAGAGGGGTTTGGGGATTTTAGACGGGATCACCTATCTGGGAGCCACGTGCACCGTCACTGTCCACGCCATCAGCAGAACCCAGACCTCTTCGATTGCTGCATACATGATTAACTGGGAAATCAAATGCAAATAAAATAGTAGTACTAATATCCTATCTTCAATAGCTAAGCAACTCTTATGCCCAGTCATCCGCAAACTAAAATTACCCATAGCAGCATTCAGTGTGTCCGAAATTGCTCAAGGAAGAAGAGAGCAAACCTTGCACTGCTGCTCTCCCAACGCCTTGGCACCTGTATCTCGATAGCAGTGTTGCCGTTTGTGATGGAGGCATCGACCTTGAGCTTGCGGCCACCCTCCTGCAGCTGAAAAAAAACATATGATTGAATCTCTCTGTAAAAAATAAGGGGATTCAAACTTTTAACACAGATAAGGCCAAGTTTATGGTGCAAAAATCTAACACATTCTTATTATCATGTCACATATGAATAAACAAAAGTAGATCAACATGTATACTCTGACACTAACTTGAATTCTGAAATCAGCATCTTCGAAGCATGCATATGGCAGAAAAAATATAGCTGTCCAGGATTTCTGCCAACATCTACTCAAAAGCATGTTACACAGAGGGATACAACTATATTGGCCAGGACATATACTGATAGATTCATAGACACAAGGACCCCAGTCACAGCAGTACATATGCAGGTAGAAGTACATATCAGAAAAAGGATACTAGTAGCGGGCAATAGGAGAGAGGGAGTAACACTAATCACATTGCATTGCACTATTATTAAAGAAATTGTTCAAACTCAAACCAAACAAGCTGCTTCTGTACTAGAATTGTTCAGGTGAGACTGTTCAGTCTGTAGACACCACCGAACAGACAGAAAAACTAGAATTGTTGTGTCCAGCAACTACTAACGTGTTGGACATTAACAATGCCTCAACAAGTAAGCACACAAACTACTAACTGCGAGTTGTTGGATGCATACCTTCATGATCACTGTAAACAAAGCAGGGTGTCGTTGCAGATCTGAGGCAGATCAAACACAGTAACCAAACCAATTGTGGAAAAACATTTCTAGTGACTATCATCATACAATATTCAAATTTGGTTGCTCATATAAATCATCAGGATGTCTCAAAGTGATATATAAATTATAAAATTTCTACAGATATAACATTTGTAACAACTAAACCCAAATTACACGGGAGCCTAGATCTGAGCACGAGCCAGGAAGTAGCAGCAATTAGACAGGGAGATGTGCAGTAGGAGGGATCAATTACCCATGGCAAGGACGACGAACGAGAGGGAGATGGGGAGATCCCGAACGGTGGAGGCATGGGGCAACCCCGGCGGCGGAGTCCTGTGTGGGTCGGATGACCCCGGTGACCTGGGCAGGGGGGATCCGACGGTGCTGACGCGTAGAGGTGCTCCGGCGGCGGGGGCCACGTCCGACGCCTTACGCCGGTGGCGCCGCTCCCGCCGATGCGTGCGATGCGGCGTCCCTGTGTCCCATCTCAGCGGGGTGGTGCGGGGTCTGGGGAGAGCTGCCTCACGAGAGACGGGCCTCGGTGACGACAGCGCCGGAGACCACGCTAGGTTTTGGGGTCCGGCAGGAGGGATTTGGAGGGGGCACTCGGAGCGGCAGAGTCGGCTGCGGCGGCAGTGAACAGAGGAGGTGCAGGAGGAGTTAGGGTTTCCACTGGGGAGCTTGTGCTTTTATACCACGAGGTCGCGATTCAAACCGTTGGATCAGAAATGGATGGGCAGGAAAGGTTGGGCCGTACAGACGTGTTAAGAAAATGGCCCAGGCCCAAAATTTTTACCTTCTTTGCATATTTTTCTATTTTCATAATTAAAGTATCTTTGTGAAGTGACTTGCAAAACGAATTGTTCTATACACCCAATTATATTTTTTATATGTAATAGACTGCATATATGTTGTTTTGTAGAAATCTTAGAAATTTGTGAACTCGTTTACTATTTTCTACTATTTAAATGAATTTGTGTGTGCTTACTAAAAGCGATCCCAATTTGAACTGTATGTATCTCAAATAAAATTCAAAAAAATAAATAAAATTTATATTTATTCTGATACGTTCAATTATAGCCCATGTCTTGAATATAGATCAAAAATTCAATTATCTTCTATGGACAATTCAAACTTCTACCTCCAAGTTAAAAATAGGATAATTATAATAATATATAAATTTGGTCAAAAAATTCTACAAACTAGCGTGAAAACATATTTTAGGTTCATAAGCTTGTCAAAAAAATTCCAGATGGTTTTAATCAAGTGGGACCATACGTTGTTCACAAAATGATACATCTCTCACAAAGTTTCTTATAACTCTATTCTAACTTTGAGATTTCAATAGCGCATTACATTTTCAAACTCATATGAAACTCAAACTTGGATAAATTCTTATGTTCACCATACCATTACAAAATATAAAGTTAGATGACCAATTGTTATAGAAAAATATGGTTTATCAACTCTCTTTTGATGCAAGAAAAGAAGTTATACAAAAACGTCATGAAACTGAAAACAATTATGCACACAAATGATATGAAATGAAAGATCGTAATTTTAGAAAAAACTAGGAAAAAAATCACTAAATTTGGAGTTTGTATGATCAATAAATACTAATTACAAATTTTAATTATAGATTAAAAAGAAAAAAGATTGGGTGGGCGAGCCAGCTACGCACCACGTGGCCCAACGCTCCCCGCATGGCCTGCTTTCATTCATTCCGTGGCCAAGCAGTTCAACCAACCTGGATTGACACGTGATCGCGAGATGAAAATAGTATATATAAAATTCTATCTTTCACTAAGCACTCTTGTAGCAATAGTTCAACTGGTAACACCGGTGATTCCCATCCGCGAGGTCGTGGGTTCGAGCCGTTGTGGGCCTCCTTTTTTGCGGGATTTAACTGGCGCGCATGACGTGTCAAGCAAAATGATAGGATGAAACAAAATTAAAACCGCACTTAGTCACAAGTTAGCGTCTTCTGTAGTGGTAAGCCTTGCAGTTGGAGTAAGTCAAATTTTTTTGCCTTTTTTCTTTTTATTCCTTATTTATGTTTTTGTCTTGGTTTTTTTTGTTTTTGCTTTTGCCAGATTAATTCGGGTGTGCTAAGTAAAATACTTGATTGTGGGAGTTGCAGTAATGGTGGGCGGCGGCGCGGTATTCTTGGCGACGGTTTCTTGTAGTGGTGCGGCCGCGCGCGCCGGCAGCGACGAGAGCGAGCGCCGCGTAGACGGACAGCGGCGAGAACACGAGGTTCGCGCCGGCATTGGCGGCGGCGAGGTGCTTGGCCAGACCGAGAGCGAACGACGTCAGGCCAGCGCCGGCGGGCCGGCCGTCTTCGCCGCTTGAGGTCCCTTGGTGGCGATTCATGTTTGGAGCACAAGGTCTGGCCTAATGTGACTATGTACGCCTCGATCGTCGACAAATATGTATGATACCGGATTAATTACCGGACAGACTGAGACCGAGACGAAGATGGCCATGGATCGAGACCGAGACCAATTAGAGTGTTCAGTGCCGATAACACTTCGTTTTTCGGTACAAAAGTGAATATCAGCTAGTATGGCTTCAAGATATGCAAGTTGTGTGGACTGAGAAATCATACCTGAACCCAGGACTGGAGATCATACTTTTTGATTCGCGATTAATCTTTTAGAAATGAGATTGGAAATCAACTCTGAACTCCGCCAAGTAATTATAATCAAATTTGCTAACACATCAATTATTTTTTACAGTGTAGGGGACCAGAAAGAACCCCTGTCTCTTATACATTCACGCCACCGTTTTAGGCAAAGTGAACTTTTCACTCACACTATCAGATCGATATTCCGACGGGTACAATAAGAACCCTTTCCTCTCACAGTGTAAGCACAGTTTCCTTAAAAAAAGAGCAAAGTCTTAGCCATCAAATTATCGCCTCGGTTTCGTTTAGATCATCACACTGCAAAAAAAGAATCTTTGACAACCAACTATAAAAACAATTCTGTGTATGGTGCAATGGCCAAAACTCCCATCCATTTTTTCCATGAGTACACAAAACTCAAATACTGGGAGAGACTGGAAAGCCCTGTGTTGGAACGTTCGAGGTCTCAATTCAGATAGTAAATGGAATTCTATAAGAGACAAAAATTCTGGAAAGCCAATGTGATATCATATGCCTCCAAGAAACCAAGAAAAGCATGTTTGACCTGCAGTTTCTCAAAAATTTTTGCCCTCCAACTTTTGATGACTTTGCCTTCCTGCCATCAGTTGGAGCATCAGGTGGGATTTTAACAGCATGGAAATCCTCTCTGTTTGAAGGGCACATGGTTCACCAAAATGATTTTGCTATTTCAGTTGATTTCAAATCAAAGCATAATAATGCAGAATGGATTTCACCAATATATATGGCCCATGCACACCAGAAGGGAAAAGAGACCTAGCCTCTTGGATCAAAAACATACAGATGCCAGAAGAAGTGGAGTGGTTAATTTTAGGGGATTTCAACTTAATGAGAAAACCAGAAGATAGAAATAAACCAGGAGGAGATCTAAATGAAATGTTCATGTTTAATGAGGCTATCAGTGCCCAGGGACTGACTGAAATACAACTCCAGGGTAGAAAATACACATGGACAATAAACAAGAGCACCCCTAATGGAAAAACTGGACTGGTTCTTTACCTCTAATGCCTGGACTCTTTCATATCCAAATACTACAGCCAGAGCTCTAGCAATGGAAGTCTCGGACCATGTTCCATGCATAATTTCCATCAGCACAAACATTCCAAAAGGGAAGATCTTTAGATTTGACAATTACCTGATGGAACATGATCATTTCTTTGAGGTGGTTCAACATGGATGGACATTGCCAACATTGGAAGTGGATAAGGCCAAGCTGATCACAACGAAATTCAAAAACCTACGAAGAGTGATAAGGGCTTGGCAGATGCATCTATCAAGTCTACAGCTAATGGAAATTCTCAATGAATTAAGGGATCTGTCCATACAAGAATGGAACTTTAAAAGGCTTCTGGAAGATAAACTTATTTCACTCTTAAAACAGCAAAGAATATACTGGAGGCACAGAAGTCAGATCAAGTGGACAAAATTTGGGGATGCAGGAACAAAATTCTTCCATGCAAATGCAACAATGAAACATAGGAAAAATTTGATCACCACTCTAGAGGACTCTAATGGCCAGAGCCATCAATCACACCAGAATAAAGCTGCAATACTCTGGAACACATTCAAGGAAAGGCTAGGCACTGCTGAATTCCAAGAAATGAGATTTGATCTGCCAACAATTCTGAAGCTTGACCCCAACCTGGAAATTCTGGAGGAGCCATTCACCCATGAAGAAATTGATCAAGTCATTAAACAACTACCAGTAGACAAATCTCCAGGACCAGATGGGTTCAATACTGGTTTTATAAAGAAATGTTGGCAAAGAATCAAGGAAGATTTTTACAATTTATGCACAGCTTTCCAAGCTGGGCAGGTATGCCTTAGAAGTATTAATGGGTCATACATCACCCTGATTCCTAAAGTGGATGTTCCCAGAAAGGCTTCAGACTTCAGACCAATTTCCCTCCTAAATACCTCAATGAAAATCATTACAAAACTCCTTTCCATCAGACTGCAGAGAGTAATCACAAGACTGATCCATGAAAACCAATATGGGTTTATACAATCCAGAACCATACAAGACTGCTTGGCATGGGCCTTTGAGTATATCCACCTCTGTCATCACTCAAAGAAAGAGATAGTCATCTTAAAGCTAGACTTCGAAAAAGCTTTTGATAAGATAGAACACCCCTGCATGTTACAAATAATGAAGCACATGGGCTTTGGAGAAAAATGGATCAAGTGGATGGAGGATATATTTACATCAGGAACCTCATCTATTCTCTTAAATGGGGTGCCTGGAAAAACCTTTCACTGTAGACGTGGAGTTAGGCAAGGAGACCCCCTTTCCCCTCTCCTGTTTGTGCTAGCAGCAGACTTATTGCAAACAGTAATAAACAAAGCAAAAGAGGTGCAGATTCTCTCCCTCCCCATCCCTATGCAATACACTCAAGACTTCCCCATCCTCCAATATGCTGATGACACATTAATAATCATGGAAGGGTCATCAGCACAGCTTCTCTCATTAAAAAACATTCTGCATGATTTCTATGTCTCAACAGGGTTCAGAGTAAACTATGGAAAATCTATGTTAGTCCCTATAAACATCAATGAAGCAGAAGCACAAAATTTGGCACAAACCTTTGGATGTACACTAGGATCTCTTCCTTTTACTTACTTGGGATCGGATTGCCTTTGGGCCTATCCAAACCTAAAGTGGAAGAGTTCTGGCCCTGGTGTCCAAGTGTGAAAGAAGATTGGCCAGCACCTCCAATTTTTTGTCACAAGCTAGCAGATTACAAATGACAAATGCAGTATTTACAGCCCTCCCAACCTTCTGGCTCTGCACTTTTCTCCTGCCAAAGACTGGCATCAAGCAAGTTGACAAATTCAGAAAACACTGCCTATGGAGAGGAGCTGATATTAATGCTAGAAGTGTACCCAAAGCAGCTTGGGAAATGGTTTGTTTGCCCAAAAAAGAAGGGGAATTGGGAGTGATTCGATTAAACACACAGAATGAAGCACTTTTGATGAAAAACTTGCACAAGTTCTTCAATAGAGCAGACATACCATGGGTCCACATGGTCTGGGAAAAATACTACAGAAATGGGAGTCTACCAAGTCATGCTAGCAAAGGGTCTTTTTGGTGGAGGGACATATTAAAACTAGTGGATAAATTCAAGGGAATAGCATGTGTCAACATACAGGATGGAAGAACTTGTTTCCTGTGGCATGACATGTGGAATGGTAAAGTTCCACACCAAGCATATCCTGAACTTTTCTCCTTTGCCAACAGAAAGAACTTTACAGTGCAAAAAACTATACAAGAGGCCTCTATAATGCAATTATTTCACTTACCTCTATCAGAGCAGGCTCATTTACAGCTAATGGATCTTCTACTTGACATTGATGGCATAATTCTGACAGAGGAATATGATACATGGTCTTACATTTGGGGCTCTCCCCTCTTTTCATCCACAAAGGCTTACAAAAGACTCTTGGGTTCTGCAATGCCTCACCCTCTATTCAAATGCATTTGGAAGACCTCTTGTCAGCCTAAACACCGAGTGTTTTGCTGGCTCCTTCTTAAAGACAGGCTGAGTACAAGAGACATCTTAAGGAGAAAACATATGGTCTTCCAGTCCTATTTCTGCGTCCTATGTTAATAAAATGTGGAAGAAACAAGAGACCATCTTTTTTTGCACTGTGCATTCGCAAAGCAGTGCTGGTCTCTTATTGGGGTCACTCCAATTGACAACTTAGAAGCTCTAGAAACCACAACAAGATTGAAAATGCAAATAGGAGTGTCGTTTGCTGTTGAAATTATCATAATCTTGGCTTGGTGCATCTGGATGGCTAGGAATGATGTTATTTTCAGAAACATAGCGCCAACTGTCCAAAACAGCAAAGGACTTTTCAAGAAAGAACTTGGTCTAGTTGCACTACGATCAAGGCCACAAGAATCAATTCTTATTGATCAATGGATACAAGCCCTGTTGTAATCAAGCTTATTTTTTTGTCTCTTTTTTTGTTTCCTGAGCTTGTACAAGACTTTGTTTCCTTTCCTTTTAATATAATATAATCAGTAGGGGCTTCAACCCCTCCTGTTTCCTCAAAAAAAAAACTATAAAAACAATTTCTATTTGGGCATTAGACTGTTTGGTGGGTTGTTTTACTGACGTAGATGACATGCAATGGTGGGACCCATATGTCAACACCTCTTTGTCTCCCACCTATCTCTCTATTCCCTCTCTTCTCTCTCCAACCTACCGGTCATGGTTTCGTAGCCAGGCAAATGGGCCCAAGCTCCAACGGTGGAAAGGACAGAGATCGGCGACGATTCTTCGGTGGTGTTGCACATATCGAGGCAAGGGCGGTGGAAGTGGGCGGCGGGTCGCACCATCAAGGCCACTCTAGTTTCTTCTGTTTTCTCCCATTTTTCTCTCTCCTATCTCTGTGATTGCCCTCGCCGGCTATTTGCACCGCCGCAAGTATCGATCACGACCGTGGGGCATGCTAGACGTGGAATGAGCGTGATAGAGCTCGACTGGTCCGCGTGCACCCACCACACCACGGTATGGACTGTCACGGCGAGCTCATCGTGGGAGTGTGCGTTGAGGACAGCCAAGAGCTCATAGAGTGTGTGGCCACGGGCGCCGGTGGCGAGAAGATGATGAGGTTCGCGCCGGCGAGGCCCTTCGTGAGGCCGAGCGTGAACAATATCAGGCCGGCGCCGGTGGGCCGTTTGCTCTTCGCGAATCATGTTTTGAGTCATAGTAGGACGTTGAGCACAAACCTCGATCCTTGAAATTTATGATACCCGACGGACCGGTCCTCGAGGTGCCGCTAGTGTTCATGAGCTACAAGTCGAGTTTAGCACGTGCCCTACACTTAGGGGGTGGCAAATGGCACAAAATTTTGTACTAAAAATTTTAAAGATCAGGCTCAATCAGGGTTAGGCCAAAATGCTACTAGTTTTTTAGCTAAAATTAACTAAGATCAAGTTGGATTATGAAAGACAATATAAGGGCCATGATATATTCGCGCACCAGTCCTACTGTGCGCTTGGTGTGGTTGCTGGATGCCTGGATGGCCAACGTGCCCTGCAGTATGTGGTCGATCTTCATCTTCCTGCCGTCTATGTACTCGCAGGGACCAGCCCGGCGCCGGTAGCCGGATACAGATGCCATGGACGCTTGAGCACCGCTTGCTTCCCCTTGATAGATGCTTACAATGGGGGATGCAAACAATCATATTGTTGGATTATTATATAACTGTATTTGGAGCAGCCACGGTTGATTATGATATGAGTACGTACATGACTAGCTAATAGTGGGCCAAGGCTCGCTAATCTCTTATGCCATGTATACAAACTACAAAGTGGGAATATCACTACTAACTTCTGACCCTTATGCCACGCTTTTTTGTTGCAACGACAAGATTTGGTTGCAAGAAGGGGTGTTATTGCAACAATTTTCACTTTCAGTTGCAATAGATTGGATTTTTGGCATGGAATTTTTTTCGTGGCCTTAAGTATGAACTTCGTTGCAAAAAGTAAGTGCTATCACAATGTATTATAGAATGGTTGCAATTGGTTTATATTGTTGCCACGATCTGATTGGCGTTGCGGCCAATTTCACTGTCGTTGCTATAGTAATGTGATATTGCAACTCTTTGGCTAATGGTTGCAATAGCCAGCCTATGTCACAATGAATATGTTTTGTTGTATATAATAGTCACTTGCGTTGGCAAAAGGTGGTACCTATAGCAACAAAAAAAAAATAAAATCGTTGCAATCCCTAAGGTTGCAGTGATCATGGTTTCGTTGTATGTAATAGTCTCTTTCGTTGCAAAAAGATTGTACATATTACAACAAAAAATTATATCGTTGCAATACCTAAGGTTCTCCACTTTAATGGTTCCACAAAAAATTTAAAAAAAATGCCACAACAGGTTTTGAACCTGAGACCTTTATAAGTCCTGAAAGGACGTGATTACCATTAGAACACAAGTTTGTTTGTATTAGTAGGAGAGAGGATCCTATACAAATAAATGTAAACTCATGTATGTATTGGAAAATGATCTAATAATTACTACGGGGAAGTTCTAGAGGGAGTCGCGGTCACCTCCCCTCTCCGACGGCAATCAAAATCACGCATCGGCATCTCGACGCCTTGCGTCGCGCTGCACGGCAGCTCCTCTTCCCCTTCCCCTGCAGGCCGCACGACTGAACCTATCAAGCAGCTCCTCCTCCACTTTGTTTGCAGGCCGCACGGCAGGCCCCTTCGTCCTAGACCTCAGGCCAATCTCAAGATACAGGCCAATCTCAAGTAGCGAGATTAGCAGATTTTTTAGGGCTGCGGGGACCTCATCACCATCTGCTATTGTACAAATAAAACACAAGCTCACTTAATTACAACAGCATACGAGTACCATAGTGGTAGTGCTGTAGGGGATGGTTTCTTTGTGACTGTGGTTCGATTCCTCAAGAGTGCAATTATTTTAAAATAATTTATTCATTATTGTCTTTTTTCTATTCACAATTATTCTAAACTGTTTTATATGCTACATATTTATTAGTCCTAGTTTTTAAATATTCTCTATTTGTTAGAATCTCTTATTTTCTACTATTCACAATTATTTTAAACTGTTTTAGAGCAATTCCAAGAGTCTGGGTATAATCTTAACTATATTTGGAGGTTTACAAGTACTTAAAAAATAAACAACATCATAAAATGGTGGGGAAACTGGTAGACACTGTAAACTGAATTATCTATATTCAAATAATTATTTTTCTCCTTATTTTTTGTTCCTACGATGGAGAACAAGCAGAAGAGGCCACAAAAAACGGTGCTGTTCTAGAATGAAAATGCAGCAACCAGAATCATGTACGTGAGGAAATACAACTTATGTTTATAAAAATTTGAGAAATCAGAATCTTCAATTATTACAAGTTGATTGTACCCAGAAAACATGACTACAAATATATGTAATAAATGTGCACAAGTTCATATTTCATCACTTCTTCCTTGAGCAAAATTTAGACAAAAAAAATCATCATCAGAATCTTCTCCTGGAGTACTGAATGGTGGGACGACTCCATCAGCAATGTAAGTGTCATCCGGGTCTTCGTCTTCATCGAAAAGGTCATCGTGCTCTGGTTCAGGCATTGCTGTTGTAATAGCATGCTCAATAACACAAGCATCAACTATAGCCCCATCAAGGCCAGACCTGCTCCAAGCTGTCACATCATCATTTTGCTGTTCAACATTCATATCTTCCACTCCTACAACAACTGAGTCCAGATCGAGCCCGTCCATACTGTCAGTACCTTCTCCTTCAGGCATAGCAAACAGGTTTCTAGGCTGCACTCTAAGGACACTGCACCAATTTGGTTTCTTTGGGTTTTTTTGCATAAAATACTAGCTCATATTGTGTGCTCAAGATGTAAGGTTCATCCGAATACCTAAACCGAGTGATATCAATATCGATGACCCCATATTGATCCTTATTATACCCTCTGGATTTGCTCCTACTTGCTGCAGGGACATCAAACCAGATGCATTGGAACAACATTACTTCCTTCTCGCCAGGAAAATCAAGGCAGATGATTTTCTTAAGCATGCCATACCAGCCCATGTTTCCTGTACTTTCACCGCCCTTCACAAATATACCACTATTTTGAGTAGTTAAGCAGTTCTCTATGGAAGAGACCCGGAAAAGGAAGCCATTTACGAAGCACCTGTTGAACACACGAGCCCGAACGTCTGGACCATGAGATAGATAATAAATCATGTCATCTATTTCCCTTTTCCATGCAATGTCCTGATCTGGAGTTATGATCATTTTTTTAAAAAAATATTAGGGATTAATAAATGGACAAGTAGCTAGCATGTGCAAACTAAACAAAAAAATTTGGATAAATATATTAGGGACTAATAACAAGTAGCATGTGCAAAATATACAAAGAAAATATGGATAAATATATTAGGGACGACTCACTTTATGCTCAAACCATGATACAAACTCCTCCTTGTGTCTTTTATCAACATGCCGAGGGTTGATTTTCTTCAGCTCATCCATATGCACACTTTGCCAAAATTGAAAATACATTCATTAGTTTAATATATTTGAAACATTAATGGCCACCATAAAAACAATTTTCAAATATATCTTACTTTATCCATGGAGTGACCTCATCACAGTTGGTTAATATGTAATGCCTCATCCTCTGCATGTCAATATCAAAAATGTTGTCGAAAGTACTTCCTTTCCTACTGTAGTCAATGCTCCAAAATATACTTAGCCCAGATGGTGGTTCACTAGCAGCGGCGCTTTCATGACGCTCTGGACGATTAAGCTTGATACTAATATTTTCAAAGAACCGAGAGCAAAATGTGAGGCACTCCTCAGATATGTACCCCTCTGCAATTGAACCTTTAGGGTGCGCTTTGTTCTTTACATAGCCTTTAAGAGTACGAAGGTACCTCTCAACTGGATACGTCCATCTGTAACTGACCGGGCCTCCAAGTCTAGCTTCTTCAGCAAGGTGAACTGGTAAGTGCATCATAATATCAAAAAAGGCTGGTGGGAAAATCATCTCCAGCCGACAAAGGGTCTCCCTAATTGAAGTGCTTAGTTTTTCAATTTCTGAAAACTCCAACTCCTTTGAACACAGGGAGTTAAAGAACCTACTTAGCTCAATCACTGGGATCACCACATCTTCTGGAAGTATGTTGCGCACCACTAAAGGCAAAAGTTTTTGCAATATTACGTGCAGGTCATGAGTTTTAAGTCCGGAAAGCTTGCAACCACTGACGTCCACACATCTTCGAATATTTGCGGCATAACCATCAGGGAACTTGACGCCGTGTAAAAATTTGCATAGAATTTCCTTTTCATCCTTACCTAGAGAGTATAATGCTGGTGGCAACTTGTACTTAGCATTCTCGAGCACTGGATGCTGATCTGTCCTTATACCTAAATGTTGCATATCAAGTCGAGCCTTCTCACTATCCTTGCATTTACCTACTAACTCCAGCAAAGTCCCCAACAAGCTCTCACATATGTTCTTTTCAATATGCATGACATCCAAATTATGTCGTATCAGCAACGATTTCCAGTAAGGAAGCTCAAAGAAAATACTCTTCTTCCTCCAGTTGTGCCACCTTTGTTCTTCGTCACGTTGCTTCCTTTTCCTTGTATCCTTCCCAAAATTCACTTGCTGGAAACTCTCATAGTCCTGCAGCACCTATTCACCACTGAGCGGTACTGGAGCTTGCCTAGTTTCAACCTTATTATTGAAGCTCACTCTGTTCCTTCGCCACTTATGGTTCAAGGGCAAAAATCGACGATGTTCCATATAGCAATGCTTTGAACCATATTTTAACCACAGGTAATCAGTATCCTTGTGACAATAAGGACAAGCAAATTTATCTTTTGTGCTCCAACCAGATAGCATCGCATATGCGGGAAAATCATTAATTGTCCACAATAGAATTGCATGTAGAGTAAAATTTTTCTTCTCCTTCTCATCCCATGTTTCAAGTCCTTTAACCCAGAGTTCAAGTAGCTCATCGATCAGAGGTTACAAATATACATCAATATTCACTCCAGGAGATTTAGGCCCAGGTATCAACATCGACATCATCCAATAAGGTTGTTTCAAACACAATCAAGGAGGCAAGTTATAAGGAATCAGTATCACAGGCCAACAAGTGTAATTAACATTCAACATCCCAAATGGATTGAAGCCATCGGATGCAAGTCCCAGTCTAACATTACGAGGATCTGAAGCAAATTTCTTATACCTGTTATCCACGTGCTTCCATGCCAATGAGTCTGCTGGGTGCCGCATTTTCCCATCACTAACCAATTCTACCTTGTGCCACCGCATCATAAAATAGGCATAACTTTTCGCTCGGTGCTCCGTTTTGGCCCCAATTTTTACAGCAGATTCATGACTCAGTTAGGAGTTGACCCAAACTAAATTTTTACAGCAGATTCATGACTCAGTTAGGAGTTGACCCAAACTAAATTTTTACAGCAGATTCATGACTCAGTTAGGAGTTGACCCAAACTAGCCTCCGGCCTGTTTGCCCTCGTCAAAAAATTCAAAAAAATCGGGAACATAATTAAAAAAATTGGAGAAATTTTTTCAGGGTTTTCGGCAAAGCTTTCTGAATTTCCCTAGGCCACATTACATCTCTGTTTGGGCTGAAAATTTGTGTGGCTCCTATTTTGGTGTTCCTGGTTGTGTGAAAAATATCAAAAAAAAGAAACAAGAAAATTGAAAACACATGTGGTTCCTACTAGTGCCTTTTTGACACTCTTAGTCCAACTAGTGTCGAGCATGCCACATTGACCAAAAATTGACAAGTAGTCTCATCTCATCGAGTGCCATGTCATATGCGAGCAAGTCTGATATGTAGTCCTCATCAGCGTGTCCAAGTAGTAATAATTTGTCATATTCCATTGACTGCACGCCATTGTCTATGTCTCACTTGCTATTATGTATATGTCGTGGTGCCATACAATACCAATCGTGCCATCTGATAACTTTGTAGGGCGAGGGCCAATGTGTGCACAGTCATTGCCATGTAGATGGATCGGTTGTAGGAAATACATTCCATCTGATAACTTTTGCTTGTACAATTGTACAATTCCCTGGCCATGGCACGATTGATTCTGCTCGATCTGGGCCAGGTTTTTCCACCGCGCCAAAACCCTCCTTCCACCGCGCCAAATTCCTGCGAGATATTTTTCACCACGCCAAATTCCTACGCCACAACCGCCAGATATTAGATCTCGATTTCTCCTCCCAGACCGGTACCTCCTATTCGTATCCCCTCCCCCTCCCCCTCCCCCAATTAGATCGCGATCTCCTCCGACGCCGCGAGGGCCATGGCGCCGCCATCGACACCACCTCGGTCCAGGACGCCCTCCACGCCGCTTCCATCGAGGACGCCGCCGCCGACGCCTACCGGCAGAACGTCGTTTCCTCCTCAGGGCATGAGTGCCAACAACGACGTCACCTCCTTGGGCGCCCCTGAACATAGATATACTGAAGGCTATCTCGAAGTCGAAGACGAACATGGGTTCTCTCATCCATATATCCCCAGGTACACTGTGCTTGTTTGGTTTTTGTTTTGAACGATTGTTGTATGTACTCCTACTACTAGTATGACTTTACTATTTTATATCTTTCCTTGCTACACTTCCTGGAATTCCCTTTTTTTTTGTAGTACTGATGGCAATTAATCATCTTTTGCTTTGGATAACATAATGGAATTCTATTTCTATTGGTAGAAAGGCATGATACTCACTCTACTGATATTGTATAGCAATACCAATCGTATACTTATAGTACACATTATCCAAACAAGAAAGTTCATCAATTCTACATATGTATAAAATAGCAGCTGTAGGGAAAAAAGCATTGACGTCATGGGGAGGATCAACATCTGATAGTAATGTTCTTGTGTAAATTTTATTATCTCAGATCAGTTATGTCATTGGCCTTCTGGCTTTCATGTTCATTTTTCCTATAATGAAATTATCCGTAGAAATATATTTGGGATCAGAAATTTTTAGACATCCACAAAAATTTCATTCAGATCAGAGGCACTTTTGTTTAGTATTTGAACTGCATGCATGCATATGACTTTGCACCAGTTCCATCAGAGGCACTCCACAGGAACCCTATCAGAATTGCGTAAAAATATGTTGAATTCCTTTTTGTTCATGTTTGCCCATCCAGCACTAGTCATACTACCATGGGTGTAACATTACTCTAGCAGCCATGGAGGGTAGATGGCGTGGGGTTAATGTTCACGCTATATTTGTAGTTTTCATTATTTCTTTTATACGCATTAAATGTATTTGTAGTTTTCATCATTTTTTATACTTGTTTATACTCCTATATATTTATGCAGTAGCAATGGTGAAATCTGGACTATTTATGTTCATTGCAAGAATGGACTTCCAGATCAGGAGTATGTTATGTTCAAAGTAGAAAGGGCTGATATAAAATTCACAATATTGACATCTCTTAAGGACCAACTTGGGTATGCTGTCCGGGACTTTTTATACTACAAGAAGCGTTGTGGAAGAGATGTAGCTAGTCTTCAGCCTATCGATTATGTGAGACATGTAGAGATTATGGTACAAGACAATGAGAGTGAGATGGAAATCAGATTAGTACTCTCACAGGAAAAAGAGACAGCACAGCAAGTCAGCATAACACCCCTCAAGCGACCAAGGCAGCAGCTGGAAGAAGATGAGCATCCATTTATGGATGATCCATTTGATGCATACAAGGACTGGCTAAAGAATCTACCAGAGGACGAATCCAAAAGTACCATCTTTGTTTCTGCATACGTGTTCATATTGTTCAGAATCTTAGTACCTTTATATAAACTACACCTTATCTAACATGTTTTTGGTGACAACAGATTTCAAGGATGACTCTAGGGATCAAACAGTCAACACGTACAAGGCATTTTTAAGGATGAAAGGGGACATTCCAGAAATTAGTAATTTAGTTTCCTCCTTCAATCAATGTATTTTACTACTATTTTTTTTAGAACTAAAGCTTTTAACCTTGTGTGCAGTGGCATTTGTCGAGCAACGTGACACCAATGGTGTTATAACTGAAGACAATGTGAGTAATGGAAGCAAGTCTGATATGTAGTCCTCATCAGCGTGTCCAAGTAGTAATAATTTGTCATATTCCATTGACTGCACGCCATTGTCTATGTCTCACTTGCTATTATGTATATGTCGTGGTGCCATACAATACCAATCGTGCCATCTGATAACTTTGTAGGGCGAGGGCCAATGTGTGCACAGTCATTGCCATGTAGATGGATCGGTTGTAGGAAATACATTCCATCTGATAACTTTTGCTTGTACAATTGTACAATTCCCTGGCCATGGCACGATTGATTCTGCTCGATCTGGGCCAGGTTTTTCCACCGCGCCAAAACCCTCCTTCCACCGCGCCAAATTCCTGCGAGATATTTTTCACCACGCCAAATTCCTACGCCACAA
This sequence comes from Echinochloa phyllopogon, assembly GCA_033239725.1. Lineage (NCBI taxonomy): Eukaryota > Viridiplantae > Streptophyta > Magnoliopsida > Poales > Poaceae > Echinochloa > Echinochloa phyllopogon. The sequence continues at coordinate 11,102,963 of BTCW01000008.1, forward strand.
CCGCCAGATATTAGATCTCGATTTCTCCTCCCAGACCGGTACCTCCTATTCGTATCCCCTCCCCCTCCCCCTCCCCCAATTAGATCGCGATCTCCTCCGACGCCGCGAGGGCCATGGCGCCGCCATCGACACCACCTCGGTCCAGGACGCCCTCCACGCCGCTTCCATCGAGGACGCCGCCGCCGACGCCTACCGGCAGAACGTCGTTTCCTCCTCAGGGCATGAGTGCCAACAACGACGTCACCTCCTTGGGCGCCCCTGAACATAGATATACTGAAGGCTATCTCGAAGTCGAAGACGAACATGGGTTCTCTCATCCATATATCCCCAGGTACACTGTGCTTGTTTGGTTTTTGTTTTGAACGATTGTTGTATGTACTCCTACTACTAGTATGACTTTACTATTTTATATCTTTCCTTGCTACACTTCCTAGAATTCCCTTTTTTTTTGTAGTACTGATGGCAATTAATCATCTTTTGCTTTGGATAACATAATGGAATTCTATTTCTATTGGTAGAAAGGCATGATACTCACTCTACGGATATTGTATAGCAATACCAATCGTATACTTATAGTACACATTATCCAAACAAGAAAGTTCATCAATTCTACATATGTATAAAATAGCAGCTGTAGGGAAAAAAGCATTGACGTCATGGGGAGGATCAACATCTGATAGTAATGTTCTTGTGTAAATTTTATTATCTCAGATCAGTTATGTCATTGGCCTTCTGGCTTTCATGTTCATTTTTCCTATAATGAAATTATCCGTAGAAATATATTTGGGATCAGAAATTTTTAGACATCCACAAAAATTTCATTCAGATCAGAGGCACTTTTGTTTAGTATTTGAACTGCATGCATGCATATGACTTTGCACCAGTTCCATCAGAGGCACTCCACAGGAACCCTATCAGAATTGCGTAAAAATATGTTGAATTCCTTTTTGTTCATGTTTGCCCATCCAGCACTAGTCATACTACCATGGGTGTAACATTACTCTAGCAGCCATGGAGGGTAGATGGCGTGGGGTTAATGTTCACGCTATATTTGTAGTTTTCATTATTTCTTTTATACGCATTAAATGTATTTGTAGTTTTCATCATTTTTTATACTTGTTTATACTCCTATATATTTATGCAGTAGCAATGGTGAAATCTGGACTATTTATGTTCATTGCAAGAATGGACTTCCAGATCAGGAGTATGTTATGTTCAAAGTAGAAAGGGCTGATATAAAATTCACAATATTGACATCTCTTAAGGACCAACTTGGGTATGCTGTCCGGGACTTTTTATACTACAAGAAGCGTTGTGGAAGAGATGTAGCTAGTCTTCAGCCTATCGATTATGTGAGACATGTAGAGATTATGGTACAAGACAATGAGAGTGAGATGGAAATCAGATTAGTACTCTCACAGGAAAAAGAGACAGCACAGCAAGTCAGCATAACACCCCTCAAGCGACCAAGGCAGCAGCTGGAAGAAGATGAGCATCCATTTATGGATGATCCATTTGATGCATACAAGGACTGGCTAAAGAATCTACCAGAGGACGAATCCAAAAGTACCATCTTTGTTTCTGCATACGTGTTCATATTGTTCAGAATCTTAGTACCTTTATATAAACTACACCTTATCTAACATGTTTTTGGTGACAACAGATTTCAAGGATGACTCTAGGGATCAAACAGTCAACACGTACAAGGCATTTTTAAGGATGAAAGGGGACATTCCAGAAATTAGTAATTTAGTTTCCTCCTTCAATCAATGTATTTTACTACTATTTTTTTTAGAACTAAAGCTTTTAACCTTGTGTGCAGTGGCATTTGTCGAGCAACGTGACACCAATGGTGTTATAACTGAAGACAATGTGAGTAATGGAAGCAAGTCTGATATGTAGTCCTCATCAGCGTGTCCAAGTAGTAATAATTTGTCATATTCCATTGACTGCACGCCATTGTCTATGTCTCACTTGCTATTATGTATATGTCGTGGTGCCATACAATACCAATCGTGCCATCTGATAACTTTGTAGGGCGAGGGCCAATGTGTGCACAGTCATTGCCATGTAGATGGATCGGTTGTAGGAAATACATTCCATCTGATAACTTTTGCTTGTACAATTGTACAATTCCCTGGCCATGGCACGATTGATTCTGCTCGATCTGGGCCAGGTTTTTCCACCGCGCCAAAACCCTCCTTCCACCGCGCCAAATTCCTGCGAGATATTTTTCACCACGCCAAATTCCTACGCCACAACCGCCAGATATTAGATCTCGATTTCTCCTCCCAGACCGGTACCTCCTATTCGTATCCCCTCCCCCTCCCCCTCCCCCAATTAGATCGCGATCTCCTCCGACGCCGCGAGGGCCATGGCGCCGCCATCGACACCACCTCGGTCCAGGACGCCCTCCACGCCGCTTCCATCGAGGACGCCGCCGCCGACGCCTACCGGCAGAACGTCGTTTCCTCCTCAGGGCATGAGTGCCAACAACGACGTCACCTCCTTGGGCGCCCCTGAACATAGATATACTGAAGGCTATCTCGAAGTCGAAGACGAACATGGGTTCTCTCATCCATATATCCCCAGGTACACTGTGCTTGTTTGGTTTTTGTTTTGAACGATTGTTGTATGTACTCCTACTACTAGTATGACTTTACTATTTTATATCTTTCCTTGCTACACTTCCTGGAATTCCCTTTTTTTTTGTAGTACTGATGGCAATTAATCATCTTTTGCTTTGGATAACATAATGGAATTCTATTTCTATTGGTAGAAAGGCATGATACTCACTCTACGGATATTGTATAGCAATACCAATCGTATACTTATAGTACACATTATCCAAACAAGAAAGTTCATCAATTCTACATATGTATAAAATAGCAGCTGTAGGGAAAAAAGCATTGACGTCATGGGGAGGATCAACATCTGATAGTAATGTTCTTGTGTAAATTTTATTATCTCAGATCAGTTATGTCATTGGCCTTCTGGCTTTCATGTTCATTTTTCCTATAATGAAATTATCCGTAGAAATATATTTGGGATCAGAAATTTTTAGACATCCACAAAAATTTCATTCAGATCAGAGGCACTTTTGTTTAGTATTTGAACTGCATGCATGCATATGACTTTGCACCAGTTCCATCAGAGGCACTCCACAGGAACCCTATCAGAATTGCGTAAAAATATGTTGAATTCCTTTTTGTTCATGTTTGCCCATCCAGCACTAGTCATACTACCATGGGTGTAACATTACTCTAGCAGCCATGGAGGGTAGATGGCGTGGGGTTAATGTTCACGCTATATTTGTAGTTTTCATTATTTCTTTTATACGCATTAAATGTATTTGTAGTTTTCATCATTTTTTATACTTGTTTATACTCCTATATATTTATGCAGTAGCAATGGTGAAATCTGGACTATTTATGTTCATTGCAAGAATGGACTTCCAGATCAGGAGTATGTTATGTTCAAAGTAGAAAGGGCTGATATAAAATTCACAATATTGACATCTCTTAAGGACCAACTTGGGTATGCTGTCCGGGACTTTTTATACTACAAGAAGCGTTGTGGAAGAGATGTAGCTAGTCTTCAGCCTATCGATTATGTGAGACATGTAGAGATTATGGTACAAGACAATGAGAGTGAGATGGAAATCAGATTAGTACTCTCACAGGAAAAAGAGACAGCACAGCAAGTCAGCATAACACCCCTCAAGCGACCAAGGCAGCAGCTGGAAGAAGATGAGCATCCATTTATGGATGATCCATTTGATGCATACAAGGACTGGCTAAAGAATCTACCAGAGGACGAATCCAAAAGTACCATCTTTGTTTCTGCATACGTGTTCATATTGTTCAGAATCTTAGTACCTTTATATAAACTACACCTTATCTAACATGTTTTTGGTGACAACAGATTTCAAGGATGACTCTAGGGATCAAACAGTCAACACGTACAAGGCATTTTTAAGGATGAAAGGGGACATTCCAGAAATTAGTAATTTAGTTTCCTCCTTCAATCAATGTATTTTACTACTATTTTTTTTAGAACTAAAGCTTTTAACCTTGTGTGCAGTGGCATTTGTCGAGCAACGTGACACCAATGGTGTTATAACTGAAGACAATGTGAGTAATGGAAGCAAGTCTGATATGTAGTCCTCATCAGCGTGTCCAAGTAGTAATAATTTGTCATATTCCATTGACTGCACGCCATTGTCTATGTCTCACTTGCTATTATGTATATGTCGTGGTGCCATACAATACCAATCGTGCCATCTGATAACTTTGTAGGGCGAGGGCCAATGTGTGCACAGTCATTGCCATGTAGATGGATCGGTTGTAGGAAATACATTCCATCTGATAACTTTTGCTTGTACAATTGTACAATTCCCTGGCCATGGCACGATTGATTCTGCTCGATCTGGGCCAGGTTTTTCCACCGCGCCAAAACCCTCCTTCCACCGCGCCAAATTCCTGCGAGATATTTTTCACCACGCCAAATTCCTACGCCACAACCGCCAGATATTAGATCTCGATTTCTCCTCCCAGACCGGTACCTCCTATTCGTATCCCCTCCCCCTCCCCCTCCCCCAATTAGATCGCGATCTCCTCCGACGCCGCGAGGGCCATGGCGCCGCCATCGACACCACCTCGGTCCAGGACGCCCTCCACGCCGCTTCCATCGAGGACGCCGCCGCCGACGCCTACCGGCAGAACGTCGTTTCCTCCTCAGGGCATGAGTGCCAACAACGACGTCACCTCCTTGGGCGCCCCTGAACATAGATATACTGAAGGCTATCTCGAAGTCGAAGACGAACATGGGTTCTCTCATCCATATATCCCCAGGTACACTGTGCTTGTTTGGTTTTTGTTTTGAACGATTGTTGTATGTACTCCTACTACTAGTATGACTTTACTATTTTATATCTTTCCTTGCTACACTTCCTAGAATTCCCTTTTTTTTTGTAGTACTGATGGCAATTAATCATCTTTTGCTTTGGATAACATAATGGAATTCTATTTCTATTGGTAGAAAGGCATGATACTCACTCTACGGATATTGTATAGCAATACCAATCGTATACTTATAGTACACATTATCCAAACAAGAAAGTTCATCAATTCTACATATGTATAAAATAGCAGCTGTAGGGAAAAAAGCATTGACGTCATGGGGAGGATCAACATCTGATAGTAATGTTCTTGTGTAAATTTTATTATCTCAGATCAGTTATGTCATTGGCCTTCTGGCTTTCATGTTCATTTTTCCTATAATGAAATTATCCGTAGAAATATATTTGGGATCAGAAATTTTTAGACATCCACAAAAATTTCATTCAGATCAGAGGCACTTTTGTTTAGTATTTGAACTGCATGCATGCATATGACTTTGCACCAGTTCCATCAGAGGCACTCCACAGGAACCCTATCAGAATTGCGTAAAAATATGTTGAATTCCTTTTTGTTCATGTTTGCCCATCCAGCACTAGTCATACTACCATGGGTGTAACATTACTCTAGCAGCCATGGAGGGTAGATGGCGTGGGGTTAATGTTCACGCTATATTTGTAGTTTTCATTATTTCTTTTATACGCATTAAATGTATTTGTAGTTTTCATCATTTTTTATACTTGTTTATACTCCTATATATTTATGCAGTAGCAATGGTGAAATCTGGACTATTTATGTTCATTGCAAGAATGGACTTCCAGATCAGGAGTATGTTATGTTCAAAGTAGAAAGGGCTGATATAAAATTCACAATATTGACATCTCTTAAGGACCAACTTGGGTATGCTGTCCGGGACTTTTTATACTACAAGAAGCGTTGTGGAAGAGATGTAGCTAGTCTTCAGCCTATCGATTATGTGAGACATGTAGAGATTATGGTACAAGACAATGAGAGTGAGATGGAAATCAGATTAGTACTCTCACAGGAAAAAGAGACAGCACAGCAAGTCAGCATAACACCCCTCAAGCGACCAAGGCAGCAGCTGGAAGAAGATGAGCATCCATTTATGGATGATCCATTTGATGCATACAAGGACTGGCTAAAGAATCTACCAGAGGACGAATCCAAAAGTACCATCTTTGTTTCTGCATACGTGTTCATATTGTTCAGAATCTTAGTACCTTTATATAAACTACACCTTATCTAACATGTTTTTGGTGACAACAGATTTCAAGGATGACTCTAGGGATCAAACAGTCAACACGTACAAGGCATTTTTAAGGATGAAAGGGGACATTCCAGAAATTAGTAATTTAGTTTCCTCCTTCAATCAATGTATTTTACTACTATTTTTTTTAGAACTAAAGCTTTTAACCTTGTGTGCAGTGGCATTTGTCGAGCAACGTGACACCAATGGTGTTATAACTGAAGACAATGTGAGTAATGGAAGCAAGTCTGATATGTAGTCCTCATCAGCGTGTCCAAGTAGTAATAATTTGTCATATTCCATTGACTGCACGCCATTGTCTATGTCTCACTTGCTATTATGTATATGTCGTGGTGCCATACAATACCAATCGTGCCATCTGATAACTTTGTAGGGCGAGGGCCAATGTGTGCACAGTCATTGCCATGTAGATGGATCGGTTGTAGGAAATACATTCCATCTGATAACTTTTGCTTGTACAATTGTACAATTCCCTGGCCATGGCACGATTGATTCTGCTCGATCTGGGCCAGGTTTTTCCACCGCGCCAAAACCCTCCTTCCACCGCGCCAAATTCCTGCGAGATATTTTTCACCACGCCAAATTCCTACGCCACAACCGCCAGATATTAGATCTCGATTTCTCCTCCCAGACCGGTACCTCCTATTCGTATCCCCTCCCCCTCCCCCTCCCCCAATTAGATCGCGATCTCCTCCGACGCCGCGAGGGCCATGGCGCCGCCATCGACACCACCTCGGTCCAGGACGCCCTCCACGCCGCTTCCATCGAGGACGCCGCCGCCGACGCCTACCGGCAGAACGTCGTTTCCTCCTCAGGGCATGAGTGCCAACAACGACGTCACCTCCTTGGGCGCCCCTGAACATAGATATACTGAAGGCTATCTCGAAGTCGAAGACGAACATGGGTTCTCTCATCCATATATCCCCAGGTACACTGTGCTTGTTTGGTTTTTGTTTTGAACGATTGTTGTATGTACTCCTACTACTAGTATGACTTTACTATTTTATATCTTTCCTTGCTACACTTCCTGGAATTCCCTTTTTTTTTGTAGTACTGATGGCAATTAATCATCTTTTGCTTTGGATAACATAATGGAATTCTATTTCTATTGGTAGAAAGGCATGATACTCACTCTACTGATATTGTATAGCAATACCAATCGTATACTTATAGTACACATTATCCAAACAAGAAAGTTCATCAATTCTACATATGTATAAAATAGCAGCTGTAGGGAAAAAAGCATTGACGTCATGGGGAGGATCAACATCTGATAGTAATGTTCTTGTGTAAATTTTATTATCTCAGATCAGTTATGTCATTGGCCTTCTGGCTTTCATGTTCATTTTTCCTATAATGAAATTATCCGTAGAAATATATTTGGGATCAGAAATTTTTAGACATCCACAAAAATTTCATTCAGATCAGAGGCACTTTTGTTTAGTATTTGAACTGCATGCATGCATATGACTTTGCACCAGTTCCATCAGAGGCACTCCACAGGAACCCTATCAGAATTGCGTAAAAATATGTTGAATTCCTTTTTGTTCATGTTTGCCCATCCAGCACTAGTCATACTACCATGGGTGTAACATTACTCTAGCAGCCATGGAGGGTAGATGGCGTGGGGTTAATGTTCACGCTATATTTGTAGTTTTCATTATTTCTTTTATACGCATTAAATGTATTTGTAGTTTTCATCATTTTTTATACTTGTTTATACTCCTATATATTTATGCAGTAGCAATGGTGAAATCTGGACTATTTATGTTCATTGCAAGAATGGACTTCCAGATCAGGAGTATGTTATGTTCAAAGTAGAAAGGGCTGATATAAAATTCACAATATTGACATCTCTTAAGGACCAACTTGGGTATGCTGTCCGGGACTTTTTATACTACAAGAAGCGTTGTGGAAGAGATGTAGCTAGTCTTCAGCCTATCGATTATGTGAGACATGTAGAGATTATGGTACAAGACAATGAGAGTGAGATGGAAATCAGATTAGTACTCTCACAGGAAAAAGAGACAGCACAGCAAGTCAGCATAACACCCCTCAAGCGACCAAGGCAGCAGCTGGAAGAAGATGAGCATCCATTTATGGATGATCCATTTGATGCATACAAGGACTGGCTAAAGAATCTACCAGAGGACGAATCCAAAAGTACCATCTTTGTTTCTGCATACGTGTTCATATTGTTCAGAATCTTAGTACCTTTATATAAACTACACCTTATCTAACATGTTTTTGGTGACAACAGATTTCAAGGATGACTCTAGGGATCAAACAGTCAACACGTACAAGGCATTTTTAAGGATGAAAGGGGACATTCCAGAAATTAGTAATTTAGTTTCCTCCTTCAATCAATGTATTTTACTACTATTTTTTTTAGAACTAAAGCTTTTAACCTTGTGTGCAGTGGCATTTGTCGAGCAACGTGACACCAATGGTGTTATAACTGAAGACAATGTGAGTAATGGAAGCAAGTCTGATATGTAGTCCTCATCAGCGTGTCCAAGTAGTAATAATTTGTCATATTCCATTGACTGCACGCCATTGTCTATGTCTCACTTGCTATTATGTATATGTCGTGGTGCCATACAATACCAATCGTGCCATCTGATAACTTTGTAGGGCGAGGGCCAATGTGTGCACAGTCATTGCCATGTAGATGGATCGGTTGTAGGAAATACATTCCATCTGATAACTTTTGCTTGTACAATTGTACAATTCCCTGGCCATGGCACGATTGATTCTGCTCGATCTGGGCCAGGTTTTTCCACCGCGCCAAAACCCTCCTTCCACCGCGCCAAATTCCTGCGAGATATTTTTCACCACGCCAAATTCCTACGCCACAACCGCCAGATATTAGATCTCGATTTCTCCTCCCAGACCGGTACCTCCTATTCGTATCCCCTCCCCCTCCCCCTCCCCCAATTAGATCGCGATCTCCTCCGACGCCGCGAGGGCCATGGCGCCGCCATCGACACCACCTCGGTCCAGGACGCCCTCCACGCCGCTTCCATCGAGGACGCCGCCGCCGACGCCTACCGGCAGAACGTCGTTTCCTCCTCAGGGCATGAGTGCCAACAACGACGTCACCTCCTTGGGCGCCCCTGAACATAGATATACTGAAGGCTATCTCGAAGTCGAAGACGAACATGGGTTCTCTCATCCATATATCCCCAGGTACACTGTGCTTGTTTGGTTTTTGTTTTGAACGATTGTTGTATGTACTCCTACTACTAGTATGACTTTACTATTTTATATCTTTCCTTGCTACACTTCCTAGAATTCCCTTTTTTTTTGTAGTACTGATGGCAATTAATCATCTTTTGCTTTGGATAACATAATGGAATTCTATTTCTATTGGTAGAAAGGCATGATACTCACTCTACGGATATTGTATAGCAATACCAATCGTATACTTATAGTACACATTATCCAAACAAGAAAGTTCATCAATTCTACATATGTATAAAATAGCAGCTGTAGGGAAAAAAGCATTGACGTCATGGGGAGGATCAACATCTGATAGTAATGTTCTTGTGTAAATTTTATTATCTCAGATCAGTTATGTCATTGGCCTTCTGGCTTTCATGTTCATTTTTCCTATAATGAAATTATCCGTAGAAATATATTTGGGATCAGAAATTTTTAGACATCCACAAAAATTTCATTCAGATCAGAGGCACTTTTGTTTAGTATTTGAACTGCATGCATGCATATGACTTTGCACCAGTTCCATCAGAGGCACTCCACAGGAACCCTATCAGAATTGCGTAAAAATATGTTGAATTCCTTTTTGTTCATGTTTGCCCATCCAGCACTAGTCATACTACCATGGGTGTAACATTACTCTAGCAGCCATGGAGGGTAGATGGCGTGGGGTTAATGTTCACGCTATATTTGTAGTTTTCATTATTTCTTTTATACGCATTAAATGTATTTGTAGTTTTCATCATTTTTTATACTTGTTTATACTCCTATATATTTATGCAGTAGCAATGGTGAAATCTGGACTATTTATGTTCATTGCAAGAATGGACTTCCAGATCAGGAGTATGTTATGTTCAAAGTAGAAAGGGCTGATATAAAATTCACAATATTGACATCTCTTAAGGACCAACTTGGGTATGCTGTCCGGGACTTTTTATACTACAAGAAGCGTTGTGGAAGAGATGTAGCTAGTCTTCAGCCTATCGATTATGTGAGACATGTAGAGATTATGGTACAAGACAATGAGAGTGAGATGGAAATCAGATTAGTACTCTCACAGGAAAAAGAGACAGCACAGCAAGTCAGCATAACACCCCTCAAGCGACCAAGGCAGCAGCTGGAAGAAGATGAGCATCCATTTATGGATGATCCATTTGATGCATACAAGGACTGGCTAAAGAATCTACCAGAGGACGAATCCAAAAGTACCATCTTTGTTTCTGCATACGTGTTCATATTGTTCAGAATCTTAGTACCTTTATATAAACTACACCTTATCTAACATGTTTTTGGTGACAACAGATTTCAAGGATGACTCTAGGGATCAAACAGTCAACACGTACAAGGCATTTTTAAGGATGAAAGGGGACATTCCAGAAATTAGTAATTTAGTTTCCTCCTTCAATCAATGTATTTTACTACTATTTTTTTTAGAACTAAAGCTTTTAACCTTGTGTGCAGTGGCATTTGTCGAGCAACGTGACACCAATGGTGTTATAACTGAAGACAATGTGAGTAATGGAAGCAAGTCTGATATGTAGTCCTCATCAGCGTGTCCAAGTAGTAATAATTTGTCATATTCCATTGACTGCACGCCATTGTCTATGTCTCACTTGCTATTATGTATATGTCGTGGTGCCATACAATACCAATCGTGCCATCTGATAACTTTGTAGGGCGAGGGCCAATGTGTGCACAGTCATTGCCATGTAGATGGATCGGTTGTAGGAAATACATTCCATCTGATAACTTTTGCTTGTACAATTGTACAATTCCCTGGCCATGGCACGATTGATTCTGCTCGATCTGGGCCAGGTTTTTCCACCGCGCCAAAACCCTCCTTCCACCGCGCCAAATTCCTGCGAGATATTTTTCACCACGCCAAATTCCTACGCCACAACCGCCAGATATTAGATCTCGATTTCTCCTCCCAGACCGGTACCTCCTATTCGTATCCCCTCCCCCTCCCCCTCCCCCAATTAGATCGCGATCTCCTCCGACGCCGCGAGGGCCATGGCGCCGCCATCGACACCACCTCGGTCCAGGACGCCCTCCACGCCGCTTCCATCGAGGACGCCGACGCCTACCGGCAGAACGTCGTTTCCTCCTCAGGGCATGAGTGCCAACAACGACGTCACCTCCTTGGGCGCCCCTGAACATAGATATACTGAAGGCTATCTCGAAGTCGAAGACGAACATGGGTTCTCTCATCCATATATCCCCAGGTACACTGTGCTTGTTTGGTTTTTGTTTTGAACGATTGTTGTATGTACTCCTACTACTAGTATGACTTTACTATTTTATATCTTTCCTTGCTACACTTCCTGGAATTCCCTTTTTTTTTGTAGTACTGATGGCAATTAATCATCTTTTGCTTTGGATAACATAATGGAATTCTATTTCTATTGGTAGAAAGGCATGATACTCACTCTACTGATATTGTATAGCAATACCAATCGTATACTTATAGTACACATTATCCAAACAAGAAAGTTCATCAATTCTACATATGTATAAAATAGCAGCTGTAGGGAAAAAAGCATTGACGTCATGGGGAGGATCAACATCTGATAGTAATGTTCTTGTGTAAATTTTATTATCTCAGATCAGTTATGTCATTGGCCTTCTGGCTTTCATGTTCATTTTTCCTATAATGAAATTATCCGTAGAAATATATTTGGGATCAGAAATTTTTAGACATCCACAAAAATTTCATTCAGATCAGAGGCACTTTTGTTTAGTATTTGAACTGCATGCATGCATATGACTTTGCACCAGTTCCATCAGAGGCACTCCACAGGAACCCTATCAGAATTGCGTAAAAATATGTTGAATTCCTTTTTGTTCATGTTTGCCCATCCAGCACTAGTCATACTACCATGGGTGTAACATTACTCTAGCAGCCATGGAGGGTAGATGGCGTGGGGTTAATGTTCACGCTATATTTGTAGTTTTCATTATTTCTTTTATACGCATTAAATGTATTTGTAGTTTTCATCATTTTTTATACTTGTTTATACTCCTATATATTTATGCAGTAGCAATGGTGAAATCTGGACTATTTATGTTCATTGCAAGAATGGACTTCCAGATCAGGAGTATGTTATGTTCAAAGTAGAAAGGGCTGATATAAAATTCACAATATTGACATCTCTTAAGGACCAACTTGGGTATGCTGTCCGGGACTTTTTATACTACAAGAAGCGTTGTGGAAGAGATGTAGCTAGTCTTCAGCCTATCGATTATGTGAGACATGTAGAGATTATGGTACAAGACAATGAGAGTGAGATGGAAATCAGATTAGTACTCTCACAGGAAAAAGAGACAGCACAGCAAGTCAGCATAACACCCCTCAAGCGACCAAGGCAGCAGCTGGAAGAAGATGAGCATCCATTTATGGATGATCCATTTGATGCATACAAGGACTGGCTAAAGAATCTACCAGAGGACGAATCCAAAAGTACCATCTTTGTTTCTGCATACGTGTTCATATTGTTCAGAATCTTAGTACCTTTATATAAACTACACCTTATCTAACATGTTTTTGGTGACAACAGATTTCAAGGATGACTCTAGGGATCAAACAGTCAACACGTACAAGGCATTTTTAAGGATGAAAGGGGACATTCCAGAAATTAGTAATTTAGTTTCCTCCTTCAATCAATGTATTTTACTACTATTTTTTTTAGAACTAAAGCTTTTAACCTTGTGTGCAGTGGCATTTGTCGAGCAACGTGACACCAATGGTGTTATAACTGAAGACAATGTGAGTAATGGAAGCAAGTCTGATATGTAGTCCTCATCAGCGTGTCCAAGTAGTAATAATTTGTCATATTCCATTGACTGCACGCCATTGTCTATGTCTCACTTGCTATTATGTATATGTCGTGGTGCCATACAATACCAATCGTGCCATCTGATAACTTTGTAGGGCGAGGGCCAATGTGTGCACAGTCATTGCCATGTAGATGGATCGGTTGTAGGAAATACATTCCATCTGATAACTTTTGCTTGTACAATTGTACAATTCCCTGGCCATGGCACGATTGATTCTGCTCGATCTGGGCCAGGTTTTTCCACCGCGCCAAAACCCTCCTTCCACCGCGCCAAATTCCTGCGAGATATTTTTCACCACGCCAAATTCCTACGCCACAACCGCCAGATATTAGATCTCGATTTCTCCTCCCAGACCGGTACCTCCTATTCGTATCCCCTCCCCCTCCCCCTCCCCCAATTAGATCGCGATCTCCTCCGACGCCGCGAGGGCCATGGCGCCGCCATCGACACCACCTCGGTCCAGGACGCCCTCCACGCCGCTTCCATCGAGGACGCCGCCGCCGACGCCTACCGGCAGAACGTCGTTTCCTCCTCAGGGCATGAGTGCCAACAACGACGTCACCTCCTTGGGCGCCCCTGAACATAGATATACTGAAGGCTATCTCGAAGTCGAAGACGAACATGGGTTCTCTCATCCATATATCCCCAGGTACACTGTGCTTGTTTGGTTTTTGTTTTGAACGATTGTTGTATGTACTCCTACTACTAGTATGACTTTACTATTTTATATCTTTCCTTGCTACACTTCCTGGAATTCCCTTTTTTTTTGTAGTACTGATGGCAATTAATCATCTTTTGCTTTGGATAACATAATGGAATTCTATTTCTATTGGTAGAAAGGCATGATACTCACTCTACGGATATTGTATAGCAATACCAATCGTATACTTATAGTACACATTATCCAAACAAGAAAGTTCATCAATTCTACATATGTATAAAATAGCAGCTGTAGGGAAAAAAGCATTGACGTCATGGGGAGGATCAACATCTGATAGTAATGTTCTTGTGTAAATTTTATTATCTCAGATCAGTTATGTCATTGGCCTTCTGGCTTTCATGTTCATTTTTCCTATAATGAAATTATCCGTAGAAATATATTTGGGATCAGAAATTTTTAGACATCCACAAAAATTTCATTCAGATCAGAGGCACTTTTGTTTAGTATTTGAACTGCATGCATGCATATGACTTTGCACCAGTTCCATCAGAGGCACTCCACAGGAACCCTATCAGAATTGCGTAAAAATATGTTGAATTCCTTTTTGTTCATGTTTGCCCATCCAGCACTAGTCATACTACCATGGGTGTAACATTACTCTAGCAGCCATGGAGGGTAGATGGCGTGGGGTTAATGTTCACGCTATATTTGTAGTTTTCATTATTTCTTTTATACGCATTAAATGTATTTGTAGTTTTCATCATTTTTTATACTTGTTTATACTCCTATATATTTATGCAGTAGCAATGGTGAAATCTGGACTATTTATGTTCATTGCAAGAATGGACTTCCAGATCAGGAGTATGTTATGTTCAAAGTAGAAAGGGCTGATATAAAATTCACAATATTGACATCTCTTAAGGACCAACTTGGGTATGCTGTCCGGGACTTTTTATACTACAAGAAGCGTTGTGGAAGAGATGTAGCTAGTCTTCAGCCTATCGATTATGTGAGACATGTAGAGATTATGGTACAAGACAATGAGAGTGAGATGGAAATCAGATTAGTACTCTCACAGGAAAAAGAGACAGCACAGCAAGTCAGCATAACACCCCTCAAGCGACCAAGGCAGCAGCTGGAAGAAGATGAGCATCCATTTATGGATGATCCATTTGATGCATACAAGGACTGGCTAAAGAATCTACCAGAGGACGAATCCAAAAGTACCATCTTTGTTTCTGCATACGTGTTCATATTGTTCAGAATCTTAGTACCTTTATATAAACTACACCTTATCTAACATGTTTTTGGTGACAACAGATTTCAAGGATGACTCTAGGGATCAAACAGTCAACACGTACAAGGCATTTTTAAGGATGAAAGGGGACATTCCAGAAATTAGTAATTTAGTTTCCTCCTTCAATCAATGTATTTTACTACTATTTTTTTTAGAACTAAAGCTTTTAACCTTGTGTGCAGTGGCATTTGTCGAGCAACGTGACACCAATGGTGTTATAACTGAAGACAATGTGAGTAATGGAAGCAAGTCTGATATGTAGTCCTCATCAGCGTGTCCAAGTAGTAATAATTTGTCATATTCCATTGACTGCACGCCATTGTCTATGTCTCACTTGCTATTATGTATATGTCGTGGTGCCATACAATACCAATCGTGCCATCTGATAA
This sequence comes from Echinochloa phyllopogon, assembly GCA_033239725.1. Taxonomy (NCBI): domain Eukaryota; kingdom Viridiplantae; phylum Streptophyta; class Magnoliopsida; order Poales; family Poaceae; genus Echinochloa; species Echinochloa phyllopogon. The sequence goes on from BTCW01000008.1 coordinate 11,118,552, forward strand.
CTTTGTAGGGCGAGGGCCAATGTGTGCACAGTCATTGCCATGTAGATGGATCGGTTGTAGGAAATACATTCCATCTGATAACTTTTGCTTGTACAATTGTACAATTCCCTGGCCATGGCACGATTGATTCTGCTCGATCTGGGCCAGGTTTTTCCACCGCGCCAAAACCCTCCTTCCACCGCGCCAAATTCCTGCGAGATATTTTTCACCACGCCAAATTCCTACGCCACAACCGCCAGATATTAGATCTCGATTTCTCCTCCCAGACCGGTACCTCCTATTCGTATCCCCTCCCCCTCCCCCTCCCCCAATTAGATCGCGATCTCCTCCGACGCCGCGAGGGCCATGGCGCCGCCATCGACACCACCTCGGTCCAGGACGCCCTCCACGCCGCTTCCATCGAGGACGCCGCCGCCGACGCCTACCGGCAGAACGTCGTTTCCTCCTCAGGGCATGAGTGCCAACAACGACGTCACCTCCTTGGGCGCCCCTGAACATAGATATACTGAAGGCTATCTCGAAGTCGAAGACGAACATGGGTTCTCTCATCCATATATCCCCAGGTACACTGTGCTTGTTTGGTTTTTGTTTTGAACGATTGTTGTATGTACTCCTACTACTAGTATGACTTTACTATTTTATATCTTTCCTTGCTACACTTCCTGGAATTCCCTTTTTTTTTGTAGTACTGATGGCAATTAATCATCTTTTGCTTTGGATAACATAATGGAATTCTATTTCTATTGGTAGAAAGGCATGATACTCACTCTACTGATATTGTATAGCAATACCAATCGTATACTTATAGTACACATTATCCAAACAAGAAAGTTCATCAATTCTACATATGTATAAAATAGCAGCTGTAGGGAAAAAAGCATTGACGTCATGGGGAGGATCAACATCTGATAGTAATGTTCTTGTGTAAATTTTATTATCTCAGATCAGTTATGTCATTGGCCTTCTGGCTTTCATGTTCATTTTTCCTATAATGAAATTATCCGTAGAAATATATTTGGGATCAGAAATTTTTAGACATCCACAAAAATTTCATTCAGATCAGAGGCACTTTTGTTTAGTATTTGAACTGCATGCATGCATATGACTTTGCACCAGTTCCATCAGAGGCACTCCACAGGAACCCTATCAGAATTGCGTAAAAATATGTTGAATTCCTTTTTGTTCATGTTTGCCCATCCAGCACTAGTCATACTACCATGGGTGTAACATTACTCTAGCAGCCATGGAGGGTAGATGGCGTGGGGTTAATGTTCACGCTATATTTGTAGTTTTCATTATTTCTTTTATACGCATTAAATGTATTTGTAGTTTTCATCATTTTTTATACTTGTTTATACTCCTATATATTTATGCAGTAGCAATGGTGAAATCTGGACTATTTATGTTCATTGCAAGAATGGACTTCCAGATCAGGAGTATGTTATGTTCAAAGTAGAAAGGGCTGATATAAAATTCACAATATTGACATCTCTTAAGGACCAACTTGGGTATGCTGTCCGGGACTTTTTATACTACAAGAAGCGTTGTGGAAGAGATGTAGCTAGTCTTCAGCCTATCGATTATGTGAGACATGTAGAGATTATGGTACAAGACAATGAGAGTGAGATGGAAATCAGATTAGTACTCTCACAGGAAAAAGAGACAGCACAGCAAGTCAGCATAACACCCCTCAAGCGACCAAGGCAGCAGCTGGAAGAAGATGAGCATCCATTTATGGATGATCCATTTGATGCATACAAGGACTGGCTAAAGAATCTACCAGAGGACGAATCCAAAAGTACCATCTTTGTTTCTGCATACGTGTTCATATTGTTCAGAATCTTAGTACCTTTATATAAACTACACCTTATCTAACATGTTTTTGGTGACAACAGATTTCAAGGATGACTCTAGGGATCAAACAGTCAACACGTACAAGGCATTTTTAAGGATGAAAGGGGACATTCCAGAAATTAGTAATTTAGTTTCCTCCTTCAATCAATGTATTTTACTACTATTTTTTTTAGAACTAAAGCTTTTAACCTTGTGTGCAGTGGCATTTGTCGAGCAACGTGACACCAATGGTGTTATAACTGAAGACAATGTGAGTAATGGAAGCAAGTCTGATATGTAGTCCTCATCAGCGTGTCCAAGTAGTAATAATTTGTCATATTCCATTGACTGCACGCCATTGTCTATGTCTCACTTGCTATTATGTATATGTCGTGGTGCCATACAATACCAATCGTGCCATCTGATAACTTTGTAGGGCGAGGGCCAATGTGTGCACAGTCATTGCCATGTAGATGGATCGGTTGTAGGAAATACATTCCATCTGATAACTTTTGCTTGTACAATTGTACAATTCCCTGGCCATGGCACGATTGATTCTGCTCGATCTGGGCCAGGTTTTTCCACCGCGCCAAAACCCTCCTTCCACCGCGCCAAATTCCTGCGAGATATTTTTCACCACGCCAAATTCCTACGCCACAACCGCCAGATATTAGATCTCGATTTCTCCTCCCAGACCGGTACCTCCTATTCGTATCCCCTCCCCCTCCCCCTCCCCCAATTAGATCGCGATCTCCTCCGACGCCGCGAGGGCCATGGCGCCGCCATCGACACCACCTCGGTCCAGGACGCCCTCCACGCCGCTTCCATCGAGGACGCCGCCGCCGACGCCTACCGGCAGAACGTCGTTTCCTCCTCAGGGCATGAGTGCCAACAACGACGTCACCTCCTTGGGCGCCCCTGAACATAGATATACTGAAGGCTATCTCGAAGTCGAAGACGAACATGGGTTCTCTCATCCATATATCCCCAGGTACACTGTGCTTGTTTGGTTTTTGTTTTGAACGATTGTTGTATGTACTCCTACTACTAGTATGACTTTACTATTTTATATCTTTCCTTGCTACACTTCCTGGAATTCCCTTTTTTTTTGTAGTACTGATGGCAATTAATCATCTTTTGCTTTGGATAACATAATGGAATTCTATTTCTATTGGTAGAAAGGCATGATACTCACTCTACGGATATTGTATAGCAATACCAATCGTATACTTATAGTACACATTATCCAAACAAGAAAGTTCATCAATTCTACATATGTATAAAATAGCAGCTGTAGGGAAAAAAGCATTGACGTCATGGGGAGGATCAACATCTGATAGTAATGTTCTTGTGTAAATTTTATTATCTCAGATCAGTTATGTCATTGGCCTTCTGGCTTTCATGTTCATTTTTCCTATAATGAAATTATCCGTAGAAATATATTTGGGATCAGAAATTTTTAGACATCCACAAAAATTTCATTCAGATCAGAGGCACTTTTGTTTAGTATTTGAACTGCATGCATGCATATGACTTTGCACCAGTTCCATCAGAGGCACTCCACAGGAACCCTATCAGAATTGCGTAAAAATATGTTGAATTCCTTTTTGTTCATGTTTGCCCATCCAGCACTAGTCATACTACCATGGGTGTAACATTACTCTAGCAGCCATGGAGGGTAGATGGCGTGGGGTTAATGTTCACGCTATATTTGTAGTTTTCATTATTTCTTTTATACGCATTAAATGTATTTGTAGTTTTCATCATTTTTTATACTTGTTTATACTCCTATATATTTATGCAGTAGCAATGGTGAAATCTGGACTATTTATGTTCATTGCAAGAATGGACTTCCAGATCAGGAGTATGTTATGTTCAAAGTAGAAAGGGCTGATATAAAATTCACAATATTGACATCTCTTAAGGACCAACTTGGGTATGCTGTCCGGGACTTTTTATACTACAAGAAGCGTTGTGGAAGAGATGTAGCTAGTCTTCAGCCTATCGATTATGTGAGACATGTAGAGATTATGGTACAAGACAATGAGAGTGAGATGGAAATCAGATTAGTACTCTCACAGGAAAAAGAGACAGCACAGCAAGTCAGCATAACACCCCTCAAGCGACCAAGGCAGCAGCTGGAAGAAGATGAGCATCCATTTATGGATGATCCATTTGATGCATACAAGGACTGGCTAAAGAATCTACCAGAGGACGAATCCAAAAGTACCATCTTTGTTTCTGCATACGTGTTCATATTGTTCAGAATCTTAGTACCTTTATATAAACTACACCTTATCTAACATGTTTTTGGTGACAACAGATTTCAAGGATGACTCTAGGGATCAAACAGTCAACACGTACAAGGCATTTTTAAGGATGAAAGGGGACATTCCAGAAATTAGTAATTTAGTTTCCTCCTTCAATCAATGTATTTTACTACTATTTTTTTTAGAACTAAAGCTTTTAACCTTGTGTGCAGTGGCATTTGTCGAGCAACGTGACACCAATGGTGTTATAACTGAAGACAATGTGAGTAATGGAAGCAAGTCTGATATGTAGTCCTCATCAGCGTGTCCAAGTAGTAATAATTTGTCATATTCCATTGACTGCACGCCATTGTCTATGTCTCACTTGCTATTATGTATATGTCGTGGTGCCATACAATACCAATCGTGCCATCTGATAACTTTGTAGGGCGAGGGCCAATGTGTGCACAGTCATTGCCATGTAGATGGATCGGTTGTAGGAAATACATTCCATCTGATAACTTTTGCTTGTACAATTGTACAATTCCCTGGCCATGGCACGATTGATTCTGCTCGATCTGGGCCAGGTTTTTCCACCGCGCCAAAACCCTCCTTCCACCGCGCCAAATTCCTGCGAGATATTTTTCACCACGCCAAATTCCTACGCCACAACCGCCAGATATTAGATCTCGATTTCTCCTCCCAGACCGGTACCTCCTATTCGTATCCCCTCCCCCTCCCCCTCCCCCAATTAGATCGCGATCTCCTCCGACGCCGCGAGGGCCATGGCGCCGCCATCGACACCACCTCGGTCCAGGACGCCCTCCACGCCGCTTCCATCGAGGACGCCGCCGCCGACGCCTACCGGCAGAACGTCGTTTCCTCCTCAGGGCATGAGTGCCAACAACGACGTCACCTCCTTGGGCGCCCCTGAACATAGATATACTGAAGGCTATCTCGAAGTCGAAGACGAACATGGGTTCTCTCATCCATATATCCCCAGGTACACTGTGCTTGTTTGGTTTTTGTTTTGAACGATTGTTGTATGTACTCCTACTACTAGTATGACTTTACTATTTTATATCTTTCCTTGCTACACTTCCTGGAATTCCCTTTTTTTTTGTAGTACTGATGGCAATTAATCATCTTTTGCTTTGGATAACATAATGGAATTCTATTTCTATTGGTAGAAAGGCATGATACTCACTCTACGGATATTGTATAGCAATACCAATCGTATACTTATAGTACACATTATCCAAACAAGAAAGTTCATCAATTCTACATATGTATAAAATAGCAGCTGTAGGGAAAAAAGCATTGACGTCATGGGGAGGATCAACATCTGATAGTAATGTTCTTGTGTAAATTTTATTATCTCAGATCAGTTATGTCATTGGCCTTCTGGCTTTCATGTTCATTTTTCCTATAATGAAATTATCCGTAGAAATATATTTGGGATCAGAAATTTTTAGACATCCACAAAAATTTCATTCAGATCAGAGGCACTTTTGTTTAGTATTTGAACTGCATGCATGCATATGACTTTGCACCAGTTCCATCAGAGGCACTCCACAGGAACCCTATCAGAATTGCGTAAAAATATGTTGAATTCCTTTTTGTTCATGTTTGCCCATCCAGCACTAGTCATACTACCATGGGTGTAACATTACTCTAGCAGCCATGGAGGGTAGATGGCGTGGGGTTAATGTTCACGCTATATTTGTAGTTTTCATTATTTCTTTTATACGCATTAAATGTATTTGTAGTTTTCATCATTTTTTATACTTGTTTATACTCCTATATATTTATGCAGTAGCAATGGTGAAATCTGGACTATTTATGTTCATTGCAAGAATGGACTTCCAGATCAGGAGTATGTTATGTTCAAAGTAGAAAGGGCTGATATAAAATTCACAATATTGACATCTCTTAAGGACCAACTTGGGTATGCTGTCCGGGACTTTTTATACTACAAGAAGCGTTGTGGAAGAGATGTAGCTAGTCTTCAGCCTATCGATTATGTGAGACATGTAGAGATTATGGTACAAGACAATGAGAGTGAGATGGAAATCAGATTAGTACTCTCACAGGAAAAAGAGACAGCACAGCAAGTCAGCATAACACCCCTCAAGCGACCAAGGCAGCAGCTGGAAGAAGATGAGCATCCATTTATGGATGATCCATTTGATGCATACAAGGACTGGCTAAAGAATCTACCAGAGGACGAATCCAAAAGTACCATCTTTGTTTCTGCATACGTGTTCATATTGTTCAGAATCTTAGTACCTTTATATAAACTACACCTTATCTAACATGTTTTTGGTGACAACAGATTTCAAGGATGACTCTAGGGATCAAACAGTCAACACGTACAAGGCATTTTTAAGGATGAAAGGGGACATTCCAGAAATTAGTAATTTAGTTTCCTCCTTCAATCAATGTATTTTACTACTATTTTTTTTAGAACTAAAGCTTTTAACCTTGTGTGCAGTGGCATTTGTCGAGCAACGTGACACCAATGGTGTTATAACTGAAGACAATGTGAGTAATGGAAGCAAGTCTGATATGTAGTCCTCATCAGCGTGTCCAAGTAGTAATAATTTGTCATATTCCATTGACTGCACGCCATTGTCTATGTCTCACTTGCTATTATGTATATGTCGTGGTGCCATACAATACCAATCGTGCCATCTGATAACTTTGTAGGGCGAGGGCCAATGTGTGCACAGTCATTGCCATGTAGATGGATCGGTTGTAGGAAATACATTCCATCTGATAACTTTTGCTTGTACAATTGTACAATTCCCTGGCCATGGCACGATTGATTCTGCTCGATCTGGGCCAGGTTTTTCCACCGCGCCAAAACCCTCCTTCCACCGCGCCAAATTCCTGCGAGATATTTTTCACCACGCCAAATTCCTACGCCACAACCGCCAGATATTAGATCTCGATTTCTCCTCCCAGACCGGTACCTCCTATTCGTATCCCCTCCCCCTCCCCCTCCCCCAATTAGATCGCGATCTCCTCCGACGCCGCGAGGGCCATGGCGCCGCCATCGACACCACCTCGGTCCAGGACGCCCTCCACGCCGCTTCCATCGAGGACGCCGCCGCCGACGCCTACCGGCAGAACGTCGTTTCCTCCTCAGGGCATGAGTGCCAACAACGACGTCACCTCCTTGGGCGCCCCTGAACATAGATATACTGAAGGCTATCTCGAAGTCGAAGACGAACATGGGTTCTCTCATCCATATATCCCCAGGTACACTGTGCTTGTTTGGTTTTTGTTTTGAACGATTGTTGTATGTACTCCTACTACTAGTATGACTTTACTATTTTATATCTTTCCTTGCTACACTTCCTGGAATTCCCTTTTTTTTTGTAGTACTGATGGCAATTAATCATCTTTTGCTTTGGATAACATAATGGAATTCTATTTCTATTGGTAGAAAGGCATGATACTCACTCTACGGATATTGTATAGCAATACCAATCGTATACTTATAGTACACATTATCCAAACAAGAAAGTTCATCAATTCTACATATGTATAAAATAGCAGCTGTAGGGAAAAAAGCATTGACGTCATGGGGAGGATCAACATCTGATAGTAATGTTCTTGTGTAAATTTTATTATCTCAGATCAGTTATGTCATTGGCCTTCTGGCTTTCATGTTCATTTTTCCTATAATGAAATTATCCGTAGAAATATATTTGGGATCAGAAATTTTTAGACATCCACAAAAATTTCATTCAGATCAGAGGCACTTTTGTTTAGTATTTGAACTGCATGCATGCATATGACTTTGCACCAGTTCCATCAGAGGCACTCCACAGGAACCCTATCAGAATTGCGTAAAAATATGTTGAATTCCTTTTTGTTCATGTTTGCCCATCCAGCACTAGTCATACTACCATGGGTGTAACATTACTCTAGCAGCCATGGAGGGTAGATGGCGTGGGGTTAATGTTCACGCTATATTTGTAGTTTTCATTATTTCTTTTATACGCATTAAATGTATTTGTAGTTTTCATCATTTTTTATACTTGTTTATACTCCTATATATTTATGCAGTAGCAATGGTGAAATCTGGACTATTTATGTTCATTGCAAGAATGGACTTCCAGATCAGGAGTATGTTATGTTCAAAGTAGAAAGGGCTGATATAAAATTCACAATATTGACATCTCTTAAGGACCAACTTGGGTATGCTGTCCGGGACTTTTTATACTACAAGAAGCGTTGTGGAAGAGATGTAGCTAGTCTTCAGCCTATCGATTATGTGAGACATGTAGAGATTATGGTACAAGACAATGAGAGTGAGATGGAAATCAGATTAGTACTCTCACAGGAAAAAGAGACAGCACAGCAAGTCAGCATAACACCCCTCAAGCGACCAAGGCAGCAGCTGGAAGAAGATGAGCATCCATTTATGGATGATCCATTTGATGCATACAAGGACTGGCTAAAGAATCTACCAGAGGACGAATCCAAAAGTACCATCTTTGTTTCTGCATACGTGTTCATATTGTTCAGAATCTTAGTACCTTTATATAAACTACACCTTATCTAACATGTTTTTGGTGACAACAGATTTCAAGGATGACTCTAGGGATCAAACAGTCAACACGTACAAGGCATTTTTAAGGATGAAAGGGGACATTCCAGAAATTAGTAATTTAGTTTCCTCCTTCAATCAATGTATTTTACTACTATTTTTTTTAGAACTAAAGCTTTTAACCTTGTGTGCAGTGGCATTTGTCGAGCAACGTGACACCAATGGTGTTATAACTGAAGACAATGTGAGTAATGGAAGCAAGTCTGATATGTAGTCCTCATCAGCGTGTCCAAGTAGTAATAATTTGTCATATTCCATTGACTGCACGCCATTGTCTATGTCTCACTTGCTATTATGTATATGTCGTGGTGCCATACAATACCAATCGTGCCATCTGATAACTTTGTAGGGCGAGGGCCAATGTGTGCACAGTCATTGCCATGTAGATGGATCGGTTGTAGGAAATACATTCCATCTGATAACTTTTGCTTGTACAATTGTACAATTCCCTGGCCATGGCACGATTGATTCTGCTCGATCTGGGCCAGGTTTTTCCACCGCGCCAAAACCCTCCTTCCACCGCGCCAAATTCCTGCGAGATATTTTTCACCACGCCAAATTCCTACGCCACAACCGCCAGATATTAGATCTCGATTTCTCCTCCCAGACCGGTACCTCCTATTCGTATCCCCTCCCCCTCCCCCTCCCCCAATTAGATCGCGATCTCCTCCGACGCCGCGAGGGCCATGGCGCCGCCATCGACACCACCTCGGTCCAGGACGCCCTCCACGCCGCTTCCATCGAGGACGCCGCCGCCGACGCCTACCGGCAGAACGTCGTTTCCTCCTCAGGGCATGAGTGCCAACAACGACGTCACCTCCTTGGGCGCCCCTGAACATAGATATACTGAAGGCTATCTCGAAGTCGAAGACGAACATGGGTTCTCTCATCCATATATCCCCAGGTACACTGTGCTTGTTTGGTTTTTGTTTTGAACGATTGTTGTATGTACTCCTACTACTAGTATGACTTTACTATTTTATATCTTTCCTTGCTACACTTCCTGGAATTCCCTTTTTTTTTGTAGTACTGATGGCAATTAATCATCTTTTGCTTTGGATAACATAATGGAATTCTATTTCTATTGGTAGAAAGGCATGATACTCACTCTACTGATATTGTATAGCAATACCAATCGTATACTTATAGTACACATTATCCAAACAAGAAAGTTCATCAATTCTACATATGTATAAAATAGCAGCTGTAGGGAAAAAAGCATTGACGTCATGGGGAGGATCAACATCTGATAGTAATGTTCTTGTGTAAATTTTATTATCTCAGATCAGTTATGTCATTGGCCTTCTGGCTTTCATGTTCATTTTTCCTATAATGAAATTATCCGTAGAAATATATTTGGGATCAGAAATTTTTAGACATCCACAAAAATTTCATTCAGATCAGAGGCACTTTTGTTTAGTATTTGAACTGCATGCATGCATATGACTTTGCACCAGTTCCATCAGAGGCACTCCACAGGAACCCTATCAGAATTGCGTAAAAATATGTTGAATTCCTTTTTGTTCATGTTTGCCCATCCAGCACTAGTCATACTACCATGGGTGTAACATTACTCTAGCAGCCATGGAGGGTAGATGGCGTGGGGTTAATGTTCACGCTATATTTGTAGTTTTCATTATTTCTTTTATACGCATTAAATGTATTTGTAGTTTTCATCATTTTTTATACTTGTTTATACTCCTATATATTTATGCAGTAGCAATGGTGAAATCTGGACTATTTATGTTCATTGCAAGAATGGACTTCCAGATCAGGAGTATGTTATGTTCAAAGTAGAAAGGGCTGATATAAAATTCACAATATTGACATCTCTTAAGGACCAACTTGGGTATGCTGTCCGGGACTTTTTATACTACAAGAAGCGTTGTGGAAGAGATGTAGCTAGTCTTCAGCCTATCGATTATGTGAGACATGTAGAGATTATGGTACAAGACAATGAGAGTGAGATGGAAATCAGATTAGTACTCTCACAGGAAAAAGAGACAGCACAGCAAGTCAGCATAACACCCCTCAAGCGACCAAGGCAGCAGCTGGAAGAAGATGAGCATCCATTTATGGATGATCCATTTGATGCATACAAGGACTGGCTAAAGAATCTACCAGAGGACGAATCCAAAAGTACCATCTTTGTTTCTGCATACGTGTTCATATTGTTCAGAATCTTAGTACCTTTATATAAACTACACCTTATCTAACATGTTTTTGGTGACAACAGATTTCAAGGATGACTCTAGGGATCAAACAGTCAACACGTACAAGGCATTTTTAAGGATGAAAGGGGACATTCCAGAAATTAGTAATTTAGTTTCCTCCTTCAATCAATGTATTTTACTACTATTTTTTTTAGAACTAAAGCTTTTAACCTTGTGTGCAGTGGCATTTGTCGAGCAACGTGACACCAATGGTGTTATAACTGAAGACAATGTGAGTAATGGAAGCAAGTCTGATATGTAGTCCTCATCAGCGTGTCCAAGTAGTAATAATTTGTCATATTCCATTGACTGCACGCCATTGTCTATGTCTCACTTGCTATTATGTATATGTCGTGGTGCCATACAATACCAATCGTGCCATCTGATAACTTTGTAGGGCGAGGGCCAATGTGTGCACAGTCATTGCCATGTAGATGGATCGGTTGTAGGAAATACATTCCATCTGATAACTTTTGCTTGTACAATTGTACAATTCCCTGGCCATGGCACGATTGATTCTGCTCGATCTGGGCCAGGTTTTTCCACCGCGCCAAAACCCTCCTTCCACCGCGCCAAATTCCTGCGAGATATTTTTCACCACGCCAAATTCCTACGCCACAACCGCTAGATATTAGATCTCGATTTCTCCTCCCAGACCGGTACCTCCTATTCGTATCCCCTCCCCCTCCCCCTCCCCCAATTAGATCGCGATCTCCTCCGACGCCGCGAGGGCCATGGCGCCGCCATCGACACCACCTCGGTCCAGGACGCCCTCCACGCCGCTTCCATCGAGGACGCCGCCGCCGACGCCTACCGGCAGAACGTCGTTTCCTCCTCAGGGCATGAGTGCCAACAACGACGTCACCTCCTTGGGCGCCCCTGAACATAGATATACTGAAGGCTATCTCGAAGTCGAAGACGAACATGGGTTCTCTCATCCATATATCCCCAGGTACACTGTGCTTGTTTGGTTTTTGTTTTGAACGATTGTTGTATGTACTCCTACTACTAGTATGACTTTACTATTTTATATCTTTCCTTGCTACACTTCCTGGAATTCCCTTTTTTTTTGTAGTACTGATGGCAATTAATCATCTTTTGCTTTGGATAACATAATGGAATTCTATTTCTATTGGTAGAAAGGCATGATACTCACTCTACTGATATTGTATAGCAATACCAATCGTATACTTATAGTACACATTATCCAAACAAGAAAGTTCATCAATTCTACATATGTATAAAATAGCAGCTGTAGGGAAAAAAGCATTGACGTCATGGGGAGGATCAACATCTGATAGTAATGTTCTTGTGTAAATTTTATTATCTCAGATCAGTTATGTCATTGGCCTTCTGGCTTTCATGTTCATTTTTCCTATAATGAAATTATCCGTAGAAATATATTTGGGATCAGAAATTTTTAGACATCCACAAAAATTTCATTCAGATCAGAGGCACTTTTGTTTAGTATTTGAACTGCATGCATGCATATGACTTTGCACCAGTTCCATCAGAGGCACTCCACAGGAACCCTATCAGAATTGCGTAAAAATATGTTGAATTCCTTTTTGTTCATGTTTGCCCATCCAGCACTAGTCATACTACCATGGGTGTAACATTACTCTAGCAGCCATGGAGGGTAGATGGCGTGGGGTTAATGTTCACGCTATATTTGTAGTTTTCATTATTTCTTTTATACGCATTAAATGTATTTGTAGTTTTCATCATTTTTTATACTTGTTTATACTCCTATATATTTATGCAGTAGCAATGGTGAAATCTGGACTATTTATGTTCATTGCAAGAATGGACTTCCAGATCAGGAGTATGTTATGTTCAAAGTAGAAAGGGCTGATATAAAATTCACAATATTGACATCTCTTAAGGACCAACTTGGGTATGCTGTCCGGGACTTTTTATACTACAAGAAGCGTTGTGGAAGAGATGTAGCTAGTCTTCAGCCTATCGATTATGTGAGACATGTAGAGATTATGGTACAAGACAATGAGAGTGAGATGGAAATCAGATTAGTACTCTCACAGGAAAAAGAGACAGCACAGCAAGTCAGCATAACACCCCTCAAGCGACCAAGGCAGCAGCTGGAAGAAGATGAGCATCCATTTATGGATGATCCATTTGATGCATACAAGGACTGGCTAAAGAATCTACCAGAGGACGAATCCAAAAGTACCATCTTTGTTTCTGCATACGTGTTCATATTGTTCAGAATCTTAGTACCTTTATATAAACTACACCTTATCTAACATGTTTTTGGTGACAACAGATTTCAAGGATGACTCTAGGGATCAAACAGTCAACACGTACAAGGCATTTTTAAGGATGAAAGGGGACATTCCAGAAATTAGTAATTTAGTTTCCTCCTTCAATCAATGTATTTTACTACTATTTTTTTTAGAACTAAAGCTTTTAACCTTGTGTGCAGTGGCATTTGTCGAGCAACGTAACACCAATGGTGTTATAACTGAAGACAATGTGAGTAATGGAAGCAAGTCTGATATGTAGTCCTCATCAGCGTGTCCAAGTAGTAATAATTTGTCATATTCCATTGACTGCACGCCATTGTCTATGTCTCACTTGCTATTATGTATATGTCGTGGTGCCATACAATACCAATCGTGCCATCTGATAACTTTGTAGGGCGAGGGCCAATGTGTGCACAGTCATTGCCATGTAGATGGATCGGTTGTAGGAAATACATTCCATCTGATAACTTTTGCTTGTACAATTGTACAATTCCCTGGCCATGGCACGATTGATTCTGCTCGATCTGGGCCAGGTTTTTCCACCGCGCCAAAACCCTCCTTCCACCGCGCCAAATTCCTGCGAGATATTTTTCACCACGCCAAATTCCTACGCCACAACCGCCAGATATTAGATCTCGATTTCTCCTCCCAGACCGGTACCTCCTATTCGTATCCCCTCCCCCTCCCCCTCCCCCAATTAGATCGCGATCTCCTCCGACGCCGCGAGGGCCATGGCGCCGCCATCGACACCACCTCGGTCCAGGACGCCCTCCACGCCGCTTCCATCGAGGACGCTGCCGCCGACGCCTACCGGCAGAACGTCGTTTCCTCCTCAGGGCATGAGTGCCAACAACGACGTCACCTCCTTGGGCGCCCCTGAACATAGATATACTGAAGGCTATCTCGAAGTCGAAGACGAACATGGGTTCTCTCATCCATATATCCCCAGGTACACTGTGCTTGTTTGGTTTTTGTTTTGAACGATTGTTGTATGTACTCCTACTACTAGTATGACTTTACTATTTTATATCTTTCCTTGCTACACTTCCTGGAATTCCCTTTTTTTTTGTAGTACTGATGGCAATTAATCATCTTTTGCTTTGGATAACATAATGGAATTCTATTTCTATTGGTAGAAAGGCATGATACTCACTCTACTGATATTGTATAGCAATACCAATCGTATACTTATAGTACACATTATCCAAACAAGAAAGTTCATCAATTCTACATATGTATAAAATAGCAGCTGTAGGGAAAAAAGCATTGACGTCATGGGGAGGATCAACATCTGATAGTAATGTTCTTGTGTAAATTTTATTATCTCAGATCAGTTATGTCATTGGCCTTCTGGCTTTCATGTTCATTTTTCCTATAATGAAATTATCCGTAGAAATATATTTGGGATCAGAAATTTTTAGACATCCACAAAAATTTCATTCAGATCAGAGGCACTTTTGTTTAGTATTTGAACTGCATGCATGCATATGACTTTGCACCAGTTCCATCAGAGGCACTCCACAGGAACCCTATCAGAATTGCGTAAAAATATGTTGAATTCCTTTTTGTTCATGTTTGCCCATCCAGCACTAGTCATACTACCATGGGTGTAACATTACTCTAGCAGCCATGGAGGGTAGATGGCGTGGGGTTAATGTTCACGCTATATTTGTAGTTTTCATTATTTCTTTTATACGCATTAAATGTATTTGTAGTTTTCATCATTTTTTATACTTGTTTATACTCCTATATATTTATGCAGTAGCAATGGTGAAATCTGGACTATTTATGTTCATTGCAAGAATGGACTTCCAGATCAGGAGTATGTTATGTTCAAAGTAGAAAGGGCTGATATAAAATTCACAATATTGACATCTCTTAAGGACCAACTTGGGTATGCTGTCCGGGACTTTTTATACTACAAGAAGCGTTGTGGAAGAGATGTAGCTAGTCTTCAGCCTATCGATTATGTGAGACATGTAGAGATTATGGTACAAGACAATGAGAGTGAGATGGAAATCAGATTAGTACTCTCACAGGAAAAAGAGACAGCACAGCAAGTCAGCATAACACCCCTCAAGCGACCAAGGCAGCAGCTGGAAGAAGATGAGCATCCATTTATGGATGATCCATTTGATGCATACAAGGACTGGCTAAAGAATCTACCAGAGGACGAATCCAAAAGTACCATCTTTGTTTCTGCATACGTGTTCATATTGTTCAGAATCTTAGTACCTTTATATAAACTACACCTTATCTAACATGTTTTTGGTGACAACAGATTTCAAGGATGACTCTAGGGATCAAACAGTCAACACGTACAAGGCATTTTTAAGGATGAAAGGGGACATTCCAGAAATTAGTAATTTAGTTTCCTCCTTCAATCAATGTATTTTACTACTATTTTTTTTAGAACTAAAGCTTTTAACCTTGTGTGCAGTGGCATTTGTCGAGCAACGTGACACCAATGGTGTTATAACTGAAGACAATGTGAGTAATGGAAGCAAGTCTGATATGTAGTCCTCATCAGCGTGTCCAAGTAGTAATAATTTGTCATATTCCATTGACTGCACGCCATTGTCTATGTCTCACTTGCTATTATGTATATGTCGTGGTGCCATACAATACCAATCGTGCCATCTGATAACTTTGTAGGGCGAGGGCCAATGTGTGCACAGTCATTGCCATGTAGATGGATCGGTTGTAGGAAATACATTCCATCTGATAACTTTTGCTTGTACAATTGTACAATTCCCTGGCCATGGCACGATTGATTCTGCTCGATCTGGGCCAGGTTTTTCCACCGCGCCAAAACCCTCCTTCCACCGCGCCAAATTCCTGCGAGATATTTTTCACCACGCCAAATTCCTACGCCACAACCGCCAGATATTAGATCTCGATTTCTCCTCCCAGACCGGTACCTCCTATTCGTATCCCCTCCCCCTCCCCCTCCCCCAATTAGATCGCGATCTCCTCCGACGCCGCGAGGGCCATGGCGCCGCCATCGACACCACCTCGGTCCAGGACGCCCTCCACGCCGCTTCCATCGAGGACGCCGCCGCCGACGCCTACCGGCAGAACGTCGTTTCCTCCTCAGGGCATGAGTGCCAACAACGACGTCACCTCCTTGGGCGCCCCTGAACATAGATATACTGAAGGCTATCTCGAAGTCGAAGACGAACATGGGTTCTCTCATCCATATATCCCCAGGTACACTGTGCTTGTTTGGTTTTTGTTTTGAACGATTGTTGTATGTACTCCTACTACTAGTATGACTTTACTATTTTATATCTTTCCTTGCTACACTTCCTGGAATTCCCTTTTTTTTTGTAGTACTGATGGCAATTAATCATCTTTTGCTTTGGATAACATAATGGAATTCTATTTCTATTGGTAGAAAGGCATGATACTCACTCTACTGATATTGTATAGCAATACCAATCGTATACTTATAGTACACATTATCCAAACAAGAAAGTTCATCAATTCTACATATGTATAAAATAGCAGCTGTAGGGAAAAAAGCATTGACGTCATGGGGAGGATCAACATCTGATAGTAATGTTCTTGTGTAAATTTTATTATCTCAGATCAGTTATGTCATTGGCCTTCTGGCTTTCATGTTCATTTTTCCTATAATGAAATTATCCGTAGAAATATATTTGGGATCAGAAATTTTTAGACATCCACAAAAATTTCATTCAGATCAGAGGCACTTTTGTTTAGTATTTGAACTGCATGCATGCATATGACTTTGCACCAGTTCCATCAGAGGCACTCCACAGGAACCCTATCAGAATTGCGTAAAAATATGTTGAATTCCTTTTTGTTCATGTTTGCCCATCCAGCACTAGTCATACTACCATGGGTGTAACATTACTCTAGCAGCCATGGAGGGTAGATGGCGTGGGGTTAATGTTCACGCTATATTTGTAGTTTTCATTATTTCTTTTATACGCATTAAATGTATTTGTAGTTTTCATCATTTTTTATACTTGTTTATACTCCTATATATTTATGCAGTAGCAATGGTGAAATCTGGACTATTTATGTTCATTGCAAGAATGGACTTCCAGATCAGGAGTATGTTATGTTCAAAGTAGAAAGGGCTGATATAAAATTCACAATATTGACATCTCTTAAGGACCAACTTGGGTATGCTGTCCGGGACTTTTTATACTACAAGAAGCGTTGTGGAAGAGATGTAGCTAGTCTTCAGCCTATCGATTATGTGAGACATGTAGAGATTATGGTACAAGACAATGAGAGTGAGATGGAAATCAGATTAGTACTCTCACAGGAAAAAGAGACAGCACAGCAAGTCAGCATAACACCCCTCAAGCGACCAAGGCAGCAGCTGGAAGAAGATGAGCATCCATTTATGGATGATCCATTTGATGCATACAAGGACTGGCTAAAGAATCTACCAGAGGACGAATCCAAAAGTACCATCTTTGTTTCTGCATACGTGTTCATATTGTTCAGAATCTTAGTACCTTTATATAAACTACACCTTATCTAACATGTTTTTGGTGACAACAGATTTCAAGGATGACTCTAGGGATCAAACAGTCAACACGTACAAGGCATTTTTAAGGATGAAAGGGGACATTCCAGAAATTAGTAATTTAGTTTCCTCCTTCAATCAATGTATTTTACTACTAATTTTTTTAGAACTAAAGCTTTTAACCTTGTGTGCAGTGGCATTTGTCGAGCAACGTGACACCAATGGTTTTATAACTGAAGACAATGTGAGTAATGGAAGCAATGTGACACAACCCTCAAATAGGCCAAGCCATGCAAGGAAGGCAAGGGAAAAGGGAAATGGTTTGGGATCATGCATGTACCTTTAATATTGGGTTCACATATATTAATTGAGAACTATAACAGCTCATGTTCGTTATTGTCTATTTTGCAAGGAGATGGCTCCAATCAATGCAGCAAAAGAGGGCGTGGCACCGTTAAAGGATTAGCAGTTGCGACCAAGAGAGTTAAGGAACGCACACAAAAACTCCCAATCGAATTTTCAGAAGGGCGTGGAGGTGCGATTGGACCAAATACTCGTGCGTTTGTCGATGAGGTCGTACTATTTACAAGGAAATGGGCTCCACTAATTGGAGTAAAAAGTTGGAAGGATATTAATGAAGAAGTCAAAGAACAAATTGCAGAAGAGATACTGGTATGATGTGTACTATTTTTGTTCCTACTCGTGTGATGCGTAAAAGTAGTTGTGATAAACCATTTGATTGCTTTTAAATTTTAAACAGCTTAGGTGGAACTTCGTCAACATTGCCACTGATGATAAAAGAAAAGAGAAAATATGGAAAATTGTCCAGGAGTGGTACAGAGGATGGCGAGCAGCTCTGAGTGCCACATACAAGGCTTATAACAGTTATGGTGAGAGAATACGAAATAAACCTGAAGAAGTACACCTTTTTGAGTGGCACTACTTACAGTTGTATTTTGGATCCAGTGAATTCAAGGTCAGTTGTAGTAAAATCTACTTCATCAAACAAACTTTATCAACCAAAGTTGGATTGTTAAATACCACTTGTCCTCACTCTGCAGGAGGTTAGCAGCCGGAACTCCTCCATCCGTAACAAGCGAAGAACCAACCATAAAATGGGTTCAAAAAACTTCTCACAGTGTAGCTTCGAGCAGGTAATCATTACCTACACTAATCTGGCCCTTCCATTGTATGATGCAATACTTGTGTGTTGAACTGTGTTTTGATATCCTAGAGAGACCAAGAAACTGGTGAAGAGCCAAGTGATCTTGTTCTTTGGAGGATCACTCACCAAAAACATGGCCAATGGTCAGATTCTATTTCAGCTGCAGTATATGTGAGTAAATCACTGGTCAAGCCTTTTTTATAGATGATGGTTGTGTCAAGCAACTCTTAACAGATTCTATTATTTAATTTAGGAAAATGCAGCCATCAAAATTGGTGAGTTTGGCTTACAACCTGATAGACAACCACTTAAAGCTGTTGAGGAGAACATGATTTTCCAGTCAAGCTACAAAGAAACAACACAAACCAAATCATCCAAATTACATGGGCATGGATATATGGCTAAGTACCGAACTCGCAGAGAACTTATGAAAGAGATCCTTGAAGTACAGGCACGTGCGCAAGCTGCAGCCACAGAGAAGAGCGTTGCTTTAGAAGTTGAGCTTGAGAAGCTCAAAGAACAGTTTGCGCACCAAACTGAAGAAAGGGAAAGGGAGAAAGAAGAAGATAGGAGGAGGATGCAAGAGGAACTAGAAAATGCTAAGGAAAAAATAAGAGAAGAAATGAAGCAAGAAGTTCTTAACTTGCTAGCACAGCGCCAAGATGGAACTATGAATATGGTAATATTCGAATATTTTTTTCATCCTTTGTCCTCTTAATAAACTTATGATTACAAGGCCTAATATCTTACCTCTATATTTGTATGTGTAGGGTACCCCACAAAACAATGAAAGTATACAACTTGCACCAACCATACAAGAGGGAGAGGAGACTGGTGAACAAGAAAATGAAAAAGAAGATGCATCACAGCAGGTAATGACATTATTGCAATATGTTCCATGTAATATTGAGCTATGTACCTTGAACTATAGCTAAAATAGATCAAACATTTTAATGTTGTGGGCACAGCTAGGAAGCGTTGTCACCGTACAAAAAGAACCACCTACTCGCTCAAGTAAACCTACTGCACGTCTCACCAGAAGTCTTTTCAGCGAAAACACTGAAAATGTGGCCGCACAGAAGACGTATATCACTCCACAACAGCTGATGAATAGAACAAGAAATCAAAGCAAAAGGAAGAAGGTGAGTTCCCCTCAGTTCTGTATGAGCTTATTTATGTTGAATGTACGAATGTTTCATATATTGTAAACACTGTATCAGAATGTTTCATATAGTTTTCAGGTCATTTGTTTTGCATATATGCCACTGAAGGATAACGATAACTGTGTCTACATAATTAGTAGGAGAATCAGACATAGTAGAGATTTCTTGTAGTAGAAGTGCTTTGTAAGATAACTGATTATATCATATATCTTTTTTAGAGTAATACTGTAATAGTACATAAAAATGCCTGGTTTCCATTTTGTAAAAAAAGCTTTATATATTATCTATACTGTTGCATCATTTCCTGAAAGCTTATCAAATGTGACCTTCAAGTGTAGGAAATATACAACAACAACAACAACATAGCCTTTTGTCCCAAGCTAGTTGGGGTAGGCTAGAGGTGAAACCCAAAAGGTCAAAAAAAACAGAAAAAGAGTTAGAGGAAAGCAGAAAAGAAAGCAAAGATCACGGCTCAGGCACATTAATTGCTAGTCTCCAAGCGCTCCTATCCATAGCTAAATCCTTAGAGATATTCCACTCTTTAAGGTCTCTAATAACCGACTCGTCCCAAGTTAGTTTGGGTCGCCCTCTACCTCTCTTAACATTATTGGCCCGCTGTAGAACCCCACTACGCACCGGCGCCTCAGGAGGCCTCCGTTGGACATGTCCGAACCATCTCAACCGATGTTGCGTCAATTTCTCCTCAATTGGTGCCACTCCGACTCTATCTCGAATATCTTCATTCTGTATCCTATCCCTTCAAGTGTAGGAAATATATTTCCTGAAATTTTATCAAAGGTGCTGAAAACTGCAGCTTATGTACATCTGATTGGGTGAATCATTCCATTTATTAATTTACCTTTTCTGTGACACTGAATAATATGAAAGTAGTATAGGGTTTAGAGATGTTTGTGGTCATGAAAAAGTTCATGATTTAAGCCCTAGAGAATTGGGAGTTAAGAATTTTATATGTAGCATGTCAGGTTTTGACCTTGTTATGCACAGCAGTGGGCATTTGTGATTTTTGACTATGACAAATGCAAAATCTAATTTAACAAATGGATAGAAAGATGTAGAGATTTTCATGGGATTTCCGTATTGTTAAAGAATATAAATTTTTGTTATCTAGAACTCTTGTTATTCTTTTCCAATCAACAGTACTGCTGCTGCCATAAAATGATCATACTGTTAGGAAGTACTTTTTGTTATCTAGAACTCTTGTTATGATTTTCCTAATCAACAGTACTGCTGCTGCCATAATATAGCAAAATGATCATACTGTTTCCATAGTTTTGATTAGTTCTACTTTTGCTTAATTGCAACCATGTTATATTTGAATCTCTTTATACATTTTGTGTAAGAATTAGTAAACTTAATATTTTTTAATATCCCAATCTTATTCTCTTGGCAGTAGGCGGACAAGGTTTCAGTGGGAAGCTTATAATCAAGCGAAGACATAGCCGAGGTGATGACATGTTGGGCTGCTACGAAGCTCAAGTGCTGCACTGTTAGGAAGTTCTCAAAAGTTGTCAAACAATGAGTGAACTATACAATCGTTTAAGATTTTAGCTATTATTTGAATGGTTTGCCAACTTATTGAAAGATTGATTATAATTAATATATGTGAGTGCAATTACTTTTGTTATGGTTTATTGATTTGCAATGGTGATTTATTGAACCAAAATCAAATGCTACTAGCGTAGCAATAAAAGCTATGCCTATGAGCCACAATGCGTGGCAATATACTGTCTACGACAACGAACTTATTTACATTGCAATATCATGCCTACTGTTGCAATAGTATTTTATCTCCCGCAACGAATAAATGGTTTCTCACAACGGCTAAAATTGCATGGCAAATGATACTATTGCGACAACACGACAACCGTGGCAATAACATATCATCTCCTGCAACAAATAGAAGTGTGTGGCGAATGATATTATTGCCTCGACACAGTGATTGTGGCAATAATGGATACACTCTCACGGAATAAAAGTGTGTGGCAAATGATATTACTGCCACGCCACAGTGATCGTGGCAATAATGGATACACACTCGCAACGAATAGAAGTGTGTGGCAAATGATATTATTGCCACGCCATAGTGATCGTGGCAATAATGGATACACTCTCGCAACGAATAAAATTGCGTGGCAAAAGGTTTACTTGCCACGGCATGACAATCGTTGCAATAACACCTTACGCAACAAAATTCTAGCGTGGCCACAAAATTCTATTGCTACACTATCAATCGTTGCATTTATCACCTCTTGCTATGAAGAGGAATGTGGCAAGTGCAAGTATTGCCACGCTAGTGAATGTTGAGATAATGTTCTATTGCCACGCTTGGCAACGGACACCAATGGTTGCAATAAAATCTAACTCTTGCAACGCCAAACTTGCAATGGTTGCATGTTCTTATTGCAACGCAGACTTTTTGCAACCATTGGCAACGGACGCAATTTGGTGGCAACAGCTACCTTTTGCAACCAAATTCAGCCTATCGCAATGTTTTCTCATCATTGCGCGAGGGTCATAAGTTAGTAGTAACGAAGCAATGATTTGCTCTTGCATATCGTTAATTTGATATAGCGAGAGTGGTTCCAAAAAGAAAGATCAGATGACTACTCCAGACACAGCCATCACAAACGGTTGGGAAGGGCGAACCGTTTGTGATGATGCCGTTTTCAACAAAGCGAACGCGACGGCCGGCCCGCCGGAGCGCGACCGGTCGGCAAGGGCGCCCTCTGCTACGCGGCGGGCAAACGTCGCGGCGTCGTCGCAGGTGTTGCCGCCCAGCACGTCCACGAGCTCTTGGAGCGTGCCGCCGCGGGCGCCCGCCGCCAGCAGCGCCAGTGCGGCGTAGATGGACGCCGTCGAGACATGATGCACCATGTTGCTAGTGATTGCAGGCTTGACTTCGGGACACCCCAACCACGAATATTTCTCAGTAATAATCACAGTGACATGTACGTGACTAGAACCCCTATGATTTGGTTTGGGTGCAAATAATATTTTTGTATATCTTAGCACCGGTTTTTGAACGATTGGCATTTCTTATTGGAATCAAGAATCATTAGTGTTGCATCAATACTATATGCAAAAAAACTGGTGTAGTAATGCCATTTTGTGAACAGACACTGATAGCGTAGTTTTTCAACTCGTGAACATTACATGTCCATGGCACATACATTGAAGGATAATATGACATAGCAACAAACATCAGACATAGACATGGGATTTGCAACCACAAATCTGAGGGATTTGCAACCACAAATCTGAATCCGAGTAACATTATTCCGTGGTACGAAAATGGAAGTCAAATAAGGCGGACACATATTTGGCTACAACCATGGAATTTTTAGTTGTAAATCGCCTCCAACATGGGTATTATTTGGCAAGGGCATCGGACTGTGTTTATGCAGGTCCCAGCGTCCATGTATTGTGGCCATCGCTCGCACCAGAATCCTGTGCATATATAGATGATGCAGTAATGCAAAACATAATTAGATTTCAAATTAATTCCAAGAATATGGATCGTGAGTAAACAAATTATGACTGGGGCCAGCAGAATGAATGGTATTCGTCACCTTTTTTCTCTTTATAGGAGTGTAGAATGCATGCCCATCGAGCTCAAGAACTTGCTCACCAGATTTTATGTTGCGACCTTTATGGTAGATGACTCCCTGTGCTAGAGTAAACTCCCCCGTCCCACCGACAATAGCCCACTCCTGACCATTTGTACCTGTCCCCATCACCTCAAGCGTGGAGCCTTTAAACCTGCATGCGCGCAAATCATATGTTCATATTCTTCATCTTGCTAGCTAGTTGTTTTTTTCTCTATAGGATGAGAAAAAGACTTCTCTATGTATAACTCGACTTCTCGCATAAATTATAGGATGATGAGCCAAGAACATCCAGCTTATACATACCTTTCATCCTCAAACAGTATGGTGAAACTGGCGTGCCAGTTCTTCTGTTTGGAGTTTGCTTCAACATGCAAGCCCTGTGCACGGGCTACAAGCTTTGCATTAGAGACATCCGGTAGATTATCGTATATGACCCAGTCAGTAACAACAGCTCTGTCGAATGCGGTTCGCTGATTCCTGTTTGGTCCGTCGTGGATATGGTGGAGGTACAAGTGGAAATAGAACTCAGTGCGGAGAATGTTGTGGCTGCAGGGTGATGAGTTCTGAAAAGCAGGATTGGCCATGTCTTGGAGGTTTCAACGGAACAAACCAGGGACGGGTGTGGGATGGAGTAATGGATTTGCACTCGATCGTGTCTATGCAGATGTGATGAAACAACCAGAATTTATACAAGAGTTGTGGGGGTATTATTGGGAAAGCACATGAATTGACTTGAAATAACAATCTACGTGTTTCACGCCATCAGCAGCCGTATATGTGGCATGTGAGGATGTGTGCAAATTGTTTGTTAGTAGGGGCTGACGGTGCATGAACCTATCTGTTCCTTGTCACCAAGCCACCATGTGCGGCTCGTGACCCGTTTGATAACTTAAATATAATTCCCGCTGGTAGCTAGTCTTTTATACTATCATATTTATGTGTTTAACTTAAATATAATTTTATTTAAATATTTGTTGTAGTTTAATTGATCAGAATGGCGTAGCATGAAGGAAAGTTTAAGGAGGGAAGAAAATCAAATATAGAGGGTAATCAATCACATTAGAAAAATGTTATTCGAGAAAATATTATGAGAAAAACACTGCTATTTTGCTAGTTATGCAATGAGAACTTAGGCAGCAGTAACCAATGGATGCATATCACGGTTATGGATCAATCTTTTGTCTTTTTCCTCCTCCGGTAAACGATGGAGTAATATCAACATATGTGCACGTCAAGCACGTCCATCATAAAAGCCATAAGACACCTGAGTTTTTTGCTTTGCTTTTCCTAAATCTGCTACTTTTTGCACTAACTCGTTAATGAAGACCATCAAATAGGTTTGAGTGTGAGCAACCCATTTGATGATATTCCATGAGTGCTGAGCGTGGCCATGGTGATGATCAATCCGGGCAGCGATTCACTCCCTTCGGATATGGAGATTTTTTCTTTCCCATTGTGCTCACAACCTTGGTGAACGCTCTAAATCTAATCATCTTTCATTAGTCAAATGTGCAAATCAATATGATGTTCTCCGCTCAATGTTGAACGCTACACCACCTCAGTTTCTCCGCTTTATTTTTCCTCTGTCTGCTCCTTTTTACACCAACTCGTTAACAAAGACCATCAAACGGGTTTGATCGCGGATAACCCGTTTGATGATCTTCGGATAGGAAGAATCGTTCTCTACCGCTGTGCTACAACCTTGTTGAACGCCCTAAATCCAAGCACCTCTCATCAGATACATGTGCGGATCGACGTGTTGTCATCTTTTCATTGTTGAATGTTTCCTTCTATATAGAGGAATGTTGTAGGGCACAAAGGGCTTCAGACTGTTTGCACTCGTCGTACTCTATTCTCATCCACCAAAAGAAATATTCCTGCCTAGTCATTAAGATTCTCTCGTCTATATCATTTTTTTC
Organism: Echinochloa phyllopogon; assembly: GCA_033239725.1. Classification (NCBI taxonomy): domain Eukaryota; kingdom Viridiplantae; phylum Streptophyta; class Magnoliopsida; order Poales; family Poaceae; genus Echinochloa; species Echinochloa phyllopogon. Next base: position 11,144,115 of record BTCW01000008.1, read on the forward strand.
TACACTAATTATTCTCTATATCTGATGTTCTATACCAACTACCAACACGTGAGCCCACCCATATCTTTTTCTCCTTTTCTTTCACCGACGCCACCACTCCCCCTCTCCCACTCTATCTCCCCCTCTCTCTAGTGGTTGCAGCGGTGGCGAGGGGTGCTGGTCTGCCCGACCGGAACCCTTCAGCCCCAGCGGTGCACGGAGCGGCTGAACCCCAAACATTGAAGACGCGCGGGCGGCTCCCGCAGTGGCGACGATGACGGACGATCACGTGGAGACGGCGAAAGACTCCCGCGGCGGTCATCGAGGTCGCACGCAGCGGCGGAGGGCTCCCGCGGCGGCTGCGAACGGCCATACGGCGACGGTGGAGCCGTGGAGGCCTCATACGACGGCCACGGAGGGCTGCGCGAGGGCGACATTGGATGGCTCGCGCGACGAGTAGACCCCGAACACCGAAGATGCTCGGGCGGCTCCCGCAGCGGCGACGACGGCAGGCGATCACACGGCAACGGCGAAAGACTCTCGCGGCGGCCATAGACGGTCACGCCGCGGAGTTTTAGGGCTCAAGTGGCGGCCGCGAACAGCCACGCAGCAACGGTGAAGCCGTTGAGGCCTCTTACAGCGGCCACGGACGGCTGCACGATGACGACATTGGACGGCTCGCGCGATGACTAGACCCCGAACACCGAAGATGCTCGGGCAGCTCCCGCAGCGGTGACAACGGCGGACGATCACACGGCGACGGCGAAAGACTCCCGTGGCGGCCACAGACGGCCGCGCGGCGGCGGTTTGAGGGCTCCCGCGGCGGCCGCGAACAGCCACGCAACGAAGGTGGAGCTGTGGAGGCCTCCTGCAGCGGCCATGGAGGGCTGCGCGATGACGACATTGGATGGCTCGCGCGGCGGCCGCAGCTGGCCGTGTGGCGACCGCGGAGGGGTGGCGGCGGCGGAATAATATGGACCGTTAGATCTTCATTAAATCTAACGGTATATATTCTTCTCTTTTTGATTTATGAAATACTATAGACCGTTAGATCTTCATAAAATCCGATGGTATATATCCTGTTTTTAGATTAACATGAGAATTTCTTGGCCCTCTCAAGCGAACGTGGTGACTCCTTTTTAAACACTATTGTATTAAGATAATAGATTGGGTGTGTCGATGAAGTCAGATCAGGGGCGTAGTCAGAAACTGCATTTTTGTTTGATGATTATAGGGGGGCCAACCGTGTTAAATTTTCGAAATTCATTTGAATTTCAATTTTTTGAGTGGAAAAATTGGGGTCATAGTGGGGTCTGGCCCCTGCCCGCTGCCCCCGTCTACGCCACCATGAAGTGTTTAATGCAATATAATACACTTACACGATTTGAGATTGTTTTGGCTCGTAATAGACAAGTATAATTAGTGTTTCATGTTTTGTATAATTAGTTAAAACTAAATAAAACATTGACTGAGAAACCATTTTACTCGTCCTTGTTGTCTGGTAGTACTCACGGCCCGTTTCATGTTTTGCTTCTCTTGTCCACTTCAATCTCGGCGCTCGATTGGAACTGGTTGTAAGCAATATAATAATCATGGTCATGTCATGAAATGGACTCAGAAAATATTATTTCAGGATTATATTATTACTTATTTACTTGTTTGCTTACTGACTTGGTTAACCTACTGGATTGTGACCTTTTGCTCACGGGTTCACTGCCTCGAGGAGAGTACCCATGCCACAGCAGCAGCCGCCGCAGCCACAGCCACAGCCTCCGCCTACCACTCCCTCGACGGCGGTCAGAATTCAGATAGCAGGGTAAATGCCTGGGGTTACACCCGGCTTGGCCCGGTGCATATAGTGGACTAGTGGTGCTTTGTATGCAGCTCAGGAGGTGGCCCTTCTCTCGTCAGCATCTCTGCCCGAGATGCCTATCTCTCGCAGCAGTCTGTACCACGGACTTGGAGGAGTCGCTAAACACGTACATCGAGTCTTCCCAGGCTTGGCAGCGACATCCGACGATAGGATCAACACGTACCATGCAGTAGATGCCAGCTAGGGCGGCCCAACCCAAAGGAAAGGGCGTACGGGCAGTGCAGAGTGCAGGTCATGCCAGCGGCAAGCAGCCAAGCGGAGCGGAGACTCGTGAGTTGGTTGAACTTGGAGTCGTCGACCCCGACATGTGAATCATGTGCTTGCGAAATCTACGTGGATAAATTATCGGTGCCAGGTCGAGCCATGCAGAGTTTGGCTGTTTGTATCGGTGAAACTCTACTGATCTACTCTCTAAAAGAAAATATCATGTACTAGTCATATGTCGAACTTGTTATGAATCGCGGCATCATAATGATAATACCCGGCATTGAGGTCGTCTTGGCACAAACCTCGTTGGAGGCTCAGAGCTTGATGTTGTAGATCTTGGTGTGTTTATCGTCGGCGGACCGGGGCTGCAGTCTTCATCAGACCTCAAGCCAGAGCTGCCGTCTGCCGATGTGGGAGCGCGTGCAGGTCAATCTACACACGGATGACTGCATGGGATATAGAGGCGAGACACAGAGATGTCGGACGGGGGTGCCCATCTATGGATGTGCACCTCACTGCGGGGAGGACGCGGATCCGGCGGTGGCGCCATGGATCTTGGCCCTCCCTGTGCCCTTTCGAAGGCGGCGGCGGCAACGCAAGGAAGGAGGGAGGCAGCGATGCAGGGTGACGTCGGGAGGGGAGAAGGCATAGGTACTGATGAGGCGAGTGGAGTAAGAGGACGGACGCGTGCGACGAGGCGTCGGGCTAGGAGCGCAAGGGGAGGCGCCGCGATGAAGCGGCAGGGGGGGGGGCGGGGGAGGGGAGGGAGGCATTCTTGTGGAGGGGAGCATGCCGTGCGGATACACAAAAGATAGACCGTTGGTTTTGGTTGTCTATGAGAGAGAATGTTTTACATAAGATCTAGACGCTATGTTTTGATAGTGTTGTAATTTTTTGATGTACAATAATGCTAGTCTCAATGGGGGTTTTATTGAGAGTTTTATGACATTAATTGTCCTGATGTGGCATAGAAGAGAAGGTAAAGTTTCATGGTATGTGGGAGGAGTTTTATCATCATGAAACTCTTTTGGCACAGTTACCTACTCTAGTCTAGGTAACCGTGTAGTAAAATGGTGCACTGATACTGGCCTTAGGGTAGAGATATCGGCCCTATCACTGCCCGGTTGCTCCGAACCGACGCTGATAAATCATCACTGCCGGTTGGAAATGAAAAATAATATTACTCCGATTTTTAACTTCACCCGGCATTAGTGTCAGATTTTAATACCATCCGGAGCCGATACGGGAGTCCAATCCAAAAAAAAATCATTTCCTTAAATCCGACGTAAACCTCCTCACGTCCGCACGCCTCCTTGCTTCCCTCACCCGTCGTCTGTCCCTTCGAAGAAGTCTACGTACCCCCGAAGTATCAAGCATGGAATACTTCACCCTCTCAAACTACAAAACTAGGTAACCAACCTCCCCTCTAACTTTAGAAACCGGTGCACATGACCTCCTCTGGTGGTTTTTATAGGCGGTTTTACAAACAATTTTACAGAAATCCCCCCAAACATTTCTAAATCCTTGCAAAGAGGCCCTCCGGCGTTCTCTCCATCCTCCTTTCCTCCCGGCGTTCTGTCCGAGCTCGCCTCTATCCATCGCCGCGCCTCCTCCACCCCCGCTTCCCGGTCCCTCTCCCTCCCCTCCATCACCTTGGCATCGCCGTCCTTCTCCCCGTGCACACAAGCAAGTGGCGGCGGCAAGTCGCTGGTGGACAGCCGCCCGCTCGTCCTCGACCTCTCCGGCGCGCTCGTATGGTCCACCTGCGACGGCGCCTCGCCCCCGACGGTCGAGCTCTACGAGCGCGAGTGCATGGAGGCCACCCGGTACACGCGCCCCAGCTGCTGGGCGTACGCCGCCGCCGGCAACAAGTGGGCGCACCCGTACAACCCCGTCGCCGGCAGGTGCGCGCCAGGATACCTGCCGCGCACCACGCTCTCAGCCAGCGCCACCGACGGCACGAACCCGTTGTACGCGGTCTCCTTCCCCGCCGTTGCCGCCTGTGCGCCGGTGTCCCTCCTCGACAAGCTCCCGGCCGGCGCCGTCGGTGTCGCGGGGCTCGCGCGCAGCTCCGACCTCGCTCTCCCGGCGCAGGTCGCAGCCACGCAGAGCGTCGCCAGGAAGCTGGCGCTGTGCCTCCCGGGCGTGTCCATCTTCGGCGGGGGCCCGTTCAACCTCCTGGAAGATGGCTCTGGCGGGGGCCCGTTCAACCTCCTGGAAGATGGCTCTTCGTACACGGTGTTTGGGCCAACTCGTTGGTGCAGGTGAACGACGCCACGTTGTGCCTCGCGTTCGTGGAGACGAAGAAGTCGGAGGAGCTCGGGTACGAGTAGGCCAGGCGCCGGCGATGGTGATGGGAGGGTACCAGATGGAGAACAACCTGCATCTCCCCTTGGCTGGTTCTCCGGCCGTAGCTTGTCTGGTTCGACGGGCGACCTGCGCGACGGAGCCCAACAGAGCGCCGGCGCCGCCATCGTCGCGCGTCGTCGTCCGGTCGCTATTGCTAGGAGTTAGACCCATGGAGTGCTCGTTGTGATGAGGCGATGCCGTAGGTGTGCCTCTCGTCGCCGGAGACCTTGCCGCCGGCGAGATTGGGCCAGTCGGCCGCCGCCGAGATCAGTTTAAGGCCCAAAGGGGCCTATTTGAAAGGTTTTAGAAATTTTCAGGGGGTTTTCTGTGAAATGTTTTGTAAAATCGCCTATGAAAACCACCCTAGGGGGTTATGTGCACCGGTTTCTAAAGTTTGGGGGGGCTGGTTATCCAGTTTTGTAGTTTGGGAGGTGAAGTGTTTCAGGACCAATAGTTGGGGGGTTATGTAGACTTCTTCCTCTGTCCCTTCTCTCTCTCACCCTTTTCTTCTTCGGCCTCTCCTCTTTCTCCCTCCCTGCTCTCCTTTCGGAAGGCAATCGCAGCTGCCTAGCCCAGGCCTGCTCCCGGCGCGGACGGCTCTGTGGCCGCCGCTGGCGCTGGTGGCGGTCTTTCATGGGCTGCTCCGGCTGGAGTACACGGGCGCATGCAGCTCCATCGCACGCATGCTCTGGAATGGGCGGCTCCGGCCATGACGTGGATGTGACCTCAAGCAGCATTGGAGCGCATGGGCTCTGGTGCAGGGCGGCTCCGAGTTCCGTGGACATGGATGCGGCCATGCCCTCCTACCAGTCGGAGTCGGTACGGTTGGCTTCGGCCACCGCCGGCATGTTGGTGGGTGCGGGCGGCTCCGATGGGTGAGCATGGGTACGAGTGGTGCCGGTCGCTGCAGGCGTGGGCGGCTCTGGCTGGTGGCCGGCTCCAGCACGGGCGAGAGTAGGTCCCTCCAGCGCAGGGGGGTGCGGAGATCCAACGGCTCGCAGTGGCGGGGCTGCCGGTGAGGGGCTGTAGCTGTTTTCTTTTTGTTTTTGGAAATTGACATCACTGCCGGTCTGACACCGACGGTGATAGCTAATATTTTCACTTCCCACCATTTACTGCCGCCCCCTCGAGACCGACGGTGACGAGGGTTCTACATCCTGGGGTGATGGGCTTAGTGCAGTTAGTTGTTTTGAGTGGTAGTATTTTCTCATTTTTCTCGGATTAACGTGGAAATTTCTTGTGAGTATGTGATTGGTATAGAATATAGTTAGATACGAGTGAAACCAAAGTTACCCCCAGGATGTAGTCGAGCCCTTATGATTTGTGAGCTTCGTTCAATAGCCTGGCCACAGGGCCTGCCCTAGATTTAACACTTGTCAAGTGTAAATGTTGTAGTGGAAAATAGATGAAAGGTACAACGGTATCATGTACGACGGAACAAAGACTACCAAATGACACAGAATGGTATGTCAATGTAATTCACTGCACACATATTAGTTTTCTCGGTTTTAGGTTCATGTAATTCATCTGCAAGTCCCTAGATTAATGTCACAATCGGAATAAATTGTCATGCCCAACAGAAAAGGAAATGTTTGTGAGTCCTTGAGATCACACGTTTTTCCTCGATAAAAGATTCCTGTCACACAATTAATTGACATTTTGAACTAGTTTATTACACCCTGCTTTTTATATATGACGTTGATTAGTTCAAAAGGTGGGAGTATTTAACTAGTGAAGTCTTCTTCCAAACACCTTATTATTAGGAACACCCTGGTGCCCTTTAGAGCAAGACCTGACAACAGAAAACAAAATCAATATATTTATTATCAGTAGATACTCCCCCCTATCACAATTAGATGACGTTTAGGACAGCGACACGGTCTCCAAAGCACAACTTTAACTACTATTTTCTATAGAAAATATTTATTAAAAAGTTATATATGTATACTTTTATGAAATTAATTTTCAAGACAAATCCATTGATATGATTTTCACATTTCTAAACTCAATGGTTTAAAAGTTATTCATGATTTATATTCCCAAGGTTTGACCCAAACCTTGTCCAAAACGTCATCTAATTGTGATACGGAGGGAGTATATTTCTTGCAGTGTGTACTGTGTAGCAATAATATGAAAAGGATATGAAACTAACTATTAGTTTTACCTTAAGAGTACGGCGAGGAGGAGAAGGATATTTGCATGATTGGCCAAGATGCTGGATCTTTGTGGCATCATATTTATGTAGATCTTCAGAATCTAGGAAGACCAGGACACATTTTGTGATTTCCTCGTTTCTCCTCTGCAGATATCTCACAGTGTTACAACAGAAACCAATTAGGGGAGGTAGCTGAACGAGGTTTCCAATCTTTATGTACGATTTACATGCATTCAGGATCTTATTCTTCTGTCTACTATTGCATGGCTTCCGGCCAATCACAAGGTTCATAGAAATCACTGTAAACAACATAAGGAGTAAAATGTCACACCCGGCCCAGTTTGTATGGCCCAGTAGTGGCCATGAGTGCAGGATGCACGTGTTTAGTGCCACATTGCTAGTTTAGCAAGGGTGGAGGCAACTTATAAGCCTTTGTCTTCCAGCCATAGCACCTTCGGGTTAACCCTTTTACACGAAGCGAGGACGAAAGTGTAAGCAGGGTGCTATGTGTACGCGTGCGCGCCTCTCGGAAGGGTTGTGCGGGGCGGCTCGTGAAAGGCGGGGTGTTACAAATGGTATCAGAGCCGACCCTCGCGGTTGCGCGTACGGGTCAGTGTGCGGGCATAGGGCGCATGGCGCATATGGCCCGGGTAAGGCATACGGCATGGACTATGGCACCGGCGCTGGACGTACGGTCGTGCGCTAAGGGGAAACGGTCCTGGACGTTTGCCCGTGTGGGTGAGTTGCGCCGACGAGGACGTCGGGTTCTTTGAGGGGGGGGGGGGGTGTATGTCACACCCGGCCCAGTTTGTATGGCCCAGTAGTGGCCATGAGTGCGGGATGCACGTGTTTAGTGCCACATTGCTAGTTTAGCAAGGGCCACAGCACCTTCGGGTTAACCCTTTTACACGAAGCAAGGACGAAAGTGTAAGCAGGGTGCTATGTGTACGCGTGCGCGCCTCTCGGAAGGGTTGTGCGGGGCGGCTCGTGAAAGGCGGGGTGTTACAAATGGTATCAGAGCCGACCCTCGCGGTTGCGCGTACGGGTCAGTGTGCGGGCATAGGGCGCATGGCGCATATGGCCCGGGTAAGGCATACGGCATGGACTATGGCACCGGCGCTGGACGTACGGTCGTGCGCTAAGGGGAAACGGTCCTGGACGTTTGCCCGTGTGGGTGAGTTGCGCCGACGAGGACGTCGGGTTCTTTGAGGGGGGGGGGGGGTATGTCACACCCGGCCCAGTTTGTATGGCCCAGTAGTGGCCATGAGTGCGGGATGCACGTGTTTAGTGCCACATTGCTAGTTTAGCAAGGGCCACAGCACCTTCGGGTTAACCCTTTTACACGAAGCAAGGACGAAAGTGTAAGCAGGATGCTATGTGTACGCGTGCGTGCCTCTCGGAAGGGCTGTGCGGGGCGGCTCGTGGAAGGCGGGGTGTTACATAAAACTGCTACTTTCTCGGTTGACATCTTTGACATATTTTCGCCAATTTAGCACGTGGTTACCAACTTAGTGAAGGAATTGAAAAATGGCCAAAGAATATTGTATGACTCATGCATATGTGCTCGTATATATAGGAAGAACTCACTAGTATATACCAGAATTTATCTATCTATCTGTCAATCTATCTATCCATCTATCTATCTGTCTGTCTGTCTGTCTGTTTATCTTCTATCTATCTTCTGTCTCTCTTCTGTCTGTTTATCTGTCTGTCTGTCTATCTATCTATCTATCTATCTATCTATCTATCTATCTATCTATCTATCACTACAAAAACTATTTAATCTGTGATGAATTTTTCATGACGTTTTCAAAGAACGTCACTAATTTACAGTTGTGGATACCAAGCCCAAAAAACTGTGACGTTTTATCAATTTCGTCACAATCCAGCCCAAAATACTGTGACGTTTCAGCAAATTCGTCACAAAGAACAAAATTAAAAAAACATCATATTTCTTGTTTCGTATGGGAGAAATATGAAAATATTAAAAAAATAGAAAAAAGAAGGTCCTCATGGCCTTCTTGTGCACTCATCTAACCAAGGCCCTGCAACTCATTGTTTACCATGCGTGAAATTTATATTCGGTTGAGGCAAATAAAGCACAAAGATTTAGTATATCGGTGAGGACTATATTATAAAACACATTGGATTGATTTCATAACTGATATTTAAGCTATGGGCCAAAACATAAAACTACATTGATTTAATCAATAATTATTCATATAATCATGGGAGTTCAAGAAAAAACAAAAAAAACATGCGTTTCTAAAGGGAAAAAAAGCAAAAAGGGTACCCTCGACGGTCTCTAGCAAATGACCTCATTTTACACAAGTCCAAGGCTTAACACTCCACCACAGGTCCACACAACTATTTGTTGCCCATTCTTATTTTAACCCTCCTTTTATATTTTACGCCACGTCATCCAGCCACATGCTGCCAGCTCACCCCGCCACCGAGCGGCGGATAACCCAGCCGCCCGCCGCGCTTAATGTGGCAAAAAATAGTGCGGCGGCAAGGGATTCGATCCCTGGACCGCTTGCATAAGAAGCTAGCGCCTTACCACTACACCATATGGTCGCAAGCTACAAATTCTTGTAACCTATGTAATATATAGAATATATACTCGTAATGTCTCTCCACCAACGAGCAGATGTACAATTCATCTTTGTCTTTTTAATCTGGAATTTAAATTTGTAATTGGTATTTCTCCCACATATAAACTCCAAATTTGATGAATCTTTTTCCTGATTTTTTCTAAAATCACTATCTTTCATTTAATCTCGTTTGTTTATATGATAATTACTATTATTTTAAATTTTTTCATATGGGTTGTTTTCTTTCACTTTGTGGATAATAGAATAAACATATTTTTGAATAAGAATTGGTAATTTAACTTTATATTATCTAATATTATGGTCAGCATAAGGTTGTGACTAAATTTTAGGTGCATACGAGTTCAAAAATGTTATGAGGTCTTCAAATCTCAAAGATTGACTTGAGTTATAAGAAACTATGTGAGAGATGTATCTAATTATGAACAATGTATAGTTTTACTTTACTAAAACTATATAAATTATTTATGGAAAGCTTAGGGACCAAAACTATGTTGTCCTATTAATTTGTAGATTTTTTTGACCAAATTTGGATGTTATTGGAATTATTTTGTGTTCATTTAGAGATAGAAGTTTGAATTATCTATACAAGATAGTTGAATTTTACATCTATGTTCAAGACATGGGCTAGAATGGAAGAGATGACCCTAATTATGATTTTTGTGCAATTATTTGTATCTTATTAGATGCATGTGTAGTTCAATTTACAATTAATTTTGATAATCACGTCGAAATTCATTTAACATATAGAAAATATTAAATAAATTCCAATATTTTTTAAAATATTACCATACAACTTATATGTATTTTATTACAAATAAAAAATATATTTGTGTATATAAGGTCATTTTTTCATTTTACTTTACAATAGCAATAAGAAATGAAAAATGAAAAAGAAAAATGTTACCAGAGAAGAAATAAGCAAGGCCCATTCGGCCCATGTAGCCCAACTAATTCTGACCATCCATCATCGATCCAACGACTGTCGTTCCATCTCCACGACATAAAACCGGCCCCAAACCCTAGGGGTCAGCATCTCTCACTCTCTCTGCCTCTCAGCCTCCCTACACTCTCGCCCGCTTGCCGAGCCGCCGCCGCCCGCCGGCGCGCGGTCTCTCCATGGCTCCTCCCTCCTCCCTCCTCGCTCCCCATCCCGCTCCTCCCTCCTTGCTCCCCAGCCCCTTGCCCCGCCTCCACTCCTCCCTGGCTCTCCTCCGGGTCCCTTCCCCCGATCCGACCGCGGCCTGCCTAGATCCGGCGGACGGGACGCACGGCCTGCGGCTCGGTGCGGCTACCGCGGCAGCGAGGGGGGCAGAGGCAACGGGCGCAGCGGCGTGCTTGCGCGGCCGACGGACGCCGCTCGCCCCCGAGCCACCGCTGCGTCGACCTCCCTGAGGTGTCGCATCGTCCGGACGACGGTGGCGCCCGCGTAGCGGCACCCGCGCGCCCGTCGCTGCCTGTGAGGCTGCGACGGGCTCGCGCCACCTAGGGTGAGGCGCAGGTCCAGTTGCAGCAGCAGGAGGGCGACGAGGTGGTGGGCAGCAACGTGCTCCCGTACCGCAGCATCGACCCCCGCCGCCGGCTGCCGAAGAGCCCGCCGCTGAAGGTAAATGCATGCTCAATGACCTCCCTTGAACCCCCCTTCTCTGCTAGGAGAGGAAAATATTAATCAATGTTTTCATATTATGCTACTGACACGCATCCTTGTTCATGATATTTAAGATAAACAATTATTTTATACGCATCCTGTTTGATCTAATATGAAAATAAGTTTCAAATTTGGGGATGATGGTGTATTGAATTGTTAACATGATAGCTCAGACATTTGTTTGGATTAGCAGTTTAACATACACCCGTTTGACCTATTTTGAATCTATATTGAGGTTGTTAATTGCTGAACTGCTTTGACCAAATGCTATCGTAAATAGAGCATGCATATGAATCAATCTAAGAACACTAGCATATTGCAAACTAATTTTCTTATCTTTTTGGGCTAAGGCTCTTTTATCATCTATATACGTTCTTAACAAGTGTGCTTGTTCCTGGGGTTGGATATTGTGTCTGGCTTATTGCTGACTGTTTTGTAAAATTGTACAAGTGCCTATTGTGCCTTTTTTCTTTCGTTAATCAGATTGTTTTCATGTTTTACTTTTTACTCACTTCTTGTAGGAAGCAAGGACGATGGCGAGGGACGACGAGGTGGTGAGTCAGACAGCAGAAACACCTTTGCACCACTATTGTTTTTCTTTAATCTATGCATACTGTTATGGTTTTGTGTGTGTTTTTCAAGTTTTTTGGTTCCAGCTAGATTGCTAGCTAAACCATGCTGAGTTCTGCACCTGAAGATCAATGTTGGTTCATAATTTTTGTTCAGGTTTTTTGTTTCACTGCTTGACTATCACAATTCTCTACACCTAACACTTGGACTCTGATTTCTGAACAAGAAACAAAGGAGGGAAGGATCAGGGACAGAGGAGAACAGCCAGAAGCAAGGTGAGCTGGAAGCGAAACTTGAACTAGTGCTAAGTCAGATTCAGCGGAGTTAAGCAACTGCCCATATGTTCTTTGCTGTATCAAAACTGTGCTGTTGCTGGAATTCTCTTGCTGTTGGAATGTTTTGCTATTTTTTCTGCTGGAATGTCATATGTGCCATGGGATGTGATGTGGTGGGCCAACTAGCTATGATGTAATGTTGGATCTGTTGTTGGATGAAAACTTGAGATGATGTATCAAAATGGTAATTTTGAATCTGATTACTTGCTGTTGGATGGGCTTTATGCCTTCTTTTGGGCTGGGTTGAAATGGTTGTGAAAAAGGATTTGGGCCATAAAATTTATTAAATTTAGTGGGCTTTTGGGCTTAAAAACATTTGGCCCAGTAATCATTTCAGCACCATAATAAATGGGCTGTGCTAATTTCGGTTTATTAATAAAATCCACGTCAACAGCCATGTCATTGTCCTAATCAATTCCATGTCATCAAACAAGTCAGCAATAGTTGCCACGTCATCTGCCACGCTAGCATCTACGTCACCATCCACGTGAGCAGCCACATCACCTTAGTATTTATTCCGTGATGAAGTTTGTGACGTTTATTTTCGTCACAAAGATTGGGCCTGGGCTGGGCTGCGCGGGCTCAAGGCCAATCTATGACGATTGGAAAACGTCACAGATCACTTCAATTTGTGACGAATTTTGTTAAACCGTCACGCGATTTAACCTGTGACGCTCAATCCATGACGTTATCTGAAAACGTCATAGATACTATTTTATGATGAATTTTTAATGATCTATGACGAAATTATTTCGTCATAGATTAAATGGTTTCTTGTAGTGATTCTATCTATCTACCTTTTTGTCTGTCTATTTGTCTATCCATCCATCTAACATCCACCGATCGTGACCTTCTCCGCTAGCCGTTGCACAGCACCTCGGTGAACAGATCGTCAATCATCGCCCCTGCGCTTTCACGGCCGGCAGCAACTTTACAACCGGTGTAGCCTTTTAACTTGAATTCCAACTGCTAGTTACTATATGGTCAAATGAATCGGTGTCACTATTCAACATAGCACCAAATCAATCCATGTTAATTTTCAGAATCTTTTTTCAACTCATGGACCTACACCGACTTATTCGGTGTGGCCCATGGTCAGCACCGAAACATATTGTGCTCATGTGCACTTACCGTGTACATGAGCACAACACTTATTCATTCGGTGCTTAGCTGGGTGAGTGTCGAAGATTTATCTGGAGCGTATCTATCTAGAGGTATTACAGAGAGTAGATTTGTGGGTCTGCTGCACACACAACATAAAGATTTAGACAGGTTCGGGCCGCAAATTGCATAATACCCTACGTCCTATGTGCTTGATTGTATTGCACGTGTGATTGTCTTGTTTTGGAGGGGTCCCTGCTCCACCTTATATATCCGGGGAGCAGAGTTACAAGTCGGTTACATGACTCTTGTCGTATACACCAAGGAGTACACTACAACTGGGTACTTTGGGGAGTCTCCTAATAGTACATGACAAGTTCTCCCAATCAACTATGCCGTCTTACACCATAGCCGACTAGTTTGGAGTAGTCGAGTCAAACTTCCATAGCCGAGTAGTTTACTCCCGTAAATGAGTGGCCTTAGGGATCCTGGTCCTACAAGCCCTCGAGCATGTTGCACCTTCGCTTCAAATCTTGAATCATCTTTAACATCTACAAGGCTTCATCTCTTGATGATTTGAGCAGTTGGAGCTAAGCCCAAGACACTCAAATCTTCTATAACAAGTAGTTTTCATTCAAGTGCATCTTTGATGCACCCAATGGGTGTAGCCCTGTTGACACTTCTTACGATCCAATATTAGGATTATGAATCCCGGTACTAGGGTAAGGAGTGTTTCAGGGGTTTTTCTTATGGCCCAGTAAAATATATAAATATTCTACAAGCGCACAGAATCACCGTTGTAGCACTTCACCAGGGAGTACTCCGATGTATCATAATTTATATTTCCGCATGGAAGCTTATGGTAAGAGTACTAGCAAACAGATATTCGAGACTATCAGAAAAGGGATACACAACTATCAAGGAAGGGGATAACGGTATTGGATAAGAGTGAATATACCGTGACACACAGCTCAAGGGTGGCTCGGATAGGAAAGAGAAGGATTAGTTAGTTGGGAGGACAACGTGAAGAGATAGAGGACTCCTGGGTACTTTATCTATCTGATTCACTCGGGTTGAGAGATATAGCAGGTGAAGAACCAGCTCTTAGAGGTCAAGGGTAACTCTATTGTCTTAGTATCGGGATGAGACACCAGCAGCTCTAGAAAGGGGTGAGAAGGGGAGCTGCCACCACCTCAGGGGGGTTTCCTATAGGTCGGGACTAGCGTGATGGGCTACGAAGACTGTATAGGGTTGTCACCACCTAACGGCTACCACCTCCATTGCATCAGGGGTAAACCAAGGTCACCGTCTAGTCTAGGAACCACTCCTATACTAATCATCAACTACTTACTCTACTAGCAAGAGCAAGCAACCCCGTCAATACTTCCAATGACAACTCCCAACTGATCTTCTAGACAACCTTCTTTCAAATTTTTCCTCTATTGCTTTCCAGTCTGAATTGCTAAGCACCACAATGGCATCCAAATTGGTCCGCATATTGTTGTTCACATTCTCTAGCCTGACCAAAACAGAATAATTCACTTTTATGAAAATTTATTTTGAGACCAGATAATTGCTCAAAAGCACACAACAGTTGCTTCATATTTGTAGCTTTTGCCATATCATGATCCATGAACAGGATTGTATTGTCAGCATATTGTAGAATAGACAAACCGCCATCTACCAAATGTGGTACAACCCCTGAGATCTGTCCTCCCTCCTTCACTCTGTTTATGATAATGGCAAGAATATCAACAACAATGTTGAAAAGGATTGGCGAAAGAGGGTCCCCCTGCCGAAGCCCTTTCCAAGTCTGGAAGTTTCGACCTATTTGATCATTTATCTTAATAGCTACATGACCCCGCTGCGTAAAAGCCTCAGTCCACTGTCGCCACTTTTGTGAAAAACCATTCATTCTCAAAGTCTGCTGTACAAATGGCCATCTCACCTTATCATAAGCTTTCTCAAAATCAATCTTAAAAATTACCCCATCTTGTTTCTTCCTATGTAGTTCATCGATCGTTTCATGGAGCACAACTACTCCTTCCATTATATTCCTGCCAGGCAAGAAGGCTGTCTGAGTCGGGCTAATGACCTTTTGAGCCACTTGCGTTATTCTATTTGTTGCCACTTTCGTAAAAATCAAAACAAGCAAACCACTGAGCTACCGACATAGCAATCAGGTTTTTCTAGTGTGATCCTTACTGTCCTATCCTATCACTTAATTTTTGTTAGACGGCGTAGTCCCTATCTGCCGCTGCCGGTTCCTCGTACGTCGTGCTGCGAGGGAAAAAGCTCCAAATTCCTTTTAGTTGCCAGTCGCCGGAAGCGAGCGTGACGGTGGGGCCGCCGGAGCCCGACTGGTCGGCGAGCGCCCGCCCAACCACGGCGTGGACGGTCGCGGCGAGCTCCTCGTGGAAGCGTGCGGCCGCGGGCGCCAGCGGCGACGAGCGCGAGCGCCGCGTAGACGGACAGCGGCGAGAACACGAGGTTCGCGGCGCCGGCGTTGGCGGCGGCGAGGTGCTTGGCGAGGCCAAGCGCGAACGGCGTCAGGCCGGTGCCGGCGGGCCGGCGGTCTTCGCCGGTTGAGGTCCCTTGGTGGCGAATCATGTTTCGAGCGCAAGCTCTGGCCTAATGTGACTACGCCTCTCGATCGTTGACAAATATACATGACAACGGACAGACGACCTAGCCCGAGACGAAGATGGGCATGCATGGATGGAGACCGAGACCAATTAGTGTGTTAAGAGCAACTCCAAGAGACTAACTAAATAGCTCTCCAATCTAAATTTTGGCTACTCAACACCAAAAATTCTCTCCAACAGACTAGCCATATGACTCTTCAAGCTATCAGGCACTTCAAATTGCTCCCGTCACTGGCTAAATTTGGCTAGCCAATCTAGTTAGCCAAACTGACTTGCCAAGTGTGGATGATGCGTGGGATCCACGTGTCAGCGTGTGGAGAGGGATTTGGAGAGTGGAAAATGAAGAGTCTGTTGGGTTTGATTACTTTTTTAATTCCTTTTTCATTTTACATAATAGCTAAATCAGGATTTTAGCTATCTATTTTTTTCTAGTCTCTTGGAGATGCTCTAAGATTGCCGATAACACTTTGTTTTTTGGTACAAAAATGAATTACAGATTTACAGCTAATATAGGGCTTCAAGATATCCAAGTTGTATGGACTGAGAAATCAAACTTTTTACTTCACAATTAAATATTTTACAAATGAGATTGGAGATCAACTCTGAACTCCGCCAAGCGGAAAAAAATTAGGTGCATGAGGGCTGCACAGCATCCTCCGTGAAGCCCCGGGCCCGATGGGGTGACGCGTGTCCGCCGGATGGTCAGACGGCACGTCTCCTGGACTGGAACCATCTCTTTTACGCTTGCTCGGCTCCTTTGTTTGATCCATGGCTCGGCTCCGACAGACGCGGCTCTTGACCGTCATCACCGCCGTAGTGCCGTCCCAATCCACGACCCGTCCTCCTTGTCCTGATCAGCCCCGCCATTGATGCCGTCTCCTTGAATCCCGATCTCCTCCTCGCCGTGGCTACGCTCTGCCTCCAAGGCGCGCGCGTGTTCACTGTAGTTTGCCTCTGGGGTCGCTACGATCAGATTCGAGAAGCATGTAGGTGCCGGAGCCGGAGAGTACGTAAGGTTTTGGGATTCAAAATGTAAAAAAATTCGAAGCCCATCGAATTGGATGAAATTCGGAAATTTCGGGCTGGGATTCAGTTGAGTTGACCAGTCAAGAATTTTGAATTTTATCCGAATTTTGCCCGAATTTTGACGAATTTGAACCGAACTTTTTACAAAACATATAGCATTAGACAATTTAGGCAAGAACCATTAAACAGAAGATAAATACAACCATCAAGAGACAAAAAAACAATAATAACTACAACTAACGGCTACTACATAGTCCAATAAAGCTTAGATCAAGAGTCCAATAAAGACCAACTCGCTGCATACAGGGCCGGCCACTGACCACCAGACTGCGTGAGGCCTCCATGAGTGGAGCTTGGTGAGCCCGACGAGCTGTACCAATACACCATGGATCAGCACATTCAGACTTCAAAAAAGTATTTCGTTTCCATTAGCAGACATAAGGCAGACACAAGCAACATACCTCACATGTCGAGTTGGTGATGCCGGATTCGGGAGATGATGGAGAGGAACGAATGGAGATGATTCTACAAGAATCAGATAAGGAGAGGAACAGATCTGGATGGAAGCCAACGGGGAGATCATGCCCACAGCTTGCTGTTGAGCGCGGCGGCGCCACCAGGGAGGAGCGGAGGGAGAAATGAAATTGCTAGGGTTTTATCGGACCTTAGGACCGGCAATCCACCTGGGGGTACCCGACTGGTTGATTTGTAGGCGGGTGATTGATGAACTAGCAGCTTGATGGTACATAGAAGGCACTGATTTAGACAGGTTGGGGCTACCCGGAGGTATAACACCCTACGTCCTGTGTCGGTGGCGTCGTTTGTATTGCTTGTACCCGGCCGAGCTTCAGGAATCTAGGACGAGCGTATGGTTTATAAGATGTGATGCGGGGTCTGATGCGTGTCCCTCATGAGGGTGCCCTAGGCCGCTTTATATAGGGCAACGGATTAGGGTTTCCAAGTCGGTTTCCATCTAAACCTACTTGGTTCCGACCAGGACTCTAGCCTGGGTCGGTTACAACTTGAATATCGCTGGATATCCGGACGAGCCGCCCGCCGGGTCTTCACCAAACTTGTCCATCAAGTTGGGGTGCCCGTGTGCGCCGCGTAGGGGTCGGCCCACAAGCCTGTCAGATGTGGGCCCTGGCCGCCGTAGTCGGGTCAGACGGTGGGCCCAGGGGTACCCATATCCCACAAGCCCCCGAGCAACGTGCAGGCGCGTGTCGAACTGCTTGATGAAGGAACGAGGCCAATGTAGTCGGCTGAAGGTGCTTCAACTTGTAGTCGGCACAGGGTGGGCGGTGCTAAAAAAAAGAGAACACCCAACTTCGACGCCGAGTCCTTCGAGGTAGTCAGTCGGTCCTCATGAGGGCCGAGTACAGGGATCAGCACATTCAGACTTCAAAAAAGTATTTCGTTTCCATTAGCAGACACAAGGCAGACACAAACAACATACCTCATAGGTCGAGTTGGTGATGCCGGATTCGGGAGATGATGGAGAGGAACGAATGGAGATGATTCTACAAGAATCAGAGAAGGAGAGGAACAGATCTGGATGGAAGCCAACGGGGAGATCGTGCCCAAGGCTTGCTGTTGAGCGCGGCGGCGCCACCAGGGAGGAGCGGAGGGAGAAATGAAATTGCTAGGATTTCAGGCTCAGGTTCGCGCTTTTATAGCAAGGAGAGGTATTCGTGGGCTCTGTTGGACCGTGGGATGGGCTAAAAATTCAAACTGGGCCGAATTTTTTGGCCGGTTTATGTTTATCTCGGGCCCTACCGAATTGGGTGAATTTCACTGAAATCCGGCCTATTCGGTCTGAATCCTAAATGCTTGAGGACAGCTACGTTTTCGTCCAGCACCTGAGCGTTCCACGTTCCTTTCTGATCCATGTGGTTCTGCAAACTGCAACTCACAGGAAATAACTTCGTTTCCTTCATGCTCAGCATTTCATACTTCTGTTGGGTTTGATTTCAATTGGAATAGAACATTTAGGAATTGACAAGGGTTAGTATTGCCGTCTATTTTCTGGATGAGTACGTGTACGTCTCTGCCTCTCTGGTTTTCCCTCTTGTATACTTTGATCGCATAATAATCAAGTTAATTATCACATGTATGTTGGATTGTTCGTTTGTAGAATGAATGCAAATGAGGGAGCACTTGATCTGTATCAATATCGACTGTGAACCTGACTTCTGGCGACGCAGGGGCAAGCAACACCGGTGGCGACACACATAAGAGGAAGAGGTACAAGTGCTTGTGGAAGGAAGAACTGAGAGGTGGGAGGCGGGACAAGTTCATGAAGCACTAGCCACGGTGGATGCCAGATCCTCCCAGCGCAGCCCTGGTATGGCGTCTTCCCCGGCCTCCACAAAGAACACCGGTTGGGAGGCGGCGGCAGCGGCGGCCGGCGGATGAGGTCAGGAGTCAGGACTCAGGAACGGACAACAGCTTGAGGAAAAGAAGGGAGCCGGCACCCGGCACCCGTTCGCTTGGAGCCGAGCCGCACAAGCTACTCCCAGATGGAGCAGAATGGGGCACACGTCCGATCCGCTTTACGTCCACATGACACGAATCGGAGGCAGGGCTGCACGGAGGGTGCTGTGCAGCTCGGTGTGTTAACGAGCCAGCTCACAAGCTATAACAAGCCAGAATCTATAGCTCAATATGTATTTTGTTTGTCTGATTTACTTATATCTAAATGGTGAATGGTGGTGGCCATGAATAATTAATGCTGCCGTGATATCATGTTGTGAACTACTACTGCTTCTATCTTATTTTTTAGCTTGAAATATGTGAAGAATAGCTGTTTTTTTTTATTTTAGTGTGGTATAAATATTTTTGTATGAGAAATACAGGTATGCTGATGATAAACGAGCTGGCTTGTGAGCTAATCGAGTCAGCTCGAGCTAGCAAACGAGCCGAGCCGATCTCTGGCTCGCTTCGTTAATGAGCCGAGCCGATCTGGCTCATTATGTTTTTCATTCTCGATAGTTTCGAGACTAGTTTCAGAGAGTTAAATTTGAATCTAGTTGAGACTTAGAGGATATAAAATGATCTTTTTTGAAAAAACAAGGTTTGCAAATTTTATTTCTTAAAAATCTGATTAAAAAATCCTAGAATCTGGTTTAATCTTAAAAATATAGAAAAATTATTTTATATCAAAAAGTATGAAAATGGTTTCACATTTTTTGTAAAATCATGTTTTTGATGACTACTTTGGAGCCATACTAGTTTCCACGCATATCAGACTAATTATAGTAAATAATGAAAGCAACTCCTAATAAAAAGTTATCAAATTGAATTAAAAGAAAATTAATAATAGAACCATTAAAACAAGTTTTTAGGAAATTAATAAAATTATTTTAGATCAAAGTTGCTCCTATTATTTTCTCATTATTTGTCTGATATGACTGAAAACTAGTATGGCTCCGAACTAGGCAGCAAAGAAAAACATGTTTTAAGGAAATTGTGAAGCTAGTCTTGTGTTTTCCCGATCTAAAACGAATTTTATATGAAGTTTTAAGATTGAAATAGATTTTATGATATTTTATAATTTTTCTGTGAAAAAATATTAGATCATTTTTATGGTCCTTTTGAAAACAACCGGTTTTCAAAGTTCAGGGACCACAAACATTCGGTTTTGGAGACGAGAGATGAGAATCAAACTAGGACAATAGTTGAGGGATGCCAAATGGATATTTTCCATAAATTCCTCCCCTCTCTGCTTATGTTGATGAGCGCTATGGGCTTCCCTCCTCCGAGGTCCTAACTCCCAATCTGGTCTACTCCTAGTGGTTGAAGCAGGTCGAGCCACGCCACGCAGAGGACGGCAACACCATGGGGCAGGCAGTCGCACGGGAGAAGGGCGGCTCAATGGAGCAGGCGGCTGCCTGCACACAGTGACAGCAGCGCAGGGTAACGGCGGCACCGTGCCATGGGCATGTGTTCGCGGAGGGCTGCCACCAGGAGGGCCGCAACAGGAGATGGTGGCGCCGCGGCGAAGCCAGGCCATCATATCATCGGGTTCCGCTCTATAAATAAAACGGGTCAAATAATATAGGAGCAGTATTTTTGCACGGGGTTTTGCAAATTTCGTCGGGGTCGGCAGACCTCGACAATGGTGTCCGCGGCGTCGAAGGGATCCTACTACTTGCCCTTGAAGTGGATGGCGATGGTGAGGACGAGGCTCGTGTCCGGCCGTACCGACACCGGATGAAGGATCGAGGTGATGAGGTTGTTGTAGTTGCGGCTACCCACCAGTTGGTCTAACACCAACGAGTTGCGGGTTCTTTTTGCCATGGTCAAGCAAATTCCCTATTCGCCTGTAAAAGACATGATTAGTCACTGGTTGTCTCATATTTCTCGTGGGGGTAGCATGGCGATGACTTCTCTAGTCACTCGCCTCGCTAACCATCTGGGCATTCTTGAGGGCGCCCGGCTCATGTACATCGAGACATCGCGTTCCGTCGTGGATGCCGAGCACTTAGTGCAAGCCCACATGATACCGCGGACGCCTGACGCAACGCTAGCTATGATTTGTCGTGGTTATACAACTGAAGTGCCCTTGCCTTGTGCAACACTAAGGTTGTATACCACGCCGAAACTAACTCTTCGGTTGAGGACCGAGTCGGACGATTCTCCACCTTGGAGAGAGCCCGCTCGGCACAGCGTTGCAGGTGACGGACTAGTCACGAGGGGATGAGCCAGGCGTGATGCTGGGCTTGCCACCTCGCAGGAGCCGAAAGATGCACCACAGATGCCGCACCGACATACTTCCGCTTTCGAGGCCACCTACGACATGTACACCGGTGCTGGGACGTCCGGAGCAGGAGGCTCTGGGCAACACCAGGAACCGAACTACTTCGCCTCAGGACGCTGGGACTACGGCCAGGACACGGATTCTGAGTGGTCCGGGAGTCGGTATGAAGGGGGGTACGATCATACCTCCCAGCCATACTACCCCGGGTACTTGCAGTCCGCGCGCTTCGACTTCAATCGGGAGTTGTCCTACATCTCCGACCGAGTCGATGTCATCGACGACCGTACCCGAGAAATTCAAGACACGCTAGCCCGCCATTCTCAGTATCACCAAGAGAATAGCGGGATGGTAGCGTCCATCCAGCATGACGTCCACGAGCAAGCGGACCAGCTGAGCCAGTACCTGTCAAGATTTCATCCCTACCAGTGAGAAGTCCAAGCTTGGGGGAGGACCCCCATTCAGGTATGTTCTAATGTACCCAGCACTTTGATCACCCAATTGCATTTTCCCTTCTCCTTCATGTTTTAGTTTGCATTTAAAAAAATGAAAATACCAAAAATATTTCCCTTGAATAAAAGTAACTCCCAACTATGCATAGAATGAATCATATGCCTCTCACCTTGGAAATGATGAATAGTTGCTCTGTCATTAATTTTGCAAGTACTTTGTTTCAACTAGTTGCTTAATAGCACTTGAGTTAATTGGCATGAGTAAAAATGAACCTGAAAACCTTGTGGGAGCACATGCTTTATTCCAAGTCTAAGTTGTTGTAGGGATTGATATAGTGAGAATTTGGTTGAGTTCCATTTCTGCTCTTAGTACGGGGAAAATCTCGGAGATTTATGCTTTAAAAAAGAAACAAGTTCCTCATTGGTCAAAATACCTACCAGAGCCATATGATAAGCTTAGTTGAAAATTTCTACTCATATGCTGCTTGTTATCTTAGTGAGCTTTGTCAAATTGTTGTGACCTTTGAGTGAAGCTTTCATATTTTTAGAGATCGAGATCCACGTACAGACACCACCCGTCACTTGCAATTCCTACACTGAGAGTTAGCATTCATATTTCCATCATTCATCCACAAATAAAATGCTCCATGTTCTACGATTTCCCTCTCTAAATATTCTTGATAAAGACATGGGCTATGCAAAAAGAAAAGCATGCCAAAGAAGCATGGCCAAAATAAAAAGAAAAAGAAAATCATGTCAAAAAGCATGGCAAAAAGAAAGAGAAAAAGAAAAGCATGCCAAATCGCATGGCAAAAATATGAGAATAAAAGATAGCCCATGTTCTCGAAAATAAATCAAGAAGAGGGAAATTCATCCAAGGAGTTCCACCACTTCCACCATATTCCATTCCACCACATTCCACTCCATATATCCCACACACTTGCACTTCTCGATCTTAAGGTGTGATTTGTTTCCTCAGATCCAGTCTTTGACTTAGCAAAATATAAGATGCATGCATGCCTTCATCCTTTGTCCCTGAGCCACACAAAAAGCCATATTAGATGATAGGATGAAAAAGAAGGCACAAGCCTTTGGTGAGGATTCAAATACACTTGAGTGATTGAGTGTGCCAATTGCGGAACAATTTGAAGTTTTCAAAACTTATGAAAAACTCCGAGATGGGATCCTGAAAATAGTAGAGTGGAATAAAACTAAGTTTGATCTGTTCATCCTTTCAACCGCCCAAGATAAGGAGATTGCTATAAGCCCCATAGGTAAAATGGTGAATTAAAACTTTGCCTTTGATTCAAATATTTTTGAGTACTAGTTGTTTATAAAGTTACCTTCAAGAAAAATGACATTGTAGCAACTCCTGATCCACCGAGCCTAAGTTTATATCTTTGCTCGAGGACGAGCAAAGAGCTAAGCTTGGGAGAACTTGTTGGCGGTCGTTACAACCCAAATCCGACCACCAATACTCGGGAATAAATGAGGTTTTATGCAACATTCCATGTACTTAGGTTTTGGTGAGTGTCACTTGTGCAGGTACAACTACGACAAATACGCACCATTGGGGCCGGAAATGACCGAATCGGCCGAACGACTCCGTTCGGCCGGTTACCCCCCTTAGCCGTACATGCTACCGGGAGTCGTCCACGTCAACGCTGACCGAGCGACCACATCACACGCCACGTGGACGACCGCCAACTCATCCCGGATCGAAGCCACGTCACCCTGGGCTTGAACAACACGAAGTCCAAACACCAGAAGGCAGCCCAGGGGGGTCCAAGACCGAAGGCGGTGCTGGGGAGGCCGGCCACGGGACAGGCCCAGTTCGGCTGAACCGCCCCCAGCACCTGAAACCGACCCCAGGAGTGCATCTGAGCCACAGGGAGCAGAGGCGGTGCATCCCACGGTTCGGCCGAACCGACCTATTCGGCCGAACTGGGGAATTCGCCCGAATCCCCAGGGGGCACCCCCTGGCTCCCTTGGCCGGTACTCCTCCTCAACCGCCTTGGACACCTATTTAAGCAGTGACACTTCACTTGTATCACACACACCAAGCCAAGGAGCTCATTTCCACTTTCATTCTAGTAGAGTTAGGATAGTTTAGTTGGGAGTTAGAGTTGACTCGAGCTTTGCCTCGGAGGTTCCGGAGTCATCTTCAGAAGCTCTGGTATAAGCTCTCGTATCTTTTACTTTTCCTTTTGCAAGACTTTCAGTTATCAATATAGTTATCTTTATCTTCCTTCCTTTGTCATTTATATCTTACTTCTACTTTATTCTAGTTGCAAATATATCTTGTTTAGACTATACTCAGTTATAGTTCTAGTACTTGTAGTCTTGTTTAAGTCTTTGTCTTGGCTGGTTCTTCGATCTTGCTCGATACTTGAGGTGAATTGTCACCAAGAGTATTGACAAGGTTGCTTGCTCTTGCTAGCGGAGTAAGTAGTTATTGACTAGTGTAGGAGTGGTTCCTAGCCTAGCCAGTGGCCTTAGAGTATTCCCGTCGCAACGGAGGTGGTAGCCGGAAGGTGGTGACAGCCCTTTCGGTCTTCGTAGCCCATCACGTTAGTTCCGGTCCGTAGGATCCCCCAGTGGGGAAATAGTGGCACCCCTTCTCATCCCTTTCTGCGTGTCCACCGGTTCCCTTGTCCCGAAGCTAAGACAATAGAGTTATCCCATATCTCTTAGTGCTGACTCTGTAGCCGATGTATCTCTAAGCTAGAGTGACATAGGTAGATAAAGTATCCAGGAGTCCTCTATCTCTTCTCGTTGTCCTCCCAGCTATCTATCTCTTCTCTCCCTTATTACCTGGGTATCCCTTGAGCTGTGTGCCCGGTATATCCACTCCTATCCACTACCGTTATCCCTTGTCTTGTCTAGTCGTGTACCCTTCTCTGATAGTCTCGAATATATATTCACTTGTAGTCTTGACAAAGCTTCCCTGCGGAAATATAAATTACGATACCTCTAGATACTCCCAGGTGAAGTGCTATAGCGGTGATTCTGTGCGCTTGCAGAATATTTATATATTTTACTAAGCCATAAGGAAAACCACTGAAACACTCCTTACCCAGTACCAGGATTCTCAATTCTGATATTGGATCGTAAGAAGTGCCAACAAGTACCGGGACTTCCTCTATGGTTTTCACTTCCATACTAAAGATCATAGTGTCTGGTCGACTTCCCCTGGTATGGCAGGTTACTTGCATTCCCTCTGGGTTGGTTAGGTGCACTATCTTGTTAGCACAACCTATGAGGCCATTGTGTTTGCCTAACCAGTCCATTCCAAGGATCGCATCTATTCCTTTGGACTCTAGTATTACTAAGTCCGCTAGGAACTCTACCCCACTTAAAAGAATCTGTACCCGTGAACAACCTAGTTGGCATTTAATATCACCTCCAGGTGTTCGGGTTAATAGGGGTGTCTTTAGTAGTACTGTGGGTATTTTGTGCTTTTCCACAAAACTTGATGATATAAATGAATGTGATGCTCCAGAATCAAATAATACTGTTGCCAAAACTAAACTGACTAGAAACTCACTGAGTACAACTCCTTGTGCTCCTTGAGCTTCCTGCGCGTCGATGTGGTTGACGCCGGCTCGTCCATACGATTGTTGGTTGTTGTTGTTGTTGCCGGTGTTGGTGCTGCGAACGGGCACTCGGTTGGCTCCAGACACTGGTGGCTTGGGCCCATTCACTGAGTTGGAGTAGACTGATATAGCAGGCTTGCTCTTGGGATATGGGCAATCAGCGATGTAATGTCCGGTCTCACGGCAGTTGAAGCAGGCTCTTGCATTGCTGTTGTTGGCTGTGACTTGACTAACCTTGCTCTGTGGGGTCTCATGGTGTTCTGGCTCTTGTACTGATTATTGGGAGCCTGGGAGCTTGTAGCCTGAGACTGGGCCCTATACTGCACAGGGGCCTGGGGCCTAGGTGCGACATAACCGGAGCTCCTGGGCTTCTATGAGCGGTCCTGCTGATGGTTCTTGCTCTCCAGGAACTTGCGTTTGTTCTCTTGCCTTGCATCCATCCTGGCCTTATCTGTGACGATGGCTTTGTTCATCAGCATGTTGAAGTCTGGGAAATTGTGGGAGACCAGCACGGCTCAAAGATCTAGGTGCAGCCCTTTGATGAACACGTCCTGTCTCTTCTCATAGGTCTTCACTACATCTGGTGCATAGCGGGCTAGTTCAGTGAACTCATGAGTGTATTCCTCCACAATCTTGTTTCCTTACTGCAGTGCACGGAACTCATTTGCCTTGCGCTTCATGGTGGCAGTGGGGATGTGGTAGCGATGAAACTCATCTTCAAACTCCTTCCAGGTGATCACAGACTCGTCTGGGCAGCTGCACAGTAGATTTCCCACCAAGCTAAGGCAGTTCCAGTGAGTTGGTGGGTAGCCAAGAGGACTTTGTCACGGTCTCCACATCCAAACGGCTCAAGCTTCCTCCTAATAACCCTCGGCCAGTCATCTGCTTCGAAGGGGTTGTTGGATCCTCCAAATATGGGTGGTCTAGTTCTCAGAAAGTTGGTCAATTTGTCACCCGCATTTGGCCTATGGGCTGCCTCCTGACGGTGGTTAGCATTCCACATTGTCTGCATGAACATGGTGTGGTGGTACAATGCCTGTGCCAAGTTGAAACCCGGTGGGAGTGGGGGTACAGCAAACGATCCTTCATTCTGGTTCCTCTCACTTTGTTGATTCACTTCTTGCTCTATTGGCTTGTTTTCCCCATTAGGGTCCTGTGGATTCTCTTCCAGGTTCATAGGAATCTCCCTCCTTTCACTTGGTTGTCCTCCTCCAGCAGGAGGGACGCGTCTCTGAGAGGCACTTGCACGCGTGTTCACCATCTGCAGATTGAGCAGGGCCTTCGTGAGATTGAGTTAAGGTCATGTTTAATTTATTTAGTTCATATTTTTGAAAAGGCAGAACTAACTCCTGCCAATAAACACGCAACTAACAAACAAGCTAACAAACAAACACACATGGTTTCATTCAACAACTGGGGTACAACACTTGGAGGTCCAAACGAGGTACGCACAACAAGGCAGGGTACAAGACATGATAAGGGAGCTACTGCTAGGGGTACAAGGGTTCTTCCAACTTCGGACTACAGCGGCTTCATTCCCGAACGAACACTTGCTTCTAGGTCTACTCGTGGGGCGAGTTTTCCTCTGGGGCTGGGCGCTCTTCTAGTGGGGCAAGTCATGCACGTTCAGCCTCGGTCAAGGTTCCATTCTCCCGAGGCGGCTCAGAGGGTCCTTGTTCAGCGGATGATGACCTTGTGGGGGTCCCAGGCAGTTCTAGGGCATTTCCAACCAGTTCTCCCCATGCCATGACAGGTGTTCCAAGCAGGACATGGGACTCTCCAATTGCCGGGACAGGTGTGCCACTCCTGGACCAATCCAGGATGCGCAGGTCCCGAGCCTGCCTGAGGCTCTCTTGGGCGACGGCCTCGCGGTCACTTGAACTTGGTGCATGCGGACCGAGAACTCTGCTTGTTCGGCCCGGGAGGTTTGTTCCCTCAGGAGTTCAGCCTGTTCGTCGAAGAGTTGGTCCAAGGAGTTGAGATAGGTTACCACTTCATACAGGGCGGCCTCCTCTTGGCGGCACTGCTCCAAATTCCTCATGCGGGCCCGCCAGACTGTAGTTTTGACGACCGGAGGGAAGTACCTCATTGGGGTGGGGACCAGGTGCCTTTCAAAGATTCCGCACATGTAGGGGAGAGCTTTTTTGAGAGCCAAGGGGTAGGTGTCCTGGTGCCTGAATCCTGTGGCGGTCACACGCCACGACTCGATGGGGTGACTGTCACTCTTGGCGACGATGATGACCACTCTGCAGCATTGGGTCCCATGGTGCTCATACTCCCTACTGTAGTACCTCGGGTGTTCAGTCACACCGAGGCGTTCCAGTGCGGGGATCAACAGGCTAGCGAAACCAGGTGCGACTGGCAGACTCCCTGGGTCCATCCTTTCTCAGCCATCTGAAACCAGGGGTAAACAAAGGTTGAACAGATGTAGGATAAAAGACGATCTTTATTTCATAACAAGGTTGGGTACAAAGATCATGGATACATCGACTCTAAGATGATAGATCTAACTGGATACATTAGACTCCACACATAGAGGGTGTTAACACCAAAAATTGGCACCAGGAAGAGGCTGACGTGTGGGCCGGATTTGATAAATAATATCATTCGGCAACGAAGGTTTTCTTCAAAGCATTCGGCAAAGACGTTCTGCGGTCGGGAGCCCATCGTC
This sequence comes from Echinochloa phyllopogon, assembly GCA_033239725.1. Lineage (NCBI taxonomy): Eukaryota > Viridiplantae > Streptophyta > Magnoliopsida > Poales > Poaceae > Echinochloa > Echinochloa phyllopogon. Next base: position 11,172,090 of record BTCW01000008.1, read on the forward strand.
GTTCAGCAAGGGGACTATTCTACAGATAGAAACGGAAGCATTCGGGAATGTGTGATGACGTGGCACCAGGAAGAGGCTGACGTGTGGGCCGGATTTGATAAATAATATCATTCGACGAAGGTCTTCTTCAAAGCATTCGGCAAAGACGTTCTGCGGTCGGGAGCCCATCGTCGTTCGGCAAGGGGACTGTTCTACAGATAGAAACGGAAGCATTCGGGAATGTGTGATGACGTGGATTAAATATAAGGAAAAGGCTGATTTGATGATGGGTATGAGATGAATATGGCGCTTCGATGTTTATCTTTGGAAATAAATATTGTAATCGTAATCGATTAGGAGTCGTGTCAAAACCTGGGTATAAATATAGACCCATGGTGATTGTAATAGAGACAGAACAATTACACAACAAACCGGCCCTGCGCCAACTTTCGAGTCTTTTAGTCGTGTCGTCGAATTCTTTCGAGGCGAATCATCGATCCGTCGACCTCCGTAAGTATCGGCAACCTTGTATCATGCTTAGTATCATGCGGTGGATTTAAGCTTGGTTCAAGAAGGCTTTCTTGTTAAATCATGAGTCATGCGGTAGGCTAAGGTTTAGCTTGAAGCAAGTTACCGGCTCTATTAGATTTGGCAATATCTAATAGATTCTTTAAGTTATCCCGTGTTGCTTTGAGTTTTACTTTTATGTTTAATTCAATTAACACTCCTTTGCCCAATTTAGATTGATTAGATTCGGCTCTAGTTTATGATATGACAAGCGAGTCACGGTTTCTCCATAGCCGAATTCGAGTCAACCTAGATTGTCACGTGTTGCGGGTTCAAACTTGTTGGTCTTGTATAGATCTTGAAAGAACCGGGTATCATGCGGTAGATGCAGGTTTTTGGGTCATCTTAGAACTAATCATCCGGTGGATTAGAATTCGATTCGATCTGATAGATATATCATCATTGACAAAGTTTGTTCCTTCTTCATGGAACCCGATTCGGCTGTATAGCCGTATTCGGCGGTCTTTTCACGAGTGAAACGTGCTCATGGTTTTGTTTTAAACAATGAGTGCTTCTAGCCTTCCATGTTTATAGTATATCATGCGGTAGATTGATCTAATCTTGGTTGGTGGTGTGATTTCAAACAAGTTGTAACATGCGGTGGATTAATTTGTTTGTTTTTATGCTTGACGGGTTTGAAGGTATCTAGACATGCGGTTGACTAGTGCCTTTAGCCTATGCATTCTTGTTTATTTAAAAATTATGATTATACTTTTTGCTTCCTATTTATTTTATCATGCTCTGTTCTCGTTGATCGGTTATGGTTATGTGCTACAATGATTACTTAAGCAAAATACCGATCTTTCGTCATGTTGACGTCACGTGTTCGGCAGCGTATTTCTTATATGCTTTACCGATTACCGAATGATGCTTTGATTGTCGACAGATAGCTTGTTCATAGCTATATGTCATTCAAAATTGGCTTTGTAGCCGTAGATATGGAACTGTCTGGTATCATCCGGCACGTTCCAGGTTTTTATCTAAATATTTTCTTCTTTTTGTCAAAGTTTTCAGGGAAAAATTGACTGGCACGCCTTTGGATTCAAACGTTCAGGCCACGTGTGAAGCTAGCTAATTCAGCTTGCTGTGTGCTTGGCGTAAGGTGCTGATTTTACGTCAACAGAGGGGCTAGACTAGGTGCTACTCTAATCTAAGGACTCTCACTCAACATAAACACGGTGCTTCTTCAGAGGGAGCTGGTACTCTGGCACTTCATCCTCAGTCTGTGTGCCAGCGTCCACGTGGATCATCTCTTGCTCTCCTTCCACCCATCCCTTCTCCCTCCTATAGGCCTCAAGTCTATCCAGATACTCAGAGTGCTCTTGCCATATGGCCTGCTGGGTGGCTAGGGAGCTGATAGCCTGCGTGGCCTTCCTCTTCTGTATCTCCAACTCTCTTTCTGCCTTCTCCGCCCTATGGATCTGGTGTCTCAGCTGTCCCGAAGTCTCCCGGTACAGCCTGTCTAAACCAGTGAGGTAAATAGACAAGTGTGACACAGTGTCCTCCATGTCCTCATCTCTCCCAAGGTTCCTGATGAGCAATCCACTCGCGTCCTCCACTCTCCAGGGGTGGGGCAAATCCCAATGCCGTTCCCACACGGTACTGGTTGTAGAGCACGCGGAGGCACATCAGGGCTTTCCGTGGCGGCTTTGCGATAGGCGTTGGGGCGGTCGTAGCCGGTGGAGTGGATGAACCAAGGTGCCACCTCCTTGTAGAGTGAGCTCTTCCCCCACGAAGATCAACATCCGGCAACGACGGGTTCCGCGGGTGATGTACTCCTGGCAGATGTACTCGGGGGTGTCTGTGACTCCAACATGTTCCAGGCTGAGCAGCAACAACTTAGGGAGGCCAGGTTCTACGGGGCAGAGTCCTTCGTTCCAACCATCGTCAGCCAGCTGAGCCATCTGGAACAAGTCAAAAAGCCGTCGGTGAGTGCTTGTGTGGAGAAAAAGATTTAGGTAAGAGCAAACTAGTGAGGGAAGACTAGAAAAGGGTCATGATCCTAGGGGTTACATCCTACAGCCAACCTATCGGCTCTGATACCACCTGAAGCGGCCCCTCGAAAGAGAGAACTTAATGTGATACAAATACCAGTCCTAGAATGCTGGTTCACATTATTACAACAGATGGTTCAGTACTTAAACAACATTACGGATGACGGTAGCACTGCAAGGCCACTACAAACAGAACTAAAGCTAGACTCCAGATAAAAATATTGACAACAAAGAGGTCTTCATCAGAGTGGAAATCCATGTGGCTTCAAGTGGGTGACCCTAACACAGAGGCAAAGGTTGGGTGTAGAACGAACCCCCCTAAACAACGTCCTCAGGCACAAAGTCTGGATCTTCCTCTGTAACAAATTAAGCAAGGGTGAGTACATACGTACTCAGCAAGCACAATCACATCCATGGAAAGAATATAACAGAAGTATGCTCAGGAATATAATCAAGGACAGGTTCATGATTTATTTTGCAGCAAAGCTAATTTTATACGTGCAAGGGTTTATTTTACAAAAAAGGGTTCCACAAACATTGCTTTTAGTTGCATCAGTACACATAGTGACTGTCTCTCATGGAGACCAAAGTTTTAAAGCTACGGACTTCCCATCCGTCGTAGTCATAGCCAAAGTATTTCCCAAAACAACTCACACCATAACTCATTCCCAAACCAAAATCATGGGACTAGTGAAGTGACCAAGCCGTAACTCGCCCAATACCGCGGACACGGCTATCCGGATAGGTTTTAACTCTGCAGAGGTGTACACAACCACAAGTAGGGTACCACAACATAAACACCTTAGTGCCAGTGCAGATCCTTTCAAAGCCATTACCCACCGTAGCTAAACTGACAAGTTACCACAGATACGACCAGGGGGTCAGCAACCTACCAACGAGGTTCTACCCAGGGCATACCCCACATAGACCGTATCCCTGCCTCCATGGCCCTCTATTGCTCACCAGCACACCACATAACCAACAGCTTAACTAGTGGGGTTTATGCTAGGCCGTTGCCACATACAACGGTCGAGTGGAAGTACATTAAAAAGGGTTAGGCTAGATGACACATCCACACCATCCCAAAGCTGTGACAGTATAGACAACTCCCACCATGCTCAACCACACAGGTTCGAGCTCACCTCGGTGTTTCACACAAGAAGCACCGTCTGTCTCATCCCACATGGATACTCATTTTATCCACCAAAATTCACTTTCCTTTTTAAAGCACACCCGCAGTTGCTTTTATAAACACCAAGTGATTTTAATGGAGGGTATAACAGTAAACCAGTCCTAAGCATTTCTAGCAGTGACTAACATTCAAACACAGCATTGTCATATTCAAACATTAATCTAGGTTGTCAAGGAAGCAGTCATAACAATCAAGGAATGGCTATCCAACCGGGTTTAGCAGTAAAACATGCAAGTTTTATAAAATAGGCCATAGGTTGTGTTTACAAAAACTAGGACAAAAGTATGCATCTAAGGATGGGATTGCACTTGCCATTTTCCCAACCCTCGGGGAGTTCCTGCCTGGGGTTCTGGTCTCCAAACTCCTGCTCGTAACCCTGCTCCTCCTCGAGTCCTTCCTCGTTCACAGCGGAGTCTATGGCACACACAAACAAGCGCACAATAAATAAAAGAAAATAAATTTTTGCTGAGCTCCGAAAGAAAGAACTGAGAATGGATGGAAAAAGGTGGAAAAAGAATCATTTATGGTCTTGGGCTGGATGGGTTGGCGAAAATATATTGGTAAACATTGTGGTGGAGTTTGGGGTCAAACGGGATTAAAATGGTACATGGAATGATGAGTTTAAGGGAGGTTTAGGGGCTGTTTTAAAAGACAAGGACCTAACTGTAAATATTTAAAAAGGCAGGGGGCTTGTGGCGAAACCAGCAGAGAGAGAACAGAGCTTGGACTGCGGGTTGAAAAGGGTAAAGTTCAGGGGGTTATGGGCAAAATGCCCTTTCTTCTTCTTCCCGACAGAGAGAAGCAGGGGAGGGGGATCGGCGGACGGCGGCGATGGGCTCGCCGACGTTGTGGGCGGTGATGGTGGAAATTGGACAGGGGGAAAGGAAGAGGGCGGTGAGAGGAGTCCACCCATGGTCCTACCTTGGGCGGGGACGGCCGGTGGTGAGCTGCCAACGGGGGCCAGAGGCGGCGGCGGCAATGGCGCGTGGTGGTGGTGCTGCGGCGGCGGCGGAGTGCAATTGGTTGGCCGGGGAGCTGGTGGTAGCGGAGGAGGTGCTTTCGGGCCCTTTTATAGGCGCGGAGGTGGCTCGAGGAGGCGGGTCGACGAGAGGGGCCGGTCGGGCGGCGACAAAGGTGGTCGGCGGGTGGAATTGAAGGCGGCCGGCGTGGTTGGCGGCACGGGGAGCGAGGGCGGCAATGTGGTGGAGCAGTGCGGCGGTACGTGGTGCTGTGCGTGACGAGTAGTGGCTGGCGTGGAGTGTTGGCGTGTGCGTGCGCGCTCGCGCGGATGATGGGCGGAATGGCGATGGGAGTGCGGTGGGGCCGGGCGGTAGCGTGGTCGCCGCGGCAGGGCGGCGGCGTGGCAGTGGCCGGCGAATGCGCTTGGTCGGCATAGACGCCAGTGGTAGGGTGCGTGTTTGCGGTCGGCACGGCAGCGTAGCGGCAAACGGCGGTCGACACGTTTGTGCGGCCGGCGCAGCGACGGGGCACGGTTGGACGGCGGTAGGGCAGCAGTGCGGCGGTGGCTCAACAACGCATTGATGGCACAGCGGCGAGCGGCTTGGACGGTCTCGTGGGGCGGTGGCGCGGAGGCCGGAGCGAGGCGCCGTGCAGCACAGCAGCGACGCGGTGGCGTGCGTGAGTGGAGGTCGGCGCGGGGAGGCGCGGCCGCGCGGGCGGGTAAACGACGGCGGTGGGTCAGCCAGTGGCGGGCGGCACGGCAAGGTGGTGGCCGGCGCAGGCGAGCAGGCAGTGGTGCAAGGCAGGGAGATGGGGTGGTCGGCAACGAGCAGAGCAGCGGCGCTCAGCGTTGCAGAAAAACTGAGAAGGGGGAAAAAGGAAGAAAGGAAGAGAAAGGAAGGGGGAATAAGAAAAGGGAAAAAAGAGAGGGGGGGGGGGAGGAGACGGCGGGATTCGCGGCGGAAAGCCGACAGGCGGTCGGCGGCGGTCGGCCAGCGACAGTCGGGCCCGGCGGTCGACACGAGGTGGGACGGAAAAAGGGGGGGGGGCGGTGATAACAAGGCGGGGGAGTTTTGGCGGAAGCGGGAGCTCGGCGGTAAAAAGATTTTGAAAATATTTTTACCGGGCGATTTAATTAGTGATTTGCTGGAGATAAAAACGCGGGCGTTACAATGACCTTGCTTATCGCCTTACATTCATGCATGCATTCAAATTTGTATTTTCTTCCAAGAATTCCTTTGTTGATTAAATCTTACTGATATCTCTTATGCATGCAGTTATGTGTTTCAACACTTCACGCTACTACTCCTCGAGCTCTGTTGATTTATCCTCATGTGAAGAATTTACATTTTCCAGTGAACAAATATAGAATAATATCATCTCCAATCCATTCTAAGAGCCAATTATATAATTCCGGGTTCAATATCCACTCTGTTCTGTAGTTGATTATGTCCGGAACTCAAATAATCGAGCCACTAAAATCCAACGCAAAACAAGCAAACATATGATTTTTACGGAGCGATAGTCATGCTCAATACATATTATTTACGGCTAAGCAACATAACTAGGAGGCTACCAGCAGGCTACCAGCGTCGGCCCTCGACTTTCTAATTATCCTCTAGAAATCAATAGCATCCGGCCAATAAAAAGGCAACCAAATCTGTTGCCATGTAAAATCATTAAGACTATGATGCATTCCATCAACCTACATTAAAAGCTTGAATGGAATAATCAGTAACTCGCTTGTTATACGCTTTTTACTCCCCAAGCAAGAGGGGAGTAAATACAACAACAAAATTACCTCGCCGGAGACTAGCCGGCGCGCTGCCACAGCGTTGAATTATATTCAACATCATCAATATACCACTGTGTGTATGTTCATATACTCATTTATCAGTTTGAGTATTATATATATCAATATATAAATAGTTGTATCATCACAGCTAGAGTTTTGCACTTTTTAATAGTAAAGAGTATTATATATAGGGCCGTTTGTGAAGCTCATGCTCCAAACTCCAAACCCTAAATGCATTTTCTATGCTAAATTAAAGTACTTTAAGTATTCATATTTAGTTCAAACTATAAACAAAATGATTCATCTGAATGCTCTCTATGTACCTAGCGCTTCTAGATTTCATGGAGCTAATAATACCAACCTCCAAGAAATCCGTAGATTTTTTAGAGTTGAAACTGTGTGAAAAATAGGGCCGTAACTAGTCCATCAACAAAGGTCCATGATGGGTCTTGACAAAAATAATATTTGAAATTAATGAAAATTGCTTATCTTCCTCACTTTATCCACTGTGATAGATTTTAGTTAGCAGTAACTCTATGCGCATTTTCATCAAATTCAAAGTTTTAATGCTGATTTAGCAGTTACTTTAGGTTATTTTTGTTAATGGAAAATGTGGATAATTTACAAGTAAATCTAGGGGGGTTACATTTTCATACTAGTACAATGGATAATTTTGATATAGATTTAGGGGGTTACTATATAACATATTGATGATGGGAGTGTGACGCCCCAAGTGGAGAATACAAAAGTTGTGTAATGCGTCTTCGACGTAGCAGAATGTGTTGGTGTGAGTACAGTGGGGCGTGTGGGCCCAGGGTGTCAGTGTTTAAGGCATTGAGTGCTATGTAACTGGGGAATCCAGGGAAGAAAGAACCATGAACTTATTTTGCAAGTAAACACTAAACAAACGAGAGTTTAGAGGCAGGGGCACAACGCCCCTCTCTGCTCACATAAGATTATGCTTCTGTGTCGCTGTTGATTTCTCACATCGCCGGAGTTCATCTCGCTGGTGATCACGAGTATTATAGTGGTATCAGAGACAATCGTTCCTTCAGGCGTGGGTTTGTGCAAGATTTAGATCGGGTTTCTCTAGCGGAGTGGAAGGTGTTCAAGGAATCGGTGTCCAGTCGAGTTGGATTGGCTTTGTAGCGGTGTTCTGGAGTGATTCAACACGGCGCCCCCGAAGCCATCGGTGCAGTCAAAGCTCATCATGGATGCCTTCGAGGAAAGGCGGCGCAAGGGGGACGAGCATTGGGAGCGGATGATGGATATCATCGATCTGGGTTCACGCGGGTTGGCGATGCCAACAACACGCAGGAGCAGATCCAGGCGAATCAAGATCTAAAAGCTCGAGCTATTCAATAGGTGATTGATGATCAATCCTTCATGGCTAAGCAGATCTTAGAAACAGGGCAAGCAGTAGCGGCGTTGCGGATACAGAGGATGTCGGAGGATCAATGCGAGGAGGGGTCAGTGCACTCAGGACGCCCTCCTGATCCGTCCATGCGTCAAGATCAGCAGTAAAGTCAGGAAGAGGGGATCCACACCCACACTGCGCCATGGGAGGACACAACAAAGACCATGAGTCTGATTACAAAGGGTCTCTGCCCAAGTTGAAGTTCCAGAGTTCACGGGTACTAATCCCAAGATCTGGAGAACCAAGTGTGAAGACTATTTCCAAATCTACAATGTGCCTCAATCCGTGTGGGTGACTACAGCCGCAGTGAGCATGAAGGACAATGCAGCACTGTGGGGACAGGTGCAACGTTATAAAGGTGGTTTTGACACTTGGGAGCAGTTCATGACAGCAGTAGAGACAAAGTTTGGGGCTTATGATTAAATCCATGCACTAGGGGAATGGTTGAAATATATTAGTCTAATGGATTGTGACTGGGAGAAGAGAACAATGGCTTTTCTTCATGAAGGCAGGCAGGTTCAGCTGCAAGGAGTTCAGCCTCCACCACTACCTCTGAAGGAGTTATCAAGTGAGCAGCTGCTCATGTGGTGTGCTGGCAATAAAGTAGGAGCTTTGGCTGTGGTTGAGGTACTTAATCCTGAAATTCCCTCTACCGTTCCAGTAGAAGTGCAGCAACTTCTTGCTCAGTATAGATAGTGTTTGAAGACCCTCAAACTTTACCTCCTCCTAGATTACATGATCACCATATACCCCTTTTGCGAAATTCTGCTCCTGTGATTTCCAAACCTAGTAATAGTCCTTTTGCCTCCCCTGTGTTATTGGTTCAAAAAAATGATGGAAGTTGGAGATTTTGCATTGATTATAGAAAATTGAATGATATTACTGTTAAGGACAGGTTCCCCATGCCTATTATTGATGAAATTTTAGATGAACTATAGCTGGTACTAAATTCTTTGCTAAGCTAGACATGAGGTTAGGGTATCACCAAGTCAGAATGCAGCCAGAGGATGAACACAAGACAACCTTTAAAACTCATCATGGACATTACCAATTTAGAGTGATGCCTTTTGGCCTAACTAATGCTCTAGCAACTTTCCAATGCATTATGAATGAAGTTTTGGAACCTTTCTTAAGGAAGTTTGTATTGGTCTTTCTGGATGATACATTGGTGTATAGTCTAAGTTTTGGACACATCTGGAACATATACAACTGGTTCTTGAAAAGCTCAGGGAGCACAAATTATATATGAAGATGAGCAAATGTTCTTTCACTCAAACCCAATTGGACTATCTAGGACATATAGTTTCTGATAAAGGAGTGGCAACAGTTCCCAGGAAAACTGAGGCAATGCTGAAATGTGGTAATGTTTTTAAAATACATAATAGATCTTGTGGATATGATTATTAGAGTGTTGGATTGATGGATAAATGTTTGTTTTTTGAAAATTTATTAGGAGTTATCTTTTGTCCTAGTATGTCTCATAAGGATTAACATATAAACTTTAAAAAAACTTAACATTTATAAAAATTAGATAGATTGCCATGGCATTCTAAATCTCATCCTTTACTATGTACGCTAACCTCTGCTCATTCTCCTCTAATTTACACGGCTGAACTTTTATGGTAGGAAGTTTTAGGCCTTGGGGACAGGCCAGTTGTTTTAGGCGCTCAGGCAGACTCTTGGTTCTGTTGTTATTGAGTTTCTCATGTTCCTTCAAAGAGACTAGTAGTCATGCACGCGCATGTTTTTAGAAACCCAGTAATATTTAGAAACATAGTAATCCAAGTTATATATTCACAAAAAAATATTATTCAAAAATATTCCAATAATTATATATTCAAAAATGATTTGTATTTATATAATGCACATATGACAAAGACTTATTTTAGATTTAGTAACCAATAATTTAATAGCATATACATCAAAATTAACCAATAGCCAAAACACACGGCCCTTGTCACAATTGTTTTTATCCACTTCCAAATTTAAATTCTTTTATATACCCAGCTCAGTTCGCCTTTGCCATCCACACCTACTCCTGTGGTTGTACCTCCTTCAATAGATACGCCTTCTTCAAGTAATAATTACTGTAGAAAGTGTAGAGAAAAATATTATTCCTTTGCAACCAATGCAGTGAATACACAAAAACTACTTCCATCCAATATACTAAATCACACAAATACATAGCTTTTGAAGGGTTATCTTTTGTGTACCATTTGAATTTGTCTGTCATGCTAGCAAATTAACATGACACATTAGGACTCAAAGCAATGAGATAAAGAATTCATCGTGCTAGCATTTGATGCATGTAGATGCGCTAGTCTAGTACGGAGTAGTATATATCTTTGGATGATCATTCATGTCAAGCATGCATAGATCGAGTAGGGTGATGATCAGGGCAGTTTAACTTGTAGCATTACTCTTGGGACCCATGAATATTAATCACTAGGTGGTACCCCACGCGTTGCTGCGGGAATTTATACAAAATTTGAAGATGCAATTTGAAAATAAAAACACTAAAATGATTGCATTGCAATACTTTTTGTAAACAACAATGTAGAGGAAAATACATTCATTTTATTGAGAGAGAATTACTTAGAAATTTGTAGCATGGTACTCACAAAGACTAACACAATGCATAGCTGCAGAAAATCGGTAGAAGACATAAATTCATAATTCTAGTGGATGGTGATGTGGACAGCTTGCATATTGAAAAAGATCTAGTGGATGGTGACGTAGACAGCTTGCACGTGGAGAGAAATAGGGGTGGAACTTTTAGTGGGTACCAATTATATAGTTGTTATAGATTTTACCTTTCTTCTTCTCCTGCTCCACACTTATCCCTGCCTCCGTGTGTATTCTCACCGCTGCCCATAGCCCACATATCCGCCTGTCAGCGAGTCCTTGCCCGTCGGTGCCCATGTTCACCTCCACCTCACTTGTAAGCATGCCCTCGGCCCTCGCTGCCTCGCCCGCCTGCTGGGACGGAGCCTTGTCGCACGCCGACCGCCCTCAAGGCCGCGGCACTGTCCTGGTCTGCTGTGGCCTCACCGCACGCTGCCGGGTACTGGCTCCACTGCGGCCTCGCTGCCCCGGCTGGTGCACCTGAAATAAAGAAACACGCCGGTCTGAGAAAGAAGCAAATAATCCAAAACGGCTGGTGCGACCTCGACGCTGTCTTCCTGCTTGCCGATAGGATTCGAGATGCCGGCAACCGACGTCCCTACACTCCTCTTACGATTCGATCTTGGATAGTCCAAGAACGGACCATAAGTGCTTATTGGAACGACAAGGCTTATTGCAACACCGCAGGAGATCAACGCTAGTGTCGTAGCCGTCGCTGTCCTAGTAGTAGTCGTGAGAGCACAGGTTAACCTTGAGCCTTACACGCACGGCGCCTCGCCTCTTCTGTCGGGGCCCTCGGTGCCGATCGTCGATTTAATAGGAAATAAGATCGCATAATAACTTATGCTTTGGACTCTATGATTTATTATGGGCATGGTAGATACACGGGTGGGTAATCCCAGTCGTGGTGAAAAAAAAAATTAAAAGAGGTGGACTCACCCCTTCTCAATACAATTTTTTTGTTCTGCTAATTTCGGGTCCACGAAAAGGCCTGACAGGTGGGGCCACTATGAGAGGTCGGGGAGTTTTTCTGAGGTAACAAAAGTTTCAATTCTAGTGGATCCTTATAGTATATAAATAGAAATAGATAGATAAGGTGTTCCTGCACTCCGGCAGCGCTGTACTGATTTTGCATTTGCAAGCTCACTACAGTAATTTCCATCTGACGGCAGGCTCTTGCTCAAACAGGGTCCACACTAGGCAGGGCAACCAACAAGTTGTGGTGCTGGAAGGGGTCCCATGGTAGGCTTGGGGCCCAGAGCTAGGGACTGGCTAATGTAACTTACTAACATCCCACGTTTCTGTACAATCTTAATTGTAAAAAAAAAAATTAGGACTTCGAAAAAATGCGTGAGCAATGCAATGAAGAGCCTAATAATTACATAGTCTTGTCAAAGATGATCATGATCGTAGATTTCTAATATTCCATCTATTTCATTGTATTTGTCTATGGCGTCCTGAGAAAATGTTTCATAATTTTGTCCATAGATGATTTTAACAGTATAGTAGTTCTAGCATATCTACCCATATATAAACAACAATGTAAAGGAAGGATGCATTACTTAATAGGGGTACGATATGGTATATGATTTCACGTTGAATTTTCTTGTAGCTAATCCTTTTTTGAGTTGTGCATAAATTGTGGTATTAGCATTGTTTAGTGAAACAAAGACATTATTTACAACCAGTAATGTAAAGCAAAGTACATGAGTGCTGGCACCAATTTTAGGAAACAGTTTTGCTCCATACCTCTAGTCTTTTATCCCTCATCACGCTTAAGGGCTCGCCATCTAATATCTGAAAAGCCAATTATTGAAAGAAAATAAGCATTTAAGAAACCATGCCATTTCCAGGTGCTGTACAATAATAGTTGTATCAAGCACATTTTAGTAACTGTATTGTCATTATTAGTGTTAGTTTTGAAATCCTATATTCTTACTACTGTTTTGAAATTGACAGATAAATGAATCTTTATGAACCAAAAAATAGCTCAGTATTTGTCTATACTATTGAAAATATGTCGCCTAAAACCTTTTATTTGCAAATCATACCATCATTATATATTTTATTTTTGTTTGTAAAATGTACAAGGGCAACCTTTTTCTTTTGAGAAAAAGAAAGAATGTTTTTCAAAAGACCTACATTACTGCAAGAGCGAAAACGTCTTAGATGTGTAATGGGAAATAGTTCAGGTAAATACTAAAATGGCACAAAGAGTAGTAAGGGCAAATAAAGTACTTTACAATGTATATATATTATCAGGGCACGTACTATTTCTTCGATGTGAGTGAGCTTCGTCTTATTCTCCGCGCACCACTGAACTAGTCCAGGGCAGCCATTAATTTCTAACTCCCGGAGGCATGTGAGTTGTTGTATGCTCTCTGGTAGAGTCTTGATGCCTTTGCAATTGATTACCTTGAGCTCCGTGAGAGAGATGAGGTCTCCCAACCTCTCCGGCAGCACTACAGTGCCGATTTTGCAATCTTTCACAATTAGTCTCTCGAGGGAGGACATACAACGTAGCAAATCTGTTGAGCTGCACGTGAGGTCACTGCATTCGGTAATTACTAAGTTTGTCAGGCAAGGGAGCTGGCGAATCAAGCTCCACTGATGCAGAGGTGCCTCACAACATCTCACAAAAAGCTGGGGGGTTGCAGCAGAGGAGAAAGCACTGACGTGGCCTCTGTTCTCCCATGGCGACAATAGTACTTTGTCGCTACTAGTTATCGAGATGTAACTACAGGGAGGCGAGCATGCATTGAACCTGAACAAGGGGCAGCTATTTATATTAAACCCGACGAGTTTTGGGAACGCAAGCTCATTCAAACCATCCTCAGCACTCGAGTATGCGTTCCACTCTTCCAGGTGCTCCATATGGGATAGGTAAAATTGCTCAAGTTCAGGAAACGCTCTTCTTCCCCCGTAAAAATCCCCATCAATCTTCCTAATACTGTCCATTTCACTGATCTTCAGCACCACAAGGTTTGGTAACTGGCCAAGTGGTGGTAGGTTGTTGCAACTGGGCAAGTTCTGTAAGACAACATTCCTCAGATGAGGTAGATAAGTAGCAATGCTCATCATCCAGGATGGAAAGCCAATGCTACTATAACCTTTTATCGTTAATACTCCCAGTGTGGCCGGTGGCACTAGTTCTTCTAAAACTTCTCTATCATCTACAAATCTCATTGCTTCTCTAGTCCAGGCCAACTCTAAACTTTCCATACTTTGCTTTTCCAACAGTTTTATTCTCCTTGCCTCTTTTGCAGACTTAACGTTTTCAAGCCTGCTTATGTCCAATTTTGTTGGATGTTTATCCTCGAGCTCAGAAAGAGTGCTGCTTGCTTTACCATCACCAGCATGTACCACGAAATGTGGTAGCAAGGCTGAACCTCTCTTGTTCTGAGGTAGTGTGGACTTATCTAACTCCGAGCAACCAGATACAAGTAGAAATTTCAGACTATTAATTTCAGACATGTTATCTGGCAGCCTCTTTAGTCGGTTGCACTCCGAGAGGTCTAGTGTAATTAGCTTTCTTAAGTTCCCAATGCTTTGAGGTATAGTACGCAGATAAATGTTCGAACTTAAATTAAGGTACTCCAGATTAGATAAACCACTGACGCACTCTAGTAAACTGTCAAACTTAGTATCATACCAGTTTAAACTATATTTCAAATTTAAATACCTGAGTTTGGTCATATTGACCAGGTCTTGTACTAATCCATGATAGTTGACACTTGATAAATTCAAATATTGCAGTTCTGTTAGGCCTCTCAATGCTCTTCTGCGGTCCATGATCCAAGAACATCGTGTTAAGTTCAAATGCTCCAATCGGCTCATGCTACATAACGATTCTGGATCAGCTGAAACTCGAAAGCAACCTGACAAATCCAGATGCACCAATTGTTCTAGATTCCTGAATTGGACTGGCATATCGAATATTTCTGAACAGTTTGATAGATCAAGATGCATCAAACTTTCCAGTTCTTCAATTGACTTAGGGAGGGTGGCAAAATTAGATCCATGAAGATTGAGATGAATCAAGTTTGACAGCTTCGTGATACATTCTGGAAACATTTTATCCTGGATCCCTGGAGCAATAAGACATCTCAACTGCTTCAGTTGGCTAATGGAATCTGGCAACTTCTGTATAGAGCACTTACTTAAATCCAGTACTCGGAGGGACCTAGCATAAGCAATTGCAGCACCGCTCAGTTTGCTTCTGCAACCTTCCAGAAAACGCAGTGCTATTAGCCTTGCAGGAGAAGTCAAGCATAACTCTAGTGGCTTGCTACAGTCACTGAGCAATCCATATTGGCAGCTGCTTCCTCGAGTATTACCCTGTTTGCTCTGTTCCAGAATTTTATTGCCAAGGAGTGAAATTGCCAAGTCATGCACCAGATCGTGCATGGTGAAAAATGTGACTTTGTCATAGTACGCTTCAGAAGTCTGCATCAAAAGTACATCCAAGCTAGTGTTAACATTTCTCAACTCTACTTGAATTAATTAACACAGCAATACGCACCAAAATCCCATGAGTATACCAAGACCAATTCACATATCTTTCCTTATTGAAAAAAGGAAACAATCATATCTATTATATAATACGATAGTGTTAAAAGGAGCCACCATATTTACCGAGGGAGCCAAGAAATTCCCACGTTAATCCAAAAAATAGAAAGAAAAGGGAATATATACCGTCGAATTTTGTAAAATTTAACGTAAAATTTAACAGTCCATATTAACCCAATTAGTCTAGACCGAATATGAGAAATAGATAGATAAAGAAAAATAAATAACACGAGAACTTGGTACCCAAGTTGGACTCGGTTACTCTAGCTTACTGTAGATAACTTCATGCCTTGGATAAATGTAAATCTATCATTTGAACTCCAAATAAGTCATATGAATAGTAAAAAGGAATGTATTCAACGAGCTCTAAGTATTCATGGTCTCTAGTTTTCCAACCAATCAATATGTCAAAAGGTCAAAATTTGCCTCTCTTACAAAGTGTTTGCACAACCTTTAATACTTCTACAAATTTATCTATTATCTTACTGTCATCGAATTAAAGTTCATATAAAATAAGCCACCATATCCGTCAAGAATGTTAGAAATTACTTAAAAAATACATATATGCGCCAATGGATTTTTTATAATATAATAGTTTGATTATTGAAGAGTCAATATCTTAAACCAGCAGCCAAATCATATAACCATAACATAAGAGTCTGTGTCTACGTAAGAGTTGGGTCTCTAATTATCCATCCTTTTCCGCCTATAAAACCAAAAAAAAAAGCACAACATCAACACAGGTATGCCATCAAATAATCTAATTTGCAGCGGCATCACGTCCTAGCAAACTATGTGAAATTGCCAAGTCATGCACCAGATCATGGATCGTGAAAAATGTGGCTTGTTCATAATACCTTTCAGATGTCTACATCAAAAGAATATCCTAGCTTGTGTCAGGATTTCTTTACTCTACTAAAATTATATACAACACAATATACACCAAAAGCCCATGAGCATACTAAGCCCAACCCACAAAAATTTCCTAGCCAACTATACATTCAATAAAAAAGGAAATAATTATATTATTATAATTGAATATCTTAGCGTGTTGAACTGTCGATAAATTCAATTTTATAAAAAAGGAAACAATCTTATTAATTAAATTTACCTAGCACCATGTGGTAAAACCTATCCACCTCCGATGCTCATAGGGATTACATTGCATGCGTGTATGAGTACAATAATCCTCACGATATACGCTACAAAAAGAGATAAATTCAAGAAATACTAACAAATAAACACAAGAACCTAGCTAGAATAGTTATTGTATCGGTTTGCTTAGAGAAAAAAAAACACCCTCCTATCTGTCGTGTTGAAGATTAGCTATAGTATCATTCAATACTTGCCTATGAATTACCAATCTCTGCCATTAAAAAAGATGTAATTGATAAATAGAGAAAATCTAAGAAATTACCTTTCATAAAAAATGTAAGAAAATATAGAAAACAAAACTAAACATCTAGCTTTAGTACCGGGTGGACTAGTTCAGTGGCAAAAAGACAAAATAAAACATCTACATAAGAGATGCTTTACTTTTAAATTAGCTACTGAATACCCCTTTAATAAAGGGTGGTAACACCAACCGGTACTAGCTTTAGTACTGGGAGGTGGTAAAGCCAATGATATTATATGTAACTTTTTAATATTGATTGATGCTATGTCCCGGTACTAAAGGATGTTCGGTCCTTCCATCTCCACAAATATACTGGCAAAACTTGGATGTTCATGACATAGGGTGCATCTAACAAACAAAACTATAATGTAAATGCTATGCGAAAAATAATTGCAATAAAGTAAAACAAAGAGAATATCATCGCAAAAAGTAATCTACTTAGAGTCGAACACTTATGGCATTAAATTTGCTGATGTAGCGTAGGAGAGAAGAGAGAGTTTGATAGTATTTTAGGTGACATCCCGCGTGGTAATTTCTTTAACAAATTTAAGGTGAAATTTATAAAAGTATAAGTTTGCATGGCAATATCATGTATATCGACATTACACATGATTTAAGGTGAAATTTAAAAGTAGAAACACTATGATGATTGCATGGCAATATTCTTTTCCAAATGACATTATACATGAAAATATATTCATTTTGTTGAGAGAGGACGGCTCTTGAATAATTGATCATCCATGTATTTTTATTGTAGTAATTTTGTAACATTGTACTCGCAAAGACTAAGAAATTATATGCATGGATGCTATTAGTCATAGAAAATCGATGAAAGACATAAATAGATTGTTCGAGTGGATGATGACGTGGCGTCTGATATAGTGAGTTCCTATATGGCGTGGATAGTTTGCATGTTGAGAGTAATAAAGTTAATGTCTCTTAGTGCGGTGCATCTATATAGGTTATATAGATGAAAGAGCTTTATCATCATAAAAATCCTTTAACTGGGTTACCTAGTATTTTATATAGGTAATCATGTAATAAAAATGTGCATTAAAACCGGTCTTATAGTAAATTATAGTGCACCCCGATTTATCGAAAGGTCAATGGCATGGATCATAATTACCCCATTCGTCTGGAAAGGAATTTTGTACTCATCCCCATGCATGGGACAGTTTGTTAGTTGAGATAATTAATGTTATATGCAATTCCCAGAGAATTTAAACTCCACAGCTCTACTCATCCCTATGCACGGGACAGTTTGTTAAAGTCCCAGCCCTCCAACTTATCTAGTCTCTGTATAATTTAATACAGTGTCATATCAATAAAAATCTAAGATGACAGTAGATTTATTGAGGAGAGAGAGGAAAAATGAAGGACACCATTTCTCCTTCACCAAACTGCGTCTACTCGTCGACCGAGGCATGAAGACACGGCCGAAACCACATTGGAGGTGTAGCGCATTTCTTCCCCGACTTTTTTATGGGACCCACCATGGGGAGCTGCCCGCCATGAATAAGAACTCCCCCTGCCACTCTTGTATGGCCGCTCTAGAGCTTCCTACCGCCACCGCAGTCACAGCCTCACAGGTGCACGCCGCCGCACGTCTGAAGCTCGCCGCCCCACCTCGGCCGCACATGCTCGTTGTTGCCGCCTGACCGAACGCGTGAAACGTCGTTGCGCGGCCACGGAAAACCCCGCCACCGGTGCTCGTGAGCGCGCTGCCGCTTCGGAGTTCAAACCTCGCGCACGGCATGTAGCTGCCCATTCGCTCGAATCCCCAACGATTTGGGTACTGAACTACTCCATCCGTTCAAAGATGTAGTTCGTTTGATTTTTTTTACTCCAAATTTGACTGCTTGTCTTATTTAAAATTTTATCCATATTATTATATTTTTTGTGGTGGCTTACTTTATTAATAAAAAACTTCTTAAATGCCTTAAATTTGACTATATTTGTATATTTTTTAAATAACACGAGCGATAAAACATGCGATAAAAAAGTCAAACGACCTATATTTTGAAACAGAGTAGTACTTGATTTGATTTGGTAAGATTTTGGAGTGGCGCTGTAGGGAGCTTCAAGCCTCCAAGTCATGATGCTCTTGACGGAGAGGTAGCAGGCCGCTTAGCATCAGGAACGGTGAGGCTATGGCAGCGCACGCGGCGGAGTGGTAGCAGACGCAAGCTTTGAGTGCTGCAGCTGCTATATTTGGGAAAGATAGCAAGGAGTTGGGTTAATTTAAGAAGAGGAGAGAGCTGCTGGTTCGGTGGGGGAACTGAGGAAGAAGGAAGCAAGTTGGTGACTTGTTTGCTCCATTGTATGCCTGTAGCTCGATGGAACAGATGAACGGGAAAGGAAGATACTATCCTGCTTACTGCTGCTGCTCTGATTTGGATTTAGAGCAGGGAGAGAACGATGGAGGATGGTTAGTGCTTAATTAGCTTCTTGGAAAGGAGAGCAGCAAAGACATGAGCAGCTAGATGGCTTCCACGTCCGCTGTCTGCCTCCTCGCGCACGCGCGCCGTGCGCTGTTCGCCGTTGGCGCAGGCGCAGTTGTGCTAGAAGCATGCAATAGAGATTTACAGACAGAAAAGAGATGATGGAAGTGAGAGACAGAGGAAAGAGTGGTGAGAGAATTCATTAGAGGTCCCATATGAAGAAATCTACTCATATGGCAGTGTAGAAAACTACTCATAGACACTATAGGTTGGAACTGCCCTTAGTCGAGATAATTAATGTTATATGCAATTTCAAAGAAAACAAACACACTGGAATATGGCTTAAGGTTGTATTTGGCAGGCCTTGGCCTCGTGCAAATATGGCTTTGACATGTGGTCTTAAAGTTGTGTTTGGCAGGCCTTCGGCTCATGCAAAAATGGCTCTGACCGTGACTTCTTTGGTCATGCTGTTAAAAACACGTTTGTAGAACGGCTTATCCTGTTTTGCATGCATGTATGGAAGATGTGAAAGGTTCAATGTGCCATTGCCTAGGTGATTTTGATGTACATGAGTTTTCTAATTTCTCTAAAATTTTCACTTCTGATGAAAGAAATAATAATTATAGACTAACCCTTGTTTTCTTCATAGGATACCATTTCCTTTTTCTCTCATTTTTTTCTCAGTTCTTTTTCTACACCCTTTTTTTTCCCTACATATTTTCTTTCGAATGTTTTTCACATCTTTTATATGTTGTCTTATCCTTTCTATTATACCCACGTTCTTTCCTCTTGAGTCAATTGTATAGACCATTAAAAAAGCTTCTATTCCGCAATTGCCATAGAAAAAGTTCCTTCTCCCTGTGAGCCACTAACTCGACTTTTTGTTGCCACCAGTGCCACTTCTATCATTTTTGTTACATAAACTGTCCGTTAAAAAACAGATTTTTGTGGCAACGGCCAAAATACCCCTCTTGACAGAGTGGGCCCCATCCATCTTCCGTGGGTTTCGCATCTTTTTATATTCTTTCCTTTTATTTTTTAACTCCGATCCCGCACCTTCCATCCTTTTGGCTCTCTCTTTTCACATCGCACTACTTTTACCTCCGTATGGAGTCCTCGTGCGAAGCTTTGATTGCTGGTTGCCTTGCTTGTTGTCCCGCTCTTGACCCATGGTGGACTTACCGCACATGCTGATGTCAAGGGAGCAGCTGCTGGAGGCGGTGTTGCCTGAGTTGCCATTCGGTGAGTCCGGCGAGGCTACAGCGTCACTTATCCATACCAGGTGATGCCTCATTCTGATTTGATCCGAACTCCCGTCGATTGGCTGCCCGGTCGTTGAATGACGATCAAGGCCAATTACGCCTGCCTCCAGCTCCTCGTTGCTCGAAAAGATCCGCCGTCCAGGACACCATCGCCGTACACCCACTGCCCCATACACCATCGCCGTACCCTGCCTAGAACTTGCCCACGTGTCCTACAACGTCGCGGTTGCGGCCATGGAACCCTCGCTACGCTGGTGCGCCCTGCCGCGCCATTGTCCGTGGCCTCACGACCAACACCAAGGAGTGCTGGCCTCGCCCGCAGCTTGCAATGCCGCCATTCAGCCTAACTGCCGCCGCCTGCACGAGCTCGCCCTGCTTATGCGCCCTCGCCTGCGTGTGCTCGAACACTACACTACTATAGACTTTTTCATCACAAACGGTTCAAGTCCATCAGGCGTTTGTAAAAGGCGGGTTGTGATGACAATCATCATCATTTGAACCGTTTGTGATGGTGTATCACAAACGGTTCGTAACACGAACTTTCGCGCATAAATCGTGCGCTACACGGCCGGACGGATTCGAACCCACTACCTCTCTCTTGCGCGAGACCTGCTCTACCACTACACCTCACCGTCACATGTGCCTAGATAAGGTTCCGATACCTATCGTGTTATACTCGCCTGATACAAATTTGATTGTTTAAGGCTCTAAACTATTTCAAATGAAAAAATTTCAACTATAAAGTTTCGTAACTTTTCGAAATCTACAATTTTTATTTTAACCATTTCTCCATCTGTGGTCGTTTATAAAATTTGAATTTCAAATTTGAAAACATTCAAACTTAGATCTAGTTAACTAGATGACTTCGAATGAAAAAGTTGTCAACTACAAAGTTTTATGACTTATTGAAATCTACAACTCTTATTTTGACTGTTTCTCCATGCGAGGTTGTTTGAAAAAACTCAAATTTCAAAATTTGATAACTACAAACTTATTTTTCATTAGTAAAACAAATTCAAATTAAAAAGTTATAAACTACAAAGTTCTATGATTTCTGAAGATCTACAACTTTTCTATATGTCATTTCTTCATCCGATATAGTAAGAGTAACATTGTTCACAAATCTTATAGGTCTCTATTGTAGTTTTAGAAAACTCTATGAGAGATATGGATTTTATTAACATCATTCATATGTATTTGTCGAATGAAGAAATGACCAAAATAAAAGTTCTACATCTTGATAAGGCATATAACTTTGTAGTTCAACACTTTTTAATTTGAATTGTTTTACTACTTGAAATTGTGGTTTCAACGTATACCATATACATCATCACAAACGGTTTGTAGCAAAAACCGTTTGTGGTACCATTACAAATGATTTTGCTACAAACCGTTTGTGATGCCCCCACATCACAAACGGTTTTCCAAAACCATTTTTGACCAGTCGTTTGTGATGATAATATCTGTAGTAGTGCTACTGTAGGGGCGGAGAGGAAGGTAGAAAAAAGAGACGAGACTGATACTGAGGCCCCATGTGTAAGTCAACCCATGGAAGTAAGGAAATGAAGGGTAAAACGGACATTGTGCTCCTATATTAGCCTCCGTTTCATCTCAAACAGACGAAAGTGGCACTAGTGGCAATACAAATTAAGTGGTTCACAGGCACCTCCGGCCCGCACGCTTTGCTGCCGACGGGCTCATGCCTCCCCGCCGCGCACCGCGATTCAGCGAACATTTGCAGCAACAAGGCGATGATGTGGGCGTGGATGGACACATCTAGGGCCTGTTTTAGAGATCCACCTCAAGAAAAAAATAGCTTCACTCCACCACCTCTACCTTTTACAGCTCCACTTTATTAACTTCAAAAAATTATAGAGATGCTCAATCTGTTTGGCTTACAACATGACTCCAGCTCTAAAAATTGTAAGACTTCACGACAATAGTCTTTCTTGCCTTTTTTATTTTATTTATTCCTTTCATGCTTTTTTTAATTGTTTACGTATTGCTATGTTATCCTATAATACATTTTATTTTTGTTTGGCCCCTTAGGAAAAGAAGAATGAAAATAGTCATATAGAAAATGTTTGTGAGTGGTTTCGTATTTACAATTTTGATTAAAACATACATGCTCGAGCCATTCGTATGTAATTTTCAATTTGAAGAACAGATTATTCTGATGCTAATAAATTAGGATGCGTAGGTATGCAGTATTTGCCTCTATCTTTCGTCTACCCTCCACTGGCGTTTCCGTCTAGCTCCCCGCACCTGATCTGCTCGGCCGGAAGCCGCACCTCTCCAATATCTACTGCTGCTTGTCGGTTTGAGGGATGAGACAACGAGATGATTCAGGTGCTGACTATTTTTTGATTTGGGTAATAGGAAGAACGGAGATGGGAGATTCAGTGGGAGATTGAAGACAGCTTGTGCTTGGATAATTTGCTCATCCATTCGAAGAGAGATAACGGAGATGCGAGATTCCGCTCGCCTGATGTTCTACGTGAGTGTCACTACACGCTTCCGCCCGGGCTGCTCGAGTGGCTCGACGCTGCCGCCGGCTGCGCACGCGAGGGCCACACAAACCGGCAAGGCCAAGGGCGGCGGGACAAGATGAAGGGCGGGGGGAGATGAAAAGAATATCGCTTCTTTTTTTTATCACCGCGAACCGGCATTGGGTTGTGTAAACAGAGGCATTGGTGGGTAGTTTCTTTCCATCTTCATGACGACGTATGAAGTTCACCCCTTGAGGAGCTTCAGAAAAAATCTGGAGTTGGCCTCTAGATCCAGTTTTGTTAGGAGCTGGACTTTTTGGAGTTAGATGTGTTTGGCTAAAATATTTTGGAGCAGAGCTAGAAAACTCGGAGCGGAGCTGTACCAAACAAACCCTTAACGTCGTGCGTAATTGTTTTCCTGCTGCCAGGCCATATCTGTCGCTTCCCCTCCCAAGCTACGAGATCCGACGTGCTGCTGCTACTCCACCACCGCTATTGTCCGGCCGGGCTCTCCTCCGCCACCGTGTGCCCACCGTCGGGCTTGGTGGGTAGCATCCTTGTTGTAATATCTACGAAGAGCATCGGTATTTGTGTACTTGTGTGTGGGTGTTTAGTTTTCAAAAAAAGAAAGAGACAATTTGTGAAAATGTCACATCGAACACTGTAGCACACTGTAGCACTTTTCGTTTGTTTGTAGTAAACATTGTCCTACCATGACCTAACCAGGCTTAAAAGATTCGTCTCGTCGCGTACATCAAAACTATGTAATTAGTTTTTTATTTATCTATATTTAATACTCTATGCACGAGGAGGGAGATTTGATGTGATCGGTGAATAGTAAAATTTGGAGAGAGAATTTTTGGTTTTTTGGTGGAACTAAACAGGGCGTGTATCGAGATGGGAAGGAGCCAAGAGGAGCTACTTTTTTTTTTGCTCCGTGGTTGCAGCGTAAAAACAGGAACCGCTCCGAATAGGCTTCAGCCTTGAAGCCGATCAGCAATTGAGTGTTTGGTAGGGTTTCAGTAAAGAAATGGATTAAGCCGTACCAAAGAGAACTTAAATATCACATACATGCATGCATTCCCATAGAACAATAATGCTTGATAATGCTTGTGTGCGTCGGTTCAATAAGATCAGGCCTACTATATTGATACTCCATAGGCTAGAATTGTATTTTTTTTTGTGTGACAAATTTGAATGCTAGAAATTGTATTTTTTTTTGGATGGAGGAGTATATAATTTAGTACAAGCTAACCACTAAAATATTATAACTTTAGACATATTTAAATGACTTCTCTGCATATTCACGTTCAAACGACGTTACGCGTGTCTTCATCCTACTCTAGCCTAAGTATATCTCGAACTTAGGCGTGCAGGCAGCAGCACGAAACCTAGCGTGGGGCCAGGCTTGTTGCACCGCAGGTTAGCTCTACTTGGCTCTGCTTGTCCACGTCAACATATTAGTTGGCTTCCAATGCAGTTCGACGTAATGAAAACCATGACCATGTAGGAAAAATCAGTTGAAAATCCCGCTTAGGGCTTAATTTAATCCGGTATCAAAAGGATGAGGGAGTAAAACAAGTCAACTTTTGGTGAGAGGGTGGCGTGGACAAAATGAATAAGTAAGGGACAAAATGTTTCTTTCAAATATTGGCTTTTTAGCACCGTTTCTTTTTTCACTGTGACCTACTGGTACATCTTGATGTCAAGTGGTTGTTCTAATCCAATGTATGCATGCTGTCTGCATTCTTTATTAAAATTTAGAACATATGTCTTTTTAATAGGTTGAAGGAAAATTAAGAAAAATTCAAATGTAATATTAGTGTGCAGAAATAACACACCTTAGGTGACAGTGGTTGTTGAAGAAAAGACAGTCCCAGGAGCTGCACAATATTCTTTTCACAGAGCTGCATATTGGATTGTAGTTTTGTTGGCTTTGTGAAATCCAAAGAAATCCATTGGTAAATTAAATCATCTTTAACTATCTTAAGACCTTTAGGAAATGTTGCACAGTAGGTAAAGCATTGCTTCAAGCATGGAGACATATAGTTATAACTTAACTTCAAAGATGCAAGAACATGATTTGGTAAACAGGAATCCTCTGAAGAAACAGGTTCATTCCAGATATCACTGTCTTTCACTTTTTTCCATTGATCAAAATTCAGTGACCCTAAAGTGAAGCCAAGAGATAAAGCTGCTAAAGCCACACCACTACACTTTTGGGCGATCTCCTGTCCTATATCCATCAACTGTTCTTTGTCGTCTCTACCTTCAAAACCACTTTGATGTTTAATTATATCCCAGCACATGTCATTTGTCAAGGGTAATATCTTGTATGGCTGGAGGTTAGTACAAATTCTCTCTGCAACATGTTCACTGCGTGTAGTTACTAAAATAATTATGTTGCGGTCTTTATGAAATAGCATATCCTTCAACTCCTGCAGCTGGAACTGATTATCCTCCCATAGGTCATCTAAGACAAACAAAGTTTTCATCTTTCTTTTGTTAGCCAGGCTCTCTTTTCTAGATAGTTGTGAAAGTATAGAGTCACGAATTTTATTCAAGTCAAATCTCTGGGAGACATGGACCCATGCCCGAGAATAACATTCGAACATTGGATCATTGTAAATTAGTCTTGCAAATGTTGTCTTACCAATGCCTCCAATACCATGTATAGGAAGGTTTGCGAACTGTTCTGACATGGCCTCAAGCAAAGTAGCCATTATTTTCTCCTTTTCTTCTGTCCTCCCTACAATGACTTTTTCTACTACATCTGACGACGATGTTTCCTGTGTATGAACAAGTTCCAGCTCCTTTGAACTAGGGCCTGACCTATCACTTGATTCTATCTTATTATTATGCATTGTCATTCTGGGAACAGTTTCGTCGCATCCAATCTGGGGAAGCTGCAAGATTTCAGTTGGTTTGTGAATAAACTAGACAATTGGACTAATAGCATAGAAAGTAATCACCCACTATTGTTCCAGGTTCCACTTATCTAGTTTGAATATGAAAATATGACTAATATAGTCTTCGATTGCAGAGATAAGGAAGCAAAGTGAAGAGATCACATCAGTGTGTGTATAGTAAGATTAGTTCCTATTTTAGCTATGCATTGTATCCCTTTAATTAAAAATGATATTAATTACCTTGCCAATGCCAAGTTCATGTTTATTTAGCTTCTCAATGATGTTCACAATATCAGGCCTTTTCTGGCTATCTGTTTCCACACAGTTCAATGCTATTTGAGTGCATGCCTCTATTTGGTGCCAATATATTTCATGTGACAAATCACCATTAAATGTTGCCTGCAACTTATTCTTCCAGTACGTTTGGACCTAAAAAATAGAAATGCCAAGATGAGCTGAAGCTGATACCGTTACATTATAAGTATGTCATAGTATTACATAAAAAATCGATCCCTTTAGTAAGAAATGTAATTACTTACTTCATCAATAAACTCATCTGAAGACATTTCTAGACATTTGGGGTAGCCATTGGGTCCTGAAACTATCTTTATAATTATAACACCCAAGCTGAATATGTCGAACATTCCGGAGATTTCACCTTTGTCGATGTATTCTGGTGGTTGGTACCCACTGTGCATTGCATCACATGCAACAATTTTAAATGCACTTATTTGTTGGATTAGTAAAATGACATGTTCATTTGAGGCATTCAACTTACAATGTTCCATAAGGATCCCGTGTGATCCGTGTTAGTTCTTTACCAAAGATTCTGGACAAACCAAAATCTGCAAGCTTTGGCACCATGTCTTTATCTAGCAATATGTTTTCAGGTTTTAGGTCCAAGTGGTAAATTGGATCTTTCAGATCTTTATGAATATACTTTAGACCATCACAGATCCCCTTAATTATTTTGTACCGCGTGTGCCAGTCAAGTTCACAGAACTCAACTGCTGTAGTAAACAAAAATGATTATTAGTACAATGTAAGTATACAAAACATTATTCAAAGACATGCTAAAAATGAAGAAGCAACACACCAGAAAGATGCTTTTTAAGGCTCCCATTGTGCAAATACTCCAAGCAGAGTGCTCCGTGTATCTTATCAGCAAACACCGTACTTCCATCGGGCTTGTTACAAGGTTCTTTCTCTGTTTGATAACAATAGCCAAGAACCTTTACAATGTTTTGATGCTTGAGCTTACTAAGGTTATAGAACTCATTTTGGAACTGCTTATATTCAACATTGACATTATGAATCTTCAGTTTCTTCACAGCAACATCATCACCGTTTTTAGTCACTCCCTGCAAAATATATGTTGTCAGTACTCAGTACAGGTTATTATACTATACTCCCTCCATTCAACTATGCAAGGCCTATTTTTTCTTGGCTCAAAGACCAAGAAAAACACTCTCATCATTAGTTTTTCTTGGAAAAAAAACAATCGGCTTTTATTGTGAATTCTTTTACTCTCTGCATGTACTTCACTCCTGAGGTGTGCATGCCATGAATTACTGCCGCACCGATTCCCAAAGCATCACTCCCAAGGAAAAATGAGAATAGGCCTTGCAAAAGTGAACTTTTAAGATTTCACAATAGGCCTTGCATAGATGAATGGAGGGAGTATTTGATAAGGAAGAAATTTAGGCTTTGGCTTTTTTTTTTGTCATGTGGCGGTATTTCCAGATCCAGATATTTTTTTAGATAATGGAAATAAATTATCCGGCTTCACCTCTTTTGCAAACAAAAAAGTGTCAGACCAGTATTACAAAGCACCTCACACTAAGTTCCAGATCCAGATATATATGAATTTGGTTTATGCTTATTGGCCACTTTGCAGTAACACGACATAGTTTCGATGCAGTGTGCTGGCAAGGCTTATCGAGAATATAATTTGTTTACAAGATTCAAACGTTACCCAAATCTGACCTTGTAAACAACTCCAAATGCTCCTTCACCAAGTTTTCGCTCTTCAGAGAAATCATCTGTAATGTCGCGCAGGAACTGAAATGACACATCCTCTAGTTCCATCTCTTTCTGTAGTCCAAATTAAAGAAAGACCACTGGGTGAGAAATTGAAACATATATATGCCACCTTTTACAAAAAAGAAGAGCAACAGATCAGTGTGCGGGATGCAGACTGAGGTATGCTAGAGCTTCTGAACTAACTTGGGTGGTGCTCGCATTGGAAATACAGTGTCTATGCAAATCTTGCTAGCGACCACTCAAAGCTCTGCTAGATTTTATGGTCGGCAAGGCAGCAACACTTGGGGTGGAATTACGCGTGCAACAGCATCAGTAGCTGCTGGATGATGGTGGCGCTAAGCCTTATATCCGGTGATTAATTAATACCTTGGCTGGAATAGGTACAAGATCAAGGATCGAACCTGGCAAGGGATCAGAGCACAGCAGGAAGATCCAAGGAACCGCTGCGCTTGAGGGATCGAACTCAGTCAGGGGAAACAGCAGACGCGCAACTAGCTTGCTAGCGAGGCAGTAGCAGAGGCGCTGGCACTCGTAATGAGTAGTGGATCTCCTTATCATGTACACGGTGAGGACTGATGAAATAATGAATATTGCAAGGTCAAGGATCGAACCTGATTGATAACGGGGAACAATTAATTGTCTCGGCACACCCAAGATGATATCCTCGTGATGACTGCGTACAGATCGGGCGGGCTCACCAGGTTGTGTGTGACTCTAGGCAGCGCGCCCGCGGTGAGTGAGGCAGATCAGGCAGAAGCGCAGGCGGGAGAGAGGAGGAAGAGAAAGAAAAGGTGACCCTGTGGGAGACGCAACAAGGCTCCGCGTCGTGGACTGGTGGGTGGTGGTGAGGAAGATGATATATTGATTGGTTTCTACTGGACCCTACTAGACTCCGACGGGTGCATGCATGTCAGCATGTGTGGCTCTGGTGAGGGAAGAAAATGCAGTGCGCCCCAGGCGCACGCGCGCCAGGGTGCGCCCCGGCGCGGATCGCCGCTCAACTGCAATCCGACGGCGCGCGCTCTACACCCGGCTCCGCACGCGAGAGATGGCTCATCCGCTCGGCTCCACGCCCAGCTCCGCACGCGAGACTTCACCAGCTGCACGGCGTCAAACTGGACGACCTCCTCCGCGCCGGGAGGAAGACGGTGGACGAGGTGTGGCGGGACATCCAGGGCGCCGCCGCCGCGGCCTGCCCGCGGGCCCAGATGACGCTCGAGGTCTTCCTGTGCTGGCCGTCAACTGTGGGGCTCGGACCGGTGCTGGACGCGCTCTACCACGACGAGCACGACGGCGGCGGCATGGCCGGTTCGAAGCAGGAAGATCCAAAAAAAATTATGTAGCGACCTCAGCTGTTTTCCAATCAATTTCCTCAATCATATATTATAAGTTTTTTTCAACACGAGAAGGGACCTCGTTTGCATTAAGAATTGGAAATACGGCAGTTATATATGATACTGAAAAACTGAGAGATAGACTGCTCCAAGACCATTTTACCAGTTTCATGCTTCGCAACCTACAGGATTCAGTTTTTCAGGCAAGGGGTCAAGTGTCACTTTCAGAAATTTGCTTAACACTTGGACTAGGAATTCAACATAAAAATGAGCCTGCTTTGCTGGATTTCTCAACATCCTCCACCTTAGGAAGTAGCGTTATGACCTCATAGTTTAAATTTACGTGTATCGAACTTTTCTAAAATACAGCCTACATAGGTGTAGAATCCAAACATCAAAGTTAAAGTTGCACAACTCATGTTGTCGTTGTACTTCTTCAGTGTCTAAAATTAGGGCTATCTTGGCGCTTGCAATTTTTCCCCGTGACACGTGAGATACCAATTTTAATATTTTTCTCCGACTTTACAGTTAAAAGAGATCCACTACTAGAATCGTAAGAACAACCGACCGTTCTTGAACCATCGGTCATTGCGTTGGACGCTTGGAAATAACATTGCTCTACAGTTTACCGTCGGCAATGCTTGGTCAGGCATTCCACCAATTGCCGACGGGTTGTTGGCCATTTAGTTCGCGAGGGTGAATGCCGGACAGTGCACCGTCGGCCACATGCTGACTACGTCCTCTACTGATGCAGATGGCCATCTGTCCCATTGAGCTACATACTGACTACACTGAAGCAGATGGCCATCCCTCCAATTGAGCCACTTGCTGACTACACTATCGAAGGAGATGGCCAGTCCGTCCAATTGAGCCACATGATGTCTACACTTTTGAATATAAATGGCCATCCGTCCAATTGATGACGACCCGTGATTTCTCTTGGTCAATGACCATTGTCTTAATTAAATTATTTTTCACTTTCATCTTTATTTTTGTTGGGTGACGAATTTAGGAAAGGCCTTACCTCCGACAAAGTCACGGCGTCACTAAAGGAGAAGGTTCCGCATGATAGAATAGGTTTTATAACAATCGAAGGTAATGACTAGATTCGGAATGCAAAGGAAAGTCTGGGGTGACCTTCGAGTTCAAAGTCACCAAGGTATGTCCAGGCAAATCTAGAACGGATGTAAAGCTGTTGAAGAATGCGAAGGTAAAAACACATCAAATCTCTCTCCTCATGCATGGAGCATCAAACATAGGTAAATAAAAAAACTAATTACATGGTTTTGATGTACACGATAAGACGAATCTTTTGAGCCTAGTTAGGTCATGGTAGGACAATGTTTACCACAAACAAACGAAAAGTGCTACAGCGCGCTACAGTGTCCGATGTGACTTTTTCCCCAAAATTTCCCATACACTTTTTGGAACTGAACACAGCCTAAATTTCACCCAAAATTTACTATGCATAAAGAAGATATCTATCACATCAAAATATCAGTACATGTATGGAGTATTAAATGTTGATGAAACCAAAAACTAATTACACAGTTTTGTTGTACTCTGCGAGACGAACATTTTGAGCCTAATTAATCAATTTTGGATAATTTTCACAAATAGAAACGAAATGCTACAATGACGCATTTTTGGACAATTTGCATCTAAACAAGGCCAAAGTCTTGGGCCTCCCGGGTCAGATTGTGCAGTGCACAGTAGTCTCAGGGGTCGGGTGTCATCGTTTGTCCGAGCACTGACACTACGCCACTCAGTTGTGTAGCGACCTCAGCTATTTCCCAATCAATTTCCTCACTCCTCATATATTATAAGTTTTTTTTTCAACACGAAAAGGGACCTCAGTTGCATTAAGCATTGGAAGTAGGGAAGGTATATATGTTACTCAAAAACCGAGAGATAGACTGCACCTAGACCTACTAGTTTCATGCTTGGCAACCTACAGGATTGAGTTTTAAGGATTAGTTTTTCAGGCAAGGGGTCAAGTGTCACTTTCAGAAATTTGCTTATCCACTTGTACTAGCTATTCAACAGAAAAATGTGCCTGCACTGCTGGATTTCTCAACATCCTTCACCTTAGGAAGTAGCGTTATAACCTCATAGTTTAAGTTTACGTGTATCGAACTTTTTCTAAAATACAGTCTACATAGGTGCACAATCGAAACATCAAATTTAAAATTGCACAACTCATGTTGTCGTTATACTTCTTCAATGTCTAAAATTAGGGCTATCTTGGCGCTTGCAATTTTTTCCCTGTGACACGTGAGATATAATTTTAATATTTTCATCCACTACTAGAATCGTAAGAACAACCGACCGTTCTTGAACCTTCGGTCATTGCCTTGGATTCTTGGAAATAACTTTGCTCTACAGTTTACCGTCGGCAACGCTTGGTCGGGCATTCCACCAATTTCCGAGGGGTTGTTGGCCATGTAGTTCGCGAGGGTGAATGCCGGACAGTGCACCGTCGGCCACATGCTGACTACGTCCTCTACTGATGCAGATGGCCATCTGTCCCATTGAGCTACATACTGACTACACTGAAGCAGATGGCCATCCCTCCAATTGAGCCACTTGCTGACTACACTATCGAAGGAGATGGCCAGTCCGTCCAATTGAGCCACATGATGTCTACACTTTTGAATATAAATGGCCATCCGTCCAATTGATGACGACCCGTGATTTCTCTTGGTCAATGACCATTGTCTTAATTAAATTATTTTTCACTTTCATCTTTATTTTAATATTTAATTGAAACAATATTTTATTCTGTCAATCCTATTTCTGACATTCTCCCGTGCATGAGTCAAAGTTTCATTCATTTCACATTGGCCCAAAGTTTAAAGTAGAAAGGAAAGCAACATGCATAACAACTCATAATAATTTTTTATTTACCTCACTGAAAGACTGTATACATCGGACCAAAATTGGAAAGAACGAAATTACGTACAAAATCATACATTATCCTCGAAGGGTCAGGCTACCTATGAGGAATTGGCAATGCTAGCTGGCCCTCATTCTTGGCTGAGTTAATCATGGATTGCAACAAGTCAGCAGCTAGGACAAACAAAAGAGGAGAAAGAGGGTCTCCCTGCCTGATCATATCCTCCTGTACGTTCAACACACATTTCTGTATGACACTGTTTTACTCCAGCAACTGTTCTGGGATCTCTATTTGTCGAGACATGCTCTCCAGCGCCAGCATTGCCTGCGCCTCTTCGGCCTCGCCGCTGAGCTCCGTCTCCTCGGCGTTGACAAAAATGGAGAGCAGAGCTCCCTCTCCTCGGCGCTGACGAAAATGGAGAGCAGCTGCTTGACGACACCCCCGGTAACGACGATCGCCTTCTTGCCGCCGTGGTCCAGAGCTAGCCCCGTCAGCACGTCGGTGGCGAGCTTCTGCAGATCCTTGTGCTTCTGCCCGTACCTGAGGATGTCACAGAGGTTGCTGACCGTGAACACGTTCTCTGCAAAGTGTCGGGCCATTGAAGGAGCATGAGAAAAAAAGCAGAGGGTAAAAGTGTCCTTTTATATAGAAAATAGTAGAAATACAACTAATGACATAGAAAGCAAGAGGACAACGTTTCGAGGACGATTATTACGAAGACGATGTTAGGAATGGCAAAACTGTGAAGCGTAACGTTTCGAGTACCGAAATCGCAATTTTCTCTGTTCTGAGTGCTTGAAATCTTCGCTTTCGAAATTTGGAAGGTCTCCTTGGGCTCTCGACAGGGTACACCTCCGGATGTCGTCGATGCTTTTGACCCTTAGTCTGCTCTCGCTTGTGCAGTCGATACTGCACATTTTCGTCAAGCACATGTACATCAACCATACATGGCTGTGTTTAGTTCCTAAACGGAGAGTGAAAAAGAGGTAAAAATCATATCAGACACTGTTGCGCACTGTAACATTTTTTGTTTGTTTGTAGTAAACATTGTCCTACCATGACTTAACTAGGCTCAAAAGATCCGTCTCGTTGTGTACATCAAAACCATGTAACTAATTTTTTTTATTTACCCACGTTCAGTGCTTCATGCATGAGGAGAGAGATTTGATGTGATAGGTGAATAGTGAACTTTGGAGAGAGAAAGTTTGCGAACTAAACACACCCCTTGTTTCATGAATAGGCATATTTTTCAGATCATAACTGCGTGCTTTTATGAGTTTGGGCTGACGACCTCCATCTTCATAGCTTGTTTCATGCTTGATTCCTTTATTTTTCTCGGCCAATGGTATTTTTTTGACTAGGACCATGTCGGCCTATGGATCTTCTATTAATTTCCCAGTATCTATCATGTTTATTTGGAAAGAACACTTGACCCTTTCGATTGGCTCAGAAGATCCTTCAAATTTGATCTCTCCCTGATTAATAGCCAATTGAATCTGCTGATGAAACTCCACGCACTTATTCGTACCGTGAGAAACTTAATTATGGCATTTGCAATATTTGTATCTTCCTAAATCTTAGGCAAATGGGATACTGCGACCTGGTGGCAATTTTATTTGTCTTTTTGCAGTAATAGATAAAAAAAATTATCGGACTTCGTGACATGGAAGCTGAACTTCTTTTATTTTTCCTCACAAGAAATCGGCTCTTTTGTTAGAGCGGCGCAGCGGATTCCGGCCGGCCCGCTATACCCACTAGCTAGCACTTCATCCAGCCAAGGTCCACTGGAGCCACAACCAACCAAGACCCAGACCTAACTCAACTCAAAAGACTAGTCTGATAGATGAGGGTTGTCCCCGCCTTATATGTCGTGCTCCCCCACCAGCAATTTCTGACGTGGGACTAAACCTAAAAATATCCACCATCATACAAGGGGCCCAACTCTTCCATCACATACAACCATGTGATCTCCTGGAAGACGTCATCCCAGGCCTCGAGTCCAACTCTCCAGTCACATCACCCTGTGTGACCCTTCGGAGACGTTCACGGACTCCTCCGTCACTGTGTGACCCCTGAGATTTTCCAGGTTTTCCGACCTTTGGTTTTGATACCACTTGTTAGAGTGGCGTAGCGGATTCTGGCCCGGCCTGGTATACCCACGAGCCGGCACCCCATCGAGCACATGTCCATCGGAGCCACAACCAACCAAGGCCCAGGCCTAACTCAACCTAAAAGACTAGTCTGATAGATGAGGGTTGCCCCGCCTTATATGTCGTGCTCCTCCACCATCAATTTCCGATGTGGGACTAAACCTAACAATCGGAGCGACCGGTGTTGCGGTTTGGGGAGGAGCGCCCGTAGTCATGCCCCGGGGATGTAGGCTTCGGCTGAACCTCGTTAAAAAAGATCGTGTCTCCATTGTCGTCTGTGATCTTGCAAGTTTGTCTCGGTAGATTCAATCGGTGCTTCCGCTGGAGGAAATTAGTGTGCGGCTCGTCGTCGTGATGGCTAATTTTCTAACAATTGATGGTCTCCATTTGTTAGATATTGTATCAAATATTTATACGAGTCTGGTTACGACGGGACTTGGAGTTGTATTTAGCAGTATAGGGTAGAGTTCATGTCAAACTCTGTAACCTGGGCCTCTTCATAAATATGAGAGGGGTTGCTGTTGTAACCATGACGACATAGCGACAGGTTCGCAGAGGGGAGGCGGCACGTTGCCGGGATCTCGGAGCGACCGGTGTTGCGGTTTGTGGAGGAGCGCCCGTAGTCATGCCCCGGAGATGTAGGGGCTTCGGCTGAACCACATTAACAAATATCGTGTCTCCGTTGTCGTATGTGATCTTGCAAGTTCGTCTCGATATATTCAATCGACGCTTCCGCTGGAGGAGATTAGTGGGCCACTCGTCGTCGCGAGGACTAATTTTCTAACATCTTTATTTTTAATCGATCCAACTAGCTTGGTTTCAATCCTCACTTGAGAATACAAATTGCAGGCCTCCTTCTGGACGTGACCACCCGTTGTTTGGTCTTGTCCTAACGGCTTTTGAATCAAAGATACTGACTTTTGCAGTGAAACATCCGATTTCTGAGATTCTAATTCTGGCTGAACAATTTTGCTTTGAGATTCGCGCATTTCTTGATTCCAGACCAATGATGCTGAGAAAGAACCATGGACTGGATTACCTCAGGAACAATTTGCATTTCTTCATTCTGTGTGGGAGAATTTCCTGAGGTGAGGTGCTGAAGAAATCTTTGTTGGAACTCTTGCCAGAAATTTTCCATTTGATCAGAATCCAACGCCGACGTGTTCTGCAGTTGATCATTGCTTCCTGTCGAGTGATCAATGACTGATCGTCTCTGTCTTGTACATATTCGACGGGTATTTGAGACTGTAAAACCACTGGTTGCTCAACCTAACTAGGAACATACTGCTGATGACTTTGCAGCTGTGGTCGACATGCATAAGAACTCATCGGTCAAGAGGCCTGAGGAGTTTCTTGTATCTGATAATTCCAATTGTTTGGGCTTGAGCCATTGGTTGAAAGTAAGGAACCACTGGCTAGAACGTCTGGGGAACGTACTGCCAATGTTGGCGTCCCAATTGTTGTCCCTGATAAGGTGATTGAACATACGGTGTCATTGGCACCAGCATTTGAGGAACATATGGAGCTTGGACCTCCTTTTGGTTCTGACTCGATAGTTGTGGAACCATCGGCCAATAGGTAGGTGCTGGAAATGCACAATGTGGCATCTGGTTACCATCCATGATCTTGGTGCAATAATTAAATGCTGGTAAAAACGGAGTGGATACGCTTATACCTAAAATCTAACGATTGCGATAAATTTGTGTAACAACCAGACTTAGAATAAAGTAGAGCGGGATACTTGAAACTAAATTTAACTGTTACGATAAATTGGTGCAAGAATTAGATTAAGACAAAAGCAGAGCGGGATGCTTAAATCTAAAACCTAACAATTGTGATAACTTTTAGGAGATCTAGACGAAACCACAACGATACGCCCAGTAGTTAAAGCCTAGAGAGCACCAGGTAAAAGCGGAACTTACAAGCAACGCCAGAGGTCATGGAGATGCAGCCCAACGAATACTCAAAAGAACTCGTAGAACTAGTGAAACTAGATTGAAAAGTAAATGGGATGTGAAAAGAGTAAAGGTTTGTTTGATTGGTGTGTGGATAGTCTTTATTCGTAGCCCTAAGGCGACTATTTATAATCATATATGATACAGACTTCATGTCGATCACAACAACTATGAAACTTGTCGAAAAAAACAAAACTTTCCTAAAACAAAATCTTAAACTATATGTCAAACTTGTTATGAATTACGGCATCATAATGATAATACCCGGCATTGAGGTAGACTTGGCACAGACCTCGTTGGAGGCTCAGAGCTTGATGTCGTAGATCTTGGGGCGTTTATCGTCGGCGTCGCAGCGCACGAACCACCGGACAGGTGCTCATACAACACAATAGCAACCAAGGTCAACAGCCGGCGAGCAAATGCTCGGTGGATCGGGGCCGCATGCTTCATTGCACCTCAAGCCGGTGCTGCTGTCTGCCAATGTGGGAGCCCATGCAGGTCAATCTACACAGGGATGACTGCAAGGGAGATAGAGGTGAGACACAGAGATGTTGGATCGGGGGTGCCCATTGGATGTGCACCTCACTGCGGGGAGGACGCGGATCCGGCCGTGGCACCATGGATCTTGGCCCTCCCTGTGCCCTTCCGAAGGCGGTGGTGGCGCGAGGAAGGAGGGAGGGCAGCGATGCAGGGTGGCGTCGGGAGGGGAGAAGGCATAGGTACTGATGAGGCGTGTGGAGGGAGAGGATGGGCGCATGGGACAAGGAGTCGGGCTGGGAGAGCAAGGGGAGGCACGGCGACGAAGCGGTAGGGGGGCGTTCTTGGGGAGGGGAGCCTGCCGTGTGGATACACAAAAAGTAGACCCTTGGTTTTGGTCGTCTATGAGGCAGAATGTTTTACATAAAATTTGGACCCTATGTTTTGATAGTGTTGTAATTTTTGGGTGTATAATAAGGCTAGTCTCAGTGGGGTTTCATTGAGAGTTTTATTACATTAATTACCCTGATGTGGCATAGAAGAGAAGGTAGAGTTTCATGATATGTGGGAAGAGTTTCATCACCATGAAACTCTTTTGGCACAGTTACCTACTCTAGTCTACGGAACCGTGTAGGTAACTGTGCTCGGGATTGGGTGCATACAGCTCCATCGCACGCATGCTCGGGAATGGGCGGCTCCGGCCACAACGTGGATGTGACGTCAAGCAGCTCTGGAGTGTATGGGCTTCGGTGCAGGGTCGCTTCAGGTTCTGTGGACATTGATGCGGCCATGCGCTCCTGCTGATCGGAGTCGGTAAGGTTGGCTTCGGCCACCACCGGCATGTTGGTGGGTGCGGGCGGCTCCGATGGGTGAGCATGGGTACGAGTGGCTCCGGCCGTTGCAGGCGTGGGCGGCTCCGGCTGGTGGTCGTTTCCAACACGGGCGAGAGTAGGCCCCTCCAGCGCAGGGGCGTGCAGAGATCCAGTGGCTCGCAGCGGCGGGGCTGCGGTCCGGGTGAGGGGTCGTAGCAGTTTTCTTTTTATTTTGGGAAATTGACATCACTGCCGGTCTGACACTGACGGTCATCGCTAATATTTTCACTTCCAACCATTTACCGCCCCCTTGAGACCGGCGGTGATGAGGGTTCTACATCCTGCGGTGATAGGCTTAGTGCAGTTAGTTGTTTTGAGTGGTAGTATTTTCTCCTTTTTCTCGGATTAACGTGGAAATTTCTTGTGAGTATGTCATGGGCAGTCGGCTAGGCCGATTGGGTCTATTGGGCCAGGCCCATTAGGGTTAGGTCAGGGTTTAAGTAAGACTCTCTTTATAAAGAGGGGAGATGTACCAATGAAGACAAGCAATGAGAATATCAATCTGTTAGGGTTAGCCCCGTGAATATCAATCTGTTAGGGTTAGCCGCCGGGCTAACCCTAACAGATTGATATTCTCATTGCTTGTCTTCATTGGTACATCTCCCCTCTTTATATATAGAGACGCATATTGTACGTGGCAGAGTATGTGATTGGTATAGAATATAGTTAGATATGAGTGAAACCAAAGTTACCCTCGGGATGTAGTCGAGCCCTTATGATTTGGGAGCTTCAATAGCCTGGCCACAGGGCCTGCCCTAGATTTAACACTTGTCAAGTGTAAATTTTGTACTGAAAAATAGTTGAAAGGTACAACGGTATCATGTGCGACGGAACAAGACTGCCAAATGACACAGAATGATATGTCAATGTAATTCACTGCACACATATTAGTTTACTCGGTTTTAGGTTCATGTAATTCGTCTGCGAGTCCCTAGATTAATGTGACAATCCGAATAAATTGTCATGCCCAACAGAAAATGAAATGTTTGTGAGTCCTTGAGATCACACGTTTTTCCTCGATAAAAGATTCATGTGACACAGTTAATTGACATTTTGAACTAGTTTATTACACCCTCCTTTTTATATATGATGCTGATTAGTTCAAAAGGTGGGATGATTTAACTAGTGAAGTCTTCTTCCAAACACCTTATTATTAGGAACACCATGGTGCCCTTTAAACACTACCAGAATACTTCACATCCGCCCGCCCCCTCCGCCTCGGCCCTTTTTGGACCCGGTGCTGAAGGGGCTTCAGCACCGGGTCCAACAGCTAGGAGCGGGGGCGGCGCTGGGATGCGTCTGGGCGAAGGCATTAGCACCGGGTCTTGCCACGACCCGGTGCTAGTGTGTTTGAATATAGGGGCTCCTTCCTCCCCGCCCGAGCCAGCTGAACACTTCGCTGTGTTCATGCTACAGGCTCGGGCGCCGGGAGGAAGAAGAAGAAAGAGGGGAGGTGCTGCCCAATTTTTTTCAAAATTTGTGAAGATTCTACTCATCTAAGGAGCACTACAAGGTATACTCTTTCATTCTCTAATGTTTTATTTAGCTGTAATCGTTCTATGCTTTAGAAATAGAGGAATTTATGAATCAAATAAAGCTAGCAAGAGAGCTTGTGTTCATGGAGGAGAGAGAGGGGGAGGTTGAGTTCATGGTGGAGAGAGTGTTCATGTTGTGCTTTAAATGGAGTGAGAAGGCAAGCTAGATAGTATTTTATTTTGTATGACTTATGTATGACTTGTGAATAGTTATAAGGCCTATGTATTTTATTTATTAGAGAGTTTTATATACTAAAAGTTGGTATAGTTATTTACTAATTTAATGGAATGTATATTTGTTTTAGAAAATGAATATAGTAATTGAATGGAATATATTTTATTAGTTATTTATTAAAAGTTGGAATAGTTATTTATTAATTTAATGGAAGGTATATTTGTTTTTAGGAAATGAATATAATAATTCCATGAAATAAATATTATTAGTTATTTGTTTATATAATGGAATATATATTATAATGTGTATTTATTTATATATTTAATTTTTTTATCTTTAAATTGTTTTGTATATTTGTTATTGGTTAATAATGCAGATGAATAGACAATGGATGTACGGGGACCCCACGCTCAGGCGTTCCGTGATGGCCTCAGGACGTTTCTCGATGCCGCCGAGGCTAACAGGACGCCGTCAGGTTTCACGTTCTGCCCATGCACCCGTTGTGAAAATATACAATCCTACAAACAAAGAGGAGCTCTTCAGGTGCATTTGATGAGGTACGGCTTCATGAGGAATTATTCTTTGTGGACGAAGCACGGTGAAAGAGGAATTCTAATGGATGAAGATGAAGAAGACGGGGCCGATGGCGACATTCCGTTATTGGCTCAATACTGCGGTTCCTTTGCAGATGCTGCAATGGGTGATGCCGATGAGGAAGATGTTGCTCGGGAAGGCGATGCTCAGGAAGATGTTGCTCAGGAAAATGAACCTACTGATGGACTCGGCAATGATAAGGAACTGAAAAAGATACAACGCATGTTGCAGGACCACAAGACTGACCTGTACCCAGATTGCAAAGAGGGGCTAAAGAAGTTGGGTACCACACTTGAACTTCTGCAGTAGAAGGCAGCAAATGGTGTTACTGATAAGGGTTTCGAGGAGCTACTGAAACTCGTAAAGAAGATTCTTCCAGAGGGTAACGAATTGCCATCGACGACGTATCAAGCAAAACGTGTTGTTTGCCCTCTCGGTTTGGAGGTGCAGAAGATACATGCGTGTCCTAATGACTGTATCCTCTATCGCGGACGGCACGAACACTTGGATCGTTGTCCGGTTTGCACCTGCGCACGATACAAGATCAGGCGGCACGACCCTGGTGCTGTTGGGGGAGAGCGTTGTAAGAAAAAAATCCCTGCAAAGGTGATGTGGTATTTCCCTCTGATACCCCGTCTGAAGCGTTTGTTCAGGAACAAAGACCATGCCAAACTGATGCGCTGGCACAAAGAAGAACGTAAGCAGGATGGCATGTTGAGACACCCCGCCGATGGATCCCAGTGGAGGAACATCGACAGAGCATTCCCAGAGTTTGATGCTGATGCGAGGAATGTTAGGCTTGGTTTAAGTACCGATGGCATGAACCCTTTTGGTGAAATGAGCAGTAGTCATAGCACTTGGCCCGTGACTGTTTGTATCTACAACCTACCCCCCTGGCTCTGCATGAAGCGGAAGTTCATTATGATGCCAGTGCTCATCGAAGGCCCAAAGCAACCTGGCCACGACATTGATGTGTACCTAAGACCATTGGTTGACGAACTTTTACAGCTGTGGAAGAATGAAGGTGTTAGCATGTGGGATGAGGACAAGCAGGAGCAGTTTGACCTTCGAGCACTGCTTTTCATAAGCATCAACGACTGGCCTGCACTAAGTAACCTATCAGAACAATCAAACAAAGGATATAAAGCATGCACTCACTATTTAGAGGAAACCGAAAGCATGTATTTGAAACATTGTCGTAAAGTTGTGTACATGGGTCACCGTCGATTCCTTCCGGCGAAGCATGAGCTACAAAAGGAATGTGCGCATTTTGGCGGGAATGCTGACCGCCGTACAAAGCCGAGACACCGGAGTGGGGAAGAGCTATTTGATATGGTGAAGGACCTACACGTGGTGTTTGGCAAGGGAGACGGAAGCCAGGCTGCTCCGACGGGCGAGGATGGTCGTGCCGCGATGTGGAAGAAGAAGTCTATCTTTTGGGAGCTACCTTATTGGCAACTATTAGAGGTCCGTAACGCGATTGATGTGATGCATCTAACGAAGAATCTTTGCCTGAACTTGATAAGCTTCCTGGGTACTTATGGGAAGCCAAAAGATACACTGGAAGCACGTCAGGAGCTGAAACAAATGAAGCAACGGACTGATCTACATCCAGAAAAGAGAGACAAAGGACGCCAGTACTTGCGTCCTGCCAGCTTCACTCTCAGCAAAGAAGAGAAGGCAAGCATGTTTGAATGCTTGAACAATATCAAGGTTCCGTCTGGCTACTCCTCCAATATTAAGGGAATAATAAATATGAAAGAGAAGAAGTTCACAAACCTAAAGTCTCACGACTGCCATGTGTTGATGACACAGCTGCTTCCCGTCATACTCAGGGGTGTGCTACTAGTTAACGTGCGGAAAGCCATTGTGAAGCTATGTGCATTCCTCAATGCAATTTCTCAGAAGGTGATCAATCCAGACCATTTAGATCAGCTACAGAACGACGTG
This sequence comes from Echinochloa phyllopogon, assembly GCA_033239725.1. Classification (NCBI taxonomy): domain Eukaryota; kingdom Viridiplantae; phylum Streptophyta; class Magnoliopsida; order Poales; family Poaceae; genus Echinochloa; species Echinochloa phyllopogon. The sequence continues at coordinate 11,213,666 of BTCW01000008.1, forward strand.
GTGTAATGTCTTGTCAGCTTTGAGATGATATTTCCACCATCCTTCTTCAATATCATGACACATCTATTGGTTCACCTCGTCAAAGAGATTCGTATATAGGGCCCAGTATCCCTACACAACATGTTCCCATTTGAGAGGTTCTTCGCTGTCCTAAAGAAGTATGTCTGTAATCGTTCTGGTCCAGAAGGATGCATTGCTAAGGGATACGAAACAGAAGAGGTCATTGAATTCTGTGTTGACTTTGTCGACGATCTTATGCCGATTGGTGTGCCCGAATCACATCACGAGGGGAGACTTGGTGGAAAGGGCACACTAGGGAGAAGATCGATGGTGATCAAGGACGCTGAGACATTTCGTAAAGCGCACCTAACAGTTTTGCAACAATCTACCTTAGTTGCTCCGTACATCGAGGAGCACATGCAGATTCTCAGGGACGAAAACTCAACAAAGTCTGCGGCCTTCATCCAGCGTCTGCACAATAGTACTTTCGCCGATTGGTTGCGAAGACGTCTTATGGGTGTCGAGGGCATTGATGCGCAGCTAGCTTTTGTAGCTAGGGGTCCATCGAGCACGATCTTGACATTCCAAGGATACGACATCAATGGGTATACATTTTACACAAGAGCCCAGGACAAGAAAAGCACCAACCAAAACAGTGGTGTCCGGATCGACGCGACAGACACCAATGGTAATACAAACTCATACTATGGAGTCATAGAGGAGATATGGGAACTAGAGTACGGACCTTTGAAGATCCCACTGTTCAAGTGCCAATGGGTGAAGCTGACTGGAGGAGGTGTTAATGTTGAAGCGGACTATGGAATGACGTTAGTGGACCTAAACAAGATTGGCTTTCTAGACGAACCGTTCGTCCTGGGCAATGCTGTCACACAAGTTTTCTATGTGAAGGACATGGCTAGCAGACCGAAGAAAGGGGCGGATAAGAAAGGTGGGGGTAAGCAATTGGACCCATCACAAGACGAGCCAAAGCGTCATATAGTTCTTCCTGGAAAGAGAAAAATCGTAAGAGTTGAGGACAAGACGGATGAAGAATATGATATGCTCGATGGCCGGCCTCCATTCTCAGTGGCTGATGACCCAAGCATCCTGTTAGCGGCGGAGGAGACACCGTATCTACAGCGTGATCAGAATCAAGGAACATTTGTAAAGAGAAAGTTTATTAGTGTACGAGTACGCGATGATGCCATGTAATTTAATTGCACTATGTTCCACCCAATTTGTAATGACTATATTTGCATTTATGTTCCACCTATGTTATAAGATTTTCTATTGATTTATAAGATTGTTTTTGTTGATTCTAGTATTTTATATTGATTTTCTAGTATTTTGTAAGATTTTCTAGTAATTTGTAAGATTTTCTAGTAATTTGTAAGATTTTCTAGTAATTTATAAGATTTTCTATTAATTTATATGATTTTCTATTAATTTATAAGATTTTCTACAAATTTATACGATTTTCTATTACTTTATACGATTTTCTATTAATTTTAAATTAATTATAACATTTTCTATTAATTTATAAGATTTTCATTTAATTTATATGATTTTCTATTAATTTATACGATTTTCTACAAATTTATACGATTTTCTATTAATTTATACGATTTTCTATTAATTTATACGATTTTCTATTAATTTTAAATTAATTATAACATTTTCTATTAATTTATAAGATTTTCTATTAATTTATAAGATTTTCTATTAATTTATATGATTTTTTATTAATTTATATGATTTTCTATTAATTTATATGATTTTCTATTAACTTATATGATTTTCTATTAATTTATATGCCAAATAGTAGCCACCGGTGCTAAAGACCGGTTTGGAAACTGGCGCCAAACGAAAATGGTGGCCTTTAGCACCGGGTAGATCAAAACTCCGGTGCTAAAGGCCCCCAAAATTTCGTTTGGCGCCTGTTGGGCCTTTAGCACCGGGTGGTAGAGACCCGGTGCTAAAGGTCCTTTAGCACCTGGTCGTGGGAAGACCCGGTGCTAAAGGAGGGGCCTTTAGCACCGGGTGGTGGGAAGACCCGGTGCTAAAGGTCCTTTAGCACCGGGTCTTGGTTGTACCCGGTGCGAAAGGTCCTGGACCTATATAGGCCCGGCCCTTCTCTCCCCTTCCCACTTCGCCAGATCGAAACCGCCGCCCCGCCGCCTCGTCTCCTCAGCCGCGCCGCCGCCCGACGTCCCCGCGCCCGGCCACGCCGCCGCCGCCGCCGCCCGTCGCCGCCCGCCCGTCGCCGCCCGTCGCCCGCCCGACCCCGTCGCCGCGCCACCGCCGCCGCCGACCCCGTCGCCGCGCCCGTCGCCCGCCCGACCGCGTCACCGCCCGACCCCGTCGCCGCGCCACCGCCGCCGCCCGTCGCCGCGCCACCGTCGCCTCCCGCGCGGTGAGCCCTCTGTGAAGCCGGCCTTCGTGCCGTGCCATGATGTTTGTGAGCCGGCCTTCGTGCCGTGTTTGTGATGTGCATGCAGGTATTGCATGGCCGAACACGTTCGGCGATGCACATTTGCTTAGCGAACGCGTTCGGCCATGCGCATTTGGTTCGCTAACCAAATGCGCATGGCCGAACGCGTTCGCTAAGCCGAACCCGTTTATATGTATTGGAAATATTAGAAGAAAATATTACAAATATATATGCTTCATATGTATTGAAAATATTAGGAAATTTTAGAAATTTATTTTATTGCAAATGAGGTGTATTGGAAATGCGGTCTATTGGAAATGCTTCATATTGGAAATGCTTCATATGTATTGAAATATTAGAAAATATTGAAATTTATTTTATTGGAAATGCGGTGTATTGGAAATGCTTCATATGTATTGAAAATATAGCTTCATTTAAATATATATTGGAAATGTTATATGTTTGTATAATGTATATATTGGAACCCGTTCGTCACGCACCCGAACCCACCGCACACCCGAACTTAGCAAATCCGTTTTTCGCGCACTGACCCTCTTAGCGAACCCGTTCGTCACGCACCCGAACCCTTAACAAACCACTTCGCGTCGCGTACCCGAACTCTTAATGAATTTGTATGCTTAGTATATATTTCTTATCAATTATTTTTAATTCTATAGATGGCGGACAACAACAACCCTGTCCCACCCATGCAAGAGGACAACAAGAACCCTGTCCCAGCCATGCAAGAGGACAACAACAACCCTGTCCCAGCCATGCAAGAGGACAACGACACGTTCTTTGCGAATCAACTTTTTGATATTGTAACCCAACCAATGTCCATGGATCAAGTGTTGGATATCATTGGAAGGGACGACAATATCCAGGGCGACAATGTTGTAAGGCCCGAAAATGTTGAAGGGGCCGCCAATGTCCAAGGCACTAATGAAGGGGCCGGTAACGAGCCCTCGTCTAGTCAGGTGTGTATATATATAACATAAATTTGTACTATACATGTCAATTATGTATACCATCTCAATATCATCTCGTATATATGTAATTTGTGTAGGCCGCCTCTGCTTCTACAAGTCGAGCTAAGAAATCAAAACGATCGACCACGAAGAAGCTGAAGGATGTCAAGTTTCACATCACTCGAGTGGAGGATGACGGGGAGCCAGTTGAGCCCCCAAAAGTGGCCAAGAAATTTGTATCTCAGTGTGGGGTAATTGTACGGGACAATGTGCCCATTAGTATCAGAAAATGGAAGTCCACGGACCCCACTGAGGAGTACGTGCTCCCCGATACAGAGAAAGAGATGCTATGGACGGAATTAAAGGAAATATTCGACTGGCCTAGCACTCGTGAAGCAGAACTGAGGGATTGGACAATGAAGAAGATGGCAGTTCTGTTTCAGGATTTTAAGAAGAAGTTGTACTCGCATTGGCTCAAAACCGGAGAGGCCCCGGATCCTGAGAAGTATAAGAAGATCAATGATGAGGAGTGGGAAGCATTCCTTGAGTACAAAACCTCCGAAGAGGGTGCAACGGCTAGCGCTAGAAACGCTGGAAACGCCTCAAATAAGAAGTACTCCAATAAGATGGGTTCGGGAGGTTACAAGGCAAGCATCCCTAAATGGGAGAAGGTGGAAGAAAATCTATATGCTAGAGGCGTCACTCCAGCGACACATGACTGGCCCACAAGGACCAAGCATTGGTACTATGGTCATGGAGGCACCCTAAGCCCAATCGACGGCTCCTTAGTTTTTCCCGAGGACTTGCGAGAACAAGCTCAGCGTCTCCTCGATATTCTCAGGGCATCTGAGAGGGGAGAATTTGTTGCTGATAGAGACAGAGATGAGCTAACCTATGCCTTAGGGAACAAGGAGCATCCTGGACGGACGCGCGGCGTAGGCACTAGCATCTCATGGAAGTGTTGACGTAAAATCCGCACCTCACGCCAAGCACACAGCAAGCCGAATTAGCTGGCTTCACACGTGACCCGGGCTTTTGAATCCGGAAGCGTGCCAGTCAATTTTCCTGAAACTGACAAAGGGAAAAGAAAAATGTTTAAATAACACCTGGAACGTACCGGGCAATACCAGTCAGTTCCATATTTGCGGCTACAGAGCCAGTTTCGGACGACACATAGCTACAGGGAAGCTATCTGTCGGCAGTTAAAGCCTCATTCGGCAATCGGCAAGGCACGCAGAGAGCGTACTGCCGAATGCGTGACGTAAGCATGACGAAAGATCGGCTTTCAGCTGAATGAACAATATAACGCATACTCATAGCCGATTAACGATAAACAAAGCATGATAGATAAATAAAAGGGCGAAAGCATGACCATAATTTCATAATAAACAAGAATGCATAGATTAAAAGCACTAGTCTACCGCATGTCTAGGTACTTTCCAACCCGTCAGGCATGAAAACAAACAAGTTAATCCACCGCATGATACGACTTGCTTAGAATCACACCACCAACCAAGAATAGGGTAATCCACCGCATGATACGCCCTAAACACGGAAGGCTAAAAGCATTCTTTATTTAAAACAAAACCGTGGACGTGTTTCACTCGTGACGATACTGCCGAATTCAGCTATACAGCCGAATCGGGTTCTGTGGAGAAGGAACATGCTTCGTCGATGATGATAGATCTATCAGATCGAATCGAATTCTAATCCACCGGATGATTAGCTCTAAGACGACCCAAAAACCTGCATCTACCGCATGATACCCAGTTCTGTCAAGATCTACACAAGACCAACGAGCCTGAACCCGCAACACATGTCAATCTAGATTGACTTCGAATTCGGCTATGAAAAGCAGAGCATCATGAGCATGGAGCCGATTCTAATCAACCTAGACTGGGCAAAGGAGTGTTGTAATGAATCGAACACGAAGATAAAATCCATAGCAACACAAGATAACTTAATGAATCTATCAGATCTTGCCAAAATCCAATAGAGCCGATAACTTGGTCCATACTAGATCTTAGCCCACCGCATGGCTCATGACCTAACAGAGGAACCTTCTTGAGACCAAAACTTAAATCCACCGGATGATACTAAGCATGGTAACAAGACTACTTGCATCAAAGCTTAAATCCACCGCATGATACTAAGCATGATACAAGGTTGTCGATACTTACGGAGGTCGACGGATCGATGACTCCTCTCGAAGAACTCGACGACTCGACTAAAGGACTCGATGTTGGCACGGGGCCAGTTTGTTGTATGATTGATTGGATTCGATTCTTTTTACAGCTGCCATGGGTTTATATTTATACCCAGGTCTTGATACAACTCCTAGTCGGACACGACTACAATATTTGTTTCTAAAAATAAATGACGAATCTTCGTGCCCATATTGCGTTCCTTGTTCGAACCGGCCTTTCCTTATGTTTTTCCACGTCATCATGCCTTCCCGAATGCCTTTCGCGGAACAGTTTTCTTGCCGAATGACGATGCGTTCCCGACCGCAGAATGTCTTTGCCGAATGCTTCTGGGGAAAAACTCCTTTGCCGAATGATATCTCTTCGACGATTCCGGCCCACATGTCAGCCTCTTCCTGGTGCCAAATTTTGGTGTCAACACATGCCCCTTCAATTTCGGGATAAAAGATAATTTTATCTCGGAATTGACCAGAAGCACTCAACATTCCCAAGTTAGCCCTGCTCGGCACCCGCTTCTCCTTTTGAATCTTCAGAGCTCTCATCCGGATCCGAACCCTAAGTCATCGACTTCCAAGATTTAATCTTCAAATGGCGAATCAAGATTTTGCCCTCCAGGTAAGCTTCAATCCCCTCAAGCACATTCGGCATTCTTCTTTCGATTTGCATCTTAAATTTCTTCTCATCCCCTTCCATTCTTGATAGGCCTTGGCTGCCGAAATCCTTATCCCTGTTGAGGAAAAAGCTCCATCCTATTTCCTCGGCCCTGTAGGAGATTCAGATCCTTCCGAAATCATTGCGGCCGAATCTCAGAGGATTCCTTTCAAGATTTCACTGACAAAACCTCATGAGTGGCAAGACGCCTTCAAGAACTGGCCCTTGCCCCCAATTGCCGGCTGGAGAAATTGGTACAAAAGGATGTCCGATGATAAAAGCCCCCAAACACAGAACTGGGACCATCTGTGTATCTCTCATTGTCTGGAGCTGTCATTAGCCGAAACACCAAAGAATGAGAACCTCCTGATTGCAGCTTGCCACTTTTGGTCCAATGGCGCAAATGCCTTTCTTTTTGGTCATGGCCCAATGTCTCCTACTTTGGCCGATGTCTACATGATGACCGGCCTGAATGTTACAGGAACTGTATACCCATATGACCATAAAGGTTCCTCCAAGCAAACAGGAGTAAAAACAGGGGCTGGATACAAAAGATACATCCAGAACTACATGTCTGACGGCCCTCTGACCGATGTTGAATACAGAGCCTTCCTGAACATGTGGCTATGCAGATCAGTCTTCTGTGGCAAAGCCAATGAGCCAACCCTGAATCACATCGTGATGGCTGAAGAGCTGGCTGCTGGAAAACTCATTCCACTCGGGAAATACCTCCTGGGCAGTGTCTATCATATGCTCAATCAAACCACCCACCTGATGCACACCAGCAAGAAAATCCCCTGTGTCAATGGCCCTTGGTGGTTTGTCCAAATGTGGCTGCAGCTGTATATGCATCAAATCGTCGCCATTGATCTCAACAGCCGAGATTTTCCTTCAATCAATTACAAAGAAGGAGAAAATCAGAGAACCAAAGGTTGTCAAACCTATGGAGAAGCTGCCTCCACCGTATCCATCAACAAGAACATTGGTGAACTGTTTGAGCTCTTCTTCAGAGGTTTTGCTCACCCTCTTTGGTTCCCATATTTGGACAACGACAACCTCACCTTCCCCTGCGAATTCAGCTTTGAGACTGGATGCACTGATGTGCAATCTATAGCAATCTTTAATGCCTTCATCCAGCCCTGCATCTTACCAGCCGAATTCTGTGGGGGAAGGCTGATTCAAAGCACTTACGAATATTATCAGCCGAATATGATGGCCAGACAGTTGGGATGTGGCCAAGTGCCCCCTAGGCTATTTCTCCATGAATTCCTCAGGCCTAGGGAGATTGTTAAGAATTCCACAGAGACAAGAAGGATTTTTACTTATAAATGCTGTGGAACTATTTATGCACCTGATCCTTTTGTGCCAATAATATCTGCCCATCCTTCCTTCACTCTCTGGTGGCAAGAATTTCATGATCATATCTTCAATATGCCAATCCATCCCTTTTGCCTTGAGTTAATGCCTGATTATCAGCCAACTGCAGAGGTAATATGCTTATTCCTTCATCTGTCTTAATAACATTAACCCCAATCGATTCTGACTCTATTATTTTGCAGGACATAACACCTGCCCCTCTTGCCAGGGCAATTTTATACAAAACTGCAGGCCCAATATCTGCTTTGGGGCATCAATCTCCTACCTTGGCTCAGCTGATGGCTAGACAAGCTTCTTCAGATCCAATACTTACTAGACCATCATCTGTCAAGAGAAAAACTTTTTCTTTGGCTGCACCCTTAGCTATAAAAAAGAAAAGAACAAGCAGCAAAAAGGTTGTCAAGATCAAAGCCCTCTTTCTTTGACCATAATGCCATTGGTATTTACTCAGCTTTATGTCTCCTTGGTTTCAGGCCAAAGCACAGCAACCAGCAATCAGTGCAGATCCTGCCGATGCTTCATTGATTGGTAAAATTCTACCACTTTATCTTCTTAACTTCTTTTTCATCGGCACTCATTTCTTGTTAATTGCAGAACAATCCTTAATAGATTCAATCTTGGAAAGCTCTTCTTCTCATCATGACTCAACTTTAGCTTTGCAACTTCTTCCCCAATCAGAAACACCATCCTCACCAAGAAGCCTTCCAATTTCTCCTCAGCAAGATACACAGAATCCCCCAACTGAGCCGGAAAGGCTTCTTTCTCCTATTCAGGAAGTCAGGAACGAGGTAAACATAATCATTTAACTTTCTCTACTCTTTTATTCAGTAGATTATTACTAATTCGGCAAAAACCATCTTTCAGGAGAAAACCATTTCATCATCCAGCTATTCTTTCGCTATGGATGACTTGGTTGCCGAACAAGGGGAAGAAACATCTTCTGGCCAAGCTCTGTCAGAAGAAAATCAAACAAAGCTGAAAGACATCCTTGCTTTGCTGCATAAGAGTATCCAAGATCAAGTCAAAGATGCTGATCTCTTAAGGGATGTACTGGAATCCATTGACCAGGAGCTTCCTGATGATATCAAAATCTCCCTAGAACCAATTTCTCATTTGGATCAGCAATATGCTGCAGTAAAGCAAGCTCTGAAAAACCAATCTTCTCGACCAGCTCTGGAACAGCGGAGGTCCACAGCCAAACAATCTGTGAAAGACCTGCATACTCAAGCTCAGAATAGCAAGGAGTTACTGATCAAATTGGAATCTGAACTTGAAGTGAAGGAGGCCAGAAAAGCTGCCCTTGAAGCCGAACTGAAAAATCTATCGGCCGAAATTGAAGCTGATAAGAAGAAGATAGCAGAGCTTCCCAAGTTAACAGAAAAGATGCGAAAGGAAGCCTCAGCAGCTCTAAACGAAGACAAACAACTCAAGGCAAAGCTTGCTGCTCTGGCTAGAACCCAAGAAGCTGACAAAAACTTATTAGAGAATATTAGTAACATGATATCAAATGCCAAAAATGTAATCTCGCAGTTCTTGGGTTTGTAACTGTAACAAACATTTGATTTAGCCGAATGTTTATCAATCCTGTAATCTTGCTTTTTCTTATCTCTGTCTTTATTGTTGACAACTCATTCGGCAAAGCCGGTTGTGACAGCGTCAGACCCGAAAACGCTTCAACTACGGCATAGCCGAATCTCATCTAGTCAAAGCCGAATACGACTCGAGAAGAATCCCAAACGACATGGGAACCGATCGGCTGAGAAATCCCTTCCACCTTCCGAACTCTTCGGAATATGCGCCACGATCTTTTAGCCACGATTTCCCCTGCGGATTCTATAAATAAACATACCCGGTGCCGCTATCTCTTCATCAAATCTCTTGCCTTCCTCGAACTCTTTTTCCCCAAGTACAGTAAACTCAAGAAAACCCCAATGGCGAACGGAAGGCGACCGGCCGCCGACGAGCCCGAAGGAAGCCGCGCCGGCGCTCGCCGCAGGTATTTGGCTGCTTGCTTCTCTCTATTCCTCTTGAGATTTACCCTCTTCTTGACGAATCTTTTGTTTTTCCAGGGTAATCCAATGGATTGCCGCTACTAGTGCGCCAGTTGCGGCTCCAACCACTGCTCCCGTGGCGTCCAGCTCTTCGAGTTCGTCCAATCGGACTCGCTCATCGGACGATCCCCGCTACTCGGACGGCGATGCTCGCCGATTCAAGGCGGAGCGCGACGACTCTCGTCGCGAACTGGAGGCTATTTCCAAGCAAGCCGGGATTGCTGACCTCGAATGGCAGCACGAGCGCAAACAATTGCTTGAAGTTATTGATGGTGAGCCCTGCAATCTGTTTAATTTCAATCTCGTCCTCCAAGTGACATTAATCTGTTATCCCCTGGTAACCTTGCAGCGCGTGATGCTGAGCTTGATCGACTGAAGGCGCTGGTGGAGGAGCTGGCGGACAAGGTGAACGCCCAAGGGGACACACCCGAAGCACGCCTTGGTGTGGTGGCAAGCCGCATCGACGAGGTGGCCTCCCACGGCGTTCGTCTGGGCGTCGCTACGGGTCTTGTCGCCATGTCGACGCACACCGGCACTGACTATTCCAGGATGCCGGTCGGTTTTGCCAACAGCAACCCAGAAGACATTGAAGACATCGACGCCTCCATTGATCGTCTTGATGGCCATGGTGCTGCTATTGCCGATTCCATTCATCCCCAGTCCGTTTTGAACAGACTCTTTCAGTAGTTTGTACTAGGGATTTATGGAATTTCGGCAATAAAGCTTATCTTTTGTGATCTTGCATGAACTCCTGATGTAATATATTTTGTGCTAAGGGCAATACATTCTGGTATTGGCCATTTCTTCTTCTGTCAATATTTGTCTTGAAGACGGCTCTTTCCCGAATGCCAACTGTCTCAATTGTTCTGATACTGACCTTTCAATCAACAATCAATTTCAACACTGGGATAATATTTCTTCAAGTATCTCCCATTGATGGCAGCAGTAAACTCCTCTCCTAGCAAAGTTTTCAGGATATATGCGTTTCCAGGCACGCATCTAATCACTCTGAAAGGGCCTTCCCAATTTGGAGACCATTTGCCGAATGCTGCATATTTGGTTCCAATCGGCAATATTGCTTTCCAAACTAAATCTCCTTCTGCAAATTGCTTAACTTTCACCTTCTTGTTGTAATACTTAGCAACTCGCATTTTGTTTTTCTCAATATTTTCCAAGGCCCTGAGACGAATCATATGCAAATCTTCTAATTCGTCCATCATCAAATTACTATAATCTTTAGAACTTAAATCCTTTTGCAACTTTATCCTCCTTGAGTCTAATTGTATCTCCCATGGCAATATAGCGTGATGTCCATATACCAACTCATAAGGAGATGTCTGTGTAGCCCCATGCGGAGCCATTCGGTAAGCCCATAAAGCCTCACTGAGTACCGAATGCCATCTTCTCGGCTTCTGATCAATCTTCTTTTGTATAATCTTAATCATAATCTTGTTAGAAGCCTCTGCCTGACCATTAGCTTGGGCATAATAAGGAGAAGAATTCAACAATTTGATACCCATACTTTCAGCAAAATCTCTGAACTCTGAAGATACAAATTGAGTCCCTTGATCTGTGGTGATTGTTTGAGGAATCCCAAATCTGTAAATGATATGTTCTTTAACAAATTCAACCATATTCTCCGATGTCACCTTCTTTAATGGAATTGCCTCAACCCACTTAGTAAAATAATCTGTTGCTAAAAGCACAAACTTATGCCCCTTGCTAGATGGAGGATTTATTTGGCCAATCAAGTCTATTCCCCATCCTCTGAATGGCCATGGCTTGATGATAGGATTCAGAGCTGACGCTGGAACTCTCTGAATGTTTCCAAATCTCTGGCAATCTTGGCATCCTTTGTAATATTCAAAACAATCTTCTAGCATTGTGGGCCAATAATATCCAGATCTCCTAATAACCCATTTCATTCGGTAGGCCGATTGATGTGCTCCACACAACCCATCATGTACTTCACTCATCAGCCTTTTGCTTCTTCATGATTTAAGCAATGTAACAGCACCCCATCTAAGGATTTATAATATAAATTACCATCAAGAAGAACAAACTTTAAAGTTTTATACCTGAGCTTCCTAGAAACCTTTCGGGATGGACTCTCCAGATAATCGGCAATCTCTTTTCTCCAATCATCTTCTGCCAGATTACTCCCGAAAGCATATACATTATTAGCAAAAACTTCTTGGAGCTCTTTATAACCCGAAGCACTTTGAGCCAATCTATTTGCTTCTTCATTGTCTCTCCTAGGAATATGCCGCAGAATTACTGACTGAAATTCCTTTAAGATCTGCTTGCATTCCTCATAGTAATTCCTCAAGATATCATTTCTGCACTCATACTCGCCATTTAGTTGCCTTATGACTAATTCTGAATCTCCAAAAATTTCAACTGCAATGGCCTTTGCTTCTCTCAGGTATTGAAGTCCTCTGAGCAACGCTTCATACTCAGCTTGATTATTAGTGACAGTAGGTTGAATAGGAATAGCAAATTCGAATACCTCTCTTGTTGGTGAAATTAACAAAATACCTACTCCACCACATTTGTCACATGAAGATCCATCGAAGAATAATACCCAAGGAGCAATTTCAAGCAAATTAACTGATAAATCGCGATGCTCAGTAATGAAATCGGCAATAATCTGTCCTTTAACAGCCTTTGCCGATTCAAATCTTAACTCAAATTCAGACAAAGCTAAAATCCATTTGCCAATCCTTCCGTTCAAAATTGGCATAGACAACATGTGTTTTATCACATCAAACTTTGAATACACAATGCATTCGGCATGTAGTAAGTAGTGCCGAAATTTCGTACAAGAGTGGTAAACACATAAACAAAGCTTCTCGATAGCCGAATACCTTGTTTCGGGATCAAGCAACTTTCGGCTAAGGTATGCAACTACCCTTTCCTTTCCTTCGAATTCTTGTATGAGGGCCGATCCAATAGTTTGGGCATCGGCCGCCACGTACAACTTAAAAGGCTTGTCTAGCTGTGGAGGTACCAATACTGGCGGTTCTTTCATGTATTCCTTGATCTCATCGAAAGCCTTTTGTTGTTCGTCGCCCCATACAAACTTCTGATCTTTCTTGACTTTTAACAGTAAAGAAAAAGGCAACACCTTCTGTGATAAATTTGATATGAATCTTCTTACGAAATTGATCTTACCAAGCAGCGACTGCAGTTCCTTAAGATTAGTTGGAGGAACAACTTCATCAATAGCTTTCATACTTTTCCTGCCAACTCCTATTCCTCCTTCATGCACCAGAAATCCTAGAAACTCTCCTGCCGAAACTCCAAAAGCACATTTATTTGGATTCATCTTGAGCCCATGTTTCCTAGTGCATTCTAGAGTTTTCCTTATATCGGCCAAAAGTGCTTCATGATCCAACGACTTAATCACGATATCATCGATATATATCTCCACAATCTTGCCGATCAACTCATGAAAAATATAATTCATAGCTCTCTGATAAGTTGCACCAGCATTTTTCAAACCAAACGTCATAACAACCCATTCAAACAACCCTATATGTCCTGGACATCTGAAAGCCGTTTTCGTTATATCTTCCAATGCCATAAAAATTTGATTATACCCCGCATTACCATCCATGAAACTAATCACTTTATGTCCAGCAGCGGCATCAATCAATGAGTCAGCAACAGGCATTGGATATCCATCCATGGGTGTAGCTCTGTTCAGATCTCTAAAATCTATGCAAACTCTCATCTTCCCATTTTTCTTGTACACATGAACAATATTAGAGATCCATTCTGCATATTTGCATGGCCGAATAAAATTTGCTGCTATTAATCTTTCTACTTCCTTTTTCACATCGGCCAACACTTCATCTTTGTAGATTTTCCGGGGTGGTTGCTTGTAAGGTTTATAACCAGGCTTAATCGGCAATCGATGCTCGACAATGGAACGATCCAAACCAGGCATCTCCGAATAATCCCAAGCAAAGCAATCTTTGTATTCTTTCAATAACTCAATCAATTTTTCTCTGAAAATTGGATCTAAGCTAGCACTGATGAATATCGGCCTTGGTTTGTCACCGTCTCCAATGTCTACTTCTTCTAATTTATCAGCCGACACAAATCCTCGTCCTAGCTTTCCATCAGTCCCATCAATTGGATTATCCATTTAAAAATTACTAAAAGAGCCGACTGCTTTGATCGGCTGTTGATCACTGCTAACTGGCTCAACAGGACCTTCTCCCCAGTCTTTACCTGAGAAGCAATCTATGCCTTGATATTCCCAGAAGGCTGGTTCTACATTAGCCACACTAATCGAATCATCTGCTGGGACAACCTCCACTTCATCATCTACCCATTGAATAAGCTGCTGATGCATAGTAGATGGAATACAGCAATTCGCATGGATCCAATCCCTTCCAAGTAGCAAACTATATGCCCCTTTGCCTTCGATAACAAAGAAGGTTGTAAGCAGAACTTTAGACCCAATCATGAGATCTACATGCACACATCCTTTGGTGTCCGAAGGATTTCCAGCAAAATCATTCAACACTATGCTGGTTGGTGTTAAATCTCCAGGGCTCATGCCAAGTTTCCTGAATGTATTATATGGCATCACATTAACAGCAGCTCCACCATCAACGAACATCTTTGTCAGTGGCTTTCCGTTGACATATCCTCTTAGGTACAGTGGCTTCATGTGCCGATTCTGGACTGGCTTCTCGAAAATAGCTTGTTTGGTCAATACCAATTGTGCCATCAACCCACATTGTTCAGCCTCATCCATCTCTGATAATATTTCCTCCTGTACAATTTGATTAGCTGGAGCTGCGAATTCATTCGGCAAGAAACATACCATACACGTAGGAGCCGAATGACCCGATTCGTCAGGCCTGTCTTTCGGGCGCCATATCGATTTTAACCTGGTTCCCGCTTGTTTTAATTCCTGATTCCTCAGGCGTTGGACTCTTCTCTTCTGGCTCTTCCTCAAACCAGGTGGACACCACTGTCCTTTTTGCCAGATATACTCACGATCTTCTTCTTCAGCATGCCTTTTCCTAGGTTGATCATCATTCTCATATATTTTTAGACGCCGATCATCATTAAAATGTACCCTTCCAATTCTTTCGTGGACGGATCGGCGATTGGCAACATTTTGCCTATATTCGGCATATCCATTATTGCATTCAGGACAGTTATTCCACGTAGGCAGCTTCAAACCTTCATTCCAACAATGTCTGAAGAAAGCACAATCCCAGTGTGCACGTTCTTGTTCTCGGGCATATGCTTCTTGTTCTTCTTCAAATCTTTCCTCTTCGCGCCTTCTTTTCTCCTCCTCGTATTCACGCCTTCGGTAGCACTCTTTTTCTTGCTGACGCTGCCACTTATTGAGGAGAATACGCGATGTGACTCTTGGTTTAGAAGGCTTCCCAATTTCAAATCGGCTATTCGGGAAGTAAGGCTTCTCCTGCCGAATCTGTTCGATCGTGATTTGCCGATTAGGATCGACTGATCCATTCTGCTTCGCCTCCTTCGACGTCAGGACTCTTATCCTTCCCTTTTCTCCAGATTCGGCAACATTCACCATATTGATTGAGAACCCAATCATGTTCTGAGGAAACGGGTTACTGTCCAACTTCATCTTGTTGTCGAATTTCAAATGTCCTTCTTGGATAGCCTTCTGAATCCTCACTCTAAAAACCCTGCATTCATTGATAGAATGAGAATTCCTATCATGGAATCCACAGTACCTCTTATCTTTTACTCCATCAGGCCGAAGCATAGAATGACCCTCTGGTAGCTTGATTCGGCCTTCCTTTACAAGATATTCAAACAACTTATCCGCCTTAGTTACATCGAAATCATAGGTGCCCTTATTCTGTTTAATCCACCTCTGATTTACCATGACTGGTTCTTTGCTCCACACTATCTCTGCTGCGGCTATCTCCTCGCTATCTTCATACTCATCTTCTTGATCTGCTCTTTCAAGGAATTGGTTATAGATGTCAGCTACATCATTATTTTTAGCAAATCTGGCATCTTTCTTGAAACCATATGCCTGGTTACTCATTAAGGCCAATCTGTGTGACAACTGGCCCAGATCATCGAACTCCAAACCGAATAGCTTTTCCCGAATGGCAGGCAGCATGCCGGCTACAGCCATACTAGCTAGCTGGTCATCAGGTATGTTCAGAGAAAAACACATGCTCTTTGTTTCCCTAAATCTCCTGAGGA
Source organism: Echinochloa phyllopogon (assembly GCA_033239725.1). Lineage (NCBI taxonomy): Eukaryota > Viridiplantae > Streptophyta > Magnoliopsida > Poales > Poaceae > Echinochloa > Echinochloa phyllopogon. The sequence goes on from BTCW01000008.1 coordinate 11,229,567, forward strand.
ACTCCGTAGGTGTCTCATTATTTCTCTGCCTTAAGCTGGTCAAATCAACCAACTTTTTCTCGGTACTGCCAATGTAGTAATGAGCATGGAATTTCTGCTCCAGGTCTTTCCAAGTACAAATCGACTGAGCAGGCAAAGAAGCAAACCATGTAAAAGCTGGACCCGTTAGTGACAAAGGGAAGTATCTGATCCTGAAAGCCTCATCTGCCGAAGCTTCTCCAAGTTGCATCAGATATCGAGCTATATGCTCCACAGTGCTAGTATCATCTTGTCCTGAGAATTTAGTAAACTCTGTGGGCACCTTGACTCTATTCGGCAATGATACCCTTTGGTACCATTCTGGGAAAGGAGACGAGTACATGTATCCCTGATTTTTAGGCTTCAGACCGAATTGATTCTGCAATACATCGGTCATCTTTTGCACCATGAGGTCGACACTGGCATCTTGATTTCCTGGTCTCCCAACAGGCATCCTTGTAGTATCAACATACCCGGGATTCGGGAGAGCGTCGATAGCATTGTAATCCATAAGCTCTGAATATCCGTTTCCATACATGTCCCTTTGCAGCCTGTTGTTCAGAGGGGATATCTTGTAAGCAGAAGCAGGTGGATTTCCCGTGGTGCCGAATGCCATATCACCATATGTACGAGGTTTCGGCAATGGATGCTGAAGCTCTTGCTGAATCGGTTGTCCATTCGCGCCTTTGACTCCAGAAGCTTCAGTTTCCTCAGCATCCTTACCATGACGTTTTGGAACGGGTGCATGAACATTGAAATATGTCGGGCCACCAAGTTGTCCATGTGCTTGCTCAAAAGGCTTATCCACGTGCTGACCAAAGATATTGACCAGTATAAGCCGAAAACTGTTCAGGAATGCAGCATTATGATTAGTCATTGTTTCTCCTAAAGCCTTGTACAACAAGCTAGAGAACTTCTCCCTCTCTTCATCTTCAGTAAGATCAGATTGTCCCGGCAAAAGAACTCTTGGTAGATCTGACTTGAGAAACGGTGCACCACTCATGTTCTTAGCAAAAGACAGTAAGCACTTCTTGATGAACTGATCTGCAGCAATCTTCACCATTTGTTGATGTTCATCTGACAATTCTTCGAAAGTGACATCCAGAATGTCTTTTAATTCAGGCATTTTCGAAGCTTGTGGTCCCACCGAGCGTGCCAAAAAGTGTGTTGACGTAAAATCCGCACCTCACGCCAAGCACACAGCAAGCCGAATTAGCTGGCTTCACACGTGACCCGGGCTTTTGAATCCGGAAGCGTGCCAGTCAATTTTCCTGAAACTGACAAAGGGAAAAGAAAAATGTTTAAATAACACCTGGAACGTACCGGGCAATACCAGTCAGTTCCATATTTGCGGCTACAGAGCCAGTTTCGGACAACACATAGCTACAGGGAAGCTATCTGTCGGCAGTTAAAGCCTCATTCGGCAATCGGCAAGGCACGCAGAGAGCGTACTGCCGAATGCGTGACGTAAGCATGACGAAAGATCGGCTTTCAGCTGAATGAACAATATAACGCATACTCATAGCCGATTAACGATAAACAAAGCATGATAGATAAATAAAAGGGCGAAAGCATGACCATAATTTCATAATAAACAAGAATGCATAGATTAAAAGCACTAGTCTACCGCATGTCTAGGTACTTTCCAACCCGTCAGGCATGAAAACAAACAAGTTAATCCACCGCATGATACGACTTGCTTAGAATCACACCACCAACCAAGAATAGGGTAATCCACCGCATGATACGCCCTAAACACGGAAGGCTAAAAGCATTCTTTATTTAAAACAAAACCGTGGACGTGTTTCACTCGTGACGATACTGCCGAATTCAGCTATACAGCCGAATCGGGTTCCGTGGAGAAGGAACATGCTTCGTCGATGATGATAGATCTATCAGATCGAATCGAATTCTAATCCACCGGATGATTAGCTCTAAGACGACCCAAAAACCTGCATCTACCGCATGATACCCAGTTCTGTCAAGATCTACACAAGACCAACGAGCCTGAACCCGCAACACGTGGCAATCTAGATTGACTTCGAATTCGGCTATGAAAAGCAGAGCATCATGAGCATGGAGCCGATTCTAATCAACCTAGACTGGGCAAAGGAGTGTTGTAATGAATCGAACACGAAGATAAAATCCATAGCAACACAAGATAACTTAATGAATCTATCAGATCTTGCCAAAATCCAATAGAGCCGATAACTTGGTCCATACTAGATCTTAGCCCACCGCATGGCTCATGACCTAACAGAGGAACCTTCTTGAGACCAAAACTTAAATCCACCGGATGATACTAAGCATGGTAACAAGACTACTTGCATCAAAGCTTAAATCCACCGCATGATACTAAGCATGATACAAGGTTGTCGATACTTACGGAGGTCGACGGATCGATGACTCCTCTCGAAGAACTCGACGACTCGACTAAAGGACTCGATGTTGGCACGGGGCCGGTTTGTTGTATGATTGATTGGATTCGATTCTTTTTACAGCTGCCATGGGTTTATATTTATACCCAGGTCTTGATACAACTCCTAGTCGGACACGACTACAATATTTGTTTCTAAAAATAAATGACGAATCTTCGTGCCCATATTGCGTTCCTTGTTCGAACCGGCCTTTCCTTATGTTTTTCCACGTCATCACGCCTTCCCGAATGCCTTTCGCGGAACAGTTTTCTTGCCGAATGACGATGCGTTCCCGACCGCAGAATGTCTTTGCCGAATGCTTCTGGGGAAAAACTCCTTTGCCGAATGATATCTCTTCGACGATTCCGGCCCACATGTCAGCCTCTTCCTGGTGCCAAATTTTGGTGTCAACAGGAAGAAAGGTTTCCAAGAGCACGCCGCCACGTATAGGAGCCGTTCGAGGAAGAAGGCCGAATATGAGCAGATGGTGAGGGACCTAGAGCAAACGGTTGCCGCCTAGGGCTCAAAGCTCCAAGAAATGGAGTCAGAGATGGATCGGCGGATGAAGATAGCATGGCTGCAGATACAACAAGCCACAGGCGGGACCGGTTCCACAGAGCATGCACCTCTCCAACAAGCCGTAGGTGGGACCGGTTCCACAGAGCCTGCACCTCTCCAAGATGCGGCCCTTATTAGCCCTCCACAACAATATCAAAGCAGTCACGCTTCCACACAGGCCGCCGAACCGGTCCGTTACCCCGTGGATGAAATAACTCAACGGACCGCGTGCGAGCTTGTCGTCAGGCAGAAGAACCTTATTGTGGTGGTACGTATGTGTTGACGTAAAATCCGCACCTCACGCCAAGCACACAGCAAGCCGAATTAGCTGGCTTCACACGTGACCCGGGCTTTTGAATCCGGAAGCGTGCCAGTCAATTTTCCTGAAACTGACAAAGGGAAAAGAAAAATGTTTAAATAACACCTGGAACGTACCGGGCAATACCAGTCAGTTCCATATTTGCGGCTACAGAGCCAGTTTCCGACGACACATAGCTACAGGGAAGCTATCTGTCGGCAGTTAAAGCCTCATTCGGCAATCGGCAAGGCACGCAGAGAGCGTACTGCCGAATGCGTGACGTAAGCATGACGAAAGATCGGCTTTCAGCCGAATGAACAATATAACGCATACTCATAGCCGATTAACGATAAACAAAGCATGATAGATAAATAAAAGGGCGAAAGCATGACCATAATTTCATAATAAACAAGAATGCATAGATTAAAAGCACTAGTCTACCGCATGTCTAGGTACTTTCCAACCCGTCAGGCATGAAAACAAACAAGTTAATCCACCGCATGATACGACTTGCTTAGAATCACACCACCAACCAAGAATAGGGTAATCCACCGCATGATACGCCCTAAACACGGAAGGCTAAAAGCATTCTTTATTTAAAACAAAACCGTGGACGTGTTTCACTCGTGACGATACTGCCGAATTCAGCTATACAGCCGAATCGGGTTCCGTGGAGAAGGAACATGCTTCGTCGATGATGATAGATCTATCAGATCGAATCGAATTCTAATCCACCGGATGATTAGCTCTAAGACGACCCAAAAACCTGCATCTACCGCATGATACCCAGTTCTGTCAAGATCTACACAAGACCAACGAGCCTGAACCCGCAACACGTGGCAATCTAGATTGACTTCGAATTCGGCTATGAAAAGCAGAGCATCATGAGCATGGAGCCGATTCTAATCAACCTAGACTGGGCAAAGGAGTGTTGTAATGAATCGAACACGAAGATAAAATCCATAGCAACACAAGATAACTTAATGAATCTATCAGATCTTGCCAAAATCCAATAGAGCCGATAACTTGGTCCATACTAGATCTTAGCCCACCGCATGGCTCATGACCTAACAGAGGAACCTTCTTGAGACCAAAACTTAAATCCACCGGATGATACTAAGCATGGTAACAAGACTACTTGCATCAAAGCTTAAATCCACCGCATGATACTAAGCATGATACAAGGTTGTCGATACTTACGGAGGTCGACGGATCGATGACTCCTCTCGAAGAACTCGACGACTCGACTAAAGGACTCGATGTTGGCACGGGGCCGGTTTGTTGTATGATTGATTGGATTCGATTCTTTTTACAGCTGCCATGGGTTTATATTTATACCCAGGTCTTGATACAACTCCTAGTCGGACACGACTACAATATTTGTTTCTAAAAATAAATGACGAATCTTCGTGCCCATATTGCGTTCCTTGTTCGAACCGGCCTTTCCTTATGTTTTTCCACGTCATCACGCCTTCCCGAATGCCTTTCGCGGAACAGTTTTCTTGCCGAATGACGATGCGTTCCCGACCGCAGAATGTCTTTGCCGAATGCTTCTGGGGAAAAACTCCTTTGCCGAATGATATCTCTTCGACGATTCCGGCCCACATGTCAGCCTCTTCCTGGTGCCAAATTTTGGTGTCAACAGGAAGAAAGGTTTCCAAGAGCACGCCGCCACGTATAGGAGCCGTTCGAGGAAGAAGGCCGAATATGAGCAGATGGTGAGGGACCTAGAGCAAACGGTTGCCGCCTAGGGCTCAAAGCTCCAAGAAATGGAGTCAGAGATGGATCGGCGGATGAAGATAGCATGGCTGCAGATACAACAAGCCACAGGCGGGACCGGTTCCACAGAGCATGCACCTCTCCAACAAGCCGTAGGTGGGACCGGTTCCACAGAGCCTGCACCTCTCCAAGATGCGGCCCTTATTAGCCCTCCACAACAATATCAAAGCAGTCACGCTTCCACACAGGCCGCCGAACCGGTCCGTTACCCCGTGGATGAAATAACTCAACGGACCGCGTGCGAGCTTGTCGTCAGGCAGAAGAACCTTATTGTGGTGGTACGTATGTGTTGACGTAAAATCCGCACCTCACGCCAAGCACACAGCAAGCCGAATTAGCTGGCTTCACACGTGACCCGGGCTTTTGAATCCGGAAGCGTGCCAGTCAATTTTCCTGAAACTGACAAAGGGAAAAGAAAAATGTTTAAATAACACCTGGAACGTACCGGGCAATACCAGTCAGTTCCATATTTGCGGCTACAGAGCCAGTTTCCGACGACACATAGCTACAGGGAAGCTATCTGTCGGCAGTTAAAGCCTCATTCGGCAATCGGCAAGGCACGCAGAGAGCGTACTGCCGAATGCGTGACGTAAGCATGACGAAAGATCGGCTTTCAGCCGAATGAACAATATAACGCATACTCATAGCCGATTAACGATAAACAAAGCATGATAGATAAATAAAAGGGCGAAAGCATGACCATAATTTCATAATAAACAAGAATGCATAGATTAAAAGCACTAGTCTACCGCATGTCTAGGTACTTTCCAACCCGTCAGGCATGAAAACAAACAAGTTAATCCACCGCATGATACGACTTGCTTAGAATCACACCACCAACCAAGAATAGGGTAATCCACCGCATGATACGCCCTAAACACGGAAGGCTAAAAGCATTCTTTATTTAAAACAAAACCGTGGACGTGTTTCACTCGTGACGATACTGCCGAATTCAGCTATACAGCCGAATCGGGTTCCGTGGAGAAGGAACATGCTTCGTCGATGATGATAGATCTATCAGATCGAATCGAATTCTAATCCACCGGATGATTAGCTCTAAGACGACCCAAAAACCTGCATCTACCGCATGATACCCAGTTCTGTCAAGATCTACACAAGACCAACGAGCCTGAACCCGCAACACGTGGCAATCTAGATTGACTTCGAATTCGGCTATGAAAAGCAGAGCATCATGAGCATGGAGCCGATTCTAATCAACCTAGACTGGGCAAAGGAGTGTTGTAATGAATCGAACACGAAGATAAAATCCATAGCAACACAAGATAACTTAATGAATCTATCAGATCTTGCCAAAATCTAATAGAGCCGATAACTTGGTCCATACTAGATCTTAGCCCACCGCATGGCTCATGACCTAACAGAGGAACCTTCTTGAGACCAAAACTTAAATCCACCGGATGATACTAAGCATGGTAACAAGACTACTTGCATCAAAGCTTAAATCCACCGCACGATACTAAGCATGATACAAGGTTGCCGATACTTACGGAGGTCGACGGATCGATGACTCCTCTCGAAGAACTCGACGACTCGACTAAAGGACTCGATGTTGGCACGGGGCCGGTTTGTTGTATGATTGATTGGATTCGATCCTTTTTACAGCTGCCATGGGTTTATATTTATACCCAGGTCTTGATACAACTCCTAGTCGGACACGACTACAATACTTGTTTCTAAAAATAAATGACGAATCTTCGTGCCCATATTGCGTTCCTTGTTCGAACCGGCCTTTCCTTATGTTTTTCCACGTCATCACGCCTTCCCGAATGCCTTTCGCGGAACAGTTTTCTTGCCGAATGACGATGCGTTCCCGACCGCAGAATGTCTTTGCCGAATGCTTCTGGGAAAAATTCCTTTGCCGAATGATATCTCTTCGACGATTCCGGCCCACATGTCAGCCTCTTCCTGGTGCCAAATTTTGGTGTCAACACATGCCCCTTCAATTTCGGGATAAAAGATAATTTTATCTCGGAATTGACCAGAAGCACTCAACATTCCCAAGTTAGCTCTGCTCGGCACCCGCTTCTCCTTTTGAATCTTCAGAGCTCTCATCCGGATCCGAACCCTAAGTCATCGACTTCCAAGATTCAATCTTCAAATGGCGAATCAAGATTTTGCCCTCCAGGTAAGCTTCAATCCCCTCAAGCACATTCGGCATTCTTCTTTCGATTTGCATCTTAAATTTCTTCTCATCCCCTTCCATTCTTGATAGGCCTTGGCTGCCGAAATCCTTATCCCTGTTGAGGAAAAAGCTCCATCCTATTTCCTCGGCCCTGTAGGAGATTCAGATCCTTCCGAAATCATTGCGGCCGAATCTCAGAGGATTCCTTTCAAGATTTCACTGACAAAACTTCATGAGTGGCAAGACGCCTTCAAGATCTGGCCCTTGCCCCCAATTGCCGGCTGGAGAAATTGGTACAAAAGGATGTCCGATGATAAAAGCCCCCAAACACAGAACTGGGACCATCTGTGTATCTCTCATTGTCTGGAGCTGTCATTAGCCGAAACACCAAAGAATGAGAACCTCCTGATTGCAGCTTGCCACTTTTGGTCCAATGGCGCAAATGCCTTTCTTTTTGGTCATGGCCCAATGTCTCCTACTTTGGCCGATGTCTACATGATGACCGGCCTGAATGTTACAGGAACTGTATACCCATATGACCATAAAGGTTCCTCCAAGCAAACAGGAGTAAAAACAGGGGCTGGATACAAAAGATACATCCAGAACTACATGTCTGACGGCCCTCTGACCGATGTTGAATACAGAGCCTTCCTGAACATGTGGCTATGCAGATCAGTCTTCTGTGGCAAAGCCAATGAGCCAACCCTGAATCACATCGTGATGGCTGAAGAGCTGGCTGCTGGAAAACTCATTCCACTCGGGAAATACCTCCTAGGCAGTGTCTATCATATGCTCAATCAAACCACCCACCTGATGCACACCAGCAAGAAAATCCCCTGTGTCAATGGCCCTTGGTGGTTTGTCCAAATGTGGCTGCAGCTGTATATGCATCAAATTGTCGCCATTGATCTCAACAGCCGAGATTTTCCTTCAATCAATTACAAAGAAGGAGAAAATCGGAGAACCAAAGGTTGTCAAACCTATGGAGAAGCTGCCTCCACCGTATCCATCAACAAGAACATTGGTGAACTGTTTGAGCTCTTCTTCAGAGGTTTTGCTCACCCTCTTTGGTTCCCATATTTGGACAACGACAACCTCACCTTCCCCTGCGAATTCAGCTTTGAGACTGGATGCACTGATGTGCAATCTATAGCAATCTTCAATGCCTTCATCCAGCCCTGCATCTTACCAGCCGAATTCTGTGGGGGAAGGCTGGTTCAAAGCACTTACGAATATTATCAGCCGAATATGATGGCCAGACAGTTGGGATGTGGCCAAGTGCCCCCTAGGCTATTTCTCCATGAATTCCTCAGGCCTAGGGAGATTGTTAAGAATTCCACAGAGACAAGAAGGATTTTTACTTATAAATGCTGTGGAACTATTTATGCACCTGATCCTTTTGTGCCAATAATATCTGCCCATCCTTCCTTCACTCTCTGGTGGCAAGAATTCCATGATCATATCTTCAATATGCCAATCCATCCCTTTTGCCTTGAGTTAATGCCTGATTATCAGCCAACTGCAGAGGTAATATGCTTATTCCTTCATCTGTCTTAATAACATTAACCCCAATCGATTCTGACTCTATTATTTTGCAGGACATAACACCTGCCCCTCTTGCCAGGGCAATTTTATACAAAACTGCAGGCCCAATATCTGCTTTGGGGCATCAATCTCCTACCTTGGCTCAGCTGATGGCTAGACAAGCTTCTTCAGATCCAATACTTACTAGACCATCATCTGTCAAGAGAAAAACTTTTTCTTTGGCTGCACCCTTAGCTATAAAAAAGAAAAGAACAAGCAGCAAAAAGGTTGTCAAGATCAAAGCCCTCTTTCTTTGACCATAATGCCATTGGTATTTACTCAGCTTTATGTCTCCTTGGTTTCAGGCCAAAGCACAGCAACCAGCAATCAGTGCAGATCCTGCCGATGCTTCATTGATTGGTAAAATTCTACCACTTTATCTTCTTAACTTCTTTTTCATCGGCACTCATTTCTTGTTAATTGCAGAACAATCCTCAATAGATTCAATCTTGGAAAGCTCTTCTTCTCATCATGACTCAACTTTAGCTTTGCAACTTCTTCCCCAATCAGAAGCACCATCCTCACCAAGAAGCCTTCCAATTTCTCCTCAGCGAGATACACAGAATCCCCCAACTGAGCCTGAAAGGCTTCTTTCTCCTATTCAGGAAGTCAGGAACGAGGTAAACATAATCATTTAACTTTCTCTACTCTTTTATTCAGCAGATTATTACTAATTCGGCAAAAACCATCTTTCAGGAGAAAACCATTTCATCATCCAGCTATTCTTTCGCTATGGATGACTTGGTTGCCGAACAAGGGGAAGAAACATCTTCTGGCCAAGCTCTGTCAGAAGAAAATCAAACAAAGCTGAAAGATATCCTTGCTTTGCTGCATAAGAGTATCCAAGATCAAGTCAAAGATGCTGATCTCTTAAGGGATGTACTGGAATCCATTGACCAGGAACTTCCTGATGATATCAAAACCTCCCTAGAACCAATTTCCCATTTGGATCAGCAATATGCTGCAGTAAAGCAAGCTCTGAAAAACCAATCTTCTCGACCAGCTCTGGAACAGCGGAGGTCCACAGCCAAACAATCTGTGAAAGACCTGCATACTCAAGCTCAGAATAGCAAGGAGTTACTGATCAAATTGGAATCTGAACTTGAAGTGAAGGAGGCCAGAAAAGCTGCCCTTGAAGCCGAACTGAAAAATCTATCGGCCGAAATTGAAGCTGATAAGAAGAAGATAGCAGAGCTTCCCAAGTTAACAGAAAAGATGCGAAAGGAAGCCTCAGCAGCTCTAAACGAAGACAAACAACTCAAGGCAAAGCTTGCTGCTCTGGCTAGAACCCAAGAAGCTGACAAAAACTTATTAGAGAATATTAACAACATGATATCAAATGCCAAAAATGTAATCTCGCAGTTCTTGGGTTTGTAACTGTAACAAACATTTGATTTAGCCGAATGTTTATCAATCCTGTAATCTTGCTTTTTCTTATCTCTGTCTTTATTGTTGACAACTCATTCGGCAAAGCCGGTTGTGACAGCGTCAAACCCGAAAACGCTTCAACTACGGCATAGCCGAATCTCATCTAGTCAAAGCCGAATACGACTCGATAAGAATCCCAAACGACATGGGAACCGATCGGCTGAAAAATCCTTTCCACCTTCCGAACTCTTCGGGATACGCGCCACGATCTTTTGGCCACGATTTCCCCTGCGGATTCTATAAATAAACATACCGAGCGCCGCTATCTCTTCATCAAGTCTCCAGCCTTCCCAACTTGGAGACCATTTGCCGAATGCTGCATATTTGGTTCCAATCGGCAATATTGCTTTCCAAACTAAATCTCCTTCTGCAAATTGCTTAACTTTCACCTTCTTGTTGTAATACTTAGCAACTCGCATTTTGTTTTTCTCAATATTTTCCAATGCCCTGAGACGAATCATATGCAAATCTTCTAATTCGTCCATCATCAAATTACTATAATCTTTAGAACTCAAATCCTTTTGCAACTTTATCCTCCTTGAGTCTAATTGTATCTCCCATGGCAATATAGCGTGATGTCCATATACCAACTCATAAGGAGATGTCTGTGTAGCCCCATGCGGAGCCATTCGGTAAGCCCATAAAGCCTCACTGAGTACCGAATGCCATCTTCTCGGCTTCTGATCAATCTTCTTTTGTATAATCTTAATCATAATCTTGTTAGAAGCCTCTGCTTGACCATTAGCTTGGGCATAATAAGGAGAAGAATTCAACAATTTGATACCCATACTTTCAGCAAAATCTCTGAACTCTGAAGATACAAATTGAGTCCCTTGATCTGTGGTGATTGTTTGAGGAATCCCAAATCTGTAAATGATATGTTCTTTAACAAATTCAACCATATTCTCCGATGTCACCTTCTTTAATGGAATTGCCTCAACCCACTTAGTAAAATAATCTGTTGCTAAAAGCACAAACTTATGCCCCTTGCTAGATGGAGGATTTATTTGGCCAATCAAGTCTATTCCCCATCCTCTGAATGGCCATGGCTTGATGATAGGATTCAGAGCTGACGCTGGAACTCTCTGAATATTCCCAAATCTCTGGCAATCTTGGCATCCTTTGTAATATTCAAAACAATCTTCTAGCATTGTGGGCCAATAATATCCAGATCTCCTAATAACCCATTTCATTCGGTAGGCCGATTGATGTGCTCCACACAACCCATCATGTACTTCACTCATCAGCCTTTTTACTTCTGAGCTTCCTAGAAACCTTTCGGGATGGACTCTCCAGATAATCGGCAATCTCTTTTCTCCAATCATCTTCTGCCAGATTACTCCCGAAAGCATATACATTATTAGCAAAAACTTCTTGGAGCTCTTTATAACCCGAAGCACTTTGAGCCAATCTATTTGCTTCTTCATTGTCTCTCCTAGGAATATGCCGCAGAATTACTGACTGAAATTCCTTTAAGATCTGCTTGCATTCCTCATAGTAATTCCTCAAGATATCATTTCTGCACTCATACTCGCCATTTAGTTGCCTTATGACTAATTCTGAATCTCCAAAAATTTCAACTGCAATGGCCTTTGCTTCTCTCAGGTATTGAAGTCCTCTGAGCAACGCTTCATACTCAGCTTGATTATTAGTGACAGTAGGTTGAATAGGAATAGCAAATTCGAATACCTCTCCTTTTGGTGAAATTAACAAAATACCTACTCCACCACCTTTGTCACATGAAGATCCATCGAAGAATAATACCCAAGGAGCAATTTCAAGCAAATTAACTGATAAATCGCGATGCTCAGTAATGAAATCGGCAATAATCTGTCCTTTAACAGCCTTTGCCGATTCAAATCTTAACTCAAATTCAGACAAAGCTAAAATCCATTTGCCAATCCTTCCGTTCAAAATTGGCATAGACAACATGTGTTTTATCACATCAAACTTTGAATACACAATGCATTCGGCATGTAGTAAGTAGTGCCGAAATTTCGTTCAGGAGTAGTAAACACATAAACAAAGCTTCTCAATAGCCGAATACCTTGTTTCGGGATCAAGCAACTTTCGGCTAAGGTATGCAACTACCCTTTCCTTTCCTTCGAATTCTTGTATGAGGGCCGATCCAATAGTTTGGGCATCGGCCGCCACGTACAACTTAAAAGGCTTGTTTAGCTGTGGAGGTACCAATACTGGCGGTTCTTTCATGTATTCCTTGATCTCATCGAAAGCCTTTTGTTGTTCGTCGCCCCATACAAACTTCTGATCTTTCTTGACTTTTAACAGTGAAGAAAAAGGCAACACCTTTTGCGATAAATTTGATATGAATCTTCTTACGAAATTGATCTTACCAAGCAGCGACTGCAGTTCCTTAAGATTAGTTGGAGGAACAACTTCATCAATAGCTTTCATACTTTTCCTGCCAACTCCTATTCCTCCTTCATGCACCAGAAATCCTAGAAACTCTCCTGCCGAAACTCCAAAAGCACATTTATTTGGATTCATCTTGAGCCCATGTTTCCTAGTGCATTCTAGAGTTTTCCTTATATCGGCCAAATGTGCTTCATGATCCAACGACTTAATCACGATATCATCGATATATATCTCCACAATCTTGCCGATCAACTCATGAAAAATATAATTCATAGCTCTCTGATAAGTTGCACCAGCATTTTTCAAACCAAACGTCATGACAACCCATTCAAACAACCCTATATGTCCTGGACATCTGAAAGCCATTTTTGCTATATCTTCCAATGCCATAAAAATTTGATTGTACCCCGCATTACCATCCATGAAACTAATCACTTTATGTCCAGCAGCGGCATCAATCAATGAGTCAGCAACAGGCATTGGATATCCATCCATGGGTGTAGCTCTGTTCAGATCTCTAAAATCTATGCAAACTCTCATCTTCCCATTTTTCTTGTACACAGGAACAATATTAGAGATCCATTCTGCATATCTGCATGGCCGAATAAAATTTGCTGCTATTAATCTTTCTACTTCCTTTTTCACATCGGCCAACACTTCATCTTTGTAGATTTTCCGGGGTGGTTGCTTGTAAGGTTTATAACCAGGCTTAATCGGCAATCGATGCTCGACAATGGAACGATCCAAACCAGGCATCTCCGAATAATCCCAAGCAAAGCAATCTTTGTATTCTTTCAATAACTCAATCAATTTTTCTCTGAAAATTGGATCTAAGCTAGCACTGATGAATATCGGCCTTGGTTTGTCACCGTCTCCAATGTCTACCTCTTCTAATTTATCAGCCGACACAAATCCTCGTCCTAGCTTTCCATCAGTCCCATCAATTGGATTATCCATTTAAAAATTACTAAAAGAGCCGACTGCTTTGATCGGCTGTTGATCACTGCTAACTGGCTCAACAGGACCTTCTCCCCAGTCTTTACCTGAGAAGCAATCTATGCCTTGATATTCCCAGAAGGCTGGTTCTACATTAGCCACGCTAATCGAATCATCTGCTGGGACAACCTCCACTTCATCATCTACCCATTGAATAAGCTGCTGATGCATAGTAGATGGAATACAGCAATTCGCATGGATCCAATCCCTTCCAAGTAGCAAACTATATGCCCCTTTGCCTTCGATAACAAAGAAGGTTGTAAGCAGAACTTTAGACCCAATCATGAGATCTACATGCACACATCCTTTGGTGTCCGAAGGATTTCCAGCAAAATCATTCAACACTATGCTGGTTGGTGTTAAATCTCCAGGGCTCATGCCAAGTTTCCTGAATGTATTATATGGCATCACATTAACAGCAGCTCCACCATCAACGAACATCTTTGTCAGTGGCTTTCCGTTGACATATCCTCTTAGGTACAGTGGCTTCATGTGCCGATTCTGGACTGGCTTCTCGAAAATAGCTTGTTTGGTCAATACCAATTGTGCCATCAACCCACATTGTTCAGCCTCATCCATCTCTGATAATATTTCCTCCTGTACAATTTGATTAGCTGGAGCTGCGAATTCATTCGGCAAGAAACATACCATACACGTAGGAGCCGAATGACCCGATTCGTCAGGCCTGTCCTTCGGGCGCCATATCGATTTTAACCTGGTTCCCGCTTGTTTTAACTCCTGATTCCTCAGGCGTTGGACTCTTCTCTTCTGGCTCTTCCTCAAACCAGGTGGACACCACTGTCCTTTTTGCCAGATATACTCACGATCTTCTTCTTCAGCATGCCTTTTCCTAGGTTGATCATCATTCTCATATATTTTTAGACGCCGATCATCATTAAAATGTACCCTTCCAATTCTTTCGTGGACGGATCGGCGATTGGCAACATTTTGCCTATATTCGACATATCCATTATTGCATTCAGGACAGTTATTCCACGTAGGCAGCTTCAAACCTTCATTCCAACAATGTCTGAAGAAAGCACAATCCCAGTGTGCACGTTCTTGTTCTCGGGCATATGCTTCTTGTTCTTCTTCAAATCTTTCTTCTTCGCGCCTTCTTTTCTCCTCTTCGTATTCACGCCTCCGGTAGCACTCTTTTTCTTGCTGACGCAGCCACTTATTGAGGAGAATACGCGATGTGACTCTTGGTTTAGTAGGCTTCCCAATTTCAAATCGGCTATTCGGGAAGTAAGGCTTCTCCTGCCGAATCTGTTCGATCGTGATTTGCCGATTAGGATCGACTGATCCATTCTGCTTCGCCTCCTTCGACGTCAGGACTCTTATCCTTCCCTTTTCTCCAGATTCGGCAACATTCACCATATTGATTGAGAACCCAATCATGTTCTGAGGAAACGGGTTACTGTCCAACTTCATCTTGTTGTCGAATTTCAAATGTCCTTCTTGGATAGCCTTCTGAATCCTCACTCTAAAAACCCTGCATTCATTGATAGAATGAGAATTCCTATCATGGAATCCACAGTACCTCTTATCTTTTACTCCATCAGGCCGAAGCATAGAATGCCCTTCTGGTAGCTTGATTCGGTCTTCCTTTACAAGATATTCAAACAACTTATCCGCCTTAGTTACATCGAAATCATAGGTGCCCTTATTCTGTTTAATCCACCTCTGATTCACCATGACTGGTTCTTTGCTCCACACTATCTCTGCTGCGGCTATCTCTTCGCTATCTTCATACTCATCTTCTTGATCTGCTCTCTCAAGGAATTGGTTATAGATGTCAGCTACATCATTATTTTTAGCAAATCTGGCATCTTTCTTGAAACCATATGCCTGGTTACTCATTAAGGCCAATCTGTGTGACAACTGGCCCAGATCATCGAACTCCAACCCGAATAGCTTTTCCCGAATGGCAGGCAGCATGCCAGCTACAGCCATACTAGCTAGCTGGTCATCAGGTATGTTCAGAGAAAAACACATGCTCTTTGTTTCCCTAAATCTCCTGAGGAACTCCGTAGGTGTTTCATTATTTCTCTGCCTTAAGCTGGTCAAATCAACCAACTTTTTCTCGGTACTGCCAATGTAGTAATGAGCATGGAATTTCTGCTCCAGGTCTTTCCAAGTACAAATCGACTGAGCAGGCAAAGAAGCAAACCATGTAAAAGCTGGACCCGTTAGTGACAAAGGGAAGTATCTGATTCTGAAAGCCTCATCTGCCGAAGCTTCTCCAAGCTGCATCAGATATCGAGCTATATGCTCCACAGTGCTAGTATCATCTTGTCCTGAGAATTTGGTAAACTCTGTAGGCACCTTGACTCTATTCGGCAATGATACCCTTTGGTACCATTCTGGGAAAGGAGACGAGTACATGTATCCCTGATTTTTAGGCTTCAGACCGAATTGATTCTGCAATACATCGGTCATCTTTTGCACCATGAGGTCGACACTGGCATCTTGATTTCCTGGTCTCCCAACAGGCATCCTTGTAGTATCAACATACCCGGGATTCGGGAGAGCGTCGATAGCATTGTAATCCATAAACTCTGAATATCCGTTTCCATACATGTCCCTTTGCAGCCTGTTGTTCAGAGGGGATATCTTGTAAGCAGAAGCAGGTGGATTTCCCGTGGTGCCGAATGCCATATCGCCATATGTACGAGGTTTCGGCAATGGATGCTGAAGCTCTTGCTGAATCGGCTGTCCATTCGCGCCTTTGACTCCAGAAGCTTCGGTTTCTTCAGCATCCTTACCATGACGTTTTGGAACCGGTGCATGAACATTGAAATATGTCGGGCCACCAAGTTGTCCATGTGCTTGCTCAAAAGGCTTATCCACGTGCTGACCAAAGATATTGACCAGTATAAGCCGAAAACTGTTCAGGAATGCAGCATTATGATTAGTCATTGTTTCTCCTAAAGCCTTGTACAACAAGCTAGAGAACTTCTCCCTCTCTTCATCTTCAGTAAGATCAGATTGTCCCGGCAAAAGAACTCTTGGTAGATCTGACTTGAGAAACGGTGCACCACTCCTGTTCTTAGTAAAAGACAGTAAGCACTTCTTGATGAACTGATCTGCAGCAATCTTCACCATTTGTTGATGTTCATCTGACAATTCTTCGAAAGTGACATCCAGAATGTCTTTTAATTCAGGCATTTTCGAAGCTTGTGGTCCCACCAGGCGTGCCAAAAAGTGTGTTGACGTAAAATCCGCACCTCACGCCAAGCACACAGCAAGCCGAATTAGCTGGCTTCACACGTGACCCGGGCTTTTGAATCCGGAAGCATGCCAGTCAATTTTCCTGAAACTGACAAAGGGAAAAGAAAAATGTTTAAATAACACCTGGAACGTACCGGGCAATACCAGTCAGTTCCATATTTGCGGCTACAGAGCCAGTTTCGGACGACACATAGCTACAGGGAAGCTATCTGTCGGCAGTTAAAGCCTCATTCGGCAATCGGCAAGGCACGCAGAGAGCGTACTGCCGAATGCGTGATGTAAGCATGACGAAAGATCGGCTTTCAGCCGAATGAACAATATAACGCATACTCATAGCCGATTAACGATAAACAAAGCATGATAGATAAATAAAAGGGCGAAAGCATGACCATAATTTCATAATAAACAAGAATGCATAGATTAAAAGCACTAGTCTACCGCATGTCTAGGTACTTTCCAACCCGTCAGGCATGAAAACAAACAAGTTAATCCACCGCATGATACGACTTGCTTAGAATCACACCACCAACCAAGAATAGGGTAATCCACCGCATGATACGCCCTAAACACGGAAGGCTAAAAGCATTCTTTATTTAAAACAAAACCGTGGACGTGTTTCACTCGTGACGATACTGCCGAATTCAGCTATACAGCCGAATCGGGTTCCGTGGAGAAGGAACATGCTTCGTCGATGATGATAGATCTATCAGATCGAATCGAATTCTAATCCACCGGATGATTAGCTCTAAGACGACCCAAAAACCTGCATCTACCGCATGATACCCAGTTCTGTCAAGATCTACACAAGACCAACGAGCCTGAACCCGCAACACGTGGCAATCTAGATTGACTTCGAATTCGGCTATGAAAAGCAGAGCATCATGAGCATGGAGCCGATTCTAATCAACCTAGACTGGGCAAAGGAGTGTTGTAATGAATCGAACACGAAGATAAAATCCATAGCAACACAAGATAACTTAATGAATCTATCAGATCTTGCCAAAATCTAATAGAGCCGATAACTTGGTCCATACTAGATCTTAGCCCACCGCATGGCTCATGACCTAACAGAGGAACCTTCTTGAGACCAAAACTTAAATCCACCGGATGATACTAAGCATGGTAACAAGACTACTTGCATCAAAGCTTAAATCCACCGCATGATACTAAGCATGATACAAGGTTGCCGATACTTACGGAGGTCGACGGATCGATGACTCCTCTCGAAGAACTCGACGACTCGACTAAAGGACTCGATGTTGGCACGGGGCCGGTTTGTTGTATGATTGATTGGATTCGATCCTTTTTACAGCTGCCATGGGTTTATATTTATACCCAGGTCTTGATACAACTCCTAGTCGGACACGACTACAATACTTGTTTCTAAAAATAAATGACGAATCTTCGTGCCCATATTGCGTTCCTTGTTCGAACCGGCCTTTCCTTATGTTTTTCCACGTCATCACGCCTTCCCGAATGCCTTTCGCGGAACAGTTTTCTTGCCGAATGACGATGCGTTCCCGACCGCAGAATGTCTTTGCCGAATGCTTCTGGGAAAAATTCCTTTGCCGAATGATATCTCTTCGACGATTCCGGCCCACATGTCAGCCTCTTCCTGGTGCCAAATTTTGGTGTCAACAGTATGTGACCTTAGTTCGTACTGCATACATTTCACCGTAAATACCATTCATTTACTAACTTTCTTTGTGGCTACTAAATTATCAGGTCGCATACGGTATGACCAAACGTGTGGAAGAAGGGCAAAAATGGCACTGCAATGACATTCCACATGGTTACGTACCTGTTGAGGTGGAGCAAGTCGTCGCCAACTGGGAAGACTTGGAACTTGACAACCCGGAGGTGATGGAGAAACAAAACTTGGTCAGTGTTCTCACTGCATCATTCTATGGAGCAAGGCAGACGTCGTCATACCCGGTACACCTGCGGCTACCAACAAGCCACCGTCACCTCCCCCGTCTCCAAGAGATCCACCGGATCATGACGATTCTCCGGGAGCTCCTGATGCAAGCCCGTCCCCTCCACCGCGGAGGTCTCCGTCCCCTCCGCCGAAGAGGCAGCGCCGCACTAAAGCCTCCGCCCCCACTCCACCAGGGAAGAAGGTCCGGAAACCCAAAGAGAAGCCCGCACCACAGAAAAAAGCGGCTGAGAAGACCCCAGAAGAGCTCGAAGCCTGGGTGAAAGTAGACACAAAGAGGCAAATGGCCGAGTGGAGGAAAAAACCGGAGCCGGAGCCGAAGCTTGATCCCACTGTCGTCAAGTCATTCTTCGGTAATTTGAGCAAGGGTCAACAGAAGGAAGTACTAATAACAGACTATGACTGCTCATTACTCAAATCTCGCCGGAAGCGGAAGGCCGCAGATAAGGAGGCGGGCACATCCAAAAAGGTTCCTCAGCTCGGCCAGCAACCTCAGCAGCCCTTGGCTCCATTGCCAACTCCGCACGAGCAACACCTAGCAGAATTTGAGGCCGAGACTGGACTATCCAGAGAACAACTCCTGGGGGAAGCAGACGTGCCTGTAAGCACAACGATGAAGTGGCCGTTTAAGCTTGGCGAGCCTACGGTCCCTCCTGAAATGGAGACCACGCTACAGACGAAGATGCGCCGATTCCATGACTGGTACTTGGAAGAATCAAGAAGAAATAAAGCGCGCATGATCAATGTAGGCGTGAAGGACCAGGATTTCTACAATGGCGACGTGGATTCGGTCTGGCTGAGGTTTAAGGATATATATGAGCTGTACCACCACAACGCCATGGACGTGGATTTGATCACCTGTTGGACACTGTAAGTACTTTGTTGTTGTTTACAAATTCACAGTTTGAAAACAATAATTTCAATCTATGCTGATGCGGGCTTTATTTATTGCTTAACATATGCAGAATGGAGATTCAAAAATGTCGGAGAGACAGTATATATGACATTGGATTCATGGATCCTCGAAGGATAAGTGAAGAAATGATAATTGTAAATCCCGAGGAAACATATCAGAACCTATACAAGTATATTGACAAACAACATTATTGCGAGTCCATACTAATACTGTACAACATCGAGTGAGTACATACACACGCTTCTTCTTATACTGTCTGTGTACTATTTCATTTCTGATTATAATGTATACATGTACACAGATTCCACTGGCTCCTTCTCATATTGTGCCCTGACCGGGGTGTCGTCAACGTCTTTGATTCGTTGCACACTCCAAAATGGAAACTACAGAACATCATTGACATGATGACAAGGTGATGTATATTTTCCCCTAATTAATTCACCCCTTACACTCGCAATGACTTAACTCATTTTTTTTGTTCGCAGGGTGTGGGTTCAATTTCGTAAAGATCACCCTGGTATTGACCATGAAACACTGAAATGGAACATTGGCTTTCCGGTAAGCAAGTAATTTGTACATGTAGACCTCGGCTAATATATTATATGAATTTTACTTAATTTCTTTTTGTCGACAGTGTGCCAAACAGGGGCCGGGAAACAATTTATGTGCATACTATGTTTGCGATTACATGTGGAATTGGGGGCATAAAAAGATTACACAGCATGATATCATGGTATGTACACATTTCTATTATTATTAAGTGCACAATTATTGTCTCCGATTCAGCGGTGCCAATATCTTTCACTCATTTGTAAATTATAGATGGTGAAGCTGAAGGAAGAGTGTCTAGAGAAAGAAAGAATCGACGCAATTTCAGAACAGCTCGTCGGATGGATCTGGGACGAGGTCGTCAATCCCCGAGGAGAATACCACGTCGCAAGATTGGAGGACGTGCCGGACAGCTCAAAAAGTCGTACAACATCCTAAGTTGTAAATACAGTTTAAACAATAACTCGAGTGCGATATAAATTTTGTAATATATATGTCTTATATTTGTAAATATATGTCTTCTATTTGATATACAGCTAATATAAATATAGAGTCGGCCGAATACGCAGTAGAATACACGTATTAGAATATATACGTATATATAAACGTGCATGTATGGCTACTGAAAAAAGCAAAAAAAAAAGAAATCCGGGGCTTTTAGCACCGGTTGAGGACAGCAACCGGTGCTAAAGGCCCTGCTAAAGGCGCTGCGGGGGCAGGCCCTTTAGCACCGGTTGCTGGCTGCAACCGGTGCTAAAGGGACCCTTTAGCACCGGTTATTGAACCCGGTGCTAAAGGGGTACCCCTTTAGCCTCGGATTAGTGGCACCGGGTGGGAAACCCGGTGCTAAAGGCCTTTCCCACCCGGTGCAGATATTGATCATTCTGGTAGTGAAAGCAAGACCTGACAAGAGAAAACGTAATCAGTATATTTATTATCAGTAGATATAGTTTCTTGCAGTGTGTACTGTGTAGCCATAATATGAAAAGGGTATGAAACTAACTATTAGTTTTACCTTGAGAGTACGGCGAGGAGCAGAAGGATATTTGCATGATTGGCCAAGATGCTGGATCTTTGTGGCATCATATTTCTGTAGATCTTCAGAATCTAGGAAGTCCAGGATACATTCGGTGATTTGCTCGTTTCTCCTCTGCAGATATCTCACTGTGTTACAACAGAAACCAATTCGGGGAGGTAGCTGAACGAGGTCTCCAATCTTTATGTACGATTTACATGCATTCAGGATCTTATTCTTCTGTCTACTATTGCATGGCTTCCGGCCAATCACAGGGTTCATAGAAATCACTGTAAACAACACAAGGAGTAAAACTGCTACTTTCTCAATTGACATCTTTTCGCCAGTTTAGCATGTGGTTACCAACTTAGTCAAGGAATTGAAAAATGGCCAAAGAATATTGTAAGACTCATGCATATGTGCTCGTATATATAGGAAGAACTCACTAGTCCGTCTATCTCTGTCTGCCTTTTTGTATCTCTATTTGTCTATCCATCCATCTGACATCCACCTAATGTGACCTTCTCCGCTAGCCATTGGACAACACCTCAGTGATCAGATCGGCAATCATCGCCCCCGTTCTTTCACGGCCGGCAACAACTTTACAATCGGTGTAGCCTTTTAACTTGAATTCCAACGGCTAGTTACTATACGGCCAAATGAATCGGTTTCACTGTTCAGCACACACCAAACCAATCCATGCTAATTTTTAGAACCATTTTTCAACTCATGGACCTACACCGACTCATTCGGTGTGGCCCATGGTCAGAACCGAAACATATTCTGCTCATGTAGACTTACCCTGTACATGAGCACAACACCGATTCATTCGTTGTTATCTTGTGAGCGTTGAAGATTTATCTTGAGCGTATCTGTCTAGGGGTATCCCAGAGAGTAGATTTGTGGGTCTCGCCGAGTTCTAGGAACAATGGTGCACACACAACATAAAGACTTAGACAGGTTCGGGCCACAAATCGCGTAATACCCTACGTCCTATGTGCTTGATTGTATTGAATGTGAGATTGTCTTGTTTTGTAGGGGTCGTCAATGCCCCGCTTTATATATCCGGGGAGCAGAGTTTCAAGTCGGTTACATGAGTCTAATTGTATACAACAAGGAGTACACTACAACAGGGTACTTTGGGGAGTCTCCTAATAGTACACGACTAGTTCTCCCAATCAACTACTCCGTCTTGCACCATAACTAGTTTGGTGTAGTCAAGTCAAACTTCCCGTAGCCGTGTAGTTTGTTCCCGTAAATGAGTGGTCCTAGGGATCCTGGTCCCACAAGCCCCCGAGCATCTAACGCCTTCGCTACAAGTCTTGAATCAGCTTTAACATCTTTAAGGCTTCATCTCTTGATGATTTGAGTAGTTGGAGCTAAGACCAAGACACTCAAATCTTCTGTAACAAGTAGTTTTCATTCGAGGCATCTTTGATGCACCCAATGGGTGTACCCCCGAGCCTCCGACTACTTTTTAAGTAGTCGAAGGTTCAAAAACAATCTTCTATCTTCTTTTTGAGTAGTTTAATGGCGTGCACCAAGTAGGTGCACCCATTGGGTATAGCCTCCGAGCTTCGAGTAGTTTTGTTAAAACTAGTCGAAGGCCTTCGCGTTACTTAAGACAAAAATTTCGGAAAAAGAAAATCCCGGATAATCCTCTAGCAGCCCCTGATCTTTAAAGCAAATATCTTTGGTTTAAAGATCAAGGAATTCTGTAAAAATCTGCGCAAATCTTTAATCACCCGAGTATCCTGTCACTGGTGGTTAGTTAGGAAGGTTATCCCTAAAAACCAGCCCTAATGACGGAAAGAGATGCGCCACGAGCACTGTTTCGCACAGTAACCCTAGATGTTGGATAAAAATCCTGTTCGTTGAGCTTGCTCATTTCCCATGTGTTAAGTGTGCCGCCATTATTCTCCTTCTAGAGCTCAGAGTTGATAGCCCCTGAGCCTGTGCAGCCCCCGAGCTTGTAGCCCCCGAGCTTGTGCAACACTAGTGCATCACACCACCACCTCCCGATCAGTTAATGTGAGAGATATCCAAGGTCGTGACACACTCAGCTACCATGGGTCAGAAGAAGGGTGTTGTGAACA
This sequence comes from Echinochloa phyllopogon, assembly GCA_033239725.1. Classification (NCBI taxonomy): domain Eukaryota; kingdom Viridiplantae; phylum Streptophyta; class Magnoliopsida; order Poales; family Poaceae; genus Echinochloa; species Echinochloa phyllopogon. Next base: position 11,252,910 of record BTCW01000008.1, read on the forward strand.
AGAATGATGAAGCTGGATCCGCCAATGCAAGCCCTCGGAGAGCAAGCCCGCAAGGAAGAGGGCATCGTTGGTAGATCCCAACACGAAGCCCGACTCTAAGACTTATCCTTCACCTGCCAATGCTTGAAAGTTTTGCACCACCTCTGCAGGTTTGCTCCTGTCTCAAGGTACCCTTGAGTGCAAATATTGCTCAGATCTTCAGTTCCCAACCGAGAAAACCGATGAAATCCCCCTGTTTCTCTCCTTTTCTGAACGTGGGGAAGTATTTCCTATCTCTTCCTTCTTCCGAGAGCTTCCTTATTTCTATAAGCTGCAACTCCACCATCTTAATCCCAATGGGATTTTGAATCTCTCTGTCTTTGTTCACGCGTGTGAAGCCTTTCTTAGCATTAAGCCAAATCTTGCTTTATTCTGCACCTTGTACCACATCAAGCCACAACCCACTTACCAAAAGATGGAAGTAGTCGGCGGAGCAGGAGTTCAATTCGGCCAAAAGATGAAGGATCAGCGGCTCGACATGCCGGTCAAGGATTCATGCGGAGACTGGAAGTCCGACAGGTTTATGATCGGTAAATTGTCTAAAACTTCTTCTTCTTCTCTTGTTAAGAGTACTTGTTAATACACTAATCATTTCCTGTGTATTTCTAATACAGCAGGAAACCATGGCAAGAGCTGTCCAGTGAAGAATGGGTGGTACCCAAAGGACTTATCCGAGTGAAACACCAGGCCCAACGCGGAAGAAGCCAAGGATGTACCCTCTTTGTTAAAGCTTATGCCATGTATACAAACTACAAAGTAGAAACGAAGCAATGATTTGATATCGCATATTGGTAATTTGATATAGTGAGAGTGGTTCCAAATAAAGATCAGATGTCAGATCAAAATGCATTCACATTGTGTTATCCAAATGCATCATCAAAAACAGACATCTTTCAAGTTTTAACGTCAGAGAAGAAAGCTGATGATGTATATGCAGGATCAAACGCGTATCCAGTCAGTATAGCTACACTACTATAGAATTCAACATCACGAACGGTTTTTAAGCCTCATCACCAACAGTTTTGCTAGGCGTTTGTGATATACCGTTTGTGATGTCTAACGACATCACACCGTTTGTGATGACAATTGCACCGAAAAACCTCACAAAAATAATACCAAAAAAATTAATATGGGAAGGCCACCAACCATCCAAGTCTTTTTTTCCCACAAGTTGCGCCATTTGTCGCGCGTGTTGGCACTTCTTACGGCCTACTGATAAATCCGCAAGCGGACGGATACCAATGTAGCTTTCACCCAGGAGTATTCCAAGGTATCGATTTCCACGGAGAACGAGAAGTGAACTAATTCTAAACTAAGTTGTCCTAGGTAGATGGAATGGAGTGAATGGTATGGATGAGGTGGATGACAACAACAAAGAGAGAAGAGGAGTGATAGGAGGGTAGAGAGGGTACGAGTCTGATAGAGGTATTCTACTGATTGATCGAGCAGATCAGAGGATACAGATAGATACTTGCTTCGGGACAAGGGAACCGGTGGACACACAGAAAGGGATGAGAAGGGGTGCCACTATTTCCCCAATGGGGGATCCTACGGACTGGAACTAACGTGATGGGCTACGAAGACTGGAAGGGCTGTCACCACCTTACGGCTAACACCTCCGTTGCGACGGGAATAAACTAAGTTAGTCTCAAGTATAGGCACCACGCCTACACTAGTCAACTAATTACTTATCTCCTATAGAAAGATAAGCACCCAAGCTAAGAAACCAGTATACAATTATACCAATCAACTAAGCATTGAACGAAGAACCAACAAGCATATAAAAGTAAGAACTGAATGCTCAATTAATCAGAGAGAGATACAAGAGTTACCAGGCACGACCCGGATGTTACTCGAAGTGAAGCCGCATCCATAGAGGTACAACGGGAAGAGAGGGGCCGACACTCCGGCTCCTCTCCGGGATGCTCACCTCTCCTCTCTCCCTATTCTACTGATACAAGTGGCGGAACTTGGCAATGCTCACTCTACTCTTGTGTTATGTGTTTGCAGGTGCTGGAGCTCTGTATTTATAGCTGGAGAAGTCGGTATGGAGGTTGAGCACCGGCCAAGCAACTGGGAGGCGGTTCCTGGCCATTCGGGCGAAATTCCCGGTTCGGGCGAACTCCCTGGTTCGGCCGAACCGAGGGATGCACCGACTTGGCAGCCTACGGCCAGGATCAAGCCCTGGAGGCGGTTCCTCCCTTCGGCCGAACTGGCCACTTCGGCCGTAGTGGGCCCGGCCTGCTGCTGCACCGCCTTGAGCTTGCACACGTGCTGGGCCAGCTCCTGGGGTCGGTTGGCAGGTCGGTTCACGCCCTGGGCTGGGTTGGAAAGCCTCCGATGGACTTCGGGTCTTTTGTCGGGTTGAGTTCGGGCCCAGGGTGATGTGCCGGAAGCCCGGGATGAGTTGGCGCTGACGTGGACGGCTCCCGGTGACTTGCATGGCTAAGGGGGGTAACCGGCCGAATCATGTTATTCGGCCGAATCGGTCATTTCTGACCCCTATAGCTCCTGTTTCTTCATTTTGTGCCTGCATACGGGACAATCATCAAAACTTGTGGAAATAGTTAGTAGTAAGCCCTATAGCTATGGTGTGTGTCTCCGTTGTGTTTATTTTACACTCGGTTGGAGGTCGAAAATCGGTCAGTAACGACCGCCAACAAGCTCCCCCAGACTTAGATCTTTGCTTGTCCCGAGTAAAGAAATAAGAGCAAGACTAAGGTAGGGTTCTTTTATAATCATGAATACTTGCATATTGAATATTCCAGACCTTTCTCCATACCTGTGAATTTGTAGTGGCTACTTCCCAGATCTTGAGCGGTTGATGAATGGAACGTCTCTTACATCCTACATTCGGGGTTTTTCTGATTTTCCAAATAAAAGGCTCGTCTCCCTTCATCCCTGACACTCAGCTCTCTGGAGCTCTCTCCTTTCACTCACTCTCTTGTGTATTTCTCTTTGTCTCTCAGGTGGTGGCCTTGTCATGTCATGTATTTCTGTCGAGCCAAAGATTGGTTCCCAGAGTGTTCATCATCGCCCTTGGTCAGTTGCAAGTTAAGGATGCAGAGTTCATGTCGGTCCTCAGCCTCATGACTCCTTTTCTTTTCTCTTCCATTTTTGGGATATATATTTCTCTCTCTCTTTTTTTCATATGGACTTTCATGAGTCCTTTATTTTTCAGGGTATCACCGAGGCATGAGGGTGTTGGCGGTCGTTACAACCCAAATTCGACCACCAATACTCGAGAATAAATGAGGTTATATGCAACATTCCATGTACTTAGGTTTATTTCTAATAAAGTTCCATGAGTTTTGGTGAGTGTCACTTGTGCAGGTACAACTACGACAAATACTCGCTATTGGGGATGAAAATGACCGAATCGGCCGAACGACTCCATTCGGCCAGTTACCCCCTTAGCCACGCACGCCACCGGGAGTCGTCTACATCAACGAAGCCCATGAGGTAGAGGCGGTGCACGGGAGCAGGCCTGGGCCTCCAGGCCCGTTCGACCGAACAGGGCGGTTCGGCCGAACCGCCCCCAGTGCACAACCGCATCCCCAAGGCTGCATCTGGACCCTTGGTGCAGACGGCCACAACCGCCACCAGCTCTCCCTTGGCGGTTACTCCAACCCCAAACCGACCATGGAGTCCTATATAAACAGTGTCAAGCTGCTCATTCAGGACACACCACTCAAGCCAAGGAGCTCTTCCACTTCATTTCTTTCTAGTAGAGTTAGGATAGTTTAGTTGGGAGTTAGAGTCGAGTCGAGCTGTGCCTCGGAGGTTTCGGAGTCGTCTTCAGAAGCTCTGGTATTAGCTCTTGTATCTTTTACTTTATCTTTTGTAGGACATTCGAGTTATCAATATAGTATTTACTTTATTCTACTTGTGCTTTATATAGTGGCTTCTACTTTAATCTAGTTGCTTCTATATCGTGTTTAGACTATAGTCGGTTCTAGTTCTTAGTGCTCTTAGTTCTTGCTTAAGTCTCTATCTTAATTGGTTCTTCGTCTCTGCTCACACTAGCGGTGACTTGTCATTGGGGTGTGAGTAAGAGTTGCTTGCTTCTGCTAGCGAAGTAAGTAGTTATTGATCTGTGTAGGAGTGGTTCCTAGACTTGTCAGTAGCCTTAGTTTCTGCCTGTCACAATGGAGGTGGTAGCCGGAGGTGGTGACAGCCCTTCCGGTCTTTGTAGTCCATCACGTTAGTTCTGGTGTCCTAGGACCCAAGGTTCAGGGTAGTCGGCACCCCTTCTCATCCCTTTCTGCATGTCGGAGGCCCTGTAGTCCCCGAGGAAGGCAATAGACTTATTCCAGACCCACCAGTGCTGGCTCTTTAGCCGCTGTATCTCTAACCACTTGGCTTAGGTAGATAGAGTCCCCAGCAATCCTTTATCTCTTCTCGTTGTTCTCCCAACTATCTATACCTTCTTTCATCTATCCGAGTCCCCCTTGAGCTGTGTGTCCGGTATATCCATTCCTATCCAATACCATTACCCCCTGTCTTGTTTAGTTGTGTACCCTTCTCTGATAGTCTCGAATATTTGTTCACTAGTAGTCTTGCCAAAGCTTCCCTGTGGAAATATAAATTACGATACCTCGGGATACTCCCAGGTGAAGTGCTATAGCGGTAATTCTGTGCGCTTGCAGAATATTCACATATTTTAGTAGCCATAAGGAAAACCACTGAAACACTCCTTACCCCAGTACCAGGATTCTCAATTCTGATATTGGATCGTAAGAAGTGCCAACAAGCATTTCTAGCGCCGTTACCGGGGAAGTATTTGGCTAGATTACTTTTGAATTTTTATCTTGAGCTATCTTAGTTGAGTACCGCTACTCAAGCGGGTTTATCCATGCTCTATTCGTTGGTCTTTGTGGAACAGAGCAGTGCATGACTGGTTTCCAACTACCGTCAAACTTCCAAGAAAATCTGGAGTCACTAATGAGGAAAGTACGACCCCGTGTTGTGCCTCCTCAGAAGCAACTCCTTCCGACGAACCCAGTCCTTCCCGTCGTTGACCAGGCTACATCGAGGATGGCTGCCAAGACGATCCGTGAATTCTCGGCTCCATCGAGCGAGAACGTACGTGTCGGACCAGCTCCGCCAGTCGGAGATGGCAACTTCGAGCTCAAGCCAGCCCTCATCAACATGGTTCAGGCTAGCCCGTTCTGCGGCAAGCCACACGAAGATGCCAATGCCCATCTCCAGCATTTCCTGGAGATCTGCAACACCTTTACCATCCGCGGAGTAAGTATCGACGCTATTCGCCTTCGTTTATTCCCATTCTCATTACTAGGCAAGGCGAAACAATGGTTTTATGCTAACCGCGAAGCTATAGACACCTGGGATAAATGCACCAGCGCTTTCTTGCTAAAGTTCTTTCCGGTTGGGAAAACCAACGCCCTCCGGAACAAAATTGCTAGTTTCCAGCAGTTAAAAGATGAAACAGTCCCGGAGGCATGGGATCGCCTCCAGGACTATATTTCTGCTTGTCCTCACCATAGTATGTACAGTTGGTTCATAATCCAAACTTTCTATCACGGGCTGAGAAATTCTGCCCGTGAGTACGTACCTGGATGCTGCTGCTGGAGGCTCATTCTTCTCTCTTGAGGAGAGTCGTGCGAAGGCCCTCATAGAGAAGATGGTCGAGAATCAAGGTTGGGGTGATGACCGGACTCAACAGAAGACCCGAGGAGTTCATCAAGTTGAAGCTCTGGACATGCTCGCTGCCAAGATGGACCTCCTGATGAAGAAGCTGGAGGCCCCTGCTCAAGAAACGGTGCAAGCCATGGACGCTCGCATGACCTACGAAGTCTGTGGTAACACTGGCCATTCGGGGAATGACTGCCCCGAAACGCGAGAAGATGCCCACTACGTCAACAACTCTAACAACAACGGGTACCGACCGAACAACTACGGTAATCAAGGCTGGAATTCGCGCCCAAACCTCCCCTTCGAGAGGCCGCAACAAGGTAACAATTAGAATTCCAACAATTTCAATAATCAGCCGTCTCTTAGAGATCTTGTGTTTAGCCAGATGAAAATAACTGAAAATATTAATAAAAAGCTTGCTACTAATGATAAAACTCTGGAAAGCATAGACTCTAGGATGGAATCGTTCTCTTCTGCTATGAAAAGTCAACTGAGCTTCAATAAAATGATAGAAACTCAAGTCGCTCAGTTAGCTGCTGCTGTTCCTGTCACTGAATCGGGGAAGATTCCGGGGCAACCCGAGCCTTCCATCGAGACAGTGAATTCTATCACTACCAGGCATGGTAAGATGTCTCGTAGTGTACTCCGCACTAACCACGCAGGAAAGGTCGCATGCATCCAAGTGCTGACACCAAGATGGACCTACCTGCCAAGAGCTGCAAAAAGGGCGATCATCAAGACCTCTCCGGATAGGAAGGAAGATCCCGGAGTGCCCATCATTCAATGCACGATCTGGAATCATCGCATTGATGATGCTCTCTGTGATCTGGGGGCAAGCGTCAACATCATGTCCAAGAGGAGCGTCGAGTGTTTCCTCAAGGCTCTCATTAATGGAGAGCTGGAAACACTCGGTGGTGAGCAGCTCAAGTGGAACGAGCCAACAAAGCCGACAACTGCAGAAGATATGGAATTCCTCGTAAAGAAGTACGAGGAAGAACAAGCCCTCTGGAATTCTCCAGAGACGCCGATCCCACCGCCACCGCCACCGAAGAAGAAGAACAAGAAAATGTGGCGGAAGAAGGTTGCATCATCCGAGTCATCCTCTCCGGGGCCGGACGATGACAAAAGCAACTGAAGACAGGAGAAGTCCCGCTCGCGGACTTAAAAGCTGAGCTCTTGCCGCGAGGAAAACCGGTATGTATCCCATATTTCCCTTCCAATTTTTAATTTTTCAATTGCATTTGCATGTTTCCCTTTCCAAAATAAATGAACCACTTGAATAAAAATTTGAGAGAGAGTAGAAAAATTTTGCAAGCTTGGTTAAAAATAATTGGACATATGCTGAAATTTGATTAGAGAGGGAGTAATTTGTAACTTTCTTCATTTTTACTCCTTCTAGAACATCTCCAATTATTTACCATCACCACCAACCAGCACCAAACAAGTCTACCCCATTAAAAATGGCTGCATACTCATCAATTATCACAAACATGGTAGCATGGGTGTGACTCCACTAAACTACACTTTGGTCATGTCAATTTTGCATCTCACCTACCAAAAACCACCAAAATTTCCATGATCTAGTGCTGCACCCATCAAGGATTTTTGTGCTGGTGGGGAGCAAGAGTGGGCAGCACCCACATGGCCGTTCGGCCGAATGCTCTGGTTCGGCCGAACCAGGCAGTTCGGCCGAATGCTCTGGTTCGGCCGAACCAGGCAGTTCGGCCGAACCAGGCCTGCTGCCCCTCGCGCGCCTATAAATGCTGCTCCCCTTGCTGCTTGCTTGCTGCACCTTCCCACTCTCTTGCACTCTGAAAATTTCTGCTAGGAATCCCTCTCCCTCTCTCATTTCTTTGCTCAAGTGCTTGCTCAAGTTCTTCCCAAGTTCTTGCTCAAGTTTGGTTCACTTGCATAACTAGAAAATCCCAAAAATATTTTTCCTTTGTTGTGATCTTTGTGCTGAATTTCTGGACGATTTTGTGGTGGTCACCGACACCCACAAGAAAGACTAACCTTTTGTGGTGGTGTTCATCCCCGCAAGAACGACTAACTATCTCGAACGACTGACTTGATTTTCTTGTGCTAACCATATATATTCAGTCCTTCGGGTAGTTGTTGTGCACTAACCTTTTGCAGGAATCATGTCGAAATTCATCGCTGCACTCCGTCGTTCGACCCGGCTTAGCCGCCGCACGGACGATGCTGGGAGTTCCCCAGCTCCGTCCCAAGGCTCGAGCCGGATGGATACGGATGAGCAAGAAGCAGCCGGCTCGGGATGGGGTCATGCCACGCCCCCAGCTAGGCAGCTTCTGAGCATCAACGACGTCATCCTCAGGAACGAGCGGGAGCGGAACACCTTCAACGAGCTTCGGCTAAAGGAGTTCGAGCACACCCGTGTTTTTGAGCAGGAGTTGCTCAGGGACACGGGTATGGATGAAGAATTCGCAGAAGTTTTCCAGGCCATTGGCTGGGAAAATTTCTGGGACATCAACGAAGAAGGTTCGTACCTACTCACCCTTGAATTTCTCTTGACTTTGGTTTCTGAAGCTGGGGGGATTCGCTTCCGGTTCTTCAACCAAGAGTTCTTCTGCTCTTGGAGGGATTTTAGCTCGGGTCTCAGATTTTCAAGCCGTTGTTCCTTAGACCCGAGCAAAGCATTGAAAAGGTTTGATCGGGTGGCATTTTGGAGAAAGATTTCGGGGAACACCAGCAGTCATGCGCCACGCACGAACAATATTCATAACCCCACTTTACGTTTCATGCATCGTTGGGTGTCTATGATGGTGTTTCCCTGGGCAGATTTGTGCCCTGTCAACACTATTGAGTTGCGGGTTCTCTTCGCCATGGTTAAGCAAATTCCTTATTCACCCGTAAAAGACATGGTTAGTCACTGGCTGGCTCATATTTCTCGTGTGGGTAGCATGGCGATGACTTCTCTAGTCACTCGCCTGGCCAACCATCTGGGCGTTCTTCAGGGCGCCCGGCTCACGTACATCGAGTCAGCGCGTTCCGTCGTGGATGCCGAGCACTTCGTGCAAGCCCACATGATACGGCGGACGCCTGATGCAACGCTGTCCATGATTTATCGTGGCTATACAACTGAAGTGCCCTTGCCTTGTGCAGCACTAAAATTGTATACCACGCAGAAACTAACTCTCCAGTTGAGGACCGAGTCGGACGATTCTCCACCTTGGAGAGAGTCCGCTCGGCACAGGTTGCAGGTGACGGACCAGTCACGAGGGGACGAGCTAGGCGTGATGCTGGGCTCGCCACCTCATAGGAGCCGGAGGATGCACCTCCCATGCCGCACCGACATACTTCCGCTTTCGAGGCCACCTACGACATGTACACCGGTGCTGGGACGTCCGGAGCAGGAGGCTCTGGGCAACCCCAGGAACTGAACTACTTCGCTTCAGGACGCTGGGAGTACGGCCAGGACACGGACTCTGAGCGGTCCGGGACCTGATATGTAGGGGGGTACGATCATACCTCCCAACCATACTACCCCGGATACTCACAGTCCGCGCGCTTCGACTACGGCCGGGAGTTGGCTTACATCTCCGACCGAGTCGAGCTCATCGACGACCGTACCCGCGAGATTCAAGACAGGCTAGCCCGCCATTCTCAGTACCACCAAGAGAATAGCGGGATGGTAGCGTCCATCCAGCATGACGTCCACGAGCAAGCGGATCAGCTGAGCCAGTACCTGTCCCGATTTCACCCCTACCAGTGAGAAGTTCAAGATTGGGAGAGGACCCCCTTTAAGGTATGTTCCGATTTACCCAGCATTTTGATCGCTCAATTGCATTTCCCTTCCCTTCATGTTAGTTGCATTTAAAAAAAATGAAAATACCAAAAATATTTCCCTTGAATAAAAGTAACTCCCAACTATGCATGGAATGAATCATATGCCTCTCACCTTGGAAATGATGAATAGTTGCTCTGTCATTAATTTTGCAAGTACTTTGTTTCAACTAGTTGCTTGATAATGCTTGAGTTATTTGGCATGAGTAATAATGAACCTGAAAACCTTGTGGGAGCACATGCTTTATTCCAAATCTAAGTTGTTGTGGGGATTGATATAGTGAGAATTTGGTTAAGTTCTATTCTGCTCTTAGTACGGGGAAAATGGAGATTTATGCTTTCAAAAAGAAACAAGTTCCTCATTGGTCAAAATACCTACCGGAGCCATATGATAAGCTTAGCTGAAAATTTCTACTCATATGCTGCTTGTTATCTTAGTGAGCTTTGTCAAATTGTTGTGACCTTTGAGTGAAGCTTTCATATTCTTAGAGATCGAGATCCACGTACACACACCACCTCTCACTTGCAATTCCTACACTGGGAGTTAGCAAACATATTCCATCATCCATCCACAAAAATAAAATGCCCCATGTTCTATGATTTCCCTCTCCAAATATTCTTGATAGAGACATGGGCTATGCAAAAAGAAAAGCATGCCAAAGAAGCATGGCAAAAAGAAAAAGAAAAAGAAAAGAAAAGAATGCCAAAGAGCATGGCAAAAAAAAAAGAGAAAAAGAAAAGCATGCCAAGTGGCATGGCAAAAATATGAGAATAAAAGATAGCCCATGTTCTCGAAAATAAATCAAGGAGAGGGAGATTCATCCAAGGAGTTTTATCATATTCCATTTCACCACACCATTCCACCATATTCCATTCCACCATATTCCATTCCACCATATTCCATTCCACTGTATTCCACTCCATCCATCCCACACACTTGCACTTCTCGATCTTAAGATGTGATTTGTTTCCTTAGAGATCCAGTCTTTGACTTAGCAAAATATAAGATGCATGCATGCCTTCATCATTTGTCCCTGAGCCACACAAAAAGCCATATTAGACGATAGGATGAAAAAGAAGGCACAAGCCTTTGGTGAGGATTCAAATACACTTGAGTGATTGAGTGTGCCAATGAGGAACAATTTGTAGTTTATAAAACTTATGAAAAACTCCGAGATGGGATCCCGAAAAGAGTAGAGTGGAATAAAACTAAGTTTAAACTGTTCATCCTTTCAACCGCCCAAGATAAGGAGATTGCTATAAGCCCCATAGGTATAAGCCCCATAGAAGGAGATTGCATATGATTCAAGTATTTTTTGAGTACTAGTTGTTTATAAAGTCACCTGCAAGAGAAATGACATTGTAGCAACTCCTGATCCACCGAGCCTAAGTTTATATCTTTGCTCGAGGACGAGCAAAGAGCTAAGCTTGGGGGAGCTTGTTGGCGGTCGTTACAACCCAAATTCGACCACCAATACTCGGGAATAAATGAGGTTATATGCAACATTCCATGTACTTGGGTTTATTTCTAATAAAGTTCCACGAGTTTTGGTGAGTGTCACTTGTTGTTGGCGGTCGTTACAACCCAAATCCGACCACCAATACTCGGGATAAAATGAGAGACTATGCAACATTCCTTGCACTTAGGTTTTATTTCTAATAAAGTTCCACAAGTTTTGGTGAGTGTCATGTTTGCAGGTACAATATCACGAAACACGTGCTATAGGGGTCGGAAATGACAGAAACGGCCGAACGACATGTTCGGCCGGTTATCCCCCTTAGCCGTACAGGCCGGTGAGAGCCATCCACGTCAGCGACAACTCAACGGACACACCAAACGACACGTGGACGACCGCCAACTCAACCGGACCCGCACCACATCACTCCTGGGCCCACAGAACACGTTCCACATCAACAGAGGCCGGCCCAGGGGGTCCACGGAGGAAAGGCGGTGCAGGGGGGCAGGCCTGGGCCTCCAGGCCCGTTCGGCCGAACAGAGGCGATTCGGCCGAACCGCCCCCAACTGCCAACCGCCTCCCCAAGGCTAATCTCAGGCGTCCAAGCTAAAGACGGTGGATCCAAGGGTTCGGCCGAACCCCCTGGTTCGGCCGAACCGACCCTGGCGCCCGAATCACCAGGGGGAACCCCCCTGGTCCCTTGGCAGCCACTTCAGCTCCAACCGACCCTGGACACTATAAATAGAGGCCTACACTTCACTTGTAACACACACACTCAAAGCCAAGGAGCTTCCACTTCATTTCTAGTAGAGTAGGTTAGTTTAGTTGGGAGTTAGAGTCGAGTCGAGCTGTGCCTCGGAGGTTCCGGAGTCGTCTTGAGAAGCTCTTGTATCTTTTACCTTTCTTTTGTATGACATTCAAGTTATCAATATAGTATCTACTTTATTCTACTTGTGCCTTATATAGTTGCTTCTACTTTAGTCTAGTTGCTTCTATATTGTGTTTAGACTATAGTTGGCTCTAGTTCCTAGTGCTCTTAGTTCTTGCTTAAGTCTCTGCCTTAATTGGTTCTTCGATTCTGCTCACACTAGCGGTGACTTGTCACTGGGGTGTGAGTTCGAGTTGCTTGCTTCTGC